>JAZHEH010000065.1:9747500-11121250 GCA_036589455.1 Ateles fusciceps | reverse complement strand
AACTAAGACTTATGACTCTGAAATCATCTTGACTTTATTAGAGTACTCCAGAGTTGAGATCTCATATTTTTGATTTTGAGTCTTGAGCTTTGGATTCTGATCACAGTTTGCCTGACTGATTTTAACATGTTTCCAGTGTTGAACTTCTCCTTTCCTGAACCTGTGCCTGTAACCAGATTTCTCATCACTCCAGCTGCTTTTTCATCTGTTACTATTGTTCTGAATTTATTTCCTGGCACAATGCTGCCATCCTCTAGTGGAGTGGTTGCTTAAAAAATTGCTTTACCTAGAGACCTTGGTGTTATCTTTGCATCCTGTTACCTTATTCTACAGATAACAATTATCGGATATCGTTCTACATTATCTTTTACTCTCTATTCCTTCTTCTCCTTTATCACTTTGCCTATACTGTTTTATGCTTTTATTACTACTTACTTGGGCTATTGAATTAGCCTCTTAATTCCAGTTTCCAGTATCCTTCTTGACTTCTTTTGTCTTCCACCTTCCACTAGAAATCTTTCTTAAATAAAACTGTGATTACAGTTGTCCCTGGGTCTCCTTGGGGGATTGGTTCCAGGCCCCTCCCCCTTCCCATGCATACAAAAATCCATGGATGTTTGAGTCCTTTATATAAAATGGTGTAGTATTTGAATATACTCTCTACCCATCCTTTCATATACTTTAAATCACTGCTAGATTACTTATAATACCTAATGCAATGTAAATGCTGTGTAAAGAGTTGTTATACTGTATTTTTTATTTGTATTAGTTTTTATTATTGTGTTGGTTTTTTTCCCTTGAATATTTTTGATTTGGGGTTGGTTAAATCTGTGGATATAGAAACCTCACATGCAGAGAGCTGACTGTATGTGGTTTTTTCTAGTCATTGCATTTTTGGACTCTTTACTAGTGCTTATAGAATTACGCCCAAATTCCTAGTGTAGAACGTGAAACCCAGTTACTACCTCATGAAAAAGCTGCAACCTTTACTTGAAAAAAGTAAATGAACTATCATAGATGAGCAGTCTTTCAAATAATGAGAATAGAAAAATGATATGGAAAACTTTCTAAGTAAAAACAATAGATATGTAAATTGTTTAAGACTCTTCCTTGATGTTTTCTGATAATTTTGTTCTTTAACTTCATTTGAAAATAAAGCTAAATTATGTTTTAAAATAATTAAAATACAAACAATGAAATATAAATAAGGTATTTGGATAAAAAGTAATACCCTATTTGTGTAAAGAATAATAATAGGATTTAATTTGACTTTTATTCATTCTTTGCCTAGAGAAAAAAAGGGAAGTATTATAACCCTGGGGCTATGATAAAAATAATCAGAAGGAAAAAAAACACAGGAAAGAAGAGTTAGTCCCCCATTGAACAGCTACCCTATTCCTATTGTTGAGTTTATTATTGTTCATCTCTTAGAGGACCTGAGATTTCACTAATTAAGGAGGTCATTCCTTTACAACACCAAAATGTGTTTCCAACATCATCTTCCTCTGCTCTTCTGAAATTCTAGTCAAGCTGAACTATTTGATCTTATGTCTCTCCATCTGTGCACCCCTTTAATTTAAAAAGCAATTTAACTGGAATAGATCTCAACTTCAGTTCTGTATGTTCTTAGTTGGGCTCAGAAATCACCTTATAAGAATAATACCTGGAGGTCTTTCTCCCTTGTCCAAGGAGAAGTACCCTTTTTTTTACCTCTGAATTTCCATAACACCTTTTTTTTAGGCACTTTTCACATTCTACTTTGTGTCAGCCATTACTACTCTTCTAAAGCCTGTTTGATTTCTGTAAAGAGCTTGAGATTGCATTAAAATGGATCTTTAAAGATAAATGGCTGCTTAACAAGTGTCCTGCAGAGGTATGGTATTCATTTGGGATTATGACCCTTTATCTTGCCTTTTACAGTTTTCGATCTGGGATGAGATTTCTCTGGTCAGAAAGTTCCAGGAAAGGTAGTTTTCTGAATTTGCTGATGATTGAATTACCCATCTCTGAATTCTAGTTTTAGTTCAGGCTGAATATCCCTTATCTGAAGGGCTTGGGGCCAGAAGTGTTTCAGATTTCAGATTTTGGAATATTTGCCTATGCATAATGTGATATCTTGGGGATGGAACCCAATATTCATTTATATTTCATATACATGTAGCCTGAAGGTAATTTTATATAATATTTTAAATAATTTTGTGCATGAAACAAAGTTTTGACCGCATTTTAACTGTGACCCATCTCGTGTGGTCATGTGTGGAATTTTCCATTTGCAGAGTCATATCTGTACTCAAGAAATTTTGGATTTTGGAGCATTTTGGATTTGGGATGCTCAACCTGTACGTAGAGTTAAAAAAAGACTGAATTGCTATTTTTGAACTGGGTGATGGGACCTAGCCTTCTCTGAGGGCAAGGAGTGTATATTCAGGGCTTACAGGTTACTCCTTTTGAACTGGTTTTCCCTGGGGAAAAAAATAGGCAAGTTGTGTTCAATTACCCTTTGGACTATCAACTGTAGTTACTTCCTACACTAAAGAGACTTGCTTGTAAACCTGTGAGTCATCATATATCTTCACCACTGCTGTGTAATCAAATCTAATAACTTGCCTGGCAATAGTATGTCTCCTAAATTCTGTGCCTTATAATTTATCAGACACTTACACCAAGGTTATATTAGCAAGCTTAGACCCTATTTGAATCCCAGCAATTCAAGAGGGCTAATTGTGTCATCCTACTCAGCTTCTTAAGACAATGACTGTAAATTTAGATATCTACAATTATCAAGTTTATATAACTGCATTTGAAAAACTGAGTTGGTACAGACCTTGTTAAGGTGATTTGTATTGACTATCTAGAAATCAGCTCTTAAAATATAGCTTAACTCAGTGACCATTAGTTTTGACGTCTCTTGTAACTGTTCATTTGCCTTTGACAACTCATTCCCAAGTGAGTAAAAAAAAGAAAAACAAACTCAATTTCTTCCACCATACTCTGACAGCACAATTCTGATACCAGATGTGTTGGGATTTCCTTGCAGGCAAGCAAGCAAGCAAGCAATTCTATAGTAATAAGCTAGGTGTCCTATAATTCAATTATTTCTTTTTCTCTTTCCTTTCTTCCTTCCCTTCCCCTCCCTCCTCTTCCTTCCTTCCCTTCTTTCCTTCCTTTCTCTTTTCTTTCTCTCTTTCTTTTTCTTTCTTTCTCTTTCTTTCTTTCTTCTTTCTTTTTCTTTCTCTCTCTCTCTTCCTTTCTTCTTCTTTCTTTTTTTTTTTTTGAGACAGAGCCTCACTCTGTTGTCCAGGCTGGAATGCAGTGGCATGATCTCAGCTCACTGCAACCTCTACCTTTCGGGTTCAAGTGATTCTCCTTCCTCAGCCTCTCAAGTAACTGGGATTACAGGCACATGCCCACACCTAGCTAATTTTTGTATTTTCAGTAGAGGTGGCATTTCGCCGTGTTGGCCAGGTTGGTCTCGAACTCCTGACCTCAGGTGATCTGCCTGCCTCGGCCTCCCAAAGTGCTGAGATTACAGGCATGAGGCACTGTGCCCAGCCTAATTCAATTATTTCTGACACCATCTACCTGGAGATAGCAGCAGATCCCACTGGTTAAGGATTCAGTCCCACAAAACTGATGCCCACTTCTGATGCCAATAGCAAGCCTCAGGTTATTTTGCCTGTGCTTCTGACCAACCATCTGTAAATCAGGGTTCCCACAACCCCTTCCCTGGGTTCAGGTAATATGCTAGAGCAGCTCACAGAACTCAGGGAAGCATGTTTACCGGTTTATTACAAAGAATATTTTAAAGGATTCAAATCAACAGCCAGATGAGGAGATACAAAGGACAGGTCTGGAAGGGGCCTGAGTACAGAAGCTTCTGCCCCTTTGGAGTTGGGGTATGCCACCATCCTGGCTTGTGGACATGTTCTTGTTCACCTTCCTGGAAGCCCTCACATGGTTGGCTATTCACAAGTTCCTCAGACCCAGTCCTTTTTGGTTTTTCATAGGAGCTTCATTTTATAGACATGATTGATTGAATCATTGGCCATTGGTGAGCAATTTAAGCTTTAGTCCCTCTCCTCACTCTGGAGGTTGGGGAGTGGGGCTCAAAGCCCCTATCCTCTAATCCTATCTTGGTCTTTCCAATGACTGGCCTCCATCCTGAAGCTACCTAGGAGCTGCAGCCTCAGTCAACTTACTGGCATACAAAAAGACACTTTGGAGATCCTCAGGATTTTAGGAGTTGTATGCCAGGAAACAGGCATACAACTAAAACCAAATATATATTTCACAATATCACACCAAGTCTGACTTTAATCACCTTCCTACTGACTATTAATAGTCATGGAACTACTAGCCTGGTTATCTTCTGCTTTCTTCAGTATTGATTTATGTAATTTCATTGAGGTGTGTATTTATGTGGTGCTGGGACAGGACATGATGAGAAGATTCTGGAACTAACCTGAGAACCTATCATTTGACCTGTAACTCTTAATTCTAAATAGCTAAATTAATGTATGATATACTGAAATTGTTGAAAGACCCTGGATAAAGGTAGAAGACAATAGAGCAGTGCTGTGGTATTATTCTGAAAGGAGAAATCTCTCTTTGACTTGCATATTAATTAGGGAGTGGACTTTGGTAGAATATACAGATTTTTCTATTTGAATGTTACCCTGGGTGGTATGTTACTCTTTTTTTCCAGTATTTTGCCACTCCACATGTAGGCATTTGCCAGTGTGAAATAATCAAAAGGATAAGAATCCAGCTTAAAAGAGTTTATTCAAATACAAAGCTGAGGATGACCATCCAGGAAAACACAGACTCCAAAGAAATAGGGTCAGTGCTTCAAAGTTGAAAAGTTAAATAATATTTGTATAGGCAGAAAACAGACATTTAGCAGAATAACATTTTCCACACAAAGTTGGTTTATGAGTTATAGCAGTTTGATTAGTTACGGCTTGTTTGTTTTCTTTTTCCAATTTAAAAGAACATATTTAACATTCCATCTTAGAAAACGGGTCTTTGTTTAGGAGAAGAAACAGGGAAGTTAATTTATAATGAAGATCAACAGTAAAGGGGGAAGGAGCCTTCTCTGGCACCTTTTAGTTTTTTGCAGCATTTAGCAAAACAATGTAAGTAAGGAAAAAAAGGCTAATCTGTAATCAGGGAAACCAAATCTGCCTAGGTTACAGCTGCCTGTTAGTGACAGAGGTCCCATAATCACATTCCTTTAAGGCTCAAAATAAAAGTTACAAAAGTTTGATTTTGAATTACTTCTTTTCACACAGAGAAAATATGAAGAATGACTGAGCATTGGCAAGGAGATGAATTCATTGGGTGCTGTAATTTTTCTTACTGCTTGTTTTTTGCCTACACTAATTAAAGTTGTCAGTATCTGTGAGGTTGAGGGAACAGAAAAAAAATTAAAAACTATACTTTAGTCCAGTAGTTCTCACTGAGGTCACTGTATCAGAAACTCAATCTTATAAGAACTTGTTAGAAGTGCAGATTATCTATCCCCACCCCAGACTTAGTGAATCAGAAACCCTGGGGATGAGACCAGCAGCCTATGTTTGAAGAAACCTTCAAAGTAATTGTGATAACCTGCTTTAGCTTGGGGATCAGCAATCTACAGCCTATGGACCTAATTTGGTCTATAACTTGTTTTTTGTAAGTAAAATTTTATTGAAACAAAACCATACCCATTTGTTTATTAGTTTATGGATTCTTTTGTGCTACAGCGGCAGAGTTGAGTAGTTGCAACAGAGAACTTATAGCCAAAAGTATTTACCATCTGGTTCTTTACAGAAAAAGTTTGCTGACTCCTGCTTTAGAGCTTAGGCACTAGAGGTCCAAATTCTGAATGTATGAGAATATATTTGCTAATTAAATTGAAGACCATGAAGATAAATGATGAAATTTTTCATGGTTTTTAAAAATTTTAACCTGCTATTTTTCCCTTTTAGTCAAGGATGCTATTTAAACGGTCCTTTTAATTCAAATCTACTGACTATCCCGAAGCAAAGGTCATCTTCTATATCACTGACTCACCATTTAGGTCTTCAAAGAGCTGGTAAGAAATCATTCTTTATGACTCAAATATGGGGGTTCTCAAAGTATGTGGTAGTGTAAACACTTTTCATCACACATTTATAGCTAATTTTGAATACAATTTCATGTGTTGTAAGTTAACATGACTAAGCAGTTTGGGTTGGCTGCTAATTGACTGTTTGCTAATTCTTTCAGTAAGCAGTTTTAGAACATCTCTGTACCAAGTGCTTTGCTAAGCAGTAGGGATTCAGAGATAAAATATAGGACTATTTAATCTGAATGGTTGCAGATCCAGGACAAGGGAAAATCTTCAAGAAAGAGTATTTCTTTTGTAGAATGGTAATTATGGAGAAAAAAAATTTAGTATTAGAACAGAAAAAGCCATGATTTCATCCTGGAAAAAAATTCTAATAGGAATTTTCTTTATTTTAAAAGATTATAGAATACTTAAAATCTTGGACAAAAGGCATTTTAACAAATATAGGAATAGCAAAACAATACAGATATTCTGCTTTTAAATTACATTATGGCTGAAATGACATAGGTATAATTTCGTGATTGGGACATACAATTACAAAATTCTTTTATACACAGTAAATATAAAGCATGTGAAGAGGTCAGAAAATGTTACTGATAATCAAGAAAAGCAGGCATTAGAAAAAAGATCTACATATGATACTGATGTTTTATTTTACAGTTTTTACAATATCAATGATGTTTTAAAGGAAATAGAAGGAATAATGGCCAAAATGAATGGATACTTTGAATAGAGAACTAGAACACTGGTAAAGAAATGGACAGTCTAGAACTAAGAAATGTGCTTGATTAAATTAAAAGCTTATTCAATGGTTTAAGAATAGATTGGACAAAACAAAATATAAAAGTAGTAAAGTTGAAGTCAGAGAAATAGAAAATATCCAAACTGAAGCACAGAGAGGGAAAAATAACAGAACAAAGTTGAAGAGACATATGGGACACAGAAGTTCTAAAATATGTGTGACTGAAGTCCCAGAAGGAAAGGAGAGAAACAAAAGGACAGAATAATTTACCAAAACTAATAAAAGAAAGCAAACAACAAATTCATAAAGTGCAGTGAGCCCCAAGCAGGATAAATACTAGAAAATCACAGCTACATATATGAATCAAGGCTCTAAATTATAAAGAAAAAAGTTTCAAAAGCAGCCAAATAAAGATAGATTATTTTTCAGGGGACAACAGTAATACTGACAGCAACTTGTTAACAGCAACCGTGAACTTCAAAGACAGTGGAATGGCATATTTTAAAAAGTGTCAAAAGATTAAAACTCGCCAACATAGAATTCTTTATCAATGAAGAAATATCCTTGAAGAATTAAATTGAAATAAAATTTTTTTTTTGTATCCTCACTGCCCCACCCCCAACAGTAACTGCGGTGATAGCTATGTTAATTAATTTGATTGTGGTAATCATTTCACAGTAAATACGTAAATCAAGTCGTCATGTTGTACACCTTGAATACAGGCAGTTTTTGTCAATTATACTTCAGTAAATCTGGAAAAGATCTTTTACTAAATCAGATGAGAAGCTAGAAAAAAATACATTTTTTTTCAAACAAACAAAAGCTGAGAGAATTTGTAGGTGGCAGACCCGTGCTATTAAGGTTCAGTAGAGGAAGTTTCTTAGGCAGGAGGAAAATTATCCAGATGGAAGCATGGAACTGCAAGAACAAACCAAAAGCACTGGTAAGGCTAAATAGATGGGTGAAGATTAAAAAATATTGATGGGTAGACACAATAATAACTTTCTTATAGCATTTATAAAATACATAGAAGTCAGATAAATGATAACAATAGCATAAATTGTAGGGAAGTTGTAAATGGACTTAAATTTGTTGTAAGGTACTAGTAATGCTAGAAAAATAGCAAAAAGTTCTAATTTAAGAGAAACTAATATTCAAAGATGAACATTGTAATATCCAGGGGCCAATTTAAAGACCAATAGAAAAATACATAACTAAAAAGCTAATAGGGAGGTAAAATGGCATGATTTAAAAAAAAAAACTTGTATAATGCAAAAGAATCTGAGAAAAGAAAAGCAAAAACAGAAGAAACACATAAAAAATAAATAGCAGCATGGTGGATTTTAAACACGCTTTTTTACATTAAATATACACCTTGGGGATAGAAGGAGGGATCTGACTAGAGTTGTCAGTATATTACCTGAAATGTCAAGTTTTCAACAAAAATTGGACTTTATACTCCAATTAAAAGACAAAGATTAGGCTGGGCACTGTGACTCACACCTGTAATCCCAGCACTTTGGGAGCCTGAAGTGGGTGGATAACCTGATGTCAGGAGTTCAAGACCAGCCTGGCCAACATGGTGAACCCCATCTCTACAAAATACATAAATGCAAAACGCAAAAATTAGCAGGATGTGGTGGTGGGCGCCTGTAATCCCAGCTACTTTCTGTATCTGACTTATTTCACTTAGCATAATGTTCTCAGGGTTCATCCATGTTGTCACAAATGACAGGATCTCCTTCCTTGTTAAAGCTAAATAATATTCCAAATGTGGCTTATCCATACAGTAGAATTTTTTTTTGTCACAAAAATAAAATGGAGAAGTACTACATGCTACACTATGAATGAACCTTGAAAACATTATGCTAAGTGAAATAAGGCAGTCACAAAAGACTACAAATTGTGCAAATCTACTCATATAAAATGTCTAAAATGGACAGATCTATAGAGATAGAAAACATATTATTAGTGGTTGCTATGGTTTTAATGTTTGTGTACCTCAAAAATTCACATGTTGAAACCTAATCCCCAGTGAAACAGTATTAAGAGATGGGGCCTTTTAGAGATGACTAGGTCATGAGGTTGGAGTCTTTATGAATGAGATTAGTGCCCTTATAAAAAGAGGCCCGAAGGGGCTAGCTATTCCCTTCAGCCATGTGAGGACACAGTGAAAAGGTACCATCTGTGAGGCAGAAACTGAACCCTCACCAGACATCAAATCTACCGGTACCTTGGTCTTGGACTTTCCCAGTCTCCAAAACTGTGAGCAGCCAATTTTTGTTGTTTTCAAATTACCCAGTCTAAAGTATTTTTTTATAGCAGCTTGAATGAACTAAGACAGTGGTTGCCTGTAACTATGGGTAGGAGGGATAGAAATAGGGAATGACTGCTAATGGGTATAGGATTTCTTTCTGAGTTTATGGAAATATTCCAGAATTAGATAGTGGTGATAGTTGCACAACTCTGTGAATTTCTAAAATTCACTGAATTCTACAATTTAAAAAAGTAAATTTTATGGCATATGAATGATATCTTTAAAGGCTGTTTAAAAAGCACATAAGCATGTTCTCTCACCACAGTGGAATTAGATTTAAAAACATCTGTCAATAGATCTGTCAGGAGAAAAATTAAAAATCAGTTAAGCTTACATTTTAAGAAGCTACAAGTTTAACAGCAAAGTAAACCAAAAGAAAGAAAAAGACATGACACTGATACAAAAAGATAACACAGAAAATCTGGTAACACAGAAAATCTGAAGAGTCATATATCTGCTAAAGAAATTAAACGTAGTTAAAAACCTTCCTATGACTTTACTGGTAAATTCTTCCCAATATTTAATGAAAATGTTGTTATGAAAGATTATGTCCAGTGCCTTAGTTTTCTATAGCTGCTTGCTGTAAACTGAATATTCATATCCCATCACTTGCACCCCAATTCATATGTTGAAACCTAATCCTCACTGTGATAGTATTTGGAGCTGGGGCCTTTGGAAGGTGATTATGTCATGTGAGTGGACTCTTCGTGAATGGAATGAGTGCCTTATAAAAGATACCTCAAAGAGCTCTCTAATCCCTTCCACCATGTGAGGACATGAGAAGATAGCCATCAGTGAACCAGGAAGTGGGCCATCATCAGACACTACATCTGCCAGTGCTTTGATCTTGGACTTCTCAGCCTCCAGAACTGTGAGACATAAATTTCTCTTATTTATAAAATACCTCATCTATGGTATTCTGTTACAGCAATTTGAATGGACTAAGACACTATCAAATTACCACAAACTTAGTGACTTAAATAACACAAATTTATTCTTACAATTCTGGGGATCAGAGGTCTAAAATTGTTCTCACTGGTTCCAAAGCAAGGTGTCAGCAGGGCTGTATTCTTTCTGGAGGCTTTAGGGGATAATCCATTTTCTTTTCGTTTTCCAGTTTCTAGAGGACTTGCTAGAGCTTGCCTGCCTGCCTTCCTGGCCCATGGCCCCATTATTCCATCTTCATTGCCAGCAATGTCAGTCTGAAGCGTTATGCTGCCATCTCTCTGCCTCTTTTATGTCTGCTTCTCTTTTACTTAGGCAGAGGATTCAGCTGTGTGTGACTCTTGTAATGACAGGGACTCTTGCCATTAAATTGAGCACAACTAGATAATCCAGGATAATCTCCCCATCTCAGGGTTAGCTGATTAGCAACCTTAAGTCCATTTGCAATTTAAATATCCCTTTGCCATGTAAACTAACATATAGGTTCTGTGGTCAGGATGTGGACATCTTTGGCAGTGATTATTCTGCCTAACAGAGCCAATCTTACATAACTCTTTCACTGAAAAGGGAAAGAGAAAATCATTTTTTTATGAGGCTAACATAACGCTAATATCGAAACCTGACAGGGATATTACAAGAAAACTAGAGGTCAACATCTCTTGTGAATATAGATGCAAAAATCCTAAACAAAGTTACAAATATAATTGAGTAATATATTAAAATGATAATACCATAATGTTCATGTTAGGGAGTATTATTACAGGAATGTAAAGTCTGTTTAACCTTTGAAAATTCACTGCATTAATAGAATAAAAGAGAATAATCCTATGGTCATCTTAATTGGTACAGAGAAAGGTTTTTATGTATGTTCATTTGATAAACTTGGTCATTACTCATAATAAAAAATTTTAAGCAAATTGGGAATAGAGGGAACATTTTTAATCTGATAAAGTCTTTACCAAAATGTTTTTTAAACATAGTACATAATGATGAAATATTGGAACATTTTCCTCCTGACTTGGGAAACAAGATAAAGATGTTCTGTAAACACTTGTCTCCAATATTATCCTGTAATTTCTAGACAATCAATGAAGACAAGATAAAGAAAAGGAATAAATACTGGAAAGGAAGATATAAATGCTTTCCTTTATTTGCAGGTTACCTTTTTATATTCATAGAAACTCTAGAAGGATCTCAAAATACAGTAATAGAATTAATAAGTAAACTTTTCAAGATTTTAATTGTACAGAAAAATTCATTATATTACTCTGTACTATCAGAAAATTGTTGAAAATGAAATTTTAAAACATCATTTGCTACAGCTTCATAAGTCATCAATTACCTAGAGATAAATTTAATTAAAAATGTGCAGTGCTGCTACACTCTATGACTTTGGAGTAGGGACAAATTTCTGTAACAAGACATAAAAATACCATATGGGATTAGATGAATAAATTTGACTACATGAAAATTAATAACCTCTTTATCAAAAAAAAGTCATATAAAGGCTGGGCATAGTGGCTCATACCTGTAATCCCAGCACTTTGGGAGGCCAAAGTGAGTGGATCATTTGAGGTCAGGAGTTCAAGATCAGCCTGGCCAATATGGTGAGACCTGGTCTCTCTAAAAATAGAAAAATTAACTGGGTATAGTGGTGGGTGCCTGTAATCCCAGCTATTTGGGAGGCCGAGGCAGGAGAACCTGGGATACGGAGGCTGCAGTGAGCCAAGGTCATGCCAGTGCACTTCAGCCTGGGCTACAGGGTGAGATTCTGTCAAAAAAAAAAAAAAGAAGTCATATAAAAGGAATTGAAAATAGTAATAACATCTGAAAAAGAACTAGAATTCAGCTGTATAAAGAACTTCGTCAGTGGAAAAATTATGGACAACTATTCATTTTCTGTTGCTGTATATCAGATTACAACAAATGGAGCAATTTTTTATGCAGTAGTACACACACAGCTGAGTCCTCTGCTTAAGGTGTCATCAATCTCAAAACAAGATGCCGGCTCTACTTTGTTCTCATCTGGAGAATCAGCTGGTAATGAATCAGCTGCCAAACTCAGGTTGTCCTCAGAATTTATTTCCTTTGGTTGTGGATTCTTGATGGCTCAGGCTTCTAAATGGCGGCTATTGGCTGGAGGCCACCCTCAGTTCCTAGAGGCTGTCCATAGTTTTTTGTCACATGGTCTTCCTCAATATGGCTGCTTAATTCATGGAGCTAACAAGGAGAATCTCTAGAGTGAATTTGCTAGCAAGATGGAATCCATAATGTAACACAATCATAGGGGTCACATCCTGTCATCTTTCTGTTGATAAGAAGCCAATCACAGGTGTTTTCTACACAAAGACATGAACACCAGAGGGGAAGGGTTAATGGGACTACCTTAGAGTGTGTCCATCATCACAAGCCAATAGAAAAATGAGCAAAAGGCTTGAACAAGCATTTCAGGGAAAAAACCTATACAAATGGCATATAAACATGAAATGTGCTTAACCTTATTAGTAATGAGGAAATTAAGAAGTAAAGGTATAGGGCTCTTCTATTTATCATCAGATTGGCAAAAGATAAAGAACATTTTATTTACACACACACAAACACACACACAGAGCGAGCGAGAGAGAGAGAGAGCGAGAGTTTGTTTTAAGGGATTGGTTCACACAATTATGAGTGTTTGCAGGGCAGGCAAGTAGGAAATTTTCAGGACAGGCTGGCAGGCTGGAAATTCCAGCAGGGGTTAATGTTGCAGTCTTGAACCTGAAGGCAGTTTGGAGACAAAATTTTTTCCTCCTTGTGAGGCATCAGTCTTTTCTCTTAAGGCCCTAAGCTAGTTGGATGAGGCCCACCCATGTTATGGAAGTTAATCTGCTTTACTCAAAGTTTATTGATTTAAATGTTAATTACATCTAAAAAATATCTTCACAACAACATCTAGACTAGTGTTTGAACAAACAGCTGGGCACCATAACCAAGTTGACACCATTGCACACATCTATAAATGTTTACCACTATGCCTGAAAATATTGTAGCTCCTTAATGACTGTTACTTGTTTTGCTTTCTGAATCACACTTTACTTGGGTCTTTATTTTCAAATAAGGTTATAAATCTACCTGCCTCTTTCCAGGTATACCCACAGTGCTTTAGTTTGAGGCACTTACCAAAGGTTTCTGGAATAAATAAACAGAATTAGAGATTCATCTCATGTTACTGAAGCACTCTGTTTTTTTTTTCTTATTAAGCGTTTAGCATTTGTTTGTATTCTGCACTATACTCTATCTTCATTGAGTTGTGGGGATGGTATCTTTTTTTCCATTGTGAAGTTCAGTACATTTTCCAGCATATAGTAAACTCTAAATATTTGTTGAATGAATGAATCAGCTGGAAATATTTTCATGTAATTTTTAAAGGGATCTGACATTGCGTTAGCATATGATATTATTATATTCTCAACTTGCTTAATGCTATTAAGAATTTTAGTTCTTTGGCCAGATGCAGTGGCTTAAGCCTGTAATCCCAGTATTTTGGGAGGCTGAGGCAGGAGCATTGCTTCAGCCCAGGAGTTTGAGACCATCCTGGGAAACATTCTGAAACCCTGTCTCTACAAAAAGTACAAAAATTAGCCAGGCATTGTGGCTTGTGCCTATCCCAGGAGGTTGAGACTACAGTGAGCCATGATCGTGCCACTCTACTCGGGGAATGGAATGAGAACCCGTCTCACACACAAAAAAGATAATTTTAGTTTTTCAATAAAATTGAATTTTATTGAATTGAAAATAATTCAATAAAATTTGGTAGAGATGCTTTGCTCATGTGAGTAATCAATCTGATAGGGATACATAAGGTGAAAGTTAAAGACCAATAAGGATTAGAAAAATTTCTGCCATACCGTATGTCATACTGTTTGTCTACATTTATAATAGGTAAATGTGAACACTATGTTACCTATTATAAATGTAGATATTTACCCAAGAAGGGATGTTTACCCAACAGTGACTGATCATGACAAATATGGCAAATACTGCTTAAGTTTCTAGAATGTCTTGAGGCCCCATGTAGGAATTTATTTTATCATTTAATTATAAATACTTTGCTTTCTTTAAATAAGGACAACAATTCATAAAACCACAAATTCGTATGACGAACACATACACATAAATATATTCTTATTTATCACCTTTCTTTTAATTTTTAAGGTATTTTGTCCAGTCTGAGTCCTGTGAATTCTCCCAACCATGGAACAGTGTCTGCTGGCTCTCTAACTAATCGGTCACATATAGAATTTCCTGATACTGCTGATTTTCTTAATAAGCCAAGCATTATTTTACAGAGATCTCTGGGCAATGTACCCAATACACCAGATTTTTTTCAGCATCTTAGAAATTCTGATAGCAATCTGTGTAACAGGTAAGTTCCCAACTGTTTATTATTTCTGTTTCAAAATGTCAATTACAGTTAAGTCCCCAACCTTTTGGATAGGTTCTTGGAAACTCCAACTTTAAGCTTAATGACCAGATTTTTTTTTTGGTGTTACAATGAAAAGACATTATTTGAAGATGTGCTGTAAGTTGTTTTACTTAAAGTGTCAGTTTTCAAAAACTTATTGATGATCTTAAGTGAGGACTTTACTGTATTAAATAAATTATTACCAGTTTTCTCATTCTGTGTTATAACTAGATGATGGATTCAGCCTCTGTTCTTTTCCTTATTTATCTAGTAGTTTTTATTCTAAATAACTCTTTTCTCATTTTAGTGGTATTAATTTTTTTAATTAGTTTCCATCTGAGATAAAATATAGTGGTATTCTACTCATCCTAAGAATTAGTAAATATTAATTTAGTATACACTACTTACTACCTATTCTTAGTACCCAGGTCATATGGCGTTGATCTTATTTGTGCTTTACTAATAGTAAGGGTTTACCTCAGACCCAAAGTTCACTTTCAAAAATATTTTGTTTCCTTCAAAGACACACAGACACTTTTCTAGTTTAAAGCCTTTAAATTTATAGAGAGATTGGAATTTTAGGATGTGTTGCAGTTGAGAACTTGGTTAAAAATTAAACAGATTTTCTAATTGTATTCAGGTAAAAAACTTTTACCTCATTTACCATATATATTTATCTATTTTATTCTATAAGCTGTGGACATCAAATACAGAAATATGTTTCAACATCTGAATCAGATGGTATAGATTGCTGCTGTGGAAAATCAGGTGAGATTACAAAAGTTATATGTGCTTGAGTTTAAGAGAAATTTCTTACAGTGATTTTTAGAATGGGCAAATGAATGAGTTTAACTTCAGTTTATCCATCTTTAAAATGAAGATTATTTTTTACCCACTTCACAGAGGATTTATTAAGAAAAAATTATAAATAATAGATGGTGAAAGTAATTCGAACAATAAAAATGTGCTGCACCAATGAATGTAGTCTTCTTAGGTATGGCTATTGTTTATAAATAGTGAAATTATTTATATTAACATTGAAATTTGTACTGTACAATCTAAACCCAAAAGGGTTTGCATAAATTTTTTTATCACATAAAGAGGAGTTGTTTTAAAGTCTGGTTAATTGTATCATTCTGAAATATTTTATATCCTCAAACAAGAAATAGTGTTGATGAAATTATAGTTGTTTTATAACCTTAAAAATTGACGACTCCAACTACCACTAGTAGTTAACTAAGTAACTCAGACCAACATTCCCCTTGAAGGCAGCTAGAAAAGCTGGACAAATTATTTTTTTTTAAAGTCTACTTGAAGCCATTGAAGAACTAAAAAGATCCTGTGAATCACCATTATGAGATCTGTTGGAAGACAGAACTCCAAGAAAAGTGAGCCTGGAGTTTGTGGCTATCAAAAGGGTGTATGCCAATTCCAGAGAGAACAATGACTGATAGGATGAGCAATTTTATTAATAGCTTCATGGGACTAGGAAGACAGAGACTAGAGTTGAAGGCTTCCCATGGTAGGGATAACTTGATAAACTCTGAAGTGTTGTACCCTAGGAAAAAAGGTAAACCAAAAATAGACAAGCCTTTTCAGGGAATATAGGCTCTTCTCAATCCCTTTAGATATCATAAAATATATCCCTTTAAAGTGTGTAATTTAATAGTTTTTTGTTTTGTTTTGTTTTGTTTGTTTGTTTTTACATTTGAAAGGATTGTTAAAAAAGTAAACAAGTAGAGATAGGGTTTCACCATATTGGCCAGGCTGGTCTTGAACTCCTGACCTCAGGTGATCCACCTGCCTCAGCCTCCCAAAGTGCTGGATTACAGGTGTGAGCCACCGTGCCCGGCCCTAACTTATTCTATGAGACCAGTATCATCCTGATACCATAACCAGACAAAGATATCACATGAAAACTACAGACCAATATCCCTTCTGTGCATAGAAACAAAAATCCCTAACAAAATACTAGCAAACTGAATCCAACAATATGAAAAGATCACTCTGTGGTCAAGTGATACTGGAATGAATGGGTTGCTGAGTATTAGGAAATCAATCATTGTACTATATCATAGTAATAGAATAAAGGGGGAAAAAAAAACCACATGATAATTTCAATAGATGCCAAAAAAACATTTGACAAAATCCAACACTTTTTGTGATAAAAACATGCTAACTAATAATAGCAGGGAAGTTCCTTAGCCTGATAAAGGATATCTTTAAAAAACACATAGCTCACATCATCCTTAATGGAAAAAAACTGATGCTTTCCCCGTAAGATCAAGAATAAGATCTTAGGGTTTTTGCTTTGAGCACTTCAACACTGTACTGGAGGGTCTAGCCAGAGAAATTAGAAAAAAAAAAAATAAAGCCATCCAGAATTTTAAGGAAGAAATAAAACTTCCAATTCACAGATCATGTGATGTTTTACATGGAAAATCCCAAAGACACACACACACACACACACACACACACACACACACACACTACTAGAACAAATACACAAGTTTAGCAAAGTTACCAGATACAAGATCAGTATACAAAAATCAATTGTATTTCTATATACTGTCAATGAACTATTATAAACTGAAATTAAGAAAGTGTTCCCATTCACAATTGTATTAAAACAAAAAGTAGTTGGAATACATTTAACAAAAGTTCAAATTTTATACACTGGAAACTATAAAAACAATGTTGACAGAAGTTAGAGAAAAACCAAATAATTGAGAGGCATTTCATAGTAATGTATTTGAAGACAGTATTGTCAACATGACAATTTTTTCTATGTTGATTTATAAATTGAGCACAATTATTATTAAATTCCAGCAGGCCTTTTTAGTGATAGAAATGGACAAGTTGGTGCTAAAATGTATACGGAAATACAAATGACCTATAATAGCAAAAAAAAAAAAAAAATTGAAAAGCAACAAAGTTGGAGGACTTTTATATACTACTTAATTTGAAATCTTGTTTTAAAGCTAATATAATCAAGACATTTTGGTACTGGCACAGGGTTGAACCTGTAGATCAGTGGAACAGAACTGACAGTCCAAAAAGAAATTCTTGCATTTGTAGTCAATCGATTTTCAACAAAGAAGCCAAGACAATTCAAAAAAGAAAGGCCAGTTATTTTCTTTCCCCCCTCTAAGAAATAGTTCTGGGTCAATTAGCTATCCACTTGCCAAAGAAAGAACTTACATCCTTACCTCATCATGTACATGAAAAGTAACTCAAAGTAGAGCACAGATGTATGTGTAAGAACCAAAACCATGAAACTTCTAGAAAAAAAATATAGAACACAGTCTTTGTGACCTGGGGTTGAGTAAAGCATTTTTAGATTCAATACCAAAGGCACAATCTAATAAAGAAAAAAATGCCAAATTGGGCTTCACCAAATTAAAAACTTTTGAATATCAGAAGACATCAGTAAGAGAATGAAAAGAGGAACAATAGACTTAGAAAATATTTGCAAGTTATACATCTGATTAAGAACCTGTAACCATGATATATAAAGAAATCTTACAACTCAATAATAAGTCAAACTACTCAATTTAAAAATGGACAAAAGATTTGAGATAATTTGGTGAATGTAATTTGGAGAAGGATTTAAATGAATGGATAATTAAAACATGAAAATATCATGAACACCACTAGTCATTAGGGAACTGCAAATTAATACTACAATGAGATACTACTACACTCAAACTATAATAGCTGTAATCAAAAAGACAATTAAAAAATACCAACTGTTGGCAAAGATTGGGACCCTTGTGCATTGCTGATGGGAATGTAAAATGGTATAGCCACTTTGGAAAACATTTTGACAGTTTCTAGACAGTCAGTATCTGGACACATCAGCTTATCATATGAGCCAGCAATACCACAGCTAATAATTTACCCAAGAGAAAACATGAGCACTCAGAGATGGTTATGTGAATGCTTATTACATCATTATTCACAGTAGAGCAAACCTGGAAACAATAAAAATATCCTTCAACTTGTGAATGAATAAACATCATATGGTATATCATTGTAATAGAATTCAATTCAGCAATTAAAGGAATAAACTTCTGATACTTGTCGCAACATAGATGAACTTCTAAACATTATCCTAAGTGAAAGAAGCCAGGCTCAAAAGATCATATATTATATGATTACATTTATATGAAATTCTTGAAAGACAAAACTTAAAGAGACAATAATCACAACAATGGTGGCATAAAGTGAGAAGAGGGATTAACCGTAAGTAGGCATGAAGGAACATTTTGGGTGTGTTGAGAATGTTCTAAAACTGGATTGAAATGATTGTTGATAACTGCAAATATACTAAAATTGTTGAATTGTACACTTACATCATGGGCCAAATGTTTGTGTTCTTCCAAAAATTCATGTGTAGAAATCCTATACCCCAATATGATGGTATTGGGAGGTGAGGCCTTTGGGTGGTAATTAGGTCATGAAGGTGTAGCTCTCATGATTGGGATTAGTTCCCTTATAAGAGAACTCCAGAAAACTCTCTAGCCCTCTTTCCCACCGTGTTAGGATACAATGTAAAATTGGTGCTCTGCAACCTGGAAGAGGCACTCACTGGAACTTGGCGAGGCTGGCACCCTAATCTCAGACTTCCAACTTCACTGTGAGAAATAAATTCCTATTTTTTATAAGCAACTCAGTGTATAATATTCAGTTATAGCAGCCTGAATTAAGGCAATTTACAATGGGTAGATTTTAATGGTATATAATTATACACAATAAAGTTTTTTAAAAAGAACAATAATATGTTAAGTGTTATAGTTCTTTGGGCGGACTCATCTCACCTGGGAGATTCTCACCTGAGGACTCTCATGAGATTGCAGTCAGATATTGGTTGGGGGAAGCACTTATCTGAAGGTTTGATTGGGCTGAATTTCCAAGATGGATTACTCATGTGCCTGTTGGCTATTGACCAGTCCATCTAAATATGACCCCTCCATGGGGGCTTCTTCCAGTTTGTTGGCAGCATTCCCAGAGAGTAGGAAGTGGAAACTGCCAGTCCAGTTAATGGCCCAACTCAGAACAGAATGTTACTTCTGCCATATTCTGTTAATCACAGCATTCATGAGGGCTATTGAGATTCCAGGGGGTTGGTAAATAAATGCTCTGTCTTGATAGAGGAGTGACAAGAATACATTTCAGAAAACTGTGTGGGAGAAGAGATAGTGTTGTGGACATCTTTAGAAAAGAAATGCTACATTTATCTCACCTGTTTTTATTATTATCTGTAAGATAATAGTTATTAGGAGTCCATACCATTAAAAAGTAAATTATGTAATATACCTCAAGTGTCAACAATTTTTGATTAACTGCTATTTCATTGTAGTTACTGCCTTAACCAAGAATACTTGAATATTCTAAATTTAATTTCTTAAACTAAATGTTTTTCATTTGGAAAAATTGTATTTTCTAAACAATAATATTTCCAGATCATCATCTAATCAATTAATGATTGTTTGGTATATTCATTGTATTACGTTGAGATTGCACTAACATTTATTAATCACCTATTATGCATAACATCTTGTAAGATAGGTATTATTATCCAGATTTTACAAGGGAGAAAGCTTGCCATTATTAAGTACAAAAATTATGATTTGAAAGTAGTTTTCTGAAACTCAACTCCAATGAGTACTCTTAATATTTTTTTTTTTTTTTTTTTTTTTCTGAGACAGGTTCTCACTCTGTCACCCAGGCTAGAGAGTGCAGTGGCACAATCATGGCTCACTGTAGCTTCCAACTCCAGGGCTCAAGCAATCCTCCCTGCTCAGTCTTCTGAATAGCTGGGACTACAGGCATGGGCCACCATGCCTGGCTAATTAAAAAAATTTTTTTTATTTTTGTAGAGATGAGAACTCGCTCTGTTGCTCAGGCTAGTCCCAAACTTTTGGTTTCAAGTGATCCTCCCGCCTTGGCCTCCCAAAGTATTAGGATTATAGGTATGAGCCATTGTACCTGGCCAATAACTCTTTTTACTTAAAAAAAAAAAAAAAAAAAAAACACTCACCATATTGAAAATTTTTAAAAGTTGGTGTCTTGAAAGTACACAGATCATGAGTTTATAGCTTGTAACTATAATATAATCAGCACTCAGATCAAGAAACAAAACAGGAGACTGGCCAAAATGGCTAATTAGAAGTAGCTAGTGTGCACTGCTGTCATGGAGAGAAATAGAAGGGGTGTGTACATACAGCATCTTCAACTGAAACATCCATATACACTCATTGGGATTCATCAAGAAAACAATTCAACCTGCAGAGAATGTAGAAAAGCAAGGCAGGATGACTGCCCACCTGGGAATGACACAGAGCCAGGGGAGCCTCCCCTCACCCAGGGAAGCATGAATGAGTGAGCAACCCTGGGGACCTATACTTGTCTCATAGATCTTTGCAACCCTTGAGTCAGGAGACCCCCTTCATAAACCCACTGCACCAGGGCATGCAGTCTGATATGCAGAGCTATGTGGCATCTTGGTGAAGTACCTTCTCAGGCACATGCAGAACCCCAGGAGCTGTAGCTAACTGGGCTTCCAGGTAAAAGCAGCTGCAGCTCAGCAAAGCAGGAGGTTAGACTACCATACAGACCCCTAAGAAGCAGCTGAATTCAGGGGGCTGAGCAGCAACAGTTTGTAGGTCCCATGTCCACAGCACCTTACAGGATAAGACCACTGGCTGGGAACTCTAGCCGACCACTGGCTTGGAACTCTAGCCAGCCACTGGTAGGAGTGTTGATGGAGCTCCCAGAGGGAGGAGTGGGCTGCCGTCTTTGCTGTTTTGCAGCCTTAGCCATGTTGCCTTCAATGTAGCCACCCTACAAAAATAGAGCCAGCTTGTTTTTTTATGTGTGTCCCTGACCGCTCTTCTCACTGGGAAGGACCTTCCAACTAAGGTCACCTGCCACTTTTGCCACTGTTTTTCAGCTGGCAGTGGTTTCGAACCTTCCTGGAATGTGCTCCAGGGGGAAAGGACAGGCCGCCATGGCTGTTTCGCAGCCTAAGCTATTGTTGCCTTCTGGCTCTAGGGAGTCCGAGGTGACTAGAGACTGGAGCTGTCCATCACCACAGCACAGTAGCTCTATGGGAAACCAGTTAGACTGCTTTTTCACATAGGTCCCAGATCTTGTTTCTTTTCACTGAGAAGAATCTCCTGACCAAGGTCTACAACCACCCCTGCCAGTGTTTTCTGGCCAGCAACAGTTTTAACTTTGCTGGAACTGAGTTCCCAGAGGGAGGGGCAAGCTGCTATCTTTGCTGTTTTGCAATCTTAACCATTGTTGTCTTTGGGATTTGTTGAGTCTAAAGTGATGGGGGCTGCAGCAGACCCCCAATACAGCACAAATTCTCTACAAAAAAGTGGCCAGACTGCTTTTTTACACAGGTCCTCAATCCTGTTCCTTCTCACTGGATGGGACCTCCCAGCTGTGGTGTCCAGCCATCTCTCCCGGTGTTTCCTGGCCAACAGCAGTTTCAAACCTCCCTGGGATGGAGTGCCCAAAGGGAGAGGGGGGACTGCCATCTTCGCTGTTTTGCACCTTTCACCGTTAATACCTTCAGGTGCTAGATAAACCAAGGTGACTAGGGCATAGAGTGTACCCCCAGCATACTGCAGCAGCCCTACAGAAAAGTGGTCAGACTGTTTGTTACATGGGTTTCCAATCTTACGTCTTTTCACTGGGCGGGTCCTCCTGGCCTGGGTCTCCAGCTACCCTCACCCCCAGGCTATCAAGCCAGTAGCAGCTCTGTAACTCCCTGGGACAGAGCTCCCAGTGGGAGGGGTGGGTTGCCATCTTTGCTGTCTCACAGCCCTATGCCTTTTACACCTTGCTGTCTTTAGGCTTTGGAGAGTCTGTGGGGACCAGGGGCTAGCTGGTCCAGACCCCAGCACAGAGTAGCCACCTCACAGAAAAGTGGCCAGACTGTTCTCCACACAGGTCGTGATCCTCACTTCTTCTCACTGGGCAGGGCTGCCCAACCTGGGACTCTAACACAAACACCCTGCCTCTCTCTGACCACATCAATCAGAGACAGCCCAGCAGTTAAAGGAACAGCCACATGCAGAGATAAGAAAGAGCCAATGCAAGAACTCCAGCAACCTAAATGAACAATTTCTTATGACCGCCAAACAACCACACTAGTTATTAACCAGGCTATGTTGGCTGAAATGACAGAAATAGAATTCAGAATATGGATAGGAGTAAAGATCATCAAGATCAGGAGAATAGCAAAACCCAATTCAACAAAACTAAGAATCACAATAAAATGATACAAGAGCCAACAGATGAAATAGCCAGTATGAAAAAGGACCTAACTGGTCTGATAGACCTGAAAAACACACCACAAGAATTTTATGATGTGATGGCAAATATTAGCAGAAAAGACCAAGATGAGGAAGAAATCTCAAAACTTGAAGACTGGCTCTCTGAAATAAGATAATCAGATGAGAATTAAAAAAAAAAAAAGAATGAAAAGGAATGAGCAAAACCTCTAGAAATATGGAATTACATAAAGAGGCTGAATCTACAAATCATTGACATCCCTGACAGGAGAAAGCAAACAACTTGAAAGACATATTTCAGGATATCATCCATGAAAACTTCCCAACCTTGCTAGAGAGGCCAACACCCAAACTCAGGAAATACAGAGTACCCCTGCAAGATTCTACACAAGATTATCCCCAAGATGCATAATCATCAGATTTTCCAAGGTTGAAATGTAGGAAAGAATGTTAAAGGCAGCTAGAGAGAAAGGGCAGGTCTCCTATGAAGGGAACCCTATCAGGCTAACAGTGGACATCTCAGTAGAAACTCTACAAGCTAGAAGAGATTGGGCTTCTATATTCAACATTCTTAAAGAAAAAAAATCTTCAACCAAGAATTTCATATCCAGCCAAACTAAACTTCCTCAGTGAAGGAGAAATAAGATTCTTTTCAGATAAGCAAATGCTGAGGAAGTTTGTTACTACCAGACCCACTTACAAGAGATCTTGAAAAGAGCACTAAATATGAAAGGAAAAACCATTACCAGGCAATACAGAAAAACACAGTTAAGTACACAGACAAGTGATGTAAAGCTATCACACAAACTGGCATAATAACCAGCTAACAGCATAAAGACAGGGACAAATCCACACATATCAATACTAATCTTGGTTGTAAATGGGCTAGATGGCCCATTTAAAAGGCATAGAGTGGCAAACTGGAGTTAAAAAAGCAAGACCCAATGATATGATGTCTTCAAGAGACTCATTTCACAGGCAATGACACCCATAGGCTCAAAATAAAGGGATGGAGGAAAATCTATCAAGCAACTGGAAATCATGAAAAAGCAGAGGTTGTGATCCTAATTTCAGACAAAACAGACTTTAAACCAACAAAGATCAAAAAAGGCAAAGAAGGGCTTTACATAATGGTAAAGTGTTCAATTCAGTAAGACCTAACTATTCCAAATATATATTCACCCAACACAGGAGTACCCAGATGTATAAAGCAAGTTCTTAGAGATATACAAAGAGTCTTAGATTCCCATGCAATAATAGTGGGAGATTTCAACACTCCACTGACAGTATTAGATCACTGAGGCATAAAATTAACAAAGACCTGAATATCATGGGACCAAATGGATCTGATAGACCTCTGCAGAACCCTCCACCCAAAAACATCAATATGTACATTTTTCTTATTGTCACATGGCACATAGTCTAAAATCAACCACACAATCAGACCTAAAACAATCCTCAGCAAATGTAAAAGAATTGACGTCATGCCACACATACTCCTGGACCACAGTGCAATAAAGATAGAAATCAAGACTAAAAAAAAAAAAAAATTACTCAAAACCAAATAGTTACATGGAAATTAAACAACCTGCTCCTGAATGACTTTTGGGCAAATAATGAAGTTAAGGCTGAAATCAAGAAGTTCCTTGATACAAATCAGAACAAGAATACAACATACCAAAATCTCTGGGACACAGCTAAGGCAGTGTTAAGAGGGAAATTTATAGCACTAAACACCCACATCAAAAAGAGAGATCCCAAATTAACACCCTAATTTCACCACTAAAATAACTAGAGAAGCAAGAGCAAACCACCCTCAAAGCTAAGAGAGGATAAGAAATAACAAATTGAGAGCTCAAAGAAATCAGAGATTACACAAACAAATGGAAAAACATTCCATGCTCATGGATAGGAAGAATCAATATCATTAAAATGGTCATACTGCCCAAAGCAATTTATAGATTCAGTGTTATTCCTGACAAACTACCAATGACATTCATCACAAAACTAGAAAAAGCTATTTTAAAATTTGTATGGAACCAAAAAAAGAGCCCAAGTAGCCAAGGCAATCCTAAGCAAAAAGAACAAAGCTGGAGGCATCATATTACCTGATTTCAAAGTACATTACAGAATTACAGTAACCAAAATAGCATGGTACTGGTATAAAAACAGACACATAGGCCAATGGAACAGAACAGAAAGCCCAGAAATAAGGCCACATGCCTACAACCATTTGATCTTTGACAAAGTTGACAAAAACAAGCAATGGGGAAAGGACTCCCTAGTCAATAAATGGTAATGGGATGAATGGCTAGCCATATGCAGAAGATAAAACTGGATCCATTCCTTACACCATATACAAAAATCAACTAAAGATGTTTTAAAGACTTAAATGTAAATCCTAAAACTATAAAATCCCTGAAAGACAAGTGAGGCAGTACTATTCTGGATATAGGTACTGGCAAAGATTTCATGACAAAGATGGCAAAAGCAATCACAACAAAAGCAAAATTTGACAAATGGGATCTAATTATACTAAAGAGCTTCTGCACAGCAAAAGAAACTATCAACAGAGTAAACAGATAACCTACAGAAAGGGAGAAAATTTTTGCAAACTGTGCATCTGACAAGGGTCTAATATCTAGCACCTATAAGGAACTTAAATTTACAAGATAAACAAACATAAAAAATAGGCAAAGGATATGAACAGAGAATTTTCAAAAGAAGACATACATACGGCCAACAATCATATGCAAAACAGCTTGACATCACTGATAAATGCAAATCAAAACCACAGTGAAACACCATCTAACACCAGTCAGAATGGCTGCAATCAAAAAGACAAAAGGTAATAGATGCTGGTAATGTTAAGGAGAAAAAGAAACACTTATACACTGTTGTTGGGAGTGTAAATTAGTTCAGTCATTGTGATAGACAGTGTAGTGATTCCTCAAAGACCCAAAGACAGAAATACCATCTGACCCAGCAATCCCATGACTGGGTATATATCCAAAGGAATATAAGTCATTCTAGTATAAAGACACATGCAAGTATATGTTTATTGCAGCACTATTCAGAATAGCAAAGACATGGAATCAACCTAAATATCCACCAATGATGGACTGGATAAAGAAAATATGGTACATATATACCCTGGAATACTATGCAGCCATAAAAATAACAAATGAAATGAAAAAAAATCATCACAGCTAGTGAATCAGTGGGGCTAGGACTCATTTCTATAGTAGTATTCAGACTTGATTCCAGATTCTGTTTTACTGTATAATTTGGGCTCTATCTGTGTCCATGGTGGAACAAGTAATAAATAATTATTATAATTTTTCTGAAAGAAAAGGTAAAGAAAAGAAAATGTGGTACATATACACCATGAAATACTATGCAGCTATAAAAAAACCCAAGGTAATGTTTTTTGCAGAGACATGGATGGAGCTGGAGTCAAACTAACATAGGAACAGAAAACGAAATACTGCATGTTCTCGCTTATAAGTGGGAGCTGAATGATGAGAACCCATGGACATAAAAAGAGAGCAACAGCTACTGGGGCCTACCTGATAGTGGAGGGTGGGAGGAGGAGGAGAATCAGAAAAAATATGAATTGGGTACTAGGCCTAGTACCTGGGTGATGAAATAATCTGTACAACAAACCCCATGACACAAATTTACCTGCATAACAAACCTGCACATGTACCCCTGAACCTAAGATAAAAGTTGTTTTTTAAAAAAGAAACCAAATATTACCCACACCTCAAAATTATCTGTCATTCCCTTTCCAATCATATGCCCCAAAGATAATGATCTTCTTGTTTATCATATGGTTTTGAACAGAGTATGTACTTTTGTGCCTGGATTCCTTCACTGAACATTATATTTTTAAGTACCATCCGTATTGTAGTTCATTCTCTTTGCTCTGTAGTGATCAATTGTGTAAATATACCACAAGTTATTTATTCTACTTTTGATAGGTTTTGGATAAGTTCGCTGTTTAAGGTACTACGAATAGAATGAATATGAATGTTTTTTAACATGTGAAGGAATACTATTTAGCTACCGATACTGCTCTCCTTTTCCATGTCATTTGAGAAAAGAATGTTATTAATTACATTGATAGAGAAATAACTCATGAGTTATAATATTGTGGTTTAAGGTTTACATGTTACTTAATCTTACTGATTTATAATTATGATTTTAGAGTTTTTATATCTAAAAGAGACGTTGGAAGTTGTTTACATCAAATTGGTAAGACAATTTCTATTGATAGGGAATTTTTCTTTTCTCCCTTTTATAAAGAATATCCACTTAGCATCCATGGGTAGATATGTAAAGTGAGTCCAATACATGAAATGTCTTTGTTGCCTGAGCTTAAGGTATCTAGACAAAATAGCCCAGCAAGATACAACTTAATGATGTCATGAAATAATTTAGATTGAACTCCATTGTGGTTCACTTTATCTAAATATTTTTAATAATTATCTTTCATGTAAAGCTATACATATAGGGCACATTTTACTCCTATATGTTACTATGTATATTTTTTGAAAGGTGAAGAAGAAAACATTTTCTCAAAAGCATCATTTAAACTTACGGAAACTCAGCAAGAAGAGGAAACGGAGAAGAAAGACAGCAGAAAATTACTTCAGGAAGGTGATAATTGGCTAACAGAAGAGGCACAGAATGAACAGCAAACAAATGTAAAAGATAAACTTTCAATGTGATTATGTTAAGGTGAAATATAATACTGTTAGTACTGGCTTCATTACTTCTGCCCAGAACAAGATTTTTAATGTAATAGAATTTAAAAAAAATTTTTTTTTACTGATAAGCTGCTATAACTGAAATATTGCTTGGGTTACAGAAAATACAGTAATTTGTTCTAATTCTATCATCCTAGAGCAACAAACTGCATTCAGTCTTAAATGAACACCTTTTACTTAGTTTTATAAAAAATACATTATTTTCTATTCTGATATTTTCTTTTGCATATGTTAAGGTATAGAGAATATGTGCATATTATTAAAAACAATGAAGATAATCTATATATAATAGCAATATAGTTTCATTCTTAAATTTCAAAATTTAGGCTTTTAGGGAAAGGAAACATCTATTTCTTTTGAAAAATTATTCTGTTAATAAATGCCAATATAAGGATATGGGTTTTTTTTCCTCTTACCCTTTGATACCTGTAACTACTAAAATGAAAATAATAGACTTTGGATTTATGTGATAATTTGGAAATACAATACTTTTATTCATAAAAATGGTATAAGAAGATTAATAAGTCTTATGCCCAGGAGTTACGTTTTTAGTTGTCTGAAGACAGCATTCTAGAAAGAAAAATTAGAAGGGCAGATAAGAGTATATTTGAGAATAACCATTATAGAAAATAGTACTGACTATTTTTCAATGTTTAATCCTAAGTGTTCTAATTTTAATGTGGATTTTACAATATTTACGAAAGACAAAGTAAAGTTGTTGTTGTTTTCCTGTGTGTACAGATTGAACAGGAGGCATCACTGGACCTGATTTTAGTAGAAGACTATGACTCATTAATAGAAAAGATGAGCAACTGGAATTTTCCAATTTTTGAACTTGTAGAAAAGATGGGAGAGAAATCAGGAAGGATTCTCAGTCAGGTTTGCTTTCAAATATCTACTTTTAAATTATAAATTAATTTTTCTCAAATCTTTAAAAAAGCAAAATCTAATATCATATAATGGTTTAGGCACTAGTTCAACAATGACATTGTTCATTAAATTATTTTTTCCAAAAAATTCAAACATATACATAAAACAGTTATATATAATATGTAGATCATGCTATTATATATATGACAGTTTATTTGACCATATTAATGGGATTTAATTTATACTAAAGAAATGATAAAGATTTACGTTTTCTTGAATGTTGAGGTTGAAAAGGACCTGAAAAATGATCTAGTTCTAACCACTGAAATGTAAGCTTCATTTTTTTCACTTGCCCTCCCTTTACTTTACCTAAGGCCAGAAGATTCATTTCATGCTAGAACTATGGAAAAATACTTTCATTTTACCACCCATATTCAGGGTTATACCTGATGGGTCCGCATAACAGCATCAGGTTAACCTTCCCAAAATATTACTCTCAGTAATTACTTTAATATCTAATTTATGAAATGCAAAAACGTAAGGGTAAATTTTGTAAAAGACATGTAAGTTCGTCTCATTGAAGTTCCTTAGGGATAAAAATGTGACAAATGTTGTATTGTTTTGACTTTTTTTTTACTACTCAGGACTAGACTAGAATAGAATTCACATGACCTTCAGTAAATTAGGAATAAAAAGCTAAGGAGAAGAATGGAAACATTTAAAAATTGGGACATGGTATGTATGGTTAGCCTTCTTTAACTTTCAGGGGCTTTAGGGTGATATCTTCCATTCTGATTTTTTGGAAAGAATTAATTGTAGGCAAGTTTTAAATAAATTATTAACTTTAAGACATACATTAATATTCCAAAATACAAATCACAAAACATTATACTCAACTACAAATAGAAATTCTGATTTTTAAAGTAAACTTTATTTTAATTGACATTTAGGTTATGTATACCTTATTTCAAGACACTGGTTTATTGGAAATATTTAAAATTCCCACTCAACAATTTATGAACTATTTTCGTGCATTAGAAAATGGCTATCGAGACATTCCTTGTAAGTATTAACGTATCTTATTATTTAAGTTGAAATAATATGGATTTTGAAACTCTTTGTCATCTTTCTCTTCAGATAGTCCCTTAAACACTTTTAAAACTTCATGTTTGAATTTTCTTTTTTCCTTGAGATGGAGTCTTGATCTTATCTCCCAGGCTGGAGTGCAATGGCGCGATCTTGGCCCACTGCAACCTCCGCCTCCTGGGTTCAGCTGATTCTCCTGCCTCAGCCTACCGAGTAGCTGGGATTACAGACACCCACCACCACATCTGGCTAATTTTTTGTATTTTTAGTAGAGACGAGGTTTCACCATGTTGGCCAGGCTGGTCTCAAACTCCTGACCTCTGGTGATCCACCTGCCTCAGCCTCCCAAAGTGCTGGGATTACAGGTGTGAGCCACCATACCTGGCCTGAAAAATTTTTAAATGGAAATTTAAAAAGAAAATTTGTATTGTACTACCTAGATTTAATAGACTACTGCTAATATTTTGTCTATTTTCTGTTAACATTTTGGTATATATTCTCCAAGAGTTCTCACATAAATTTATTTTTTTGTAAAGACAGCCATAATATTGATACATATTTATAATCTGCTTTTTCACCTAGTTGTTATATAGTATACATCTTTCTATTTTAAATATCATTTGTCTGAGTACTTTACCTTTTCAAAAGTTAGTCAAGAGTTTCAGAAAATCATTCACTTAAAAATGTTTAAAATTTATCATATAATTTCAGTGTTTAACTGTGTTCTGATTTATGGAATAGTTTAATGGCTATTAGATATTATGTTTGAATATAATTTGGATTCCATATTAGGAAAAGATAGGACCGTCTTTATGTATTGTCTACAGTTTCCCTCCATGTGGACAAATTTTTGGGGAATTTAATTCTATAAGTAGTGAATTGTTGTTCAATTGGCATAACTCATTAATGTTTAATAATTTAAGGTGAGTTATGTATACTGTCATTTTCACTTATAAATTATGCATTTAAAAAGTGGTTGAATTTTATAAATGGAATATAGCGTTACTTTAAAATGAACTTTAAGGGAAATGGAATGGAAAGACATAAGTGGTAAGGAGTGTTCACTGTCGGCTGCAATTAGGATATATTAGTTAAGAAAATAGTCTCTGGACCTAACTTTTCTGAACTTTAAAAATTTGTGAATGGGAATAACAATAGTGCCTACTCCTTAGATAGCAATAATATAAGATAATTCATATAAAGCACATATCAGAATTCATGATACTTAGTCAATTGTCAGTAAAAGGTGGTGATTTATTAATAATAATTAAGCTCCCAGTGGATTGACACCATGTCATGTCTATAGGCAAAACAATATTATATTACCTATTAATGCATACATATACATTAAATGATTGTTGAAGTGTTGCATTTTTATTGGATATCTATGTTAACTGCAATCATTAGATTCACATAGGTTATCTTATTTAATCTTTTTTTGGAAAAGTTGTATTACCTACCTTTATAGGTGAGAAGTAAACTGAGAAGGATCTTTCCCAAGATTATAAAACTAGATATCAAAGTAGGATTTCAGTTTTAGGTCTGTATGACTTCTAAAGCCTATATTTTTTACACTATATCACACTGTCTTTTCACATAGTTGAATTTCAGTAAATTAATGTTTTATTGACCATACACAATGTGTCAGACACTGTGCTGGATGCTTTCACATGTCATTTAGCATTTAATTTCCATAGCAAGCCTGAGACATAGTATTTCTGACCATTTTTGTGGGGGGACAAAAATGTAAGTAACCAGAATTTGTAACGGTTCTGTGTACAAAACTGTTTTGTGTGCAAACACGAGTTTCTGTAATCCAGACACTTATATGATATTCTTGAAAGCCACAAAATAGCAACCTTAAGAACATTTTCCAATGCCTTTTAATACTCTTTGGTTATCCTGCCTTTTCTTTGGCCCCTTTACTCTGTTTTCACAGTATATGGGAAAAATTTTTAAAAGAGATTTTTTTTTAACACCTCAAGAGATTTTAGGTGAAATAAAATTCAGTTGTGGGGAATTATTCTGTCACACATTTTTTACGAAGATATACTATGACTAGGAAATTCTTGTACTTTTTAAATGTTGTATGTCAAACCTAACAGAAAAACATTTTGGTGACTTTAGATCACAATCGTATACATGCCACAGATGTCCTACATGCAGTTTGGTATCTGACAACACGGCCAATTCCTGGCTTACAGCAGATCCACAATGGTTGTGGAACAGGAAATGAAACAGGTACTTCCTTCTACAAATCTCTGTTAATTATTTGATTAGGAATAGTAAATCAAGCTTTCTCATTTCATTACCTCTGTTCTTTTAAATTTTTCATTAAGTAACCTTTTAGTACATGAAGGACTGTGTAAGTTTTTTTTAACCACTTATCCCCAAGTTCTACTGTATAAGTTTTGATGCATAATAATGACATGAACATTTTTAAACTTGATACCCATCTTAAGAGGTAGATTAATATTCAGTACTGCTGGATCTATCATGTTTCGTTCTTTGCCCCATTCTATTGTTTTCCTCACTGAGGTAGCCACTATCCTGAATATTATGATAATTAATCCTTTGCTTTTAATAAAAAAGAAATTCTTTTTTTGTTTGTTTCAAGTACATCACATATGTTTAAAGTGTATAACATTCTCAAACCAAAGAGAACATGTTTAAAAGCCTTGAAAAGTATTTAAATGATGAGATTAAAAACTTTTAAACAAATTTTGCTTCCAAAAAAGTTAATGCTATTCCTTATCATAAATGTAATAGTTTATATAAATATAATGAATCATAACATTTATAGTTCTCTTATTCTAGCTTACTAAAAGGGGTCAGGCAGGTGATTTATACCTGTAATCCCAGTACTTTTACAGGCTTAGGCAAGAGAATCGCTTGAAGCCAGGAGTTTGAAACTAGCCTAGGCAAGACCCATTCTCTACAAAAAATTAAAAAAAAATTAGCTGGGTTTGGTGGCACAAACCTGTCCTAGCTACTCAGAAGACTGAGGTGGGAGATCTCTTGAACCCAGGAATTTGAGGCTGCAGTGAGCCATGATCATGCCACTGCACTGACATATGTCAAGACAGAATTTGCTCAGTTACCAATACTTGAGAAATAACATTACCATACTAATCAGTGTAAATGTCATAGACTCAGCCACTGATACTACTTTTTACATTTGGGTAGTTGAGTCTAAAGTATGCATTATTTGTTTAATGGATTTGCTTAATGTCACTGGTTCATTTTTGTCTGCCGTCTGTATTTACTCTTTCTAGTGTCCTTCATTCCTTCCAGCAGTTCTGTGCTTTTATTAGAGATAATTTTCTTCAACATTTTTGTTGTAGATGTCATTTTGTCTTCGAAGAATATATTTATATTTTAGCATGTTTGAAGGTATTATTTATATTTTAGCATGTTTGAAGGTATTATTCCATAATCTTATGACTTTCTTTTTTGAGACAGACTTTCACTCTTGTTCTCCAGGCTAGAGTGTAATAGTGTGATTTCGGCTCACTGCAACCTCCACCTCCCGGTTCAAGCTATGCTTCTGCCTCAGCCTCTCGAGCAGCTGGGATTACAGGCATGTGCCACCATGCCCAGCTAATTTTGTATTTTTTTTTAGAGATGGGATTTCTCCATGTTGGTCAGGGTAGTCTTGAACTCTTGACCTCAGGTGATCTGCCCACCTCGGCCTCCCAAAGTGCTGGGATTACAGGCATGAGCCACTGCACACAACCAATCTTATGACTTTCATAGTTTCTGTTGACAAGTCAGACTTAGGTCATATTAAGAAATATAATATATAAATATAATATGTTCATTTTTCTCTTTCCTATTGGTTTTTAGCATTTTAACTATGATGTACTCATGTAATTTTTTGTATTAATTTTGCCTGGTGTTTAGTGAACCTTTTGAATATGTTGGTTGGTGTTTTCACTGGTTTCTATAATGCTCTTCAGATTATTTCAGCTTCTCCATTGTCCAATTACAAAGCCACTCCCACATTTTTAGATGTTTGTTACATCAGTACCTCACTTCTAGGTACCAAAAGTCTGTATTAGTTTCCTATTGCTGCTGTAATAAGCTACCAGAAATTTAGTAACTGAAAACAACACAACTTTATTATCTTACAGTTCTGGAGGTCAGAAATCCAAAAAAAGGCTTCACTGGAGTAAAATCAAGATGTCAGAAGAACTGTGTTTCCTATGTGCTCTAGAGGAGAATTTTTTCCTTACCTCCTCCAGCTTCTAGAAGCCACTTGCACTCCTTGGCTCATGGTCTTTTTTTTTTTTTTTGGAGACAGTATCTTGCTGTGTCGCCCAGGCTGGAGTGCAGTGGCTTGATCTCTCTGAGTGGATTCAAGTAATTCCCCTGCCTCAGCCTCCCAAGTAGCTGGGACTACAGGAGCATGCTGCCATGCCTGGCTAATTTTTTGTATTTTAGTAGAGACTGGGTTTCACCATGTTGCCCAGGCTGGTCTCGAGCTCCTGAGCTCAGGCAATGTGCCCACCTTGGCCTTCCAAAGTGCTAGGATTACAGGCTTGAGCCCCTGCGCCCAGCTGGCTTTTTCTTTAAAGACAGCAGCATAGCGTCTTCAAATTTCTTTTTGACCCTGACCTTTTGATCTTTCCAAGGAACTAGTGAAATTCAGTCCAGCTCTGCAAACCTTGGCGTTCTGTGCATAACATGCTTAGCTGACAGTGACTCTCCTAATTTTAGCCTCTTTTGTGGTCTGGATAGGCTGACAATTTCCAATTATCAAGTCTTTATTTGTCTTGCTTACCAGTTCTCCCCTAATCTTTCCTTTTCCTCTTACATTTTACTGTAAGCAGTAAGAAACCAGACTACACCTTCAACACTTTGCTTGGTAAATTTCCTCAACTAAATGTCAAGTATATCATTTGTATTCTGCATAACTGCAACACATAATTCAGCCAAATTTTCTGTTACTGTATAACAGGGATTCCCTTGCCTCTGGTTTCCAATGGCATGTTCCCCATTTCCTTCTGAGCATTCATTGGCAATGCCCTTAATGACCATTTTTCTATCTCCAGTGTGTTTTCAATGATTTAGGTGTAGTATTCTTTAAGACAATATATATTTTCTCTCTCATGTTACACACTTCCTTCTGAGTTTTTAATAGCAGTGTTATTAGTTCTCATACATAGTGTCATGGAGTCATGACAATGACTCTGCAGAAAGGGCTCTTTGGATTCTGAAGGCAAATTCATGACTTCTGAGTACTACTGCTCCAAAATACTACTGTAAGGGTGTGGATTTCATGTGTGACCCAGAGCAAGAGAAGCATGTGAAGCAGTTTCTACTTGTGCAAATTACTCTGCCATTTTTCCATCTGACTGCCAAAAGAAAATGTCTTTTGCAGATAGAGATCCCCTGCGGAGTCCCTAGAAGACCACTACAAGATAATCACAGTGCAAATACATAAAGTTTTGAGACAAAGCCGGGCAGCTTTCCTCAGATAATTATTTTCCTTTCTGTAAAAACGGCTAAATTGTTGTTGCACTTTGGTAGAATTTGAATACTTGGCCACGGGCACTAGATTACCATGTGACCTGCCCATAATGAACTTGGGGCCTCCTGATCCTCCAGTTCATAAATTTGTTATGTGCAGTAGTGCTCAATCATCAAGGGGAAGAATTATATGCAATATTAGTTTTGAGTTGCTCCTAAAAGCACAGAACATAACCTCAGACTTTTATGACACCTACGCCTAATACACCAATATTTCTTCCTTAATCCATAGTTATGGCTTCATGGGGAATTCCCTATGACCAGTTGACTGGAGTAAAATCAAGGTGTCAGCAGAACTATTTTTCTGCTATATGATCTAGAGGAGAATTTGTTTCCTTACCTCCTCCAGCTTCTAGAAGCTACTTGCACTCTTTGGCTCATGGTCTTTTTTTTTTTTTTTTTGGAGAAAAAGAGAAAGACCAGTTGCCCTGGTTTATAAATAGTTCTACCCAATATGCCAATACCTCCTGAAAGTGGATAGCTTCAGCATTATAGGATCACTCAAGGGTATCTTTTGAAAGTTAATAGGGGCAGGTAAACCCTACCAGTGAGCAAATCAAGCAGTCAATCAGTTGGTTAAGAAAGAGACATGGCCAGTTGAAAGGATCTATACTGATTTATGGTAAGTAGCTAGCAGCTTCCTTGGATGCTGTGGGACTTAGAAGGAAAAATATTTAAAAATTGGAGTTTTTAATTGGACAAGGAGTTTTTGGAAGGAGGTTTATGGCCAACCTTCCAAGAGTGGTAGATATTTGTTTGCCATATGAATGCTTGCTGTTGTAACCGGGTGTCCCAGGTTCTTGGGCTCACTTGCCCCAGGAATGGGGGGAAAAGGCCCTGGTGGCCCAGTGAGCTTCCCGTTCATATAAATATCACGGACCCAAAGAGTTTAGCAGAAGGTAATTTATTAGGCAGAGAGAGAGAAGAGAAAGAGCTCCCACGCTGCCATGGGAGGGGAATCTGAAGGGGATATCCGCACAGGTAGAGAGGGAAAGACAGCTCCCACGTTGTTGTGGGAGGGGATCCAGAGAGGGAAATCCGCAGGTAGGGTGCAGTGGAGTTTTAATTTTGAAGTTATTCGCGCCCCATTCATGTTCTTGTCCAATGAGAGGAGTTCTTTCAGACTTCCTCTGGCGTGATTGATCTTTGACTCTGATGCTGGATTGGCTGTCTGGCTCAGAACAGGGGCCCTCTTCCCAGAGTTTTTTGCGGGCTTTTTTTTTTTTTTTTTTTTTTAACAAAGGACCGCACCTGGAATTTCTACCTAGCCCTTGCCCCCGCGGGGAAGTTCCTGGATGGGGAGGTGGGTGGAGGCATAGCGCTGGGAAATTCCTGCCTTTGAAACACAGGCAATTTTCCTTAACACAGTCCCTCACTGTGATGCTTAATTTTACATGTCAAGTTGGCTCGGCAGTAGTATCCACATATTTGGGCAGATATTAATTTGAATATTTCCTTCAGGGCATTTTTTGGACGAGATTAATATTTAAGTTAATGGACTTTAAGTTAAGCAAATAACCCTCCATAAGGTTGGTGGGCCTCATCCAATCAATAGAAGGCCTTAATAGAACAAAGACTGACCTCCTCTGAGCAAGCAGGAATTCCGCCAGTAGACAGCCTTCAGGCTTGAACTGCAGTATCAGCTCTTCCTTGGGTCTTCAGCCTGCTAGACAACCCTGTAGATTTTGGACTTGCCAACTTCCTTAATTTCATCAGCAAGTTCCTTAAAATAAATCTGCCTCTCTCTATATATATACACATCCTATTGTTTATGTTTCTCTGAATAACGCTGACTAATACATAATACTTACCAAAGGCCATTCACTGCAAAGAAGGCTCTTGTTGATCAGGTGGACAAAATGATCTCTTCTCTTACAGCTATCAGTCTTGTTCCCTATCTACTCCAGTTCTTATTCCATGGGTTTATGCACACAATAGCTAAGTGTATTAGTCCATTCTCACAATGCTATAAAGAAATGCCTGAGACTGAGTAATTTATGAAGGAAAGAGGTTTAACTGACTCACAGTTCTGCAGGCTGTATAGGAGGCTTGGCTGGAGAGGCCTCAGGAAATTTACAATCATGGCTAAAGGTGAAGGGGAAGAAAAGCACCTTCTTCAGAGGACGGCAGGAAGGAAAAGTGCAAGCAGGTGAAATGCCAGATGCTTATAAAACCATCAGATCTTGTGAGACTCATTATCACAAGAACCGCATGGGGGAAACCACCCCCATGATCCAGTTACCTCTACCCCTTAATCTCAGCCTTGACTTGTGGGGATTATAGGGTTACAATTGAAGATGAAATTTTGGGTGGGGACACAGCCAAACCATATCCTTAAGACAGCAAGAATAGAGAGATTATGTATGGGCTAAATACCATGGGCTTCTCACTGCAGCTCACCTGGCTTCAGGCCTCTGCTGATTGCCTTGCTTTCCAGTAAGAGAGACCAATGGTGAGCCCTTAATATGGCACCATTCCCTGAGGGGAACATCCAGCCAATTGATTGTTGATAGGTTGATTACATTGGACCTTTTCCTTTATAGAAGAGACAGCTTTTGTTCTCACTTATTCTGGATGTGGATTTACCTTCGTTGTCTACAATGCTTCACCATCACCATCCTTGAACTTAATGCCTTATTTACCATCAGGTTATTATAGGTAGTATTGCATCTGATCAAGAAACCAATTTTTCTGAAAATTGTGGCAATGGGCTTATGCCCACAGAGTTTGCTGATCTTTCCATGAACCTTATTAGTCTACATTGGGCCTGAGAGAATGGTAGAATGACATCTTTAAGATTCAGATGGGGCCCCTGCCAGGTGTAAATATTTTGTGGAGCTAGAGTACTATCCCACAAGATGTGATTTGTTCTTTGAACTGATGACCAACATGTGGTATTCTCTTCCATTGGTCTAAAAACTTGTTTTTATGTTGGTACCATGCTGTTTTTTGTTTGTCTGTTTGTTTTTGAGACAAGGTCTGGCTTCGTCACCCAGGCTGGAGTGCAGTGGTGTGATCTCAGTTCACTGCAACCTCTGCTTCCTGGGCTCAAGCCATCCTCCCACTTCAGCCTCCTGAGTAACTGAGACTACTGGTGTATGCCATATGCCTGGCTAATTTTTGTGTGTGTATTTTTTATAGAGATGGGATTTCACCATGTTTCTCAGGCTGGTCTCGAACTGCTGAGCTCAAGCAATCCACTTGCCTCACTCTCTCAGAGTGGTGGGATTACAGGCGTGAGCCACAGTGCCTGACCCATGCTGTTTTGATTACTATCTATCACTTTCTAACAGATTTAGAAATCAAGTAGTCTGATGTCTCCAGCTTTGTTCTTTTTGCTCAAGATTGCTTTGACTACTTGGAGTCTTTTTGTGGTGCCATATGAATTTTAGGATTGTTTTTGCTATTTCGCTGAAAAATGTCATTTTTTTGTTTGTTGCTAAGTATGTATAAAGCAATTGATTTTTGCATGTTTATCTTGTTTCCTGCTAACTTGATTAACAAATTTATTAGCTCTAATAGATTTTCAGGCTATTTGTGAACAAAGATAGTTTTGCATCTTCATTTCCAATCTGGACATTTTTTTTTTGCTTTCTTTTTTTTTACTATTTTACTTTAGGTGCATACTATATCTGACATTTCTCCCCATGTTATCCCTCCCCCACCCTCCATTATCTCTCCCCTACCCCACCAACTGTCCCTTGTGTGTGATGCTCCTCTCCCTGAGTCCACGTGTTCTCATTGTTCAACACCCACCTATGAGTGAGAACATACGGTGCTTGGCTTTCTGTTCTTGGGTCAGTTTGCTGAGAATGATGGTTTCCAGATTCATCCAAGTCCCTACAAAGGACACGAACTCATCGTTTTTTATGGCTGTGTAGTATTCCATGGTGTATATGTACCACATTTTCTTTGTCCAGTCTATCATTGATGGGCATTTGGGTTGGTTCCAGGTCTTTCCTATTGTACGCAGGGCTGCAATGAACATATGTGTGCATGTATCTTTATAGTAGAATGATTTATAGTTCTTTGGGTATATACCCAATAGCGGGATTGCTGGGTCAAATGGAATTTCTATTTCTAGATCCTTGAGAAATTGCCATACTGTCTTCCACAATGGTTGAACTAATTTACACTCCCACCAACTGTGTAGGAGTGTTCCTACTTCTCCACATCCTCTCCAGCATCTGTTGTCTCCCAGTTTTTAATGATCGTCATTCTAACTGGCGTGAGATGATATCTCAGTGTGGTTTTGATTTGCATTTCTCTAATGACTAGTGATGAGGAGCATTTTTTCATATGTTTGTTGGCCTCATATATGTCCTCTTTTGAAAAGTGTCTGTTCATATCCTTCGCCCACTTTTGAATGAGGTTGTTCTTTTTTTCTTGTATATCTGTTTTAGTTCTTTGTAGATTATAGATATCAGCCCTTTGTCAGATGGGTAGATTGCAAAAAATTTTTTGCCAGTCTGTGTCTTTTGATTGGGGCGTTTAGGCCATTTACATTCAATGTTAATATTATTATGTGTGAATTTGATCCTGCCATTTTGTTACTGGCTGCTTTTCTTTCTCATTAGTTGACACATTTTCTTCATTGCATTTTTGGTCTTTGCCAACTGGTTTGCTTTTGCAGTGACTGGTACTTGTTCCTTTCCATGTTTAGTGCTTCTTTCAGGAGCTCTTGTAGGGCAGGTCTGGTGGTGACAAAATCTCTCAATAATTGCTTATCCGTAAAGGATTTTATTTCTCCTTCACTTATGAAGCTTAGTTTGTCTGGATGTGAGATTCTGGGTTGAAAGTTCTTTTCTTTAAGGATGTTGAATGTTGGCCCCCACTCTCTTCCGGTTTGTAGGGTTTCTGCCAAGAGATCTGCTGTGAGTCTGATTAGCTTCCCTCTGTGGGTGACCTGACCTTTCTCTCTGGCTGCCCTTAGCATTTTTTCCTTCATTTCAACCCTGGTGAATCTGACAATTATGTGTCTTGGGGTTGCTCTTCTTGAGGAATATCTTCGTGGAGTTCTCTGTATTTCTTGAATTTGAAATTTGGACTGCCTTGCTAGGCTTGGGAAGTTCTCCTGGATAATACCCTGGAGTGTGTTTTCCAGCTTAGATTCATTCTCCCCATCATATTCAGGTACACCAATCAAGTGTAGATTAGGTTTTTTCACATAATCCCATATTTCTTGGAGGCTTTGTTCATTTCTTTTCACTTTTTTCTCTTGTATTGCCTTCTCTTTTTATTTCATTGAGTTGATCTTCAAACTCTGATATCCTTTCTTGTGCTTGATCGATTCAGCTATTAAAACTGTGTTTGCTTCACGTAGTTCTCGTGCTGTTTTTCAACTCCATCAAGTCATTTATGTTCTTCTCTAAGCTGGTTATTCTAGTTAGCATTTCGTCTAACCTTTTTCAAGGTTTTTGGTTTCTTTGCATTGAGTTAGAACATGTTCCTTTAGCTCTGAGAAGTTTGTTATTATCCACCTTCTGAATCCTGTTTCCGTCAATTCTTTGCACTCCTTCTTGGTCAAGTTGTGATCCTGTGTTGTTGAGGAGTTGTGATCCCTTGAAGGGGAAGAGGTGTTCTGGGTTTTGATGGTTTCACCTTTTTTGCGCTGTTTTTTTCCCATCTTTGTGGATTTACCTGGCTGTGGTGTCAGAGAGCTGCTTGATGAGGTCGCTTGTCTGCCTGTGGGGGGCGCTACTGGGTTTCTAGGGACTCCTTCAGGTTACTAGGGAAGCTTCCTGTGTCTTTTTTGTTTATGCTGGGAGATTAGGCCCACCTCTTCCGCTGACATGTAGGCCCTGCTGGATTGTGGAGAACACCATCCTGTTGCTACGTAGGCTTCCTGTGTTTTTTGTTAAAATGTAGCCCAGTCCCACCCTCTAGTGGTGGGTTGTGCCCTTCCTCCACTGAGCTGGATCATTCAGGGTTCCTCTCAGACTGTGGCACTGGCTATGCAGCCCACTAGAGTCAGAGCTTCAGCCCTCTGGGGTTTGTGGGGAGGGTAGGGACCCACCCAGTCGCACCCGGCAGTCTCCCCCTTTCAGCTTTCCCTCTCTCTGGTCATGGGGTAGGGGCCACCCAGCTGCTCCCCCTTACAGCTCCCTCTCTCTCTGGGCAGAGGGAGGGGGCGATAGCTCAGTCTGCAAACTCTTATTCAACTCCACACTTGTAATTCCCAGCGCTTGACTGGCAAAGATCCCCTGTTGTGTGTATTGCTGAGGCTTTGGGGGAAGTGCTGTATCTGGACCGGAGCGCCAAAGATCCCCTGTTGTGTGTATTGCTGAGGCTTTGGGGGAAGTGCTGTATCTGGACCGGAGCGCCAGAGGTGGAGCCTCTGGCTAGCTGGTCAGATGCACTTTCTGGGTGAAGCAGCACCCCTCCCCACCTGGGTCTGCCCTGAGTGGGCTTTCCTCACCCTCAGACCAGACCCATTGGAATGCACCTGGTACCGTGGTTGGAGCTAGGAGATCTCTGGGTTTCTGCATCTCTTTCACTGGGTGTCGTGCGCTGGAGTTGTGTCTAATCCGCCGTCTTGGATCCTCTCAATCTCGATGTTTTTTACTGAGGCATCCTTTTAAATTTGTTGGCACATTTTAAAAAATCACAATTTTCTGAAATGTAGTAAATATATGGGATCCAAAGTAGCTATGTTTCATTGCCCTTGCCAACTGTGTTCTTTTTAATACTATTATTTTTTTGTGAAACATATATAAGGTAATGTTTTAAGATCCTAATAAATCAATTCCAAGTAATTACTGAATTTAAAAGGAAATCTATTGCCATTTTTTATTTTTAAAATATATTTTAAAATTGAGGGAAAATCCAGAATGCATATCACATAGAAAAATTCAAATTATTGACTCTGTATTGATATTTAAATTCTTATTAGAAATTTGATTACCATTTGCATATATCATTGTTTGTACATTTAATTGCCTCATGTTTATTTTTTAATAATTGTTTTAAAAGTAGCTCTAAGCCAGTATGGTGGTACATACCTCTAGTCCAAGTTACTCAGGTAGCTGAGGGCAGGTGGGTCAATTGAGGTGAAGAATTTGAGACTGTAGTGCACTATCAATAGATTGCACCTGTGAATAGCTAGCTGCTGCACTCCAACCTGCGCATCATAGCAAGACACCATCTCTAAAAACATAAATTTAAAAAAATGCTCAAGCGTGGGCTAGTCCAAAACTCAACTTTGGTACAAATTATAAATAGCATGAAAATAATCAGGTATCTTTATAATTGTCACTACTGTGTTAAAGTCATTATGTTAAAAAATTATCGTGATGGTGTATCTTGAGTTATCCAAATGAGGATTAAAAAATTCTTTTGGACTTTAACATGCCAGAGCATTATTTCTAGGTTCCACTGATGAATACAACAAAGGAAACTTTGTACCTAATATCTGTAGTTTTGTGTGTCTACTTTAAATATGGTTTCTTTTTCCTTCTTATACTTTTTAAAGATTTCTTTCGCAAAAATATAGAATGATTATCTAGCTAGATAAAACCACCAAAATAGAAAAAAGAAGAAATCAGTGGTAGGATATTAAGTCACCGAAAGCAGAGTGTGTATAGTGAACATGTTGTTTCTAACAAGAGGATGAAAATAGAGTTATGTTGACTGAGATGTTCCCCAGTTTTCCATGCCTTTTCATTTTTCATCATTTTTGATTCCATTATATTATATGGAGCTTCATGAAAGAAAACAAAAAAGAGATAAGGAGTTGTAGTTAGGGCTACAAATAAAATTTTATCTTTCTGGATGAGATTTGAGAAGCATCTATGTAGAGAAGCTTAGTTTGGTAACATATTAAGTTCCTAAATCTTTGTAATATTTTCATCAAATTTTATTCTCTAGTATAGCTTTTTTCTGTTATATCGTACATACCCTGGCCATTATATCTATCTAGTCATTAAATAGCAAATATTTAGAAAACCAGAGATTTTTAAAATTATTATTTGCCTGAGTAAGACAGCATCATACTGGTAAGGTAATCCTATCATGTCTTGTAAAGTAAGCAACTTCAGGATCAGATTTAACACTGTTCCTCTCTATTAACATGTTAAGTTGGAAATAATGTGCACTTTTAAGTCCATATATTTCAGTTCTTATTTAAATCAGCAAATAAATAAGTAATCATATTACATATGGGAATCCCCTCCTTAGCAAAATTGAGAGGAATTTATGTGCTAATGCTGGTTTATTTTGCTATTTATTGTTCCTCAGATTCTGATGATAGAATTAACCATGGGCGAATTGCTTATATTTCTTCGAAGAGCTGCTCTATTCCGGATCAGAGTTATGGCTGCCTGTCTTCAAACATTCCTGCATTAGAATTGATGGCTTTATATGTGGCAGCTGCCATGCATGATTATGATCACCCAGGGAGGACAAATGCATTTCTAGTGGCTACAAATGCCCCTCAGGTAGGAAATATTTTTCAGCACCTTTAAAGAGTAATTCCGAAATTTTACAATCATGCTGTGTATCCCTTTATCAATCATTATTTAATTGAATCATATGGTCATTCCATCTGACTTTAAGACCCTACATTTTAATTAAATGGATAATAACACATGGCATTAATGTGATGTGTGCTAGAAAATTAGGGGAAAAATCAGCTTCTTCAACTAGAAAATAGTGAATAGTTTTTGAAATAAGTCATTGTTTTGTGAAATTCTAGAGTCCTTGCTGTGAGTATTTTTGTCTTTAATCAAACTGACAAAACTCTGTATTTAAGTTTTTTGTTCCTCCTGGTTAGGCTCATTGTGTGGCTAGAAAGCTATAATGGTTGAGAACTATTAATCTTTTTTGTTGTTCTCTTTTTCCCTAAAGATTTGCCTTAATACCAGACCTTAAATCTCTTACCTCTGAACATACTAGTGTATACAAAAATTCTTCTGGTATATATATACCTCCTATAGCTGATAAGATATAAAATTCCTTTAAGGTCACAATTTGCATGGGGAGGCAAGAGTTCCCAACAAAAGGATACTGTAATTGCAATAGCTTTAAACATTAAAAGTTGGAACTAAATATGTGGATTTAAGTAGAATTTAGTGTGGTTGTGGTTTAAGAAGATCTTTGTGGGTTTGTTTATGCTGGGGATTCCTGAAATGTCATCTGTATGTTTCTAATTGCATGCTTTATGAAGAGCAGGTATTTAATGATTGTTGCTGAATTCATCTCACTTCTTCACTTTATCATTCTATGTTTAAACCTTGGCTCTGGTCCTCTTATCTTCTGTAGCCATTTTCTGTTTTTCTTTTTTTACCTCAATCTCTTTCATAGACTCTAACTTTTTTCAATATAGGAGATATATTCTCTTGAATTGTGAGCATATGTGTGGGATGGCGGGAACGAATGTAGGGAGCAATGAATATATATATGTGTAAGTGGGTATAATGTGTGTGTGTGTGTGTGTGTAAATGGATTAAAATGGTCATGTGATGAATTTCTCTGATGAGACTTTATTAATAGCTCATGATTTCCACAGGTAACTTTCTGGTGAATTTAAATCTAGTTATTAGTAGTTGCCCACTTTCTAAGTATTATTTTAGAAAAAAAACCTACCTTCCAAGTGGCACATATTTTCTTACTTGCAGTACCATTCTGCAAGAATCAGATGCCCATTTTCTCGAGAACCTAGCACATCACAATCTTTGAAAATCCTAGTCCTGTAATGAATCATAGACCTGAGGAATAGTGGCATAGTGGAAAAAACACTGGACTTGAGATTAAGTCCTATCTTAGATTTCTGATTTCCCACTTACTAGCTGTATAACCTCAAATAAAGGTTTATTCCTCTGAACCTAAAAATAGTTATCTGATATGATTAAGGAGGTAACATATGGAAGGTTTTATACTGTTTCAGATAGCATGAGAAGCTCCTGAATCAGAAATTACGTGGGTAGAAATTATTTACTGTTCTAGTCCATTCTCTGTTGTTTCTGTTTGTTTTGTTTTGTTTTTTGAGATGGAGTCTCGTTCTGTTGCCCAGGCTGGAGTGCAGTGGCACGATCGCGGCTTAGTGCAACCTCCACCTCCTGGATTCAAGTGATTCTCCTGCTTCAGCCTCCCAAGTAGCTGGGACTACAGGCGCCCACCACCATTCCCGGCTAATTTTTGTATTTGTAGTAGAGATGGGGTTTCACCATGTTGACCAGGCTGGTCCCAAATTCCTGACCTTAGATGATCCACCTGCCCCCAGCCTCCTAAAGTGCTGGGATTAAAGGCGTGAGCTACTATGCTGGCCCACTCTGTTTTTATTACTGCTTTCATTGGCTTAAAGTATATCGTCTTTCAAGGATGTTACAAATGAGTGAATTCCAAAGATAACTCTCTCACATGAAGATAATTTAAAACAATGATATATGAATACAACTTATACAAGTTGGGTACCCAACTGTTGTCCTCATCAAAATACAGTCATGAAGTCCGAACATAATATCAGTAATCATGTTATTTTCAACTTCCCATTGTTAAGAATTTCCATTAGATGAAGCAATAGGAAGTGCTAGCATGGAAAGGAGATTGATTAGAGAGTTCACCTGTGAAAATATATAACCTCTTACCTAGTCTCATTGCTTGTTCCCTGCTCTCCTTCAGTCTATTCTCAACACATAGCCAGAATGTGACCCTGTTTAAGTGTGTTACATCACTCTGTTCCAGATGCTCTGGTTGGGTGCTGTGGCTCACACCTGTAATCTCAATATTTTGGGAGGCTGAGACAGAAGGATCACTTGAGCCCAGGAGTTTGAGACTAACCAAATGGGCAACATTTGAGACCCTGTTTCAAAAAAATAAAAACAAAAAAGTAAACTCTCCAGTGGCATTCACCTTACTCCTAGTAAATGACAGTCATAAAATGCTCCGCAAGGCCCTGTCTTATTAGCCCCATTAAGTCTCTCTCTCTCTTTTTTTTTTTTTAACTTACTCAATTGTAGTCTCACTGGCTTCCTTGCTAATGCCATCTCTGTCCTAGGAACACTCCCTTTCTGAGAGTGTTTGTACTTTCTGTTCTCCCTGTCCAGAGGACTTTTTCTTTAGATACGCATATACTCATTTTGTCACCTCCTTCCATCTGAAATTTCAAAATCCCTTCCTTATACTCTTATGCTCCTTCTCTGCTTTTTTTTTCATAGCAGTGATCATTTAAGATACTATATATTTTATTTATGTACTTTGTTTTTTATATGTATCTCCTCAAAGGAATATACAGTTCCGCAAGGGAAGGGATTTTCGTCTCCTTTATTCCATACTACCTAGAATAGTGCTTGACATACAAAAAGCATTCAGTAAATATTTGTTGAATGTTGAAGAATGTCTGAATTCTTTGCTCTGTAGTACTCCTAGGTTTTCTGAAATACATTCTGTGCTTCCCAAAGTAATGAAGTTTATGAGGCCTTCTACTAGCACCTGTGAGATAAGGACTCTTGTAAAAGTCTAGGGCTTAATGTGGTTAAGTAATAAAGTAGCTTCTTTCATCTTTGGAAACTCAGTGGGTCTAGTAAGGCCATAATTAATGAAAGATACTGTAGTTCCAGTGTATTATAGACAGTAGCATATAATACCACCAATTGGCTGAAGCATTCTTCTTCATTCTCATGGTAAGGAATGTGTGCTAGAAAGATACAGGAGAATTCTTGCCATGAAAGAAGGTGACGCATATAGTCAAGTATATCCTGGAGGAATGTCAGGATTAATAAGATTCTAAGAGATTTCTGAGCTATTTCTAAATGAAAAGTTGGCTGAAAGATGGAGGTTAGTGCTTGAGATAGTAAAATTTCTAGAATATTTTGATGAGACTAGGAAAAAGGAAGCAAAATTTTAAATTGAGATTTGTAAATCTGTTTTGTCTCCTAAAATATGGATTAAGATGATTAAACACATGTATCTGTTTCCCCTTCTTCCTGGGAATGCATTAAAATGATAGTAAGGTATGAAGTTCATTACAACAGAGAGGAGTAACAGGAGGAAGGATATTATCGCCAGCAGATAAAAAAAATTTATAACTTTTCTGGAAAATGAAAAATGGATGAATATTGACAGGTAAAACAAAAGTACTCAGCATAGCTGGAACCCCACAGAGACTCCTGTTACCATTTGCTCCTGTTTGTTCTCCCTATGCACACACACACTTTTAAGCAGAGAGACTATAACCCTATGTTTACCTCCAGGCAGAAAACTCATCTCTTAGATATTGAAGGAAACTGCCTGGAGAGAGTAAGAGTTACTAGAGTGGGTGTTAGTAGTCCAAAGTAAATTTTTTGCATTCTGAACATCTAATAGCTGGCACCCAGTTATTCTAAAACAAAACTTGCTAGGTAACAAACCCTATCCACATTTACATATTTCCCTCTCATTCATCCCAAGGGGAGCGACTCCACAATAAAACATACAAAACAGCAGAGAGAAATTAAAACCGCAATCTATAATTCATTTATTTATATATACAGATGATCAAAGATCATCAGACATGGCATTAACCAGAAGCTTGGAAAGAAAAGGCTAAGATGGAAAGAATAACTGACCACAGGGGGAATCTAGGGAATAGAGAATCATCTAATTATTTTTTTTTTGAAAAGTATTCTCAAAGAATTTGAAAAACACTGCATCCATAAAGTAAGAACAGGAAACTATGAAAAAGAAACATCAGAGAACAAGTTAGGCTCTTAGAAACTAAAAATATTACTGCAGAAAATTTTAATAATTCAATATAAGCATTGGAAGTAAAAGTCCAGGTCTTCCCTCCTAGAACATAGACCAGGAAGATAAAAAGAAAATATAGGGAAGGAGAAGATAAGACATACGGGACTAGGTCAAGATGTGACTAGTGGAAGTTCTAAAAAGTAGGGAGTCTTTGGATTGAAAGGGCTCACTAAGTGCTAGGAAAGTTGAAGAGAGAGAAAAAAATCTCAAACCCCACACATAGCACATCATGAAAAAATTTCAGAACACCAGAGATTTTATTTTTAAAAATAAAACAATTCCTTAGAAGATGAAAATAATACATCAATAAACGAACAAAAATTCAACTGTCATTGTATTTTAGCAACAATAGATGCTAGACAATACTAAAATGAAGTCTGTAAAATTCTAAGGGAATTCATTCATTTATTTGTTCATGTATTTATTGGGTGCATATTGTGGGATAGGCACTATTTAGACATTGTTATATTAAATAAAACATGGGTAAAATCTTGCCCTTCATCGAACTTACATTCTAGTAAAGCAAGAAAATGAATAAATAAATAATGTGTGTGTGAGCAAAGAGAGAGCAGAGCAAGAGAGAGAGAGAGTGTAAGAGAGAGAGAGACAGAGAGAGAGAGAGATATGATTATGACTTAAGAGCTAGGAGTGCTGGCATAAGAGTATTATTTTCAAGTTGGAGTTCTATATTCAGCTAAGCTACCATTTTACATAAGAGCAAAATAAAGAGATTCTCAGATATGCAGTGATTTTAAACAGTCACATCTTGACCATCCTGAGAAAGTTATTTTAAAATGTATTTCATCAAAACAAGGGTGGTAACTAAGATAAAGGAAGATAGGGATTATTAGAAATTTTAGAACTGATATGGTTTGTCTCTGTGTCCCCACCCAAATCTGATCTCAAATTGTAATCCCTACATGTCAAGAGAGGGCCCTGGCAAGAGGTGATTAGATCCTGGGGGCGGGTTCTCCCATGTTGTTCTCATGATAGTAAGGGAGTTGTCAGGAGATGTGATGGTTTAAGAGTAGTAGTTTCCCCTTTGTGCTTTCTTTCTCCTGCTGCCTCTCTTGCCTCGCCTTTGCCTTCCACCATGAATGGAAGTTTCCTGAGGCTTTCCCAGCCCTGTGGAACTGTGAGTCAATTAAACCTCTTTTGTTTATAAATTACCTAGTCTCAGGTATTATCTTTATAGCAGTGTAAGCACAGAAAAGAACAAACAGAACTTCAGGGTAAAAGAATCCTGAGATGACAGACAGTTTCATCAAAACTATTTCTTTACAAAACTAGCTGCTTTGTTTTCTGTAGCACCTTATTTGTCTGCTCTCTCTCTACTGGATTTTTTGAGTTGGGAATATTATTTTTTAAATGAACAATTCTTCTTAATCTTTTTCACTTGAAGTACTTTTTTAGTCATTAGATAATGAGTATGACCTAGATTTTTGTTAACGTTTCCTCCTGTTTCTTACATTTTAAAAGGGGACATTTGCTCAGATTAGTCAGACTCATCCTTTGTATGATCTAAGTCTTTCTTATGTCTGAAGGGTTTTCTCTTTGGCTCTTATTTATTTAAAAATGTTACTATTTGCTAAGATTCTGTAAGTTTGTGTTAAACCTCTTCTCAGATCTTTCCAACTCAGAGGGTGAAAAGTAAGGTTTATGACCAACTAATTTGCTTTCCCAAAGTACTGATGTATTTGTTGTAGAGAGAAGGATCTAGAAAAAGCAGGTAACAAGATGCTTTAGCTCAGAGTCAAAGGATGTTAGTTTATGGCGGCTCCAAATGAGCTGGGGCCCTGTTTTTCTTCTCTACTTGTAAGAGCCCACAGTAAGAGCTGAGGCTTCATTATCTGCTTGCTTGAAATGTTTTTCTTACTCAGTTTAAACTTGGTCTGCTGCTCTATGTGCTACCTTCTAGTATTCTTCTAAAGTAGAATTGACATTTGCTTCCTACTTACTGCTTCATGATTCTTTCTTGCCTCCCGCTCACCTTTGAGCTTGTGAGTCTACTGAGGTCCAGCAGGGAACCCCTTCCACTTAACTCTTCAGATAGGTTTCTCCTTCTTATGCAGTGACTTGGTTGGCTTTTCTCAATCCATTCTCATTTTCGCCATGTCTTTGAAGTTTTCAGTATTGTGAATATATCTAGATTCTAATACTGATCCGACTGTTTTTCCCCCCCCATTTTATATTTCTTGGCAATTTCAAAGGGTAATTTGAATGTTGAAGGAATTCTGAACTTACTCATTTTTTTAAAACTGATCTTGCTAGCTGTGAGTTTATTAAGTCAACTAGCTTCACAGGGCACTCATTGTACATTGTGTTTTATTGAGCCTGGAATTGAATTACTTTCTCCTGAACAGATAGAGTTGTTTTCATAGTTAAAACTTTGTCACATTTGAGCATGAATTAGTCAAATCATTACCAAATGTAAATGGACCCCTTAGGGAGTCTTGGAAGCTTACTCTTTGTCTTTGGGATTTATAATGTTTAGAAGTTGCATTACGGGTGGTATGAAATGCCTTTATATGACCCACTGCAAAGTTTAAATTATAGCATTGCTTACATAAAATTAAATAGTGTAAAAAATAGTCACTTGGTGTTATGCATCTGTGCTGAAATCTAGCCTATAGCTAATTTTCACAAATAAGTAGAGCTATTTAATTAAGCTCTCAGATTGTGTATCCTACCTGAGATCTCATTCTATCTGTCCTTCTTTCTCATTACACAGTAGGCGCCATGAAAACAGGGATAAGGTTTTAATTTTTATCCCTGGCCTTTAACACAACTTGGCTGTAGAAGTTCTTTTAATAATTACTATACTTGTTTAATAATTTAAATAATTGCTTAATTTTTAGAGGTGGAAGAGGCTTTAGAAATTCCATACTCCACTGATTTTGAGTCTGTATTCCAAAGTCCTAGAGTACTGAGGAGACACCTAAGGGTCTTCCACTGAAGTGTAGAAAAAATTAGTAGTTCCACACGGTTAGGACCAGAGGATTTGTGTTTTTATCTGTTACATAGTTCTGTTTTACTCCCAGGCACGAAGTGAGGGTGGGAATCCAGGATGTGTCCACCTCAGATAGGCAGGTCTTTTACGCTGGGCGGTACTCCCGCTTCCTCTTCTTAGTCACCATCCCCATTCACTCCAGAATGACTCAACAACAGAAATGTATTTTGAAACCTGCTCTAGATCCCTAATGACTTTATTCATAGAAGTTTATCTGAGAAGGTTTTCTGATTAAATGAAATAGACCTCAAAATATCAACTTTACATCTCTTGGGAGGCAGCACAGAGTCTGCAAAAATAAACTTTGAAGATAAATAACCCTTTCACTTACTAGCTGTGTATGCTGGAAGGAAAGATATATCTTAACCTCTTTACATGTCAGTCTACTCATTTATAAAATTATCACAAGTATTTTCATAGGTACTAAAATACCTGGTAAAATGTCTATTATATAGTAGATACTCATAGTATACTTCCAAACTGATATTAAAGTTTATTATCTTTGAGGTGTCTGCCTCATTTTTCTATATTTCTTTTTAGGCAGTTTTATACAATGACAAATCTGTTTTGGAAAATCATCATGCTGCCTCAGCTTGGAATCTATATCTTTCTCGCCCAGAATACAACTTCCTTCTTAATCTTGATCATGTGGAATTCAAGCGTTTTCGTTTTTTAGTCATCGAAGCAATCCTTGCCACAGATCTTAAAAAGCATTTTGATTTTCTTGCTGAATTCAATGCCAAGGTTTGTTATGCAGATTTGTGCCTGATTTAAAAAATGTAAATGTTTATTGTCAGTATTACTGGTAAAATATTTTTTTAATGTTAAGTTAGAATTATTACTGCTTAGGAAGTAACAATGAATAATTGATGTAAAATAATATTTATGCCTGTATTTCAAAAAATAAACATTTTTATTGTTATGGTAAAATTTCCTAAAATATTATTGCTTGTTATATTTTATTTTGACACATAAACTTATACAACTGTGACTTTGCCTCACATACTTTCACATAGAAACAAATCAGTTATTTCAAATGAGTTTAAAGAGAGATTTTACAGAACCATGCTCAGTGTCAGGTAAGGCATTATATAAAATTAATTTTATGTGTTTCTTAAGAATCCAGTTAATTATGCCTACCTCACTGCACCTGTTATATCTTCTTTATATTAGTGATTCTTTAGCTGACTAGTGTAGGATAAGGGAAGTACCCTCTTCTACTTGAGAATAATTCACTCATTCAACAAGTATTTATTGGGATTGCCCACTGTGTGCAGACATTGTGCTAGGGAAAAATGAGGAAAGACTAGGTCAAAGAGCTCACATTTACCAGGGGATCAAGAATCACTGCCCCAGTATGACAGTGTACTCGTGGAGACTGTGCTTTATCTCTCAGACATTTGAGATGAAAAAAGTTGAGAACCACTGCTTTAGATACCTGCTCTGGCTTGCAGGAAGCAGCTATTTTCTTGATGACTTTTGTGACCTAAAAGAAGCTGTACCTGCAGGGTAGACAAACTGGTAACAAAGGAGTATTAGATTAAACCGGCTGGTGGGAGACCCTTATATATGTTGCTGTCATGATATTAATGAAATGCTTATAAAAATCAGTGAGAAATCAGGGTACCTTTAAAATTATTTCATAGTTGTATAGTTCTATTCACTTTAATTTTTAAGTAAAAATTCATTTAAGTGTTTAAATCACCTTTTACAGGTAAAAGATTGTCAAACACAATGCCTTTGAATGTGTATTCCTTAAAGACTTCTATTTTGAAGTCTCTCAAGAAAAATGCCATATGAATGGGGCTGTAGACCTCCTATTAAGTTTCAATCAAAAGAGCTCTTCTTTCAAGTATTTTCTGTGCTGGTGTTCTACATAATTTTTTTTTTTTTTTTTTTTCTGAAAGAGTTTGGTGCCAAAAAGCAACCATCACACTGAAGTTCAAAAGTTATGACATGGCTCATTCTTTTCATTTTTTACAAAACAAAATTTTTGTTATTGAAAGGCTTTTCCTAGCTAATAATGATAATTGTTTATTTAAATAACAATATTTATTTAATATTTACTGTGAATAAGGCATTTTTTCATTTATTAATCCTCATGGCAACATGGCTAGATGGGTATTACTTTTCCTACTTCATAGATAAAGAAAGTTAGATTCAAATAGGTTAAGCAGTTTTTTCATTGTTACCCACTGGTTTTTGATTCAGGATTTAACATGCTGATTCATGACATTCTGAGTCAGGATTTAAAACTATAGGGCCAGCTTCTCAGACTTGGGTTCAGTTAACTATCTCATGTTGCCTTTCACAGCTAGAACAAACTTCTCTACCTTCTTAAAGTGTTCTTTTTTGAGGTAGAAATAAGTAGTTATAATTCTTATATGATTTTTTGTTATACACACACACATACATAAATCCTGTTTCTTTGTGGTAATCACAAATATTGAAACCCATGGTTGGTTATATGTTTTTCTAGAAAGCATGTTTTAGAAAGAAAATTTAACCAATAGAGGTCCATGTTATGGAATAAACTGATTTTAAAAAGAACTATTTGCTGAAATTTCTTTCTGTCATTTAGACAGGAAACAGTTTTAAGATAATTTGGTAAAAGCAAACAAAATAACACGTTTAAAAAATGCCTTCAAAACTTAAAATGATTTTGTTTTTCCAAAATAGGCAAATGATGTAAATAGTAATGGCATAGAATGGAGTAATGAAAATGATCGCCTCTTGGTATGCCAGGTGTGCATCAAACTGGCAGATATAAATGGCCCAGCAAAAGTTCGGCACTTGCATTTGAAATGGACAGAAGGCATTGTCAATGAATTTTATGAGCAGGTAAGTTGAAACATGAGCTTGGTGAGATTTTTAAGAGCTGTCATGAGAAGACACTGCTCTTTGAGTTTTGGATAGCTTTATTAAGTGTTTGAAAGCTGAGTTGCTTTGACTGGGAAGGGTTAAAAATTGTTGCATTTGCTCTGGTTCTTAGTATTTTCTCTGTTCTGTTTGCCTTTGCTGTTAAAATTTTAAAAAAATAGCTTGTTTTCTATCTTGGGTGAGCTGAATATACCTGTGAGTCTATAGGTAAGGCTGTTAGTAGCAGCAAATCCATACGGGTCTGCATCAACCTCAATTCTTGCCTCCTCAGAAGAAAGAATTCAACCGATGTGCATAAAGCAGAGGGAGAGACTGAGGCGAGTTTTAGAGCAGAAGTGAAAGTTTATTTAAAAGCTTTAGAGCAAGAATGAAAAGAAGTAAAGTACACTTAGAAGAAGGCCAAGCGGGCAACCTGAGAGATCAAGTCCAGGCAGAGATTAAGAAAGTAGAGGGCTAGAAATCGAGAGAGTAGATACCTAGTGGTTTTTAGGGATTCAAAGATATTTTTGGCATTAAAATAATTCTTCCACTTTGCTGAATCTGCCATTTTGGGGGATCCAGTTTGGAGGCTTCCTACAATGTAGAAGTGCACTGATTTCCTGACATACCTAACATTTTTTTTTATCTCTGAAATGGTAAATATACCTTCTTGACTTTGGAATTACATTCCTTAGGAATCCTTGTTGGCTCTAATTATCAGGAAAAGTCAAGATATCTACCAGGTGAGGGCTGTCTTACCAAAGGGAAAGAGGGAGTAATTGAGCCTATATACCTATGCACCTGGTATACTTTGTTACTTCCAGATTGTATTGAAAATATGCAATGTTTTACACCCCCCCCACCTAAACATCCCAACACAATAATGTATACTCTGCTGTTTATAAGTTACAAAATGCCATACTGTATAATCATGGAAAGATTATTAATATTTTGCTATTCTCTGATATGTTTAAATTATGTTAATTTGGGGAAATTAATGGCTGTATTTACCTAAATTTGTAAGATTATAATATGCAGTTTGTGTATTCTCATCCTCACTCTCAGTGATAATTGAAACTTGCCTTAGAGCTCGCGCATGGATCTCATGTTTACAGAAGAGGAATTTTATGCTAAGGACAATGCTATCTTTATATTATCTGTACAAATAGTAATAAAGAATAGTGGCATATGTCAATTTTAGAAAATTCACTGGTTCAGTAAGATAACATTAGAAATATTCATTTAGACCCAGCATATATAATTATTTTAAAAGCATATAGAATTAATACTTATTAAACAAACCTGGAAGCCATGCCTGAGGTTGAATCCTGGCTTCTCTTCCTTATCTGCAATATGAACTTGGTTGGTTAAATTATTTAACCTCTCTGTTCCACAGTTTCCTCATTGATAAAATAGGAATAATGATGGTACCTACCCCATAAGGTTTCTGTGAGGATTAAATGAATTAATATATGTAGACTTCTTAGTTTCTGACACATAAGTTCTCAATAAATGTTAGCTATTATAATTTCATATATATCATTAAAAATTATCTCAGAGAGTTTCATTTAATCTTTCTAAGTGTCATTTTTCAGTATCAAAGGAGGAAAGTGTCATCTGATACCCTACCACATATGGAAGTCTTAATCACCTCTCATCAGAACTAAACTTTCTTATTCTGGTTATGCTATTAAACTTTCCTCAGATATGTATATAAAATTCTAACTATGCCCAACTTTTTTTTTATTATCCTAATTATCTTAATATGCCTACAGCCATTTAATTGCCATGGGCTTAGTAAAGCCAAACTCCTGGGATATATCTATGAAATTACAGAGTCCTATAGATAAACCCAACCGTGTTTTTGAAAAATATCAATAGTTTTCTTCCTCATAGAAGATAAAATCATAAAGGATTTCTAATCATGGGACAGTTAATCACGGAAACAGTTTATGGTTGTTTCCTCAGGGTTATGTTGGCTCATTACAAAATAGACACTGCTTACCTGCAGAATTTGTACATCATGGGAAGTAATTTATCTCCAACCAGTTCAGACACTAGGACTAAAATCTTAATAGTACCATTTTAGGAATGCTCAGTACTGTGCTAAACACTTTACATAATATTGCCTTTTAACCTCATCATAGGCACCCCATAAGGTAGGTTATTATTCAGATTTTACACACAGTGAAATTGCACGTTGAGCTTGCCCAACATCACATGGGTAGTAGTCTGATCTCAAATTAAGCCTAAAAGCCACAGTGGTAGGGTACCAGAAGGCAGGCAGTTTAGGATTTGGTCCCAGGATCCTCACCTCAATCATGATAGCTCTACTTTATTTGTTTTTCATTTTAGATTTTCTGATTTTGAATCATTAGAGAGTTCTGCTGTTAAAAAAAGGGGTGGAGATATTGTTATTGAAAAGCACTTGCAAAATTCAGCTCTGTACATTTGCGATATAACTACAACAAAAATGTTTCTATTATGCTTTTGCTCTAGGATAAAGAGAATCCATAATTGACATGTAGAATTCTGCACATTGTTATTAAAATTTCTGATACTTATTTTAAAAGATGTGTATGTTTCTTGTTAACTGAGTGTCAGCCATACTGGTTGATGTGGACAGAATGTGAGAATAAAGTTTTGTTTAGGATTTCTCAATATTAAAGAAATTCTTACAGTTGAAATGATAGAATAGATTTATTGATGCTTATTTATAAATATATTTTGGTATAGATTGTTTATTTTAAAAAACTCAAGATAATTTTAACAGCAAAGCTCAGTGGTGATTCTTTCACCAGTTAAAAATGTACTTTTCTTTTTAAAATATGCAGGGAGATGAAGAGGCAAATCTTGGTTTGCCCATCAGTCCATTCATGGATCGTTCTTCTCCTCAACTAGCAAAACTCCAAGAATCTTTTATCACCCATATAGTGGGTCCCCTGTGTAACTCCTATGATGCTGCTGGTTTGCTACCAGGTCAGTGGATAGAAGCAGAAGAGGATGATGATACTGAAAGTGGTGATGATGAAGATGGTGAAGAATTAGATACGGATGATGAAGAAATGGAAAACAATCTAAATCCAAGTAAGAATATAGGGACATTATAATTTATTTAATGTTACAGGTTGAGTATTCCAAGTCTGAAAATCTGAAATATGAAATGCTCTAAAATCCAAAACTGTTTGAATACCAGCGTGATGCTCAAAGGAAATACTCATTGGAACATTTGGATTTCAGATTTTTGGATTAGGGATGCTAAATATAATGCAAATATTCCAAAATCTGAAACACTTCTGGTCCCAAGCATTTTGAAAAGGGATACTCAACCTTTAATAACTGCACATGCCCATTTAACTTAGGTTTGGAACTTTGTTTCTCAGATACAGATTCAGCAGTCATTATGTTGAGTAACCACTATCTAAATGTACAGACTCAATAGTCACGTTTTGAGTAACTGCTGTATGCTGGGTACTGGGTCGATACTGTCATACAACAAGCATTCTTATTCTTATTTAATTAAAGTAAGATCTCTTGAGGTGTTGTCCTCCAGCCAGTATTCTTCAGCAGGCTCCACCTGTGCATGCACGGTAGGGCTGTCACCACATCTGAACATATGTGAGGTGGGTCCTCGTGGCAAGTCCTCTTTGACGACACTCCTTCTCACACATCTAACCCCCAGTCCTACAGGGCAGCTGAGGAGCACAGCTTCCATAACAGCTTACTAATCTGTCGTTTACATAGACTTGAGAAATAGATCAAAACAGTGGGGGGTAAAAGGAAAACATACATTCCCTGGCTGTAAAGGGAGAACCAAGTTTTGTGACATTATGAATTTGAGTTACCAAACTGTAGTCACATATTTTTCTATATAAGACGATTAGTATAAATGAAAAATGAAAAGAAAAAGTGTCACTTTGTAATTGTGAATGAAATCAGTTATTTGCTATTTATTTATTTATTTTGAGATGGAGTCTTGCTCTTGTCACCCAGGCTGAAGTGCAGTGGCACAATCTCGGCTCACTGCAACCTCCGCCTTCTGGGTTCAAGTGATTTTTATGCCTCAGCCTCTGAGTAGCTGGAATTACAGTTGCCTGCTACCACACCTGGCTAAGTTTTTGTATCTTTAGTAGAGACAGGGTTTCACCATGTTGGCCAGGCTGGTGTCGAGCTCCTGACCTCGTGATTTGCCTGCCTCAGCCTTCCAAAGTGCTGGGAGTACAGGTGTGAGCCACCCCACCCAGCCTGTTTGCTCTTTATTTTAAAGTAGAATTAAATTATACCTGCGTAAGTATTGTTTTGATTTTGAAGCATGCAATAAGTAAGAACAGATAGGATAACTACAAAGAACCTCCCACTGCAACACACACCTGCCTTGTATTTAGGATCAGCATAGCAAATCCTATTAAAATGTATTTAAAATTATTATTTTAATGGCATCATAATGCCATTGGCATCTAAACGTTGACTGACTTCAAAAAATATACTCATCAAAATGTTGGTAATTGTGTTTAATTCAATACATAAAATGCCCTTAAAGGTTGGTTTTAAACTTTGGGTTGTTATTATTTTCATTTGAAATTTCAGCACAATTCTTCCCTCTATACTATACCCAGCCAGTTTTCCCTAAACCTCTTCTCTGTTTTGTTTTTATCCATAACAAGACCATTGTTTTGCTTTTTGTTTTTCTAGCTCTTTGTACTATAGTCTGAACTCCATAATGCACAGGTTATTTTTATAGTACTATTTCATTATATTGTTTTTATTATACTATTATTTTTATAGTACTGTTTATTTTTATAACCCAAGTGCTTAGACAGATACCTGGAATATAGTAGGCACTTAATATTTGTTGGATTAATGATTAAATCGTATTGCTATGATTAGAATATATTTCTTTTAAATTTCGCAGAACCACCAAGAAGGAAAAGCAGACGGCGAATATTTTGTCAGCTAATGCACCACCTCACTGAAAACCACAAGATATGGAAGGAAATCGTAGAGGAAGAAGAAAACTATAAAGCTGATGGGAATAAACTGCAGGTGGAGAACTCCTCCTTACCTCAAGCAGATGAGATTCAGGTAATTGAAGAAGCAGATGAAGAGGAAGAGGGACAGTTTGAGTAAGAGAAGTCACATTGAAGAAGCCCAGAGGGCTGTGCCCAGGGGCAGAAATCATTGCCTAATGGTCACTGGCTGACTTTCAACTGATCATTCCCACGTGGACAGGCTTTAATACTGTGAGAGGATCCTTGCTCTGCTGGCAGTTTCCCACTCCTATGCACTTTCACATGAACTAGAAAACTATTCTTAAACCAAGAATACCATCTATGTTGACCCATGTTGCAGAGTCCTTACTTAAATCCTTCACTGGTGTATGAATACTTTGCCATAATGATGCTTTGCTGGGTAGTGAGCTCTTATTTTTCATTAGGGGTTAGCTATAATTAAAAACTCAAGTGACTTATTTCAGTTACCAAAGTGGCCAGAACTTTTGCTTTTATGAAAATAGATTCATATTATATTTCCCAATGTGTCTTTTATGTCTTTGAATGTTTTGAAAAAAGTCTATGCCTGTCTAAAAATGAATCCAGTGTTGCCTTTCTGAAGGATTTCTGCTCAATGCAATACACTGCTCAGTGCTATTCTCCCAGCTAGGTTTATCCATGAAGGACTGAGAGACCTTTGTTATATTTAACAAAATCCAGGTGCATCGATTTCTGATGCTTTTTACTATTATGTATTATCTACTATGTGTGTTTTATTTCTACTGAGAGTATTCAGGTTTGCCATGGACATCAGAAGTTTGAATTCCAGTCTTACCTTCTTTATGTTCCATGGCTGAATTTCAAAGCTGTTTAGATTTAACAATGAAGGGATTTATTCTTTAGTCATAACTGTTTGTAACTGTTGTTTTTACTCTTGCTCAGGATTTGCATTTTTAAACATTTAGTTAATATAAACACAGCACAGATTTGTTAGTAGAAAAAAAAATTGTCCTAATACCAAGGTTAACATTTTATGAAATCAGCAACATTTTCTCTCTTAGATGAATGTGAGAGTAATTAAAACCAAGGGAAAGGAGATGTTTGTCTTTTGCCTCAATGCAAAATCAAATGAAATTAATCTCATCAAAGATAAAGAAAAAAGAAATATAGTGAGCGCTAAAGGACACATACATTGAATAAATAATTGGAATATGTGGTTATCTTTAGATCCATATCTTAGTTGTCATTTTTTTAGTTATTGTAAAACTGACATTCATCTTTCTGTTAATTTCCCTCTGCCTCAAGACTGCATGACAGAAATGACCATTATTTCTGAGACCCAACTGCAAGACTGATTGCTGAGATCAAGTAAAGAATTGGAATACTTATTTTTCATATGAAAAATCTAAATATGTTAATAAATCATTTCATACAAAAGTACATTATTAAATAACCTCATTATTAAGGTAATTGCAAGAAAATGGACCATATTTACAATGTTTTGTAAACTTGCTAATGTGTGGCTATGTACCCTAGTTATGAAATACATTTGAAGATATAAAGAGCAGCCAAAATGATAGAAAAATGGTAGACTAATATTTTCTATTATTATTGGAGACCATATCATATTTTGAATTCATGCAGTTTTGCACACAGTGAAACCATTAATTTTCCAATACATTTAAAGTATTGTATTAGCATACAGTTTCTTACTTATCTAGAATATTTGGCTTATCTGAAAGAGATCAGTTTAAGATCTCTGGAGGTGTTGGAACTTTTGATCCTTCACAGTGTTAATATTTAATGAATCATTAAGCTTTATTTATTAGACATGTTGAATGAGGGCTGAGTTCCTTCCTGCCACTTTGTTACCATTGCCACACATAATTTGTAAACCAGTCCTACCATATATTACTAATTAATAAAATTTTAACTGGTAACTTATTGTTTGCACTTACAATGTATATATCCTGTCCTTATAGTTCTCGAGTACATTTTCCATTCTGTTTAAGTATATTTCTGCTATTACTTCCTTTCCTGCAGAATATATACAAATGTATGTGTATAAATTCATACACGTGCATACATATTGAGGTTCAGTCACATTTCCATACTGTCTATTATTTTATTGGATTTTATATTGGGGTTTTTTAGTTTATGCTATTTTCTCAAAAGAAGCATTTTTAATTATGAATACTGGATTTATTGGATTTAATTATTATTGAAAATTCATTTTTACATAACATAGTCCTTAAATTAACGCTTGCTAAGTAACTGATATATGTCAATATAACTGGCCTAAAGAAACACAAAAAAGTATATATCACTACTGAAACTTAAAAATTCCTAAGTGTAAAAAATGAATGTGGTAGTATATTAAATCCACACAGTACTATTAGATGGACTCTTACTTGAGAAATTGCCATAAGCCATATTACAGATCTTACTTTGATTGCTACTGAATCAGATTGATGTCTTGTTACAATAATTTTCATCCTAAAGTTGCTGTTTTTAAAGCCACTGGTATCAGAAACATTCTTTTAGTGCTATATCTATGTACCTACTGACACATTTTTCTCCATAAAAATACTTTTTAAAATTATTTCATGATTTGAAAGCTATTTCCTGCTATTATTTCATTACTTGATTTGTTGGTGCTATTGGGTGCTATTTGTTGGTGCTTATTTTTACAAGAAACCTGGAGATTCTGGTTTACTTCAGTAGTCAGAAATTCCTTATATCTAGATTGCATCATCTCATGGAAACAAACATCACAAAAGCGATAAATAGATACAATTCTGGTTCCTTCATTATAGTTGCCTGACTAATATAAACTGTTCTAGAGTGTTTAGGGGATAGGAGTAGCAGGTGTAGCAGAGACGAATCACTTTTGAAATAACTTTTAAGCTCAGACCTGAAGAATTAAGAGTTAGCTCAGAAATGATTGCTTGTAGAGAGAGAATAACAGCATATACAGAGGCCAGAAGAGACAGCATCCCCCACACTGGATGAACCAAAAGAGATTTAGGGTGGCTTGAAGATAGAGCACAAGAATAGGGAATGGTAGAGAGAGGTGGTTAACGAGGGGCCTTGTAAAACATAACATGCCACTTAAATTTTATTCCTAAAGAAAATGGGAAACAATGGAAAAGTTGTGCCTGCACCTAGGCCCCAACAGACTGACCAAAGCAAAATGGAGTCACTCATGCTAAATGCCACATAATCAAACTGAAACTTGAAGGAAATAGGTAGATCCCCAGGCAAGTTTTTCCTGAAAACAGGAGATTCCAGTCTATTTGAGCATAATCAGAGAAATCCCCTCTGCTTTAACCCATACAAAGGAGATGTAATCTGAAGTAACCCGATAACCAATCAGGTTTTTTTTTATTATTCTGTTTCCTTGTTTCCCATCTTTACAAAACCCACTGTCCTGCCATTACCCAGTGGGAACTTCATTCTCTTTTGTAGAATGAAGGCTGCCTGATTCATGAATCTGGAATAAAAGCCAATTAGATCTGTAACTAATTTGTTGTAATTTTATCTTTTGACAGAAAGGCAGATTAGACATAGGGAGTTCTTGGCAATATTGACTAGAATAGACTGTGGACCACAGGAATGTTAATGGAGTTGTGATCTAAGATACAGAGTTGGTATGGGGGTAAGAAAGATAATAAAAGTGGCTCCCAGATTTCTTATTTGGACAGCTGTCAATATCATTCACTAAGATAGAGTATATCAGAGTTGATTTTGGATGTGTTAGAGAGTGAGAGGTGAATTCAGATTAGAGCAAATTGAGATTAAGGGGCTTGAGACAACCAAGTGTATTTCAGTATAGGCAGGGAACTCAGAAAAGTAATATGGGCTACAAGTATGGATTTGGGAGTCAACAGCAAATAGCTGAAAGTCTACTTTGAATATCAAGCTTTTATTTTCTCAAAAACTGTATGTAATAGTATTGGCTTCTGGTACATTGGCCAGAGGGTTCTTTTTGCTTGGTAACACTGCTGCATTCTGTATCTTTATTTTATGATTTATCCTGGACATCTTGCCATATCACTACACAGAAAAATTCCTTATTTTTGGCTAGGCGTGGTGGTTCATGCTGTAATCCCAGCACTTTAGGAGGCCAAGGCAGGTGGATCTCTTGAGCTTAGGCGTTTGAGACCAGCCTGGGTAATGTGGCTCTCAGTATTAAGGTACTTCTCTATGTATTTCTTTTTGCATGTCTTGTAATTTCTGCTTTATGAAAGTTGTTAATTGGTGTGGTATTATAACTTTATAAAGTCCTTATGAATTATACTATTTAGAATTATAAAATGCGCTTTTTTTGTCTTGCTTATTTTCTGGCTTGAATTCTGCCTTGCTTTATTAAGATCAGACTTCTGTCTGCTTTCTTTTTATTTGTATTGCATGGCGTGTCTTTAACCATCCTTTTATTTTTAACCTTTAAACTATGTTTTAAGTATCTCTTCTATACAACAATAATATAGCTTTGGATTTGGTCTAAAATCAAATTGGATTTGATTTCAGACCAAATCCAAAGCTATATTATATGAACATCTTTTGATAGGCGAGATAAGCCCATTTATATTTATTCATGTGACTGTAAGGACTTAATTCTTCATATTATTCACTTTTCTTAAAAACTCATTTTAATTATGACATTTAGGAAAGTTTGTATCTTTGATACTAGTTGATATATGGTATCTTTGATTCAACTAGTATACCATAGTATAGTGAAGTATAGTATAACTATAGTTACACTATCTTTGGACTCCATTGCTTTACAGTATCTGCTTCTCATCTATTAATTAAAAAATTAGCTTGTACATATTCTTCTCCATCTCCCACTACCCAGTTTAAGGCAGTATTATCCTTTACTCTTGTACTGTTAAGTATGCTTAAACTTCTACTTTTCACTTTTAAACTATATCTTTTGAATTCTAACTATATGAAGCAGAGAGCTTATTCTACATTCTACCATTTCTCCTCTTCTCATTTTTGTTAGATGCATTATTTTTATCAGATATAAAGCATTTAGATAGTATTGTCACACTTTTGCCACCATTGTCTTAGTTCTATAATTAAATTTATTCAATGATCAAGGCCAGTCCTTTTGTTGATGTTTCCCAATCATCACTTGGTTCACTGAAGCTTGTCCTCACACCTGATTAATACTTTAGGCACTAGAGAACTTAACATTCAAAGTCAGACAAAATTAGGGAGTCCTAATCTAGGGAAACAATCCCAGGTAGGAGCACCACCATCTCCTTGGCACAGGAACCCAATTTATTCAGACTTATTTCAGCATTTAGGGGCAAGTTCTACAACTACACAAATAGGAGGAGAAAATGAGATGGGGAAAACTGTTCAGCTGTTTATCCCAGTAAATCTGCTTGATTTCTTTCCACTTTTGTTCTCCTTACCTACTTCTCTCCTTATGTACTGATTTTCTCCATAGCTGTCCTGTGAAGAATGGGCTCACATCTCCACATCAGGCTTTGTGAATGCATGGTTTTATTTGTGATTCTTTCAATATTTTCCCATTCATCTTCCATCTCCTAAAATTTCAAAGTATCTGATCTACTAATATTGCCCTCCACCCATATTCTCAATGCCTTTATTCCTTCTTATATTTGTATGGTTATTTCAATAAGTTACAAAAAATAAGTGTGCTCACCTGTTGAATCAGAAATTAGATTTCTAACATTTGGATTAGTAGCATAGCATTGATTGATGAGAGAGAAAAGGCATCCCTATTGCATAGATCCAATGTATCGGTTACAATGTAATTTCAAAAAATATATTTTTCCAGTATGGATTACTTACTAATTCATGTTAATTTATATTTTTCCAAAAGTGCCGCATTGTATTTTTACCGCAGCTAACTGGATCCAAATAATCGAGTTGAAAGCGTAATGAAAAACAGTCTTATAAATTGTAAAGTGTAAGATAAATTATTGGGTATGAATAAAGTCTCAGGATTCAAAATCAATGTGCAAAAACCACAAGCATTCCTATACACCAATAATAGACAAAACTACCAAATCAAACAGCAAAAGCTCTTTAGTTTAATTAGATCCCATTTGTCAATTTTGTCAACTGGTATTTCTACTTTCTAGATCCTTGAAGAATTGCCACGCTGTCTTCCACAATGGTTAAACTAATTTACACTCCCACCAACAGTGTAAAAGTGTTCCTATTTCTCCACATGCTCTCCAGCAACTTTTTTCCTGACTTTTTAATGATTGCCATTCTAACTGACGTGAGATGGTATCTCATTGTGGTTTTGATTTGCATTTCTCTAATGACCAGTGATGAGCTTTTTTTCATATGTATGTTGGCCATATAAATGTCTTCTTTTGAGAAGTGTCTTTTCATATCCTTTGCCCTCTTTTTGATTGTATTTTTTTTTTTTTTGTAAATTTATTTCCGTTCTTTGTAGATTCTGGATATTAGCCCTTTGTCAGATGGATAGATTGCAAAATTTTTTCCCCCATTTGTAGGTTGCATGTTCACTCTGATGATACTTTTGCTGTGCAGAAGCTCTTTACTTTAATTAGACCCCTTTTGTCAATTTTGGCTTTTGTTGCCATTGCTTTTGGTGTTTTAGTCATGAAGTCTTTGCTCATGCCTATGACCTGATTGGTATTGCCTAGGTTTTCTTGTAGGGTTTTTATGATTTTAGGTATTATATTTAAGTCTTTAATCCATCTTTAGTTAACTTTTGTGTAAGGCGTAAGAAAGGAGTTCAGTTTCAGTTTTCTGCATCTGGCTAGCCAGTTTTCCCAATACCATTTATTAAATAGGGAATACTTTCCCCATTGCTTGTTTTTGCCAGGTCGAAGATCAGATGGTTGCAGATGTGTGGTGTCATTTCTGAGGCCTCTGTTCTGTTCCATTGGTCTACATGTCTGTTTTGGTACCAGTATCATGCTGTTTTGGTTACTGTAGCCCTGTAGTATTGTTTGAAGTCAGGTAGCGTGATGCCTCCAGCTTTGTTCTTTTTGCTTAGAATTGTCTTGGCTATATGGGCCCTTTTTTGGTTCCATATGAAATTTAAAGTAGTTTTTTTCCAATTCTGTGAAGAAAGTCAATGGTAGCTTGATGGGAATAGCATTGAATCTATAAATTACTTTGGGTAGTATGGCCATTTTCATGACACTGATTATTCCTATCCATGAGCATGGAATGTTTTTCCATTTGTTTGTGTCCTCTCTTATTTTCTAAAGCAGTGGTTTGTAGTTCTCCTTGAAGAGGTCCTTCACATCCTTTGTAAGATGTATTCCTAGGTATTTTATTGTCTTTGTAGCAATTGTGAATGGGAGTTCACTCATGATTTGGCTGTTTGTCTATTATTGGTGTATAGGAATGCTCATGGTTTTTGCACATTGATTTTGAATCCTGAGACTTTGCTGAAGTTGCTGTTCAGCTTAAGGAGTTTTTGGTCTGAGATGATGGAGTTTTCTAAATATACAATCATGTCATCTGCAGAGACAATCTGACTTCCTCTCTTCCTATTTGAAATACGCTTTATTTCTTTCTCCTGCCAGATTGCCCTGGCTGGATCTTCCAATACTATGTTGAATAGGAGTGGTGAGAGAGGGCATCCTTGTCTTGTGCTGGTTGTCAACGGGAATGCTTCCAGCTTTTGCCCATTCAGTATAATATTGACTGTGGGTCTGTCATAAATAGCTATTATTTTGAGATATGTTCCTTCAAAACCTAGTGTATTGAGAGTTTTTAGCATGAAGGGGTGTTGAATTTTATCAAAGGTCTTCTCTGCAGCTATTGAGATAATCATGTGGTTTTTGTCATTGGTTCTGCTTATGTGATGGATTACATTTATTGATTTGTGTATGTTGAACCAGCCTTGCATCCCAGGGATGAAGCCAACTTGATTGTGGTGGATAAGCTTTTTGATGTGCTGCTGGATTGTTTGCCAGCATTTTCTTAAGGATTTTTGCAACCATGTTCATCAGGGATATTGGCCTGAAATAATTTTCTTTTGTTGTATCTCTGCCAGGTTTTGGTATCAGGATGATGCTGGCCTCATAAAATGAGTTAGGGAGGAGTCCCTCTTTTTCTATCATTTGGAATAGTTTCACAAGGAATGGTACTAGCTCCTCTTTGTACTTCTGTAGAATTTGGCTGTGAATCTGTCTGGTCCTGGGTTTTTGTTTGGTATGCTAGTAATTACTGCCTCAATTTCAGTACTTATTATTGGTCTGTTTAGGGATTCAACTTCTTCCTGATTTAGTCTTGGGAGAGTGTGTATGTCCAGGAGTTTATCCATTTCTTCTAGATTTTCTAGCTTATTTGCGTAGAGGTGTTTATAGTATTCTATGATGGTAGTTTCTATTTCTGTGGGATCACAGGTGATCTCCCCTTTGTCATTTTTTATTGCGTCTACTTGGTTCTTATCTCTTTTCTTCTTTGTCTGGCTAGCAGTCTATTTTGTTGATCTTTTCAAAAAGCTCCTGGATTCATTGATTTTTTTTTTGAAGGGTCTTTCATGTCTCTGTCACCTTCAGTTCTGCTTTGGTCTTATTAATTTCTTGTCTTCTGCTAGCTTTTGAATTTGCTCTTGCTCCTCTAGTTCTTTTAATTGTGATGTTAGGGTGTCAATTTTAGATCTTTTCAAAAACTCCTGGATTCACTGATTTTTTGAAGAGTCTTTCATGTCTCTGTCACCTTCAGTGCTCTGATCTATGTCTTCTGCTAGCTTTTGAATTTGCTCTTGCTCCTCTAGTTCTTTTATGATATCAGGGTGTCAATTTTAGATCTTTCCTGCTTTCTCTTGTGGGCATTCAGTGCTATAAATTTCCCTCTAAACACTGCTTTGACTGTGTCCCAGAGATTCTGGTATGTCGTGTCTTTGTTCTCATTGGTTTCAAAGAACTTATTTATTTCTGCCTTAATTTCATTATTTACCCAGTAGTCATTCAGGAGCAGGTTGTTCAGTTTCCATGTAGTTGTGTGGTTTTGAGTGAGTTTCTTAATTCTGAATTCTAATTTGATTACACTGTGGTCTGAGAGACTGTTATCATTTCCGTTCTTTTGCATTTGCTGAGGAGTGTTTTACTTCCAATTATGTGGTCAATTTTAGAATAAGTGTGATGTGGTGCTGAAAAGAATGTATATTCTGTTCATTTGGGGTGGAGAGCTCTGTAGATGTCCATTAGGTCCACTTGGTCCAGAGCTGAGTTCAAGTCCAAAATATCCTTGTTAATTTTCTGTCTTGTTGATCTAATATTGACAGTGGAGTGTTAAAGTCTCCTACTATTATTGTGTGGGAGTCTACATCTCTTTGTTGGTCTCTAAGAACTTGCTTTATGAATCTGGGTGCTCTTGTAATGGGTGCATATGTGTTTAGGATAGTTAGCTCTTCTTGTTGCATTGATCCTTTTACCATTATGTAATGCCCTTCTTTGTCTTTATCTTTGTTGGTTTAATGTCTGTTGTATCAGAGACTAGGATTGCAACCCCTGCTTTTTTTGCTTTCCATTTAGTTGGTAAATATTTTTCCATCCCTTTATTTTGAGCCTATGTGTGTCTTTGCACATGAGATAGGTTTCCTGAATATAGCACACCAATAGGTGTTGACTATTCAATTTGCCAGTCTGTGTCTTTTAATTGGAGCAGTTAGCTCATTTACATTTCAGGTTAATATTGTTATGTGTGAATTTGATCCTGTCATTATGATGCTAGCTGGTTATTTTGCCCATTATTTAATGGAATTTCTTCATAGTGTTGATGTCTTTACAATTTGATATGTTTTTGTAGTGGCTGATACCATTTTGTCGTTTCCATATTTAGTGCTTTCTTCAGGAGCTCTTGTAAGGCAGGCCTGGAAGTGACAAAAATCTCTCAGCATTTGCTTGTCTGTAAAGGAATTTTTTTTTTCTTTTCTTATAAAGCTTAGTTTGGCTGCATATGAAATTCTGTGTTGAATTTTTCTTTTAAGAATGCTGATTATTGGCCCCCACTCTCTTCTGGCTTGTAGAGTTTCTGCAGAGAGATCTGCTGTTAGTCTGATGGGTTTTCCTTTGTGGGTAACCTGGCCTTTCTTTGCTTTCTTTCTGGCTGCCCTTAACATTTTTTCCTTAATTTCAACCTTGGTGAATCTAGCGATTATGTGTCTTCGGGTTGCTCTTCTCGAGGAGTATTTTTGTGATGTTATCCGTATTTTCTGAATTTGAATGTTGGCCTGTCTTGCTAGGTTGGGGAAGTGCTTCTGGATAATATCACGAAGTGTGTTTTCCAACTTGGTTTCATTCTCCCTGTCACTTTCAGGTACACCAATCAAACATAGGTTTGGTTTTCTCACATAGTCCCATATTTCTTGGTGGCTATGTTTCTTTTCATTTTTTCTGTAATCTTGTCTTCATGCTTTATTTCATTAGGTTCATCTTCAATCATTGATATCCTTTCTTCCACTTGATCGATTCGGCTATTGATACTTGCATATGCTTCACGATGTTCTCATGCTGTTTTTCAGTTCCATCAGGTCATTTATGTTCTTCTCTAGTTATTCTAGTTAGCAATTCCTCTAACCCTTTTTCAAGGTTCTTAGCTTTTTTGCATTGGGTTAGAACATGCTCCTTTAGCTTGGAGGAGTTTGTTACTCCCCACATTCTGAAGCCTACTTCCGTCAATTCCTCAAACTCGTTATCTGTCCAGTTTTGTTCCCTTGTTGGCGAGGAGTTGTGTTCCTTTGGAGGAGAAAAGGTGTTCTGGGTTTTCAAATTTTCAGACTTCTTGTGCTATTTTTTCCTCATCTTCATGGATTTATCTACCTTTTGTCTTTGATGTTGGTGACCTTTGCATGGAGTTTCTCTGTGGACATCCTTTTGGCTGATGTTGATGCTATTCCTGTTTGTTAGTTTTAAATCTAGCAGTCAGTCCCCTTTGCTGCAGCTCTGCTGGAGTTTGCTGGAGGCCCACTCCAGACCCTGTTTGCCTGTATCACCAGCAGAGGCTACAGAACAGCAAAGATTGCTGCCTGTTTCTTCCTCTGGAAGCTTCATCCCAGAGGGGCACCTGCCAGAGGCCAGCCAGAGCTCTACTGTATGATGTGTCTGTTGACCCCTGATGGGAGATATCTCCCAGTCAGGAGACATGGGGATCAAGGACCCACTTGAGGAGGCAGTCTGTCCCTTAGCAGATCTTGAGTGCTGTGCTGGGAGACCTACTGCTCTCTTCAGGGCTGGCAGGCACAAATGTTAGTCTGCTGAAGCTGTGCCCACAGCTACCTCTTCCTGATCTTGTCAAATCCATATTTTTTATAGAAGTCATTGTTGTGTGCACTGACTCTAAGGCTGCAACTATTCATGATCCATGTTACAAGAGCATGTACCCATAATGAACAACTTTAGAAGAAATGGTAATGTAAAAATAGCTGAGTTAATATACATTCCAGTTTGTTTATGGCAGTCACAATTTACCCTTGTTGTCCTGACAGAATTATGAATTCACTCTCAAGTGTCCCAGTTTACACAGTTACCCTGTCTCAAAAGCATGCTTTTGGATTTGAATATAATTACCTTTAGAAAAATAACAGTAACCCATGGAAGTGCCTAGAGACCTTTAAAATATATAAAAGAATTCAATCTTTAATCCTTGTGATTGGTTTTAGAAAGAAGTCGTGCCAGGGAAAACGTTCTAACAAAGATTCATTAGCCATGTATCATTTTAAAATTTAAATATATTATTGTAATGTCCTATCTACTTAACTGCTGCTATGAAGATGAACACTCAGGGTCACACAGACCCTCATTTAGACACAATTCTTGTGAAGACAGAGCAGGAAGCAAGATTTCAAAGCACTGGCAGGCTCTACATTAAATACATATTTCTTCTACCATCTGTCACCATATCTAAAATACTTCTATAGTCCAAACTCATTTATTTGGGTTTTAATTTCTTCTGTAGTCCTCTATTAAACTGGACTGGTACCACAGAGTTCATTAATGACAATACCTGATCAGAAGGGAGCTGGTTTCTGGAACCAAGGCCTCCCAGGACAGAGCCAAATGGAGTCAAAAAGGGATGAGAAGTACCTGGTACTAAACAAGATGCTCTGCTTAGGGCATCCATGAGCCCTTTTTAGCATTTTAAGCAACACCCATTATTTGCACTTTGTGTCTCTCAAAAGAGAATCTTACCCCAGAAGTCAAAATCTTGAAAACAATCACAGCTAGTGCTTGTTACTTCTCTCATACTATTTTAAGACACATCTGTGTTCATTTGGCTTTATGATGCTGTGACTTTTATTCTAATACACACATTGATTTGATTAAACAAAGTTCAGGCGTAAGGCAATATACATCCTTGTTCCCCAAAACATCCAGGCACTTTCAGCGTCTTTCAGCACAGATGAGGTATGGTTGGGGCTGCAACGTCATGCCTAACCTGGGTTTCAGATTTGGAACTAGTTCATGTGCAAAATGCAAATGAAACCTCTGAAGCAATGCTGTAAAAAACAAAAACATTTCCATCCGAGCCAACTGTTCTCCAAGACAATGTCTTCTCCCTAAACAGAAAAAGCAGATATAATAATTTTTTAAACCTCCAATATTTACCAAAATTAATGTCTAATATTTAGGTGTCATTCAGGAAATCTGGAATTTAAAGAAAGTGAGAAGGAATTACGTTTATTAAAGGATTTTCTTAAATCTCAAATAATAGAAATTGACAGTTCAGCTCCCAGAACCCATTCCTTTACTTCCTTTTGTCAGACAATGGACTTTTGTAAGACTTTAGTTCCATCTCCCACTTCCCTTATATGCTACAACAGAGACCAAAATATGCCATGAAAAATCTAATTTGAGGTGAGACATTTTGCTCAAGAAAAGTCCACTTCATTTCAACTACGTGTATAGTCTTCCCCATTGAAGGGGAAGAGTTTCTAGTCCATCTTCCATGGGTCTTGTGTACCTTTTCACAGAAGAAGCAATATTTTCCTAGTTGAAGGGGAGGTACAATAACCAGAAGCCAAGAGAGTGAGATTCTAGTTTTACTAAAGTGACTGTGTTTTTTCCCCTCTCTGGGTCTCAGTTTCTCAAGCTACCGGTTACTGACTTCTCATTCCACAAGTTTAACTATAAGTCAAAAAGCCACAGGCAAAAACAGTTTTAGAAGAAGCCAGGAGTTCTCAAAAGTTTATCTCTAGTTAATAAATTACAGCTTATTTTAAGCAAAAACAGGTGTTAATTACTTCCAATTAAATCATTCTCTCCTGTTCAGTGCTATGTTTTTAGATTTAGAATATTTAATTGTATAGCAGGATGCTACAGAGTAAGATGCTATATCTAATGAACTATTGTTATCCTTTATTCTAAAGTTACGCCCCTGTGAAAGTTCGCTTACCTAGGGAAAAAGGAATCAAAGCTTCCTTCTTGGCAAAATATCCATTGCTGTCTAGAAATCGCTCAGGATGGAATACTTCTGGGTCTCTCCAGTACTTCTCATCAAAGTGTACAGAATAAAGATTTGTAATTACTGTTGTGCCTTTAGGAATGGAATAGCCACGTACAACTGCATCTTCAGAGGTTGCGTGGAAAATCCCTAACGGAACTATGTTACAGAATCTTAAAACTTCATGCAAAACTGCCTCAGTATAAGGCATTTTGCATTTGTCATCCCAAGAAGGCTTCCCATTGGGGCCCATAATTAAATCAATCTCTTTCTGAACTTGTCCTGTCAGAGAAAAAGTATTCAAGTTATTATGCAATTCTTAGAATTACAGCTAAAGTTATTTCCCTTTGGAATAAAATAAAGGATAACCTATAACAGACAATAGGATATGGATATACCCAGATTCAGATTTTTTATTATCTGGGAGTTCCACTGAAATATATGCTAATAGTAGCCAGTGTTCTGGGTAGCTGTACTGTGCAAAACATATTAGAAGTAATAAGAATAAACATTAAACAAATATGGAATTGGAGTAACATCACTCTCAGTAAGAAAAATAGTAAAGCATAAAATTAATTTTTTAATTAAAAAAAATCAGAGTTCAGGTTCCAGCTCTGCCACTTGCAGATACGCAGCCTTTTTCCTCATTTATAAGACAGGTTTAATAAGACCTATTTCAGAGATTTTTTTTACATGAATTGAGATAATAGATTTGAAAACACTTTTCTGTAAATATTACATATTTCTACCCTTGGCTGGCACAGCAGGAGTTCCTAAAGAAAATGTATTGTGCATGGCCAAGAATCAAAAACATGTATGAACCCTACATGTAAGCACAGACCCTGAGATCATCAAGAGAATCCTCACCTTGAATATTAGGATAAAGGGCCATGAAAAGAATTGCCCACCGTAGCACATTGGTTGTAGTTTCCGTTCCAGCAATGATGAGTTCACCCACTGAGAAAATTAGATTTTCTTTGGAGAAAGTAGACGATGGGTCATTTTTACCTTGATCCATCTCATCTAAATAAGCATCAACAAAATGCTGAGGTAACTGAGGCTTTCTGCTGACTGAAGCTTTTTCAATAAGTCTGGAGAGAAAATTATAGACCACAGCTGCATTTCTAAAGAGCTGTTGATGTTTTCCAAAAGGTAGGATGCCAATCCATGGAAAAGCATTATACAAGAAGACTGAGGCACTGGCAGCTAGTTCCACATTTTCACTAAATAACTCAATCATGTGTTGAAAATCGGTGTCTTCATAAGTGAATCGTTCTCCAAAAATAATCAGATTGGTTATGTTTGAAACAGCATTTGTTATTAATTGTTTAAAGTCAAAAGGTCTACCTTTGTATGTTTCAATAGCATCAATGAAAAATTTGGTTTCTTCTAAGATTTTAGATTCAAAAGACTTTTGGCCATATCCAAAATATCGAAAGCTGTTTACAGCTAGTCTTCTGTGATCCACCCATCCTCGGCCGTATCTGGAATTGAGTAAGCCTGAAAAAACAAAGTATTAAAATATTGTATAATTCCTACTTCTCTGTATCTAACAGCTGAGAGGGAACAAAATTTTTTAAATGGATGGTTAGTCATTCTTCTCCAAATTATCCTCCTATATAACTACATGGTTGGGTCCTGTTCTCAGTAACTCATTAGCCAGAATATTAAAACAGATAAAGTTTTTCTACTCCTTATCTGGGGGACTTGCAGAAAAGACTTATAATTGCACCACTGCAAGAAGCTAGTCAGTCTTGTGTAATTTAACCTGGCAAAATAGGCCCAGGGTGACTATATTCTCCAACTTTTACTATAAGCCTAATTTACAAAAGACAAATGACCACATGTTCTATGGGCAAAATTTTTTCTTAGACTAAACAAATACCTAAAAAATCATCCTTCTAGAATTATAAATTTTCTGCTTAAAAGAGAATGGCTTTTAGAATATATATTTCCTCCTGTTAAAGGGATATGGTAGACAACAAAGTAACTATGGCAGAGGCAAGGGTACTCTGAATGAATTGTCAATTTAGTTGAAACGTTGAAGTCAAAAGAAGGGCAAAATGAAACTCAAACTTCTCTAATGCTGATCTTACCTGCCTAAAATTTCAGAGTCTTCACAGTGCATCTGCTGTTTTGATGTGGCTACTATGGAAATTTTCCCCCTTAAAATAATTCAGTATCTTCAGTGCACATATTTACATAATATATACTTTACTCAAAATTTCACTCATTACTGGCTACCTATGATAAATCTCACATTGATATGTGATTCTCAGTGTTGGAGGTGAGGCCTGGTGGGAACTGATTGGATCATAGGGGCAGATCCCTTATAAATGGTCTTACAACATCCCCTTGGTGATAAGTGAGTTCTCGCTCAGTTAGCTCATGCGAGATCTGGTTGTTTAAAAGTTTAGCCTCTCCCCCTACTCACTCTCTTGCTCCCACTCTTGCCATATGACATTCTGGCTTTCCCCAACGCCTTTTGCCATGATTATGAGCTTCAGCAAAAGCAGATGGCTTCAGCAGAAGCAGACGCCGGCACCACGCTTCCTATAAAGCATGCAGAACCATGAGCCAATTAAATCTCTATCCTTTATAGGTTTCCCAGCCTCTGGTATTTTTTTTTTAATAGGAACACAAAATGGACTAACACAACCCACAATGAAAAATGTTACAATCTCTTGTGTACATGAGGTGCATACAAAATTTACATTCCAACAACTTTGTGCAATAATTTTTGAATCTAGAGCTTATTAAAAAGTTGTCATATGTAAGGAAGTCATTAGTGCTATGTAGCAATCTTACGTTCCCATAGTCCATTATTTTTCTGTACTCCCAGATGACTATTCATTCAACAAATATTCATTTAACATGTTTTTGTGGAACACCCACTATGTTCCAGGCAATGTTCTAAGTGTCAGAAATATATCAGGAAACAAAAGAAGCAAAGATTCCTACTCTCACAGAGCTTACACACTAATAGGAGAGACAGACAAAATAACAAATAAATTATATAGCAAGTAAAAAGATATAGAGTAGTCAGCAAAAGCCTCACTGAGAAGATGACATCTAAGAAAAGACTCACAGGAGATGCGGGAGTGAAACAAGCAAATACCTGAGGAAAGACCACTGGAGTTAGTTAGAAGGAACAGCTAGTGTAATGGTGCTAAGATGAAACCAGCTCTAGAGAAATATGTGCACATGGGATATATAAACAAAAAGATACAGAGGAGCACTGTTTATTATAACCCTACACTGGCCAAGCTGTTGCCTGGGCATGAGGCTGGACCTACCCAAAGGGCAACTTTTTTCCATTCACACAGTGGGCTTAATAGTGGCCATGATTTTCTACTTTCAAGGTCAGTACATAGTATCTTAAAACAACACATATAATGTTCTGCTTTTTAAAAATCTTAGGTTGAATGCTTTATCTTTATGATAAAAATAGTCTAAACAATAAATTTACAGCTTTGAAAAATATATACTTTGTCTCAAATATTACTGTGATTGCATTATCTTTCATTTTCATCACCTTTTTAAAGGTCTTCTACTATAATTGTGGCTGCTTCTTTGGTCTAATTGTTATTTAGAAGAGTATTTAAGAGGTTAGAGGTTTGTTTTTTATTTATATTACTGTTTTCAAGTATCATTACACTCTGGCCTGAGAATTCAGTTTTATAATTTGTGTTTTCTCTCTATTAGTTGATTTGCTTTGTGATGTAATATAGGATTTTTATTTTTGTCTTTTCGACCAATGTCTTTATTTTTAGCCCATGTAAGCAAGATATTAAATTTTTCTTTTAAATTAAATGTGAAACTCACATTAGAGAATTTGGGATACCACTTTAGTAAAAATTCTTATACTATTAACTATTAAAACCACTGTATGTGATTTGAACATTCTATTTTAGGGGATCTGTTGCTGCTTTCTTCTTACCAATTTTGTCAACTTGCAGTCTTTCCCCCCTTGTTGAATATGGAATCTCCAACACTGATCAACACTAAACAATATAGAATGCTAGTCCTTTACACAAACTGTGCAACTCTGCACTTACTAATCACAGTGATTAGCAGTCAAGAAAGTTGCTTCAAGTTCTGTAACCTTATAAGTAAAATGATAGTAAAAATGTCATCAAGTACTCAAGACGGGTTCAAAAGGGCACTTCTGATTCAAGTCCAAATGTGTGTTTATTCCTAACTTCACAAAATCTGAAGATGTTATTAGGTGCTGATTCTTTAAAACATTATTTATAGTACTTATTAGAGCTGACATCAATAGAATTAGCAATGTACTGGTCTAAAATATGAATGTAGTTCAGCCTGAAAGGTCCTCAAATACTAGGTTCTTTAAGTAAATAGTTTCTTGTTAATCAGTACAAAATAATCTAACTCTATGCACTAAAACTTAAAATAAGAAATGTGATTTAAAATAACTTAGTAAATTACTAAACAGGTGAAAATAAACATACCTCCCATTTTTGTCATCTTCATGAATAAAGGAAGGCATGGTCTGTCTGCAAAAATTTCACTTTGATGAACAAGGCATTCCTTTACTATATCATAGCCATTTAAAACCACAGTTGATATGCCTCCAAGATCTAAACTGAAGATCTTTTAAGAAGAGGAAAAGAAAAACAACTTTTAAATGGCAGAATGTATGGAGAAATACAGCCATGAAAATCTACAAGTGATAAGTGCAGCTATTCTAGGATTTGTGACATCCCTGAAAATGTAGGCAGTTATTACTCAACTGACAATGTTCAGAGTATCCTCCTTCTATAAGGCATGTAAAACTATGATTTCATTATGCATTCAGTGCCTGAAGTGACAATCTTAACAACAGTATAATGAAAAGGGTATTGGACTCAGGAGACCTGAGTCTAGTTAAGGTTTGACATTAAACAGATAAGAGACTCTGGGCAGAACACTTAACCTATTTGGGCTTCAGTATTGCCATAGAAAATATATTTGATATACCTGCTCTTTTATGATTCATTCCACCTCAAAATGTTCAATGATATCTAGGAATCTCCTTTTATTTACAAGATGAATGAGGCTAGTGAGGTAGAGGATTGTCAAAGACCTGAGAGACAACTTTGAAGTATAAACATACTGTAACTAAGCCCATTTGTATTTGGCTCTCAATTCCACAAAGTGAATGAAGAGGGCTGTAAGGGAATCTGACCTTGGAGGAAGGCATTTACCACAAAGGCTAGGTGGCTGCCTCTCAGTTAAGGGGAAGGCAAACAGGGTCCATTCCATGCCTTGCGGGAGTTGTCTGCCCTGTGCCTCACCTCAGGCTCACTTACAATGTCACACTTCCTGTAGTCTATTCTAGCTAACCCAATATAAGGGCCTAGTCCAGTGAGAGAAGTTCAGTAGAAAGTTATATCAGTAAAGGTCATGAGGTCTGCCAAGTGGTAACAACCAACCAGCTGAGTAATGGGGCCACCAGAGTCTTTGGCACAAGGGTGGGCCCTGCCAACTGAGCAATAGGTATATCCAAAACCTTGGGAAAAGGACATGGACTGCCTGCCATAAGCAGTGGAAAAAGTGACAGTGGAAGAGTTCTAAGTAAAAGGGAATGGCTACTAGCCGAGCAAAGTGGGGACAAAGCAGTAATGTAGTCCTATTAAAGGAAAGTCTCTTTGCAGAAGTCAACTTTAGCAGAGACAATAAAAAGATGGGATTTCACAAGGATAGTAAAAGAGCCATGAACTTAAAGTTGTATCACTATGAAGGCAGAACAGAGGGCAAATGTATTTCAGAACAGAGCTTCAGGATAGAGCTTCAAGCTGTGGACACCAGGGATTACAAAACTCAAGGAAGAGCCATGGCTTGAGAAAGCTGTTACACAATCCACCTTTACTCAAGAATCTGAGGTGGTCCTCTATTTGAGGGTAGAACTGGAGAAATTTTTACTTGAACTAGTATCTATTCCTGTATACACAGTTTTCAAGGACTTTTGGTAAAGGTTTGTAAATCAAATTGCGAAAACTTATCCTTAAACTGCTTTGATCTATGGAAGAGTCCAAGATTAGCTTCTATATTCTTTGATTTATTCAATAATTTTTAGTGCCAATTATGGGCTAATTATAATGCTAGTAGAGATGTAAACAGGAATACACAAAACATTTTCCTTGCCTTCTTCTAGTTCACTCCATGATCTTCAAGTCTCTTTCTCTCGCCAAAACCAGCCCTACCCATAATTTTTCACTCTCCCAATTAATGACCACCCCATACAGCCTTCAAGTTGTTGAGGCCCAAAACTTTGCAGTCACCCACACTGACTCATCATTTTCTTCCAAACTCTACATCCAACTGCTCAGCAGCCATGCTGTTTCTACCTTCAGAATATAAACAGAATCAGACTATTTCTTATAACCTGCAGGTGACTGCTTTAAGTCACCTGCATTTCTCCATTACGTTATAACCACAACTTCCTAAATGGTTTCCCCTAATTTCGCCCTTGTCTTTTTACAGGTAATTCTCAACATGGCATTCTCTTGCTTTATGACCTTTCTTCTTGCTCTTCTCTTAGTCTAGAATGTTCTTCCGTTTGATATTCCCATAGCTTACTCCTTCATTTCCTTTAAGTCTTTGTTCAGATGCTACCTTTGTGGTAAGACCTGTTCTGATTAACCAATTTAAAATCTGACCCTCCCCCCAGCATTCTCCATTCCCTTATCCTAATTTAGTTTACTTCCTACTCTGTACTCTTGGAACATATTATATAATTTACTTAATTGTGTTTATATTGTCTATCATCCCCCCCACTAGAATGTAAGCTACATAAGGGCAGGAATCTCTTTTGGTAACTGCTACATCTCTAGCACTTAGGACAGTGCACAGCATATGACAATAGAAATATATGTTGAATTAATTAATAGTTGTGGATACATACATTTAAGCATATTATTATAACATCATGGTCTAAGTGCTAATAACAGACAAATGTGCAAAGTGCTGTTGATGAAAACCATTAAGTGACTGCCACACTTTTCTACCTTTGCTTGGTTTGTTTCCTCATCTGGAATGCATCCCTTAACTGCCATACTATCCTAACCATACCAAGTCTTTAGGGACCATACTACATGATGCCTTTCTTGGGGCACTCTTTTCTCTCTACTTTGAACCACACAGCACATGCTTAGAAGCTCCCATGGTACTTATTTAATGCTACCTTGAACCAGAAACATTCATATTCTTGTCTTCTGCCTGCCTGCTAAATTATAAACTCCTTAGGAGCAGTGATTTAATCTTTTTCACTTTGAATCCTTCCACAGAATCTCATTCAGTGCTGTGCATAAAGTTCTCAATAAATGCTGTAAAAATAAATTAATATGTCTACTTGCCTTAAAGGAATTATTTTATTGTCTTTAAGTGCATTACTGGAAAAGAATCTGATAAAGCAACTTGTATTGGCTTTGCTAGTGAGGGAATGCCTCTTGAAATCTACATTAAGATTAAAGTTACTGCAGAAATGTAAACATTCAGAATGAATCTCCAAGAAAATGGTAATTTTTGGTGTGATACACCTCTATTTGAGATTGTTAAAATGAATGTATAAGTCCTAAGGACTGGCTGTTTAACTTTCAAGAATCATAGAGGAGAATTTAATTCACTGACTACACAAAGGTAGGTGTCACTTGAAGTGACTGATCTAAGCAATTTTAAAGTCCCAATTTTTTTTTTTTTTTCTGTGAATATACATCTCAAATTTAAAAGACAGCAGAGGCCGGGCGAGGTGGCTCACTCCTGTAATCCCAGCACTTTGGGAGGTCAAGGCGGGTAAATCACGAGGTCAGGAGTTCAAGACCAGCCTGGCCAAGATGGTGAAACCCCATCCATCTCTACTAAAAATACAAAACATTAGCTGGGTATGGTGGCGGGTGCCTGTAATCCCAGCTACTCAGGAGGCTGAGGCAGAGAATTGCTTGAACCCTGGAGGCAGAGGTTGTAATGAGTTGAGATTGCACCACTGCACTCCAGCCTGGGCAACAGAGTGAGACGCTGTCTCAAAACAAACAAACACACACACGCACACACACACAAAATAATAAAAGACAGTAGAAAACTAATATTTTATTTATAAATAAGTTCTAGGAACAACTTTCTGGAATCTTTCAGAAGTATAGGAGGTAACAGTCTTCTCCCACTTCCAAAAAAATGTATAGTATTTTAAAAATTTATACCAACTTTGAGACTTTGTCAGAATTGGAAAATATCTCTAAGATAATGGGAGATCTTTAGAGATGTTTCACACCAGGATAAAGATCAAATGCTGCTATAGCCTAGAGTTAATATATTTGGTGGTTATCAACTAAATCTAAGGCATAGTTAGGCAAACAATGTCTAGTCTTTGATGTGTACATTCTTTTCATTTTTGCTCCTTTCAGTTTTTCCTCTGCCCCCATGGCAGCTAGTAACAGTTTAGCCCTATTTCATTTGTAGTTAAGAGCTCCCTCTGTAAAGAACCATGGTTCCCTCAAACAGTGGCACCAGCAATAAAACTAGTTGGTCATGCCAAATTCTTATCTACTGAACCAGATCTACCTATCCCAAGATGACAGTCTAGTACGTTTATAATTTGTAACCTATGATAGGGCACTTAGATAATCCTCTGCCCAAAAGAAATACTTATAGTAATTCCCTTTTCTGTGAGAAACCATTTCAAATAACTTGTTTAAAAATACTTTCAAATTTGTAGGACGAACAAATGTGTTATGGGTATAGAAACTAATAACATATACAATAACTAAGAACACTCCAGTAGCACTTTACCGTTTTCCATTGTTATTCTCACTACCGAGATGAGAAAAAACTAAGATTCAGAGTAGAGGTCAAGTTCTGTCTGGCAGAAGACCTAGTGTCTCGTCTTATGCTTTCACATTTTATTTCTCTAGAATATTATGATGCTGTGTAACAACATACCAAAGAGATCAAATATATTACATAAAATCATGGGAATAAACTCAATTCTGGGAGAACTGCAGGTTGGAAAATAATATCTAAGAATTACACATACTTTCGTTACCTTGTCCAGCTTCCCTTTAACAACGTAAACCATTAGTGACTTTCTATTCTAGAAACCTAGACTAATTCTTGTAAAAACTGGTTTAAGTAAGGATTTAAGGTCACACCTGAAATACCACAGTTGCCAAATATCCCTGTTACTTTTCCTTCAAAACACTGACCACAGGCTGTGGTCGATAATGAGATTAGTTTTCTCTCCCACTCATCTGCCTTCTTCACCGTTAGCTTCAGGCAGAAGCCTGGCCTGTAAGTTGCATATAAATAAGTGTAATTCAAAACAAGATAGGTGAGCTCTGGCCAGGACCCGTGGAAACTCCTGCCCTCTCCGGACGTCGGGACACCCACAACCAAGCGGGGGTCGCCTTTTCCTCTGCCAGTCATTGGGCATTTCCGTGCTGCTTTCTCCTCCGTAGAATGGGGAGGAGCGAAGTACCGACCTCACCGGCTGGTTTTGAGTTTTAAATGAGTCACCAAGTTGGCAGTGACAGTGGGACACAGCAGGCGCCTTTTAAGTATCTGCTAAGGGGCCGTTCCCAGCCAGTCAGAACGGCATTGGCGTCCGTGCTGTAGAACCCCCGCAGCGGATTTTAGTCATCAATTCATTCACACGTTCACAATCAATTCCCAGGCCCCGCTTCTCAGTCATGGGTGTTCCCCCCGCGTTCTCCATTCTCACAGGAAACGCTACACCAGTCGTTTGTCGACTGCAAACATCGAAGAACCTGCTATTAACCATCTAGAACTCAGCACACCTTGATTTTCCAACAGGGCGCGCACAGCTTCCACAGAGCTGCGAGGCCCACTCGCAAGCCGCCCGCGCCCGAGGGCCGGCGTCAGTTCTGGACCTAAAGCGGCGGTGCGGCCGGCGAGCCAAACGGCGTAGGCGCAGGCGCAGGAGCCAGAGCTCGAGCGCTGGCGGGAAAATCAGGCCTGGATCGCCTCGGGGCCTCGGCCTGGAGTGGGGCACCGGCAGGGGCGGGGCTTCCGCCCCAGGGGGCATAGCGTCTTGGACTTCTCCCTCCCAGACCCGGGAAGTGGGTTTTCCTGAAAGGGCAGCCGGCACACGGAGAGTTCCTGGCTACTCGGGCCAGGAGCGGCCGTAAGTCTAACCTGGAAGGCCCCAGCCAGCCCGGGCCAGCCTGGCGGGGCCGCCCTCCCTGCCCGGGTCCCGTCGGGCTGTACCTCTCCGTACACCTGGCTCTGCTTTCTCATGTAGACATGGGGAAGCTCCGCCGAGGTGGCCAGGGAATAGATGTTGCCGATAAATGGCAGCCCCGGCGGCCCCGGGGGAAGCCCATCGGCCGCCTTTGCTTCAGGAGCTGGCGGACCCCCAGCGCGAAGAGCAGCAGGAAGAGCGCGCCGCTGAGCGCTGCCGCGCCCTCCTCAGCTCTCCAAAGTTTCCACATCGGCCCGGGCTGGGCCTGTGAACTCCACCGCAGCCTTGAGACCCGGGCACTCACTCCAACCCTGCCGCACTCCCATTGGCAGGATAGCCTCAGGTTGCGCCCTAGCTCCGTGGCCATTGGCTGGCTGAGTTAGAGCTCACGCCCCCCTCGGGACAACTACTCTCTAGCTTTGCGTGGCTTGGAGTCGGCTCTGCGGAGCTGGTCGCGGGTGCTACCTTTTGGAAGTCGCGCGGCTCTATGCGGGGCATTGAGCCAGGAGGCAGTTTTCCAGAATGTTGGCATTGATGATGTGTCAGGATGGCCTCACTCACTGGGGCTAGGCGGATCCTGCTTCTCTGTGGCCAGCCTTTTCTTAAACTGTCTTTAAGTACCAGGTCTACTTATTTCATTTTGGACTAGGAAAACTGGAGAGATGATCAACACTGCAGTCTTTAGCTGAACCTGATAGTTTTCAGAATTTCCAGTGGAAAATTGACCATCAGTAGTAAAAGAAAGTAATTTTACTGTTTTGCCCTGTTTTACTAATCTTTCTCCTGTTCATGTATTTTGTGTGTGATCTTTTAAGAATTTTGATGATTGAGCAGTTTATGTGCTTAACTCAGTTTACCTGTATTTGACCCCCTCTCTGGTCTTTCCAGACTGATTACTTATTGGCAGTCACGGGATTCTCGCCTGCACTTGTTTACGAAGAGTATTTACTATTTTTCTGCCTCCACTGCCTGGAGTTAAGCAACTGATTTCATAATTATTCTTGCTAATTCGGTTTTTATTCCTGTTTTCTATTGGACAGTTCCTTGCAACGCAGGGCTTACTGGGTTTGGGACTCTTATAATAGCTGCCCTCTAATTGTGATTTAGCAGTGGCATGAGCTTTATGGTCCACATTAGCTTATGGCTCATTCACACAACAAATATTTATTGAATGTCTACTATCTTCCCATGTCCTAAGCAATGGAGATACATAGGTGAATAAGAGCAACAAAGTCCAAACCTTTCTAGAACTTACATTCTTAGGAGAGGGAAGAGCAATAACATGGAAATAATAATTTTAGATAATCATAAGCAAATGAAAAGTGTGTTATAGAAAATGCCTGGTGGTTGGGGAGATAATTATAGCAGTTGAAGGGTGTCAAGGAAAGTCTTATTAAAAAGATGATGTTGAAGCTGAGATCAGCTGCTAAAGAGGTGTATTCGTTTCCTACTGCTGCTGTAACAAATTACCACCAATTTAATGGCTTACAACCACACAAATGTATTTTCTTACCATTCTTGAAGTGAGAAGTCCAAAATGGGTCTTCCTGGGCTGAAACAGAGGTGTTTGTAGGGCTTTATTCCTTCTAGAGACTAGGGGACAATCTATTTCCTTGCCTTTTTCAGCTTCTAGAGGCTGCCCACATTCCTTGGCTTTCGCCCACATTCCTTGGCTTTCGTCCCCATTCCTTCCTCTTGAAGGCCATTAATGTCAGTTCAGATCCTTCCCACGTTGCTATCTCTCTGACTCTCTCTCTTTTTACTTCCCTCTTCCACTTATAATGATCATTGTGGTTATATTGGACTCATCTAGATAGTCCCCATCTCAAGGTCAGCAGATTAGCCATTTAACTCCATCTGCAACCTTAATTCCTCTTGCCATGAAACCTAACATATTTACACGTTCTGGGGATTAGTAGGACCTCTTGGGGAGGGGAACATTATTCTGCCTACTGTAGAAGGGAAACTTGAGGCAAACATGGGGAAAATATTTCAAACAGAGGAAATACCAAGGGCAAAGACTTCATATACTAAGAAAACTCTGTCCTCTGACAATGTTTCCAGTTTCTCTACATCTCCCATGCAAGGACACTGTGGAAATCAGCAAGTTAGTTAGGCCTTTGAGTTTTTCTATTTAACTGGTTTGTGACCATCCCTAGGGTCCGAAGTTACCCCCACAGAGTATGTGTCACAGGATCTCCAGCCACAGAATATCTACCTACTGCCTATTACAAATGTCTATTAAGAGATTCCTTAAAATTCTTATTAATAATCTAATTAAAAAATAATTGTGAGAGATCATTGCTAAACTTTGTCTCTAATTTCTTACCAAAGGCCAGTGGAGATGACACAGGGTGGATATTGGGACTGTGGGTGGGAGGCAATGGTGTTGAGGCACCAGGAGCTGTGGAATATCACCTGTGGGATGCCTGAGGTCAACCCTGCCTTTGCAGCACCATGAGGCTTACAGTTTTTGGTCTGGCCACAGCTGTTATGCAGTACAGGTACTTCGTTCTGGAGTGGGCCCCCTGCCATCGTTTATTTTCAGAAAGGATTAATTTTCATTACAAAAATATCCTCCAATTCACTTACATTAAAGAGCATTCCTTCTTTGGCATTCTTCCCCTGGCTACATAGCAGAGGAGAGCTGAGTTACCCCTGACACAGACTGACTGCACTGATGAAATGTTACCTACTCCACCACAGACCAGCGCACCTTGAGAGAAAATAGGTGGGGGGTTCTCAGGAATAGCTATAAGTCTTTCTGGACACAGAGCCTCCCCTGTAGCAGTTTATTATGTCCCCTTAGCTCACAAAGAGAAATACCCCCTCCTGCTCCCTGCATTTCCTCTTTGAGTGATAGAAAACCATCAACAGTGTTTGGCTTTTATCATAACAGGAAGGTTTGGGGAAGCAGGAAGTGAAGGATTTCGCTGTTTCATGGCTGAGATCTTATCTGCAGTACTCAGGGTGGAATGGGTGAATACCCTGTACAGGGCTCTGCCGTTTCTATGTGCAGAACATTAATGGTTTTAACAGAGAACAGCAATGCTGTGCCAGAATCAGAGCTTCTTTCTGGGCCTTTGGGAACTGAACTGAAGTTCCAGAATTCATCCTGAGGGGCAGTGTCAAGTGAAATTCTCGTGGGCTCCCCCTTCTGTTCTTGAATGGCTGCAGCCCTGGCCTGGGCCATGGGTGTTGTCCCAGAGAGCTCCCAACACAGAGTGATGCAATCAGTACAAATGTGCCTCCTTTGCATTTTCTATTATGTGCACTCTCAGTCTGTTTCATCAGAATAGAAGGAAGTGAGAGTCAGAGGAAGGGCCAAGCTGAGCCATATTGGAGCCTGAGCTAAAGAAAAATGTTGATAATACTGATCCTGCCTTATTAAAAATTTGATGTTTTGTTCATAATGGGTTTTTGCCTCAGTTTTGATTTGAAAGTGTTGCATTAAAGTATTACCTTGATTCTGAGCTTCTTGGAGCCCTCTTAAATTCTGTTCCCAAGGTGAATTATTCACTTGCCTTATTTTAGTCCTCATGCTGGGAGGTAGGGTACCCAAATGAAGACTTTGATTACAAAATGGTGAGTAGAAACTGTGTTTGTGCACTTGGGCACTTCTGGGTGAGGTTAGGAAACTTATGAAAGTCTCCCTGTGACCACTTTAAAAGTCCTCCCCCACCCACTGCCTGAAGTTCAGTCTTTACAAATTAATTTATCTGAATTGAACATTCTCTGTGGCAGGCTAAGTTGGAAAATGCAATCCCTGGTGGCAGGAGAGTACAGTAATAGGAAGTTCCTAAAACTGCTTATACATGCATTAAACTTATACATGAGTTTAATCCCACATTTGTAGGCAAGACTGAATGGGAGACATGATGATACTGATTTATTGGAGGTGGTGGCATGGTGACGATGATGGTGGTGGGTGTGGGGATTTAAGAAGAGGATGCAGAAGGGAAAGGAAGTTTCACGGAGAAACTTCTTTTCCTTCACAATTTTTCCAAAGGCTAGTTCAACTTAGAGAAATCACATTTCTCAGAACCAGGAGTTATTCTTGCCACTTCCTAGGGATGCTCAGCTAACCAATCCTTGCCACTTCCTCCCATCCAGCTCCCTACTGAGCCATCTTCTGTTCTTCATATATTGCATTCCTTTCCTTGGGTTTCAAAAAAATAGAAATCTAAAAGTGCATGAACAGTTGGTGATCTTGTTGAAGACCCTCTTCCAAGTGTAGTAACAGAGAGTCAGAGGAAGTTTAGTGTTCTGTCCAAGATTACACAAGATAGCACCAGTAGAACCAGATTTCTGGGCTCTTGACTTGCCATGCATTCTTTCAGCCACTCACCACAAATGTATTGGGCACCTACTAGATTAGGTGCTGGAGATATATTGGTGAGCAAAATCAGTCATGGTCCCTATGTTCCTGGGGTTTACAGTCTACTGGGGGATGCCAAGACCAGTCAAATAATCATGAGTAAATTTATTATTTATGTTTTCAAACATTACTATGTTTTCAAGATGCCAAACATTTCTGTTTTCTGAAGTAAAGAAACAGTTCTACAAGTGTGCAAAACACAGGAAATGTGATCAGTCTTGGGGGTGAGTAATTATAGTCTGCACCAAACAACCAGCTTATACCCAGGGACTTCCCCATGATTGTGTTCATGGAAGATGTTACTAAAATTCTTCCCTACCAACTGGTCTCATATGGGACACTGAGTGAAGGGAAAGGAAAGTAACAAAATCCTCTATTTAAAATTCATGAATATCACTCAGAGAGACATTTAAGTCTTAATTTAAAGCTTTCTTACTTTTGCTTTGCAAATGAGTTTCATAAACATTCTTATATTGTGCTTCTGAAAACAGTAGATTTGAAGAAGCAAAGTAAACAGTAGATTGAATTGTTGTTAGAGATAAACACACCAATAATTCTGGAGACAGCTGACAATCTGATAATAAAAAAGAAACTGTAATTATAAGATATAGACGTAACAAACCAAAAAGCACAGAAGTCTGAGATCATTTAGGGTAGAGAATATCAATCCACACATCTCAAAGCCTGAGAGCATCATGTATATGACAACAGAACACATTAATTCATGTTCTCATTAAATGAACAGCCTCATCAAAGAAGATTAAAATTATATAAGAACATTCTAATTTAAGAGTACAGGGAAGTGTATATGTGCTTTGGAAAGATACGGCTAAATTTCCAAAACAGAAAGAAAAAATCCTTAGCACTTGAAGAATTAACTTTGGTTATTTAGAAAATGTTCTTTGGGAGCCCTAATACCCTGATGATGATGAAGGGGGCCTCCTAGCAGTGGCTTGCAAGTTTAGTGGGGATGCCTCCGGCCCCTCTCTCCCTGGTTTTACAGGTCAGTACCCTCAGAGGACAGAAGAAGAGAGTCATCTGGCCTTTGCCTCTGAACCCCCAAAAAATTTTTAACCATTGTGGAATGTAAGTTGAGAAATTCTTTAGTGTCATTTGTGGAGGTTGTCCACCTCTCAGACTTGAACAACCTGGGCCTGTATCTGGGTACTGTATCTTGGGTCATCACACTCAGATCATGTTCTTCAACAACTTTGAAAATTGTCTTCTGGTCTTCAGAAGGGACATTTGCAGATGGTTGGTGGTACAGAAGGTTTATTTCTCTGGGGTTTTAGAGACTGGCATTTTAAACATCAGATAGAAAATAGAGCATTTTCTGGGCCTGCAGAAGAAGGTCAGTTAGACTTTGCACAGGAATTCCCAGCTTTCTAATTTCTACTCATCCTCACACCTACCCTCCTCAGGCCTGCTCCAGACTGCCTCCGTTCCAGAGCTTTATCCAAATGCTCTGGCCTGTAATCCCTCTCTGCCTGTGAGCCCCTCCAGCATTTACACTTCTTATCACCTAGCTCAGCATTCACCTTGCAGGGCTTTCTCTTTTACATTTATCATTTAATGAGAATGGCCCTAGACTTCTGGAGGACAGGATCCCTGTATTACTCTTCTCCTAAACCTTAACACCCTCACATGTGGTTAGGCACGTCGTGGGCCCTGAATCCATCCTAGATGATTGGCTGGGTCTACCTGAGATAGTCTCTCCCATCAAGACTCCTCCTTAGAGGGCCTTCTGGGAGGTATTTCAAGCCAGTTTTTAGGCTCTAGCAGAAGATGTGTTTTGCCTCTTGGGGATTCATCAGACAACCACATTGGGAAGCGTTTGTCTACAGAAGCACGTGGTGCTGTCCACAGAGAACTTGTTCACAGAGAAGCAAGGGCCCAGACACAATGCAAACCTCTTTTAAAGAAGTAGTAATCCCTACTGGTCTGAAAGACATAGTGCTCCTCACCTCCTTTTCCTGTCTCTTCTGAGAATTGTATACTTCTCCTGTCCAAGCAATGGGGCAGTAATTTTCCTGATTATGCCTCACACCACAATGACACATTCTTGTACCTCTTAGCTATACTTCTGGAAGCCATAGCGTGACCTGATATTATAAAAGGAGTGTAGGGTTTACATGGCACAACATTTACAGCAACATTATAGAATTTCAAAATTGGAAGAAATATCCAAAAGCTATATTTTACATTCAGATGTGGAAGTTGAGGCCTGAGAGGACAAATGACTCACTCAAGGTTACACATTGAGCTGTTGGCAGAAAAAAACAACACAGTGTATTGACTCCAAGGGCTGTGATTTTTCTTTCTTTCTTTTTTTTCCAGGCTGTCTCAACTATGTGAGAGTGAGTATAAACCTATTCAGATTGGATATCTAATACTATTCAATCTGAAATCGAGTTGCTTGCTTTTTTTTTTAACCCACATAACTGAAAGCCATGCTACTAAAGACTATAACTTAGCCTTCACTAGCTTCCTTTTAAATAATACCTCTGACATATATGTCGCCATGGTAATGATTGCTTAAGATGTCTTTCAGGAAGGGCAGTCCCTGTCCAGTTCAAACCAGTTGAAACCCTCTGGCTGAGCCTGCACAGATGTCTGAAAGGTGACCTTTTGATGTCAGAGGACCCAAAACTCCATCCTCAGAGCATGCTAATTATGCCATTTTTTGAACATGTGTCCTGTGAAGAGCCATGAACTTTGACTATGCTTAGTGCAGGATCAATGATTACCTCATTTTTCCCCACTGCCAATTATCTTTCCACATGCTTTATATCACCTTGCTTCTTTATTTAATAAGTATTCCTAAGTCTGATCTTCAGGAAACTGGATTTGAGAGCTGTTCTACTGTCTCCTTCTCTGGCTGTCCTGTGAATAAATTTTTTCTCTACTGCAAAACTTGTCATTTCAATAATTGGCTGTCTGCATGACAGGTAGAATGAACATGGTTTGGGATCAAATCTAAGTCAATCGGCAGATGTTTGAGTTCCAGGTTAAGCAAAACAGGTTGATTTATTTAAGCCGATTTGTCAACACAGAATAAAATAAGTAGAGAAAATTTTCTGCTCTTGCAAATTTCTCTTTTACTTTAATGAATTTAGTTATTTACAAATTTCTATGATTTACTCTGAAATAAATGGGGAAATACATATTTTTCTCCTGCAAAACTGGAAGTTTCCCACACAGTATCTTTGGATAATTTATATTCTGTCATGATGTCTTTCATTACAAATCAGTCTGGTCCAAGCAGAACGACCTGGCTATATTTTCTCTTGAGTACATTCATTGCCCTAGGGAACCAGGTGTCTTAGCAAATATAGCAGGAATATGAGAAGTCTGTGGGCTAATACATTTTAGTTAAAAGCCTATGGTGAATATTATTACTGAATTCAAGTAACAATTGATAAAACATAAATATCTAATGTTTAGTTTCCAGTTTTAGTTTGGGTACCTTTCATTATACTTATGTGTTGATATCTTTAGAACATAATCTTGTAATTAAATACAAATTATCCCTGGGTTTGCTTGTGGTAAAGCTATTTAAATAGTGTTATAATAAACATCCTCTTTCATACAGTATTCTCTATGTCTGAAAGAATTTCCTTGGTGTAGATTTCCAAATTCTGAATTATTAGATTACTGCCAAATCACTAAGCAGAATCCTCATCTAGGTACCCTACTACCTGGATTCAATAGTCCCCCCCACTCAAAGAGAAGTAGTATAGTTCTCTTTTTTTAATTATTATTTTTTGTTTTTCACCAGCTGCTCAAGTATTTCTAAGTAATATTGTTCTCTCTGATAATAACCTAATACACAGCAAGCTCGCAATCATTTTATTTCCTTTTTAAGTTCTCTCTCTAATAGGCCCTTTGATAGAAGGCTTTTGGCTCTCTCCTTCAAAAACCATAATCTCTGTACAATTTGGAACACTCCAGTTAATTAGAGATCTTTAAACTGTGTCAACATAGAGAAAGGGCCAGGCTTTAAAAAATATTATCTTACACATGGATTGTTCTAAAAGCAGTATTTTAACCTAAGCTCTAAAATACAATTTTACAGTAATTATCCTAGGGCAAATGAAAATTTTGAAAAAATGCATTTTGGCTGTGTGACATTAATTTCAGACCTTCATAATATGGTCTCAGCTATGAATCTAATAATATCCTAGAACTTACATATAAATTTAAAATCAATTTAAACCACTTATTTTTTCTTTGTAAAGATTTGCGTGTGAGAGAGTATGTATATGTGTGTGTGGTGTGTATTCTGGCAATAGTGGTATTAAATTTCTGAAGAGAACAAAAATTTGTTAAAAATATTATATAAAAATTCCTCTCAGATTATTTTAGAATATATTAGAAAATAGAACCTCTATCTTACAATTAAATATTGAGAATTAGCCATTACTGCCCAAATAAAAGTTATGAAAATAGTTAAATACCAAACTACAAGTAAGGTACTTATGGAGGTAATATGTTTACTTTATTTATTTATTTATTTATTTAGAGAAGGTTTCACTCTTGTTCCCCAGGCTGGAGTGCAATGGTGCAATCTTGGCTCATTGTAACCCCTGCCTCCCAGGTTCAAGTGATTCTCCTGCCTCAGCCTCCTGAATAGCTGGGATTATATAGGTGCCTGCCACCACACCCAGCTAATTTTTTGTGTGTTTTTAGTAGAGATGGGGTTTCACCATGTTGGCCAGGTTGGTCTTGAATTCCTGACATCAGGTGACCCGCCCGCCTTGGCCTCCCAAAGTGCTGGGATTGCAGGCATGGCCACTGTGCCCACCCATATATTTACTATATAAAAAGTTCTTAAAAGCATACAAGACAACTTTGAAATTCCAAGAAATTATTAAACAAAGGCCATGAGTAGATATATAATTCATTAAAGAGGAATTAACAATGGATAAGCAAACATGAAAAGGCACAGCTTCACTCATAATTAAAAAAATGCAAAATAAAATATCTCTGAAATCACAGCAACTTAATTCAGAAAAGCCAAAAACCAGACATAACTCAGGTATATGTCAACAGTAGAATCAATAAATAACTGTGTATATTCATGCAATAGAATACTACTCAGCAATAAAACAGGAGAGGAAAACCTGCTGGTATACGAAACAATATGGATGAATCTCAAAAACATGCCAAGTGAAAAAATGTGTATTTCAAAGCATACATACTGTATGAGTCCATTTATATGGAGTTCTGGAGCTGCCTTTAGTAAACTATGATTTTAAAAAAATTGAAAATGGTAATTGCCTCTGGGAAGGTGGGGCAGGTATTGGGGGCAGGGTTTGATGGAAAGGGGCATGAGGCAACTTTTTGGCATAATGGTAACATCCTATTTTTTTTTTTTGTAGGTTTACATTTTGTAGGTATATGCAGTTTTCAAAATGCATCAAACTGTATACTCAAAATTTGTGCATTTCATTGTATTGAAACTTTTTTCCTAAAAAGGACCAGCAAGCGAATATTGAACTCTATATAAGAGATGCATACTAACGTGTGTAGAGGTGAAGTGTCCTGCTGAATGCAACTTACTTTGAGATAAGTTAAAAATAATATGCATTAATGCATATACAGAGGGACAAATAGATATCTAAATATGTGTTAAAGCTAATATAGCAAAATTTGAAAGTCTAGGTATTGGTTACATGGGTATTCATTGTATGAGTACTTCAACTTTTCTGAATTTTTCAATTTTTTTCTTAGTAAATTGCTGGCAAACAAACTCTGAAGTACTATTTTGCCTATTAAATCAGAATAATATTTTAAAAAATATAATGAGCAGAAAAAAATTTTAAACCCACAATAATGGCCATGATGCCATGAAACAGATACTCCCTTGTCTATTGATATTTGATATTGATAATAAAATATCTAATTGATTTTTTTGAAGAACAATTTAGCAATTTCTATCCAGCCACAAAAATGGCCTACCTCATCTAATAATTCTATATATAATCTACACCAAGAAATAATCTCAAACATGGAAAACTCTGAAGAAAGACGTTCATTATAATATAACTTATATAGGAATAAGTTAGAAACCTAACCGACCAACAATAAATCAATAGGTAAGTTTCTATCCCTTGTTGTCACAGAAAATTTGAGATTCTAGTAATAAAATTGCAATGAAATAGTAAAATAGCTATAGAAATAATGACTGTTGAGGGGAAATCAAATTATGAAGTAAAATACATCTATACTTGAAATATTATACATAGTTAAAAGGCATAGCTGTGAAGACAATGCAGTTTCACTGAAAATGTCTGTGATGTGATAGGTACAAAGTAGACAAGTGTGTATATATACACCATAATTACAGCTATGTGAAAGTGGTACATGTCTGAAGCTGTTTGTAGTGGATGCTGTTGTGTACTGCCTAAATCTCACTTTCAGGACTGAGGCTTGCATTACTCCAGCCTCACTGGAGTATGGTGGTTGAAAGCTATCAGATGAGTCAAATTTCTGAGAATGGCTCTCAGCCAGAGGGAGTTGTGTTGATCAAGGTCTAGATCCTTCCTGGGAAAAATTCTCATTGAATGGATGGTTGAAGGCAGGACTAGCTACATAAATTGCAAAGTCCAATGAAAAAGGAAAATGTGGGTGCTCTCGCTCCAAAATTATTAGGAACTTCATGAAAGTAACAGCAGAGCATTAAACTAAGCATGGGGCCCTTCTGAGTTCAGGGGCCCTTTGTGATTGCACAGGTAATATGCCAATGAAGCTGGCCCTATTTCAGTGAGGCATAAAGGCTCAGGCCCCTTGCCTGAAGCTGGTACAACTCTGAAGTCCTAGCCCAGCTCTAGAGCTCCCTGTGAGATAGGTCTTTCCTGTACAGTTCAACTTTTCTCTCTGCCCTACTTTCTTCACTCCCCCTATAGGTGTTGATACCAGGGATTCCTCTCAATTGCCTTTTGCCACACAAATCTCCAACTCAGAGTTTGCTTCCCAGGAAATCTTACATAACACACTATTGTTAAAGCAAAATAAATGAGCATAAAATCCAGGAAGGAAATACAGTAAATGTATAATTTTTTTTCTCTTCTGAATTTTAGAGTATAAGTTTTTAGTGTATAAGTTTACATGACATTCAAAATAAAAATAACCTCCAATTTAAAAAATAATAGTTTTAAGAAAATACACAAAAGAATTGAAAGCATAGACTCAAACTGATAATTGTATACCTGCCACATGCAACAACATGATGAATCCTGAGGACATTATGCTAAGTGAAAGCCAGACAAAAAAGGACAAATATTGTAGGATTTTACTTACATGAGGCACCCAGAATAGGCAAACTCATATAGATAGAAAGTGTCATAGAGGTTACCAGGGACAGGTAGAAGGAACAGTGGGGATTATTGTCAAATACCGTTTCCATTTGGGATGACAAATTCTGGAAATGGATAATGACGATTTGCACAACATTGGGAATATAATTATTGCCACTAAACTGTATGATTAAAAATGTTAAAATGGTGTTAAAAGGATTCTGTCTCCTGCTTACAATTTAGAAAGCAACAAAGGCATATCACTCCCACCCTAACAATGAGAAAAAGCTGAATGATCTACAAAACGATACTTTTTTGGGCCCTCCAGAAAGCTGAAGTCACAACTGAGTCACAAAGTATACTGATTCAGAAGGGTAAAAAGCTCCTCCAAGAAGAAATGGACCACATGAATTGTTTCAACTTTGGAAGAAGATGTGGCACTTGAAAAAGCTGGTAAGCAGGACTGGATTTGAGTGAACGAGTGTGTGGGCATCATCCAGTTGATTGAGAGATTGGTCGAACAAAAAGATTGGGGAAGGTTGGATTCACCCTCTGTCTGCCTGACCACTTGAGCTGGGTCATTGGTCTCCTTCTCTTGGGGCCCATGGTTCTCAGGACTTCAGGTCCAGACTGGCATCTGTACCATTGGCTCTCAGGCCTTCGAACTACACCACCAGCTTTCCTGGGTCTCCAGCTTGCAGATGAAAGATGGTGGGACTTCTCATATAATTGTGTAAACCAATACTTTATAATAAATATAAATATAAATTACACACACACACACACACGGTCTGTTTCTCTGGAGAACCCTGAATACCACAGAAATCAAGATAAATAAGTGCAGTAGCTATGGACTAAATTGTGTCCTTCCAAAATTCATGTTGGAGACTTAACCCCCAATATGATGGTATTTGGAGATGGGGCCTTTGAGAGGTAATTAAGTTTAGATGAGGTCGAGAGAGTGGGAGCTCTCATGATGGGATTAGTGCCCTTAGAAGAAGAGACACCAACAAGTTTACTTCTCTCTTTGCTGCCATATGAGAACACAGTTAGAAGGCAGCTATCTGCAAGCCAGGAAGAGAGCACTCACTGGAAACACAATGGTTGGACAACTTGATCTTGGTCTTCCCAGCCTCCAGAACTGTGAGAAATTATAGCTACTTAGTCTATGGTATTTTGTTATGGCAGCCCCAGATGACTAAAACAGCAATATGATTAAAAATGAAAATTAAAAATGCATAAAAAACAAAATATCAGCATTTTAATGAAGACATGACAGGAGGTGGCATTCACACGAGCTGGCCTCACTCACCTCACCCTATTCCTGGCCCTGTCAGAGCCTGTTTCAAGTTTAGATATGTTATTTTGTTTGTCCTGGATGTTTTTTACTCATTTTTATCATTAAAGACATTATGTTAAAATATTACTCTGGATTTCTGAGATTCTTGGCACCCCTTTAAATTTTGCAATGGAAACAAATGCCTTACTCATCTCACCCCAATTCTGGCCTTGCAGGACACCTTTATAGAGAAATTGATTTTGTTCACCAAATAAAACGAAGCTGGTCTTTGCCCCAGCAGTTTGCTTTCCCAGCTAAGGAGAGATCAGATATAAAATGCAGATGTGCCCTGGATTTATTCTTGGTTGGGGATTGCACCCAGGCAGCAGCAACAAAACGGTTTTGTTTTGCTGGGTCCGAACCTAATTGATCCCTGCAGGTTTCCCTATTGCTCGCTATGCTTAGGTCTGGCGTGGTCCACTGGCTTCTGGGTGGCTTTTATTTTGGAAGTCTAGAGACGCACTGGACGGTCAGCACATGGGGATTTCTGGTTGAGCAGTTTTCAGGGAATGAAATCAGTTCCTATGCTCTTTTTCTGGGAGCATTTGCTGAGCGCCAGCCTTAGAAAAGTTTGCCCTTCTGGACCCAGATCGCTCAAGGAGCAAGCAAAGCGTCTAAGAAGCGTCCCCTGCCGGCGGCGAAGGCGCGGCGGCAAGCGGACCGGAGGACCCCGGGGCAAACCCGCCACCCCAGGTGCACAGGTCCAGGGACTCCACGGCCGCGGGTGTCAGGACCTAATATACCAGGCCGAATCCTTCGGCCTGACCAGGTGGCGGGTCTTCTTCTAGATCGCGGTAGCCAGGTCCGGGAGGCGGGGGCTTGCTGTGCTTTTGGACCTACGCTCGGCTCCGGGGCCCGATGCCTGCAAAGCGTCCATTTTGGAAAGAAGTTTCACTTGCAGGGAGGGCAAGTGCGTACAGAATGATGGTAGGTGTGTCCGAGACGTGAATGCCAACCGTTGGTGGCGTGTGTGCTGGTCCTTCGTGAGGGTGCTTCTGGCAGTCACAGTCCGCGAGTTAGCGAGGAGATGGCTGGGAGGCGGCGAGCCCCCGCTCACCCCAGGGTCGCGCATTTCGAACACCTTAAGCAGGGGGTGAGTTCTTTAGCATCGGATGAGAGTGCATATCCTTAGCTGGGTACAGACACCTGGTAACCCTTCAGGCCTGCAGAGCCCCTTGGGTTCCGTTGGAGGGCGCTGCAGGACGGGCTGTGGTGCGTCCGGGCTTTTACCTCAGGTAATCGGCAGCAGGTGAACTGTCCTGGACCGGCAGGCACAGGGCATCTCCACAAACAGAGCTCCTCAGCGCAAGGCAGCTGTGCAAACGGTCTCCAGAGGGGCTGCCCTCGCCCTGATGGATGGGCAGCAAGGTGTGTGCGTGCGCGTGAGTGCGTGCGTGCGTGTGTGTGTGTGTGCGCGCGCGCGCGCGTTGGGGGTGGAGCGGGCCTGTCGGAGGCTGCAATGAGAGGTGGCTGGTTATTCTGGGAGGGGGCACCGCAAAGGGCTTCACTCCCCCTGGGTGAGCCTTCTGGAGGTTGCTGGCCTGTTCAGAGCGCCAGTCTCAGTGGTACCACTGCTGGAGAGCCCGCGGGGGTCCGAGTCCGCCCGCTGTGGGCCTGTCTGATCTTTCCGTTAGCCCAGCCCGTCGTCTGCATCTCCCCCTGGACTCTCCCCTTTGTCTGGAGGCGCTGTTTCAACGGCTGTCAGCCTCTCAAAGGGTAAATTCGGTTCCAGTCATTCTTTCAGTGGGCCCTTATTCCTAATCCTCCCTCTCCTTTCAGCTGCTGGGCACCTCTCTCGGAGGCGAGCTCCCTGTTTGGGGCGGTCACGGTGCCATGGCGTACCCTGACCGGAGAGGCCTACTTCGGTGGCAACCTGAGCTGAGTCCAACGCTGCGGTGTCGTATGTGCCCCTTGGGGAACAGTCCCTAAATCAGGGTAGGGCAGCAGCTGATCCCAAGGAGATGGGTTTGTCCAGGGGTCTGGCCTTCCAGGAATGGATGAGGCACCCGCATCTACGTTCAGGTGAAGCTGCAGAACTCAGTCCCTACGGACGGCAGGAGCTGACTGCGAGCAAGAGCCTTGGGCTCCGTACCTGTCATTAAATGTCCTTGGGACTAGGAACGTGCAGAGGAAGTGTGTGTGTGTGTGTGTGTGTGTGTGTGTGTGTGTGTGTATTTCTCTGGGCTGTTGAAATAACAACCTTGCCCTGGGAAAGAAAACCCCAGCTTTCTCAGTACCGAAGGGCGCAGTGAGTCCTCCTTTAGCCATATTGGACAGAAAGCCTTCCTGGTAGACTAGACCCATAGGATGGGGCTAAGGCCCTTCAACCCAAAGCGAAACCTCAACACACTCAGGCCTGGACATGTCTCCCTGTGATGTCAAGCTTCCAAACCATTTACATTCATGAATGCCTTCAAACTTGAAGGCACCTCATTGGGGCGATGAGGTCTAGAGGGTGTCCAGTTACTTGCTTGAGGTTACACAGAAACAAGCAGCACAGGAAACCTGGCCTATAGCCTTTCTGCCACACTAACTTCTTGAGAAGGGCCCCAAAAGACACGAGGAACTCTAGGAGACACTCTAGAGAGCCCCCTAACAAACACAGAGCTGTGTGGATCCTGGAGATTTAAATTCCTGTGAAGAACAAAGGCAAGGCGGACTACAGGAGGGGCAACTGAATCCCCCACCCCCAGCTGTACATGTTGTTCTAGGCCCTGGGGGAAGGGTGCATGGAGAGATATTTCATGGGGAGGTGTGAAGAAATGGAAAGACTTGAAAATGGGACCTGAAACCTGAGGAGGCTTGGGGAGTCCTAGTGAGGAAGTGCCTTTGGAAAAACTATGGAAAATAGGGGGGAGCCCAAGACATCCTCTAAACAGTCCAGGATAGATGGGAAGAAGGATCTAGGCTTGTGGGCATGGTAGGGAAGAAAGCAGGTATTCAGAGCAGAAGCTCTGTGCAGGAATAGGTACCATGCTTTTGCCTTTAGCTCCAGGTGTGAACATGCCAAAAACTTAGCTGAAGCTGGCTTGGTCCCGCTCACTAGAAGGTGAGGAAAGACTCTAATATACCAGGTACCTCAAATGACTGAAAAAGGCTGTGACAGTGACCCCAGCTGGGGACTGACTGGTTGTACTTAATGGCGGCATCATTTTTCTTGTTACAGAGAGCCATCAAAGGCTCCCAGAAGTTCTCCCCGCTTCCTGGCTCTCAGTCTTGGTCCCATGCCAGGTGGGCAGCCTCCAGGCAGCACCATTCAGGTGAGACAGCTTGGAGCCAGAGGCCCCTCTGCCCCCACTGCCCCTGGGACCAGACAGCTCTGTGGCTCTGAAGTCATGTGTGGCTCCTGGTGAATCAGTGCCCACAGGTGGACCCTGACCTCATGCCCTGTCCCCTGAGAGTCACAGTGGCCGCATCGCCATGGGAAGAAACAGAGACCAGGAAGCCTGGCTGCTTATCCTGAGGAGGGGCAGACAGGGACTCACAGCCTGTTGAGTTGGCTTCTCCTCCACAGGTCAGCGCTGGAGCTAGCAGTTCAGACTGGCCACACTCACTGAGGAGGAAGTGTGCCTCCCACTGGCTGCACTGGTGCAGGACTATGTGCAGATGAAGACCAGTGAACTGGAGCAGGAGCAGGAGACAGAGGACTCCAGGTGAGGCTCCCCAAACACCCAGCACAAGGCCTCCTCTCCCGTAGCATACCAAGAAGGCAGATCCCAAGAGATAGGAGAGAACACACTGGCAAGGGGTCCAGCAAGCTGATTTTTTCAGGAGGACTTGGGGCCTAGCCTTTCTCAGGCTTCAGGGGAGACAAAGGTCCCAGTGCAGCTGGGAGGACTATGGTTAGACACAATAAAAACCTCCATTTCTGAAAGCTGTTAGAAAGTGAAATAGGAGGTATGGAATCGCACACTGTGGGAATTGCTCTTGCAGTACTGGGAGACCCTCCCGCATTGGATGGGTTAAGTCTGGTAAAGGCGAAGCCAGAGATAGACCTGGTATGTATCAGGAGATTTTAGAAATTTGGCTCCACCTCATTAATCTGCATATGACATTCTTTCACACCTGCAAGGAGCCTTCATTTCACATTTGCAAGGTGAAGGTGAGGCCCTTGCAGGGGATGGGGGACAGGTAGAGCAGTGTCTGAGGTAGGTTTGAACCTTTAGATGTGTGGCATCTGCAGAGATGTGCATGTTGTCAGGAGGCCAAGGAGAGCACCCTTCCCCAGATCCACATCCCTGTGCACCTTGAGCCTGAGCAGAGACCAGCCTCTGTCCTGGCCCCAGCACTACCTGGGCAGAGGCATGTGTTGCACCTGCATTCGCTTTGAGAGCCCCTCTGTAAAGCATGAAGGACTGAACAGCATGTGGAATGCCAGAAAAAGTCACCCCCTCCCCACCTAGCCCTTTCCATGTTGCCCTGGCCCACTGCACTTCTGAGCTCTCCTAATGGAGGATGTGTGAGCTTCTCTCCTGCCTGCCCCTCCTGCTCCCACTTGACATGCCCCCTGCCTGATTCAGCCTTCTGAGTGACTGCTCACAGGGACAACCCCTGGTGTATGGTACTGTTTAGCATGTTCTTTCCCTGTAGCCTGACAGCCCCAGATCTAAGCAGTGTGGTCATCTGAGCACTCGCAGAACAACTCACATGTTCTCTGGCATTGACTTCACAGCTGAAATGCCTGGCAAGAAAAGGGACATAGCCAGTGGCTTGCAGAGGGACCACCCCCAATGTGGTGCACCAGGATAACATCTGAACCCCATTCAGTTCTTCTGATTTTCTTTCTTGCTTCTTGGGGTCTTGCTATGTTGCCTAGGCTGGGCTTGATTCTCCACTTTGGTCTCCCCACTATATGGTTCCTCTCTGATTGCTCTTTCGGCTGGTATTGGAGACTTTGCTTCTGTCATAGAATATCAGGGACTTCAGGGTGGGATAAGAGAGAATGGCATTCACAGTAAGGACAGATATTAGAGAGTGTGAGGGCAGCTCCTGAATACTGGTAGGCACATCCCTCATTTCTGGTCATCTGTCTAATGTAACAATATCTAAAAGGCCCTGAGCCATGGTGATCATTGCTGTGGCCCACATCCCAGCCTTGAGGCTATGCTTAGACTTAGAAGCAATGTTAGCCCAGGGTGACTCAATCCCAAACTTGGCAGATGGTTCCTGTGAACCAGCTCAAGCAGCAAGAACTGGTGTGCTGAGGAGCAGGTAAGCATTTCTGAAAGAGGATGCCACAACTTTTTTTTCTGGGCTTCATCGTATAACTAACACTTTGGGGACTTTTAATTTTCTCGTGGAAGTGTATTTGATGCCTGTCCTTGGGGTATAGCTTCTAGAGACTCCCTACATGCCACACAGTGGGCCTGGGAGTAATTCTCACTTTCACTGTAATTCTTCCAGCCTTTGTCATTAACTTTTTGCTGGCGTTGAAGAAACTGTAATTTTTGGATGGGAATAGCAGGATTTCAGCATATGCCTGATAGCAGGAACCAGGAATCTCACTGGGCTCTAGGTTTTCTGTAACATTCTTTGGAAGACTCCTAGCAAAGGTTGGCATGATAATTTCCTCCAGTGACCCCTGTGATCCTCTTTTTTTTTTTTGACAATTTTGTTTAGGAGAAACACTTAATTGGTTAAGCGATGCAACTCAGACATTAGTTCTTTTTATGAAGGTCCCAGGGGTTAGGCTCCTCTTCTTTGGCCTCTCCTAACCTTAGAGACTCCTCATCCTTTCTTTTATGTTACTATCATGGTCCTATGGGGCAGGCTCCTACAACCAGTCTCTCTGACAGGTCTTCTTGTGTTTCTCCACCTTGCATCAGCATCACTGCCCAGAAGACAGCCTGCAATGTTGTCATCTGTGTAACTCATCAATTGGCAGGCTGTTGGATGATGGTACAGGGACCTTCAGACCTAAGCAGTTGGACACTCGAGGAAGAAAGTGACTGGCATGAGTGAAACAGGGGAGGGGCATATATGCTGAGTCCCCCTGGATGTAAGTCACGCTGTGTGTTAGTTGATGGGAAAGGAGTGGGCAAGGCTAACTTTTCTCTGTGGTGCTGAATTCATCCATCTAAATTTAAAACACAGATCATTTAAAAAAAATTGAAATTCAAGATGTGTTAAAGACGTAAACATTAGACCTGAAGCTATAAAAATGCTAGAAGAAAACCTAGAGAAAACTCTTCTGGACATTGGTCTAGGCAAATAATTTAAGACTAAGACCTAAAAGCACAAACAACAAAAGAAAAAAAGACAAATGGAACTTAAGTAAACAAAAAAGCTTCTGTACAGCAAAAGAAATAATCAACAGAGTGAATGGACAATCTGTAAAAATGAGAGAAAATATTTGTAAACTCATCTGATGGGAAAAATAGAATTTATGAGGAACTCAAAACAACTCAATAACAACTACAACTCATTAAATAGTGAGCAGAGTACCAGGAATAGACATTTTTCAAAAGAAGAACATATTCTATGTACACATAAAAATTAAAATATAAAAAATATAAAAATTTAAAAAGAAGATATGCAAATGGCCAACAAGCATGTGAAAAAATACCAAACATCATTAATCATCAGAGAAATCCAAATTAAAATTGCAATGAGACATCATACCAGTCATAATGGCTATTACTAAAAAGGAAAAAAATAACAGATGTTAGCAAGGATGTAGAGAAAAGGAAATACTTATACACTATTGGTGGGAATGTAAATTAGTACAACCTGTTTGGAAAACTGCATGGAAATTTCTCAAAGAACTAAAAATAGAACTACCATTTGATCTAGCAATCCAACAACTTGGTATCCATCCAAAAGAAAAGAAATCATTATATCAAAAAAATATAGGCATGTGTAAGTTTATCACAGTAATATTCACAAGAGCAAAGATGTGGTATCAAACTAAGTGTCCATCAACAGATGACTGGATAAGGAAAATGCGATAAATATACACAGTGAAATACTATTCAGCCAAAAAAATAATCATGTCCTTTGCAGCAACATAGGTGGAACTGGAGACCATTATCTTAAGTGAAACAACTCAGAAACAGAAAGTCAAACACTGCATGTTCTTACTTATAAGTGGGAGCTAAATAATATGTACACATGGACATAGAGTATGGAATAATAGATATTGGAGACTCAGAAGGGCGGGAGAGGGGTGAGGGATGAGAAATTACTTAATAAGTGTAATGTACACTATTCGAATGATAATTATACTAAAAGCCCAGACTTCACCACTATGCAATATATCCATGTAACAAAATTTTGCTTATACCCCTTAAATTTATACAAATTAAAAAAATCATCGTTCAAACTGTGGAACATGATCCTTGATTACACTATTCATCTCTTCTCCCAGGCTGTAGTGAAACTGAGCTTTCCACTTCTTTTGATTTGTAAGGCAAGCATTGTGCTATACATTAGAAAACTTTCCACAGAAAATATGCATATTACATTCTTTTTAATGTTGCAGAGTACCTTCTTGATCTGAAAGCTGTATAAGATCATTCTGGTTCCTTCTATGTATCCTACCTTTTTAAAAATAAACTTTTAATTTTGGAATAATTTTAGAATCACAGCAAATTACTGCAGAGTTCCTGTGTACTGTTCACATACTTTGGCCTAGTGTTAACATCTTACATAATCAAGTTACTTTAGTCAAAACTAGGGGATTACTGTTGGTATGTTTCTATGAACTAAACTCTGGACATTATTCAAATGTCATTAGTTAGTTTGTTTGTTTTGCTAATGTCTTCTTTCTGTATGAAATCCAGTCCAGGATACCACATTGCATTGGAAACTAACATGTCTTTTTAGTCTCCTTTTGTCTGTGACTGGATAAAGAAAATGCAATAAATATACACAGTGAAATACTATTCAGCCATAAAAAAGATGGCAGTACAGGGACCTTCAGACCTAAGCAGTTGGACACTCTAGGAAGATGGCATTTACATATATTATTTGTAATTATTCTGTAATAATTTTTTCTTTATTAAATCATTTCTCTGTGTCAGTATGGATTCATTTGTTTTATAATTTAAGTTATGATCCAGTACTACATTGCTTATTTTACTACTCAAATTGTTCTAGCTTTGGCCACTGGGAGCTTTTTTAGGTTAAGACCTGGTGCCCTTTGGACATGCCTGCATTTTCCCTGAGTACTTCCTTGCTTTCTGGCAGTACAAGATGCTCCAGGCTCATGCTGTATTTTCCCTGCACTGGCCCTGAAATCAGCTATTTCTCCAAGAGCTTGTTTTCCATTTTTGGTTGTTATATGCTCATTGCTTTTAAGGTGTTATTGTTGACCCTCTCAGCATACATTTCAGGGAATATATGTATGTATATTGATGGGCAGATGCACACATATTGGTAATTCTATCTATTATCTATCTATCTATCTATCTATCTATCTTCTTAAACTAAACATAAGTTCATACTCATGTCTTCAGTTTTAATCCAGTAGCACAGGATTCATTGTAGCCTTCCCCCACTTGCTTATGGTAACTTCTTTCTCTGACAGTGAGAAACCTAGCTACTATTATCTACCATTTATTTGCTTATTTGTTCAACCCCTAATATAACTGTAAAGCACTTTCAGAATTGTTAACCTATTTGTAACCATTTTAACAATTGTAACCTATTTGTAATAAGTTTCTCCTCTATGAAAGACTTTTGAATTAGAGCACAGTGTTAATGTACAATTATTTTTGTCTTTAGCATTAAAATTTCCAAAGTTACTCAGGTCAGTTCTTTTTTCCCCATCCACTTCAGTGAGCTTATGTTATCAATTTGTAACAGAGTTAGATTCATTTTTCACTGTCTGTGGTTTAATCTAGGATCCTTCAACATCCTAGCTGATTTTTAAAAACTTGCATACGTTCAAGTTCACACTTTGTGATATGCAGTTCTAAGGGTTTTGACATATGAATAGTTATATATTTACCAACCCAGGGTGGTGTAATAGTCTAAAATTCTCTTGTGTGTCCCTTTTGCAGTTAAACATTCTACAATTCCCCAACCCATGGAAACAACTGTTTTGTTTTCTGTCTCTATAGTTTTGCCTTTTCCATAATGTCATACGAATGGAATCATACAATATGTAGTCTTTTGGGTCTGGCTTCCTTCACGTAGCAAAATGCATTGAGGATTCACATTCTTACATGTATCAGTAACTCATTCCTTTTTATTGACAAATAGTACTCTATTGTGTGCATATATGACAGTTTGCTTACCCAATCACCTTTTGAAGTAAATATTCATTGCTTTCAATTTTGGACAATTATGAATAAAGACACCAAAATATTTTAATATAGTTTTTTTACATAAACATAATTTTTCAGTTAGGCAGTCACTAATCTACTTTCTGGAACTTTCATATAAATAGAATCATATAATCCAGGCCATTTTTGCCTGAATTCTTTTACCTTGCATTATGTTTTCAAGGTTTGTTCATATTGTAGAATGTATTAGTACTTTAGTCCTTTTTAAGGCTGAATAATATTTCATTATATAGCAATATCACATTTTGTATATCCGTTTATCAGTTGATGGACATTTGAGGTGTTTCCAGTTTTTGGCTAGTGTGACTATGAGAATAATGTGCTTATACATGAACATTCATGTATAAGTTTTTGTATGAACATGTGTTTTTGGTTCTTTTGGGCACATACCTAGAAATGGGATTGCTGGCGTCATGTCTATACTTAACTTTCTAAGAAACTGCCAGCCTGTTTTCCAAAGTATGATTTTGTGCAAATCTTTTTAATATTATGTCCTGATGCACAAGATTCAGCAATAGCTCTCATTAGATGGAATAATTGCAAAATACATGTACTTTGTTTAGTGTTGACTATATGCTGGTTACTGTTGTAAATAGTTGACTGATGATTTTGATCCTCACAACAATCTGTGAGGAAACTAAAACAAGTAAGGTTAAATAATTTGTTACAAGTCATAAACTAGTAAATAGTAAAGCCAAGCTTTAAAATCCAGGTAATTTGGCTCCAGGCTCCATTTTCTTAACTAGTATTTCTACTGCTTCTAGTTAGTGAGTGTGTGAAGACCTAGCATGGGGGCTGGAATACAGTAGATGCCCTAACATGTTAGGAGGTTTTAGGCTTGCTCTTTCTTACACTTTCTCCTTCCCTTTCAGTCAGTTCGATTTCTGATGGCTGGTTCTCCCCATTCCTTCCCTTTCTAAGGTGGAAGGTAGATCTCAGGTAGAGCAGCTGATCACCAGCAGATGGCAACAAAGACTGTCCAGATAAAAGCTAAGCGCTCTTCACAATGGGATGAATTAGTTTGTCTGTAAAAAAGAAAACTGAAATAGAACTCATGGAAATGTGTCTCGTTTCTGAATAACCAAATTCACAGGAAGCTAAGTAAAATCCTTAGGATTTATTGATGTTAAAATTCCTTGAAAACATTTGTTGAAATCCAGAGTGATATTGAAAAGAACTGATTGAGGATAGTGAACATCCTCATTGTGTTTATAAACTCAGGAGCAAAGGCTTTCATTATGATATTAACAGTGGGATTTTTGATCTGTATCTTTTTTTCATAATAAGAACGAACTCTTCATTCTAGTTTTCTGAGAGTTTGTATTAAGAAAATTCTTAAGTTATATCAAATTCTTTTAAAAAATCTATTTAGATGATCATATGGTGTTTCTCTTTTATTCTGTTATTGTGGTGAATACATTGATTTTTGGAGGTAAAACCAATATTATATTCCTTAAATAAACACCATTTGGTCATGATCATCATTTTTTCCACATTGATGATTTTTTATTTACTTTTCTTGATGTTTAGGATTACTACAGCTATATTTAGGACATATATTTGTTTGTACTTTGCCTTCCTGGTGATGTCTGTATAATTTTTTGTGGGATTTTACTAGTTTCATTAGATACATTGGGAAAAGTTTTTTCTTTCTTTTTTCTCTGAAAAAGTTTCTGTTTGATTAGTTATATTTCCTCCTTCTTGGAGCTTCCTTTGTGAGAGGGATTTAAGTTACATATTCAGATATAGGACTATTCAGATTTTCCATTTCCTCTTGTGTAAATTTTGGTAGCTTATCTTATATAAGAAACTTATACATTTTATCAAAATTGTCAAAATTATTGGCATAAAATATTCATAATATTCTCTTATTATCTTTTAATGTCTTTAGAATCTGTAGTGGTATATCATTTTTTATTCTGGATACTGATAATATGTATTTTCTCTCTTTATCTTGCTCAGTCTGGCTAGGGGATTGCAAATAGTATTAATCTTCTGAAAGAATCAGTTTTGGCTTTGTTGATTTTCTCTATACTATTTCATTAATTTCTATTTTTATTGTTTTATTATTCTCCTTTTTTTTGATTAATTTATGTCCTTTTTTCTAGCTTCTTGACATGGCAGCTGGGGTAACTGATTCTCAACCTTTCATTTTTTCAAATATATATATTTAAAGCTATAATAACTTTTTTAAAATAACGGTTTTTAACTAAAGCTCATGAATTTTTATGTCATATTTTAATTTTCAATTGAAAATATATTTTATTTTCTTTATGATTGTTTCTTTGATACATGGTTTATTTAGGTATATACTGCTAAATTTCCAAATATTTTTCTATTATTGATTTCAAATTTATTTTCACCATGGTTAGATAAATACTCTCAGTGATTCCAATTCTTGGAAATTTATTGAGAATTGCTTTATGATTAGCATATGATCTATTTTGGTAAATATTCCATGTATCCTTCAAAGATTGTATATTCTGGAGTTGTTGAATGTAGCCTTGTATATAGGCCGAGTGGGTCAAGATGCTTAACTGTGTTGTTAAAATCTCATATACACTGTATTTTTTGACTGCTTTTTCTATCAGCTACTGAAAGATATAACTTATACAGTTATATAAATTTGTCAAGTTCTCCTTTGGGTTCTTTATTTCTGTTGTATATATTTTGAAACTATGCTATTAGGTGTATTTAAAATTTAGGACTTTTTTCTCACTGTTGAATTGATCTACTTTCAGATCTTGAAATGTCCTTTATCACTAGTAATACTATGTATATTAAAGTCTGTTTATCTGATACTATATAGCTACATTATGTGTATTATGTTAGTGTTTTTATAGTGTATCTTTTCCCATTTCATAACTTTCGTATTTACAAACAGCATATAGTTAGCATTTTTTTAGATAGCCTGACCATTTTCATCTTTAATTGAAGTGCTTTATCCTTATACATTTAATATAATTTCTGATATAGTTGAGTTTGTCTTCTACGTTCTGTTTGTTTTGCTTTTGTCCCATCTGGTCTGTTTCTTTTCTTTTTTTGTTTTTTACTTTAAATTCTGGGGCACATGTGCAGAATGTGCAGGTTTGTTATTTAGATATACATGTGCCATGGTGGTTTGCTGTACACATCAATCTGTCATCTACATTAGTTATTTCTCCTAATGCTATCCCTCCCCAGCCCCCCCACCTCCTAACAGACCCCAGTGTGTGATGTTCCCCTCCCTGTGTCCATGTGTTCTTATTGTTCAACTCCCACTTACGAGTGAGAACATGTGGTATTGGTTTTCTGTTCTTGTGTTAGTTTGCTGAGAATGATGGTTTCCAGCTTCATCCATGTCCCCGCAAAGGACATGAACTCATCCTTTTTTTTATAGCTGCATAATATTCCATGGTGTAAATGTGCCACATTTTCTTTATCCAGTCTATCATTGATGGGCATTTGGTTTGGTTCCAAGTCTTTGTTATTGTGAACAATCCTGCAATAAACATATTTGTGCATATGTCTTTATAGTAGAATGATTTGTAATCCTTTAGGTATATATCCAGTAATGGGATTGCTGGATCAAATGGTATTTCTATTTCTAGATCCTTGAGGAATCGGCCACACTGTCTTCCACAATGATTTAACTGCTTTACACTCCTACCAAAAGTGTAAAAGCATTCCTATTTCTCCACATCTTCTCTAGCATCTGTTGTTTCTTGATGCTTTAATGATTGCCATTCTAACTGGTGTGAGATGGTATCTCATTGTGGTTTTGATTTGCATTTCTGTAATGACCAGTGATTATGAACTTTTTTTCATATATTTTTTGGCTGCATAAATGTCTTCTTTTGAAAAGTGTCTCTTCATATCCTTCACCCACTTTTTGCTGGGGTTGTTTTTTTCCTGTAAATGTGTTTAAATTCTTTATAGATAAATGTGTTTAAGTTCTTTATAGCCCTTTGTCAGATGGATAGATTGGAAAATTTTTCTTCCATTTTGTAGGTTGCCTGTTCACTCTGATGATAGTTTCTTTTGCTGTGCGTAAGCTCTTTACTTTAATTAGATCCCTTTTGTCACTTTTGGCTTTTGTTGCCATTTCTTTTGGTGTTTTAGTCATGAAGTCTTTGCCCATGCCTATGTCCTGAATGGTATTGCCTAGGTTTTCTTCTAGGGTTTTTATGGTGTTAGGTCTTATGTTTAAATCTTTAATCCATCTTGAGCTAATTTTTGTATAAGATGTAAGGAGGGGTCCAGTTTCAGTTTTCTGTGTATGGCTAGCCGGTTTTCCCAATACCTTATTAAACAGAAAATCCTTTCCCCATTGCTTGTTTTTACCAGGTTTGTCAAAGATCTGATGGTTGTAGATGTGTGGTGTTATTTCTGAAGCCTCTGTTCTGTTTCATTGGTCTATATATCTGTTTTGGTACCAGTACCATGGTGTTTTTGTTACTGTAGCCTTGTAATATAGTTTGAAGTCAGGTAGTGTGAAACCTCCAGCTTTGTTCTTTTTGCTTAGGATTGTCTTGGCTATATGGGCTCTTTTTTGGTTCCATATGAAATTTAAAGTAGTTTTTTTCTAATTCTGTGAAGAAAGCCAATGGTAGCTTAATGGGGGATAGCATTGAATCTATAAATCAAATTAGATCTTTCTGTGAAAGTATTTTTTTAGATGTGATTAACTTCTATCATTAGTTGACTGTGTAAAGAGACTATTTTCCATTAGCTGGTGGGCTTGATTCAAGTACAGCCATTCCTTGATATTCATGGAAAATTAGTTCTGGGACCCCCAGTGAATATTAAAATCCATAAATGCTCAATTCCCTGATATAAAATGGCATGGTATTTGCATATAACCTATGCATATACTCCCATAGAACAATAGGTATATTAATATTTATATTTAAATATCTCTAGATTACTTATAATGTCTAATACAGTGTAAATGCTATGTAAATAGTTGTTATACACTATTGCATAGGGAATAATGACAGGGAAAAAAGTCTGTACATGTTCAGTAGAGCTGCAGTATTTTTCCCAAATATTTTCAGTCTGCTTTTGGTTGAATTGACAGATATGGAACCCATGGACATGAAGGGCTGACTATAGTTGAAAGGCTTTAAAAGCAGAACTGAAGTTTCCCTGAAGAAGAAGAAATTTCACCTGTGAACTGTAGTTTTAGTACTTGCCTGAGAGTTTACAGCTTTCTCCTCCTGGTGACCTGTTCTATGGATTTTGGATTTGCCAAGGCAGCACTCACAATTCTGTAAGTCAATTTCTTTACTATAAAGTAAATCTCTTTGTATCTATATATATGGATATATCCATTTATATCTATATATACATATAGACATATAGACATATACATATATATGTATGACAGAACCCATAGAATAAGTAAAATATTCTAAAATTATCTAAATAAAATAATATATATGCATATATGGTTTAATTGTATTTATTCTACTGGTTCTGTTTCTCTTGTGGAACCCTACCTGATACAATTACTATACCAGATTATATAATTATCTCTTTTCGTTCATATCAGGCAGTAAATACCGTTAAAGCAGAAATGCTGTCTTGTTCATCTTTGTATTTCTAGTGCCTGGAATATACTTATACTATATGCTCTAGCTGACCTTCTGGAAAAAAAGGAATATAATATATACTCAAAAAAGTATTGAATAATAAATCAGTTTCTACTGAGATCGAAGAATGTAAGTGGCCTAATATGAAAATCCTCAATACAGCTGTGGGGGACCTTGCTTAGTGCGCTATAGGATTGGAGAAGAAATGGGCTAAGAACCTGCTAGAGGCTTCTAGTACTTTGGAATACCAGATAGTAACAATTCACTCCTTAGAGAAATCATTCATTTGGCATGTCACTAGAATATCCATTAAGTTTTTACAGTTGTCACAAATATTGAAAAAAGTAAGCTGATTCTAGGAGTTAGTAATTTCTGTACTAAAATGAAGGTTCAACAAAACACTACTTGCGTAGTTCAGTGGCAATAAACTTTGATACTTAAAGGAAATGTAAAATGTTAACGTATCAAGTGGCCCATAATTGCATAGGAGTCTGATTCCATTTTTAAATTTCAGTGAGAACATGAAAATAGCATTTCAACTGATTCAGCGCAAAATATTACAGTAACCTAATATGATAATTGCAAAAGAATGAATCAGAATCTTGGCTTCTATTAAGGAACAGACATAACTTTGTAGGTATTCCAAAAAGAAAGCCAGAAAAAAATATGATGAGAATAGAGAATGACATAAATATTTTTTTAATGCTAAAGACTGAACTATAAAAATCCCTCTTGAGTTGTGCCCCAAAACTATGTATTCCAAAAAAAGTTTAAAGGCTTATTCCATCTGCACCATCTGGGTACTTGTAAAGACATATATCCCCAGGCTCCATCCTATGCCAACTGAATCACCAGGGGTCAGGTCTGAGTATTAAATATTTACCAGGTGATTCTGATGCACAACCACTTTTGGGAAATAGCACTAAACTGTCAGTCCTTAAGTCACATCCTTCCTTTCCTTCATCTCATTGGTCAAGGTCAACTTTCTGTAGAAAGCTCTCTGTGGTTTCTTTTACCTACTGGCAAAATTTCTGCGGTTCCTTTTGTTTACTAACTCCTTTAATATGGCATTTAATCAGAGTATATTAGTTTATGGAATCATGAAATTGGGATTGGAAAATAGTGGAGAAGAAGGAACACAACATTTAATTTCTTCACATATTGGATCTTTAGATCCTGCTTTGCTACATTAGTTCAAGCATTCTCTCATATAGAACAACAGGCATATTAATATTCAAATGCAAATCTGAACGTAACCTACATCACTAGCAAGAAGATCCTAGCATGTAGTTTCCTGGTAAGATGTCATAGCTCACTTGGATTGAACAACAGCTAAGGATTTTCCAACTAATAAGCTTGATAAAAGTAAAGTTCCTGACCTAATGCTTTCGAAAGAAGTTTAATTAACCGTACCACCTTAGGCTTAGAACAAAGGTCTAGTCCTCAGGATCCAAAGTTCAAATGCCAGTTGTACCATTGAATGTGATTTTAGGAAATTTGCTTTACTTTTTCACATCTATATTTTCTGATTAGTAAAATGAAGATACAGTATGTCATATTGAAACAATAACAATAGCTAATAGCCACTAGGTGCTATGCTAAATGAAGACAAGTGGGAAAACAAAATGAATTGTTTCTCATCCATTGAAGAAATGTTGGCAAGATGTGGTGCCTCATGCCTGTAACTCCAGTGCTTTGGGAGGCTGAGGCAGGAGATTGTTTGAGGCCAGGACTTCAAGACTAGCCTGGTCAACATAGTGAGACCCCTGTCTTTACTATGTGTATATATTTAACCTGATTTGGTGATCAGTACTTGTAGTTCCAGCTACTCAGGAGGTTGAGGTGGGAGAAAGTATTGGATCACCTGAGGCTACTGCACTCCAGCCTGGGTGACAGAGCAAGATTCAAGACCTTGTCTCTTAAATAAATGAATAAATGAAAAGAAATATTTGTGATCATGCAACTACCACAGCTTTTAGTCATTGTAGGGATTAGCCTGATGATTACATCCACAGGAAAAAATGTATAGTTCTGGTAAAATATTTTTTTCAGAATCAGGAAAAAGGAAAACAATAAAATATGAATATCCTTGTTTTAAAAAATCAATACTATCATTATAATGAAATCTATCTATCTGAATTGAAGAAGGTATCTTTTGGCTGTGGCAGATTGTATTTTTCCAGTAGTGGCTGCAATAATATTTCCCATCCTGTATGCTTTTTGAGAAACTTAACAAATTCCCATCAAGAGACTGAGTTTATGTTCTCTTCTCTTAAACTTGCATAGACCTTTGTGATTAGCTCAATTAATGCACTATGAGACTTCTGAGGCTAGGTCACCAAAGACAGTATAGCTTCTACCTAGCTCTGTCTTTCAGAATTCTTTCCCTTGGAATCCAAGTATCATTCCATGAGGAAGCCCAAGCCATATGGAGAGACTGGTTCAGAAGGAAACCAAAGCTCCTAGCCCTCCACTCCAGCTGACCTCCCAACTGTTGACCAGGACCAACCAGTTGAATGAGCCACTGTGGAAGTGAATTTTCTGGCTCTTAGACAACCCAGATACAAGCCTTCCGCACCAAGCCCTGCTCAAATTGCAGATTTCTGAGCCAAATGGATGATTGCTTTTGTTTTATACCACTAAGTTGCAGAGTGGTATGTTATGTAGCAAAAGATTACCAGAACATTGCCTAATTTTCTAGAACATGTATACATTCATACCACATGTCAGCATTTCTTTAATTACTGCATAGGGTGTTAGGATGGAGTAACTGGGCATCCAATTCAACTGCAGAATGTTATTCAGAGCAGTGCTAGGATTCCTGGTTGAAATTTATATAGCGGGTACGTTAATCTTTTTGGGCAGCTATAACAAGCTACCACAGACTGGGTAACTTTAAAACAACAGGAATTTATTTCTCACAGTTCAGCAGGTTGGAAAGTCCAAGATCAAGGCACCTGCATGTTTGGTGTTTGGTGAGTGCTGCTCTCTGCTTCCAAGATGACACCTTGTTGCTGCATCTTCCAGACGGGACAAACTGTGTCCTCACATGATGGAAGGGAGGGAAGGGATAAACTTGTGCTCTTAAGCCAACTCTTTTATAAGGCATGAATCCATTTATGAGGGCAGAGCCCTCCTGGCCTAACCACTTCCTAAAGATCCCATCTCTTAATGCTTGCGCTGGGGATTTAGTTTCAATATAAGTTTTGGAGGGAACATAAACATTCAAACCATAGCAATGGGTACATTTGCTTAAGTTTGAAAAATATATGTAGATGGCTGTTCATTACAGTCCTATTTTTAATATCAAGAAAGAAAGAAAGACAAAGAAAGAAGGAAATGAAAAAGGAAACAATCTAAGTGATCACTAATAGATAAAAAAGGTATGATATATCTATATAAGGAATGCTATACAGGCACTAAAAAGAAGACAAAAATGTAAAGGTACTAACCTACATTTTATGGTAAAAAATGCAAAACGATGTGTATAGGAAGATCCCACTTGTAAAATATATAATAGATATTTCATTTATGTAGTTGTATAAGGAGAAAGATTTCTGGAAGGAGATGAGTAATGATACTTCTGGGGTATGGGAATATGGAATCGAATTGGGAAATAGGAACTTATATTTCCTTTTCTACATTATCTGTATTTTTCAATTTCTTAATTTGAGTATAGGTTCCTATAATAAAAATGCTTTTCAAGTGCACCAAAATAGTACAGATTACCTATAAAGTATAAGAATTAACTTTTTGTGTGTTCTTTAAAAAGGAAAAAGATACCATAAGGGACATCTGGAAATATTAGATATGCATTTGCCCTCTCTGGATGATCATATTTGTACATGACAGCCATCTCACATGGAGCTACTCACTCCAATGTGTTTGATGCCAGGAAGCCCTGAATTTAGTCTGGAATAGTAAAACTCTTTAAGAAAAAGTAAGCAATTTGATCAAGGCCATTCTACCATAAGAATCTGAAGTACTTTAGGTGAGGTGGCTCATGCCTGTAATCCCAGCAGTTTGGGAAGCTAAGGTGAAAGGATCGCTTGAGGCCAGGAGTTTGAAACCAGCCTGGGAAACATGGTAAAACCTCGTCTCTAAAACAATATATTTAAAAAATTAGCCAGGCAAGGTGGCACATGCCTGTAGTCCCAGCTACTTCAGAGGTTGAAGTGGGAGTATTGCTTGAGCCCAGCAGGTTGAGGCTGCAGTGAGCTATGATCGCACCACTGTACTCCAGCATGGGTGACAGAGTGAGACCCTGTCTCAAAAACAAATAGACAAAAGAATCTGAAGAACCATAAACAAAAGAATAAAAAACTTTAACGTTTAACTTTTTCACAATAATGCTAAGGGTTCCACAGACAACATGGTTACTTACCTTATTCCTAAAATAAAATACATTATCATAGTAACTGGGACAACCCTATATGTTAACAGAGAGGAACAGTGTTGGGTATGGCCCCACAGTCATTTACTTTACCCAACATTTTAGGATTCTCATATCAGTTCACTGATGCATTGCTGGAGCTAAGGGCAAAAATATTCTGGTTTTCTAAACACACGTCAGCTAAGTGTTAGGTTAAGTGGCCAGGGTGGAGATAGGTGGTGGGAAAAAGCAGTAATAGAGAATAAAATTTGCCTCATTGCATTTGTAACTCAGATGGAAATACCACTGATAATTAATTATTTGTAATATTATCAAAGCAAGCATCTCAGTATAAATTTGATGTTGTCATATTATTTATGTTTCATAATAGGAAAGTTTCAATTTGAGATTAATCACTATGAAGAAACTTTCATGAAAAATAAAAGACAAAACAGGGAGCATGCTAACAGTTATCCCCATACCCCTAATCAGTGAAAGAGACAGTAAGCCACAGTCTTCAATTAGCCTTATTAAATCTCAAGGTATTAAACTTTCAGTGCATCAGTCTTCCTGCTCCTTCCATTTGAGCTCCAAGAGCATGCATTTATATGGTTGACAAGCCTGTGTTGAGCCCTCTGTGCCACATATTTTGCCTGACATTAAGGACAGAGAGGTAAAGAATGCTGTCCTAGCCCTCTGAGAGCTTTAACTCATGTCATTGTGTGGTTTATATCACGTCATGTTATGGCTTGTTGTAAATATGTCTTACAGAAAGGCCTGGGTCTCACTCATATTTGTTCACTGTCTCTACCACAGTTATCAATTGTAATCACAGCAAAAGATTTAAATGCTGATATGGTTTAGATTCGTATCCCTGCCCAAATACCATGTTGAATTGTAATACCCAGTGTTGGTGGTAGGACCTGGTTTGAGGTGATTAGATCTTTGGATCATGGGGGCAGTTCCTGATGAATGGTTTAACACCATTTACCTTGGTACTGTTGTCATGACAGTGAGTGAGTTCTTATGAGATCTAGTTGTTTAAAAGCCTGTAGCACCTCCTCCCCGTCTCTCTTGCTCCTGCTCTCACCTTGTGAGATGCCTTGATTCCCTTTTGCCTTCTGCCATAATTAGAAGCTTCCTAAGGCCTCCCCAGAAGCAGAAGCTGCTATGCTTCCTGAACAGCCTACAGAACTGTGAGCTAATTAAACCTCTTTTCTTTATACATTACCAAGTTTCAGGTAATAAATAGCAAGGCAAAAATGGACTAATACAAATAGTAATTTTCTTTCCAAAATATGGTCAGGGAATAAAAAAAAAATGAGAGTAGATTAAAAAGAATCAGAATTATTGGACAGAAGAAGGCACTAATGTTTTCTCATTGCCTGCCATGTGCCAAACTTTGTGTTAGGGGTTTTGTATGTGTTCCCTTGTTGAATCCTTACTCCAATCCTGTGAGGCAGAAAGGAAACTAAGACTTGTAGAAGCCTTGCAGAGGTCTAACATCTTCATTTCTTCCCATTCATTCTCCCCATTGCAGCTGGTTGTCTGGTCTGATCATTGATTTAACAGCTATCCATCGTTCCCCATTACCCTGGGAAAAAGTTCAAAATGCTCCAACGACTTTTAAGGAGCAATGGGACCTGGTGCTTTCCCATATCTCCAGCCTAATTTCTTGTCTTGCTTTCTCTTGCTCTCTTCTCTGTAGACATAGAGCATTTCCTTCAGTTTCTTGAGCACATTATGCTGTCTTTCATATCCTGGCCTTCCCACAGGCTATTTTCTCCAGTTGGAATGCTTTTCCTTCCTGTCTTCTCAATAATGTCGAATGAATGAATAAAGGGATATTGGAGAGAGTCAGGATAGGAGCTTGTTTGGAGGGAAAAGTAGGAGTGGATAAAGGGATTAGGGAGTTAATCATAGACCTATGATAATAGATAATTTTTTTAAAGGTTTAAGCTGGTCAAAAGATGACCAGATCTTGGTTTCTTCTCTTTATTAGCTCCTTCTCCACCTTCAAGCCTCAGCATTGGTGCCACTTCCTCTAGAATGCTTCTCTCACCCCCAAGATAGTTAAATCCCCTTGCTGCATGCCTCACACCTCTATGCATTTCCTGTCTGTAATTCTTATTACAACAGATTAAAGCTGCTTCAGGACAGGGCCTTGTCTTTCTTGTTGGCTTCTCTGTCCCCAGCACAGAGTAGTTGTTCTAAATATATTTGTTCATTTGAATTACAAGCAATTACTCAGGAACACATAGTTGGTTTGTGTTTCTCATTGGTTTTGGTGTTTTATTTTTTGGACCATTAGTTTCTTTCATGCAGTGTTATCAGTGGCTAGCAATTTTAGAAATTCCCATTCTTTCAGAGTGAGTGCAACTGGTTGGGGAGTGAGGCTACTCTCAAATACAAAATGACAATCTCTAATTTATAACATAATTAAATAGCAACTATTCTGAGTTTTCTAAATGTCCCTCTGGGCACAGGCTCTGGGGACACATGTTTATTTTCCATTCTTTTACCTCAACTGCCTCCCCTTTTCCCTTTGCCTGACTAATTCCTATTTATTAGGTCTTGGCAGAGTCATAACTTCAGAAAACATGCATCTAGACTATGTAGGTGGCAGTACCATCTCAATGCCAAGCACAAGAGTACTTGACATATGATAGCTAAATAAATGATGTTGAATGAATGTGTGGGTGAGTGAGTGAATGAAGGGATGTTGTGAGGAGAATCAGGGTAAGATCTTCTCAGGGGAAGGTCAAGAGTAAAAAGGTTAGAGAATTAAGTACAAAGCTGTAATAATAGCTGTGTTCTTTGATTTAAACTGTGTTCTTTGACATTAAGCTATAATAAAAGCTGTGTTCTCTGACATCTATTTTCAAAAGATGCAGCCCGCTTAGCATCCAGATCTTAAATAATAATTTTATATTTATATATTGTATATTATTCTTCAATAAAAGGAAGCAGGAATCCTTGAATAAATGGATAACTCTAAGGCTGGGGCAGGGAGAATGCAAAATAAATTTGGAGCATCTTATCGTGCCAGAAAGTAAGGAAGTACTTAAGTGTCTCTAAATGTGGGCTGTATTTACTTACTGACTCTCATGTGACAAAAAGAATATGGAAAGGGAAAAATAGTAACTTTGGTAACAGGAAAGCCTGGCAGACACTGCCTTAACCAAGTGATCAAGATTAACATCACCAGTGACAAATATTAGTAAACATTATAAACGTCTCTATATGAGGAAATGAGAAAGACACCTCACTTCTGGGACATTCTTTCCCAAGCTCTCTAACCTCAATTTAGTCATGAGAAAACATCACTCAAATTTGGGGACAGTCTAAAAAATACTGACCAGTATATTCCAAACTGTCAAGGCAATGAAAAACAAGGAAAGACTGAGAAGTTGTTAAAGACTCAGGGGAGACTAAGGAGACCTGACAACTAAATTGCAACATGGCATACTGGAAAGAAAAAGGACGTTAGTGGAAAAACTGGTGAAATCTTAATAAATTCTGTAGTTTGTTAATATTACTCTGTACCGGTGTTAATTTCTTAGTTTTGATAAAGGACCATGGTGAAGGGTATATGGGAACTCTGTATTATCTTTGTAACTATCTGTAAATCTAAATTTATTTCAAAATAAGGTTTTTTTTGATGCCGTGCAAGGCTTGGCTGCAGGGTTTGTTTGTGGAGAATACTAATGCTGGGAGCAGGGAAGCTTGTCTGATTTGGGATTCACGAAATCTTAGCCCTCTAGCAATGCATATATAATGCTACCTTTTTCTGCATAGCTTTTTTGATTTTTACATAAGGATTTCACATCCTTAAATTCCTGTGACCTTCTCCATCAAGAGGAAGCATAGGAAATGAAGTACTTTAGTACTCCTTTAGGATAAAATGAATAACCTCACGTATAATTTCAAAATTAGGCATCTGCGGAAACCAAAGTGTGGTCTCCGAAAGAGACTGATCTAATAGAAGACTGTGACATCATTAACACACTAAGGGAAGAATCTGACAATGGTGGCAAACAAGTCCAGAAAAAAGATAGCTAAACATTATATATTTGTTAGCTTATTTCTAGCAGGGCCCAGGGTAAAGCAGACTCTAGTGGTCTCTCATAGACTCAACCAATAGGATCTTACCTTTGGTAAAGATCAATGCCTCAGGCTATTGCAATTTCTTTGTTCTGATTCTCTCTCTCTAAACAAATTATTAAGTGCAAAAAAAGGAAAGTGAGCATGTATTTGCTTATCATTGTGCTAGGTAATTTAAATGCTTTATGATTTAAAATTATTTCAAAACACTATGAAGTCGGCATTCTTGTCCCTTAATTTATGTGTGCAAATCAGAGAGAGGTTAAGCAAATACACTTGATTACATAGTAAATGGTAGAGCTGGGATTCAAACCAAGATGATTCAATGCCTTGGCTCATGCTGTTCCTACACCCAGATGGCAAGTACAGTCCTCCCTTGGTATACCTGGAGGATTGGTTTTAGAAATCCCTGTGTATACTGAAATCCACACTTACTCAGTTTCCGGAGCCCGAGACCCAAGTATACAAAAGTCTGTCCTCTGTATACACAGGTTTCACATCCCGAGAACACTGTAGTTTCAATATGTGTTTGGATTGGTTGAAAAAGCCCACATATAAGTGGATCTGTGCAGTTCATACTCATGTTGTTCAAGGGTCAACTGTACAGAAAAATGCCCTTTAGCCCTACTGTGCTCTTTAGCCATTCTGCCTGATAGGAACTCCTGGCAAAACTGCCCTCTGGGGTTGCATTTTGGAAAGCACCTGGTTTAGAAGAAGGAAATCTCACTTTCCTAGTGTGACCTTATTTTATATTTGGTTATAGGAATAGGCATGTAAGTGAAATTGGGTCAAGAAACACAAGGATTTGTTTGCTGGGAGCCTCTGGGCTCTTCCTCTAAGAAGGTTTTCAGAGACATTCTTTTCTGTCTTCTGGAATATGCATGATGTCATGCTGGACCCCTACTTACTCCAATAGTGATGGCACTGTGTCCAAGAGGCTGAGAGACCGGAACTAGCGAACTCGACATAGAGTTTTTTTGGAGACTAACATACAGGCCCACCCAAGAGAGGGGATCTGGGCAGAAAAACTGCTCCTATTAGTAAAAAGTGTGCTGATTATATAGCATTTTCAAATAGCAACTTCCGCCTACCAAACCTTAGCTAGCAACCCCCATTTAACCCAAAACAAAGCACCTCAATTCCCTGAATTCCAAGGAATGAGTGGGGGTTGGATGTCCTTTCTAGATAAGGAATGAACTAGATTTATCAGCTTGGAACCCTGAACACACATTCTTATTAGACCATAAGGTTGTTCTCAGGGTATGCTTGAGTTATTGCTGTCAGGTGCATCTGCCCTACATATGAGAAAGGGTGCAGGGTGTGGATAAAGAAGCCAACTACTGCTGATTTTACTTTGCCACAGTGATATATGGACCAAAGAGGTCAAAATAAATGAAATATTTGGTGTTCCCACCCTACCTCATGAGCTCATAGATCACTTTTATTATTAACACAGTTTGAGTTGGATTTTCTCTATTTACAATGGAAATAATCTTACAGACAACTTCCAAACTAATTTTTCTGAAAGTTAGCTGGTGAATAAGGTAATCACACAACTTACTGTTCAAATCAAGACCATTTTGAGAGAAAGTGGGAACTATTAACAACTGTCCTGGGCAAGCTGAGATATGTGGACACTCAACTCGTGAGGCATAAGCTAGTTGCTATTCTGTCTGTGGATAAGCTTTGAAACTCTGAGCAATTAATTTCAGATCTCTGGATATCAGTTTTTCTATATGTAAAATGAAATATAACATTCTGTGAGTTTAAGTTGTTTCTCTCTAGTCTATACTACTCTGCACTCCCTTCTGCAGTAAGTGTCTGAAGGGCTATAATGTTCTCTGGAGTAGATATAACAACAACAACAGCAGCAACAACAATAATAATAATGAAAGTCAACCATTGCAGCAATAATACATCATAAACCACCACAAAAATCTCAGTAGCTCACAACAAGAGTCATTTATCTTGCTGATCAATCTGCAGATAAGTTGTGGTTTGTCTGATCTCAGCTGGGCTGACTTGGCCAGGCTGAGGTCAGAATGCTCCATGTATTTCCATTTCTGTATCCAGGCTGAAGAAACAATGACCATTTGGGGCATACTCTTCTCATGGCAGAGGGAGGAGCTCCAAGAGGTCAGAAGAAACTATTCAAGCACATTTAAAACCTTTCTGACATGACATATGTTACATCCACTCACATTCCATTGACCAAGCAAGTTGTATGACCACGTTCAATGTTAACCAGGAGCATTACCATGCACTACTCCGAGAAAAAGACATTGAAAAGTCGTGTAGTGAAGGGCTTAGATATATAAATCTATTATGGGGTAGAAGTAAAGAATTAATAATCCAATATAACATCCTCCATACACTTGGCACTCACTAGGTGCCAGGCTCTTAAGATACATGGTATTGTTTAATCTTCACAGCAAGTATATGGGACAGATACTAATAGTATTTGTTGTATGAATGAGCATTTGCCTATTGTATACCTGCTGGGCTATGTGGTATGGCTACTATGTAAAACAGTTCTGATATTCAGTTGGCTGTATATCAGTCACGGTAGCTGGAGGACTCTGTTAGGCATGAAGAGGAAGCTGGAATTATTTCCTAAACTCACATCAGCAATGATGCACATCAGAACCCAGGACAACTGATGAACAGGAGAGCCTTGACTTACATAGAGATAGACCTTCTATTGTAGATGCCTTTTCTCCCTTCACCTCCCACTCATCACCTGTGGGCATCACTCTTTAGGGTTACTTCCTATAGGGCACCACTGGATACCTTCTCTTTCCTTTCTCCCCAACATGCAAGCTCAGTGGAAGCTTCACAGGTTAACACACTGAATGTTTGCTAGTTAGGATTTTGCTTCTCTGCCATTTTCATACTAACATTACAGAAGTACCAGTGAACAATAATTACAAACCACAAAACACATAATAAACAATCAGAAGATGGTGCACTTGATGTCTGGAGGTTCTTATGATGGGATTCCTAGCACAAGGAAAAGCCTTAGGGGAAAATCTGGGAAAGGGCGATTTCCAGTCACTGTTCAAATAGTTTTTCCTCCCACTCATTCCCAAGACCATTTTGATGTCATAAGCCTGGAGACTCAAATCCTGAGTCTTTTGCCAACTCATTATCCTTTAAAGGGATGGGTGAGAAAACCTTTTTTCTGTTTAATAAATAATGTACTCTAACAATTAATACAAGATGTCAGGACACATAACTTTATTTCATCCAACATTTACTGAATATCTACTGTATGCCAGGCAATGAGCTAGGTACAAGTGACAATATTGCCATCAGGATCACACACAGACTAGTGTGAAGAGAGGCACATATGTACAGATTTAACCTTAATGAAGAGTGCTCCATTTGAGATATAAACAAGTGATACGAAACAGAAGAGAGAATAATTCTTTCTTTTTTGAAGAGAGGAGCAGAAAGAGTAGATGCCATTTTATCTGAGCCTTGAAATCTAAGGCAGAAGAGGTAGAATAACATTGTAGGAAGAGGTTCAACATGTAAAATGACACAAAATAATAAAAGTATGACTTGTCTCTTTCAGAGTCCTGAGGCTGTCTAAGGAACTACTGTGGGAGAGAGTGGTATGGGTTGAATTTTGTCCCCCTCAGAAAGGTATGTTGAAGTCTTAAACTCAGAATGTGACTATTTGGAAATAGGATATAGCATAGTACCCAACAGTTAGGTTTTAAACATCGTCCCCCTCTCTCCCTTTCAGTAGTTACCAGTGTCAATTGTTGCCATCTTTATGTCCATAAGTACCCAATATTTAGCTCCCACTTATAAGTGAGGACATGTGGTATTTAGTTTTCTTTTCCTGCATTCATTTACTTAGATAATGGCCTCCAGCTGCATCCATGTTGCTGCAAAGAACATTATTTCATTCTTTTTTATGGTTGCATAGTATTCATAGTGTATATGTACCACATTTCCTTTATTTGATCCACTGTTGATGGGCACCTAGGTTGATTCCATGCCTTTGCTATTGTGAATAGTGCTGTGATTAATATACAAATGCATGTGACTTTTTGGTAGAATGATTTATTTTCTTTTGGATATATACTCAGTAATGGGGTTGGTGGGCCACATGGTAGTTCTGTTTTGGGTTCTTCAAGAAATCTACAATCTTTTTCCACAGTGGCTGAACTAATTTACATTCCCACCAATAGTGAATAAGCATTCCTTTTTCTCCACAGCCTCACCACCATCTGTTTTTTTTTTTGTTTTTTTTTTTTTTTGTTTTTTTAATAGCCATTCTGATTGGTGTGAGATGGTATCTCATTGTGGTTTTGATTTGCATTTCTCTGATAATTAGTGATGTTGGAACATTTTTTTCATATATTGTTTGCTTGCGTGTTTTCTTTTGAGAGGTGTCTGTTCATGTCTTTTGCTCACTTTTAAATAGGGTTATTTGCTTTTTGCTTGTTGAATTGGTTAAGTTTTTTTTATAGATTCTGTATATTTGACCTGTGTTGGATGCATAGTTTGCAAATATTTTATCTTATTCTGTAGGTTGTCTGCTTACTCTGTTGATAGTTTCTCTTGCTATGCAGAAGCTCTTTAGTTTAATTAGGTCCCATTTGTCAATTTTTGTTTTTGTTGCCATTGCTTTTGAGGCAAGTCCCCGCATCTTCATGGAAAGAGTTATAAAAATTTGTGATCATTTAAAATCTATCAGATCCACCCTTACAACTGGGGTAGGGGTAACCAATTTCATCCAAACCACAGGCTTCTAAGCAGAATGAACATCGTAGAGAAAGCTGGCTAGAGGCTGTAGAGGAGGCTGAAATGTTGTGGCAATTATACATCAATAAAACTGGCCAAAATGAAAAGAAATTAGGCTGTAGGGGGCTTTGTATGACATGCTTTGTATGACATGCTAACTATACTTGATCTTCTAGGCTCATGATTCTTCATGGTTAATGAATATGGTGCATTCTCATTAGTAACCATGATTTAAAAGTGATTTACTGCAATTGTGATTCTCAATATGCAGAGTAGGGTGAGAAATGTTTCCTACAAGGACTGCATCAGACCCTCCATCTGTTGGGGGGGAGGGTGGTGGACCTACCTTAATTGTTACTCACAGTTCTAGATGATGGGGAGTTACTGATGGGAGTTCTAGGTGATGGGGAGTTACTGGGCAAGAGGAGGGTGATATCTTTGTGGCATCTGAGCTGTGGTTACAGTGTTCTGCCATGTGTACATATTCACCTCTGCTGTTGGGTTGAATACAACTTGTAAAAGAAACATGAGATTTCCCTTGTTTATGGTGAGAATAAATAAATAAATTTATTGAGTAAGTGAATTAATAATGGATAAATAAGATAACTCTGTACAGCATCCTTCTAGGATAAAAAGCATAGTAACATGGAAAATGTTCCCTGGTGGACAACTTTTCTACTCTTCACTCAAAGCCCAGGAAAGTACTAATACAAGTGGCTGTAAAGCATCTTAATCTTGGATCCTCTCCATACATGGTGGAGGATACCTGAGCCAAGAGGAAGAGTTTAGAACAATGAGAATGTCTGTTAAACTGGCTAGGAATGAGGTTCTGAGCAATCCTTTGGCATACTGGAGCAGAGTAGGGATAACAGTGTGGTGGATAGACGATAAAGAGAAAGAGTGTTGTAGGAGTGAGCAGGGAAGAGCCCCTTCATTACCTCCCCAGGGGCTTTTCCTAATAGAAAATCTCACCATGGAGCCCACAGATTTGTTTCTGCAGGACCCCTGGCTATGCCTCCCCAGTGAGGAGTGGCTAGTTTACAAAAAGGACTCGAAGCCTTAAGTGTCTCTGACTTAATTCAGTGGCTGCTGCTCCATTTGGATAGCTCATTTCTGCTCCCATACCTCATTAGAGGCAGCTCTTGCTCACTTCCATTTGACTAACAAGCATGAGCACTGGAGGAAATGGAGGTTATTTACAGTAAATTATTCAATTAGAACCAGAAGCAACAGCAGCTTCTACCGCTGTCTCACAGGCCAATCCCAGGGCAGCTCAAAATGGCTAGGATTGTTTAATCTGCAGAGTCCATTAGAGCTGTCAACAAGGGCGGTGTGGAAAGCAGTTGAAGGGTGTGGCTTGACTGCAGCTTTAGAAGCCATCCTAGTATGAAGAAGAGGTATCTGGGGGATGAAGGTTAAGGAGGGAGAGGCAGCAAGGCTGATCTGGCTGGCCTTCTTGCCTGCTCCTCAAGGACTTCTAACCCATTGTTTCTCACCACCCTTCGATGCACATTGGAATCTCCTGGGGGTCTTTACAAAATGCTGATAACTGGGTCCCACTTCTCACCCAAATTCTAACTAAGTTGATCTGGGAGTCAGGGTTAGGAAGCTCCCCAGGTGGGAAGGCTAAAAGGGAATGGAGAGATTTTACTGTTTCACAGCGGAAATCTGGAAGGACTCCTACAAAACCCAGCTTCTTAGGTGAAGAAACAAGAGGAAAAGGTCTCCTACCTGGCTTAGCAGCAAAGAGAGGACCAGAAACTCTTGAGTTCTCAGGTCAATTAATTTTTCCATTTAACACTCTTCTTTCACTTACCAGTCATGTGATCTTTGCCAAGTCTCTGTTTTCTCATTTGTAAAATGGGTATAGTCATTTATTCTACTATTTCTTATTTTCATAGGGTCGGTGTTAACAAAATGTTTGTTCCTCAGTGCCAAAGAGAAGAACTAGCACTCAGACAAATAATTTTCTCAGCAAGACAATTTACTTTTATAGAAGGGTATGTCTCACAGATGGGCAATGGTGAGAGCACACCTGAACAGGGGGAGCAGAAGGGTTCTTATCCCTGATGCAGATAGCTCCTACTGCTATGTTGTTCCCCTGTTGGCTAAGGTTGGACCACATAGTCTAAGCTAATTCTGATTGGATTTTAAAGTGAGCAGGAGTATAGGCCAGAGTGGCAGTGTGAGCAGTTTAGCAAGAAAGATGGTTACACAGGTAACTAAAGGTGACTCAGGTTAGAGCATGTAACCAGAGGTGAGTCAGGAGGAGCAGATGACCCAAGAGTGCAGATATGAACTACTGATTACAGCTGGCAAGGAGGTTGTTTACTAAAACTAGAGGCAAGGAGAGGAAAGGAACAAGGAAGTTAAACTTTAAAATGGTTAACAAAGAACACAAAAACCGAACATACTGGCATACTGATTATTTGAAGAGAAATTTGGAACTCATTAACTCATTGTATTCAACAGTCAGAGTTGTTGAAGATGTTCCTGAAGATAGTGGGGAGAGAACAAAGAGCAGAGATAAGGTTTTTAAGTGCAAGACTTTAGAATAGTTTATCTAAATCAATGGTTCCCCAACCTTTTTGGCACCAGGGACTGGTTTCATGGGAGACAATTTTTCCACAGACCAGGGTTAGTGAGGAGTGGTTTCAGGATGATTCAAGTGCATTACATTTATTGTGCACTTTCTTTCTGTTATTATTACACTGTAATATATAATGAAATAATCATACAACTCACCATAATGTAGGATCAGTGGGAATCCTGAGCTTGTTTTCCTGAAACTAGATGGTCCCATCTGGGGGTAATAGGAGGCAGTGACACCTGAAGTGTGTTTCTTATATCCAGTATACTCTGTAATCTCGTTTTGGTTGCTGTCACTGCAGAAAATCCTGCTTCACAAAGATAGGATGTTGGAAATGGAAGCAGGCTTTTCAATGCTATTGTGGCAATCTCAGGATATCCTGCCTCAACTTTAATCCAAAATGTATGGAGATTTTAAGTTGGCTCAAACATACTTTTAAGGTCACCATTATTTGCTATCTCAAGCAGTTGATCCCCTTCTAGCATGGACAAAGATAATTCACTTGCCTTATTCAAAATGGGTCACAGATCCATTCCTTTCCAGTCTGGGGGTTTTTGTGGTTGAAAAGTAATGCTCAGACTCTTTTGAAAGCTGAGATAGGTTATCATATGCCAGCTTGGAGAAAGATGACCTGGCTGTCTCTTTCAAAATCTCTGCTAATGTTTGAAACATGTCAAAAATCCCAATGTTCACTTGTCACCCCATAATTCCAGTTTGGCTTTGAATGCAGCCACTTTATCCACTGACTTTAACACAGTTGTTTTCCCCTGGCTTGACAGATTGAATTTATTAAGCAGGTTGAATATATCATCCAAGTTAGCAAGTTTTGTGACCCATTCTGTGTCACTGAAATGTGCTGCCAGTGGTGACTGTTTTTCTAAAAGAAATCTCTGGAGTGGCTCTCATAGCTCAAAAACTGGCCAGTGATCTTCCTTTAGGAAGCCATCTCTTTTCTGTGTATAAGAGAAGGTGTTTGTGTGCTCTGTGTCCATCTCCTCACAAAGCTGCATAAACAGATGTGAATTAAGGGCATGTACTTTAATGTGTTTGATAATTTTAATCACATTCCACAAAACATTAAGTTCAGAAGACATTTTTCAGCTAGCCAGCATTTCTCTATGGCTGATGCAGTGCACAGACTCGCATTCAGAAGCACCTCTTTGACCTGAGTAGTGAAACCAGAAAGCTGTCCAGTTATGGCAGCTACTCTATCCGTGCATATACTGACACCAAATGACCAATCCACATGTCCTGATATGTAATCATTCAAGGACTTGGATAAGTCTGCAGCTGTGGTGTTGGTTGGCAACAAAAGTGCACGTAACACATCCCCATGCACATCCTCCTGAAAATATATTGCACAAAAACAAGTGTCGTTGCCTTGTCAACTTGGTAGACTTGTCAACCTGGATTGCATACCATGGTGACTAATTAATCCTCTCTAACAATTGTGCCTCAATATCCTCTGATATTTCATCAATTCGTCTACTTATGGTGCTAGCTGAAAGAGGAACACATGCCACCTTTTGAACTGCAGCCTCTCCTAAAATTTCATGAAATGTCCTTAGCAGCAGGCAGGATCAACTCTTCACCATTAGTAAAGGTGGCTAATCGCCACTAAGAATGATGCTCGTGATGCAAACATATTTGATGAAGTGGTGACCTTCAGTGATTTCTTCTGTATGGTCTTAATCTGTTTTCACGCTGCTAGTAAAGACATACCTGAGACTGGGTAATTTACAGAGAAAAAGTTTAATGGGCTCACAGTTCCATGTGGCTGGGGAGGCCTCACAATCATGGTGGGGAGGCAAAAGGCATGTCTTAGATGGTGGCAGAAAGAGAGAGAATGAGAGCCAAGCAGAAGGGGTATCCACTTATAAGACCATCAGATCTCATGAGACTTATTCACTACCATGAGAACAGTATGGAAGAAACCACCCCCATGATTCAATTATCTCCCACCAGTGCCCTCCCCCAACACGTGGGAATTATGGGAGCTACAATTCAAGATGAGATTTGGGTGCGGATACAGCCAAACCATATCATGTTCTTTGTGTTCACATTTCTTTATTTGGAAAATGCCAAAGGCTTGTCTTTTAGTGCAAGGTGTGTGGTCTCCATCTTGCAAAAAAGTTTTGGTTTCATGGCTTCATTGGATAGCTGGTCACCACACATTATATGAAGCACACTTAGAGAATGTGAATCACTTGTTGCAATGAACCCATAATTTTAGTAGGACTCTTGGTATTTTCTTTTAAATGCAACTTTCTTTTTGTTGGCAGTCTTAGAGACTTCTGCTGCCTCATCATTGGGTCTTTCCACCTTTTCAAGGAAACTTTCCAGTGATGCTTGATTTTTACTAATTTTGGCTAGGATTAGCTTGTGGGCTTACCAAAACTGACTGAGATAAGTGCACAGTGCAGAAAAGAGGTGCGGATGAAAGTGGTAAATAAAATGATGCGTGGGTCACATGCAGACTAAATAAGTGTCAAATTCTGACTTAAAGCCTGCCACCAGATGCAGCTGTACAGTTGAAGTACATCAACTTACTTGCCACTATGAAGCCTGTCATCAAATTCAGCTTAATTGTCACTTGCCACTCACTGATAGGGTTTTGATATGTCTGCAAGCAGTTGATTTATTATGGTCTCTGTGGAGTCAAATCTCTCTGGTAACGTTAATCTGCATTTGCTGCCACTCACCAGTGCTAGCATTTCTGCCTTGGCTCCACCTTAGATCACCAGGCATTAGATTCTGATAAGGAGCGTGCAACCTAGATCCTTCGCATGTGCAGTTCACAGTAGGATTTGCTCTCCTATGAGAATCTAATGCCACTGCTGATCTGACAAGAAGTGGAGCTCAGGCCACAATGTGAGTGATGGGGAGTGGCTGTAAATACAGATGAAGCTTTGTTCGCCTCACCAATCATCTCCTGCTGTGAGGCCCAGTTCTTAACAGGCCATGGACTGGTACCAGTCTGTGGCCCAGGAGTTGGGAACCCTTGATTTAAATGACAGAGGTGACGTAGAAATGGATGAAAAATAAATATTCAAAGAACTCTACTCTTTAACTATTTTCACCAAAGAGTTGCAGTAAAATCTTGGTCAGAGTGTTGTGAGGTCTCTGGTCAGGCTGCCTCTTTCCTTGCTGGAGTTAAATCTAGTCTCATTTGTCCGCTAAGGACTCAATGGCCATTTTGCCTCTTCATGAGTGATCAATTAGTCCAGGGCTAACACATACCTAATTTGTGGTTAACAAGGTTGTCAGATGAATGAGTATGTGGACTCTTGGCTCCTTATAGACTTGGTTTCTGTCCTACCTTCCTCAAACTCCTGAAAGGATAACCATGCTCATGAAATGCTACAATCCCAACCATCATACACCGTTGTACTAACATGCTTCACTGCCATACTTCACTTTACTTTCAGCCTTAATGATTCCAAAGAGAATTCTAATTCTTGATCCAAATGACTAAGGCACTCTCTTATAAAGCCTGTAATTCATTCCCTCCCTCCCTCCCTCCTTGTCTTCCTCCCTCTCCCTCCTTCTTCCCTGTCTCCCTCCCTTCCTTCCTTCCCAAATGGAGTAGACTTCAAAAAAATAATTTGTTAGTCTGAAGCCCTGCACAGAGCCGGGCGTATCCATACATGATATGCTCTGTGTTGAATTAAACCACAGGAATCTTAGCTACATACCTTGGAAGTCAGTATATGAAGTCTTGTGTTGCTCTGCCCACTAAACTTTCATGCCCAGGGCACTTTGCCAACAGGCTCAGATGGAATACTAAAGGGCTCATGTAATTGACCTCATTTACCAGGAGAGGAACATGTTCTGGTTTCCATGAACCCAAGAGTAGAGCTACCTCTTTGACCTCTTTGCCCCTATAATAATGAGATACAAGTTGTAGGGGAAAATGCAAACTGGGGATGGCTAGAAGAAGCCAGGGAGTCCCCCTGGAGACTATCCAGACAGTAGCCACAGAGGCAAGGTCTGTATACACTTGACACCAGAGAGGTTTGAGATTAGGAGACAACTATGGGCATGGGCTCCCCAGGCCAGATAGGAATGAAGAGGGAAGGGGGAGGGAAGGGGGAGGGAAGGGGAAGGGAGGGGGAGGGGGAAGGGAGGGGAAGGGAAGGGAGGGGAAAGGAAGGGGAAGGGAGGGGAAAGGAAGGGGAAGGGAGGAGAAAGGAAGGGGAAGGGAGGCGAGGGGAGGGAGAGGGGAGGGGAGGGAGGGAGGGAAGGGGGAGGGGAGGGGGAGGGGAGGGGAGGGGAACCTAACGAAGGAAAGGGAAGGGACTTTTTGTTTTTGTCCTGGAAAGCTGCTTCTAGGCTGGAACTAGCAGTCAGGCTAGGACTGGTGCCCAAGGCAGCTATGAAAGTGACCTTGCCCAGGAAATCAGTGTCCCCAGCTATAAAGGTCAGAGGTCAGAGCTCATGAAGGCCTATGGTACATTCTTTGCACACCAGCCAGCATTACAGATTTTGGTCTGCTGTGTCCTACAGAGCTGCACTTGTCCCAGCAGAAGGATACCAAGGAGGGCTGTCAACCAGATTCAGGATAACCAGACCCTCCAGTAATGCACTTTGGGTCCTCATCCTCCCCAGGACAGTGCTTGAGCAACAGAGGCACCATGTTGAATTGCTGGTTCTGCCAAGGCAGCTTTGGGAGAAACTTTTAAGCTTCTGGACACCTCCTGAAGTGGCTGCTGGGAAATTAGAAATTTTGGGTTGATAGGTTGGATGGTGTGGAAGGTAGGGCTTTCCTGCAGACTTGACTAGGGCTGTCTGTGAGGCTGCTATCTTTACTGTCAATGCCCAAGGTCTTCACACAGTGTTCTCAGCCTTGATAGTACTAGCATCTTCTTCTGCGTATCATCCCCTTTAGAAATTGCAGCAGCCTCTATTATGAGGGCAAAATGTTAGAAGCAAAAACCACCTGATTTCAGACATTAAAGCAGTAGCAAGCTAGTAGCCTCAGGAAAGAGGAGAAAGGCAAGCTGAATCCAGCTGAGAAGACAGGCCCTGGGTCTCTATGTACCTACCCAAGTACAGGCTTGCCTCAGGAAAAGGTCCTTCTGTGGCTTGTCTTTTAGCACTAATATTCATGACCTGTGCAGGTCTCTCTCTGTCTCTCTCTCTCTCTTTCTCTGTCTCTCTGGGCTTCTATCTTCCAGATAAAGCATTAAAACTAGATCAGTGGCTGGTTGTGGTGGCTTAAGGTATAAGCCACCACAACCAGCCACTGATCTAGTTTTGGGAGGCTGAGGTGGGTGGGTCACCTGAGGTTAGGAGTTCAAGACCAGCCTGGCCAACATGGTGAATCCCCATCTCTACTAAAAATACAAAAATTAGCTAGTAGTGGTTGTATGTACCTGTAATCCCAGCTACTTGGGAGGCTGAGGCAGGATAATTGCTTGAACCCAGGAGGCGAGGTTGCAGTGAGCTGAGATCACACCACTACACTCCATCCTGAGTGACAGAGTGAGACTCTGTCTCAAAAAACAAAACAAAAGAAAACAAAACCAAACAGAACTAGATCAGTTCAAGAGCTCTTGCAACCCTGATACTCTGAGAGCTCCTCCTTGTGTTCTCTGCTTAGCCTGGACCCTGCCTCTGGCCTTCCTGTGTCCTCAGCCATTGCTATTCCTTCTCTCACCTGCCTTGCACTCTTGAGCCTGGGTTTCCATTGCTTATTTTCTCACTGTGGCCCAGAGATAGCTCATCTTTGCTGTATCTCTCTTGCTTGCCCATTAACCATCTGTACTTAACTATTAGCCAAGGTGTTGATTATAATTTGCATAGCTCTTAAGTGTTTCTGGAGCTCCTTCACAGAAATTCTGTCACTAATTTTCACAAAGAAACTTGACCTTCAAGAACCCTACATAACTCAGTCCCTAGGGGGCCAGTTTTAGTCACTGAACCTTAGGGTCATATATTACGGATTAAGGCTTATTTCTCTTGCGTTGACATGTCTATATGAGTTGAACTAGTTTCACATGAATATTTGCTTCCACAGGGATCTTTAAGAAATTACAATTCTTTTAAAATAGGAATTTATTATTCTCCTCTTCCAATATTAAAAGCTATAAACCAAATTATGTCTTGCTGGTTTAGGGGCTTTACAACCACAGAAATTAGACCGTATTGATGTGATGCTCTCTTAGTTGCTTAAAGGGCAAATTTCCAGCCTGACCAGCTTAAAGCCTACAATCTCTTGAATCATTTTTCTCCAGGGGTCTCTGAGTGGTCACTGGCTACAGCCCCCCCCATCTCTACAGCCAGCAGCTTTCAGGGAGACTACAGTAATGAGAAGCAAGCTTCTTACGATTTATTAATCAAATATGGAGAAGGACCATTAAAGAACAGGCCTCCAGAGTGTCAGTAGCTAGCCCAAGACATTGCTTTTTAGAGCTGCAGAGGAGCAGTTGGCTTTTGGGCAAGATCTTGATTTCAATAAGGAGAAGTGGGGCTATGACTTTCTTGAGAGCAGAGGAAACTCAAGGACATGTTTTCCTTTGGTTGCTGAGGGAAAGTGTGGTGAGCAAGTACCCCAAATATTACCTGAGACTGGGTAGTTTATAAAGAAAAGAGGTTTAGTTGACTCACAGTTCTGCAGGCTGTACAGGAGGCATGGTTGGAGAGACCTTAGGAAACTTATAATCATGGCAGAAGGCAAAGGGGAAGCAAGCACATATTCACATGGCTGACAGGAGAGAGAGAGAGAGAGAGAGAGAGAGGGGGAGAGAGAGAGGGAGAGAGAGAAGCGAGAGGTGCTACACACTTTCAAACAAACAGATCTCATGAGAACTGTATCATGGAAACAACAATGGGGAAGTCTGCCCTCATAATCCAATCACCTCTTCCAGGCCCCCTCCTCCAACACTGGGAAGTACAATTTGACATGAGATTTGGGTGGGGACACAGAGCCAAACCATATTCATTCAACCCTGTCCCGTCCCAAATCTCATGTCTTTCTCACATTTCAAAACACAATCCTGCCTTTCCAATAGTCCCCCCAAAGTTTTAAGTCATTCTTGCATGAACTCAAAAGTCCAAATCTAAAGTCTTATCTGAGACAAGGCAAGTTCCTTTCACCACCCATGAGCCTGTAAAATCAGAAACAAGTTAGTTACTTCCACAGTACAATGCAGGTACAAGCACTGAGTAAATACTCCCGTTCCAAAAGGGAAAAATTGTCCAAAACAAAGGGCTACAGGCCCCATGCAAGTTCAAAACCCAGCAGGGCAGTCATTAGATCTTAAAGCTCCCAAATAACCTCCTTGACTCCATATCTCACATCCAGGCCATACTGATGCAAGGGGGTGGACTCTTAAGGCCTTGAACAGTTCCACCCTTGTGGCTCTGCAGGTTATAGGCCTTGCAGCTGCTTTCATGAAATGGTGTTGAGTGCCTGCAGATTTTCCAGGTGCACGGAGCAAGCTGTCAGTGGATATACCATTCTGGGGTCAGGAGGATGGTGGCTCTCTTCTCACAGCTCCACTAGGCAATCAGTGCCCCAGTTGGGTGTCCACATTTTCCTTCTGTACTGCCCTAGCAGACGGCTCTGCCCCTGCAGCAGATTTCTGTTAGACATCCAGGTGTTTCCATACATTCTCTGAAATCTTGGCAGAGGCTCCCAAACCTCAACTCTTGATCGCTGAACAGCTGCATGCTTAACACCACATGGAAGTTGCCAAGGTTTTGTACCCTCTGGAGCAGTGGCTTGAGACATATCTGGGGCCCTTTTAGGGCTGGAGCTGAAGCAGCTGCGATGCAGGGCACCATGTCTAGAGGCTGTATAGAGCAGTGGGGCCCTGGGCCTGGATCATAAAACCATGTTTACCTCCTAGGCCTCCAGGCTTGTGATGGGAAAGGCTGCTATAAAGGTCTCTGAAATGCCTTCCAGGCATTTTCCCCATTGTCTTGGCTATTAACATTTGACACTTTTTACTTATGCAAATTTATGCAGCAGGCTTGAAATCTTCTCATGAAAATGTTTGTTTGTTTGCTTTTTGACTCTACTACATGGCTAGGCTGCAAATTTTCCGAGCTTTTATGCTCTGCTTCCCTTTTAAACATAAGGTCCAATTTCAGGTCATTTTTTTTGCTTATACAAATGAGTGTAGGCTTTTGCAAGCAGCCAGGCCAAATCTTGAATGCTTTGTTGCTTAGAAATGTCTTCCACCAGATACACTGAATAAATTATCTCTTTCAAGTTCAAAATTTAACAGATCCCTAGAGCAGGGGGGACAATGCCACCAATCTCTTTGCTAATGCATAGCAAGAGTGACCTTTACTCCAGTTCCCAGTAAATTCCTCATCTCCATCTGAGACCTCCTCAGCCCAGACTTCATTGTCCATATCCCTATCAGCATTTTGTTCACAACAATTTAACAAGTCTCTAGGAAGTTCCAAACTTTCCCTCATCTTCCTGTCTTCTTCTAAGCTCTCCAAACTGTTGCAACCTCTGTCCCTTGCCCAGTTCCAAAGTTGCTTCCACATTTTCAGGTATCTTTATAGCAATACCCTACTCCCTACCCCCACCTTATAGAAATACTCATTTTTTTTTTTTATTTTTAAGACAGGGTCTCAGACAGCCTGTCACCCAGGCTGGAGTGCAGTGGCGCGATCTTGGCTCACTGCGACCTCTGCCTCCTGGCTTCAAGTGATTCTCCCACCTCAGCCTCCTGAGTAGCTGGGACTACAGGCACATGCCACCATGCCCAGCTACTTTTTGTATTTTTTGGTAGAGACCAACTTTCAGTATATTGGCCAGGCTTTTCTTGAACTCCTGATCTTAAGTTATCCCCCCTGCCTCTGCCTCCCAAAGTGCTGGAATTACAGGCATTATCCATCACACCTGGCTTAATTTTCTGTAATAGTCTGTTCTCACATTGCTATAAAAACCTATTGAGACTGGATAGTTTGAAGAGGTTTAGTTGACTCACAGATCTGCAGGATGTACAGAAGGCATTGCTGGAGTGGTCTCAGGAAACTTACAATCATGGTGGAAGGTGGAGGGGAAGCAAGCAAATCTTCACATGGTTGGCAGGAGGCGGAGCGGGGGAAGGGAGAGGAGCTACACACAGATCTCATGAGAACTGTATCACAAGAACAGCAAGGGGGAGGTCTGCCTCCATTATTCAATCATCTCCCATCAGGCCCCTCCTTCAACACTGGGAATTACAATTTGACATGGGATTTGGGTGGGGGCAAATAGCCAAATCATATAATGTGGTTATATAGAAAGAGATTTATTACGAGGGACTGGAGGGTCTGGAAGCTGGAGGCCCAGGTGGGCCAGTGGTATAAATTCCAGTTCAAGCCTAAAGTCCCAAGAACTTGAGAGTCAATAGTGTAAGTAACAGTCTGCATCTGAAAGCCAGGGAAACAGAAGTACTTATGTCCAAGGGCAGGAGAAGATGAATGCACCAGCTCAAGCAGAGAGAAGAAATTCACTTTCCCTCTATCTGTTTGTTCTATGCAGAGCCTCAGCACACTGGATGATACCCACCCTCTTTGGTGAGGGTGATCTTCTTTGCTCAGTCTACCCATTCGAATGCTAATCTGTTCCAGAAACATCCTTACAGACATGCACAGAAATAATGTTTTTTTTTTTTTTTTTTTTTTTTTTTTGAGACAGAGTCTTTCTCTGTCCCCCAGGTGCCAGGCTGGAGTGCAATGGTGCAATCTTAGCTCACTGCAACCTCTGTCCCCTGGGTTCAAGCAATTCTCCTGCCTTAGCCTCCCAAGTAGCTGGGACTACAGACTCGCGCCACCATGCCCAGTTAATTTTTGTATTTAGGTAGAGACGGGGTTTCACCATATTGGCCAGAATGGTCTCGATCTCTTGACCTCGTGATCCGCCCACCTCGGCCTCCCAAAGTCCTGGGATTACAGGCGTGAGCCACCGCGCCCGGCCCAGAAATAATGTTTTACCAGCTACCTGGGCATCCCTTAGTCCAGTCGAGTTGATATAAAATTAACCATTACAGTGTCCAAGGAGATATGACTTAAATGATGGCAGGAGACCAACTGCTTCCAAATATCTCTCATCCTTCCATGATGCTAGCTACCACTGGGGCTTTGCATTCCTTACTAGAGACATAAGTTATGCCAAGCATAATCCTGGGGCTAAAAATACAAAGTAAATAAGACCTAGCTCCTGACCTTATGGAACTTCTGGCTTATTTTGGAGCTTGATAGGACTAATTGACTGTGGGGTTAAATGATAATGAGTATAGGATGTCCCCCAGTATTTTGACTTAGGAACTGAGTAGAAGCTCTGAAATACTCACTCTAGTTGCTTTCATACATGTTAGGAGGGAGTGTCCCAGCGTCTTTCAAAAGCCAGCACCTCTAGGCTCTGGGTCCACCCCCCTACCTGCAACCCTCTAGTTTTTCACTTTTGCATCAATTTGCCCCTTTACACTGGATCATTCTCATCAGCATGCAAACATGTCTGTTTTCTATTTTTTTTTTTTTTTTGAGATGGAGTCTCACTCTGTCACCCAGGCTGGAGTGCAGTGATGTGATCTCGGCTCACTGCAACCTCTGCCTCCCAGGTACAAGCAATTCTCTGCCTCAGCCTCCTGAGTAGCTGGGATTAGAAGTGCCCACCACCACGCCTGGCTAATTTTTGTATTTTTAGTAGAGATAGGGTTATACCATGTTGGCCAGGCTGGTCTTGAACATTTGACCTCATGATTCACCCACTAGGGCCTCCCAAAATGCTGGGATTACAGGTGTAAGCTACTATGCCTAGCCTGTTTTCTGCTATTTTTAAGCCCTCTCTTGGATCTTACTGCTGTTTTATAGAAAAGTTATCTCTGTCATTTTTTCCTTGCCTCTCATTCTCTCTCCATCTGACATCAGTTGGCCAGTGAAATGGCTCTCAAAAAGATCAGTAAGGGTCTCCTTGTTGCCAAATCCAGGGGTTATATTTCTGGCTTCATTTTGTTTTGATATCTCTAGCATTTTTCACATAACTGGCTATTCCCTCTTTATTCAAATTTATCTTGTTTTTTTATGACTATACTTCACTGGCCACTTTTTCTTAATTTCCTTTCCTGGCACTTCTTTTTCTTCTGAATCTCTAAATTTTAGAGAACCCCAGTGTAATGACCCAAGGGGGTTCACCTTGGCCACTGCCTAGACAGAGCTGATTTATCAAAATGAGAATTGTAATAGAGAAAGAGTAATTCACACAGAGCCAGCTGTGCAGGGGACTGAGTTTTGCTATTACTCAAATCAGTCTCCTGAACACTTGAGGATCAGAGTTTTCAGGATAATTTGGTTGGAAGGGGGCCAGTGAATTGGGAGTGCCGATTGTTTGGCTTGGGGATGAAATCACAGGGAATCGAAGCTGTTGTCTTATGCTGAGTTAGTTCCTGGGTGGTGGCCCCACAACTGGTTGGGAGGTCCAGATGGGGCCATCTTGTTGTTAGAAATGTGAAAACCTGAAAAGACACTTCAAAAAGACCAATCTTAGGTTCACAATAGTGATGTTACCTCTAAGAGTAATTGGGAAAGTTACAAATCTTATGACCTCTGGAATAATGGCTGGTAATATTTAGAATTCCAGCTCCTCTCATTCTGACTTGGTGACTGGTGGCCTTTCATTCATTTTACAAGAACAGTTTAGCTTTGGGAAATTGCTGTTATTTAAACTATAAACGAAATTTCTTCCCAAGGCTAGTTTGGTCTATGCCCAGGAATGGATAAGGACAGTTTAGAGGTTACAAGCAAGATGGAGTTGGTTAGGTCTGATATCTTTCACTGTCATAATTTCTTCAGTTATAATTTTGCAAAGGCAGTTTCACTGCCCCAGGCCCTCTACTCCTCTCTGCCCTCTTAATCTGAGTGAGCCTCTTTGCTTTCATGGCTTCAAATATTGCTGACGACTCCTAAATTTAGTTATCCTCCGAGCTCCAGATTTATAATTAAATTGCTTATTTGACATCACTATTTAATACTTGGCCTGACGAAAACAAAAATATTGATTTCTGCGGATAATTAATTATCCACAAAACTGAGATAATTAGTTATCCTCCTGTGGATAAATAGCAAAACTCTTCCCTTCTGCATAAGAACCTGACTTTCAAGGTTTTAGCTCCATTCTCTTAATAACCTGAAGATGGTTAGAATGTCAACTCTGTTACTAGGCAGTATCACTTAGAGTGAAAATGACCCCGATAGGTAATTTAAACCTGGAGTGGGAGGAAGTATAAATGAACCATAAATGCCTCCTATGAGAGCATACTTTGGAGCTTCCCTGTGTGTGGCAATTCTTGGACTTGTCATGGCTCCTGTAGACAATGAAGCTATTAAGCTAGTGAAGCCCCTGCACCTGAGTTATATAGATGCAGAAAATTATAATGTGGTTCTGGCATGGCGAGCTTTTGTAGCTTTTCTCTGTTCAAAATCTCCATCATTCTTACTTTTATCACTGAGAATTGAGAATCTTCCTGGATCTATATACTGCAATTTTCTTCACTGCTTTTGCTCTTCCTATTGTTGAACATTTAGGCTGTTTTCAATTTCTGCTATTATAGATAATGATACAATGAAGAGCTTCATACATAAAGATTTGCCCTCCTTTTGAATTATCTCCTCATTCTAAATTACAATGAATAAAATTACTGGGTGTGAACAATTTTATGATTTTCAATATATACTGCCATGTTCCTGTTTTATATCCAATGCCGGAAAGTATGTACACATTAATTTTACTGCAAAATATCTGGCACTAGTGTTATTACACATTTCTTGCCAAGTTAATAGATATAAAAACATATATTATTGTTTAATGTAAATTTTGTTGCACCCTCAACCCATGTTTGCTATCTACATTTTTTCTGTTTATGTCTTTGCCTATTTAGCTATGAGAGCATTTATGATATTTATAATATATTAGAATGCTTTTTATATATTATACATAGTAGTCAATTTCTCTAACATTTACGACAGATATTTCTGCTGTATTCATTTTCATTATGATTAGTTTGTTCTTATACAGAAGTTATTATTGATCTTTTCCTTCACAAATTCTTTCCAAGATTCAAAGTTCAAACATTATCATCTAAATAAATATATAAAAACTCTTGGTTCAATTCTGTGAAATTTATTCAGATTAAATTATTTAACAAATTCATAATTTTTAAATGTACATTTTGGAGGTAATTTGATTTTTCCCCCAAACTTGTAATCCAGTGGTAGCTTCAGAGTCTATATGTGGGGCACTTATGGAGCAACCTTGCTAAAAGGGTGGGCGGACTCTAGGTCTTGCAACTGCACTTCTACAGTAAGCACGTTGTTTTAATTTAGACCTCATGCTATTTGGTAGCTTGGTGATAATAGTAAGAATGATGAAAATCTTGAACAGAGAAAAGCTAAGAAGCTCTCCAAGCCAGAACCACATTATGATTTTCATGAGTCCTAGGAACTTTTGCTTTTATGGGTCCCTTTCTTCATAAAACATATTAAAAATTATATTTTATTTATTAATTATAAATATGATATTTATAATTATATTTTACAACTGCTTTGTTATTATACTTCAGGATGAATTATTACATGTTCATTATTGTGTTCTTTTTCTTATTTTAAAAGAACTTAGAATGAAAACATTTTTGTGGGCTGCTAAACTGCCTTTTGTGCCTCATGGATAAGTTAACCCTGCCCCAAATCACCCCTTAGCACTAATTAACTCTCTCTATCTAAATTATTGGGCCTGCTTCTTGCCTTTTTATTCTGTTCATCAGATAGAGATTTCTATCTTATATAAGATCCACAGTATTTAACCATTATTATTTTTAATATCCTAATAGTTTTCAGAGCTGGCCTATATCCCCAGATTTCTTCTTTTTAAGTCTCTTGACAACCTGTTTTTCCAAGTGAATTTTAGAATTACTCTGTTTATTTTAATAGAGTCCTCTTGAAGTTGCATTGTAAGTTATCTCACAGAGAGATGACATCTGAATAGAGTTACAACAATTTGCTATTCTGCTCTAGAAACAAAATACCATTACCATGCTACAGAGACAGTTTAATGGGAATGGAGACAGAGGCAAGAAATAGGGTATGAAGAACCTGGGCTTTGTTAGGGTGAGTGACCAACTATGGGTGTTCAGTGAGGCTGGGACAAAGCTCCCATGAACCAAGATAGCCCCAGAAGTAGGTCTCAAGTCAGCCCTGCAGGAAAAGTGCTTAGTGTACTCTTCAGATGAGGGAAAAGGGAATGCCCGTGGGGGAGAGACTAAAGACCATGCATTTGGCCAAACCAACCTTTTCCCAATCTGGCATTCTAAAGCGGCTATAGTTTGGTAATGTCAATATTAGAATTATAGGTAAGTTTAAACAAGACATTTTGTTTTTCCATGCATGTATCCTTGAGTCAATAAGTAGTGGTAGGAATAGGAGATGAGAAGGTAGAGGCTGACCAATATGGCAGCATGTTGAACCATCACTTATAACCATCTTGCTCCCCTTCCTTTTTTCTTCCATAAGAAATATTTTATTTATATTTCATAATTTTTAAATATGAAAGCCATTTAAGGACAGACTTGCAAAATTCAGAGGCCTTCCTCCCTAAGTCAAAGTCTTTAGTGTTGAAAATGAAAAATCATGATACTTAAAGTGAATGACTTACAGGTGTTGTCTGCTGTGAATAGACATAACTCTAATGAAACAGCCATTAGAGGAAATTGAGTAACTTTAAGGTAGAGAGAATTTGGATTTATATTATATTTTACAAGTCACATGCTGAGGTTATACTTGGCAAGCTATTTCCTTTTATGAAGCATGAATAAGACCTAGGCTGGGAAGATTTTCATGCCTCCAAGAAAAAGATGAAAGGTGTGATCTGAAACCTTAAACTTTCAAAATTTCAAAGGCAATGTTTTATTTCAATTTTAATGTTATGAGACACATTGGAGCAACTTACTGGAAAGTCTATCTGTGGGTCTATGCCTGCCTGCTCATCATGCCCAGAAGTATATAGTTATCTTTATACTCAAAGAAGCACCCCCTCACTCCAAATAAATCAAATAATAACCTATATGTGTACCAGGGATACACATTAGTTTCCAACATTGATTAATGTTGGTCAGTATCTCTCTAAACAAAATATCATCCTATATTTGAGGTGTATGAGTAGATTTTTAAAAGGGGCCAAACTGAACAAACAGAAAAAAATTCTGTTAATGAAATAGGGAATGTAGCTTAAAGTTATCTTGAATTGATCATGTTCTTAAACATCAAATAGAAGTAAAAGTAAATTAATTCTGGAAAATATAAATTCAGGCTAATAAAAACACCCAGTTATTAAATACCAATGAATGTGAACTAAAATTTAAAAATCACAAAAATATACATAAAGAAAGTCATCATAAGCAAGAGTCATCAAAAATAAGAAACTAAAGAATCAGACCCACAAATAATGCAGATATTGGACTTATTGGTTTCAAAATAAATTTGTCTAATAGTTTTGAATAAATTAAAAGTGACGTTGCAAGTTGAATTAATCAGTTAGGGCTGCCATAACACAATACCACAGACTGAGTGGCTTAAACAATGGAAATCTATTTTCTCACAGTTCTAGAGGCTGGGAAGTTCAAGATTGAGGTGTCAACTGTTTTGGTACTTGCTGAGGGCTCCCTTTCTGACTTGCAGATGGCTGCCTTCTCACTGTGTCCTCATATGGAGGGAGAAAATGCTCTTGTGTCTTTTCCTCTTCTTACAAGGGCATTAGCCCTTTTAGATTAGGGCCTCACCCTTATGACTTCATTTAACCTTTATCATCTCCTCACAGACCTTATATCCAAATACAATTACACTGAGGGCTTAGAGCTTCAACATGTGAATTTTTGGGGGACATAAACATTTAGTTTATAACACAAATATAACTAAAAAAGTATCTACAAAAAATCTTAGATTGATTTGAAAAAAAACAAACAAAATTTTTAGAAGCCAAAAAACCCTAAGAATTTAAAGATCAATAGGTAGGTTAAATAGAATATTAAAGCTAAGGACAGAATTAATGATTTTAAAGACAGATTTAAAGGAATTCCTTAGATCCAGTAGTGCAGCAAGAAAATAGAGGCCAGGCGCAGTTGCAGTGGCTTATGCCTGTAATCCCAGTATTTTGAGAGGCCAAGGCAGGTGGATCACCTGAGGTCAGGAGTTTGAGAACAGCCTGGCCAACATAATGAAATCCCATCTCTACTAAAAACAGAAAAAATTTGCCTAGCATGATGGTATGTGTCTGTAATCCCAGCTACTCAGGAGGCTGAGGCAAGAGAATTGCTTGAACCCCGGAGGCGGAGGTTGCAGTGAGCTGAGATCGAGTCACTGTACTCCAGCCTGGGCAACAGAGTGAAACTCTGTCTCAACAACAACAACAAAAGAGAATAGAAAATATGATATAAAAGTTAAAAACCTTGGTGGATGGTGTGAAGTCTAATGTCAACAAATCAAGTACAGGAAGGAGAGGATAGAGAGAATGGAAGAGAGGAAATATTGGAAAGGTAATGGATGTGAATTTTCCAGAAATGACAAACGTTTACAACTCTTTAAACTCAACAAGCCCTAAAAATCTCAAAGCTAATTAATAAAAAGAAATTTATACCTAGACACACATATATGACATTACAGAGATGTCTAAATGACAAAGAAAAGATCTTAAAAGTAACTAGTACAAAAAAGTTATCTGCAAATAAATACCAATTAAACTAATAACTGATTTCTCAGCAGCAACAGTGAAAGCCAGAAGATTGTACAATAATATCTTTAAGGTGCTGAAAGAAAATAAAATAAGATATCCACCCACCTATATGTGTGTGTGTGTTCAGAGAAAAGGGGCAAAATAAAAATATTTCAAAGAAATAAAAAGAAATTAAGAGTATTTACCATAAACAGACCCTCTATAAAGAATATTCTAAATCAGAGTTTTTCTATCTTTTCCTTTTTACTGACAGTATTGAAATGATCCTATATGCTTGTGTATTCAATATGACACTGTTCTAGAAGTGGTAATTATTAGATCAGTGGGTATGCCTCTGCATTTTAAGTTGTGGCAGATACTACTAGGTTTTTCTTCAAAACAACAGCACTAGAGCTCATCAGTCTTTTAACTTCTTTTCAGACTGAGGCTACACCAAGTGCTGGACTCAGTCAGGATCATATATATTTATATTCCAGGCACCCACTTGAACGTGATGAAACTCTTTTATGACTGCTTGTCCTGAACTGGATGGATGCTTTTGTCTTTTGCATTGACTTTAGGTAATGGAGACCCCTAAGTCCCCACTCCCACCCTTCTCTCCACTGCCCCTCAGTGGGAGTCTTCATTACAGCAGCCCGTATCACTCACGTTGATGGCCATGAGCAAAAGTGCCATAACTTGTGATGATAATAGGGATTCTGAGTTATTCTGTTCCTCAGACATACATTTCTGTCTTATATAAGAACCTTCCCCAGGCAGCTTTTTCTGATTTTTCTTCTGAGAAGCTCTGAGACCAGTCCAATATCTTACTTTGGTCAGGTCCAGAAGGGAGACAGTGTGGTACTGTGTCCACAATCAGTCAATAAACTATCTTAAGCTTCTTAAGCTTCTGTTGTATAACACACTAGAAAGAGACACACAAATGCATAATTAAAATAAAACGTAGTAACTCTTAACATGAATTCAAACAAATACTACATCTGACTCTGCATGACCTTGGACAATCATGCTCCTTATCTGGACCTCTAATTTCTGAGACCTCCAATGGTCCTACTCCAGTAGTATGCTGGTAAATGTTCAATTGTTGACTTTCTGAAAATACAAATGTCTATAAGTTTATTATACATTTTACTGATATAAAGGGTGTATGGCACACGGTTTACAAACAATAAAATGTGCTATAATATTTATTGTAAATTATGTAGCCAATTGGTCCTCACAGAATGCTTTCATTGATTTTTGCTGAACTCTTGTATCATAGACAGCCTGTGCTTGTAAGTGATGAGAGAGTACAGCTCTGGCCTGAGTGTTGGTCAGTATTTTTTGTTTTCATATATAAGACAAAAATGAAACAATAAATACATATGTTAGAACTTCACTCATTCGTCAGTGACATGATTAGCTTCTTTGTGAAACTGGATAATAGTGATAAAATACTGAAAGGCTATTTCCTCAATTTTTTGTTAGTCACAATGTACCAGCTATAGACATGACGCACTTTTAAGCTTAATAGCCATTTTTAACATTTTTTTTTATTATTTCTTGAGTCTAGGCAATCAAGAAAACAGTAAATCAAGCTCTGATTGGTAGTATTTATAATTTCTGGGATGTAAGTATTCCTACGATAATCAAGTTCAAGCTACCAAATGTGCATTACTGAATGAAGGTTGGGAAGAGATGTGACTAGCACACCATTATATAATGTTTCCATCATACATACACGATAGATGTAAATAACCTTAACAGCACAGATAAAAGTGACAAATGGTACAATAAATAGGAATTGACAAGTTTGGCGTGTTTATTACTTTATTTTTACATTTAATTCAGTTATAAGTTTTTATAATTTAATTTTATTAATGGCTCAATGGTGTTTAATAAAATGGCTCAACGTTTCTAAAAACTTTACGATCAGCTCTTAAAAGCCAGTGTGAGCCAGTTCCATAATGCCACTGCCTACTGCTTTTAAGATAATGTTCTATAACCCAATAACCTTCAGAAGCTTATGGAAGAATATTTCATAACCAGATAGCATGACAGTTGGCACCAAAATTCTTCTCTTTGTCTATTCCTGCCCAGAAGATAATTATTTATAAATAACAGGATCTGGAGGTGCAAGGCTAGGTTTAGTTTGTTACTTAGCCACCAAATACCACATTTGACTCCTTCTCTCATCCACCCATCAGCATCTCTGCAAATTCATGGGATAAAGCACAGTCTTGAAGGAAAACAACAAAGAAAATAAAGGATCATTTTTGAACATAGTGAAAGAAATGCAATTCTCCATTTGCTCCCCCTGCCCCCCACCAGCCCCATGCATTTATTTATACACAAACACTAACTTTTGTTTATAGCTCTTGAAGCTCACCTTCGGCACATGGTAATAATCAACCCCTTGAGTCAATACCTTCATTTTTTTTGCTGGCTAGAGAAGCAAAGTTACTCACCAGTGGCTCTCCTATCAGGCCTACCACTCTTACCCGAAGTGGTCAGTCAGTGAGAGAACTAGAACAGGAACTCAAATCTTAGGTTCTTTGCCCCACATTAAGTTGCGTACATAGACACGTACATGTCGTGCATACACATGCACAGCCATGCATATATATACACTCACTCGTACTCACAGAAGCTTGTCTGTCCTCTGGCTTCCAGAAGCTTTGTTTCCCCTTCATGGTTGAGTTGTGGGTCCAACCAAGACTACTAAGTGAAGATGAAGTTCCTTCAGCTGTAACTGTGGCTCTGCAGGTGCCTGGAAGGCTTGTGAGTGGGGGAATCCTGTCTCACACTGAAGCCTCAGCTCTATCCCTCCCCACTTTGAGGTTCAGAAATATCCAAAGCTGAGACTTCCACTGCCCTCTGTCCTAGTTTCTCAGGGGAGGGTCAGTGAGCTCTAGGGATAGGGAGAAGAAGGATCTGTAAGGGATGTGGGGAGACTTCCACCTCCCCCAGAAAGTGAGGGAATCACTGAAAAACAAACCCCTTAAAGAATCAGAAAAAGACAGAGGTTTCTCTCTTTTTTAACAACTGAGTTTCCAATATAATCTCAGGTTTTGAATGGTTTTCTCTTGGAAGCTCCCTAAGGAAAGAAATCTTGCAATTCCTCTAAGCAGCTTGTTCTTTCTCTGTCTGACCTCATTCTTTCCAGCTTCAGAGTCAGCTCTGCTGTCTGTTGATGGGCCTTTTGGGGGTTTTGTGATGGCACCCTCTGTTTTGATATATCTCCAACATTAGGACAGCATCACCTTTTACATCAGCACCTGCACAGAGAACGTTATCAAGATGACAGGACAGTATAAAAATAGCTGATGACCAGATAGGCCCCAGACCTGTGATGGAGATAATAGATCAGAAGGTCATGATGATAGTAGCTGACAGGTCCAAAAATATGAGAGATGGGCAAATATCCAGATACCACAAGTTTTATTCCATATCCTGCCACCATTCCTACAGAATGTGAGCTAGAGGGGAGCTTGATGATCATATGGTTCCAATTTCCCCCATTTTATAGAAAAGAATGCTGAGACCTAGTGAGGACTGGCCTGCCTAAGGCCACACAAGGAGGCCAAAGCAGAGAAAAGGAATAAAAAATCAGTGTCCTGGGCTCCTAACTCTCAACCTAGGCCCATTGTGTTTTCCCTATATTATACTGCTACATTTATGGTGGTGGTGTCCGCTTGAGAATCAGTGGCTGCTCAGCTCAGGCCATCAGTGCTCAGGCATAATCAGTGTGGGCTGTGGCTGATCACACCTGTCTATCCAACCTCCTCAGTCTCCCTCTCCTGGGAACCTCAGAAATCTGAGCAAAGACTGGGTGTCCTAGCACCTGTGATCAAATTCTATTCCCAAAGGCAACATGGTCTCAGCAGAGACACAGGAAGAGACCAATTGCTGCAGTACGCCTTTGGTGCCTTATTGAGTTAGTGACTCAGCAGCTGGAACCAGTCTCTTTGCTTGGCTACTGTGTGGGGGGATGGTAGTGCCCAGATTTCAACTAAAGTGATTCTCAGGAGTTTGCTCTGGCAAGCATACCAGCATTTCTCCAAAAGGAGACTTCTCATTCTGGTTCCAGAGTTGACTTTGTGGGATCCTGGGACCTCATGTTTCCTTTCTAGGGAATGAACATCTGCCTGCTGGTTTAGCCCTCTAAGATGATTCTTGATTTTGATTTTTTTTTTTCCTGTACCTTCATTCAGCATATTGACCTAAGACCCCTTTTTCTGTCACCTGAAACTTTTTGATCCCTGACCTTCTCTCTTTCCAAGCTCAGTGTACAATTCTCTAAGTTTTCCTCACTGTACAGTCTCAAACAGGCTCACTTAAGTTGGCTTGTATAGGGGATGTGTGCATTGTTCCTTTGAGTAAAACACAACTATTTAGTTATTAGCATCCCCCAAATGCTGAGTACTGTATGAGGTATCCTGGAGACCACAAGGAAAAAAACCAACAACCTCTGCCTTTAAAATACCTTCAAGGAGAACTACAACCACTGCTCAAGGAGATAAGAGAGGACACAAACAGATGTAAAAACATTCCATGCTCATGGTTAGAAAGAATCAATATCGTGAAAATGGCCATATTGCCCAAAGTAATTTATAGATTCAATGCTATCCCCATCAAGCTACCATTGACTTTCTTCACAGAACTGGAAAAAAATCACCTTAAACTTCAGATGGAAGCAAAAAGAGCCTGCATAGCCAAGAAAATCCTAAGCAAATAAAAACAAAAAAAACACAACACAAAACAAAATAAACCACCTTAAACTTCATATGGAACCAGAAGAGAGCCCGCATAGCCAAGTCAATTCTAAGCAAAAAAACAAAGCGGGAGGCATCACACTACCGGACTTCAAACTATACTACAAGCCTATAGTAATCAAAACAGCATGGTACTGGTACCAAAACAGAGATATAGACCAATGGAACAGAATAGAGGCCTCAGAAATGACACCACACATCTACAACCATCTGATCTTTGACAAACCTGACAAAAACAAGCAATGGGGAAAGGATTCCCTATTTAATAAATGGTGTTGGGAAAACTGGGTAGCCATATGCAGAAAGCTGAAACCAGATCCCTTCCCTGCACCTTATACAAAAATTAACAAGATGGATTAAAGATTGAAACATAAGACCTAACACCATAAAAACCCTAGAAGAAAACCTAGGCAATACTATTCAGGACATAGGCATGGGCAAGGACATCATGACTAAAACACCAAAAGCAATGGCAACAAAAGCCAAAATAGACAAATGGGATCTAATTAAACTTAGCTTCTGCACAGCATAAGAAACTATTATTGGAGTGAACTGGCAACCAACATAATGGGAAAGAATTTTTGTGATCTACCCATCTGACAAAAAGCTAATATCCAGAATCTACAAAGAACTTAAACAAATTTACAAGAAAAAAACAACTCCATCAAAAAGTGGGCAAAGGATATGAACAGATACTTCTCAAAAGAAGGCATTTATGCAGCCAACAAACATATTTAAAAAACTCATCATCACTGGTCATTAGAGAAATGCAAATCAAAACCACAATGAGATACCATCTCACATCATTTAGAATGGCGATCATTAAAAAATCAGGAGACAACAGATGCTGTAGAGGATGTGGAGAAATAGGAACACTTTTACACTGTTGGTGGGAGTGTAAATTAGTTCAACTATTGTGGAAGACAGTGTGGTGATTCCTCAAGGATTTATAAATAGAAATATCATTTGACCCAGCAATCCCATTACTGTGTATATACCCAAAGGATTATAAATTATTCTATTATAAAGGCACATGCACACGTGTGTTTATTGTGGCACTGTTCACAATAGCAAAGACTTGGAACCAACCCAAATGCCCATCAATGAGAGACTGGATAAAGAAAATGTGGCATGTATACTGTAGAACACTATGCAACCATATAAAGGATGAGTTCATGTCCTTTGCAGGGACATAGATAAAGCTGGAAACAATCATTCTCAGCAAACTGACATAAGAACAGAAAGCCAAACACCACACGTTCTCACTGATAAGTGGGGTTCTCACATGGACACAGGGAGGGGGAACATCACACACTGGGGTCTGTCAGGGAGTGGGGGCTAGGGGAGCAATAGCAGGGGGTTGGGGGATAGGGGAGGGATAGCATTAGGAGAAATACCTAATGTAGATGACAGGGTGATGGATGCAGCAAACCACCATGGCATGTGTATACTTAACAAATCTGCACGCTCTGCACATGTACCCCAGAACTTAAAGTATAATTAAAAAGGAAAAAAAAATACCTAGAATATATAAGAGGAGATGGAGATATTAACCAATTATAATATCATGTATTCAGGGCTATAGTTGAAGTGACCTGTAATCGAAGTGCTGTAAACCTTGTTACTCAAAGTGTGGTCTTCAAACCAGTAGCATTGGCATCATGGGGGAGTTTGTAGGAGTTGCAATCTCTGGCCCCAGCCCAAACCTATTGATTAGAATCAGAATTTTAACATAATTTACTCATGAATCACATGGGGGTGCTAATGCTGCTGGTGCGTAGGTTTGAGAAATGAGGTTGTAGAGCACAAAGGAAGGGACAATTCTGCCTAGCTGAGGGAACGGCTAAGGGTGACATTGAAAGAACCATAGAAGAGGTGACATATACACTGGGCAAGGAAGAATGGAAAAGACTTTTCTGACCAAATGCAGGGAGAAGACAAGTAGATGGGCAGTCCAGGCAGAGGAAATAACACAAATAAAGGCACAGGAGCATGAAAAGTATATTGAGGAATGATAAGCAGTAGTCATATTGGACAAATAGATGAAGATGATATTGAAAATACAGGCTGGGACCATATTGTGAGAATTTTTTTATGCTATGTCAAGGACTGTAAGCAACAGGAATTCAAGAAGTTCTTTGAGTAGAGGAAAAGCAAGATTATATTCTTCTCACTTAAATGAAGAGGGTAGACTAAATGGGAGAAAGTCAGACAACATCAAGAAGCCTGGAGGAGCTTATTGCAATAATCTAGGCATGAAATGAATAAGGATTAGAACTAAGGAAATGGCGGTGGGGATGTATGTTATTTTAAGCTGCTATATTTGTGGTAATTTGTTATGCAGCAATAGATAACTAACACAGATTTCAGTTCTTGGAAGTGGGATGATGCTGTAACAAATACCTAAAAATATAGGAGCAGTTGTGTAACCAGAAATTAGGCAGTTGCTGGAAGAATGTTGAAAAGCATGTATGAGAAAGTTTAAATTACCTTGAACAGATTGTTAGTAAAAATCTGAATGTTAAGGACACAGCTGGGAATTAACATGGAAGGTTTAGGAAAAGGAAAGGGATGAGGCTGAATTATTTGATCACTCTTGGGAATCAGATGAGTTTAGCACCACTTGAGCTGAAGCCACACCTGCCCTTCAGGCAGGCTCAGCAATCTTTTAACAGCTCCCAGATCTGGTGTGTGTAACATTGCCTTCTGGTTTCTATAGGGTTCTATGGAGTTGCCTTTGCACACCCTGGGCCCAGCCTTCAAGAGACCAAAGGACAAATAGCTTTAGTAATCCTGCCCAGACTTGGTATTATTGCAACTTGTTTTGAAATCCTCAGCTCTGGCTGCTGCATATTCTACCATCTCCAGAAACCCAGTCATCAGCGATCAAGGAGGCAGCTCTCCAGCAAAGGTGGTCTTCCTCGTGAAGTTCTGGGAGGGATCTGGCTACCTCACAGGAACTGTGTGGCATCCAACTGTTACCTTACAAGCTTGTTTCTTACCCAGTTTTAAAGCTCCATATCCATCATGGGACTTTCGTAACTTCCTGTTTCTGGATAGAAGGACTGGTAGTTCTCATCTGCAGTGGGGGAGACAATGGACATTGTACTTCCATCCAATGACTGGTCAGCTCATTGAGGCTCTGTTACCTCTTACTTCCCCCAATTGCTTTGTTCACCTGGCAGAATCCTGTGCATTTTTAGATACTCAAGGTGATATCATTTCCCAGGAAATCTTTTCTATCTGGGTCAGGTTAGACCACAGCTGCTTGTGCCTATTGCAAGGATAGCATTTATCACATTGGTCTCTAATTGCCTCCTTCCTTCATGTGATGAATACTTTTTGAGCACTTATACTTGATGCTACATTAAGTGTTTTGATAGAGAGCAACAGGAATCCAGCCCTTGTGTGAATGTTTGAGAATAGACATTAATCAAATTGAAGCAGGAGCAGCAGTGAACAAACCTCTCGAACACTGAACTGGGAAGAAAGTGATAATTTTATTCAGCTGGGAGCTGCAGCAAGCATGGATGCCTCAACAACTGAGCTCCCTAACAAAGAAAATCCTAGCCCTTTTAAAGCTTCGCAGTCTTAGAGATCTAAGAAGTGCACATGTGAGAGGGTTGTGATTGATTAAGCAAGCATGGGGGATGTGACTAGATAGGGGTCTTGAACGGTTGAGCAAGAACAATGCCTTCTGAAGTAAGGTCTCCTCCATACCATGCCTGCGATCTATAGATAGGATTATGGTTAGGAGTAGGGGGTTTTATGTTTAACCTCCAGACCTGGTCAGCGGCGCCCAACCGGTTCTTCCACTGACCTCATCTGGCTGACTTAAACTTTCATTTCCTCCTTTCTCCAAGCACAGGCTGCGGGATGGGGGTCTCCTTCCTCATTTCCCCCCTTTGAGAACTTCACTTATTTATTAGTGAGGGTTCTCACCCTTTTCCTCACTATCCTGGTCATTTAACGATACCGATTGATAATGATTCATGTAATATGCCTGAGCTGAAGTCTTTTGGTGAATTGTAGTAGTGACTAAGTATCTAATCATTTGGAGGAATACAAACAATAAACAGAGAAGTAACAACCATGCACCTATTACCAGCACCATACCTATTATGAGGGTTTTAAATCCTCCTAAAGCTGGGAACCATTTCCCAAACATAGGTGTAGGATCAAACCTGTGCCAAACTTGCACTGGCACATGGGCTAGTTTTGTCATATCTCTTACGATATTTTCAACTACCTGGCCTTGATCATCTATATGCAGACAACAACTGGTTAAATTGAATTTCCCACAGACTCCCACTTCAGCCGCTAGCAAGTAGTCTAGTGCTAATGTGTTTTGGTAAATAGCATTTCTCATTTGAGTTTCTTGCCAGGCCAGAAGGGTTAAAGTTTTACCAGTTTCGTTGGTGATTATTTCTAATACAGCTTGTAACCAGATAATATGGTTGATCATATAAATTGGGGCCTGGTATCCCCTTGAGCCATCCCGTGCCCATGTGGCAGGCCCATAATATTGTATGATTTTCTCAGGGGGCCATTCATCATTTTTCTAATCTCCTATAGATAGGCTTCTTGGTTCCTGGGAAGATGTATAGACGGGGTAGCCTAACAATTCACCTGTCTTGATGGGCAATAAGAAAGAGGGTTTAATAGTATTGATGACACAACTGCTGGTCCAGCTTTCAGGCAGCTGCACATATGCTCTGTGCCCGCATATCCAATACAACCCAGCTGGGGCTGTTCAGTCTCAGTGGAACCTGGGATGATTCCAGGCATCCTGCAATGTAGGGAATTTAAGGAGAGGGTTCTCCTCTGTGTGGTTTGAACTCCACCAAGTGACTGTATCTACTGTTTTACTGTACAATTGCTGTCCCAGGCAACTAAGCCTCCCTACTGGGATGGTGAAGTCTTTTCCGTCTCTGGCTAGGCAATACTGTCCAATAATTGACACAGAAGCTGTTAGTTTGAATTCTTTGGACTGAGGGTAGGTCTGAGATGGGATCAGAGAGCACTAACTCTCTGGCTTCCCATGGCCACCAGTTTCCCATTGTAGTTCCCCGCACACATAACAAGAAGTAACATTAAGTGAGTGGGCTACATTTTCAGCTAACTAGAGGAATAAATTTTTCATCTTCTTTGGGAGTTCTGGGGCTGGTTTGTTTAACTCATCGTAAAAAGTCTGATACACCGGCACTGGACTGGAGGTATCTTTTTGGACCTCCTCTTGAATTAAGATATTTACCATGGGATCCAGTCCCTTTCCATCAATTACTAGCTTTACATATCCTCCTTTTTCCAGCGGGGATCCTGTGGATTGGTAATTATTACCTCTAATGGATTGCAATGCCCAGTGGTACAGAGAACATTACTCCAGGGAATATTTTTCCCTTTGTAAGGCAGATGGGGTCATTTTTATCATTTTTCCAAGTGGCCCAGATAACATATGATCAGTAAGTACAGTCACTACACCAATATGTTGTCTGGCAAATATACTTATGCTCTGCTGCGTAACCTGGCTCGCAACCAGGAGAGCCACACCCCTGATTCATAGTCACACAAGCATCAAATTTTATGACAACTTGCTTGAGGATTCCTTTCTCCTCTGTTCTAGCAATTAACTTACTTGAGGTTTTCCATGCCACAGTTGTTAAGCGTTATACCTCAAAAATTGTGCACATGAGGGGCTCTGATGGGTCATAGCAGACATCTGGCTGCCCATCCCCTGGGTTGCACACTTTATATTGGGTGCCATTGTACAAACAAGTTCCCCCTCTGAGTTCCTGTACATTTATAATAGCTGTAGAACAAAAGGATGGTAGTGATTTTTGTCCTACCTCAGTGGCCTTATGTATACACTGAGAATAGTCTCCAAAATCAGGTCAAGTTCTTATAACATGAGTTATTCCAAGGAGAATGAGTCCCATGATGAGTTTCCTCATGCTTCAGCCATGTGTGGACCAACCAGCTTCTGGCATGTGGCTGTGGCAAGGCTTGTCATCTTCCTTAAGGTGATCTTGCAGCTGTTGTTGGGGTCTGATTGCACCTCCCAAGTTTTAGCTGCTGCAGGTTTTACTTGGCTGTGATGAATCCAAGCTGGTATTCCTTCCACCTTCATAGCTGTGGGAGTGCTCAGGATTACAGTCAGGGGTCCTTTCCATCAGGGCTTCAAAGGGGTAATATTCCAATCCTTTATCCACACTCGATCACCTGGGAAAAGGGTAAACTTGGGAAAATAAGCTTACTGGGCACCTTTCATTTACCCAGGCTGAGGTGGTCTGGGTGACTTTTCCTAAGGCCTATAGCTGTTTTTGCAGTTTAATTTCACCTAACTCTTGAGGAGTTCCTGGGAGTCCCCCTAGTATAGAGAGAGTATAGATGGTAGAGTATCTTATAAGGGGAGTACCCTGTTTTCTTAGAAGAGGTGCATGTAATTTTAAACAACACCATGAGAAGTGCCTGAACCCACTTTAACCCTGTCTCCTGGCACACTTTCCCTAAACTATTTTTGATTGTCCGATTAATTTGCTCCTTTCTGTAACTTTGTGGTTGGTAGGCGGCATGCGGTTTCCAAGTGATTCCCAACACTGTTGCTGTCTTATGAACCAAGTTGGCCGTAACAGCCAGCCCGTTGTCTAAGCCAATGCACAAGGGCAGTCCAAATCTAGGAATGAGATCTTGAAGAAGCACGCGGGGTACTTTGCAAGCTTTCTCGGTTCGAGCTGGGAATGCTTCTACCCACCTAGAGTATGTACATACCAGAACTAGCAAATACTTGTAACTTCCACACTTGGACATTTTAGTGAAGTCCACCTGGAGATCCTCAAAGGGAGCTGCTCTGTAAGACTGTATGCCAGGCAAGATCATTGGACCCTGCTTTGCATTGTGTTGTCAGCAGGTGACACGTCATTGTGACACTGCCTTTGCTAGAGCCGACAAATGTGAAATGTAGAAGTACCAGCTTATTAACTTTTTGAGAGATTCTTGGCCCAGATGGGTAGTCTCATGCACGACTTGCACAACAGCAGTGCTCAACAGCTGCGGCACTGCTATTTTTCCATCTGGTAACTGGATCCACCCTTCCTTTACTGCCTGACCCCCGGGTCAGTTCCTGGCAACTGGGTCCTTACATACTCCTGGGGTTTTGGTAATCAGCTGGAACATGCTCTTCCAGCCATTTCGATCCTGCCTGGAGCACTCTCCATCTCTCATCAGTGTTGAAAAAGGTACATGAGCAGCTGGTGACAATTAGCCCAAGTGGGATTATGAGTTTGGATGACAGTCTGAAGCAGGTCAATTAAAGCTTATGGCTTGTCAGTGTAAGATGGGTTGCTGTTTTTCCAGTTTATGAGTTCGGCCAAAATGAATGGTATATATGTGAAGACACACCTTTCTACCATATGGCCATCCTCATCTACTCCAGTGTACCGCTATTCTCTTAGAGACATTTGCACTCCCACCTTGGGTTGTAACCAGCCTGCCAATGGGAGTGATTTTTCTGGGAAGCAGGCTACTACAGGAGGAGTGCCTCCTGAAGCCATGCCTCCTTTTCCTTCCACCCTGGGTGGTTTAGGAGTGTTCGGATCTTGTGAAGGTGCAGAAACCTCTGGCTCTGGAGAGGGGAACCTCTCCTCTGAGTAAGGAGGGGGTACCACTGGAGGGGTGCTCCTGGCAAAGAGTCTTCTGGTGCTGAGTCGGCCAAGACCTTAATAGTCTGTGTCCTCTGGCAGGTGGAGTGAGATCTTTCCCTACCTGCCTGTCCCTGGGCCAATAGAACTGCAGCTGCCCTGGCCCCTTAACCACTGTCAGGGGTTAAAAACCAACTGTAACCAAGAGTATGTGTATGGGAATTGGTTGGGTTGTCCTGGCTTGCCTATAACCTTGCGCCACACTTTGGAGACAAGAAACTTATCCAGCTTCTCTTCCGAGGGCCAATCCACCTCTAATGCTGGCCAGGCCACTTCACAAAAAGTCCTAAGTCTTCCTGGCATCATGGTGGCACCATAATCTCCATTAAATTCCTTTTTGAAATTCTTTAGCATAGTTCCCAATGGAGTGAGTTTGCTCTGTGTTTTACCCATCTCCTTAAGAACAGCACTACCACAACGCAGAAGGGTTTCTCACTGATTTTGCCCAAAGTTACTACTTGGGATGGTGCACTCCACCCTCAGTCTCTCACCCGTTTAGGCGCAACACTCTCTCTTCTTCACTTTCGCTTCAGATCAGTAGGACTGTCCCCCTCAAGGCAGTGTTTCAGACACTGCTTGGCATTGGAGAGATCGTTACTCCTCCCACAATACCTAGATTGTGAGGGTACCTCCTTCAGCCTTATGCCCCTGATCCTAGCTGCCCCCACAATGTGCTCGGGACATGCTGCCCACTCTAATGAACTTGTGGCCCCCACACTTCGCGGCTGATGAGCCCAATTGGGCCCCTCCCACATTTGCACACACACTCACACACCTCCCACCACCCAAATTCTGAGAATCCAAGATTATTGAGACCAGTTACAAAGAAACAAAAATCAAGTTCAAAGTGCCAAAACAGATTGACACTTCATGGGTGATCAGGCCATGCCTCCACCCAGCGGGGTGGGAAAGTTTCCCAAGACAAGCCCTACCGTGTTTCTGATGTCCGGATACTTCAGGCATCTGTTCCTTCTCGGTGTTCAGCCACTGGGTGGATCCACACTGCGGGGGCCTACCCTGCTCTTGTTCCGGTGAGGCATTCCACCAGGGACAATGCCTACCCAGGAATGCTATCAGGACTTGCGTCGCCCGAGTGGGCTGGAGTCCCCCTCAGGGATGCTCCACAGGGCAAGGCAAAACCACCTGGGTGGCTGTCCTGGTCATTTTCCCACCGAAACTTGCTTCCAGGTTTCAGGTCAGGGAACCAAATGAAGCAGGAGCAGCCACAAGCAAACCTCTCGAACACCAAACTGGGAAAGAAGTGGTAATTTTATTTGTCTGGGAGCTGCGGCATGGACACCTCAACAACTGAGCTCTCTGACAAAGAAAATCCTAGCCCTTTTAAAGGCTCACAATCTAAGAGATCTAAGAGGTTCACAAGTGAGAGGGTCATGATTGATTAAGCAAGCATGGGGGCATGACTAGATAGGGATCTTGAGCGGTTGAGCAAGAACAATGCCTTCTGAGGTAAGGTTCCTCCACACCATGCCTGTGATCTATGGATAGGATTGTGGTTAGGAGTAGAGGGTTTTATGTTTAACCTCCAGACCTGGTCAGCGGCACCCAACCGGTTCTTCCACTGACCTCATCTGGCTGACTTTTAACTTTCATGTCCTCCTTTTCTCCAAGCACAGGCCGAGGGAAGGGGGTCTCTTTCCTCAAAATAATTGCACTAATAAATGCATAAACTAAAACTGAAATTGTAAGCTGAAAGAGAGATACTTCCGCCATTTGAAATCAAATTAGAAATAAAACCTAGACTGTGGGGTTGTAATCTGGGAAGACTTCTCTAAGGAAGTAATACTTAGCTGAGATCTGAAAGATAAGAGTTAACTGGGAATAGAGAAGATAAGATGACTTCAGAGCAGGGAAATGTTACTTTGAAAGACCTTGTGGCAGCAAGAACATGCTGAATGTGACTCACTAAAAGAATGCTATAGTAACTGGACTTCAGAGGAGGAGGAAGAGCATGGTAAGAATGAGGGTGGAGCAATAGTTGGGTGTCATATTATACACAGCTTTGTGGACTATCTTAAAGGTTTTATACAGAACCTGGCACATTGTTGATTACTTTTATGCAGGCAAGGAAGCATTCCTACAAACTTCCTAGATCTATGGATAAGCCAAGCTCTCCAAGAAGCCTCTAAAGAAACACTCTTTGTAGAAATAATTAATCTTATCATTGTCCTGGCAAGTCTTAATAGGAGAGATGAGGCCCAAATTTATAGTGCTTGGCTCAGAGTCCTACCAGAGACAAGGGCAAGACATTTGTTAGCTCTCTTCATCACTTACATGCAGCAGTAGCTACAGGAATATCCAGAAAAGTTTTGCCAAGAGAAGAGATATCTGAGGATCCAAATAATTGAAGAGACTTGTCCCCCAGCATCAGATAAATTATTGATAACAGATAATCGTCTAGGATGGATTTAGCTAATGAGATGACTCACAGAAACCCCAGTGTAGCTAGGGACTTCATAGTGAAAAAAAGTGATTTCCTTTAAATCTCTGGCAGTTAATACCCAATCCTTGCTTGAGATTTCTGGTCTCAGTCACAGCCAGTTCACCATGAAGGGTCTGCCCAAGAGTGAATCTCTTGGGGAACCAAATGGAGCAACAAAGCAGAGAAAGTGAGTTCTGCTCATGATTAGAGGACTTTTCTTAAGAGTCAGAGTGATCCAAAGATAGAAGGAGATATCAGGAAATGGTTACCTCAAGATTTCAAAAATAAGCCAGAAGACCATGTGGGAGGTTCAGGGAAGATACAACCATGTGGTTGTTATACGTGGCCTTAAGGGTTTCTTCCCACCATGAGAATCTCAGAGGCAGAAAGGATGACATGAAACAGTAGCTACAAAACAGAGAGAAATGAGACATCAGAGAGGGAAGGAGGTTGCTGGTAAAACACACTCAATGATGAGGAAGAACAGAAGGACCTAATTTTGTTTGAAGTGGAAGCAGCTTATGTTATTGCACCTAATCTGATCTGGCCTTGGGAACCAGGGGAATGGTCTGATGATGAAGCCTCCTTTCTAGGAACTGTGGCCTTCAATGTGATCGCAGGTCAGCACCTCCAGCAAACTCCAAAGGCTGTGCTTTCCAGATTTCAGAGGTTGACCTGGAATTATCATAGTTTGATAGGTATTAGTTATCTATTACTATGTAGCAAGTTACCTCAAAATTTGGCAGCTCACAAACACAAATACTTATTGTCTCACAGTTTCTGAGAACCAGGAATCTCGAAGAGGCTTAGCTGGGTGGTTCTGGCTTAGCATCTCTCATGAGGATGCAGTCAAACTTTGAACTGGGGCTGTGGTGATTTCAAGATTCAACTGGCCTAAATTATGCACTTCTGAGCTCACACACTTGGTTATTACCAGATCTTCATTTCTCACTGGCCATTGGCCAGAGACCTCCATCCCTTTGCCCGTGGGCCTCTCCACAGCCTACTTGAGTGGCCTCATGACATGGCATTTGGCTTCTCATAGAGGAAGTGACCCAAGAGAGAGAGAAAAGTGAGCAAGTGGGTGAAGCAGTGCCCAAAGAGGAAACAAGGTTGGTACGTAGAATATACATAGAACTCCTATAACTCAATAGTAATAAGAAAGCTGTCCAATTAAAAGTGGGAAAAATATTTAAACAGAAACTTTACAAAAGAAGATTAACAAATGGCCAATAAGTACATAAGAAGATACTCAATTGTTAGTAGTCATTAGGGAAAAATTTTTCTTTGAGATAGGGTTTCACTCTGTCACCCAGACAGGAGTGCAGTGGTGTGACCCCGGCTCACAGCAGCCTCGACCTCCCCTGACTCAAGCAATCCTCCCACCTTGGCTTCCTGAGTAGCTGGGACTACAGGCACATGCCACCATGCTTGGCTAATTTTTTAAAAAAACATTTTATGGAGACCGGGTCTCACTATGTTGCCAAGGCTGGTCTTAAACTCTTGGGTTCAGGCAATCCATCTACCTCAGCCTCCCAAAGTGTTGGGATTATAGGCATGAGCCACCATGCTCATCTGGGAAATAAAAATTTAAACCCACAATCAGACACTGCTATGGAATCATAAGAGTGGCTAAAATTAAAAAGACTTGAAAACACCAAGCATTTGCAAAGGTGTGTAGAGCAAGTTGAATGATCACGCAGTTCTGCTGGGAGGGTAAAATGGCATAGCCATTTGAAAACAGTTTAGTTATATGCACGTTTACCATACTACTTCTAGATATTTATCCAAGAGAACTCAACTGTTAACAGAAAGAATAGTACATAAATGCTCATAAGAGTATCATTTACAATAAACCAAACCTAGGAACGTTTTAAGTATTCATCAAACAAACCTCGGAACATTTTAAGTATTCATCTAACAATGAAATACTGCTGAACTCTCTTCCTCAAATCTTTGAGAATTGGTAACTGGTTAATCCAGCAAGTAATTATATAATGATATATGCAACAATATAAATAAGTCTCATGAACATTATGTGAGTGAAAGGAGCTAGATACAAGAGAATACATTCTATTTATCTATGTAGGTATGTATGTATGTATCTGTCTATCTATAATCTACCTATGTAATCCATCTTTTTACCTATCTATGTAAAAGTTACTCCACAGTGATAGAAATCAGGTCAGTGATTTCATAGATCAGAGGTTTAGGAGACATTGACTTCAACGTGGCATAAGGAATATTCTTGAACAATGGAAATATTTGATACTTTTCTTGTGGTGATAGTTACATGGACTATGGTACACATTTGTAAAACTCATTGAAATATAATTTAAAAGTATAATTTTATGTTATTTAATTTTTACCTGTAATAGTTGACTTTAAAAGTAAGAGGAAATGAGAAATAAGTGATATAAAAAATTTTTTTTAATGCAAGGGATAATTCACAGAAACAAAATACTACTTAGAAACTTTATTACCTTCTCTTAGTTTTTTCAAGATCAACTACCTAGGCAAAAATAACATTATAAATAATATAATTAATTGTTTTAATTACATATATATATGTAGATAGATATAGATGTTAATTTTTACCACAGGGAACGTACTTTTTTCATTGTATCTTAAAAACATTTACAGGAAAAAGTCACATTATAAGAATTATAGAAAATCTCACTGGACACAGTGCTTCATGCCTGTAATCTCAGCTACTTGGGAGGCTGAGGCGAGAGGATCATTTGAGCCCAAGAAGTCAGGGCTGCAGTGAGCCATGATCATACCATTGCACTCTGGGGTGGGCAATAGACTGAGACCCTGTCTAAAACACAAACGCACACACACACACACACACCCCCACCACCACCACCAACAACAACAAAAAGAATATCTCAATAAATTTCCCAAGTAAAAAGTTATAGAGATTACTTTATCAAACCCCAGTGCAAAAAACTTCGAACTGAATAACTAAAGTATAATTCTAAATGCTATTTTAAAATTTTAAATATTATTCTATAGTTCTTGAGTCGAAGTGGAAGTCAAAACTAAAATTATAGAGTAACTTAAAAATGAGACCTTTATATATCAAAGCATGGCATATTGTTAAAGATTAACTCAGAGAAAAAAATTATATAGTTTCATAATTTACTTTTTAACTTAACAAATATTTATTGAGGACCTAATTGCTCTATGAATTTTTCTAGGCTCTAGAGGCATAGCCCAAGATATATGTAACTTTCCTCATAGAGTTACATGCCAGAGGAAGGACACAGGCAAAAAGAAAAACCAATGTATTTGTATATAATATTTTAGAAAGTAATAAGTTCTATGAATAACAATAAATCTTGATACAGTGGGGAGACAGTGAACAGAGAAGAAATGCTATTTTGTATATGGTGGTCAGAAAAGCCTTCTTTGAGAAAGTGAAGTTTTGGCAGAGTTCTGAAGGAAATGAGTGATTCAGTTATGCAGACATTTAGGAAACAATATTCCAGGCCCAGAAAATACTAAGTGCAAAGACTTTCAGGAAGCTGGAATTGAAGTAAGCAATGGGTTAACTGACAAGAAGAGAAGGCAAATAAATGATGGTGAAATCAGATCAGGTAGTGCTTCTTAGGTTATCATAAGAAACTTTTACTCTGAGTGGAATGCAGAAGGTTCGAAAGGTTTTGAGCAGAGAATAGAAATGATATGACTTATGATTTAAAAGAATCACTTCAGAATAGTTCATATAGCAAAAAGTTTAAAAACAGGGGGGATCAGTTCAGAGCTTACTATAATAATATAGGTAAAACATGATAGAGACTTGGATCAGGATGGCATCAGTAGGCATGGAGAAAAATGCTCATATATAAATATTCAAGAAAAGGAGAATATAAGCGATTTTGTAATTCAACTAAAAAATCTAGAAAGAGACCAGCTGTATTAGTCAATTCTCATGCTACCATAACTAACTGCCTGAGACTGGATAACTTATAAAGAAAAGAGGTTTAATTGACTCACAGTTCTGTATGGCTGGGGAGGACTCAGAAATCTTACAATCATGGTGGAAAGAGAAGTAAACACATCCTGCTTCACGTGGTGGCAGAAGAGAGAAGCGCCAAGCGAAGGGGGAAATGCCCTTTATAAAGCCATCAGAGCTCATGAGAACTCACAATCACAATAATAGCATGGAGGTAACTGCCCCCATAATTCAATTACCTCCCACTTGGTCCCTCCCACAATGTGTGGGGATTATGGGATTACAATTCAAGATGAGATTCGGGTAGGGACATAGCCATATCATATTATTCCATCCCTAGCCCCTCCCAAATCTCATGTCCTCACATTTCAAAACCCAATTGTGCCTTTCCAACAGTCCCCCAAAGTCTTAGCTTATTCTACCATTATGGGATTACAATTCAAGATGAGATTTGGGTGGGGACACAAAGCCAAACCATATCAGCAGCTAAACAAAATTTTGAACAATAATTGGGTAAAAGGGTGTGGAAGAAATTAGTAAACTGGAAACCAGAAATATAGTGAAGTTAAATAAATAAATAAACTTTGGAAAGTTCAATAAAATAAAAATTGTTTAAGTGAATAAAGAAAAGGAAAAGAGAATACTACTACACTACTTCCAGAAGGAAAAGAGGATATAACCTCAAATATGAAGATTTAAAATTTGTCGATTGGCAGCAGGTCCTTTGAGGGGAAATTAGGATTAGATAAGGTCCTTATGGGGTGGAAGGCAGGAAGGGTAAAGGCAAACCTGCATGAAGGAGGAGTGCATGGATAACCTCTGAGGCTGGAGACCAGGGCACCCTCTGAAAATAAATATCAGTTGTTCTCTTTGACATGCACAGGGCTTTAATTCCAAAACATTTAGTATGGTAGAAGGTAATAAGTGGTAAGGATAAAAAAATTAAGCAAAGAAGAGGGCTAGGGTATGTTGTTAGTGGGGGTGAGATACAATTTTAGAAAGAATGGTCAGGACAGGTGACATTTGAGAAATAATTGGAGGAGATGAGGGCAGTGGATGAAGAGTGTTCTTCCCAGAGTATGAGTGGTGGTTGAGTGCTGGGAGATAGAAGTTGAGGAATAGTAAGAGAGGAGCTGTGCGCGGTGGCTCATGCCTGTAATCCCAGCACTTTGGAAGGCCAAGGTGGGCAGAGCATGAGGTCAAGAGATTGAGACTATCCTGGCCAACATGGTGAAACCCCATCTCTATGAAAAATACAAAAATTAGCTGGGCATGGTCGTGCACGCCTGGTGACATAGCGAGACTCCATCTCAAAAATAAAAATAAAAATAAATAAGTAAGAGGGCCAGTGTGTAGGAGAGTAAGAGATGAGGCCAGGCAGGTAATGGGAGTAGTGATGAGAGGAAAGAAAGGGAAGATCAACTTGGCCTGAAATGCTTCAGGTGTCTGCTTATGAGATGGGGAGTCACTGGGGTGTTTGGAACCTAAGATAGACATGATGTGATCTACGTATTACAGTCACAGTGGGTTACTGTGTTGAGTACAGACTGAAGGAGAGAAAGGGGCATAATTCTATGTGGTCTTGAGAAAATAGAGTCAGTGGGTAGAAGGAGCTGACTTTCTAACCACTAGCTAGCTAACTAACTAACTAACCCTAATTAGCTGACTACTACCAGTGAAACTGGCTGCCAAGTCACTTTGAGAGTTATATTCAGCAGCTTGTCACTGGTGGTCCCATAGGATGCTATGGTTGTTGATGCTGAATAATTCCTACCTTGAATAAGGAAGGCATGAGACTCTATGACATTCTGGATTCCTTCCAATACTAAGAGTCCTTGATTCTATAGCATGTACCCCCTCATCTGCCCTACCTAGAATGTAAGCTTCATGAGCACAGGGAGTTTTGTTTGCTCTGTTCAGTTCATTGCTCTATTCCCAGTGCCTGGAATAGTGCTGGACCTTGAGTAAGACGTTTCTTAAACCTCACAGAACAAACAAGTTGGGTTGAATGGCATTGATGACCTTTCTAGGTTGGCCAGTCTGTGATCACTATTTTAGGCTCTGAGTCATTGTTTCTAAAGCAGGCTAAGGAGTGGATGAAGGAGTCCTTATGGGGAGGAAAGGCAGGGGTGGGTAAGGCAAACATGCATGAAAGAGGAGTGCATGGGTAACCTCTGAGGCTGGGGACCAGGGCACGCTCTGAAAATAAATATCAAGTGTTCTCTTTGACATGCACAGAACTCCAATTCCAATAGGGGATGCTTCACTTGAAACTGAGGGTACAAGACACTAGGGGTCCATCACAGGCATGTTGTCTTTGTGCCAAGTGAGTCAGCTTGGTCAACAAAGTGCTCACAGGCCCCTGAAAGTCTACCTGGGAAAAACAACACAAATAGCAGCAGAGAGTCCATTGAAAATACATTTTTAATTTTGATAGAGTTTACAAATGTCAGCATTGACATTTCTTTAAACAAATAGTTTCGTCAAGGCACAGCATTACCGTGTGTCCCCAGATGCCCAAAGGAAGTGATTTCATGTCCCCCTGAGGTTTAGCAGAGCCACCAGTGTCAACAGGATGGCTGACAGGGCCTAGATTTGCTACCAAATAAGCCAATGAGACATGCTGTCAGATTTATGGTTACATAATCAAGTATTTAAAAAGACGCACAATAGGTAACTGCATTGAGCTTGTTCTGCATTTAGCAATAGTTTCTTTCAAACAAAGAAGATAGTTTTCACTATCAATAAGGATGCCAATATGTATGTCTTCCAGGGAGGCTTTCCTGCAAATTGTTTTTATTACACATTAAAAGGAGTTCAGCTTCATTGTGATCTAGGAGGAAGAAAACAACAGCTAGAGTTTAGTTACTGGTTAATTGTCAGACTCAACATCTATTATCTCACTTACTGTTCATGGTAATGCTTGGAGGTAGGTACTATTGTAGTCCTCAATTTACAGGTGGAGAAACTAAGGCTCAGAGAGAGTTAAGTGACCAGTTCATGATCATATAGCTAGCAAAGGGCAAATACAGTTCTTTAACTCAAGTCTGTGCACTTAATTCAGAGGTACATGACATAGTAATGTATACTCTAAAATGATAGTGTCATTACCTTTCAAATGCAAATGCTAGAATAATCACAATTATAATGGCAAAAAGCAGTGTTTTAAATAAACAGGATCTATCTTTCTTGGTCCGATGATCTCAGGGTTACAAGGGGAGACTGAAAAAAGAGAGAGATGAATCCAAATTCTAGCATTTTAGCTATTGGAACTCAGTATTCTTTTTCCAGATACTGGTGTGGGTACCTTCCCCTTATGGATTTTTTTAAACCACATGGTCTCAGGGAGGCTTAGAGTGTGAACTACAGCCCTGTAATAACCAGTCATTCATCTTCCCATCCCATAATACAAGGGCATTCACCTCTTGACTCGTTTAGCTGCTCAGGCTTGAAGGTTCCTGCGGCGCCTGCCGAAGGCTTCAGAACCCACATTGGTGGGCACAAAGTTGTTCTTCACCAGGCCCCCTGATCTGCTCAGCAAGCCTGCCAGCCGATGAGTCACACAGGTGGCAGTGTCGCAGGCTCTCTTCTGGGCAATGGTTCTGATTTGCAGGATGAGAAAGAAAGAGAAGACCTGTGAGTGAGAGGCTGGGAGAGGAGTCAGCCCCATGGGACCTTCATGGTAAAGTTGCTGTTCTGAAAGGCACTAATTAACTTTAAGTGTTTCTCCTAAACACAACTATCAGAGCAGAAAATCACAAGGCCATTAGGGAAAATGCCATGATCACTCCCCATAGATATTCCCAGGGGTGTCAGAAAACCCAAAGGTGACTCTGGATGACTGGCTATGGAATATGGAGCAGTAACAGCCAATCTTTCCTGTATAAACTAACTAAAAATCAAAGCAGAGGCTTATGAGACTGGAGTGAATTATGGCCCCACACCCAGTCCCATTCACAAGGTCTGTAAAATTGATACCCCAGTCATGGGCACCAACTACCCCTTCTTAGGAAAATAAAAAATTCCTCAGTCTTACCTGGAAGAGGAGCAGAGTTTGCAGCATCAAGTCCTAGAGGTGCTTACCTGCTCCCTAGGACTCCTGCTCTTGCTGCTTGAGCTCAGTTAGAGGAACCACCCACCATATCCTGTGTCCAGCTACCCCAAGGTTAAGGCTATTTCTAAGGACAGGTATTAGACACTATGAAGCCTGGGACATATACCAGAGCAATGATTACCACAGCTCAGATCTTTTTGGAAAAATCATTTTATTTCTTAAATGATCAGCACATTCAGAAGCAGGACAGAGGAGCTCTCATGAAATCTCTGGGGGACTCAAAGCAGCCCTCATTTTCTGACTTTTCCTGGGTGATTCTCTTCCAGCCTCTGAGTCTTGCTTTCTTTCCTCCCATCTGAAGTTTGAGACATCCTCTACCTCAAGGAAAGCCACCAATACCAGCCCAAAGAGCCACCAGAGAGGAACCAAACCACATGCATCAAGTTATAGGAAGGAAGCAAGAAGGAAAATTAGAAAGGAGAGGGAGGAGTTTAGTTGGGATCCTGGGGCATGCCAACGTGAGGGTGATGGTCTCTCTCCCAAGCTGTTGTACACATCCCTTTTCTTGCCAGGTGCTCCAGCCCCAACTGCAGTTTTGGGGAACGTGTGAAACTTGCTGAAGTCCTGCGAGTACGTGCTCAGCATGCAAGTACTCAGCTTACTGCACCGCTTAGATCTGGGGCTGCAGGGAAAAAACATGCCAGACAGTACCATGAACCTGGGTCTGCCCCCCATGGGGAGTCACTTAGAAGGTTAGACCAGGCAGGGGACCCTTCGAGTAGGAGCAGGAGGGGGCACGCAGGAGGGCAGCTCACTTTTCCTTCATTAGGAGAGCTCAGAGGTTCAGTGGGCCAGGGCAGTGCAGGGAAGGACTGGATGGGGAAGCACAATCTTTTCTGGCATTCTACATGCTGTTCAGTCCTTCATGCTTGACAGAGGGGTTCTCAGGGCAGATGCAGGGGTACACATGCCTCTGCCTGGGCAGTGCCTGGGGCTGGTCTCTGCTCAGGCTCAGGGTGCACAGGAATGTGGATCTGGGGAAGGGTGCTCTCCCTGGCGTCCTGACAACATGCACATTTCCACAGATGCCACACATTTAAAGGCTCAAACCTACCTCAGACACTGCTCTACCTGTCCCCATCCCCCTGCAAGGGCCTCACCTTCACCTTGCAAATGTGAAATGAAGGCTCCTTGCAGGTGTGAAAGAATGTCATATGCAGATTAACAAGGTGGTTCCAAATTTCTAAAATCTCCTGAGATATACTATGTCTATACCTGACTTCACCGTCACCAGTCTTAACTCATCCCAATACTGGGAAGTCTCCCAGTACTGCAAGAGCAATTCCCACAGTGAGCAATTTCACACCTCCCCATTTCATTTCCTAAGAACTTTCAGAAACGGAGCTTTTTAATGTGTCTAACCACAGTTCCTCCAGCTGCACTGGGACCCTCTATCTCCCTTGGAGCTTGAGAACAGCTGGGCCCAGGTCTCGGTGAACAACACAGCCTGTTGGATTCCTGGCCAGTGCTTTCTTTCCTACCTCTTGGGATCTGCCTTCCTGGGTATGCTGGGGGAAGGGTAGGCCCTGTGCTGGGCGTTGGGGAGCCGCACCTAGAGCCCTTTGTCTCCTGCTCCTGCTCCAGCTCACTGGTCTTCATCTGCACATAGTCCTGCAGTGCAGCCAGCAGGAGGCGCCCTTTCTCCTCACTGAGTGTGGCTAGGTCTGGGCTGCTCTCCAGGGCAGACCTGTGGAAGGGAAGCAAACAGTGCAGGCTGTGAGCCCCTGCCTGCACCTCCCCAGGATAAGCAGCCAGGCTTCCTGGTCTTTGCTTCTTCCCCTGAGGATGTAGCCACTGGGAGTCCCAGGGGACAGGGCACAAGGCCAGTGTCCTCCCCCAGGACCCAGGCACTGGAGTGGCCTCCAAGCAGTGGTGTGCTGGAGCTAGTATGTATAGACTTGTCAAAGCTGAAGGTTAAATTTTCAAGAATTTTGCAAAGCTGAGTGCAGCCATTATTAAAAATTAAATGCTAAAACTTACAGTTAGTGCTGAACCTGAAAACGGTTTTAGTTTAATAAATTTATATGTGGGTGAGAAATAGATCAACAGGTAAAATATCAGATTTAACAATAAATTTATTGGCAAACTATTTAACAGAATAGGATGCAATTCATTTCTCAAATCATGGCTGAATAAGGTAAATAGGATGGCTACACATACAAAAGTTTGGAAAAAAGCAACAAAAGCATTTTGTGAGACTCAATGGGCTACATGAAATTTATAATAAAGAGTATTGTCTAAATATTTATTTCTTCTTATAAATTGTGCAACACACATCTTTATATCAGAAAAAATTATGTATGTGCATGAGTACTTATATTACCCTGGCCCCCTGTCAGTTTTTAAGCATTCAGCACATCACACTTAAGAGGCACGGAATTGTCTGATTCCATTGCGCTTCTGGCTTTAGGCTGTCTTACCTGAATGGTGCTGCCTGGAGGCTGCCTGCCTGGAACAGCACCAAGATGCCAAGAGCCAAGAAGGGGGAGAGCTTTTGGAAGCCCATGACACTCTCTGCAAGGGAAGAATGAGGTAAACCACCTGTGCCAGTTCAAAGTTCTAGGAGCCCACAGACCTTGGCTCCTATCCTGCTTTTCTGTCTTGCCTCTAACGCCCTGGCTTTGTGGCTTCAGACTGGTCATCATATTTCTTTTCTTCTTTGTTTCCTCATGAGCACAGTGGACTCCTGGGAGGTTCAATGGGCCTGTAGCATGCACAGTTTGACAGAGCTGGAGGAGTAACCCTAGCGTGAGAGCTGAATGGGAGAGGTCTCAGTCCTACCCTTCTCCCCCAAAGCCACACACATGCATATAGACCTATTAGCCAGGTCTCTGTGGAGGACACACTCCCAGGCCCCTGTCACAGAAGCTGCTCTCATAAGGAAACCCAGGGCTGTCCTCTTGCGGGGCTTTTGCATACACCTGGGTGGGAGAGAGAGGGGAGATCTGTCGAGAGGGATTATCTCTGCGACTGGAATGTGAGAAATAGAAGAATCCGTTTTAGTGCTCAGCTGCTCCGTCGCTCCGCCTGCTGGCACCTCAGTCCCCTGCAGGAACCAAGTTTAACTCTTAAATTGGGACCCAAGACTTTCTCTCCTTGCTCCCAGAGCCTGTGAAGGCTTGCAGTTTAGGGCTGCTTGTCCCTCAGTCGTCGTGCGCATTTGCCACCCGTTCGCGCTGTTCCAGGTTCTGAAACCAATTTCCCTGGGACTGCTAGGCGCCAAACGCTATCCCTGACCGCACCGTCTGCAGAAAGTTACTCTTATGTCCTGCTCTGTGCGCGATCCCTGGGGACCCTGAGTGTCCCAAGACCGGCCCAAGCCTGTGTGCAGTGGGAGAGAATAAGGCTGGAGTCCGCAGCCAAGCGGGAAGAGCGAGCCCGGGGACTGAGACTGTCCGATCCTACCTAGGGCAGGAGCCTGGTAGAAATCGCAGACTTAACAGAGACTGATGAAGAGACTAATGGAGAGAGAGAGAAGGGAGGAGAATGAGAGAGAAATAGACTAACGGAAGGCGAGGGGGAGAGAGACACACACACCTGAGCTAGAATCTCGGGACTTACCTGGCGGGAGGTGGCTTGGATCGGAGGCAGTGGCGGTGGCGGCGGCGGCGGGTCCAGTCAGAGCCCTGTGGAAGCCGCGGCGACACTTGGACTAAGCAGTGGCTCTGATACCTCCCAGCGCCAGCGACCGCTCTTATTCCCATCGCTGTGGGTTGGGAGGGTTCCGCCAGTACACAGCAACCAATGGGCGGAGGGGTCCTTTGCCCAAGTTGGGTTGCGTCACCCTCGTGCTTCCAGAACCTGTCGGATCCAGCAGGACGATCTCACTTGTATTTGCATTGAGGTCATTGATGGAAATGGGGGGCGGGGGCGGAAAGGGTGAGGATGGTGGGGCATCAACGAGAAACGCCCTTAAAGTGAGCGGGAATTTGAGCGCAGTTTGACGTCGTGGTGAATTTCATCTCTCTGTCCGGCTTGGTTTTGAACTCGCGCCCCACTCCACCCCTGGTTGTGTGATTTGGCAGGAAGGGTCCAGGATTGTAGGGAGTCTCCCAGCACTGACCATAGACCCCTGCCCAAGTGAGACTTGAAAGTTAATACCCCTAAGGATGGAGTCTGGGCCCAACCAGGCTGACTCCAGTGGCTGGAATCACCCACAGAGGGCCAGGGCTCGTAGGAAACAAGAGATGGAACTGAGACCAAGAACTCTGTTAGACAGGAATTCAATTCCAGTTGAGCCAATTCCGGATTGTGTGATCATGGGCAAGTAACTTCACATAGGCTTAATGTACTCATCTTTAAATGGGGACCACAGTCTCATCTTGAAGGAATGTTGTGAGAAATAGCCCAGTGCCTGGGCCCCAGCTAGGCAGGGTCCGCTTAGGGGATTCCGTAAGATCTCCATGGATACTTTGCGAATCTCCATCTCTCCGAACTGTCTGAACTCACGGTGGGCTGTCCCGGGGTACTGTTCAGATCCATTACATGTGTGAGGAGGGGGCCAATGACTAGCTGGGCCTGAGGGGTGAGTTGCAAGGGACAGGTTGCATAAGCCTCCATCCAGACCTCTGGCCCTCCCCCTTCCTACTCTGCCATCCATCACCTGCCTGAGCCGTTTGCACAGCTGCCCCTTTGCTTCCGGCTGCTGTTTGCCAAGATGTCCCAGCGACATTCTATTCCGGCCTTGCATCCCCCGCCCCCGCCCCACCCCCACTTCAGTCCTCCACTAAAGAGCAAGCAGGCTTGACAGTGCTGTGGGGTCCCTGCCTAGACCGAAACTCACAAGCTCACTTCCGCTCACACTCGTTTACACACATGCAAACCCATTACCGTCTACCAAGATGTGCCCACTCTGAATCACAGACACAAAAAAACAGATAATGGCGCACAAGAGTATCCTTAGGGGTTCATTCAAAAGTGTCCCAAGCCTGCTTCCGAGTCTCTTGGGCAGTCACATTCACACACCCGCACGACGATGACCTGCTTGGATCAAATCTACACACACTCTCACCAACATCACACCCAATTACACGTGACCTCGACAACTCTCACACCCCGCACAATCGGGTTTCAACCACTCCGCCTGAGTTTTCAGCTCCGGGAGCGCCCCAAGCAGCAGAGGTCGGGACTGTGGCACCCGCCCACAGCGTCCAGAATGGCGAGAACGAAGCTTTTCAGCGTCCCCACGATCTCCCGGTGTGAGCGCGCAGCGCGCGATCTGCAGCAGCTGGCCCGGGCGCTGCCTGTGTGGTGAGCGCAGTAGCGGCAACCCGGGGCTGTGGGGGGGAGGCAAGGACCCTGGTTTGAGGTTCTTTGAAGTAGAGCAGAAATTAGCCCTTAAGTGTACGGTAAGTGGCGCGAGTCACGGAACTCCAGGTACTGCCGGGTCGAGTCCGCACCCTCGTCCTCAGTACCCAGAAGCTTCGACATTTCCTAGGACCACACCCCTGCCTCGCGGTACGTCTCTTCCCCTTTGGGGGTTGGTGGCCTCGGTGGTCAAGGAGGCAGCGGCAACGCCTAACTTCCAAGGTGCCCTTAATTGAATCTGTTTCTTCTTAACTACTGCGAGAGAATAACACCTGGGGCTGGGGACGGCGTGTCTGAGACTCCCCTCTCCTCAGGGCCCGCCGGCAGGGCGGCCACAGGACCCGGGACTGGAACTGGGGCTCACAGGCGCGCGTCAGGCGCAGAGCACGGAAAGGCAAGTTGCGCGCGGAGCAGGACCCGGGACGGCGGATGTTGGGTACTGTGAGCCCTGGATCCTGAAGGAAGACACCCCCTGCTAAGACCCAGTCCGGAGCCCTGGAACTTTTCAGCAGTTTAGTCTCCGAGCCCTGACCTGGGTTTTCGGTGCAGAGCTGTGCGAAGAGTTGCGAAGGCCGCAGTGCGAGCACTAAGTGGGGGTGTAGTGCTTGGGCCGCTGCCACCGGGGCTGTAACAGGAGAGTGTTTGCGCTCAGCTACCACATACTTCAGCGGAAATGACTTTTTCCAAGACTAGAGGTTTCTAACATAAAGGGAGGGGAACATCACACACTGGGGTCTGTTGTGGGGTGGGGGACTAGGGGAGCGATAGCAGGGGGTGGGGAGGTTGCGGAGGGATAACAGGAGAAATACCTAATGTAGGTGACGGGGGTGGGGGGTGTAGGGGATGGAGGCAGCACACCACCATGGCATGTGTATACCTATGTAACAATCCTGCAAGATCTGCACATGTACCCCAGAACTCAAAGTGTGTGTGTGTGTGTGTGTGTGTGTATACACACACATATATATGTGTATATATATATGTGTATTTATATATACATATATCTGTATATATATACACACACACATGTATATGTATATAACCTCTTGAAACAGTTTATGTGTGTGTCTTCGATGTGTTTTCCTAAAGAGAGAGCTCATAGTTTTCGCCCTTGCTACGGTGACCCCAAAACGGAAGACTGTAGACGCAGATTTTGAGGTCATGTCACTTTGCGGGATCGGAATTCCACTCCTGACTGTCGCGTGTGTCTTCAGCCCTCAGAATAGACACGCACTCCCCCACTATCAAATCTTTGGCAGCTACAAATCAAAGAAAGGCTGGTGCCGTGGGGTCTAACCAGAACCTGCGTCCAGAGGGCGCTAGTGTAGCCCTGAGCAGTTTGAAGGCTGACTAAAAGTCCGTCTCTTTTGGATGGGAGGGATTGTCATTAATTCACCTCTTAAGCACTCCTTGAGTTTGTAGGCAGTGTCTGGCGCCTTGCTGGGGGCAGAACTTTTTTTTTTTTTCGTTTTTGTTTTAAAGTCATTTTCTCCAGCAATTAGCACCACGCCAGGCATCCTAGTAGACGCTCCGCCAAAGTTAAATGAATGACAATTCATTCTGGCAAATTCACCAGTTTCACAAGGTAGCTTGCAGAAAATTTGGACCTAGTCAAAGCGGCATTTTGCTTTGTTTTCCGAAATCCGCAAACTGTTCAGCCAGACTCCTCCCATTTTATTTGACACAGCAAATCGGTTCCCAGGGAGAATTTTTCAGAAATGAGGCAGGGAAGTAAGGATGTCCTCTGGGATTCTCTCTAAACACTGGGATCTCTTGGTGCGAAATGTGAAGCCATTCTCTGAGCCCATCCCTGATTTACTGAGCCAGCCGAAGGAAGCTTAGAGCTTCCCCTGAGCAGATCACTTAGATTTCGTCCCTCTATTTCTGGAACTTCTCTGAGTTTCAGTACTAAACACAGCATGGTCTAACGAAGTCGCTAAGAAAAATACTGATTTTAAAATAGTCGCTTGACTATTTGACCATGGATTTTTACTGTCTTATTTCCTAACTTTAAAATCTGGAAATCAGGGTCAGTTGTGAAGCAATCAAAGTTTGGAAAAAAATATTTTTACAACACTCCGATAATGTCTAACTTAATCTTTGTTCCCGTTCGTTTAGATCACATTCCTGTACTTTTTGCTTTAGAAATAAAAACAAAGATGAAGTCTGGTTGAAAATTCTTATGTGAATTTCCATGTGATAAAAAGTCATTCCTAAAGGCTTGAGTTCAGAGCTGAAGTTGAATTTATTGCTGCTGTACAGGTTTCCTTTATAATATAGACTCGACCACAAAATCACCGCACTAGCAGCAGCACCACCAGCAACAGTAACACAACAGCCCACAACACACACATTTTCTTCAGCCTGGCAGAAATGTGGAGCTATCGAACTAACTAGAAAATCCCAACTGAAAATCCATGGTACTGTTTAAAGAAGGGCAGAAATTAAAGTTTTCCATCATTGTGTTTACTGGAGAACATGCCAAGAAAAGTAATTGTTTCTGATCGTTTTCCTAAGACACTTTTAGAGTGCAGTAAAGCTGCTTCTAGGGGAGGGAGTACAGAAATGACTGCCAAAGAGACAGCAAGATTCACAATAACCAAGATACAGAAAGAGCCTAAGTGTCCACTGATGAATGAATTTTTTTCAATGGTCAGAAAAGTTCCTTTTTAATTTTTTATTGAGATATAACTCACAGCGTTGTGCACAAAATTTAAATGAACAGCTTGATGAACTTTTATATGTGTAAGTACACATTAACACTACCCACATCAAGATGTAAAACATTTCTAGCACCCAATTGTTCCTTTTTGCCCCTCCAAGTTGATAACCCCCCTCCCGCAAGGGTAACCACATTCTTTTTTTTTTTTTTTTTAAGTTATTGTTGACTTAATTTCTTTTTTTAAAAAACGTATATTTTATTGCACTTTAGGTTCTGGGGTACATGTGCAGAACATGCAGGATTGTTACATAGGTACCTACATGGCAATGTGGTTTGCTGCCTCTATCCCCCCGTCACCTACATCTAGAATTTCTCCCCATGTTATCCCCTCCCCAACCTCCCTACCCCCCCCCACCGCCATCCCTCCCCTAGTCACCTCCAACAGACCCCACTGTGTGATGCTCCCCTCCCTGTGTCCATGTGTTCTCATTGTTCAACACCCGCCTATGAGTAGGAACATGCAGTGTTTGATTTGCTGTTCTTGTGTCAGTTTGCTGAGAATGATGATTTCCAGATTCATCCATGTCCCTACAAAGGACACAAACGATGAATGAATTTTTAAAGAAAATGTGGTGTATGTTTATTACACACATACAATAGAATATTATTCCATTCAGCAATATTATTCAGAAGAAGGAAATGTTGTAATTTGTGTCAACATAGCTGAACTTGGGGGATATTATGCCACATGAAATCAGCCAGGCACAGAAAGACACGTAATACATGATCTCACTTATATGTGGTATCTCAAAAAACAAGTCGAACTCAGTAACAAAAGGTAAAATGGTGATTATTTGGGGCTGGGGTTGGGGGTAAAGGAGAAACACTAGTCAAAGGATACAACCTTTCAGTTATAAGATGAGTAAGTTCTGGAGACCTAACATACAGCATGGTGACGACAATTAGCTTGAAATTTGCTAAGAGAATAGATCTCATGAGCTCTAAGCATGCACGCGCACACACACACACACACACACACACACACACACAGAGGAAACTGTGAGGTAATGATATGTTCATTAACTTGATTGTTGCAATTGTTTCACAAAGTATATATGTATCAAGACGTCACATTGAATACCTTAAAAAATAAAAACCTTTAATATGGAAATAAAAGTGAACAACAACAATAAAAAAGAGAGTAAGAGACAGCTGAAATTCCCCAGTGGGAATTTTGCTGCAGACTTTAGAACAGGTGCATTTGTATAAACATTTGAGAGGATATCAATGTTTTATTAATAACCTAGATATAGAATTATCTAAAAGATGTTGCATGTGCAGTATGACAAGTCATATAAAACCATATTAAATTGAAACAAAGCAAAAATATTGTAAATGTTAAAACTACCATCAACTAAGTTCCATCCATGTGCCAGGCACTGTGCATATATCATCTTTCTTACTCTCAAAAGTTTAATAAGATAGATATTTTTATCTTTGTTGTATATGCAAGGGAATAGTAAAAGTATTTGGCTTTAATTAATTATATTTTCCAGGCTCCTTTTGAGGACCTGAAATACCAGAACATGGCTTATATGTCTGCATATCAGGTAAAAAGTCTGGTCTCCTGGATCCAGGCACTGACTCAGAGGAAGATATGGGCATGTCTGCCTGCTTCAGGGCTAATGTGATTTGTAGTGAGAGATTCAATGAGCAGGCATAAATCATTTACAATTCTGGAACCAATATTTGGGAACATTGACATTTTTGCAACAGGAAAATAAATGTTGGTGGCACCACTTAAGATAAGTAAATTGCTAAAGAATAAAATCCAAATCAAATTTATAACAATATTCATAAGATAAAATTTTAAAACACTTGAGTTCAAACAAAAATCCAAATGACTTAACTTCCTATATTTAGCATCATGCATTACTTCATCTTGTCTGAAATTGTGGTTGATTTTATAGAGTGTTCTCTTTGCCCATGGATGTAGGGGGTGAGATGAGAAGGGAAGGGGGTTAGTGGAAAGAGTGCTTGGAGTCAGGAGTTAGGGTTCTAATTCTCACCCCTAACCCAAAGGGTATGGCTTTGAGAAAATCATTTGGGCCTCTGTTTCCACATCTGATATATAAACTTTTATGGGATTAAGGGATTCCAAAATTCCATTTTAATTCTGACATTCTATAAATACGCTGTAAACTTTATGCTTTTTTTATAGTACTTTTCAATAACACCGGGTCACCTGCTACTTGGCTTCTTCCACTTGCCCTGGCAGGTACCATTGTCTTCTAATAACACATAAGAGGAGTTCAGCATGAAGGAGAAAGGATATGTCGTTCTTTGGAGTGACACAATTCTTTGGAGGCTCTGTTCCCCAGCCTAAATAGGAGGGATAAATGATTTTCAGAAGAGACAGGAGAAGAAAGGAACAAATGTCCTGGATATTGTCTCCTTGTCAACAGAACACGTACTGGTTTCTTTTGAAAGGAGACAGAAAGCATGCCAGCTAAACTGGGAGCACTAAGTTCTTCTCTGCTTTGTGAAAATGAATCTGCAACAAACTCCTGGTCTTTATCTGATGCCCATCTTTCTGCAAGTTGTCTGCAGAAGCTTTGCAATGTGGCTACTTGGTGAGTTCACATACAGCCCAATGTGTAGTTCTGATGGAGCCTGAAAATCAGCTCTGAAAGGTTCTACTCGGAGGATGCCTCTGAAGTGAGAGGCATGAACAAAGAAACTAACCTTCGAGTAAGTCCAGCCATATTTTAACAAATATGCAATGAATAATTTGGTTGGAAGGTAAATCAATTGATTATGCATAGAGAAATGTATTATGTTAAGGAGTACATACAATAAGTACATAAAATACATTTGTTTAGAGGGGTTATAAAATTATTATTATATGGCTATACATGTTTGGAAATAGTCTGTATTAGTAGAAATAGAATGAACCAAAAAATATATTTATTAAAATATATGAGGAGCAGGTGAAAGAAAGAAGTGTAGGACTATTTATATCTTGTTACCAAATAAGCAAAGAAAAAGTATGGCTAATTAACTGGAATTATTGAAAAGAGACCCCCACCAGCTTTCCTAACTAGGCTCTCTTCTTGTGTTAATGACATTGTGTCCACAAACGCTGTGTGCAGATGAGGCAATCAGGTAGAGCCATCCTTGATCTTCAGATCATCTTGAGTGGGTTTGGAGAGCATTTTGAGTAGAGGACAAAGACTGGGATAATATGGCTAAGGTCTTATATTGCAAATAAAAGAGATACACTGAGTTTTTATGTTCAAGACCATCTTGGGCCTACCTGTTGGTTAGGTAGGCCTACCTGGGCCTACCTGGTTACACCAGCAGGTGTAACCTGAGAAATGTGAATAAATCCAGGTTATCTCACCTCCTATGTTTGCTGTCATCATTTTATAAAAGGATTCCTGGCCTAGGGGAATATTAGAGTTCATTCTCTTGGTGGCTATTGAGAGCTAAGTTAGATTGCTAGTAATTGGGTGGCGTGATGCCTCATTTGTTTCTCCCTGAAGCCTCTTGCTGTCAGAGGGTCAGCATTGTCTAGAGGAAGTGAAATAATGAAGTTAACATGATTGAGGTTCACTATATGCAGGAAAAGGTGGAAATGAATAAAACCAATTTACTAAAAGCACTATGTGGTCTCTTAGGGAGACAAGACCCACACATTTGAAATAATGAAAGAAGAGTACAAGATAGTGAATAAGTATACTGGTTTCCCATTGCTGCTGTAACAAATTATCACAGATTTAGTGGCTTAAAACAACACACGTTTATTATCTTACATTTTTGTAGATTAGAAGTTAAATATCCAACATGGGTCTCACTAGTCTAAAATGTTTGCAGGGCTGTTTTCCTTTCTATAGGTTCTAGGGAAGAATCCATTTCCTTTCAATTTCCGGCTTCTGAAGGCCTTCCAGTTTCCTTGGTTCATGGCCCCCTTCCTCTATCTTCAAACCTGGCATGGAATGCATCTCACATCACATCATTCTGACCTCCTCTTATGCTTCCCTCTTTTACTTGACGGGATCCTTGTGATTACCTTAGGTCCAACTCCTGGAGAATCCAGGATAATCTCTCTGTTTCAAGGTCCTCCATTTAATCACATCTGCAAAGTCCCTTTTGCTCTGTTTTCAGGGATTAGGGTATGGACATTTTGGGGGAGATCATTCTTCTGCCTGCCATAATAAGTAAAGGCTGGGCTAAGTGACAAAGAATGCAAATGATGGGGGTTGGAGAAGAGGCTGCTGTGGGCTGGAGCACTTTGGGAAGCCTCCCAGAGATGGTGGGGCTAGACCCAAAAAGTGGCTAAACAGTGGATACAGAGTCTCTGTTGAGGGATCCAACTCCTGGGTTGGGAAGGGGATGAGGAGATAAGACAAGCCTTCTTTATATCAGGTGCCATCCTCTATGCTTTTTTTGCTGGGAAGAGAGACCTCCTGAATATGTACTGTATGGTTATTGGCATTTACCACTCAGGTGGACTATGTCTAGAAATCATGAAATCTCATGTATCAGAAGTTTCTCTTCTATCAACTTCCAATTTATTATGTGTCCCTTTGATATTCATGTTCAGATATGCTATAAACAGAGGGGAGATATTGAGCCAACTGGTGTCAGGATTGGTGCAGACATCTCTGGTGCGAAACTCCAGTAGGGGTGGGGAATGGAAACTTTGCCACCACATTAGTCCATGTCTTAGAAGATTATGATGGTGCTATTAAATCTTAAAGTTGGTGTTGGCCTTTTAACCCATGGCTTAGATATCTTTGCTAGACTCCTTTGACAAATAACAAAGAGCAGGTTTCTAATAAATTGAGCACCGAATTAAAACCCATTTGAAAAAAAATCCACTTAAAAAAATTTAATGGCTGCACTGAGGTTGTGCAGGCAATAGGGAATTGCTAAAATGTGTGGGGAATGTAGGTGAGCCTCAGGACTTTCCAGCACCCAGTGTGGGGAAGATTTCTAATGTCTCCCTACTCCCCAGGAGAGAAGGCGATCAGTATTCATATTCAGGCATTGGGGCTCTGAAGATTTTTTGTGTAACTCCCCCACTACCATGGGGTATATTAACTGCCACTAGAGCTTAAAACAAGGGACACCAAATCAGCACATTTTAGGTTAGATCAGAAACGAGAAAAACACTTATGGCAAAAAGAAAGAATGGGATATTATTTCTATGGGGGTTTTTCTGGCCTCTCCTTCTTCGAAAATGAGAGGGCTTAACTGACATTTTTGTAGAGTGGAGCTGACTGTTACCCAGGGAGCAATTCTTCCTAACCCCACTGGTACTTTATTTGTTGTAGGCAACAGGAGAGGTTCCTTCTAAGGTCCAGGGGCTATTTTTAAGGTGACTTCAGCTGCCAGGGAAAGAGCTGAGTATAGTGGACAAGGGCCAGGCTGGTTACTGAGAGGTGGATGGACTTAGTGGGTGATGTCAAGGAATTACTCAGGATGGGTTCCTTTAGCATGATTTCTCCCTTGGCTCAGACTAGCTGGATCCAGAATAGCTCTTCTTTCCCTGGCTAGGAACATTGTTCTGTGGAACAAGAGAGATAGAGATAGGAATCTTCCCATGGTACCAGAAAGCTCATTACAGAGATGATTCCTTTACGGGTATTGCCAGGGAATAATAAGTTACATATAAGGGGATTTCTTATATAAATAGACTCTGACTTAGATTATGAAGAGTATGTCTTCAAGGTCTTATGCAACTGGATTTGAGTCTTGGCTCTACTGCTCACTTAATTGTTCTTGGGCAGATAATAATCTCCCTAAACTACAGTTTCTCAACATGTAAAATGGGGAAAATAAGAACTACCTAGGAAAGTTAAAGCTATTTTATGCTAGAACACCTGACACACTGCTTGGCATGGAGCAAATTCTTAAGAGTGGTGGCTATTATTACTAAAACAAGAGCTTGTTCCTTCAAGCACCAAATGACATTGGCTTAATACAGTAAATTAAGCAAAATCATTACATATTCCTCTGTCTTCTTAAGAGGACAATCTGTAAGCCTTTAATTCTCAAAATAAAACCAATTGTCAAGGCCACAACAGAATGGCTCTGCCTTCCCCAACTCTCTCAGGTTCATGCCTGGCTGTGTTGTGGCCTCACTACCCAGCAGGATTAAGGACCTGGCATATTGCCGGCATGGAGTAGGCACTGTAGAGTGATGGCTATTATTATCATTATGACAAAAGCTTACCCCTTCAAGTGCCAAATGATATCAATTTAGTTATCTAATTTTCCATTAGAAAAAAACACATTTCACACACCTCTACCTTCTATAAAAAATAAGCCAAATGCACTTTCAATTCTTTCTATTCATTGTCACCATCATAAGAATATCACTTGATGTGCTGGCCCATATGTTGGACCAATAGCCTCAAGCAAGATCATACCACACTGTCTTTCTCTTTGAGGTCTAATATATATGTAATTTCATGATTATTCTATTTTGTTTCTTCAGTTTCTTCAGTTTGTCCCTATCACTTCTTGCTGGTTTCAAGTAATATAGCAGTAATCTATCTACTTCCATTTTCATTTGGTACACAGCAAAACGAACAATAAAACACCAACAAAAACAAAATTCAAGCTTAGTGAAATGGTATGGGAACAAAGAACTTATAGTCATGGAGTATGGACCTGTAGATGCTGGTCGAGAACTATAGAAACGGGACTTTTTGGACATCTGCTCAACTAATTTGTATTCAAGAGAACAGAAGCAAAGCTTGTCAGGATTATGTGTAGGCACAGAGCAGACACTGAGTGATGGTCTTTTGGTTAGGAACTTCATGGTCTTTTGCAACAACAACTTCAACTGACATGTGCTCAGAGAAACCAAACAGAACAAGCAAACATGTTAGAGCTGGGTGTGCGTGAAGAGCCCATAGACAATTGAGTGAGAACTTCTTAATGATCGTGATGGCAGTAATGGATTACTGTGACACCCATTACAGATATTCATATGCAATTTTTTTGGACTTTTTTTTTTTCTCAGCTTTTTCTGTTTTAAGGAAGGTCGCCAGGCAAGTGACACCTGATGAGTGGGTGTTTTGTAGTTTCAGGAGGTACAGTACTGGTGAAGACAAGGTCCATAATGTGGGAAGGTGTCTCAGTCTGTTATCTATTAGTTTTAACACCATACTTGAAACTGGATAATTTATAAAGGAAGGGAATTTATTTCTTATAGTTATGGAGGTTGAGAAGTACAAGGTTGAGGGACCACATCTGGTGAGGGCTTTCTTGCTGGTGGGGTCTCCCTGCAAAGTCCTGAGGTGGCACAGGCAGCACATGGAGAAGGGCTTATGTGTGCTTGTTCCTCTCCTTATAAAGCCGCTAGTACCACTCCCATGACAACCCATTACTCCATTAACCCACTATTTCATTAATCCATCAATAGATTAATTCATCCATAAGGACAGAGCCTTCATGATCCAATCACCTCTTACTGGCCCCCCAACTCTCAATACTGCCATGTTGGGGATTAAGTTTCCATATGAGTTTTGGAGGGGACATAAAACTATAAACAAGGGTTCAGTTATCCAGGCTGCAGTTTTGTGAGGATTATGTCTCTGGTTAATAGGGTTCTGAGGACATGAGTAGAAATGGTGTCTTTATTTCTAGGCAAATGTCTGATTGGTCCTTGGATCTGGGGAAAGATAATCAATTTTCAGGTTTTCAGATCTTACATTGATTTCTGTACTGCAAAGTCATTCTTTGAAATCAAAAACTTTAAAGGATCTTAAAAGGCCCTTTGGAAAACCCTTAGACCTGGCACCAGTTGTCTTGGGCATACTTTCAAGCAGTAGTGAAACATGCTTAAGCAATCAATGCCTAATTTCTCTTCAGCACCAACAAGTGTTATTTACAGATAACCTCCAGTTAAATGAGAATGTGGTGAGCAGGCTGCCTGAAGAATCCAAGGACTGAGCAAAGACCACGGGTTAGAGAATAGTTCTTCCTTTTACCCTGCTTTGCCTTGTGGAAAGCCTGGCAATGTCTTGATCCTTCTGTCTTTGTCTCAGAATTTCAAGATTTATTGCCCAGCAAACTGCTATGAAATCTTTTTTCCTCTCTCTGTAGGAAGATAGAGATTCCAGGTTCCTGCAGGTCGTAAAGCAGGATTAAGAGAAGTTGTAGAGAAAGCTTATTTTTACTTCTGTCATGTATACTGAACATGAAATGTTTATACTAGCCATTTGGCTTTTATGTTTCTTCTCTGAGGTCTTACTAGGTGTGAGGTAAAGTTAAATTATATGCAGCTGCTAGATCATATATAGATCATGTTAGGAAAGTTGTTCTAGTGATTTAACCTCTGTTTATATGTTTTTAAAATAGTTACATGTCATTAAAATAGCTGTGAGGCCAGTCTTACACTTTTAGTTTATTTAAATGGAGAGGGTGTGAAGGAGGCGAACATAGAAGAACAAAGAACAAATGAAGGACATTATGTGATGGCAATTGGATTTACTTAGAGGTTAGTTGAAAAATACTGGTGATGATTATTTTATTATATTTTGGTGGTGAATACATGCTCGAATTCCTGGTAAGCACTTCTAGAAGAAGAAGTGTTCAAGAAAGCTTCTCTCAGGGGGTTCTGGTTCAAGATGGCTGACAGAAGCAGCTAGTGTGTGGATTGCTTTCAGTGAGAGGTAACAAAATGGTTAGTAAATACTAGCTCTTTAAGCAGATTGTCCAAGAGATCACACTGAGATTTGCCAAGGAAGCAACTGGACCCACAGAGAACAGCAAAGGTGTTCCAACTTTGGGTACATGCAGTTGGGTGTTGATTGTGGTGGTATCAGCTGGTTGGGCCAACCTGACCTCAGACCGTGGGGGAAGTGGTCAGGTGCCAGCAGAATTGGAATGAGTAGGTAATTCTCAAGTCTCAGGACTTTAGATGGTCTACTGGGCAGCATGTATGAGTCATGAAGGGGCTGGACCAGTGTCAGGGTAACCCAGAGTTTGGGTTCTGGCTGTGATGGGGAGGGGCTGGCTGGTCCCCAGCCACTGGCAGAACTCTCAGGCAGAATGCTTAGGTGGTTGGAGTCCGAGAGAAGATCACAGGGCTACCCGAAATGCTCAGGTGAGAGTGGGGTGGGTACATCTGGAGCCAGAAGGAGGCAAGTCTTGTTAGCTTAGGAGGGGGAGTGGGGGTAGGGAGGGGATCTCATGGTAGGTAAACAGTCTGGCTGCCTTTCAGTACAGTGGCTGTGGTGCTAAGAGCACAGGAAAGCCCTCAGTCCCGTTAGTTCCCTCCCTAGCCTGAGGGTAGGTGGCAGAAATGGGGACAGCAGCCACAGCAATTGCAGAGGATCTGTCAGTCACCTCTGGGAGTTTCTTCCCAGAGGAATGCAGAGCCATGCTGTGATCAGGCAGAGGCAGAGAGGCTGCACTGGGGTCCAAGCCAGTGGGCCCTGTCTGGCAAGGAGCAACAGGGATAGGGTCTGCAGTCTGGTTATCTAGAGGAAAATGGATAAACTCCTGGAAACACCCAAAGCCCCAATATTGAATCAGGAAGAAATTGAAACCGTGAACAGACCAATAGTGAGTCCTGAAATTGAATTATTAATAACAAACTTACCAACCAAAAAATGGCCAGGACCAGATGGATTCATAGTCAAATTCTATTAGACATATGAAGAAGGGCTGATATCAATTCTACTGTAAGTATTCCAAAGAATTGAGGAAGAGGGACTCCTTCTTAGCTCATTCTATGAAGTCAGATACCAAAACTTGGCAAAGACAAAACAAAATTTAAAAAAAAGAAGAAGAAGAAAGAAAACTACAGACCAATATCCCTGGTAAACGTAGGTTCAAAAATCCTCAACACACTACTAATAAATCAATTCAGCATCACATCGAAAAGTTAATTCACCTCAATCAAGTAGGCTTTATTCTCGAGATTATTGGTTTGGGCAAAGATTTCTTGAGTAATACCCTGCAAGTACAGGCAACCAAAGCAAAAATGGATAAATGGAGTCACATCAAATTAAAAAGCTTCTGCACAGCAAAGGAAACAGTCCACAAAGTGAAGGGATAACCTAAAGAATGGGAGAAAATATCTGTAAACTATCCAACTGGAAAGAGATTAATAAGCAGAATATATAAGGAGCTCAAACAACTCAATAGGAAAAAATACAATATGATTTAAAAAATGGACCAAAGGTCTGTATGGACATTTCTCAAAAGAAGACATGCAAATGACAAACAGGTTTATGAAAAGGTGCTAAACATCAAGGATTATCAGAGAAATGCAAATCAAAACTACAGTGAAATATTATCTTACCCTAGTTAATTGGTTTTATCCAAAACACAGGCAGTAACAAATGCTGGCAAGGATGTGGAGAAAAGAGAACCCTTGTAAACTGTTGGTGGGAATGTATATTAGTACAACGACTAGGGAGAACAGTTTGGAGGTTCCTCAAAAAGCTAAAAATAGAAATACCATATGATCCAGCAATCCCAGTGCTAGATATATACCTAAAAGAAAGGAAATCAGGATATCAGGGAGGTATCTGCACTCCCATGTTTATTGTGGCACTATTCATAATAGTTGAGATTTGGAACCACCCAAGTGTTCATCAGCAGATCAATGGATAAAGGAAATGTGGTTCATATACACAATGGAGTACTCTTCAGCCATTGAAGAATGAGACTCTGTCACTTGAAACAACATGGATGAAACTGGAGGTCATTATGTTAAGTGAAATAAGCCAAGCACAGAAAGACAAAAATCACATGTTTTCATTTATTTCTGGGAGTCAAAAATGAAAACAATTGAACTCATGGAGATAGAGAGTAAAATGATGGTTATGTGAGGCTGGAAAGCATGTCGTGGGGAGTGGAGTTGGTTAATCAGCACAAAAATATAGTTAGACTGAATAAGATATAGTATTTGATAGCATAACAGGATAACTACAGTTAACGATAATTTATTGTACATTTAAAAATAACTGAAAGCATATAATTGAATTGTTTTTCACACAGAAAAAGGATAAATACTTGAGGTGATGAATACCCTATTTACCCTGTTGTGATTATTATGCATTGTATGCCTATATCAAACTATCTCATGTACCCATAAGTATATACACTGGCTATGTGCTCACAAAAGTTTTAAAAAGCATTGTTGAAAGAAATCATAGATGACACAAATAAATGGGAAAACATTCCATGCTCATGGACTGGAAGAATCAATATCATTAAAGTGACCACACTGCCCAAGGCAATCTACAGATTCAATGCTATTCCTGTCAAACTACCAACATCATTTTTCACAGAAGTAGTAAAAAACTATTCTAAAATTCATATGGAGCAACAACAACAAAAGAGCCAGAATAGCCAAGGCAATTTTAAGCAAAAAGAACAAAGCTGGAGGCATCACATTACCCAACTTCAAACTATACTACAAGCCTATAGTAACCAAAAGAGCATGACACTGATACAAAAACAGACACATAGACCAATAGAACAGAATAGAGAATCCAGAAGTAAAGCCACATACCTGAAGCTATCTGATCTTTGACAAAGTCAACAAAAACAAGCAATGCAGAAAGGACTCCCTATTCAGTAAATGGAGCTGGAATAACTGGCTAGCCATATGCAGAAGAATGAAACTGGACCGTTACCTTTCACCATATATGAAAATTAACTCAAGATGGATTAAAGGCTTAAATGAAAGACCTAAAACTATAAAGATCCTAGAAGAGAACCTAGGAAACCTATTCTGCACATCAACCTTGGCAAATAATTTATGACTAAGTTGTCAAAGGCAATTGCAACAAAAACAAAAATTGACAAGTGGGACCCAATTAAACTAAAGGGCTTCTTCAAGGCAAAAGAAATGACCAACAGAGTAAATGGAAAACCTACAGAATGGGAGAAAATATTCACAAACTATGGATCTGACAAAAGTCTAACATCCAGAATCTATAAGGAGCTTAAACAATTCAACAAGTAAAAACAAAATATCCCCATTAAAAGTGGGCAAAACATGTAAGCAGACACTTTTCAAAAGAAGACATAGAAGTGGCCAAGAAACATGACAAAATGCTCAATATCACTAATTATTAGAAAAATGAAAATCAAAACCACAATGAGATGCCATCTTACCCCAGTCAGAATGACTATTACTAAAAAGTAAAAAATATTAGATGTTGGAGAGGCTGTGGAGAAAAGGGAATGCTTACACAATAATGGAAATGTAAATTAGTTCAGCCACTGTGAAAAGCAGTTTGGAGATTTTTCAAAGGACTTAAACAGAACTAACATTTAAGCTAGTAATTCCATTAGTGGGTATGTACTCACAGGAAAATAAATTGTTCTACCAAAAAGACACATGTACTCATATGTCCATCAGAGCACTATTCACAATAGCAAAGACATGGAATCAACCTAGATGCTTATCAATGGTGGACTGAATAAAAAAAAAGTGGCATGTATACATCATAGAATACTACACAACCATAAAAAGAATGAAATCATGTCTTTTGCAGCAACATGGATACAGCCGGAAGCCATTGTCTTAAGTGAACTAATGCAGGAACAGAAAACTAAATAGTGTATGTTTTCATTTATAAGTAGGAGTTAAAACTTTGGGTAAACATGAGTGTAAAGATGTGAGCAATAGACACTGGGGACCATGTAGGAGGAGGGAGGAGGGCAAAGACTGAAAAGGTATCTACTGATTACTATGCTCACTACCTGGGTGATGGGATCAGTCATACTCCACACATCAGTGTCATGCAGTATACCCATGTAACAAACCTGCACATGTACCCCCTGAACCTAAAATAAAAATTGAAATTAAACAAAAAAAGGAGAAAGCTTCTTTCAGTGAAATATGAATTGTGTCAGGTTACTCTTGTAAATCTTATTTTTTCCTTGCCCTTTCAGAGCTCCTGCCCTCATGAGGAATTCCGTTTTGTCATATTGCTTGGTCCCCCCCTCCCCCAGTAGGAGTGCTTATTAAGAGTCTGGTAGACTCCCCATTCATTTTTAGAAATAGAAGCTACTCTTTTGTTTTATTTTTATTTTTTGAGACAGGGTCTTGTTCTGTCGCCCAGGCTGAGGCTGGAGTGCTGTAGCATAATCACAGCTCACAACAGCCTTGACCTCCTGGGCTCAATCAATCCTCCTGCCTCAGCCTACCAAGTAGCTGGGATTACAGGTGAGCACCAGCATGCACAGCTAATTTTTGTATTTTTTGTAGAGATGGGGTTTCACCATGTTTCCCAGACTTGTCTTGAACTCCTAGGCTCAAGCAATCAGCCCACTTGGCCTCCCAAAGTGCTGGGATTATAGGCATGAGCCGCCATGACTAGCCTAGTCTAGGTATTTATTTATTTATTTGAGATGAAGTCTCACTCTGTTGCCCATTTATTTATGTATGTATTTATTTATTTGAGATGAAGTCTCACTCTGCCACCTATTTCTTTCTTTATTTATTTATCTGAGATGAAGTCTCACTCTGTCACCCAGGCTGGAGTGCAATGGTGCGATCTTGGCTCACCGCAACCTCTGCCTCCCGAGTTCAAGTGATTCTCCTGCCTCAGCCTTCTGACTAGCTGGGATGACAAGCACGCACTACCATGCCTGGCTAATTTTTGTACTTTTAATAGAGATGGAGTTTTACCACGTTGGCCATGCTGGTCTCAAACTTCTGACCTCAGGTGATTCACCCACGTTGGTGGTCTAGGTATAGGAAAGGATTTCATACAGGGAATTTTATGATAAAAAAAACAATGTTTGAAGTTTTTCTAGATGCTACCTTTACCATAGTCACAGAAGTGGGGACTAAGGACACCATGCACCTGAATTGACATCAAGAGAATCCCATCAATGCTGCAATCCAGGGATTATAGAGCTGCTGTTGCTGCTGTGACAACTACCTTTCAACATTCAAAGTACTCTGGACCCTGGAATGCTGCTGGAGAACTCCTGGTTCCTTGACCCTGCTTGACAGGAGAAAGCAGAAGAAACAGCAGGAATATAGACTGTCTCACTCCTGTCTCCCAAGTTTCACAAAAGGCATCTAATTGGATAAAGTTTCCATTCTGAACTTAATTTGAAAAAGGTGTGGGAACAATCATGTTTTAGGTTTCCATCCAACCAGGAGGGTTGAGAGGATTCTGAGTGCAGTGATACAATTTCCACCATAGTAGTCATGCTCTGAATAGTCCCAGCCTTCAGTGGATTAAGGCTTATACCAAAGGAAATAATCTGTAATCATGGAATAATGAAACTTTATCCATCAGTGATTGAAACTCTTTTTTTTTTCTCTCAGTTGTGGGAGGATTTTTCAGATGTCAACTCATCAATGATCCTCTACTAATTTTACCTTTGGCCTACTGGTGCCTTATGGTTAGGGACATCCAATAAAGGGCAGTGCTCTTGCTTAATTTTCTATTTCTCGCTGCTCAGGCATGCAATGTATTGTCATGTGTAATTTTATAATTAAGATTTTCAAGGCTGGGCACGGTGGCTCATGCTTGTAATCCCAGCACTTTGGGAGGCCGAGGTGGGCGGATCATGAGGTCAAGAGATCGAGACCATCCTGGCCAACATAGTGAAACCCTGTCTCTACTAAAATATAAAAATTAGCTGGGCATTGTGGCGCACGTCTGTAGTCCCAGCTACTTGGGAGGCTGAGGCAGTAGAATTGCTTGAACCCGGGAGGTGGAGGTTGTGCCACCGTGCCACTGCACTCCAGCCTGGTGCCTGGCGACAGAGTGAGACTCTGTCTCAAAAAAAAAAAAAAAAAAAAAATATTTTCACGTCCTCACTTTCTTCCATTCTAATGGAACACAACCTTGAGTGTACATAATGGAAGGTGCAAAGGAGGCACATTTGTGCTGGCTGTATCAGTTTGTGTTGGAAAGCTCTGAGGGACAACAACTAGGGCTCTGGCCAGGGCTGCAGCCATCCAAGAACTGGCAGGAAGCCCCACCAGACACTCTCACCTGACATTGCCCCTCAGGATGAGTCCTGCAGGTTTGGTTCCTAAAGGCTTAGAAAGAGGCTCTTGCAGAAGCACAGCAGCTCTGTTCTCTGTTAAAACCATTACTGTTCTGCACACAGAAAGGCAGAGCTCTGTACAGGATATTCACCAATTCCTCTGGCATACTGAAGATGGGATCCCTGCCATGAAACAGTGAAATTCTTCACTTCCTGTTCCCCCCCAAACATCCCTGTCATGATAAAAGCCAGAGACAAACATTATTGATCATTTTCTATCACTCAAAGAGCAAATGCAGGGAGGGGAATGCAAGGAGGGATTTCTCTTTGTTGAGCACTGAGAGAACATGACAAATGGTTACAGGGAAGGCTCTGTGTTCTGAAAGTCTTATAGCTATTCTCAAGAACCACACTCATTATCCCCCAATGGGTGGTGGGAGGACATCTCATCAGTGCTGTCAGTCAGACAGGGCTGTGTCAGGCGTAACTCAGCTCTCCTCTGCTAATGTAGCCAGGGGAAGAATGCCAAAGAAGGAATGCTCTTTCATTTAAGTGACTTGGAGGATATTTACTAAATGGAAATCAATCCTTTTTGAAATTTAAAAAAGATCTGAGTTAGGATCCTCTCCTGAACAATGAAATCAACAGGGAATTCAGGCAAGAATTACTTTAGGATTATTCTTTGTGGGTCCTTTCCCTTCTCTGGGTGCCTCCTTTTTCACCTTAAAGTCTAATCTGAATTCTCTTCTCATGAGAAGAGACCAAAGCTTGGTCTTACTCCAAGCTTTGACTTGACATTTTCAGAAAGTCCTGACCAACAGCCTTATCTTGGAATATCAGGTGACTTGACAAGCTGTAGAGAAATCCTCATTTGGCACTATTGTATAGACGTCTATTATATAAGCCTATGTAGTTAATTGTCACCAAAACAATTGTAAGCATGGACTAGATTAATAAATGAGCATAAATAATATGAACTTAATGAGCATGATGAATGTTCACAAACCTGGCTATGTGTATAGGAATGTGTTGCTGCAGATGTTGAAACCATGTTCTAAAAACCTAGGAAAAGCTGGTTATCTCTTGGTGGTCAAAGATTAAAGACAAATCTAGGCGTAGAACTACTGGAAGAGAAGAATGAAAACAATGAGTGGTCTTGTGTTATGCCTAGTGTCCCAGTGGAACTATCAGTACCACTCCCTTTCACTCTCAGAAGGATATCGGGATTGACAGTAAATTCTATTATGAATACATACATTACCAGTCTAGGCATGTGGTGAATCATCATAAACTTTGTGACACTACAGTCGAGATGTGTGGTCAATCAGTATATACTCTGTGATAGTACTCATGAGATGAAACCTAGTACTATAAAGGACAGGAAAGACAGACTACCCTGGAGGCAGAAGGAAGAAGAAAGTCCCCATAAGAAGAGAAAACTGCTGAGAGGCAAGCACTTTCTTGATTCCATATGCAGCAGAATCTACAACTCACCTGACAGCTGAAATAAATGCATCATATATGAGAGGTATGTAAAATGTTTAATGAGAGTCTATAATTTTTTAGGAGACATACATATTTAACACTATTCACCCTTTACTAAGTGCAATTTTTTGGCTTCCAGAGACTAGAGAAATGAAGGACTAGAGAAGGAAAGGACCCTGCCCTCAGGGGGATTCTAGATCTGCTTCCATGTGCTCCTCAAAAAAGCATGTGCTTTGAATAGTCCCAGCTTGCCGTGGATAAGGCTTGTGACAAAGGAAAGAATCTCTAAAAATGAACATTATTGAGGTGGGCTTCAAACCCTCCTCAATCTTGTAATATTTTTCACATACTTGAATCATAGGAAACGCTGACTCCCTACTTCCTTTAAGGACCGTGTCATATATTTAGAAAAGGTCTTGGAACCCTGTTTTGCTTGATGGAATATCAAGATTAAATGGAAAAGTTTTAAGCAATCACCTAGATCTTTCTGTGTAATAGCTTTGAATTTTCTGTAATGATGTAAATGTTTTATAGTTGTGGTGTCTGATGCCATAGTCACTAGACACATGCAGTAACTAAACACTTGACATTGTCTAGGGCAACTGAGGAGCTGATTTTGTCAAATTTAAATATAAATTGTCATATGGCTAATGGATACCATTTTGGACAGTGCAGATTCTTGACTTTTTTTTTTTGGTGCTACTTAACTGGAACAGTCAAGGTTTTTGACTGATTTTTATTTCTTTTCACTTAGATGTTTTTGGCACCATGGGCAATAATATGTTCTAAATGAAACTGGGTATATCCCAGGGAATGATAATTCATCAATTTTCATTTGCAATGGAGAAAATGTATTTGTTCACTCAATCAAAGAGATTTGTTGAGCATTACTGTGTGCTGGGCACGGTAATAGACTATGGCAAACATAAACCAGGCCCCCAGCAATCACAGGGCCTATTGATTAATAATTCATCAGTGATGGTAATGAGTTTCATTTGGTCCCTGTATTGAAGTCTTTTTTTCCCGCTTCTTCCTTTTCTCAGTCTCCAAATCTGATGTATCAGAAGCTCCTGGTTGCTTAAGCCTTATGGTAGACATAGGTCAGGCAATATCTCTGTTTTATAGAAAGAGAACTCCTGTGTCCTGATGTGACTAAGAATACAGAATGTTTAATTTCCTGTCCATTAAAAATGAGCAGCCCACATGGGAGAGATTAAGTGGCATTTCTCATACAGATTACTCACTGGTGAGCTATCATTTACAGAAATAAGTAAAAAATTTCAACAAGATGGCAGGGATTTCATCTATTTTCTTACCTAATATCTTTACTTTGGAAGAAGATGTACGCTATGCTTGCAGTTTGCCCTCTGGAGCCATCAAACATTGTAGAGGTGATTAGCTAGGATTATTAAATATGATCATATATCTTTATCTTTTTGGTCAATCACAATTTCTAGTTATCTTTTAAATAAAGTGTAATAAAAATGTAACCCAAATGCCTCCAAATCCTTTGGCCTTTTGAGACCATTCTTTTATTTAATATTCAAATGAAAATGATGGAAGCTCCCATTCTACATAACAGCAAGTCCTAGTTTTAACACACTATTCTTTTTTAGTTTAACTTCTTCTTCTTCTTTTTTTTTTTTTGGTAATTCAAGCAAATGTCCTTCAAAGGCTTGGAAAAGGAGAAAGGGATATTTGGAGATATTCTTAAAAAGCCCTGGGCGACTGGTACCGTTGTTCTAGTGGGCCCTGATTTTTATCTTTCCAAGAAAATACTGTGTCATACTGGGGTACCTGGTTAGAACTTAGGGTTGTCACTTAACTGAGGACAGAGTGAGAAGAATCCAGTTCTGGGGATATGTTTTCATGCAGCCTGGATAGTTCTGCATGATACAGGGTCCTGGAAAATTGTTGTTGGAAGAGGGCTTGGAGACCCGTCTGTAGTTTTCGTGGAGGTGGGGGGACAGGTAAGATCATCTTCATCCATCTTAGGCACCAGTTCATGAGGTGGTTAATCCCTCTATGTTGTTTTAATTGAGATAATATCTAAATAATGAAAAAAAGATTATTTTTCAATTGTAAAAATATTAGATACAGATTATAAAAAAATTCAAGCAGCATAGAAAAGTATGAGAAAGCAGAATTATTGAAAAGCACAGAAACAACCACTGTTCACATTTAGGTGACCACCCTATGTAATATCTCTATGCTTACTGGTGCACATCTGTACATAGCCACACTAATTTTTAAATAAATGAGACCATTTAAAATTTTTTGATTTTTTTCATTCTTTATTTCTCTCTTAAAATTTTTTTATCTCCTTTTTCTCTTTGCTTTTCCATTCCTTCCTTTCACACCAGCCAACAATATTAATAGCCTGTGTGTATTCTTTTATAATTTTCTCCAAGCTCATATCATCACAGGAAATCACATCAGACATAAATCTACTCAAATTGGAGGAGTTTGTTAATTGCATTAAAAGGGCTCTTTAATTGCATTAAAATTGCTCTTCTTAATTTTGCTCTTCTCCCAGCAATGCTTAAACAACATTTTTCCTAATGAGTTCAAATACCGTCTAATTCATTATTTTTAATGACTGGTTAATAATATCCGTAGAGGTTCCCCAAAATTTCTACATTCATAGTACTCTTGGTGGCTTAGTCATTTTTTTCATATCTATAGGCCAAAAGAAATACTTAACACTTTCATTTATTAGGTAGCTAAGTTCATGCAACTTAAAATATTTATGCCCTAACTCAGTAGCATTTGAAAAAGAAAACATGTAAATTAGAAGAAAATATAATATTTTAATTTAGTTTTTAAGCAACCACAGTTTCTAATAGTGTGTGTGTAGCTATTGGGTACTGCAAAACTTTCCAAACTTTAGAATCACACTAATTTCATTCCAGAGTTTGGAAGCAACACCACCTTCATTGACTGTCCCACACTGGTTTTTGTGTGATACTTGCTTTATATCACAGAAGCTTCTGGTTCCTAAGTTGTGGCAACAGCAAAAAGAAATTAATATGATCTAATATTGAAACTATCAACCACCTTAAGCTAGTAGTTCATGTATTGTCCAAAAGATGTCAAATATGTTTTCCTAGAAAATTTTATGTATCCCGTAGTGTCCCATGAGTTGGCTTTAGTATCATAAGGTTTTTCAATACACAGTTTAGGAAATATGGGTCTATAGTATGGATGTTTAAAATTTTTAAACTCTGAAAATAATTGACTGTTCAGAGACAAATGATAGCAATGTATTGTGAGATTTAAAGTGGGATATATAACATACATAGATTTGAAACTATGACAAGAACACAAAGGACGGGAGGGGATAATGGTTGTGCATTGCTGTAGGGTTTTATACTTTGTGGGAAGAGGCATATTATTTGAAGATAGATTGTAGTAAGTTAAAGATGTATATTGTAGATCCTAGAGGAACCAATAAAATGTAACAAGTAGTGGAGATTAAAATGAAATAATAAATGCTCAATTACTCCAAAAGAAAACAGGAAATATTTTTAAAAAGAAACAAACTTCAGATAGCACAAATAGCAAGGTAGTAGCTTATAACCTAAAAATATTGATAATATAAAATATAAATCATTTAAGTCCAATTTAAATACAGAGATTGTCAAACTGCATAAAAAGTTACGGATAATTTAAAAGTAAAAGAATGAAAAAAAAGATATATCATGCCAATACTAATCACCCTAAAGGTAGAATGGTTATATTAATGTCAGATGAAGATTTCAGAACAAAGAATATTACCAGGTATGAAAAGAAGTAGTTCTATAATAATAAGAAAATGAAAGAAAATAACCATCCTGTGTGTTTCTTTTCAATAGCTGAGCTTGAGAAGAAATGAGGCAAATGTATGGCAGTACCTGAAGAAGAAACAGACAAGTCTGCAATTAGAGATTTCAACATTCGTCTCTCAGTAATTGATGGAAGAATTAGCCAGAAAATAGTAGAGCTAAAGAAGACTTGAACAATGCTAACAACCAACTGAACCTAATTTACATTATGGAATTCTTCGCAACGGACAGTAGAATACACATTCTTTACAAATGTACATTAAACAAGAGAGACCATATGGTAGGGCATAAAACAAGTCTTAATAAATTTAAACTGACTAAAATCATACAATGCATACTCTTTTGTGTCTTAATAAGTTCAAAATGATTGAAACAGTAAAGATTACATTCTATGACCCAATGGAATTGAATTAGAAATCCATAAAAGAAAGATTCCTGGAAAATTGTCAAACATTGGAAGTTAACAATATACCTCTAAATAACTCATAGGTCAAAGAGAGAACCACAAGGGAAATTAGAAGATATGAATGGAATGAAAATGAAAATAAAATATATCACAATCTGTGTGACATAGCTAAATAACTGCTTCACGGGGAGGTTCATAGGCTTAAATACTTGTATGAGAAAAAAACCACTCTAAAATGAGTGAACTAACATTCTGACTTAAGAAGCTAGAAGAAAAAGAGCAAATTAAGCCCAAAGTAAATAGAAGGGAGGAAATAATAAAGGTAAGTGCAGAAATCAGTGTAAGAGGAAATGAAGAGATGATAGTGAAAGTCAGTGAACCACAAGCTTATTCTTTTTTTTTTTTTTTTTTGAGATGTGGTCTTGCTATTTTGCCCCCACTGGTCTTGAAATATGGGACTCAAGTGATCCTTCCACCTCAGCCTCCCTAATACAAGGAGCTGGGATGGCAGCCTCATGTCATTGCCCTAGCTTGCCTCTTTTAAAATATGTATATAACTGATAAACCTGTATTGAACCTGCTCAAATAAAAGGGAAGTCACAAATTACCAATATCAGGAGTGCTACAGAATTATCACCATAGAGTCTCAGGATAAAAGCAAATAATATTATTAAACAATAATAAAGGTTAATAAAGAAGTATTATTATGATCAAATTTATGTCAATAAATTTAAAATGTAGATTACATGTACAAATTCCTTGAAAGATACAAGTTACCAAACTGACAAAAGTAACAGTCAACCAAGGAAACTGAATACCTAACTAACTAAAATTTTTCCCGCACAGAGAACTTGAGATCCAGATGGTTTCTCCAGTGAATTCTGCCAAAAATTTAAGAAAAAAACCAATATATACAAACTCGTGTTACAAGTTCAATTCATTTTATAATTCAATAATTTAGAATTAGCCTGGTACTAAAATCAAACAAAGTAATCACAGGAAAAGGAACCTGCAGATCACTACACTTAATTGCATGTAAATTATATTACAACAAAATTAATTAAAATAATTTAGAAGTAAAATGGCATGTCAGATGGTGATAAGTTCACCAGAGAAAAGTACATAAGGGAAGAGAGATTGAGGAAGCTGGGTGTGGTGAGGATTCTACTTTAAGTTGGTTAGGGAAGGCCCAAGAATGTTACTTTTGAGGAATAACCTGAAAAGGAGAGGAAAGAAAAAGGTTACATGATATAAGAAGGTACACAGAAAGCAACACTTTACTCAAAATCATCAGAAATACCAAGGTTTAGCATTTGGTTAGAAAGATTCCAAACATACATTTATGTATACAAAATTAGACAAAAAGCATGGATACATAGGTGGTAGGCAAATAGATAAATAAGAATAGTTTTATAAATAAGTATCATACTATACATGCCTTTTAAATGTACTTCATTGATCATATTTGAATTCTGTAGAATAAAATAGGCTTAAGGAATTGTTGAATTGTAGATAAATATTTAATAACAGGATCATACAATTATCATGAATCGAAGCTGTACTTTGCATTTTTTAGTGCATATGTCCTCTTTAGACAATAAGAGTTTTCTCCCTGCTATAAAAATGTTTTCTTATGCCTTCCCATTTTATTAGTCATAAATTATTTTATTTTGTCAGAGCATATACTGTTTTTTAAAATAGAAAAACAGGAATGAATTAACAAAAAGTTTGAATGACAGTTAAAACAATGTCTTGCATAAAATATGCCACATTAGTTCAGGAGTATGATTCTGGGAATCACATATTATATGTTACCTTGCTATTTTTCCAAGTTTATTGTGGTATAATTTATATACTATCAGATACATCCATTTTAACAGCACTCACAGTTTGATGAATTTTGACAAATGTATACACACATGTAATCACAACCATATTCAAGATGTAGAACATTTCCATCACCCCTAAAATTTCCCTTCTTCCCCTTCCCAGCCAATCACCATTTCCTCACCCATACATCCACTGATCTGCTGCACTGCTGTGATTGTAGATTAGATTAATTTTCTAGAGTTTCCCACAATTGTAACCATACATTATATGCTCTTTTATCTGCCTTCTTTTTGGGACCTGTCTCCAAGTTGTGTATGTCAGTAGTTTGTTTCTTTTTATTTCCGAGTGATAGTCCATTGTATTAACGCACCACATTGTGCTTATTCACTTGATGGATATTTGCAGTTTTTGTCTTTCATTAAAAAAAAAAAAAGAATCTGTGAACAATCTTGTACATATCGTTTTGTGGAAATATGTTTTCATTTTGCTAGGTAAATACCTAGAAGTGTTATTGCTATATTATATGATAAGCATATGTTTAATTTTATAAGAGGCTGCCAAACCATTTTCCAAAATGATTGTAACAATTTACATTCCCATCAATTATTTATGACAATTCCACTTGTTCCATATTCTCCTGAACACTTGGCATTGTCAGCTTTTAAAATTTTTAGCCATTCTTCTGGTGGTGTATTTGTATCCCACTGTGGTTTTGATTTGCATTTCCCTGATGACTAATGATCTTAGCTTCTTTTGATGTGAGTATTGACCATTTGTATATCTTCTTTTGTGAAATGTTTGTTAAAACCTTCCGCCTGTATTTTAACTGCTTGTCCTCTAACATTGATTCATAAGAGTTCTTATGAATTGTAAGATTTATACATATCTAATATATATTTAGACATCAGTTCTTTGTCAGATGTATGTATTATGAATATTTTCTCCCAGCCCGTGGCTTTTCTTAAAAACAGCAGGAGGATTTAGTTTTAGGAAGTCCAATGTTTCATGCTTTTTGTATCATATCTAAAGAAATCCTCACCAACTCCAAGGTCACAAAGATTTTCTCCTGCGCTTTCTTCTGAAACTTTTATCGTTTTAGCTTTTATGTTTAGGTCTATGGTCCTTTTCAAGTTAATGTTTGGGTATGGTGTGAGATCAAGATTTCTTCTTTTTATCCTGTAGGAGTGTTCAGGTGTTCCAGTACCATTTGTTAAAAAGATTATCCCCTTCTCATTGAATTGCCTTGGAACTTTTGTCAAAATCAGTTGACCACATGCATATGATTCTATTTCTGAAGTATTCTGTGGCATTGATCTGTGTGTTTATCCTTATTTCATTACCACGCTGTCTTAATTATTGTAGTTTACATTAAGTCTCGAAAGCAGGTAGTGTGAGTTCTCTCAATTTATTCTTCTTCAGAACGGTTTTGGCTATTCAAGTTCCTTTACATTTTCATTTAAATTGTAGAAAAACATCAGTTTTGAAAAATGCCCTCTGGTAGTTTGATTGGTGTTGTATTGAATTTATATATCCACTTGAAGAGAATTGGAATTTTAATGATACTGACTATTCCAATACATGAAATTAGTAAATCTCTCCATTTATTTGGATATCCAATAGTCCTTTCAGAAGTGTTTTATAGTTTTCACTGTAAATTTTTTCCTTTGTATTTCACGTTTGTTAATGTTTTTGTAAATAATTTCTATTTGTTAATTATTTGAATATAGAAACAATTGCTTTACTTATTGAACTTGTATCCTGTGATCTTGTTTAACTCACTATTTCTCACAGGTTTTTCTTTTGTAGATTTCTCTAAATTTGGTAGTTACCTTGTATCACCATCTGTGAATGAAAGCGGTTTTATATCTTTCTCTCCAATATGTATAACTTGTGTTTATTTTTCTTACGTTATTGCATTGACTTTGACATCTAGTACAACGTTGAATAAAAATGATAGTTGTGAACATTTTTGCTTTGTTTACAATCTTGTGGGAGAGCATTCATTAATTCATAAGCAAATATGATGTTAGCTTCAGGATATTTATAGATGGCTTTGATCAAATTCCTTGTCTTCTATAAAAACTGAGAATTTTTACCACAAATTTGACTTTGTCAAATGCATTTTCTGCATCTATTAAGATGTTCTACTTTTATTTTTTCAGTGGTATTTTGTTGAATTGCATTGATTGAAATATTCAAATAGTAAACAAACTTTGCATTTCTGGGATAAATTCCACTTGGTCAAGAAACAATACTTTGTTCATATTACTGGATGCAATTTGTGACTATTACAGTGTTAAGGATTTGTTTTGTCTATGTAGATGATGGATATTAAATTAATCTCTAGTCTCCTTTTCCTTTCCTATAATGTTTTCATCTTTTTTTTTTAAAATCAGGATAATGCTAGCTTCAGAAAATGAGTTGGGATGGGTATTTCCTTCTTAATCTTCTAAATGAATTTGCATAATTTTCACTTCAGATACCTCATTTTTCTCTTGCAGTTCACTCGGTTTTATTTTTTAAATCTTCCATTTTTCTCCTCATTACATTCATGCTTTTCTTTAAATTCTTAAGCACATTTTAAAGTGATTTTTATTATTCTTGTTACTTATTCCACCTTATCATTTCTGTATCTGTTTCTGTCGAAGTATCTTTTTCCTTGGGTTACATTTTCTTCTAGTTTTGCATGTCTATCAACTTTTTGATTGGATGTTAAACATTGTAAACATTTTATTGTTAAGTGCTGGATTTTGTTGTATTTCTTTAAAGGAAGTTAATTTTGTTCCATCAAGAAATTAAACTACTTGTGATTCAGTTTGATCTTCCTATGCTTGTTTTAAAACTTTTTGTGCTTTTTGAGGATGTGTTTAAAGTCACTGTTCCTCAGTACCAGTTTAGCCCTAGGTAGGCTTTTTCTGGGGTCTCTAGTAAATTTCATATGCATTTAACAACATCATTCTGCCCTGGCTAGGGGGAACTTGAATAATTCTGGCTCTGAATTAGCTATGGATATTGTTTGGCTTCTACTTCTTTGTCATTTTTCTTTTTCTACATGTTGTTCTTTGTATAGTCTTGTTGAATTTTATGCCATGCATGGGCAGATTATTATTCAGTCAAAGACTCAAAGGGACTCCTATTCAAATATCCAGATCCCTTTTTCTAAATAGCCATCTTCTCTGCAATATTCTACCATGCAAAATCTAGTTACCTGGGCAACCCTAAACTCTAATCTCTATCTCCTCAACTCAGGGAAAACTTCTCATACTTCTGTCAGGTTCCCCATATCTGCACTCATGGGCCATAAATTGTCTACAGGCTAAAAGTGAAGGCTATTGTAGGATTCACCTATTTCCCTTCTTTCAGGGATCACAACCCTTTATTGAATTTGTCCAATGTCCAGACGGTTTCATTTTATGTATATTTGGCCAGCTTTCTAATTGTTCTTAGTTACAGAGTATATCCAGTTCTTTTACTCCCTCCTGAATGTAAGCAAAAACTGTAATATTCAATAATAATCAGGATTTGTCATTGATGTTTCTCTGTTCATTTTTTAGGGGGAGGATGTGGTGTACCTTTTTAATCTGAAGGTTTTGATACACAGATTTTATTATTTCAAGGATTTTTTCCTGTATTCTATTTCTAAACAATTTTGGGGGGCATTCTATTTGTTGGGTTCACTATTTTTGGGACATCAAATATCCTCAATGTGAGATTTTCTTTCTCTGACGTCTATGTCTATTTTTTTTACAGCATTTGTTTACTCTTTTTTCTATTAATTTATTGTTACTGGATTAAACCTTCCAACTGTTTCTATTCAAGTATTGGTTTTGTGTGTCCTGTTCAGGTTCAGGTAATTTCTAGTTTATAGACAAAGTTATTTTGATCTCTTTTTATTTCCTTAGCTTTACAATTTCCCTTCTGTTTTTTTGTTTTCCATTTAGACTTTAGGCTCTTGTTTTACTGAATTCAAATTTACTAAGTAGATCTATAAAGCTCAGCACTTGCAGGCAATTTGTTTCCATATTCCATGTTATGTTATTATCCAGATTGGGTTATTTGACAGTTCTTGCTTACTTTCTGAATTATTTGCTTCCTGGGAATGAATTCTCTTTGGCATCTCTCTCACTTTATTTGAGAATTGTTTTTCTTCTCTGGTTTGAAGTCTAGATATTTCTTTCCATTCCCTTTTCTGAAGACTGTTTATACCTTGACCTAAATGTTAGTTACTTAGAGAGGTTTTCTCTTATTCTCTTATCTAAATTAGGATTCCACTGTTATTCTCCAACTCTGAAACCTGGTCTTTTTCTTTATAGCATTTATTACAATGTGTGATTTTGATCATAATCTGAGAAAGAAAACTCCTTCTATCTTTGATGTAATTTTTCCTCACACCCCAAAAGGTCTACCAGTGCCATCAAGGGTTTTTTATTTTTAGCATTAGAAATTTCATCATTGTAACTTGCTATCTGGTGAATAAAAAGCAATTACTGTGAAAGTTTCAGAGAATTTTAAAGAAAAATAACTCATTTATAAACAGCACAGATAATATAACTTGCTTGGGACATGAATAAATGTCTAAATGTCATTGGAAGATATTGATTTTCATAGATAGTTTGTTTGATCCTATTAAAGTTCTTACCTGGTGCTAAATGATCAATATCATTTAACAGTGTTCTCAGAACATCACAAAAAAGATGATCAAAAGGACAAAAATTTATAGATAAAATGAAAATCTGATGCTCTTTTGTGGTCCTGTCTGAAAATGATATTTTATTCTATGCCTCAAATGTACGCCATGCAAATTCTGAAAATTTCTGACTTCACCTTTTTCAGACTTTTTATATACACACACACACACATACTCTCTCTCTCTCTCATGTATATATATAGCTATAGAACTACTTTTTATTTGTGCACACTGTCATTAGCACAGCTTAAGAGTTGTAGCCAGACAAAACATGAGAGGAATTTACATGCTTGAAGCCAAAACATTTTTACACTTTTAGCAATATATAGAGCCAACTGAAAATAATTTGGAGAAAAAAAAAAATCCCACAAAATTTAATCGGGCAGAAAAGTGGCTAAATCCAACCTGGGTAAGTGTTTCAAAATACCATTTGCCCCAACTAAGTCACTCTAAAAGAGCCCAGATTCTATTCCAAAGTAGAATCATTTTGGAAGCAAAGAATATCTTTTGTTCAACAATGATGCGCGCCTCTTAGAGTATAAAAGCCTCTGGGATGCCAAAATGGTTTATCTGGAACTTTTGTTGCTTTTTGAGGAAGTAAATCCTAAAGATTACGTTAAAATCTTTGGCAAGTCAAATGATTTCTAATGATTTTTTTCCAACAAAACTGGAAAAGAATTAAATCAAGATATCTTGTAGATCGTTTATAATTACTTTTAAAGCTAGATCAGCAGGTGCTTTCTGGCATTTAACTCAGAAGTATTTCAAAGAATTGTGATATCACAACGAAAAAACTTCCATTCTCATTCTCATTTTTTATGTGAATGAAGTTTCTCAACTCTTACATCTACTAAAACAACAACTGCAAGATAGTATGAGAATTGCTGCTGAGTTTTTCTTTTTTATTTTAGTAGTAGGTAAGAATTGTCCATGGATGCTGGAACTGATTAAAAAATATCTTATCCATCTTGTTAAAAGATGCATTTCCAGTAAAAATCAACTTGTCTATATTTTATAATTATTTAACAAAAATGGAATAATGCATATAAAATAATAAAACATTTATGTTTAATCAATTCTATTATAAATATTTGTAATGATAATTCATTTTAGAAGAAAATTTTATAAAATATAGATATGAGAAATAAAAATATATATATTCATCTATATTTTCAAGAAGAATAAAATGGATGAGTAAAAAACTCTCAACAATAAAATGTAATGAATTATGATGAAATTCAAGGGAAATAGAACAATGTAAGATTTTTTACAGTTAAAGAAGTGCCTGCTCCTTTATTTTTGAAATGGATGATATCATTATCAAATTGCTATGGCATTTAGAGCCCAAATGCTGTATTTAAAAGAGCAAGATATTGGGAGGCCAAAGCAGACAGATCACTTGAGGTCAGGAGTTCAAGACCAGCTTGGCCAAAGTGGTGAAACCCCATCTCTACTAAAAATACAAAAATTAACCGGGCATGGTGGCATGCTCCTGCAATACCAGCTACTTGGGAGGCTGAGGCATGAGAATTGCTTGAACCTTGGAGGCAGAGGTTGCAGTGAGCTTAGATCGTCCCACTGCATTCCAGTCTGGGCAACAGACTGAAGTGTAGACTCCATCTGGAAAAAGAAAAAAAGCAATGCAATAGCTTAAAATGTCAATATTTATAATATATGGAAATTTTTATGTTTTATATTTTATAACCATTTAAATTTAGGAGAAACATTTTAGATGTCACCTGAAAAAGGTTAGTGAGCAAAATTGTTTGAAGATCACCATACTAAGCTATGCAGACTTGTAATAATCTCAATTAGTTTAACTTTTGTAATCTGAAAAAGTAGACATACTTATACCAAATTTACAGAGTACTGTGAGAGTTAAATGAAATAATAAATGCAAACATCCTAGCAATAAAAAAAAGGTCTCAATGAATGTTAAGTTCTGGTCCTTCTCATTTGTCAAGTGAAGACTCCAAGTTGAACTGATCTTTCTAAGAAAGATGATGTGAAGCCAGACCCAGCTCCAATTAGAGGGGTTAGGGAAGCAACACCTTGGGTTAGCAGCCCTGGGGTAAGGTGTAGGAACAGGCCAAAAATTCCAGAGAAATGAGGGAACTTATCTGAATACCACTTAATCAGGGCAGGACCGGAACAGTAAACCAATTTCCTACTTCTTCATATACAAAACATTTCCTATGTGCCTGATGCAGTGTGTTAAACCCACTTCAATCATTATATAATAATCCCATGAACAAACTAAAACAAAGTTTTTTCAATGAGATTTTCTCTGATCCACTACATTCAAATTGCAAGTTATTTCCCATTTCTTGCTTAATTTTTCCATAATACACAACACCTGACATTTTATATATTTTATTTTTTATTTGTCAGTCCCCCACTAGAATGTAGGAGGGTAGAAATCATGTGTTTTGTTTTCTGTAATATATCCACCACCTGGCATAGTGCTGAACATGTAGTAGATGTTTACTGAATTCAATGTATCAATAAATATTTTTTTTAAAAGTAAAAATATTTAAAGGGACAATGTTTATGAACCAAGTAAAAATTTGTGGAATAAATGCAAGAACAAAAATGTGGACAAATAACAGTGTTGAAGAGGCCTGTCTGAAGGGTAATAATTAATAAATCAATTTCATTCTGGAAAAATCTTTCCAGTGCTTTCAAATTCTGCTTTGTTCAGGTAGAGTTAATATTTGTGCTCCATGAAAAAAGGTTCTGTAGTAAAATAAGCTTGAGAAATCATTTTGGAAATACATGATATTAAATGACTGAAAAAAACATAAATGAAAATGTAATCTTAAATTTTGTTTAAGAGGAAGTGAATTTATTTGTGCAGAATACATTTTTCTTCACTTAACTTTTAAACATTTTCCATAGAATATTAGCTTATTAATTTCCGCTTTTTAGGCATACCTCAGTTCAATGTTCTTAGTGACATCTTGCTGAAAGCACTGCTCTTAGTATGTTACATGAGGCTAGAGAGAGTCATAACTGAAAAGACAGACTAAGTGAATGGTGGCTTGGAGCATCAACCTATAAAGAGGCTAAAACATCTCTAGACAATTGGAAATATGACGCCAGTTCATTCTGTTTTCCACTACCAGATGGAAAAGGGCAAAATGCACATGGTTCTCACTTCTGCTGAAGGAGTTAGTGCCCTCTAGTGGAAATTAAAACAAAAAGACCCTCCTTGCTGGTGTCAATTGCGATGGCTGTGCTCCTCACTAACCACCACACGTGGCTATTTAAAATTTTTAATTTTCTATGTTTTAAATTAAAATTTCTGTTTCTCAGCTCTTATATTAGCCACACTTCAAGAGCTCAAGAGCCACATGTGGCTAGTGGTTACTGTACCGGATAGCACAGAAACAGAACATTGCCACTATTGGACAAAATTTGTATAGGGTGTACCACTAACCCCAAACCAACCAGCTGACACGCCTTAAGTCAGTTGTCATAGTCAACTGAAATTCCCAAACCATTAAAATGCTTTTTACTAGGAATAAGTGATTCACTTTGTTGTTGAATTTTTCATTTGTTTAAGACACCTCTCAAGAAGTAATTTCAGAAAAAAAAACACAATTTCAAATACTTCAAATAAAAAAAATGTTACATTAAATATAGCTTTTTTAGCATAAAAAGGCATACTTTTTTTGGAAGAATAGTTCTATTGTATCCCTGCTAAATAATATTGAACAATTTTACAAAGAATTTTGGCTTAACGCAGTGTCATATTTTTAGCTTCTCTGTATTCTCCATTCTACCCTTTTCTGGGTGGGCTCTATCTTCCTCAACCTCAGTAAGGAATAATAAGAGTTACTGAAGTTTTAGGCTTGTGTTATTTCTGGAAATCCAAATCATTCACAAGAGCTATTTGGAGAGCAAGTTTTGTAATAAACAATCCATGGCATTTCTCCTGCATAAAAGCTGAGTTGCACAAGAAAACCAATAAAGATTCACAAACAGTTGGCTTATGCATTCTGGTCATAACCACATGTGTAAAAGAGGCAACTGGCAGGCCAAGAAATTCTCATCAATTAAAATTGGCTTTGGGAGGCCAAGGCGGGCAGATCACAAGGTCAGGAGTTCAAGACTGGCCAGCATAGTGAAACCCGGTCTCTACTAAAAATACAAAAATAAGCCTGGCATGGTGGCATGCATCTATAATTCCAGCTACTCGGGAAGCTGAGGGAGGAGAATTGCTTGAATCAGGGAGGTGGAGGTTGCAGTGAGCTGAGCTCACACTACTGCATTCCAGTCTGGGTGGCAGAGTAAGACTCTGCCCAAAAAAAAAAAAAAAAAAAAATCCTCTTTTGTTTCTTGCTGTAATCATTCTCTTAAACAACTCAGTCATCATCCTCTGCACACACTTCTTTCAAAATCTATCTCACATATGCCCTTTCTAATGTTAGGAAAATATTAAAAGTATAGTATCTTTCTTTTTCTCATGCCATTGACTTCAATTGCCTTGCTGGCTGAGACATATTTTTCATGCTTATTGAGTTAAATTACCTCTTTCTACTGAGTTAATTCATCCTATCATAAAACATAGCATGCAAAATATTACTTACAATGACCTCATAATTATGTATTTTACATAGAATCTTTTACAAAATGCTTTTCCCTATATATTCATTAGCTTGACAATTTCTTGTTATTTTAATGTAATATATTTCCTCTTGACCAGCACCTTGGGAACTGAGATTTCTTGATCAGGTCTTGGGAAAAGTACATATGAATAGAAGCTTGAGAGATAAGTTGTCACTAATAAATTAAACATAAGACAAATAAATGTAACATCTTGCAATTAGATCCCCAAAAGCTAACTATACATATAAACAGAAGGCCTGGGGGAGACATGGTTCAGTAGATACATTTGTTAAAAATATTTGGTGGTTTAAGTGATTCTTGATTTTGACATATATTAGCAAAATGATAGTGTTGTGGATACCAGTTGGGCTTACTGTCTGACTATCCCCCTCTTCTCTCCGAGAACAACAATAACACACAGGGTTAGGCCTCCATTAGTCATGTCTGAACGAAATTACCTGCAGCAAACTTGCCCAGGTGGCCTGATAAAGACTGGCCAGCCAACTTCTGTGCCTGACATTTGTCACTCAGAACCAAGGAAAGTTTGTTAATGACATGTGAGATATGGCACCTGTCAGTTCTATATTTTCCAACATGAGAGTCCTGGAAGGATTTATGCCTTTCAGGTTCTAGTCAACTAACTGTTAGATCAGTTTGCCCATTCTGTGCAATAAAATAACATGTAGCCATTTATGCCTAGTGTTCCATTATTGGAAGGCTAAGCTTGTGGGAGTTATTTATATCCTACTGGTGAAAGTCATCACGGAGGTCTGATTTTTTCACACACAAAAATTGCAACCTCCAGCAAAAAAAGGGTTAAAATCTGAGTTATTGTCTTCTGTACAAACTTCTTCCAAAATTCTTTTCTTTACTCTTTATCCTTCAAAATCTCTTATCTTTTCAATGACTTTTTTTTTTGTCTAAGTTCATTTGAGTTGGCTTTCTATCATTTGCAACCGAAGTTGAGAATAAATATTGTTGTCAAAGGAGCTAATGTAATCTTAGTCTACAATATTGTAAGTAGTTAGAACAAGATGAATGACACTTGTATTTATTTTAAACTGTTGCAGTATAGCGATTCTGGATGTCAGATTTGATGGTGAAGAGATTCAAAGTCACATCATATAAAAAGAGTTTGAAGGAATTAGGAATTTAATTTAGAGAAGAGACTCCATTGGAATGATAGCCTGCTATGTGGCTATTAGATTTGTTTAAATTATCTAAAGTCTAACGCGACTAAATCTCTTTTATTAAATACCTGCCTAGTAGATAGCTGACATATTCTTGATGCATCCAGGGATTTAAAAATGATTCAGCTAATAGCTATTGAGTACCCACTGTGTGCTAACTACTGTACTAGGATGTGTTTTGGCAATGAGGATAGATATTATCTCTATCCCTGAGGCAACTATGGTCTCTCTAAGGAATTAACTACCACTTGACACATCCCATCTTTAGATAATTCAGAAAATCCTTCCTGGGACCAATGGAAAAATTTTATAGAAATACATGATCTATTTGAATTGTTTGAAAATGGCTAAATCTAAATGAGACCAGATATTTAGACAGATTTGGATAACATCCTATCTTCAGATTATATGAAAATAAGGATACCTTTTATACAAGTGGTTTCTAAATTTTGGACTGCAGACCACAAGGAATCCAAGGAATTATTTGAAATGGTTTAGTAATTCACATGTACTTTAGTAATAATTTCAGATTAAATAAGTAATATTGCTACCACTATTATGTAAGTGGCCATTGAAATTTTCATCCATTCATGCATTCATCATTCAATATATAGAAGGCCTAGCAGGTTCTAGACATTGTTCTAAAAGCTGGAGGAAAAATCCAGAACAAAAAACATTTGAAAAGGCTGGGAGTCACCACTTTGAGCTACTTGCAGTACTCAGCATATTTACTGTATGCTTTTATCAGAATGTCAGACGGCAAATCCATAATTCTGTTGGCTTTTGGGGAGGGGGGCAGACTGGGCTTTTCACATGCAAAGTTGATATACAAGTTGTTAGGGTATAAATAGTACTCTGTAAGCCATGTGATCCAGGATAACTAACAAACTTTAAGACTTTTATTTTGACCTACTGTGGTGGATAAAATATAACCTGACCAAAAGCTACGTTATTTTTCTATGTTCATACAAAAAAGAATTTCTTCTTTTCTTATGGCAGTTAATTTAATGTGAAACAGGACTGTTCAAAAATAATGAGATGTCTGTTTCCATGGTAGCTTTATAAGAACTGTCCACAGAGCAGAAGATTTCAAAAGTTCCTGTAACCTGTCCTCAGAATTCAGTACTTGTTAATAATCTCGGGAGACCTTGCAATTCTAGGCCATATGGTATAAGCAGTGAGAAAATAAATTAATCAAGCTCTGTTCTTTTCCCCTTTCTTTACACGGGCTAAAATGTGAGGGTATGACTATAGAGATCCATTAGCCAAGATATATCTTAAAAAGAAGTAGTTAAAACTAGTGAATGGTGCACTATTCCAGTGCTATATAGGGTTCACAAGAGCAGTGCCTTTTTCAAGTATTACTGATAAAATTGATACTATCTATGTACAGTCATGTTAAAAGACAGAAAGTCTTCTAGGTTATAAGCAGATATTAAAAAAAGGGACTCTACCGTATTAATACACTTTAAAAAAGATATGTCAAAAGAATGGACTGTTGGCATGAAATATGGTAAACATGGTGTCAAAGAGGAATATTTTGGCAGCATTATACGGTGTTGTCTAGAAAATAGACACCAAATTGTTACTCTTATCTGTGTTGTAGGACAGAGATTTTTTAAAAATCAGGTTTTATCATGGCTTGAATGAAACCTCTCTCTAGTTTGTACATTTCTGTGCTTGCCAAGTAATAATTAACAGTTCTTAATTTTCCACTTGATTAATCATCTGCCAGAAAGCAGACACAAGATACTATTCAATGTGGAGGTATATGTTCCACTGTATATTAACATGTTTTCATGGAAGAACTGATCAGTGAATTTGGGCATACAGTGTACTTGATAGTCTGTGTCAGTAAATTTGACCTTCCGGCTTATGTATCTATAATTTATTGAGAATCTGAGGTACACCAGCTCATGTTTGTGGATAAAATGAAGCCTAGGAAAAGAGACTATAACCTTGGACAATGATGCCATCTCATGAGACTCTGCCTAAGCAATTAGTTCGTTACCCTAGGTGAATTATTTTCCACCTACCTTCTGGTCCTCTGACCTAGAAATCAGTCATATATTGGAAATATGGAAGAGTAGTTTCTTTTGTTAGGTGCTTTACAAAAAAACAAAACAAAACTGGAAAAAGATCCCTCTGTCCAGATATATGGTTTTATTTCCACCGCACCTATGAACATCCAATTCCCAAACTGATATCTATATAGGCACAGTTTACTTAACACTTTATTAAGAAGAATTGCATTTCTGCAGTATAGATGCCAATTAAAAATTCCCAGATTTCAAACACTTATGTTGAATGACCCTTATGAATTTTGTTATTAATATTTTAAGTGATGAGGGGAATTAGGAACAATGGAAACAAATGTTTTGAAGATCCTTTTGAGGCTTAACTCTGCTGCAAATCTGGTTTAAATTGTATTGATCATCACAGATTCGCTATAAACTCGGGCTACAACGAAATATGTTGGATTGAATGACTTATAAGTACCTTTTACTTTTAAAAAGTTGATAAACAGGATGAGGAGTGTAACTGCCCAACAGGTTCACCTTGCTTCCTGCCTAGACAGAGATGATTTATCAAGAAAGGGTAATTGCAATAGACAAAGACTTACTCACACAGAGCCAGCTGTGTGGGATACAGGAGTTTTATTATTACTCAAATCAGTCTTCTGGAAAACTTGGGGATTGATGTTTTATGGACAATTTGGTGGGCAGGGGCTCATGAATTGGGAAGGAAGTTGATAGCATTCTGACATGTTTTTGTTGCCTGTATTACAAGGATTAAGCTTCAGTTTTCAGGGCCTCAAGTAAAAGGTAGTAGCCATTTCATTGAGTCCAACTCCAAAAAGTGGAAAGAAAAATCTACGAGCATTAGTTTGGGGACTTGAAGTCCACAAAGAACTCAGGATTTAGTTCAAACTCTAGAAAATAATAAAAATTCAAGAACAACTAACAACAGGTATACTATAGTTTTTTGAAACTCATTCTTTTCTCTCTCCAGTCCCCACTTTTATTAAAGACAAATCATAGTAGGAGAAGTTACTTGCAAAATAAATCTTAGTTTTATTGCGCTTGGCCTGATTATTTGCACAAAGTGCATTAGGAATAATTAGTTCCATATAAATTGTAGAATTGATCTTAAACTTTAAAAAATTGGCTTTGCAAAAAGTTTGTTTCATAAGGAATATCAGATAACACTCTATAATGCCTTGAGCCCAGTCATAAATTTGTGGCATCAAATGCCTAGATTAGTTGGGTAAATTATTCTTCTCTTGAGGTCTCAGGACAACTTTGGGGCTCCTGGGTCTGTTCAGAAAGTGACATTATTTACTTACTATGGGTCAGAAACCCTGTACAGGGACTGTGTAGACAAGGTATGATGCCAGTTATCCCAATGGGCTTTTACTGGCTCTACAAGTCAAGTTTGATTCCTTAAAAAGAAAAAAGCACACAATTCCAGTCAAATTCTTGGTAAAATAACCAGCGTCTCCAATTATGTTCTGTTACAAAAGAAAACAGATTCTTATTACACTTATGAAAATAACAATACTGCCTTAAGTTGAGTATACTCACAGATAGTTTCTAAATTCTGGAGAAATAAGATAAGAGAGAAAACAATAGACTCTGAATTTTGTTTATAAGAGTATACTCCACTCAATTGCTAAAAGTTGTAAATAGCTCAAAGGAAAAAAGTTTTCTTAATTCTGAAAAACAAAAGGATTAGTGGTGTTTAACATATCTGCTCTCCATGAGAATCTTAGAAGGTTTTTTCTCTATTCCAATGGCACAATTTCTAAAGTTATCAGAGACCTGTATTCAAGAGTACTCATCAGAGTTTTCTATCAGATTATAAACCACCTTTTGAAAAGAATCAAAACAAGACAACAATTATCTGTGAGTGACAAAATTCTCAGGACAACCATAGTTAAAGATGCAATTAAAAAGGAAATCTGGTCATCTTTGTGACATACAACAATTTAACTTAAGAATTATAATTGGGAGAGGAGCTATCAAAATCTGATGGAGCCATTAGGGGCAGAGGTGGCTGTGGTATCCACAAATCAGCAATCTTAGTCTTTTCTGCCTGTGGGCTCTGGAGAGTCAGGACAGTCCGAAAGAGGGTGATCCCTGCCAAGCACAGCACACCTACTCTGCCAAGGGGCAGCCAGACTACCAATTTAAGCAAGTCCCTGATCCTGTTCCTCTTGACTGGGTGAGAACTCTCAGCAAGGGTCTCCAGACACCTCATACAAAAGCCTGTAGCTGGCATCAGGTCAGTGCCCCTCTGGGACAGAGCTCCCAGAAGCGGGAGCACTGAACCATCTTTGCTGTGTTGCAGCCTCCACTGGTGATACCACAAGGTACAGGAAGGACTCAAGTGAATAGGGTCTGGAGTGGAACCCCAGGAAACCATAGCAGCCCTACAGAATAGGGTCCTAACTACTAAAAGAAAAACAAACAGAAAGTAGCAACAACAACAACAACGTCAATGAAAAAGACCCCACAAAAACCCCAGCCAAAGTTTAGAAGCCTCAAAGATCAAAGGCAGATAAACCCACAACGTTGAGGAAGAATTGATGTAAAAACACTAAAAACTCAAAAAGCCAGGGGGCTTCTTCTTCTCTAAATGATCTCAACACCTCTTCAGCAAGGGCACAGAACTGGGCTGAGGCTGAGATGGATGAACTGATAAAAGTAGGCTTCAGAAAATGGGCAAAAATGAATTTTACTGAGCTAAAGGAGTATGTTCTAACGAATTGCAAAGAAGCTAAGAACCATGATAAAACATTACAGAAGCTGTTAACCAGAATAACCAGTTTAGAGAGAAACATAAATGACCTGATGGAGCTGGTAAACACAACATGAGAACTTCACAATGCAAACACAAATATCAATAGCTGAATAGACCAAGTAAAAAAAAAGAATATCAGAACTTGAAGATTGTCCTGCTGAAGTAAGGCAGGCAGACATGATAAGAGAAAAAAGAAAGAGAAGGATGAGCAAAACCTGTGAGAACTATGAGATTTTGTAAAAAGATCAAACCTCTGACTGATTGGGGTACCTGAAAGAGATGAGGTGAATGGAACCAAGTTTGATAACACACTTCCATATACCAGCAGGTTATCATTTAGGATATGCCAGCAGGATAACATCCAGGAGAAATTCCCCAACCTAGCAATATTCAAATTCAGAAAATCCAGAGAACTCCAGTCAGATACTTCAAGAGAAGATTAACCCTAAGGCATATAATCATCAGATTCTCCAAGGTCAAAATGAAGGAAAAATGTTAAGGGCAGCCAGAGAGACAGGCCAGGTCACCTACAAAGGGAAACCCATCAGACTAACAGTGGACATTTCAGTAGAAACCCTATAAACCAGAAGAGATTGGGGGGCCAATTTTCAACATTCTTAAAAAGGAATTTCCAATCCAGAATTTCATACCTGGCCAAACTAAACTTCACAAGCAAAGGAGAAATAAGATCCTCTTCTGACAAGCAAATGCTGAGGGAATTTATCACAACCACACCTGTCTTGCATGAGCTCCTGAAGGAAGCACTAAATATGGAAAGGAAAAACTGTTACCAGCTACTATAAAAACACACTGAAGTACACAGAACAATGACACTATGAAGCAACTACATAAATAAGTCTGCAAAATAACCAACTAGCATCATGACAGGATGAAATTCACCCATAACAATATTAACCTTAAATATACATGGGCTAAATGCCCTAATTACAAGGCACAGATGGCAAGCTGGATAAAGGGTCAAGACCCATTGGTGTGTTGTATTCAAGAGACCCATCTCACGTGCAAAGATATACATTGACTCAAAATAAAGGGATGGAGGAAAATTTACCAAGCAAATGAAAAGCAGAAAAAAGCAGGGGGTTGCAATTCTGGTGATATGGTTTAATTGTGTCTCCCCACCCAAATCTCACCTTGAATTGTAATAATCCCCACGTGTCAAGTGCAGCACCAGGTGGAGATAATTGAATCATGGGGGCAGTTTTTGCCATGCCGTTCTCATGATAGTGAGAGAATTCTCACAACATCTGTTGGTTTTGTAAGGGGCTACCCCATTTGTTTGGTGCTCATAGTCTCTCCTGCTATCCTGTGAAGAGGTGCCTTCCACCATGATTGTAAGTTTCCTGAGGCCTCCCCCAGCCATGCTGAACTGCAAGTCAATTAAACCTCTTTCCTTTATAAGTTCCCCAGTCATGGGTATGTCTTTATTAGCAGCATGAGAATGGTCTGATACAGTAAATTGGTACCAGAAGTGGGACACTGCTGTAAAGATATGCGAAAATGTGAAAGTGACTTTGGAACTGGGTAACAGGCAGAGGTTGTAACAGCTTGGAGGGGTCAGAAGAAGATAGGAAAATGTGGGAAAGTTTGAAACTTCCTGGAGACTTGTTGAATAGTTTTTATCAAAATGTTGACAGTAATATGGCTGAACAATGAATTTCAGGCTGAAGTGGTCTCAGATGGAGATGAGGAACTTCTTGGGAGCTGGACCAAAAATGACTCTTGCTATGCTTTAGCAAAGAAACTGGTAACTTTTTGCCCCTGCCCTATAGATCTGTGACACTTTGAACTTGAGAGAGTTTGATTTAGGGTATCTGGTGGAAGAAATTTCTATGCAGCAAAGCTTTCATGAGGTGACAGAGTATATAAGTTTGGAAAACTTGCAACCTGCTGATTCAGTAGAAAAGAAGAAACTATTTTTTGGGAAGAAATTCAAGCAGTGTGCAGAAATTTGCATAAGTAATGACAAGCCAAATTCTAACTGCCAAAACAATAAGAGAAATGCCTCCAGGGCATGTTAGACACTTTTGTGGCAGCCCCTCCCATCATGGAGGCCTAGGAGAGAAAAATGGTTTTCTAGGCTGGATCAAGGAGTCCCCTGCTGTGTGAAGCCTTAGAACTTGGTGTCCTGTGTTCCAATTGTTCCAGCCATAGCTAAAATGGGCCAAGGTATAGCTCAGGCCATTACTTCAGAGGGTGCAAGGCCCAAGCCTTGGCAGATTCCATATGGTGTTGGTTCTATGGGGACACAGAAGACAAGAATTGAAGTTTGAAAACCACCTAGATTTCAGAGGATGTATAGAAAAGTATGGATGTCCAGGCCTGGAAAAGCCACAGACACTCAATGCCAGCCCATGAAAGCAGCCAGGAGGGGGGCTATATCCTGCAAAGCCACAGGGGTGGAGCTGTCCAAGGCCATGGGACCCCACCTCTTGCATCAGTGTGACCTGGATGTGAGACATGGAGTTAAAGGAGATCATTTTAAAACTTTAAGTTTTAATGACTGCCCTATTAGATTTTGGACTTGCACAGGGCCTGTAGCCCCTTTGTTTTTGCCAATTCCTTCCATTTGGAATGGGTGTACTTACCCAATACCTGTACCCCTATTGTATCTAGGAAGTAACTAACTTGCTTTTGATTTTACAGGCTCATAGGCAGAAGGGACTTGCCTTGTCTCAGATGAGACTTTGGATTTGGGCTTTTGGGTTAATGCTGGAATGAGTAAAGACTTTGGGGGACTGTTGTAAGAGCATGATTGTGTTTTGACATGTGAGGACATGAGATTTGAGAGGGCCCAGGGGCAGAATGATATGGATTGTCTTTCTGTTCCCACCCAAATATCACCTTGGATTGTAATAATTCCCATATGTCAAGGGCATCATCAGGTGGAGATAATTGAATCATGAGGGGCAGTTTCTGCCATGCCATTCTCATAATAGTGAGGGAGTTCTCATGAGATCTGATGATTTTATAAGGAGCTTCTCTGTTCACTTGGTGCTCATTCTCTCTCCTGTTGCCCTGTGATGAGGTGCCTTCTGCCACAATTGTAAGTTTCCTGAGGCCTTTACAGCCATGCTGAACTGTGAGTCAATTAAACCTCTCTCCTTTATAAATTACTCAGTTTCAGGTATGTGTTTATTAGCAGTGTGAGAATGCACCAATACACCTAGTTTCTGACAAAACAAACAGATTCATAAAACAAGTTCTTAGAGACCTACAAAGAGATTTAGACTCCCACACAATAATAGTGGGAGATTAAACACCCCACTGCCACTGTTAGACTGATCATTAAGACAGGAAATTGACAAAGATATTCAGGACTTGAACTCCGCTGTAGATCAAGTGGACCTGGTAGATATCTACAGAGCTCTCCACCCAAAAACAACAGAATATACATTCTTGTCAGTGCCATATGGCATGGCACTTACTCTAAAACTGATCACATAATTGGAAGTAAAACCCTTCTCAGCAAATACAAAAGAACTGAAATCACAACAGTCTCTCAGACCACAGTGCAATCAAATTGGAACTCAAGATTAAAAACTCACTCAAAATCACACAACTACAAGAAAATTGAATACCCTGCTTTTGAATGACTCTTGGGTAAATAATGAAATTAAGATAGAAATCAAGAAGTTCTTTGAAACTAATGAGAACAAAGAGACAACATACCAGAATCTCTGAAATGCAGCTAAAGCAGTGTTAAGAGGGAAATTTATAGCACTAAATGCTGATATTAGACAGATAGAAAGATCTCAAACTGACATCCTAACATTACAACTAAAGGAACTAGAAAATCAATAGCAAACAAACCACAGAGCTAGCGGAAGACAAGAAATGACCAATCTCAGAGCAGAACTAAAGGAGATAGAGACACACAAAAAAACTCTTCAAAAAAAATCAGTGAATCCAAGAGCTGGTTTTTTTTGGAAAAAAAAATCCATAAAATAGATAGACCACTAGCCAGAGTAATAAGTAAGAAAAGAGAGAAGAATTAAATAGACAGAATAAAATATAATGAAGGGGATATGACTGCTGACCCCACAGAAATACAAACAACAATCAAAGAATGTTATAAACACCTCTGTACAAATAAACTAGAAAATCTAGAAGAAAGGGATAAATTCCTAAACACGTACATCCTCCCAAGACTGAACCAGGAAGAAGTTTAATCCCTGAATAGACCAATAATAAGTTCTGAAATTGAGGCAATAATAAATAGCCTACCAACCAAAAATAGCCCAGGACCAGATGGATTTACAGCTGAATTCTACCAGACATAGAATTCTACCAGAGGTAAGAAGAGGAGCTGGTACCATTTCTTCTGAAACTATTTCAAACAATTGAAAAGGAGGACTCCCCGCTAACTCATTTTATGAGTCCAGCATCATCTTAATACCAAAACCCAGCAGAGATACAACAGAAAAGAGCATGTCAGGCCAATATCCATGATGAACATCTATGCAAAAATCCTCAAATAAAATACTGGCAAACTGAGTCCAGCAGCACATCAAAAAACTTATCCACCACAATCAAGTTGGCTTTATCACTGGGAGGCAAGGCTGGTTCAACATATGCAAATTAATAAGTGTAATTCATCACATAATCATAATTAAAGACAAAAATCACATGATTATGTCAATAGATGCAGAAAAGGCCTTCAATAAAATTCAATATCCTTTCATGTTAAAAACTCTCAAAAACTAGGCATTGAAGGAACATACCTGAAAATAATTAGAGCCATATATGACAAACCCACAGCCAGTATCACACTGAGTGGGCAAAAACTGGAAGCATTTCCCTTGAAAACTGGCAAAGACAAGTAAATCCTCCCTCACCACTCCTATTCAATATAGTATTGGAAGTTCTGGCCTGGACAATTATGCAAGAGAAAGAAATAAAGCATATTCAAATAGGAAGAGAGGAAGTAAAATTGTCTTTGTTTGTAGATGACATAATTCCATGTGTAGAAAACCCCATATTCTCAGCCCAAAACTTCTTAAGCTGATAAGCAATTTCACCAAAATCTCAGGATGCAAACTCAATGTGCAAAAAGCACAAGCACCCGTATACACCGACAACAGATAAGCAGAGAACCAAATCATGAATGAACTCCCATTAACAATTGCTACAAAAAGAATAAAACAAATACCTAGGAATACAGGTAACAAAGAAAGTGAAGGACATCTTCAGGGAGAACTGCCACCACTCCGCAGGGAAATCAGAGAGGACACAAACAGATGGAAAAACATTCCATGCTCTGGGTAGGAAGAATCAATATTGTGAAAATGGCCATACTGCCCAAAGTAATTTATAGATTCAATGCTATTCCCATTAAATTACCATTGACATTCTTAGCAAAATTAGAAAAAACAATTTTAAATTCATATAAAACCAAAAAAGAGCTCATATAGTCAAGACAATCCTAAGCAAAAATAACAAAGCTAGAGGTATCATGCTACCTGACTTGAAACTATACTACAAGGCTACAGTAACCAAAATAGCATGGTACTGACATAAAAACAGACACATAGACCAATGGAACAGAAGAGAGAACTCAGAAATATGACCGTACATCTACAACCATCTGTTTTTCAACAAACCTGACAAAAACAAGCAATGGGGAAAGCACTTTCTATTTAATAAATGGTGCTGTGATAACTGGCTAGCCATATGCAGAAAATTGAAACTGGACCCCTTCCTTAACACCTTACACAAAAATTAACTCGATGGATTAAAGAGTTAAATGTAAAACCCAAAGCTATTAAAAACCCAGAAGAAAATCAAGGTTAATACCATTTAGGACATAGGTACAGGCAAAGGCTTCATGTAATTGACAAAAACAATTGCAGCAAAAGCAAAAATTGACAAATGGGATCTAATAAACTAAAGAGCTTCTGCACAGAAATAGAAACTATCATCTAAGTGAACAGACAACCTATAGAGCAGGAGAAAATTTTTTCAATCTATACATCTGATAAAGGTCTAACATACAGAATCTACAAGACACTTAAACAAATTTACAAGAAAAAAACAACCCCATGAAAGAGTGGGCAAATGACATGAACAGACACCCCCTCAAAAGAAAACATTCTTTTGAGAAGCCAACAAACATATGAAAAAGAGGGCAACATCACTGATTATTAGAGAAATGTAAATCAAAAGCACAATGAGATACCATCTCACACCAGTCAGAATGGCAATTATTGAAAAGTCAAGAAACAACAGATGCTGCAGAGGTTGCAGAGACATAGGAATGCTTTTACACTGTTGGTGGGAGTGTACATTAGTTCCACTATTGCGGAAGACAGAGTGACAATTCCTCACAGATCTAGAACCAGAAATATCATTTAGCCCAGCAATCCCATTACTGAGTATATACCCAAAGGAATATAAATCATTCTGTTATAAAGATAACATGCATGTGTTTGTTCATTGCAGCACTATTCACAATAGCAAAGACATGGAATCAACTCAAATGCCCATCAGTGATAGACTGGATAAAGAAAATGTGGTACATATGTACCATGAAATACTATGCAGCCATAAATAGAAATGAGATCATGTCCTTTGTAGGGACATGGATTGAGCTGGAAGCCATTATTCTCAGCAAACTAACACAGGAACAGAAAACTAAACACTGAATGCTCTTCCTTGCAAGTGGGAGCTGAACAATGAGAACACATGGCTACAGGGAGGGGAACAACACATGCTGGGGCCTGTTAGGGGGAGGTGAGGGGAGGGAGAGCATTAGAAAAAATAGCTAATGCATGCTGGTTTTAATACCTAGATGATGGGTTGACAGGTGCAGCAAACCATGATGGCACATGTTTACCTATGTAACAAACCTGCACACCCTGCACATGTACCCTAGAACTCAAAAAATTATAATTATGACTAATAACATCTACTGAGACATATCAGCATTTTAAGAATCTTATATAATATTGTAAGAATTCTTACCCTTTTGCTAGCACACCAGGTTTCTGGGTTCCCTTTTCTTGGCAGCTTCCAGAAGAATGGAGTGGCTTTTGATGACCCTGCTCCTTCTGCCATAGCTGTGGGGGCAAGCCATGTTAAAAAAGAAAATTATCCCAGCTACTCGAGAGGCTGAGGCAGGAGAATTGCTTGAACCCAGGAGGCGGAGGTTGCGGTGAGCTGAGATCACGCCATTGCACTCCAGCCTGGGTAACGAGTCAAACTCCATCTCAAAAATAAGAAAAGAAAATTATCCTTTCTGTTTTATGGAATCATGGGCAAAAGCTTTTCAATTTTGCAAGATACTGCCCAACAGGTTGCATGAGTAATCAAATTAACATTTTCCATCCCAGCTGAGGAAAATATACATGACAAATGGACACTAGTCACCTTGTTCAGCACCCAGTATCAACCTGGCAAGACTTAAACTTTTCTCCCGTTGGTCCTTTGATCCACTCAAGGTGACGGGGGATGACCTCTGACTCGGAATTTGAGAGGTAGTCTCTGGGCAAGATGAAGAGTAGACAGTCACCCCAAGTCAGGCCTGTTGAGCATTCTTCAGAACTCACCAAATGTGACCAGAACTCGGGTTCTCCAAGTTAGGCCTGCTGGACTTCCATCAGCAATTCCTTCAGAGATCCCTTCCACATATAATAACACACACAATAAATACAAGACAGACAGAAGGCCTTCCAAACCAAGATCCCTAATCAAAAATCCCAACAGTATTCCTTCCAAACTAACCTCCTATTTTCCATCTGAGAAATCTCCAAATCTTCCTGATTGAGGAGAAATCTCCTGAATCAAGACTCTTCCTACTAATTAGAAATAGCCAACAGAGATCCCCCGAAGGAGCTCAACCAACTGGGATAAGAAAGGAGGCGTTGGCAGATCCTAGCATACTCACCAAATTGGACATTCCGTAATGGGGCTACAGTTGCAGACACTCCGTGATGGGGCTACAGACAGACACCCTGTGATAGGACCACAGTTATAGACACCCTGTGGTGGAACTACAGATAGACTCTGCAATGGAGATACAGACCGACCTACTACCATGAGTCTACAGTTATGGGACTCATGGGACATATCCCCAGGAGTATTTCTCTACTGCAATTAAATTCACGCACATTAGATCAGCAGTGCCCTGCTGGTACAGATGGGGCCAGAGTCAACCCCTAGTCCAAAAGAACTAGGTGGACATTTGGGCTAGCCTCCAGATCTGTTGCCAGAGGGGGGGCTACTGAACCATGAGCAGGTAGCCACAAGGGCAATCCTGGATGAGCCCCTAAATTTTTAACTTCCCAACTGGTTCACCTTGCCCATTGCCTAGATAGAGCTGATTTATCAAGACAGGGGAATTGCAATAGAGAAAGACTTATTCACACAGAGCTCGCTGTGTGGGAGACTGAAATTTTATTGTTATTCAAATCAGCCTCCTGGAAAATTCAGGGATCAGAGTTTTTAAGGATAATTTGGTGGGTAGGGGCTCATGAAGTGGGGGAGTGCTGATTTGTCAGGTTGGACATGAAATCATAGTGGGTCGAAGTGAGTTTTTCTTGCTGTCTTCTGTTCCTGGATGGGATTGCATAACAGGTTGAGCCAGATTACAGGCATAGGCAGTGTCAGCTGATGCATCAGAATGCAGGGTCTGCAAAATATCGCAAACACTGATCTGAGGTTTTACAATAGTGATGTTATTTCCAGGAGCAATTTGGGAGGCTTAGAATCTTGCAGCCTCCAGCTGCATGACTACTAAACCACAATTTCTATTCTTGTGGCAAATTTGTTAGTCCTGCAAAGGCAGTCTAGTTCCCAGGCAGGAAGGGGTTTATTTTGGGAAAGGGCTATTATCACCTTTGTATCAAAGCTAACCTATAATCTAAGTTCCTCTCAAAGTTAGTTTGTGTATTCCTAGGAATGAACAAAGATAGCTTGGAGGTTAGAAGCAAGATGGAGTGGGTTATGTCAGATCTCTTTCACTGTAATAATTTTCTCAGTTATGATATTTGCACAGGTGGTTTCAGGAGTCCAGTACAGAGTAAAATGCATGGATCAGGAAGCTTAGGTGTGTTCTTTGTATTGCATGCTTGGTGTGAGCTGTGAGGGAAGTTTAAGGCAGAAAAAATTGCCATTGGTAAGAAGCTTCAGGCATCCCTTTTATCTAGATGGATTAAAAATAATAAATTGATTACGTATTCAGAAGAAAACCAGATTGTTCAGTAGAAAAATTCATTTCCTGAAATTGAAATCACCATCAAATATCATTTTTAAATGCATTTTATTTTCAGAAATGAAAAAGGCTTTTTGTTTGTTTCTGATTATAAAAGTAATGGGATTAATGGGAAAGATAATGGTATAAGTGTACATTTATCTATGCCTTACATTTACTGAAATGAAGTAAAACAATGAAATAAGAGAAAGTAAACTTCATTAATGCTGAAACTAGAGCAGGCTTCATCTTCATAATACTATCTCGGGATAAAAGATGCCAAGGACAGGTTCGTGATCCTCCTGTTCATTTGCACAGTGGGCTGGGCTGGGCTGTGGAAGTGGGTGGAGCTGGGGCACAGGAACCTCAGTGGTACTTCTCAATCAGAGAAGATACTGGTGGCATAATTGGGCTGCAGGAAGAATGGAAAACTTCTTACTTGGAATGAAGTGGGGTCTAGAAGAGAAATTGTATGACCAAATAATGCTGTTATGTTTCTATGACTTCCCAAGCAGTAGAGATCTACAGGTGAACCTTTATTGCAGCTGTGTACCAGGAATAATAGTATTGATTTGCAAAATTAAATGTGCACTAAACTTTTAAGACCTCTCAATATTGAAAATAGATTCTATATCAGAAGTAGTAAAATAAATCTACATTTAAGGTATGCCTCCCATAGAATATGGGATAGCACAGAAAGACTAATAAAAGTTTTAAAATAAATGCAGTAAGAAAATGCAGTCAAATTTCTGAAACTGCAGTTGTAGATAGACACAGCTCCCTACCCACTAATCTACCCACCCATGATAGACAGCTTATACCAGAGAAGAGAGAATTTTTCTTGTAAAAATCCCTCCATTTAGCATTAGTGCTAATGGCAAGATTAAAATAATGCTTGAGCAAATAGGAAGGAGACTCAAAAAGTTTCTACCAATACTAATCAGGGGCAAATTTTAGACTCACATTAAGAGATAAATATGAAGGAAAATATTCAGCATGCGAATCACATAAACATTTTATAGAAAAAAGGATTAAAAGAACATTTTATGCCAAAGATGGATGAAAGTAACATTTTGGAACATTTACTCTAGGAAACAGAAACATTTTAACTATAACCACATTTTACTTTTAAGGAAATTAAAGAAAACAAGGATTCAGGCAGGAAATTTTATGATAGGGTAAAATGGAAAGCTACCGGAAAAACCAAGGCAAAAAGGAAAGGAAGAAAAGGACCACCTTCCAGTCTGAAATAATATTATACTAATGTAGTTTCCTGTTTTAATAACTACACTATATTTATATAAGTTGTTTATATATGTGTATATACATATATGTATGTACATATATATGTATGTAACTAGTTATGTCGATATACATCTCATTGTTGAACAATGAGTCTAGAGCACTGGGATAAGGCAGGTACTCAATATTTTTTGAATGAATGAATCAATTTCACTCATAGTGGTGTGCCATAGTGGTAAAGAGTAATCATCACAATTATTCAGGGAGCTTTTAAAAAATACAGAAATCTAGGTTTCACTCCATATCTATTCAATTTAAGAATATAATAGAAATTGATAAGAACAAAACAGTAATGAGAGACTTCAACATATGCCTTTCACAATCTCCTAGTGACTCACTTGAAGAATTTGAGCTTCTTGTCTCAACCATTTTAGGCTCATTATGTCTGTAAGTCCTGATTCCTGGGGTTTGGGGGTGGGTATGCTCCTACTTGGGCAGTCAGGATTCTATCAAGCCTCAAGTTATGGCTGCTGCCTGGTAATTTTTGTCTCTTCCTGTTGGTAAACCAATAGATAAAGAAAAAAGTTACTATACTATGGGGTAGTCAACCCTGATCACTGTAAGGAGATATGGTTGATGCTACATAATGGAAACAGGGAGAGGTATATCTGGAACCCAGGGGGCCCATTGGGGTATTGCTTTGTGTTTCCAACTCAGTTTTAACTGTGAATAGGCAATTTCAACAAAGATGACCCAACAAAGACATGATAACTAGAGGCTTTGGCTCCTTAGGGATGAAAATTAGGGTCACGACGCCAGGAAAGCAGTTCAGACCAGCAGAAGTACTAGACAATGGTGGCAGGAAATCTGAAGTGGGTAGTAAAGGGGGAGCATAATAAATATCAGTGATGACCTTGAGATCAACAACTGCAGTAGGAGTTCTATGGTATAAAATTATGTGTCCCTTCAAAATTTTGATCTTATAACTTAAATCCTAAGGCGATGGTATTAAAAGGTGAGATCTTTTGGGAAGTGATTAAGTCATGAGGGCTCTACCTTAATGGGAATAATAGTTTATTATAAAAAGAGTTTCAAAGAGCTGTCTGGTCCTTCCATCTCTTATATATGTTAGGACTCTGTTAGTCCCTTTTTGCCCTTCTACCATGTGAGGGTGCAATGAGAAAGTGCCATCTTGGAAGCAGAAAGCAGCCCTCACAAGGCACTGAATCTGTTGGCACCTTGAGCTTGGACTCCTAGTCTCCAGAACTGTGAAAAAAATTTCTGTTCTTTATACATTACCTAATCTCAGGTACTTTGTTATAGCAGCACAAACAGATTAAGACAAGGGGTTACACTTATTCCATTAACTCTTCTCACACAGTCTGATTTTTCCCTAGAATTGTGACCAGCCACTATTCTGAAGAATTAGTGGAGTAAATTTAGTGTGAGGAATGAGTGAATCTTAACAGCACAAGATCTGGGCTGTAGCAAACATTATTAGTGCTCTGCCTACATCTCCTTGGATCCCTTTTACAACGATTATGCTCATCAGCTTCTGCATCTTTTTGTCAGGGGTCTCTGGAGACCACTTTATCTCTTTGTGCAGAGAGCCAGTTGTTCTTGGGAATTCAAGAACCTCAAGGCTGGCTCTTAACCAATGACTGATGAATGTGCAGAATATAAATATTCTAGCTCCTTAGTTCCTGAGTAGGACAAATATTATGATCTACACTGTATCCAAAGCTCTTCTGTGAGACCGAGTCAAAATTACCCTACTGAGGACTTTTCTTGATATTGCACACTTCCTAGACTGCTTTTCCATCTCATTTTTTCTTTATTACTAGTTTTTCTTGGTGACTTTTTTTTTTTTGGTAAGGATGAGGTCTCATTTTGTTGCTCAGGCTGGTCTCAAACTCCTGGGCTCAGGCTGAGCCTCCTGCCTTAGCCTCCCAAGGGCTGGGATTACAGGCATGAGCCACTGTGTCTGGCCCAGCAACATTTCTTAATAAATTTCATTCACAGATTCTAATTCTGGGGAATCTGATTTCAGAAACTGATAATATGATTGGGGCTTAGGAAGCATAAACGATTGAGGTGGAATTTCACCAGTTTGTCATGATGGCAATTTTAATCGTTACTAAGATGATTTGTAGTTTTTAAGACATGTGTATTTTTAACTGTCTGCATTTGTGGACTAACATGCTTATGCAACACACATATATAGCCAGACTTAGATATTTAGATTGTGTCTAGACACTGAGAATTCCCAGTTAACTAAGACTACTGCTCTAATTTGAATATGTCCCCTCCAAAATTCAGGTATTATGAATGTGGTAGCATTAAGAGGTGGAGCCTTTAAGAGGTGATTAGGCCATTAGGCTCCTTCCTTGCAAGTGGGATTGGGGTCTATATAAAACAGGCTTCAACACAACAAAAAGGTGGTTGTCGTCATGTCAAGGGGAGAGGTCTCAGGAGAAACCAAACCTGCTGACACTCTAATCTTGAACTCCCAGAATCCAGAACTGTGAGAAAATAAATTTCTGTTTTTTAAGCCACCCAGTCTGTGTATTTGATTATGGCAGTTCTAGCAGACTAATACACAGTTGATCCTTGAACAACTGTATATTAGTTTGAACTAATATGGGTCCGCTTGTCTTTGAACTGCTAGGATCAACTTGTGGATATTTTTTCAGTAAATGTTATACCAAGTGTGCCTACATGTCCTATCTCCCCCTCCACCTTTTCTACCTCTGCATCTCTGAGACAGTCAGACCAACTCTTCCCGTTTCTCCTCCTCCTCAGCCTGCTCTAGGTAAAGACAATGGGAATGAAGACCTTCATGATGATCCACTCCCACTTAATGAATAGTAAATATATTTTCTCTGTTTTACGATTTTCTTAATAATATTTTATTTTTTCTAACTTACTTTATGGTAAGAATGCAGTATATAATACATATAACATTTAGAAAAAGAGGCTTCATGCAATGTTTGTCTAGCTTGCCCTCAGCCTTTGGCCATGTGAAGACACTGCATTCTTCCCCCTCAGTAGGATGCAGCAGCTGGGTGCCATCTTGGAGATGGAAAGCAGCCCTCAACAGATTCTGAATCTGCTGGTACTTTGTTCTTGGACTTCCCAGCCTCCATAACTCTGAAAAAATAAATTTGTGCTTTTTATAAATTATCCAGTCTGTGGTATCTTGTTATCACAGCATAAATAAACTAAGAGAAAAACCAAATCTATTGTTTTGTTTTACAAATGAAACTAGAAGATGTATGGTGCTTCATGATTCAGTCCCAGTTTTGTTGCTGTTCTGGAGCACCAAAGAAGGAGTCACCATTGATGTCTGTTCTATGCAAGAGTGGAACCCTTCAAAAAGAAACAGTTATACACCATTACCAAAGGAAGGATATCCTCCAGCTTCTGCTTATTTTCCACACTGTTCTATCTGTTTGAAACTCTTAGCATTATGATGCACACCAGTCCTTTGACAGTTTTACAGTATAACCAACAGTGGCACCAGTGGTTACTCTGAGAAAAACATGGCACACAGGAGAATCCAGAAGCCTCCATGAAGATAACACACCTGTGCCCTAGTGACCATGAGCAAAGCAAACCTCTCAAGGCCAATTCTGGCTTTCCATTCTTATAAAGTATTTCTTAAATCATAAAGGGATCTGGTTAGGAAGAGAAATAGCATTATAGCTGGAGTGGGAACCAATGCAAACCTTCATTAAAGATGGGGAAACTGTGTCTCAGTAAAAGGAAGAGAAATAGTGAGCTAGTGGCAGAGTTAGAACTAGGACTTCTAGTGGGAGCAAGATAGGGTTACATTTTGGATTGTTTATTGTTGGCAAATAAGAAAACTATTATTTTTTTCATTCTCTTCTGGGCAGATGACCATATAACAAATAATGATTTATATCCTGCTTTCTAATATTTATCCCTTTTAGTTTTATTGTCTTAAATATTATTTATTATATAGAATATTTACAATGATGTAAGTTTTCCTTGTCTTGTTCCTGATACTAGTGGGAAGGCTTCTAAAATTCTATCATTAGGTATGATATTTTTTATAGGTAGGAATCCTTTATCAAGGCAAGGAAGTTTTCTTTTATTCTTAATTGCTAAGAGTTTTCCTTTTTCTTTTCTTTCTTTTGTTTGCTTGCTTGCTTGATTTTAAAAAGGAGTGTTGATTTTTTAAATATGGGAAGTTTAGCATAATAACTAAGAGGCCTGGTTCTGGAGACCAACAGGCTACATTTCAGTCCTCACTTCACTGTATACTGGTGGTGCCTCCTTGAACAAGTTACTTAACTCCCTTATCACTTAGGGAAATGTAAACATTACCTAACTAACAAAGTTGTGAGAACTAAATGAAATAATAGACATGAATCTTGTGGCATGGAAGTGCCCAGTATGTGTGACCTGACTACTAGTCAGCCTTGATTCTTATATTGGTATCCATGTCAAAGAGCTGCATAGAATCATGTGATCTTTGTTTTCATCTAGGCCAACTGGTTCTCAGATTTTAGATTATATGGATTGTAACAAAAATTATTTTAAAATCTGTGGTGAAGATACTGTTATTAGCTTTTTTATTTAGTAAGTTTACTAATAAAAGAAATAAAACATACAACAATAACAATGTTAAACATGAAAAAGTTTATTTAATACCTTAAAATCAAGAAGAGTACAATCTCAAAATAAAACAGGGTCTTCTAAAGTGAATAAATGTGATGTTTTCAGGAATTTACTATATTGTTCTGATTTTTTTCTCATTCACCATAGAGCAGTGAAAATGAAACGAATGGGTAAGTTTGGGAGCTTTTAACCCAGGCCCATCTCTCACCTAATGTAAGAATCATTCTTCCTCCAACATCCCTCTCAGGTTTTGATGGATTCTTCCAGGAATGGGGTGCTTCATTTATGAACAATCTGGTTAAAAATTATTCTCTGAACTAGCTTCCTTATAACTCAATTCACTGTTGCTTGGATTGCTGTTTGGAAGCAACACTGATTAAATTTGTTCTTGTTCAACAAATGCCTGTCAATTGTTAAGAAAATATTTTCCCCCCCTCACTCCACAATCTTCCTTACTTGAGAGTGAATATCTATACTTTCAATCTTTTCTTATACTGCATGGCCTTTAAGATCTCTTCCTCTTGTATTTCCCTTCTCTGAATACAGTCAAGTTTCTCAAACTCTTTCTTAATTTGTAGAATCACCTCATTTATAACAATAGGATCTGGCATGATATTGGTTTAGTCAGGAACATTTGGTGGGAGTGTGAATATAACAGGCAGCCTGCTCAGGTAGAAAAAATTCCTGGTTATGGGAGACTTCTATAAGAGGTAATGTTATGAGATCTTTGGGATGCCAATTTTCAGGCTAGAAACCTGTGTCTGGTGGCACCTTTGTCCAAATTCTTGTCCTGCATCCTGGAAGAATGAGGTATGCAGACAAGTAGAGGGTGAACAAGATAAAGAGGAGATTTATTGAGCTCAGAGGAGACCTACAGTGGGTAGCTTCTCTCTGTAAGGAGGTGGGTAGCTCCTCTCGGTAGGCAGGTTGTCTGGTGGAGTGTTCAGCTCTCAGCACGGAGGTTCTGGAGAGCATGGCTCCTCTCTGCCTACAGGTTCTCCTGTCCTCTCTGCAGCTATCACTGGAGACAGTAGCTCCTTTCTGTCCATTATCTCCACCTATCAGCAGAGAGGGTAGTTCCTCTCTGCAGGTCCTTCATTGTCTCTGTGCCTCTCCAGCCTCTGCCCTGCTCTGGCTGGGTCCAGGGCTTTTATGACCCTAAGAGGGGAGGAAATGCATGCTGATTGGTCCATGGGTGGCCATGGCCAGGCTAGAAGAAGCATCACAAGTCCCTCTTTCATTAGTCCTCCCTGGCCTGAAGGTGGGGCCTTACCAGGGACTGCTTCCTTTCACCCAGGAATCTGTCTGCCTTCCACTGCCATTTATGGCCCCAGGACTATGCCCCACTTTGCTCTCAGATCAGAGGGGGCACTGACAGCAGGAGAAGCCAGGCAGTGGGGCAGGCACTTCTGAGCCTGCCAGGGCATTGGGGCCTACCTAGGCCCCCAAGAGTGCAGCGATGCTTGAGTCTGCAGCAGGTTTGGGTGGTTGCAGCTGGGAGGGAGATGGGGCTCCTGCCCACTTGGTGGCCTGCATCAATAGCAGCGGTTTGGGTGTCTGCATCTGTGTCCAGAAGGAAAGGGATCCTGCCTGGTCCCAGCCACACACAGGAGGCTCAGATCCACAGTTGCAGTTTGGACAGTTGCAACCCCACCCAGAAGGGTGGAGCTCCTGCCTGCTCTAAGGAGCAGGAGGCCTGGGTCTGCAGTCCCAGCCGTGCCTGCCTGCTGCAGCTGGCATGATGGCAGCGGCAAGCCATCTGGAGCAGCAGCTGCCATCAGTAGTTTGAGGGTTAGAAGCAGTTTGAAGGAGTTAGTGATTAAAAATGCAGACTTTGGCATCAGACAGAATTGGCTTGAGTTCATTCTCCATTATTTACTAGCTGTGCATCTTTGGATAAGCTTCTTAACCTCTCTAAGTCCAAGTAAGGTTTAAATGATTCAATTTACGAAGATCTTAAAATGGTGCCTGGCATATAGCAAATGCTAAATTAATGTTACATAATCTTTTTATTCTTATTCATTTTCAGGATCAGCATCTTAACTGCAATTGTTATTTGGGTCCAGCCAGTCCAGAAATCTATTTATGTTAATATCTGAGAACATTCTTTAGCTCAGGATTGATTATACAATAATAAAAAAAAAGCTAAACTGAGAATATCTGAGCCCACATTATGGAATGGGAAACCAGAGTGAGTTTAATTATATGGATGACTTCGGGATAACTACTTTTATTATTTATTATTAACTGTAATTTTGTTATTACCTATGTATTACTTTGGTATTTTCTCAGGGAGGACTGGAGACAGGGCCTGGACCTTTCTCTCTCCTCCTTTTTACTTGCTCCTTCCCACAGTAGGAGAAATGAATTATCTAATGGATGTAATTTATAAGAATATAACAGCAGTCATAACTTTAGTAGGGGCAGAATCAGTGCATTAAAGAGTGGGCTTTTCTCTCTTCCTTTTTTAGGCTTCTCGCTGATGAGGAGTTAGCATATGGATAGGATGCTGAGCCCTGGCTCAGAAAGGTTAGCAGAGTTCCTGTTCTCTGAATTTTGGCTTCTTCATCACACTTGGACAACTAAGGTCAATCATTTATCTCCAATTGAGGAGGAAGCTCCATGTTGACCTTTGGTCTAAACCACTTTCTCCAATCTTTGAAAAAAGCTAATTGACGTTTTGATTTAACTCTAATGTTAATTTATAACCATGATAACTATAACATGAGATTCTGATATCCATTTCAATTTCTTTAGCCATTGACTGATGAGTCATTAATTTATTCACCCACTCATTCATTGATACATTAATTGTGGAGATTTACTGCTCAATATTTATTGAGTGCCAGGGACTCTTAGGCACTGCAGCTACAACAGTGTACAAAACAGACTCAAATTTCTACCCCAATGAGACTTACATTTTAGTAGGGAAGTCAGACCATAAGTGATAGAAATAAATAAAATGTAAAAGCATAAGAAATATAAAATGTGATATATGCTACTGAGGAAAAGTAAAGCAGAGAATAATGCTAAGAAGTGTTGTGACTGAGATGGGGTAAAATTTTGGTTTGGGTGGTCAGTAAAGGCATTACAGAAATGCAAAAGGACTGAAAGAAGAGAAGAGAAGAAGCAAGATCTGAGCTACCTATGGGGAAGGGTCCTGGTGGAATGAACAGGATGTGCACAAGCCAGAAGTGGAGATGGCCAGTGTGGCTGAATAGGATTTTGACACTTTGAATGCAAGAGAAGCCTTTGGAGGATTTTAAGTACAGGGGGTGATATGATATGTCCTATATTTTAACAGTGCACAGAAAGACAAGATTGCTGCCCTTGTGAAATTTATATTTTATAAAATTTATATTATTTATAAAATTAATAAATAAAATTTATAGATGGAAGGTGATTCTACCAAAGGAGAATAAATCAGGGAGAGAGAGAATTTTGGTCACCATATTGAGAATAGATTGTTGTGGGGCCCTAGAGAGAGTGTGAGTGTGGATGGGAGAGGAATAAGTTAGAGTTCATTGCAGCAACTGAGGCAAGAGACAGTGAGAGTGACAGAGCAGGATGGTAGCAGTGGGGATGGTAAGACATGTCCAATTTGGGACATATTTAGAAGGCAGAGCCAGTTGGACTCTGCTGTTAGATTGAATGTATGGTGTGAGAAACAGAGAATTCAAGGATGACTCCGAGGTTTTTAGGCTAAGTGACTGGAAGGATGGCGTCTCCGTTAACTAAGATGTGGAAGGAACAGGTTTGGGGGAAACTAGGAGTTCGTTTTGAACCTGTTGTTTGCAAGGCCTAACATACATCCAAGTAGAGATGTTGTTGGGGGTAAACTGGAGTTCGGATAGAAGAGTTGGCATGGATTTTTCCTTTTCCAGGTCATGCTTATCTTGAGCCATCATTTTGCACCGAGAGGCAGTGAAGAGCATTGGTTCTACAGTTTCATTCCCTGGGCTCAAGTGTAGCTCTAAAAGCTTTGTGCTGTCGGGCAATTATTTAACTTCTTGCTGCCTCACTTTTCTCATCTGTAAAATAGAAAATAATTGTGTAACTCAGGATTGTTGTGTGAATGAAATGAGTTAATCCCTTTCATGATCTTAGCATTGAGCATGACATGAAATATTATTCAAAATAAATATTTGAAAAAGTTATAATAGCAGTAGCTAACACTAATATAGCCTTCATTTTATGCCCAACACTGTTCTAGAAACTTTATAATATGTTAACCGATTTATCACTCAAAGAACTCTGGGAGGCAGATACTATTACTTCTTAATGGCATGGAGATGGCATGGATGGTTAAGTCACACAGGTAGCAGGTGGTAGAGCTGGAGTTCAATCCCAGGCAGTCAGCCTTCAAAGACCATGAACTTAAACACCACACTGCACTATCCCTCAGAACATGTTAGTTATGGATATTATTTTCCTGGGTTGTTCCTTCCTTTTATGAGAGCATCAATTCTTAATCTACTTATGAAGCTGCTCAAAGTTCACTAAGAGTCCAGTGTTTATCAATTGCACTTCTAAGGCGTATGTTTACCTTCAATATACTTTGCAAAATATAATATCGAATTGCCCTAGGAATGACCTAACTCCCCATTTGCCAGGTCCTGTTGCTTCCTGCCCTTCTCTGATTTGTGCACTCTGTCTTCTGTATCAGGTGATAAGCATTCTGCCTTTGCAATAGCAATGCAGAGATTAAGATCTGCCTACTTTAATGAGAAGAGATTCTTGGTTGAGATTCCATCTCCCATGGCTGCTGCCACTTGGGGGCATTCTTGTTTTACTATTTCATGTCCACTGGTATGTGCACAATAGTTGCATAGCTAAGTGGTAACTCAACTTGGGTTCACTCTTGCCATACCATATCATAAATAGAATATTTTATTTCTAACAGATATTTTAAACCCCTATCCAGCATCTTGTTAGGTAAAATACAATATTTTAAAAATCAAGTGAATATTTTTTAATCATAAAAAGATTCTAAGTATTTAGTTATAATCATAGTATATGCACAATAACAAATTAAAGCAATGGCTTTGGTATGTGTTTGTGAAAATAACAGAACTAAATATTTGAAGGAAAACTCCTTATTACATAATCGGAGTAAAAATGTACTCTTTGAACTCTCTGTATAAATAATGATGTAAGCCAGTGGTTGTCTAATCTGAGCATGGGCCAAATCCACCTGGGGCCTGTGAGCTAAGAAATCTTTTTATATTTTTAAATGGTTGAAAAAAAAAGATGAGTGGTATTTTGTGACACATGAAATTATATGTAGTGCAGATTGAGGCAGCTATAAATAAAGTTTTATTGGAACATAGTCATACTTATTCACATGTTATTGATGGCTGACTTCACACCACAGAGACAGAGTTGAGTAGTTATGAAACAGATCATATAGGCCGCAAAGTCTGAAATATTTACTATCTGCTCTTTGCCAAAAAAGTCTGTCCGTCTCTGATATAAACCAATAAGCAAGCAATGCCCAAAGTGTCCTTGCTAAGGCCAGAGTCTTGCATTAGGGTTTGTGTGCCCCTCCGTTCAGAAGAGGCAGAGCCTTCATTTAACTACAGATGCTGTTTGCAATCAGAGGAGACAGTCAGAGGAAAAACATTCTGCCTAATTCCTTATAACACTCGATTTTTATTTTAATATATGTTTCCTTTGAAAAGAAGATGGTTCTTATAAATTGTTGACCTGTTTTCCAGAAACAAAACAGTCAAGGATGCGGAAGGACATCTTGAAAGCCTCAGTAAAAAGGATTTTTGTTTTTCAGAATGAGAGTTATTTTATTATTTTCTCATTATAAAACCATGTATTTAGTGCAAAACAGTAGAAAAGCCACAGAGAAGCTAAACATAAAAGCAAAAACTACGTAAAATCTCACCTCTCAGAAATAATCAGTTTGATATAAGTTTATCTTGTGGCTTAACAGAATTATTACAAAAAATTTTATTAACAGAAAATATTTCTTTGCCAGCCTGGCAAAGGCAATCTGATATTTGTGTGCATGCAGCTGAGAAGCCCTTTCCAAGGTGAGGGTGGTGGAGTGGCCCACCTTCCTACTCCACAGGGAAGTCCATTGTCTCTTTGCAGTAAACTAGTAGTTCAGATCACTGTCTAGACTTCAGGTTGCTCAGTTTACCTTGGGGATAAAAGCAGCAAAATGTTTTATAGAAAGCATTACATATGCATCCATTTATTTAACTTTTCAACTAACCAACCGGTGAATAGTAAGCTTATTAGTTTTCCATTGCTGCTGTAACAAATGAACACAGTTTGTGCTTTAAAACAGCACAAACTTTTTCTCTTAGATTTCTGGTGGTCAGAAGTCTCAACTCAAAGTGTTGATGGAACTATGTTCCTTCTGGAGGCTTTCAGGAAAAATACATTTTTTACCTTTTCTAGATTCTAGAGGCCAAGTGAATTTCTTGGCTTGTGGCACCTTCCTTCATTTTCAAAATATATACTCCAGTATCTGGTTCTGTGATCATATCTCCTTTTTTCTCAATATCTTGCCTCTCTCTTTTAAGGATCCTTGTAAATATACTGGATCACTGGTTAATCCAGGATAATCTCCGCATTCCAAGATCTGTAATTTAATCACATCTGCAAAGTCCATTTTGCCAGGTAAGGTCACATAGTCACAGGTTATAGGGATTAGGACATGGACATCTTTGGGAGGCCATTTTCTGTCTACCACAGGAAGTGAGCACCTACTTTGTTCCAGACACTAAACTAGGCTCTAGGAAACTAGAGATGAAAAGCTGAATTTCAGACCAGAGGTAACAGACATGGGGCAATGCGCAAATTCCACACAGAAGGTGGCCTTTGTGGGAATAAATATTTGTTTTCCTCATCAACGTTATAACAAAGTGATGATGAATAAAATGATATTATTCAGGAATCTGCTATATTTAGTAAAAGTGAGTCTTTTTGTGTAAGATCCCATTGGATTCCCCCTGAAGAGAATTTCAACCAAACAAGGTTTCACTGTGACTAAATGTAAGAGAGTTTATGAGTAGAATTTATCCTCTGCTTTCAATCTCAGGGAATGTAATAAAAGGACAGAGCACCTTTTCTACTGTGCTGTAAAAATGACTCAGAAATTTGCTTAGAGTCTTGACTGTAGGCTTCCCACTTCCCACTTAATGTTATTTATCCCCAACATGAAGGAGAAATCCAGCTTAGGGCTCAAGATGGCCTGAATAATTGACATTTTCTACCACAGGACAGTGTACTGAATGCTAAGAAGGTGATACAAAAGGATTATTAGACCCTATGCTTAATATGAAATTAAAAGGCATGCGAAACCCTCTGCCCTGATTTTTTCTCCTACTTTCCTGAGATTTTCATCTCAAAGAAATTTAACAAATCAAAGTGCAGTCAGGCTCAGAAAGGTCATTCCTGATTTGGGGCAGATTCTCAAAAAGAGGGAAACCTTTTTGGGTGAATGAGACATTTTAGAAAGTTATTTTAACTTGGAAACTAAATAAATTCCATCACTAACAGAGCTATAGGTATTAGGCAGGTTAATGTTTTGCATTAGATAGCAGGCTTTACAAATCAAAAGTAGATGCAACTGTTTAAGTGCATTAGTCAGAAATCTTTTGGTTTTAAATTACAAGAGGCCCATCTCAGAGTAGTTTAAAGTTAAAAAAAGATTTGTTGACTAATGTGAGTGAGGGATTAAAGATATAATTCTGCATTCAGTCATGGCTGAATCTACAATTGAAGTAATGCCAGTAGATTGTCTCTATTTATCTACATCTTGACTCTACATTCCTCTGTATTTGTTCTTTCTCAGCGTGGTGGCAAAGATGCATGCCAGTATCCCTAGACATACATTTTCCTTTCAGCGAATGATTTCTGAACAAAAGGAGAATAATTTTCCCAGTAGCTCCAGGAAGAGTCCCAGGAGTGACTCTAGTTGGATTGGCTTAAGTCACATTCCCCTCCCTGAAACTTTCAGTGTTAAGAGGGATGTGGATTCCTATAAGTCAGGCCTAGGTCATGTGCCTATTTCATAACCTAGAAATAAGATCAGTTCTCCAACTACACGTGGACAAAAAATGGAGCAGGGATGATTCCCCAAAGAGCTGCTGACCAGATAGTAGGTTATGATTCTTATTGGATGGGCTCATCTATGAGGATTGGCTGCAGCAGTAGACATCACCCAGGGGTACCAGAGGAAACTGGTGGTGGATGCCCTGTAGTGACTAATATATTTTACTTGTGAACATTCATCGTTTGTTCACTTACTTGTGAACCCCCATCCCAGAAGTCCCCATAATACCATGCTCAGGGGAAAATTTGTTGGAAGCAAGGGAGGTTTTCCATTAGCAAATAAATAACCCATGGAAGCATGAGTTACATGAGTAAAGCCATAAATGAAAATCCAAGTGAGAATTTGAAGTCAACTATTGTATAGCAGGGCTTACAAGGGAGTTGATTTATGTTAAAAGGCTCCATTTTTAATGGTTGCCTATTTTTGTGATATTTTTTTTATACTCTGTATGCTGCTGCTTGGAAAGATGAATGCTGATTTCTGGTGGTAGAAAGGGGCAAGTTAGTGAAGGATGAGAAGGAGGAAGTGTGGAGGGGACCTGAAGATGGAAAGAGCAGAGAACTGGTATGCATTTAGATTGAATTTAGAGGTCATATTCAGAAATTTACATAAATATATATTACACAGCAATAAGAAGTTTAAAAATATTAGTCTTTGGTTTATTGGTACATCCTTAATAGTTTCCCCCATGAAGTGTTCACAGTTCAAGATATTCCAGATGTTTGAAAAAGGGTTCCAAGCCAACATCATGTGCCACTGCTATTGACATAATGATAGGATGAAGGTGTTCCTGAAGAGCTGACCCACTGAAAGGCATGCAGAAAGCCAGCAGCCCCAACTTGACCTCTAAAGAGGATAGCAACAGTATACACTATATCATGTGCTATACTATGCTGATAGCCTTAGAATAACTTGAAAATCTTTAGGAATTTTCAAAACTTGAAAGAGTGGTCTTTGAAGGCAGATGTAGAAACCTATTGCAATCTCTTTCTAGGATCAATTACAGATTAAACATTTTAGAGAAGGATAGACAACTATTTATAGCACTACTTGCCTGGATATTCTTGGGCACTGAAATAGATCCACTTCTTCACCAAAATGTCCTCTACTCTTTTTATAGGGGTCTTTTCAAACAGTTTCAGGCAAGTAGAAGCAGCCTATTTTCTGGACATATTTGCTGTTAATTAATAATGCTGGAGTAACTCTTGAATTAAATAAATACTTTGTAGTACATACTCAGTTGGTTACTTCTATAATGTTTTTAACTATTTTTGGGCTGATTTAAGATGGACAAAATTTCATGAAAAGAGAATGGAAATTGGATGTAAGGATAAGAGTTTCCTTTTTCTTTTCTTTCTTTTTTTTTCTTTAAGGCAGAGTGTCACTCTGTTGCCCAGGCTGGAGTGGTGTACTGGTGTGATCTCGGCTCACTGCAACCTCCACCTCTCAGGTTCAAGTGATTCTTCTGCCTCAGTTTTCCAAGAAGCTGAGATTACAGGCATGCACCACCATGCCCAACTAATTTTTGTATTTTTAGTAGAGACAGAGTTTTGCCATGTTGGTCAGGATGGCCTCGAACTCCTGACCTCAGGTGATCCACCCTCCTCAGCCTCCCAAAGTGCTGGGATTACAGGTGTGAGCCACCATGCCCCGCGAAGAGTTTCCTTCTTAACTTCATCATATACTAGATGTATAACCTTCGGATAGTTAATTAATCTCTCCCAGTCCTTGTGTTCCAATCTATAAACCAGATAAAATAAAACCTAGACTGAAGCTTGCTTTGAACAATAAATTAGGTAAAGACTCTGCAAAGTGCCTGGCACATTTTTGGGCATAAGTATTTGTGCAACAGACAAAACTTATTATGGAATCATAGAAACAACAATCTCACATTTCATTTGTAGCACAGGTTCCCACAAATATATCTACGGCCTGGTCTTTTTGATGAATTTCCATAGAGTAAGTGATTTACTAGGTGAAGCCCCTGAGAGTGGTGAGCTCAAAGAGGCTTTCAGGAAATACATCCACCACAGGATTTTTAGTAGACTGTTCTTGTTCCAAATCCTATTTAGTCAAGGTTAAAGGTGCTGGACCATCAATCTGAATATAAATACATACTTCTTTTTAAAAACCTCAGAGACAAATTACAAGTTATGACCTATAAATGAACTCAGGGCATTCTGCTTCTTCTTGGAATATTTCCAAGATGCCATTAAAGAGACTTGCAGTTACTTATTGGTATATTTAAGCACTACCCTCTCCAGACTCATTATGCCAGGGAATAGTGGTGAAGAATTGATCTGCTTGTGGCCAGATGGGCCAGCAAAAAGTATAGCAAAAATTACTCGGGAAGGTAGATATTTGTGTGTGATCTTATTGCAGATGGAATTTATCTTAGTCTGCTTGGTCTTCATAGCAAAAACCATACACTGGGTGGCTTAAACAATAAACATTTATTTCTCTGGTCCCTGAGGCTGTAAGTCCAAGAGAAAGACGCAAGCAACACAGATTTTGTTCTGAGGCCTCTTCTCTGAGTGGGTGCCATGTTGCCGTGTGCTCACATGACCTCTTCTTTGTGTGAAAGAGAAGAGAGGGCACTCTGGTATCTTTTCTTCTTATAAGTATACTTATAAGAAGTATACTTCTCACAATTAAGAACTGATATACTTCTTATGGTATGCATCATGGGAGCCCCACCCTCATGACCTTGCCTAAACCCAACTATCTCCAATGGCCCTATCTTCAACATATGAATCTTGGGGGGGGGGGGGGGCACAAACATTCAGTCCACAACAGCATTTATGAGTCAAAAGATGTGGGAAAATATGGCCACAATCCAAAACACTCATAACCTCTTGAATCTGACTGTTCATCCCTCCACTGCAAAACTAATTGATTATCTTATTAAGTCATTATTCCCTTTTCCCCAACTCCCCTCAGCAATTTTAAAACCAGTTCTACCTTGTATCCAGATAATTATTTTAGAATTTACCCTATCACAAAATTACCACCTACTCCTCATCAAATATTGTGACTTTGACAATACTACTCTTCTTTGCAGGGGGAAAAGAACATAATATTTGTAATAAATGGATATTTGCATATATAAACATAAATTTTGCAATCTGTTTGAAGTTGAGTTTTGTAGAATTATCCTACCTGAAGTCTATGAAAAGGAAAACTGGAAGATAAGAATTTATCAGTGTCAGCTTAATATTATCACAGGGAAACAAAGACTATCTAGAGGATTCTGATCCTCTTTTGTGGGTAGGATCTTACCAGGCTTTGCCAGGGATGAGATGAAATATCCGTGTTGGCTATCAACTTTCTTGTACCTTATTTTTTGCTCATCACTAAGAAAGACCCTGATGATGAACTTGGCTTCTCAGGTATCTTGATATGAAGAAGAGTAAGCTCCAAAAAGTGGCATAAAATTCTGGTCCTTGGAAAGAGGAAGGCATATCCTTCATTGTAAATTATATACGTCAGGTTTTGGTGAGTCCAATTTATGAGAGTCAGTTCCCCCAAGTCTGGTCAACCCTGGCGCACTGAAAAAATAAAAAAGAGTTTCTAGACTTCAAAACTTCAAACAAAAGCCTGGTAAACAGACCAGAACAAGATACTCAGCTCAGTGAGACCTTGCTTGAATTGCTAGCCAGTGTATCTTTGTCTCTTATGTCTTCTCGCTTGAACAAATCTGAATGGGCAAGCAGAATGGTCATGTCAGTTGCCACCTGCCAGCTGTTGTGTCATCTTCACTGACACAGAGAACTAACTCCCCCTGTCTTCCCCCACACAACAGCTCTGCCCCATGAATAGAGTACTTGGCAGCATTCACAGCAACGGTGCCAGAATGCTGCAGACATAAAATAGAATCATATTTTCAGGATCTCTGAAAATTTCTTCATCTATAACATGCTACCTCCTCAGAGTCGACCACTCCTTAAAACAGCCTAGTTTTACGTGGACACTTTTAGCTAAGAATCAGTGAACGGTTTTAGAAGCATTAAAAAAATTGAATGCAGTTGTGTATTCTTCCTTTGAGTGGAAGGTTAGACATGGGCACAGTTACAACACCCAGCCCAACCAGAACTGTATCTCTGAGCACAGCTGATAGTATCCAAGTTAGAAACTGTATTCTGGAAGAAGATGAAGTAAAAACTTTGAGGCAGTCGTGCGCAATGGCTCATGCCTGTAATCCCAGCACTTTGGGAGGCCGAAGCGGGCAAATTACCTGAGGTCAGGAGTTTGAGACCAGCCTGGCCAACATGGTGAAACCCCATCTCTACTAGAAATACACAAATGTGGTGAGCATGGTGGCAGGCGCCTGTAATCCCAGCTACTAAGGAGGCTGAGGCAGGAGAATCGCTGGAACCTGGGAGGCGGAGGTTGCAGCCAGCTGAGATTGCATCACTGCACTCCAGCCTGGGTGACAGAGTGAGATTCTGTCTCAAAACAAACAAAATAAATAAATAATAAAAACTTTGAGGCAAGTTAAGTCGAAGGCATTTTTACTTTTACAAATTCACATTACAGACTAGACATCCTGATAGTTTTCTGTCCACGAACTGATTTTTGATACAGATATTCTTGGTTTACTCTTTTTGCTGGGTCTTTCTGGATTTTTCTTATTCTGCAAACAGAATCTTGCTGTCGGTATAGTCTCTCTAATTCTTCAGGGTAGAAGTTCCATTGAACTGCATGCGTTAACACTATCCATCATCTTTAAACAGACCTTTGTCCTTAGAACAGCTGTCTCTATGAATATTTTATTAGTGAATGTTTACTAGTAACATTTTAAATTCTCCTTTATTTTAAACAACTTCCCTGGTTCTCCTTTTTTTTTATTAGAGTTGTGTATTTTTTTCTTAAAACTCTTACTGGAGAACATCTTCCAGATATCCTGGGAATATATAGGTATAACACGCAGAGGCTTTCTTTAAGTAGAGATGTCGGTGATGACCTGTCTGTGTATTGCTCACATAAAATATCTCCAAAAAAATAATTTCTTCTGATAATGGAATAGTGAAGTGTATAAAGCACACAAAGATATAATTCAAGAATAAATCTTCCAAAAAGACAAAAATTGAAGTGCCTCAAATATCTTTAAATATCAGGATATTGACTGAAGTCCTAGACCTCAAGTTGCTCACTAAAATGTCAAGCTGAAGTCCAGTCTGGTGCTAAGACTATCAGTTATCTGATGATAAATATTTCTTCCTTTGAGAACCAAGGTGTCTTCTGAGTCCTAACATATATATGCTAAATGAGCTGTTCAATAGATGTACCCAAACCACTGATGCAAATGCTCATGTGGCCGTGTGACATGTCATTAGAAACTTCTTTCCAGTTTGAAGTCAATCAATCAGTACCTTTTAGTTTTTGTCATTTAACAAGTTGTCCTTCATATTGTCCAAATATCTGCTTTTGCCCACCAGTATTTCATGAGATCCATAACAGAACCTAAGGTTGTGGGCATGGGAAGCATCAAATTCTACCTGTAGGTCCCCGGGAGTAATGGTGAAAGGTGACAATCTTATTTCCACTTCTTAGTTGTCTTTTCTAGCTACTGAGGATGCAGCACAACACGTAAGTTATTGGTTTAATACGTATGTTGCATCCAGCAGGAGAGTCCCCAATGCTGCAGAATGTCCCTTAGTTGGTGCCTTATCTAAGCCCTTTACCATTAACTCTAAGGCTATTTCACCATTCCATAAACTGGATACTTCTGAGGATGGGTACAGAGAAAGCTAATTGCTGCACTTCCTTTGAGGTACATGGATATCTTTGTCTCAGGCAATGTTGTATGGGACATAATATCAAACAGATTAGGCATTCTTAAGTCTAAGAGAAGTGGTGCTGAACAGGGAAGGCAAGCTCATATTCAGAGTATGTATTGATTATAGTAAGGACAAATAGCTACCCTTTCTAGCCTATGTGGAAGTTCTCTGGACCCTAAACAAGGTTAACTCCATAAAATTATACCAATTAAGTGAAACAACTACTTGATAACCTCGATACCCAATTTCCTGCTGTTCTGTGTCCCAGTTAACCACTGGTAAAAGAAGCCTCAGTAATTGTGAGGCCTGCATGGCAGAATTCATAGCTACACTGCTTACCACTTAAATGGAGTCCTCTGTTGCCTTCAGACAATCCAACTCGAAGTTCATCATGAGGTCTGCTCTTCCAGGGCCACTGCCAGTGTTGTCTTAGTATGGGTTTCCTAGAAAACAGGATCTGAGGCAAAAAATTATATCCTAACATTGTAGAACAGAATTTAATCCCAAGAAAGAGAAGTAAGGGAAAATGGGAAGAGACACAAGGGAAGGAGGGAGGGCAAACACGATAGGATGTGCCAGTGAGCTGGCCACCACTCCTAGATAATGAACATAGCTGATGACTTGGCCTCATAAGATATCTTCAGAGAAGCCAAATACATTATTACTGCACCTTTGAAATAGCTCATGGTTCAGAGACTGGAGAGGGTGAAGTAGGAAAGAGAGGGAGGAAATGTGATGAATTTATTTCATCCTCCGGTGTCTTCTCCCATTGGTTAAGTTCATTCCATAAGGTGTTACTTCTCCTGTACTTTTGGGTTGGGTTGTATTGCCTCTTCTTTCCAGGAAGCTGCTGGGGAAGCAGAGCTCCTCCTGGTCCTTCCTTCACAATCAGCTCTATGACTGGGGTCATTTGATCTCTATGTGTGTGGTTGGAGAGAGGGGCAGCTTCAGTGACCTGGCTCTGTGACTATGGGAACTGTGTTAAGGGTAGTTAGTTGAGGGGAAAGGTAGATACAAATAGTGAGAAATAGGTATAGCCACAAGAATCTGGGAGTAATGCATAAATTGAGTGTTGTTTTAACAGAATACCACAGACTCAGAAATTTATAATGAAAAAAATTTGTTGGCTTATGGTCCTGGAGGCTGCGAAGTCCAAGATTGAGGGGAGGGCACCTTGTGGTGGCCTTCTTGTTGTGTCATTCCATGGTGGAAAAGACGATGAGAAAGAGAGAGAAAAGCAGGTTAAACTCATCTTTTTATTATGAACCCACTCCAGTGATCATGAACCCTTTCCCACCATAACAGCATTAATCTATCCATGAGGGTGGAGCCTCATGGTCTAATCACCCCTCATTAGGCCCCACCTCCCAACATTACTGCACTGGGGATTAAGTTTCCAACACACAAACTTTGAGGGACACATTCAAATCATAGAACTGAATCTGGTAAAGGTTCAGGAAATTGTGTTGAGAAAATGGTGATTTGCCCAGACCTACACCACATTAGACTCTTTTCTGCCTAGAAATTCCACAGGAATAATCAAGAATACATTTCCAACATGAATTCTCATAAAACATTTATACTTCTTGCATTCCTAAGGTACCTAGCAAAGTGCCTGCCACACAAAATGCTCTAGGCAATTTGGCTTTAGAAGCCTTACAATTTTTAAGAAGCTGTCTCCAGTGTCTGATGGACCCAGTGGACAAATTATCACACTACGGATTTATCTTCTTACAAAGTGTACATATTAGAAATAAAAAGGAAAAGAAAAAACCTACTGTCCATGACATTTAATTTAATTGCCTGGTTCATTTCTATAACTTAAATCACATAACCTACTGGAAATGATTTTTACCCCACTTGTACACTCTTGACTATTTTTTTTTCTTGAACATAGAGAAATGTAAACCATTTTCTTAGTTTGAACAGGATATTTGAATTTGTGTACCTTTTAATGATTCAGAGCTGTTTAATTTTGGACTTAAAACAAGCAAGAATATCCTTTAACACAGATTCTATGCTTTGTAGTCACCTTTTACATTTCATTTGTGAGGAAAGAATGAGGATTGGAGGTGGTAAGTGGTAAGAGAAATCCAAGGAAAAGTAAAGCTCTATTAATTGGTATTTGCAAATGGAAGAAAGTTTTTTACTTGTTCTTTTTTTTTTGAACCAGAGAACCCTATATTACAACCAATTAATATATTAAAATTGATTACCAGCATTGACAAATTAGTTTTCTTAGTCAATATTTCAGATGCTTGAGCTATCATTCAGTGAAATTCACCCAACATCACTAAGTTATATCCTTTGAGAATTTATATATTACTATAACAAGTAAAAACAATCAATTACAGGAATGGTTTAGCTAGACTGTGTTAATAAGCTGCAATAATTTACATTAAATAAAGATCTTCACTATTCTTGGACATATATGGGTATGTAAGCAGATGACTACATAGTCTATTCAATTAGGACACATGCAGGAACTAAGACTCCATTAAATCAACTTCATTCAGGTATTATTCCTTAACAGCATTTGCAGGGTGTCTTTTTTTTTTTTTTACAGTTTTATTTGGCAAGGATAAACTATATGAAAATGGAAATCATTTATAATTAGCTAACATATTTATTGCAATATGCGTGCTTTATAATCATGCATTGTCATTCATATGTATGGCTCTTAGGTGCATGGAAATTGTGAAATAAATGTTGTCTTCACTTGCTATTATTATTTCTATTATTATTATCAAAATGATCCTGACTCAAAGGAACTGCATGCATTGGGAAATAATCAAGCCATGCTGTTTAAGACTTTGCTATTGAATGGCCTGTTTTATATTGACCACACACTTTTTGCATTGCCAAGCCAAGGGTCTAATGTGCTTTAATGGTAGACAAAATAGTTGAGATGGAGAGTGGAAGAGGGAGAGAATGAGCAAGACTTACAAAACTTACAACTCCTAACTGCCTGTCTAGCTATCTGAAATTCAACCATGAGCTCTGTAGTCTTTAGAGTTGCTTGAGTGTTGTCCATTGAGTGCTTTACGAATTACCAAAACCGGCCAGGCACGGTGGCTTGCGCCTGTAATTCCAGCACTTTGGGAGGCCATGGCGGGTGAATTGCTTGAGGTCAGGAGTTTGAGACCAGCCCGGCCAACATGGTGAAACCCAGTCTCTACTAAAAATACAAAAATTAGTTGATGTGGTGGCACGCACCTGTAGTCCTAGCTACTCGGAAGGCTGAGGCAGGATAATTGCTTGAACCCGGGAGGCGGAGGTTGCAGTGAGCAGGGATTGCACCACTGTACTCCAGTCTGAGCAACAGAGGAAGACTCTGTCTCAGGAAAAAAACAAAAACAACAACAACAACAACAACAACAACAAACCTTTTGTTAGCCTCTGTCTTGTATTTCCTGTTTGCCTATTTTAATTGTGAATCCTCCATGGTAGAATAGTTTCACCACAGCAGAATGTCTTACCAGTGCCTGTACTGCCACCTTAGGAAGCCTGGAATTGCGATGCTCCTCAGACCACTTGCCAGCTGCTTAGCTATAATGCTGGAGCTCTTTTAGGCACTCTCTTCACATCACTGATTTTTTTTCCTTTTACACTAATAGTTATAACTAGATTACTAGGAGCCAGTGTCCCAGGATCCTGATATAGTGCTGAATTAATACCTTCCCTACTTCTCTTATGAACCAATACTTAGCACTGAATTCCTGTACTGGCCCTAATTAACTGGCTGCCTAGCTCTCTGCTCCATCATCAGGACAGAACTCCAACACACTGGTTTTCAACCTTCCACAGTAGGAGGGGGAATTTGGCTTCCAGTTCTCCCAGTTTTCTGATTGGGTATTGGGGTGAGATCCATACTCTATGACTTGTTTCAGACTCTTGAGTGGTCCCTCCCTTTGTGGATTCCTGATCATTGTGTTTGAGTAATGAGATCTGACATTCAGTGCTGATGGCTTCTGAAATTAAAAATGTGAGGCAGTGTCTGCTTAGGCACTAGCTTGGACAACCCAACTCTCTTTTGCCTGTGTCTGCATTTAAATTGTTTTTTCCTAATTCCTATTTTGATGTCACCAACTCAAAGGTACCAGTCCAGGGCCACCTGGATTATGACCAATGTGAAATCTTATGAGAACCCCATGGCAAGTCCTGTGAGAATGAAATGGAAACAGAATAGATACCTTTGGAGAAAAAGACCATCAAAGCATGTCTGAGAACATCTTGGTTTGCGTCATTGGTCTCCAGGGACAGTCCTAGTGACGACATTGTTCAGAACAGGGCGATTTGTATATACAGCATCTCTCCATCTCTCATTTTCAAAAGGATTTATTTTTATCCCCAAAATACCTTCCAGTTTACTTACCCTAAGGAGCCCTGCTTCTTTGGCAGTTTTCCACTGGCCACATTAGTTGGAAACCTCCCTGAGCATCTCTGCTTGGCTGCCAATCTCTGTCTGACTGACAGCATCTAAGAGATGACCTCCTCTGGGAGTAAGCAGAAAAATTTGAGGAAATAACTAAAAGTCGTGTAGAAAACAAAGCCTTCTTCCAACCACTTACAGTTTTCGTCTAAGTGCTCAGCAAAGAGAAATAGCTCATGGAAATCTTTCTCTTTGTGTTTGCCCTTGAGGGCCAGCAAACCTTTTTCTATTCATTATACAGGACTGCTTGGGTGGAACAGTAACTTAGAGATGTCATCATTTCATGGAAGGGTCTTGTCTTTAATATGCAGAGTAGATGAAAGCCTGTAGAAATGTGATCACGGTGTAAAAGGATTTTACATTGCAGTGTGAATAATGACAACGTTTTTAATTGAGAAGAGCATTGTTGTGCATGAGCCAAGAGACTCCTTCTGCGGCTGTTGGGAACTATTTCCTCCGGGACTCATCCTGATAGTCTGTCATCAGGTGAGAGTGTCTCTTGGGCTGCCTGCCAGTTCTTGGACGGCTGAAACACTTGCCTGGGCACTGGCTTCTCACCCCACAGTGCTCTCTGAACAGAGTTGCCCAGAGTGACTCACACAGAAAACTGTTACCTCATTTTGTTCAATTCCATTGTGTGGGCTGAAGGTTGAGTTTAGCTGGGAGAGAGGAATGTGAGGACCAGAGATGAGGCGACTAATTGACAATCCCAATTATGAAATGATACATGAGAACATCAAAGGTCTTAAAAAGGAAGGAAAGGTGAGGGATTTGCCCTCTATTGGATTTCTTTTGCTGCAGGATACTTGTGAGTCACAGGCTGAGCTGGGGGCAGGCAGAGTGAGTTCAAGAGGGTTGATGCAATGATATGAAAATATTTCAGTGAACAACGCCAGTGAAATCTCACAGGGCATAAGGGTAATAAATAATTCTCATTTCTACTGAATGAAAAGCAATAACCTTGAGAAACCCATCACTGATGGCTGTCCTGATGCTAGTGTAGCTCAGATGCAAGCTGAACTTTACCAACCCCTTACAAGATAGGGTCAGCTTAAATCCTTGTTTCATGCTTTATAGCTTTTGGGCTTTAGTTTTTATGTGTGCTGACTTTGATCCTGCTTCGTTTGGACTCTGAGATAAAACTCAACTCCTTCCTTCATTTCTCAAAAGTGTCCAGTTTAACAAAACAGAAAAAATTATATTCAATTTTATTTAAGATATGGGGGTTATAGAAAAAGTCACATCACAGCTTACCAGGTAAAAAAAAGTAACTTTTCATATTAGGCATTTCTGTTTTTCAATGTTTTTATCCTCATCTCATTCCTAACTACCAAGGCAGGTTTCTCATTTGCTCATCACCTCTATAAGCTCTTAGACTTCTGCTGTTTCTCCTTTCTCCTACTTTTTTTCACTCATCCCTTCCAGACTGTTCTAAGAGGACTTTAAATTTTCTTCCCTCTATATTTGGCAGAACAATTCATTTATTCCTGACTCCAAATCACAGACTTTGATATCCGAACCCAACAAGGATTCAGTAAAACAGCAGCAAAAAAAAAAAAAAAAAGCTTTTGCACCACTATTATTCATGTAACCAATATTTGCTGAGTGGTGACTATGTGTCAAGCACTGTTCTAGACACTATTCATCTCTGGACAGAAATCTGCACAGCATCTTTACCCTGCCAGGATTTTACCTGGTTTCAATTAGAATATCACATTGGTTGCTTTTGGGTCCAGATTTTTGGCTAGTTCTGATTTCTGCACCAGTAGTTCCTTCATTCATTCTATCCTGGAAGACAGACATATCTCTGATCCATCCAATCTGTGGATGGGTCAGAGAAGTAGTCAACTATAAGGAGATCCTAGATTCTGGTTTTGGGACTGGAGACTTCTGCTTTGAAAGTTTCTACAGTGTTTGTCACAGTCTTCAGTTATACTAAAGAGATGATCAAAGGATGGTGATGGCCCAGACAAGACTGAATTTGGTCCTCAAATGGATTTAGCTTTCCAAGAGCCTTCTTTCTTTCTTCCCTCCCTTTCTCCCTTCCTCCCTCCTTTACTCCCTCTTTCCCTCCCTCCCTTCCTCTTTCTTTCCTTCTTTCTTTGTTTCTTTCTTTCTCTTCCTCCTTCCCTCCCTCCCTCCTTTCTTTCCTTCTTTCTTTTTCTTTCTTTTTTCTCTCTCTTTCTCTTCCTCTTTCCCCTCCCTCCTTTCTTTCCTTCCTTCCCTCCTTTCTTTCTTTCTCTCTCTCTTTCTTTCTTCTTTCTTTCTCTCTCTCTTTCTCTCTTTCTTTCTTTCTCATTCTGTCACCCAGGCTGGAGTACAGTAGGATCATCTAGGCTCACTGCAACCTCTGCCTCCCAGGTTCAAGTGATTCTTCTGCCTCAGCCTCCCAAGTAGCTGGGATTACAGGCGTCCACCACCATGCCCAGCTAATTTTTGTATTTTCAGTAGAGACAAAGTTTCACCAATATTGGCCAGGCTGATCTTGAAGTATTGACCTCAGGTGATCTGCTTGCCTCGGCCTTCCAAAGCGCTGGAAATAGAGGCATGAACCACTGCACCTGGTCCCAAGAGCCTTCTGTAATGATTATGGCTGGGCACCTGGAGAGATGGTTGGGGTTGCCTAGAATTTGATGTGTTTGACATGATTGAGCTGAGGTGGCTATTTATCAAGAGCTTCTTGCTTCTTCTTAAAGATCTACAGTTGCTATGAAAAAGGCAAATAAACATAAATATTGAAAGTGTGGCCTCTGAAGTCTGACTACTTTATACTTAAACCCTCTCTTACTAGATAAGACATTTGGCCAGTACTTAACTTCTCTATCCTCAGTTTTCTCAACTGGAAAGCAAGGGTAACAGTGTCTACTTCATAGGGCTGTTGTAAGGATTGTGTGGAGTTGCAGAGTAAGCATTCATAGGCTTCCATCAGACTTGAGATGTTTATTAACCCAAGCTTTATGTTGGGCACTCTTTCAGGTACTGGGGTTACAGTGATGAACAAGGTATTCAAGGAGACGTCTCTCAAGGAGCTTACATTCTAGTGAGGAAAGACAAATAATATTCAAATAAGTATATTTCAGAGATAATTTCAGAGAGTGCTACGTTTTGTGAGGGAAGTAAAACAGGTTAATGTCGTAAAGAAATTGAAAGGACTTTTTAAGATAGGTGGGCAGCAAAAGTCTTTTTAAAGTAGATGACACTGATTTTAAGCTGAACAGTAAAAGCGTTTCAGCATCACTGTTCAGTGATTCAGTGCTTTTGGAGCCAGCTACCAAGAGTGATGCTATGGTGTGTGTGTTGGGGCAGTGCCAAAGAAGGGAAGATTGACAGGTGAAAAAAAAATTTTTAGGATGAGAAACCAGCAAGTGCAAAGGCTTTGAACTGGGAAAGGTCTTGATGTTTCAGTTCTAGCATTTTTCAAAATGCCAATGTGAATATATGGGTGAGGGGAGGCTGGCATAAGAGCATACTGGTGAGATAGAGAGCAGCTAGAGCACATAAGAAATTATTTAGTGTAGGAAAAGGATTTAATTTTTTATCCTAACTATACAGAGATTTGTCAGAAGGAGAGTGACTCAACATAATCTATACTTTTAAAAGATTACTCTGAGGGTTATGTGGAGAGGAAATTACATGGGCAACAGTCAAAACCAGGAGACTAGTTATGAGACTATTGCACTCGTCCAGGCAGGAGATGATGGTGGTTTAGTCTAGGTTCTCCAGTAGAGGTGGAGAGAAAGTGATGGATTTGAGATGTGTTTGGGGGTAGGGAAGAATAAAGTTAATAGGACATATTAGTGGATTGAATATAGATAAGGGAAAAGGAAGTTATTGGTGCTACCATTTATTATGAAGGGGAAAAGTGTGTATGTGGGGGGTCAGATTTGGCTCCGAAAAACAAAAATTCCTTTATTGGAAACGGTTAGAGAGGATTATTAGACATCCAGAAGAAGCTGTATGTGGCTTGCTCAATACTTATTCAAAGGTTTCTTGCAAGCCTTTCTACAGAGGCTAGAAAATGTAACAGTTGATTTCCTAGGTTCCCCTTGAAGCTAGAGTTCCACACAGATTTAGGTTCTGGAAATCAGAGACATTCATGAACACGTGGAAGGCAAAAGTGAGCACTCGAATATGATGGCTGTCTGAGAGGAGACTGGATTTTATGGGAAGGCACTTGGATTCAAAACTTCTCCAGGTGAGCAGCAATGGACTTCCTACCAGAGCATTTCCATGGTGTGGTTTGGTTTCCTGGATGTATTATTCCTGACTATGTGGGATCCAGACCTGACTCCCTGGCCTTTTAAAAACATCTGTAAGCTTCCCAATATCCTGTCCTTATATGCAACTAAGCACCCAAATTATTACAACACCAAATATTAATAATTACCATTATTGTTCATAGTCATATTGCCATCTCCCATGATCCTCTTTCCTTTTGGGAGAACTTATGAAAATTTAATTTCAACTCATCAAGAAAGAGAATTAAAAATACCTGTCCACATAAATAAACCTAATTTAATTATCTTAATTGATAAACAGAAGAAGTTCATCAGTAATTTCATGGCTAAGGAAACTTCCAAGATGCTAGGTTTGAAAAAAATGGGATTTGTCCAACAAGAAATAACAGATTGATTCATGAAAACTTATAAATCAGGATTGGGATACTCCCTCTGCTTCCCCCAACCTTCATCCAGCCCTAGCAACAAGTTTTTTCTATATTCCTTTGAGCTGTGGGCTTCTGTGTGGGTTCTGATCTATTTCTGTGAGAGAATAGAGGACACTGAGTTTTCTGTGTGTTTGCTTACTGATTAAAGAAATACTGAAGATAACTGGCACTAAGACTGCCAAAGGGCCTTCTAGATACTCTGGAGAAAGTCCTTAAGAATAAGATGGGCTGGAGTAGCCAATGAGGTCACATCATCATATAACAGTCTGTTGGCTAATCTTTTGCAACATGATATGGATGGGGAGACTTATTCTTGACTATTTCTAGGGAGGATCAGTAAGCAGTGGCAGTCTCTTTGTAGTAATAATCTGGGCTATAGTAGACTGTTTTGGTGCTCTGCCAGTGTTTGCCATTCCTATTTGTACCCACAGTTCTCTGTTATAAGACCTATGATTCTCTGCCTAGGCATTTTCTCTGGCCACAGAAGCTTGGCCATGCAGGACTGGCTAGATATGCTGAGGCATCAGCATCCCTGGGAAGTACCCCTTAATAACAATAGACAGGAGTTTGTGGATAAATAACTTATCACTCCTTGGGTGGGATAATTCTGAGACATGCTCTCTACAGTGTCCCAGAGGGTCTCCACAGGATGAGGCCTCAGTTGCCTACACCAGTAACCTGCTCATGATCATACTCCGTAAAGTCTACCTTTCTTCTCTGTCTCATTTCCCCTGTTTCCTTACCAATGCGACTCCCAAAGAAATGGTTTGTACTCAAATTCTTGTCTTAGCATCTGCTTCTGGAGAAATCCAAAGTAAGATAATGGTTAACATTTATATAACACTTACTATTAGCTGCACATTGTTCTAAGAATTTTATGATTATTACCTTGTATAATCCTCACAACCCTAAAAAATAAGTAATAATATTATCCCTATTTTACAAAAGAGGATCCAGAGACTCAGAAAGTTTAAGCGATTTGCCTATGGTCACATAGCTAATAAATGTGGGAGCCAGAATTTGAAAAACAGTGTCTGGCTCCACAGTCTGCATTTAGCAACAACTACATTATACTATAGACCTGTGTTGTCCCACAGAGTAGCCACTAGCCACATATAGATAATTACTTTCAAATTAATTAAAAATAAATAAAATAAAAAATTCAGCTCTTCAGTTACACTAGTTATATTTCATGTGTTCGAGAGCCACATGTGTCTAGTGTCTATGATACTAGATGGTGTAGATATAGAACATTTTTATTACTGTAGTAAGTTCTATTGGATAGCATTATTATACAGACCCTCTTTTAAATGTATAGTCTTTCTCAAACTTCCTTAACACAATAGAAACAGTGAAAGAAACTACGGAAACACTCACTGGCTGGGCACGGTGGCTTACGCTTGTAATCCCAGCACCTTGGGAGGCTGAGGCGGGTGAATCACAAAGTCAGGAGTTCAAGACCAGCCTGACCAACATGGGGAAACCTCATCTCTACTAAAAATACAAAAATTAGTTGGGCGTGGTGGTGCACACATGTAATCCTAGCTACTCAGGAGGCTGAGGCATGAGAATCATTTGAACCAGGGAGGCCAAGTTTGCAGTGAGCTGAGATCCAGCCATTGCACTCTAGCCTGACTGACAGAGCAAGACTCTATCTAAAATAAAAAGAAACACTCACCTATTCAGAAACTTCCTCTATATAGACCATAGTGAGAGCTAGAAAAGACAGGAAAATGGCCTTTGAGTAGCTGCAGTAAATGTAGTAATTCAATACATTAGAGCCCTTTAGCATTCTTTAGCTCTGCACGTATATCCTTTCCTTAACCTCCCTTCCTTCTGATTGGCTCCAGCCAGTTCTATTGAGCATGTTTCTATTGTTTTCCTGGTGGCATTAAATTAGAAGGTGAATATTCAGGTAGACTGGGCCTGGAGCTAGTGGCAAAGGTATTAGAAAAAGAAGAAGCCAGCAAAATCCCAAAACATGATCCTGAGATCCTGACCGTGATGGAGGAAATGAACAACTAAAAATGGTGGACCATGAGCTCCAAAGCATGGCAGCTGGGGGTCAGCAGGAGTGGTGATAAACAGCCCAGCCAACTCAGGCTTTTACTCAGGACAAAGCACTGTGACTGATGTTCCTTTGATGATGGCTGTGAGTCATCCAGAGAAGGTTAAGAGGAGAGTGTAATGCATTTTAAGAGAGTTTCCATGCAAAGTGACTTTTTAAAAAGGTGCATTTACCACTTAAAGTATATTTCTCTTACCTGGGAATTTATCTTAGCAAGAACTGTCATTGTCTGAGAGTGTTGAATGAAGCAGATTTTACACCAACTAGCTTTACAAGTAAGTTTTAAGGACCTGTATTTCTACCTTCTTTGCAGTGTGGAATAATGCTCTCAGACAGGGAGAGAGAGTCAGTTTGGGTTCTGTGAGTCTGAGCCAAGAGAGAATTTTAATCATCTCAGAGGAACCTAACCTGAGTAATTTTTTGACGTCACTCCTGAGTCTATTTATTAGACTGATCAGCTTGAGTCTGGGCCATTATGCTTTGCTCATTCTCTGGCAAGCACAGACAACACTAAAAATATTCACTAGAAGGAACTTCTGCAGGTTAGATGTTGGCATCTTTATTTCTCTGGGGTTTGGGGGAGAGCAGCCTGCAGCAGCCAGATGGCCTGTGGTGGGGAACGAGACTCAGCTGACGTAGAGTGCCCAGTGAATTGAGTTTAAATTAGAGGGCTCTGTGAAGATTGTCTGTATTTCAACCCTTTAGCCAGTCTTCCCAACTAACTTGGCAGAAGGGAAAGCAGTGTAAAGACATATGTTTCTAGTAAACACTCTAGTAAGGTAGAGAAATACATCAAGAAGCAAGGACTTTAGAAGAGCTTAGGACTTTGAGCAATTGGTTGCCTCTGTTGGTAGAGTTACAAGATGAGTTGAAAGTAAGAGAGATTGCAGGACCCAGGATTTCCTTTTAAATCCTATGCAGTTAGATGACTCTCCCCTCCTTAGTCCCAGAAAAGATTGGAAGATTACCAGAATGAATGGCAAGACTCTCAGCTTCCTACTCATCTGCTTGTATTCCACCCAAACTCCATCCTGTTGCTCTCCACAGGAGATTGCAGGAATCCTCTTAAACCAAACAAGAAGCCAAAAAAAGACTTATAGCTACTGATAGTTTAGGGTTCCCCCTCAATGAAGCAGCAAGATCACTTACTATCCAATCACTCTACATTCAGGCCCATCAATGGACAACTCTGCCATCCATATCATCTGATTAGCACTTTATTGTCTCGCTCTTAATTATAAGTCAGCAGCTCAAGATAACTAGAAATGTGACAATAGCCTCTAATGTGAAAAGAATAAAACAAGAAAAGAAACCTATATTTAATATCCTCAGAGAGCTAGGAGAGTATGCTATACCCCTTAAATAAAAACAGGAGACCATAAAAAGTAACATTCACGGAATAAAATAGAAGCTTTTAGAAATTAAAAATATGATCAAAAGAATGAAGAAAAATCAATATACATTTGAAAAAAACCCATCCAGAAAGTTGAACAGAGAAGAGAGAGAGAGAGAAGAGAGAGAGAAAGAAGAAGAAAATTAAGAAACAAGGCAAAAACAAAACAAAACAAAAAAACCCTTCCCTGAAGTGAATGACATGAAATTTCATATTGCGACTGTTCCCCCAGTACTCAGAACAATCAATAGAAACAGTCCACACCAAGGCACATCATCATAAAATTTTAGAACACTGGTGAGAAGAGAGAGAGAGAGATCTGACAACAAAGACAACAAATACAACAACAAAAGAGAAAATGAAATGGGTTTCTCAACAGTGACACTGGAAATAGAAGACAGCAGAAAATACTTAATTTTGAGTGAAAATTATTTCCAACCTAGAATTATTCCCAGAAAAGCTACCAATCAGATAATGGAAAATATGCTCCACTGAAGTGAGAGAGTAAACCATGTATGAGAACAAATAGGATCCAGGAAGAGGGATAAACAAGTCATGGGCAGAAAGAAAATTAAGGAAATGAAAAGAGAGGGAGTTACTAACTCAAAGTAATATATATATGCAAACAAATATAATCAAAGTACACAATGTGTCTCAGCTAGGAATAATACATATATAGTCTTAATAATGTAAACCCCGAATATCTTTTTGACAAACAAATAGATGATGTTACTACACTGACAGGATGTGATTAGGGCAGGATGTGTTCTATTTGCAGGGATGGGTGATATACAAGGATTCTTGTTAAGTAAGTACATCACTGAAATATAAGCACAGGAAAGGCAGGAGTTTTTGTTTTGTTCACTGTGAATTCCTAGTGCCTAGAACAATGCCTGGCACATAGTAGGTCCTCAATAAATGCATGTTGAATGAATGAAACTTTCTCCTAAGAAACATTTCTTCTAGGAAATTTGTAAAGAAAACAAAAAATAAGCTAAAATAAATAAAAGTAAACTTCAAAACTATGGTACATGGAATCTGTTCCCAAAATGTTAAGACCACCATTTTCAAAATGTGTAAGTAATACTACAAGATTATTTAAACTGAGTATCAAAATATTTAAGACAGAATTTAATCACCAGATATTCCTAGGAAACTACTGTCTGTAAATCTTTATGGTAGTTTGGTTGGTTGAGGCTCAGAACAGTTCCAGGGAAATCAAGATGCAATTTTCTCAATTTAAAAAAAAATTATTTTATTAACTTTTCCTCCCATTCACTCACTAATATCTTACAAAGATGGGCTAAAGAAAACTGCCTTGTTTTGCTTTGCAAACTGGCAGACTTCCAAAGAGATAAAGCCCTCACTACTTCCTCTCACATTCGATTCCAGAAAGTTTTCACCAAAGACACTGATAACTTTTATTAAAATAAAAGAGGTGCGCCTTTGGATACACAATCTGCCCTTCCATCTAATAGCTGTAAATTGTGTCTACAGCCCAATTTAACTTGGGTGAACTTATTGTCTGACTTTTAGGGTAACGAACCCATGAACTGTTCATTCTTTCACTGCCTTGCTCTTTCTGTCTCATTGAGCATTTGCAGGAAACTATGATGTGCCAAACACTGTGCAAAGATGCTAGTGGAGGAACAAGACTAGGTCAAGTAATCCTGGGTGCTCAAACTAAAATAGCTAATCCCATGGAGACACTCAAGAAGATAACCAGCTTGCCAAATGGGGTATGTTTGTGTTTAGGTTGCTAAACTTCCCTTGGTGTCTGGTAAGCAGTCACTCTTCCCAGAGCAGAGCACAGGGATTCCAGTCTTGGCGGCCTTAATAGAAACTACTGCCTAATCTGCCCAAGGCAGGAGCTGTGTGCTGCTGGGTTGTGGGCCACCCAATGTGTGTCTGTGAAGCAGAGGGCCTAGCCTGGGAATTGTGCCATGCTACGGCAGTATGGCCATCTGTCCCAACACTTCAGAAAAGTACTAGTGACACAGATCTGGCCTTTGGAGATAATGCCAGCTTTTGAGCCTGAGTTCCAAAGGTTCAAAGTTCCTTTCAAGTACTAGTGTTGGGCTTCTTGGGAGGCCAAACACCAATTGTGACTCCTCTTGAGCTTCCAGCTTGTTTCCTGGGCCTTGCACCACTGACAACATTGGCAAGCTGGGGAGCCACGGCTCCACGGGCTGGGGCCTTCCAGATTTTCTCTCCTACTCGACTTCTTCTCTCTCCTGCCAGGCTGGCCCAAGGGCTCTGTGAAGAGTGGTGCTGCCCAGAACTACTGGGCTACCTGTTCTGCTAAATCTCAGAAAGGGTGGTGTGTCCAATGAAGAAGTGGGATAGAGGGCACAGCCTTCATGCATATAGCACCTCCCAACTTTGCCTTTCCACTAGGCAGCCCTTTTCCCGGGCTGGAATCGGGGAGAGGGAGACAGAAGTCTCCCCTAGAATTGCAGGGCTTTGGGAGGAAGGGCTCCCAAGTGACAGTCACCTTGGTGTCCCTCATTGCATCCAAAAGTGAGCCCAACATGTAAAAATCTAAACAATTGAACTCATGGACATGGACAGTAGAGATGGTTACCAGAGGCTAGAAAGGATAGTAGGTGGTGGTGATGGGGATGGGAAAGGTTAAAGGATACAACAAAATAGAATGAATAAGACCTACTATTTGCTAGCACAACAGGGTGACTATGGTCAATAATAATTTAATTATACATTTAAAAATAACTAAAACAGTGTAATTCGATTGTTTGTAACTCAAAGGATAAATGCTTGAGGGGACTAATACCCCATTCTCCATGATGTGATTATTACATTATATGCTTGGATAAAAACATTTAATGTACCCCATAAATAAAACATTTAATGTACACCTACTATGTACTCACACAAATTAAAAATTAAAAAACAAAGCAAAACAAAAAAACATGAAACCAAGTCCAACAGTTTAGATGTAGATAACCTTCCTATTATGTAGAAATACTCCTTATAAAACTGCTGTTCCTGATGTGGTACTACACGGGTCCTGGAAGTCCTCCTGCCCTATTTTGATTCCACCACAGTCCAGAGCTACTTCTACAGCAGTCGCCTGAGTCAGCGGTCCTGATTCTTCATGGGTGTTACCTGGAGTTTCGATTGCATGGGTGCTGGAGGTCTTCCCGCCTTACCTCCACCAGCTGGGTCCTGCCACTCGAAAAGGACCCAAAGGGCCTACATAGACATCCCCTGAACTTCTTTCTCATCTGCAGAAACAGTGAGCACTACCTGCAGAGATTCCGCCAGCCTCCGGGTTTGCTTCCTGCCCCGCAGCCTCCAGCAAGATTTCCTGAACACTCTCCTGGAGTGCAGGGGGATCACTGGCGGATTCATTTAGGGGCGCTGCTGTCAAGTGGCAAAGAGTGAACCTGAGGCCCGGGGGCGGGGCAGTGGTGAGTGGCGCTCCCTTACTTTCTTGCTACTGCCCCTACCCCCCAGCTCCCTCCCTAGCCCCTTCTGCCAAAGCTGGGATCTTCTCCTGGAACCCGGGAGCAAGAACCCAGCTTTCCTTAAGAAAAAACAGCATTGTACTGGTACCAAACAGAGATATAGACCAGTGGAACAGAACAGAGGCCCTGGAGGCAATGCCACACATCTACAACCATCCTATCTTTGAGAAACCTGACAAAAACAAGCAATGGGGAAAGGATTCCCTGTTTAATAAATGGTGTTGGGAAAACTGGCTAGCCGTGTGCAGAAAGCAGAAACTGGACCTCTTCCTGATGCCTTACACTAAAATTAACTCTAGATGGATTAAAGACTTACACATAAGACCTAACACCATAAAAACCCTAGAAGAAAACCTAGGCAAAACCATTCAGGACATAGGCATAGGCAAGGATTCATAACTAAAACACCAAAAGCATTGGAAACAAAAGCCAAAAATAGACAAATGGGGCCTAATTAAACTCCGGAGCTTCTGTAGAGCAAGAGAAACAATCATTAGAGTGAACCGGCAACCAACAGAATGGGAAAAAAATTTTGCAATCTACCCATCTGACAAAGGGCTAATATCCAGAATCTACAAAGAGCTAAAACAGATTTAGAAGAAAAAAACCAACAAACCCATCAAAAGTGGACGAAGGATACGAACAGACACTTTTCAAAAGAAGACATATATGAGACCAACAAACATATGAAAAAATGCTCATCATCATTGATTATTAGAGAAAGGCAAATCAAAACCACATTGAGATACCACCTCATGCCAGATAGAATGGCGATCATTAAAAAATCTGGAGACAACACATGCTGGAGAGGATGTGGAGAAATAGGAACACTTTTACACTGTTGGTGAGAGTGTAAATTAATTCAACCATTGTGGAAGACAGTGTGGCGCTTCCTCAAGGACCTAGAAATAGAAATTCCATTTGACCCAGCAATCTCATTACTGGGTGTATATCCTAAGGATTATAAATCGTTCTATTATAAAGACACATGCACACGTGTGTTCATAGACGCACTGTTTACAATAGCAAAGACCTGGAACCAACCCAAATGCCCATTGACAATAGACTGGACAAGGAAAATGTGGCACATATACACCATGGAATACGATGCAGCCATAAAAAATGATGAGTTTGTGTCCTTTGTAGGGACATGGATGAATCTGGAAACCATAATTCTCAGCAAACTGACACAAGAACAGAAAAATCAAACACCGCATGTTCTCACTCATAGGCAGCTGATGAACAATGAGAACACATGAACACAGGGAGGGGAGCATCACACACTGGGGTCTGTTGGGGGAGGCCAAGGGAGGGACAGTGGGACGGGGGGTGGGGAGGTCGGGGAGGGATAACATGGGGAGAAATGCCAGATGTAGGTGACGGGGGATGGAGGCGGCAAACCACATTGCCATGTGTACCTATGCAACAATCCTGCATGATCTGCACAAGTGTACCCAGAACCTAAAGTACAATTTTAAAAAAATCTTAAAAAAAAAAAATGGATAGGCTGAGTTCGTGTGCGTGGATGTGCATGTGTAGGTATGTGTGTTTGGGGGACAGTATGTACCCCCATTTTCATAAAACCAGTCTGTTTTTGAAAACAGAAACACACGCGGTTGCTTTCGGGTCTGGGTGTGGTTGGTTTGGGTTCATGTGCGCGCGCCCTTTGTGAGAACCTGGTGAGGGCGTGTCTGTACCAGTGAATGCTGGCTGTCTGCGGGTCTGTCGGTGGGTCTGTCTGTGAATGCAGAAGGCAGAGCTTGTGGCGGGGTCCAGCCATGTGAGTGGTGATGCTCGCACCAGCTGATCTGTAGTCGCTAGTGGAACGGGTGTGGAAATTCTTAGGCTGACCCTTGGGCTGCAGGCACCCTTTCCCCTCCGTGGGTGGCAGAGGGACCCCAGCGCGCTCAGCTCTCAGGTGCTTCAGGGAAGTGGGGCAGGGGTGTGGAGCAAGAGCAATAGAGACCTGGGCATAGACCATCCCTGCCAGGCAGCTTGGCAAACAGGGGGCAGAGTCGCAGTGCAGCTATGTAAGCCAACTTCGGCGTGGCAGTGGAGGGTCCTGGCTTGGGGGGGATGCTGGACCCGCAGTCGAGGATTTGGGGATACAGGGGAAGGGGAGGAGGTGGATGCTGAGCCTTGTATGCAGGCAGTGCCAGTTTAGTCCTCTCCTCGTCCTCTCTTCCACTCCTACCCATCCCAGAGGATTGAGGTGGAGAAGGATTGGCTGCCAGACTTGCACCAAAACAGCCTTCTTTGGGGGCTCAGGGTGTCAGGGCTTGAGGGGTCGGAGGATAGCCAGTGAAGCACCCCAGGTGATCCAAAGAGATCAATTTTTGAGGACTCCTCCCCTTTTCCCTTCCCCACCATTCCTTTCCTGCCGTGGGCTCTTTCAGCTGTGGTCTCTTTAGAACCCAGGACTACTGCTTAACCTCGCTGGGGGTTCAGGTGACTGGACTCAGGTTCCCCACTGGTGTGACAGAAGGGAGTGCGAGGCAGGAAATTTAGGAGCCAAGGAGGTGGGAGAAGCTCTGGCCTCTCACTGTAAGCGACGCCAAACTCTCCTCGACTTGTCCTGACTCAGGTAGTTGAAAGCTCTCTGTCCTCTCTCAGGCTCTCCAGCTTCGCAAGCAATGACCTCAATAAAAGAAATGACAGCGGGGCGGACTGCCCCCGCTCCAGAGTACCAGAGCCGGCAGTGAGAACTATGACGCAATCCGAACTCGGTCGGTCCTCTGATTGGCTAGTCCTGGCCACTTTGGATTGGCCGCGCGTGCCCGTGGGGACCCCCTCCCGCTATCTCTGTAATAAGAACAGGGGGCTCCGCGGGGAAGGCGCCCACAGCAGGCGTGGTGTTCATCCCGGTTGGACCTGCTGCTCGCGCTGCCCTGAAACTCGCGTCTCCAGGTGAGGAACTTTCCATTCCGCTCACTCTAATAACCTGCTTCTTCGATTAGTTCATCCAGTTTGCTCCATCTGCCTGTCTGCCTCTCCACCGCCATCTGGTCTTATCCTACAGCGGTGGTCCTAGCTCTCTCCCAGGCTCCGAAGGAGAGCGGTTGGGGTTGTCCCGGCCTTTTCTCCTACCCGTGCGAGAGGCGCCGAGCATCGCCTGGGCTCCGCGTGGGCGCTGGAAGCGCGGCGAGCAGAGGTAGGCGGGTCTGCGGCAGTGGCGTTGGGGCCTGGCTGCGCGCAGGATTCTGCCGAGTTGGGTCCGGGAGCGCCCCTGAGCTGTTTTGTTTTTCGGGATCGTGTTTCGTTCCCGGGAGGTCGGAACCCTGAGTTTTCCTTTGAGGCGCCTCCTGGAGAGCCTTCCCGGCATTCTGGTCTGGACCTGAGGCAGTGTAGTTAGCCCTCTAGAACCCTGGGCGCTCACCTCGGGGAGCTGCGGTCCAGCATCTGCTGCTAAAGTGCTCTCCGGCAGAGGGCCGGCTTTGCCAGAGAGTCCCGAGACACCTGTAACTGGCACGTTAAAAATTTCCTCAGTTCCAAGACTGAGAGATGAGCGCTCCTTTCCAATCCACCCTTCCCGCCTTCCCCTCGCACACGTTGGCGCGAAGCCCAGCAGAGGAGAAGGCGAGAAGACAGGCGCAAGGGGAGAGCAGGCCTACAGCAAGGTGGGTCCACGCCTGGTTTCGGCATAAATCAGAGTAAAAGTTTGGGTTTGTGTGCACAGGCGCGTGTGGCTTCTCCCTGGCCTTCAACAAAACAGAAACAAAATCCATCCTTTCTCCCTACCCTTCCCCTCAGGACACCTTTTTCTGTTCTATCAAGCCATTCACTCCCTGCAATGTATCTCTTGATTCACAGCAGTCCTCCTGCAAATGAAGGGAACAGAGGCCCAGGCAGGTGAAGTAACTGTCAGAGGTCATATGACGGTTGTGACAGAGACAGGACTGGAACCTAGATCTGTATTGGTGCAGTGGTAACGTCATCCTTCCTTTACAGAGAGGCGGCATGGGCTTCCCAAGTTCTCCCCCTTCCTGGCTCTCAGTATCTTGGTCCTGTGCCAGGCGGGCAGTCTCCAGGCAGCGCCATTCAGGTGAGACAGCTTGGAGCCAGAGGCGCCCTCTGCTCCCACTGCCCCTGGGACCAGACAGCTCTGTGCCTTTGAAGTCAAGCATGGCTCCTGGTGAATCAGTGCTCACAGGTAGACACTGGCCTCTTGCCCTGTCCCCTGGGAGTTGCGGTGGCCACATCTCCAGGGGGAAGAAGCAGAGACCAGGAAGCCTGGCTGCTTATCCTGGGGGTTGTGGGGTGGGCAGGCAGGGGCTCACAGCCTGCATTGAGTTTGCTTTCCTTTCATAGGTCTGCCCTGGAGAGCAGCCCAGACCCGTCCACACTCAGTGAGGAGGAAGCGCGCCTCCTGCTGGCTGCACTGGTGCAGGACTATGTGCAGATGAAGGCCAGTGAAGGGGGGCAGGAGCAGGAGACAGAAGGCTCCAGGTGAGGCTCCGCAGGCGCCAGCACAGGGCTTGGTATGCTTTCCTCCCTGCAGCATACCAACAAAGCAGATCCCAAGAGGCAGGAGAGACCACAATGGCAAGGGATCCAGCAGGCTCCCTTTCTCAAGTTCCAAGGGAGACAGAGGTCCCAGTGCAGCTGGAGGGACTGTGGTTAGACACAATAAAAAACTCCGTTTCTGAAAGCTTTTAGGACATAGATATAGAAACTTTTTCTAGACATAGAAAAAACTCAATTCTTGAAAGCTGATAGGAAATGAAATGAGGAGGTGTGGAATCGCTCACTGTGGGAATTGCTCTTGCTGTACAGGGAGACCTCCTAGCAGTGGATGAGTTAAGACTGGTGAAGGTGAAGCCAGGGATAGACCCAGTATCTCAGAAAGTTTTTAGAAATTTTGCATTCTATATGTTGTTCTTTCACACCTGCAAGGAGCCTTCATTTCACATTTGCAAGGTGAAGATGAAGCCCTTGCAGGGGCTGGGGATAGAGCAGTGTCTGAGGTAGGTTTGAGCCTTTAGATGTGCAAGCTCTGTGGAGATGCGCATGTTGTCAAGAGGCCAGGGAGAACGCCCTTCCCAGAACCACATCCCTGTGCACCTTGAGCCTGAGCAGAGGCCAGCCCCTGGCCTGATCCCAGCACTGCTGGGCAGAGGCATGTGTCACACCTACAACCACCCTGAGAACCCCTCTGTTGAGCATGAAGGACTGAACAACCTGTGAATGTCAGAAAAGATCATCTTTCCCCTTTCAGCCCTTCTCTACACTGCCTTGGCCCACTGAACCTCTCAGCTCTCCCAATGGAGTGTGTGTGACCTGCCTTCCAGCCTGTCCCCTCCTGCTCCATTCAACATGCCCCTGCCTGGTCCAACCTTCTGAGTTAGTGCCCATGGGGACAGCCCCAGTGCATGGTACTGTCTGGCATGTCCTTTCCTTGCAGCTTGAATAGTACTAGATTTAAGTAGTGTAGTGATCTGAGCACCTGCCTGCTGGGCACATACTTACAGTAACTGAACAATGTTAGTATGTTCCCTGTCATCAACTTTGGGCCTGAAATGCCTGGCAAGAGTCAGAATATAGCCAGGGGCTTGCAGAGGGACCACTACCCCACATTATGGTACCCCAGAATGGCAGCTGAACTTCTCCCACATCTCCGGATTCCCTTTCTTGTTCCATGTAATGAACCTGATGCATGTGGATTCCTCTCTAATTTGTCTTCATGCTGGTGTTGGTAGCTTTGCTTATGACAGAGAATGTTGTGAAAACCCCAGGAAGGAAGGGATGAGAGCAGAACTTACAGACCACGTTAGAGATAAGAGAAAATGAGGGAAGCTTCTTCAGACTGCAGAGGATTTTATGACAGAGCCATCCAATTTCTGCTTCTAAATGTACTATAATAAAATAAGCACATCCTTCATGCCTCAGCATTTGATGAATCAATCTATTTTTCTAAAGGAACCTGAGCTTCCAGGCTCATTGCTCTGGTCCACATCCAAGGCTTGAGGGTATCCAGTGCCTATGCTCAGAAGTAGCCTTAGCTTCAGGGTAGCTGGATATGGGGCTTGGTGGGTCATCTCTATGACCCAGCTCAAGCAGCAAGTACAGCGTGTGAAGGAGCAGGTAGGTACTTCTGGGAGAGGATGCTGCAAACCCTGTTCTCTGAGCTTCTGAAGACTTTAGGGAATTTCACTTTCCTGTGGTAAGGGGTAGAGTTGGTGCCTGTGGCTGGGTTATGGTCTCTATGTATTCCTTGTGTATCTTGGGGTGTGGCTGGGCCTCCTTGCCCATTTCCTCCTTGAATCATAAGTGCAGGGTTTCAGTATGTGCCCCATGGCTTGGAATTGGAATTGTTTTTTTTCTTCTTTCTTTTCATGATGGTCTTTGGGCAGAGCTCCTGGCAAAGGCTGTAGGCCATTTCCCCCTAACAGCTTTGATAATTGCATTTTTGAGAAACACTTACTGTTAGGCAGTATGTTGAAGAGTTGCAGTTCTCTTGATGAAGGTCTCACAAGGTGGGCTGCTCCCCCAGCTTTTCACTCACAGGTCTTCTCTTCTTTCTTTATCCTGAAAATCAGCTCCACTACCCAGAAGAGAGCCTGCAACACTGCCACCTGTGTGACTCATCGGCTGGCAGGCTTGCTGAGCAGATCAGGGGGCATGGTGAGAGCAACTTTGTGCCCACTGATGTGGGTTCCAAAGCCTTTGGCAGGCGTCGCAGGGACCTTCAAGCCTGAGCAGCTGAATGACTCCAGGAAGAAGGTAACTGCTCTTGTACTATGGAATGAGAAGGGGAAGGGTCTTGGAGTTAAGACCCACATTTTGAAAACCTCTGTTCTGGTAGGTTCTTTAGGTTCCTACTGTCCAGTTACATTCTTGCTCTTGAGGTAGTGAGTTCTTTCTAGAACCTAGGACATTCTGACATTAGAGATGCAGTCTCATTTTTCTAAGAAGGGAAGTGGAAAGGAAAAAAAAGCTTGCTGGATTCAGAAAGGGAGAGGTCTGTAAACCTTAACTAGGGCCAGTCTTCATTAATGAGGCTGGTTTCAGAAAGGGCTCAACCCTTGACTAGAGATTCAGATGGGAGAGCTGTAACCATACTACCAATATTAATAGCTGCAGTTGAATTATTTTAGTCTTCATTTGCCTTACAAGCCTGCTTACCTCTCATATCCATAATTCATAAATGCTGTTTAAAGAAGCACTTCTGTAAATTAGTATATTTTCAGTAATAATTGTGATTATTCATGACTTGTCTTCTGCTTATCTTCCTTCTCCTTTTCATCATCTTCCTTTTTCTCTTCTTTCACCTCCCCTTCTTTTCCTTCCTCTTCTTTTTCCCCTCATCTCAGGTTATCATGAACCTGAACTCACCATTTCTATTAATTTCTGTTGACAACTTGGTGAGAATGCCCCATGGAAGATATACATGTTTGCATCCGAAGATTCTGAAAAAAAGGCACCTTTGTCACTTGAAAGGAATGAAACTGAATGCAAAATAAGCTAATTACATATTTGTTGTGCATCATTTTTATATTTAATTCTATGTCCAGTAAAAGTGATGGCATCTCTCATTGGCTTATCTGGTAGCAACCTGGTTCTTTGAGAGCCATCCTGTTGATCATGGCAGCTCCGCCAAACCTTAGGGGGGACGTGAAATCACTGCCTGTTGTGGTCTCTGAGGACATGTGGTAATGGTGATGCTGTGCCTTGTTGTCTAAGAACATGATTGTATAATTTGTTTAAGAAAATGTCAATACTGTGCCATTTGTGAACTTCATCAAGATTAAAAGCATATTTTGGATACATTTGTTTCAAAACCTTGGTGGTTCATTACAACTTGTTTTCCTATGTAATAACAGTAATGATGATGATAATAAATATTTTTGAGTGCTTACTATGTATGAGCCAGATGTTATTTTAAAACAGTGCTTTATATCTGTGAATTCGTTTAATCTTCATGACAAAACCATGAAGTAGATACTGTTATTCATGTTCCTTTTCACCATGTATTTCTAAGTGGGAAGAGCTTTTAAAATACAATCACAATTTCATTTAACAACTAAAATAAATTTACAATAATCTGAAAATTATTTAAATTACACATCAGTCATCATTCAAATTCTGTATGTACCATGTAATGTAAATACGATGGAGAATTTACATATATTTATATATATGTGAAATCAGGGCTCAAATTGGGTCTTCACATTGTTGCCTGTTAATAAATTTTAATTTAAGGCTTTCCAAATTAGAGGTTCATCCTTCATCTTATTTCCCCCTTGCTGTTTATTTTTTGGAGAGACTAGGTTACTTGTCCAATAAACTTTTCTAGGTTCTGCCTCCCTGTGGTCAGGTTTAACAGGTATGTCCTGTGAATCAGCAGTTAGACCTCGAGTGAGTGATGGGGAAAAGAAGTAGGGGATGAGGCCAGAGAGTAGATGGAGAAGACAGATCATGTAGGACTTTGTAGGGCATAGGAAACACTGGCTTTTTATTAGTCTCTAGTCAGGAAAATAGGAACTACCTCAGTAATTTTAATAGAAATAATTTAATAAAAGGAGTTGGCTGAATTAGTATTAGTGTAGTGAAAAGGTGAAAGAGAAGAGCAGTTCAGAGATAGAAACTGTAGGAAGAGGCCACCATCTGCAGGGCTATGGGAATAAAGAGAAGAGGGGTAAGTAGGATCTACAGCCTGGAGGAGGATTCTCAGACCACCAAGAAGGGAAGGGGGCAGATGCTGGTATCTCTGAAGGGGCAATAAGACTATTCTAGAAGTAGGGAAAAACAAAACAAAACTTGAAACTGGAAACAAACTCACTGCCAGGGAAGGGCATCTCTGTGGGTGATACCAGCAGAAATAGAAGTCAACATTGGAAGGAACCTGTTTCTTCTTACTCCAGATGCCTCTTGTCTCCTCTTAAGACTCCCCACCCCGTCCCGCCCCACCAGTTAGTAGAGCCTAACAGAGGCTCAGCTGACAAAGGAAAAGTTGGTTTGCAAACTCCCGGCCCTAGTATTTCATAGTAAACATATCATTTTAAATTTACATATAGAAAAGTTCATTCTTTGTGATGTACCAGTCTATGAGTTTGAAAAATACATTGTCATGCGATTACCACCACAATGGAGACACAAAACAGTTCCATTCCTTCTCCAAATTCTTCCATGTTTCCCCCTTGCAGTCAATCACTCCTTCCACCCTCAACCTCTGATCACGACTCTTCTGTTTCTGTCCCTATAGTTTCATCTTCCCAAGAATGTCATCTATATGTAGTTTTTTGGTCTATCTTTTACTCAGCATAAGGCATTTGAGATTGATCCATATCATTGCATGGATCAATGACTTGCTTCTTTTTTATTACTGAGTAGTATCACATTGTTGCAATGTGCCACAGTTGATTTATCAATTTACCCAAAGAAGGACACTTGGATTGTTTCTCATTTGGGATTTATGAATGAAGGTGCTATAAACATTCATGGATAGATTTTTTGTGTGAAGATGAGTGTAATGGGCTGCATTCAAAAGGTATCCATATCCTCATCACTGGAACCTATGTTGTTACCTTACTTGGGAAAAGGGTCTTTGCTAAGGTAATTAAGAATCTTAAAATGAGATCATCCTGAATTATCCAGGTGTGTCCTAAACTCAATAACCTATTCCTTAGAAGAGATACACACAGAAGACACACGTGGAGAAGGTGACGTGACAGAAGCAAGGAAGCACAAGCCAATGAAGTCTGTGGCTACCAGAAGACAGAAGCACAGAACAGTTTCTGGAAGAAGAGCAGCCCTGCTGATACCTCGATTTTGGACTTCTGGCTCCCAGACCTTTGAGAGAAGAATTTCTGTTGTTTTAAGCCGCCAAATTTGTGGTAATTTTTTATGACAGCCCTGGGAAACTAATGCAATACATTTTCATTTCTTTTGGGTAAATGCCTTGGAGTGGAATTGCTGGGTTGTTTGACAAGTGTGTGTTTAACTCTATAAGAAACTGTCAAACTATTTTCCAAAGTGACTGTACCACTTTGCCTTCTTGCCAGCCATGTATGAGAGTTCAAGTTTTTCCACAAATAGTTATGTAGCAGTATCTCATTGCTGTTTTAATTTGCATTTCCCTCACGACTAATGATGTTGAGTATCTATTTTACCATATGTTTATCACGTTTATTGAAGCATCTGTTCAAATCTTCTGCTAAATTTTTATTGGCTTGCTCGCTTTATTATTGTTGAGTTTCTAGAGTTCTTTATATGTTGTGGATGCAAGATTGTTTTCAGACATGCAATTTGGAAACTTTCTTTCTCTAAACCTGTGGGATTGCTTTTTCATTTTCTTAGCAGTGTCTTTCACAGATAAAAAGTTTTAATTTTGATAAGATCCAATTCATCATTTTTTTTCTTTTATGTATTCTGCTTTTGGTTCATGTCTAAGAACTCTTTACCTAACTAAGGTCCCAAGGTCACAGTAACCTTATTCTATACTTTCTTGTAAAAGTTTTATAGTTTTATGTTTTACATGTAGCTTAGTGATCCATCCTGAGTTAATTTTTGTATAAGGTAAGAGGTGTAGGTTGAAATTCATACCAGTGAATATAGATACCCAGTTGTTCCAGTGTCATTTATTAAAAAGAATGTTATTTCGCCATTTAATTGCCCCTGCACCTTTGTCAAAAAGCAATTTATCATATTTGTATGGGTATGAATTTTGTCTCATTGATTGATTTGAATATTCTGTTGCAAATGCATACTGTCTTGATTAGTGTAGTGTTAAAATGAGTCTCAGAACCAGGGAATGTGGGTCCTCCAACATTGTTCATTCTTGTTCAAAAAGATTTTAGCTACACTTAAAATTTAAATAAGTTTTAAATAAAAAAATTAAAATATTTTCTACATCTTTTACACATTTTATAATTAGTTTGTCAATATCTACGAAATTTCTGATGAGATTTCTAATGGGATTGTGTTGCAGCAGTAGGTTAATTTTGGGAGAACTAGTATATTAGTAATATGCTAGTCATCCAATTCATGAACATAGTACATGCTTTCATTTATTTAGATTTTCTTTGATTTTATTCATCAGTGTTTTCAGTTTTCAACAAAAAGATTCTACACATATCTTGTTAAATTTGTAACTATTTTATTTTTTGGTGCTAGTGTAAATGATACTTAAACATTTTTATTTCTAATTGTTCATTGCTAGTAGATAGAAATACAATATTTAAAATATTAACATTGTATTTGGTGATCTTGCTAAACTCACTTATTCATTCTTTGAGTTTTTATTGTTGTTTCTTTCAGAGTTTTCTATGTAGACAGCTATGTTTTCTTCTAGTAAAATCAGTTTGATTTCTTCCTTTTAAATCAGCTTATTTTAAATTTCTTTTTTTGACATATTATACTGGCTATATGAATTGGAGTAGTAAATGCAGACATCCTACTCAATCTTTGTGGTGATATTAAAGAAAAGTTCACACATTCTTTGGTACTACTTCCTTTAAAATGGGTAGTCAACATCTCTTTCCCTTAAGTGTGAATTCTATTGACTGATTTGCTTCTAACGATAGAATGTGGCAGAGGAGATGGCGTATGATATACGCTTAGAACATATAAGGTATTATAGTATCCTCCTTGCTGTCTCAGATTACTTGCTCTGGGAGAAGTCAGATGACTTGTGAAGACATTCAAGCACCCATGAGAGGCCTACATAGCAAGGATCTGAGGTGTCCTGACAATAGCCATGTGCGAGCAAAGTGAGGTTGCAATGAGCTTCTCTGGTCCCAGTTAAGCCTTCAGATGATTGTAGCCCCAGTGGATGCCCTGCCTGTAGTCTCATAAGAGACCTTGAACAAGCACCACCCAGCTTGTTCCTAACCCACATTCCTAACCCATATGCCAAATTCCTAACCCACAGAAACTATGACCAAAAAATTGTTGTTTTAACCCACTAAGCTTTGGGGAACTTTGTTATGCAGCAATAAATAACACAGCCTTAAAACATTAAATATGTTAGCTATAAATTTTATAATAGATGCTCTATTAGGTTAAGAACATTCCCTTCAATACCTAATTTGCTGAGAGTGTTTTTTTTTTAAGCATTATGGGTGAATATGAGAACTTTCATGGGACCTAAATGATAAGAACACATGGACACATAGAGGGGGACAACACACACTGGGGCTTATTGGAGGGTGGAAGGTGGGAGCAGGAAGAAAATCAGGGAAAATAACTAATGGAGACTAGGTTTAATACCTGGTTGATGAAATAATCTATACAACAAACCCCCATGATGTATGGTTATCTATGTAACAAACCTGCACATCCTGCACATGTACCCTTGAACTTAAAAGTTTAAAAAATAAAAAAGAAAAATTTCCAAGTGTTTTTCCTGCATCTATTGTTATAGTCATAAAGTTTTTTCTTTAGCTTGTTAATATGGTAAATTAAAAGATTTAAAAATGTTGAAACAGCCTTGCATTTTCAGGATAAACTCCACTTGGTTGTGATGTATTATTCTTTTTATATACTGAAGGAATCTATTTGCTAATAAATTTGTTAAAGAATATTTTGAGTTTATGTTCAAGGAGAGCATTAGTTTGTGCTTTTAATACTTTTGTTTTTAGAGTGTTGGGGTAGTGGTAGCCTTATAAAATTAGTTGGGAAGTGTTCCTTTCTTTTGTTTTTCTGGAAGAGAGTTTTTAGAATTTGTATTACTTCTTCCTGAAATGTTGTAGTAATTTGCCAGTGAAGCCTCCTGGGTCTGGAGTTTTCCTTGTATAAAAGTTTTCAACTATATATTAAATGGATTTAATACATATATAGAATCATTTTTATAATACCATTTAGGTTTTCCTTCTTGAATGAGTTTTGGTAGTTTATACCTTTCAAGGGATAGATTCATTTTTATGTAAGTTGATGAATTTATGGGCAGAGTTATTCATAGTATTCCTTTATTATTGTTGTTATTGTCTGTAGGGTCTGCAGTAATACCTTCTCTTTCATTAATAATATTGTTTTTTTGCCTTCTTTCTCTTTTTTTCTTGGTCATTCTGGCTAGAGGGTATAATTTAATGATCTTTGCAAAGATCCAGCTTTTGTTTTTCTTTGTTTTCTGTTTGTAATGTTATTGGTTTCTGCTTTTATTATTATTATTCCTTTCTTCTTTTTTCTTTGGTTATTATATAAAATTCTTTTTCCATTTTCTTAGGGAGGAAGCTTAGGTTGTTTATTTGAAACCTTTCTTTTTACCCCTAATATAAGCATTTAAAGTTATAAATTTCTCTCAAAATACTGTTTTAGGTATAAATTTTGTTATGTTACATTTTAACTTTTATTCAAGTCAAAATCTTTTCTAACTTTTTGAGAATTTTTTCTGACATTTGTTCTTTAGAAGTGTATCCTTAGTTTCCAAATATTGCAGAAGTTTTCATTTTTCTGTTTTTGATTTACATTTTAATTCTGTGCATAATTTCAATTTTAAATATATATATTGTAATTATTTTACTATTACAATAGTTTTTGTGGAACAGCTGGTGTTTGGTTACATGGATAAATTCTTTAGGTGTAATTTCTGAGATTTTGGTGCACCCATTACCCGAGCAGTGTACGCTGCACCCAATGTGTAGTCTTATTTCCCTAACCCCCCCTCCTACCCTTTCTCCTAGGTCCCCAGAGTCCATTATATCATTCTTAGGCCTTTGTGTACTCATAGCTTGGCTTTATTTAAATTTCTAAATTTTATATTTAATTTTTTGACAATCATATGTATTAATATTTTTTTATAACTTCTCTTTTTATCCTCAAAAACAGCTTTCCCCATGTGCAACTATGCCAAACTTTTATTTATATGTGCCTTAACTCCATGAATAGCAAAATTCTCAGAGACAATTTTTGAGTCATGTTATTATACTTACAATACAAATGGAATTTACTTTGTTGTGTGGGAATCAGAATATTGTCTGCAGCTTTTGATTAAGCCAAGCATATGAGGTTGCAAAGACATAAGCATCATAGCATAGCTCTTTATTAAGAAATAGCCATAATAAAAAAATTTTAATTATGGCCATTTCTTAATCAAAAAATAAAAAAATAATAGATGTTGGCATGGATGTGGTGAAAAGGATACACTTTTACATTGTTGGTGGGAATGTAAACTAGTACAACCACTATGGAAAACAGTGTGGCGATTCCTTAAAGAACTACAAGTAGATCTATCATTTGATCCAACAATCTTTCTCCTGGGTATCTACTATAGGAAAAGAAGTTATTACATGAAAAAGATACTTACACACACATGTTTATATCATATCAGCACAATTCACAATTGCAAAAATATGGAACCAGCCCAAAAGCCCATCAATCAACAAGTGGTAAAGAAAATGTGGTATATGTTGGTGGGAGTGTAAATTAGTTCAACCATTGTGGAAGACAGTGTGACGATTCCTCAAGGACCTAGAAATAGAAATTACATTTGACCCAGCAATCCCATTACTGGGTATATATCCAAAGGATTATAAATCATTCTACTATAAGGACACATGCACACGGATGTTCATTGCAGCACAGTTTACAATAGCAAAGACCTGGAACCAACCCAAATGCCCATTGATGATAGACTGGACAGGGAAATGTGGCACATATACACCATGGAATATTATGCAGCCATCAAAAACGATGAGTTCGTGTCCTTTGTAGGTACATGGATGAACCTGGAAACCATCATTCTCAGCAAACTGACACAAGAACAGAAAATCAAACACCGCATATTCTCACTCATAGGCAGGTGTTGAACAATGTAGAACACATGGACACAGGGAGGGGGAGCATCACACACTGGGGTCTGTGAGGGGGAGGGAGGGGAAGGGACAGTGGGGGGTGGGGAGTTGGGGAGGGGCAGCATGGGGACAAAGCCAGATATAGGTGATGGGGAGGAAGGCAGCAAATCACACTGCCATGTGTGTACCTATGCAACAATCTTGCATGCTCTTCACATGTACCCCAAAACCTAAAATGCAATAAAAAAATATATATATATAAAAGAAGATGTGGTATATATATATATGTACCTTGAAATACTACTCAGCCATAAAAAGAAATGAAATAATGGCCTTAGCAGCAAGCTGGTTGGAATTGGAAACTATTATTCTAAGTGAAGTAACTCAGGAATGGAAAACCAAACAATTATATGTTCTCACTCACAACTGAGAGCTAAGTTATGAGGATGCAAAGGCATACAAATGATATAATGAACTCTGGGGACTTGGAGGGGAAAGGGTTGGGGGAAGTGAGGATAAAGGAGTACACATTGGGTACAGTGTATACTGCTTGGGTGATGAGTGTACCAGAATCTCAGAAATCACCACCAAAGAACTTATTCATGTGATCAAACATCACCTGTTTTCCCCAAAGCTATTGAAATGAAAAAAAAAAAAAAAAAAAGAGCTGGGTGGCTATGCTAATATTAGACAAAAAGACTTTAAACAAAAAATTTTATAGAGATAAAGAGGACATTTCAAAATGATGAAAGAGATGACCACTAAGAAGGTGTAACAATAATAAACATAAATTAACCTGAAAGCAGAAATCTGAAATTCATAAAGTGAAAACTAACAGAATTGAAGCAAGAAGTAGGCCATTTAAAAACAAAAATAAAAAAGATAAATTATGGCCATTCTTGCAGAAGGTGGTATTTCGTTGTGATTTTCATTTGCATTTCCCTGATAATTAGCAATGTTGATCATCTTTTTTCATGTGTTTGTTAGCCATTTGTATCTCTTCTTTTGAGAATTATCTATTCATGCCCTTAGCCCACTTTTTGATGGGATTATTTATTTTTTTTCTTGCTGATTTGTTTGAATTCCTTGTAGATTCTTGGTACTAGTCCTTTGCTGGATGCATAGTTTGTGAATATCTTTTCCCACTCTGTGGATTGTGTTTACTCTGCTGATTATTTATTTTGGTGTGCAGAAACTTTTTAGTTTAAGTCCCATCTATTTATTTTTGTTTTTGTTGCATTGCTTTTGAGTTCTTGGTCATGAACTCTTTGTCTAGGCCAATGTCTAGGATAGTTTTTCTGATGTTATCTTCTAGAATTTGTATGCTTTTATATCTTAGACTTAAGTCTTTGATCCATCTTGAGTGGATTTTTTTTTTTTGTATAGAGTGAGAGATGCCAATCCAGTTTTATTCAACTACTTGTGGCCTGCCAATTATCCCAGCACCATTTGTTGAATATGGTGTCCTTTCTCCACTTTATGTTTTTGTTTAATTTGTTGAAGATCAATTGGCTGTAAATATTTGGCTTTATTTCTGAGTTCTCTTTTCTGTGCCATTGGTCTACATGTTTGTTTTTGTACCAGTACCATGCTGTTTTGGTAACTATAGCCTTGTACTATAGTTTGAAGTCAGTTAATGTGATGCCTCCAGATTTGTTCTTTTCACTTAGTCTTAATTTGGTTATGTGGGCTCTTTATTGTTCTATATGAATTTTAGGATTGTTTTTTTCTAGTTCTGTGAAGAATGATGATGATATTTTGGTGGGAATTGCATTGAATTTATAGATTGCTTTGGCAGTATGGTCATTTTCATAATATTGATTCTACCCATCCTTGAGCATGGAATATGTTTTCATTTGTTTGTGCTATGATTTCTTTCAGCAGTGTTTTGTAGTTTTCCTTGTAGAGATCATTTACCTCTTTTGTTAGGTATATTGGTATATTCCTAAGGTTTTTATTTTATTTTTTTTCAGCTGTTGTAAAAGGGGTTGAGTTCTTGTTTGATTCTCAGCTTGGTAGCTGTTGGTGTATAGCAGTGCTACTGATTTGTGTACATTAATTTTGTATCCTGAAACTTTACTGAATTCATTTATGAGATTTAGGAGCTTTTTGGATGAGTCTTAGAATTTTCTAGGTATATGATCATATCTTTGGCAAACAGAGACATTTGACTTTCTCTTTGCAAGTTTGAATGCCCTTTATTTCTTTCTCTTATCCGATTGCTCTGGGTAGGACTCCCAGTGCTATGCTAAATAAGTGATAAAAGTGGGCATCCTTATCTTGTTCCAGTTTTCAGGGGGAAATGCTTTCAACTTTTCCCCATTCACCAAAATGTTGGCTGTGGGTTTGTCATAGATGCCACCTTATTACCTTAAAGTATGTCTTTGAATGTCTTAAATAAATTCAGCTGTAAATCCATCTGGTCCTGGACTTTTTTTGGTTGGTAATTTTTTTTATTACTGTTTCAATTTCACTACTTATTATTGGTCTGTTCAGAGTTTCTATTTCTTCTTGGTTTAGCCTAGGAGGCTTCTATATTTCCAGAAATTTATTCATTTCCTCTAGGTTTTCTAGTTTGTGTGCATAAAAGTGTTCAGAGTAGTCTTGAATGATCTTTTGTATTTCTGTGGTATTGGTTGTAATATCTCCCATTTCATTTCTAATTGAGCTTATTTGGATCTTCTCTCTTCTTCTCTTGGTTAATCTCACTAACAGTCTATCAATTTTATCTTTTCAAAGAACCAGCTTTTAGTTTCATTTTTTTTTGTTTGTTTGTTTGTTTCAATTTCATGTAGTTCCACTCTGATATTTACTATATCTTTTCTTCTGCTGGGTTTGGGTTTGGTTTGTTCTTATTTCTCTAGTTCCTGGAGGTGTGACCTTAGATTGTCTGTTTGTGCTTTTTCAGACTTTTTGATGTAGGCATTTAATGCTATTAAGTTTCCTCTAAGCCCACTTTTGCTGTAGCCCAGAGGTTTTGATAAGTTGTGTCACTACTATCGTTTAGTTCAAAGAATTTTAAAATTTCCATCTTGATTTCATTGTTGACTCAAGGATTATGCAGGAGCAGATTACTTAAATTCCAAGTACTTGTATAATTCTGAGGTCCCTTTTGGAGTTAATTTCCAATTTTATTCCAATGTGTTCTGAGAAAGTACTTGATATAATTTAAATTTTCTTAAATTTATTGAGACTTGTTTTGTAGCCTATCATATGTTCTATATTGCAGAATGTTCCATGTCCTGATGAAAAGAATGTGTATTCTGCAGTTGTTGGGTAGAATGTTCTGTAAATATCAGTTAAGTCCACTTGTTCTAGGGCATAGTTTAAATCATTATTTCTTTGTTGACTTTCTGTCTTGCTGACCTGTCTAGTGCTGTCAGAGGAGTACTGAAGTCCCTCAATATTATTGTGTTGCCATCTATCTAATTTCTTAGGTCTAGTAGTAATTGTTTTATATGTTTGGAAGCTCCAGTAATAGGTGCATATATTAGATTATCTTTTTATTAAAGAGTTGCAAGCATTCTCTATATATTTTGGATACTAAACACCTGCTAAATAAATGATTTGCAAAATTTTTCCCATTCTGTGTGTTATTTTTTCACTTTCTTTTAAAGCACAAAGGTTTGTTTACTTTATATATATATTTTGAGGATTTGTTTGTGCTTTAGTTGTCATATATAGAATCCATTAACTAATTTTAAGTCACAAAGATTTGTCTATGTTTTCTTCTAAGAGCTTCATAGTTTTAGCTCTTACATTTAGATCTCAGATCCATTTTGAATTGATTTTTTTATATGGAGTGAGGTAGGGGTACAAATTCTTTTTTTTTTTCATGTAGAAATCCATTTGTCTCAGCACAGTTTATTGAAAAGATGATTCTTTCCTGAATTGAATTGTCATGGAATCTTTGTTGAAAATCAGTTGACCATAGATGCTTAGGTTTATTTCTGAACTCTCAATTTATGTGTTATTTCAGTGATTATGTATATTGCTCTTTTGCCAGTAATACACATTTAAAAAATACTGTAACATTGTAGTAAGTTTTGAAGTTGGAAAGTGTGAGTTCTCCAAGTTTATTTATTTTTCAAAATTATCTTGGCTATTCTGAATTTCTTGTATTTTCGTATTAATTTTAGGATCAGCTTGTCGGTTTCTGCAAAAGGGATAGCTGGAATTTTGATAGGAATTGTGTTGAATCCATAGGTCAGTTTAAGGAGTATGGCCATCTTAACAATATTAACATTGTCCAATTCATGAACACTGGATGTCTCATTCATATCATGAATTGTTCCTCAGATTTCATTGAATTGTCTATCTGTATTTTATTGTATCTTGTTGAGCACCCTTAAGATCATTATTTTGAGTTTCTTTTTCAGCAATTTGTTTATTTTTTTTCTTCAGTGAGGTCTGTTGCTAGGGAATGATTATCTTCCTTTGGTGGTGTCATATTTTCTTGTTTTTTCATTTTGTTATTGTTGTTGTTGTGTGTGTGTGTGTGTGTGTACCCCACATTGATGTGCGTGCATCTGGTGGAAACATTTCCTGTTTCAAACTTTCTAGAGTGCCTTTCACAGAGAAGAGCTTTCACCTACAGTTGGATCTTAGTTGGAATTTGGAAGGATGTGGTGACTATTTCCAGGTAAGTGCAATGGCATAGTCTCCGTGCAGCTTCTTTGGCTGTATTCAGCATCAGCAATAACTGTGAGTGCCTCAGTGGCTTAGGCTATAAAAGTTTTTTGTGTCCCCAGTGGCAGCATAGGTTGTTAACATCCTAAGGTACAAGGGATTTTGGGTCCTCCTATTCCTGTTTTCCCTACAATAGGAAAAACATAGGTGACAGGACCTCTTTAGGTGTCAGGTCTGACCTGTCCTACAAGCTGCTGCAGTGGTGCTGAGTTTCAGGTACAGGTGCTCAGAGTGGCTGTGGGGCTGGGGACATAGGTTTGGTGTCTCCCAAACCTTTGTGGCATCTGGGTCTTAGGGTGCAGTTTCACTCTCTGTGGAAGTAGGTTGCTCATAGAGCCAGCATCTATGACTCTGAGGCACCCTCTAGCAACTCAGGCGTAGGGGATAAGGTTGTAGCTGTAATATTACCCTTAGAGGGCAGGGCACAGATCTGGCCCAACTCTAGGAAGAAGGGGTGCTCCAGAGGCTTGAGCCCAAGGCACATGGTACAGCTGCAATGCAGGAGCCTGAATCAATAAGGCTCGGTGGCAACTCAGGTCCCTGTGGATGAACCACTATATAATGGTGATTCTATACTTTGGAGATGGCAGGGCTTGGTAGTATCCCTGACTCTGTGAAGCCAGATGCATTAGCAGCAAGTACCCCAGAAGGGCCAAGCAAAGGTGTCATTTTGTTCTCAGGGGACAGGAAGAAGTACAGCAATGACTGTACCCTCCAGGGAGAGGGATGTCTCAGCAGTTCAGACTCTAGGGAACTAATCCAGTTCCAGGGAAACAGGATACTAGAGTCGTTTGCAAATAGGGTGAGGTGTCTCAGCTCAGTCATTGCTCTGTTTCCCTGGGATGTGGAGTGCTACACCAGCTCTGTTTTTTTCCCTACACAGCTGCTCAGCTTGACAAAGGCACTCATTCCTCAGGGGGTGAAGTGCCATTTCAGCTCAGGCCCAGGGACCTTGACTGTTCTAGGCAGCCCAGGCACCATTTTTCTGTTATTCAGGACTCCACCAAAGCTCTCTGTCCCTGAGAGGTAATATGTAGTTTCAGTTTAGGCCCCTAGAGGCAGGATGCAGCCACTGTTGACAGAGGTAGATGGAGCTGTTCTGTTAAAGTACCATTTTCCAAGAGGGAATGTGCAGCTTCCCCCTCTTGCCTGAGGCAGACAGTTTGGGGATGGGGGGCAGGTGGAGCAGTTTTATCGCTGCTTGGCACCACCAGGAAGAGTGTGACAGTTGCCTGAAGCTTTGTTTGGGGATGCTGAGCCATCATGTAGGGGCGGTTTAACTGTAGTTTAGCCTCAGGGATAAAGGGGTGCTGTGGCTACTTACCCCCCAGGGCAAGACATACTCCAGCATTAGTTCTCTTCAAAATGACATAGTGCAGTAGCTACATGGGCCACAGGGGCAAGGCATGGTGTCAGCTCCTTCTAGGGGGGAGTACAGCTATGTGGACTCTAGGTAGCTCCCCTCAGACTGGCTTAGTGCCTGTGAGGACTGCAGGAGACCCCAATGGACTGCAGCTGTCTCAGTTGTTGATGGGGGATGCTCGTGTCTACATGTCTACCTTTTCATCGTAGGGAGAATTTCCTCATAGTTTTCAGCCAATCCTTGGGGGTGGTGTGGTGGATGCTTAGCATTTCCTCCTTTTTTTTTTTTTTTTCTGAGACAGGGTCTCTATCACCCAGGCTAGAGAGCAGTGGTCCAATATTAGCTCACTGTACCCTCCACCTCCTGGGTTCAAGCAATTCTCATGTCTCAACTTCCCATATAACTGGGATTACAGGCATGTGCCACCATGCCAACCATCTTGTTGTCATTATCTCCAGGATGTCTTTTCATCAGTTAGATTTTCTTTAATTTATTTTTATTTTTTGAATTCCTCAGCATTTTCTTGGGAAAGTCTTTATTTTTCCTTCATGCTTGAAGGATATTTTCACTGCATATACTGTTCTTGGATAAACGTGTTTTTTCCTTCAGTACTTTATTATTTTTTAAAAAACAAAAACATAAACTTTATTTTTCAACATAAGGTTCATGAAAGTCAAGAGATTTTGTAGGCCATGATACCAGCCATTTAGTCCATCCTAAAGAACTTCGGGTTCTGAGAATTTAAACATATCAATGAAGTCTTTTTACATTATTAACTGAAGAAAAGAGTATTCTTTGAAGACGTTTTTAAGATTAGAAAACAAAAATAAGTCAGAAGGAGCCAAATCAGGATTGCAAGGTGGATACCTAATGATTTCCCAGCAAAATTCTCACAAAATTGTCCTTGTTTGATGAGAGGAGTGAGCAGGAGCATTGTTGTGGTAGAAAGGACATTGTGGTGAAGGTTTTGTGGGTGTTTTTCAGCTAAAGCTTTGACTAACTTCCTTAAAACACTCTCACGATAAGCAGATATTCTTGTTCTTTCACATTCCAGAAAATCAATAAGCAAAATGCCTTGAACATCCCCAAAAACTATTGCCATGACCTTTGTTCTTGACTGTCCACATGGTCCTTAACTGGCCCACTTCCACTTCTCAGTAACCATTGCTTTGATAGTGCTTTGTCTTTAGGATCATACTGGTAAAGCCATGTTTCATCTCCTGTTACAATTCTTAAAAAAGTGCCTCAGGATTTTGATCCCACTTGCTTAAAATTTCCTTTGAAAGCTCCGCTCCTTTCTGCAGCTGATTTGGGCACAATGGTTTTGGCACTCATTTAGTGAAAAGTATGCTTAACGTTAGTATTTTAGTCAGCAGTATATGAGCTGAACTAATTGAGATGTCTATGGTGTTGGCTATTGTTTCTGCTGTTTATCATTGGTCCTTTAAATTAGGGCACAGATAAAATTATTATTTTTTTCTCACAAATCGATGTGGATGGCCTGCCATTGACAGATTCATCTTCAACATTTTCCTTTCCCTGCTTAAAACAAGTTATCAGTTTGTAAACTGCTGATTTCTTTGGGGGACATTGTCTCCATAAGCTTTCTGTAAAGCAACAATGATTTCACCATTCTTCCTTCCAAGTTTCACCATAAATTTGTTGTTGGTTCTTGCTTCGATTTTAGCAGAACTCATTTTGCTCTTGCAGGGGCTCTTCTCAAACTGATGTCTTATCCTTCCTTTGTGCTTCAAACTTGATCCTGTTCACACAGGTCATAACAAGTTGGTACAAGTTTATTTTGGTGCAAAAAATTTTGAAGTCCATGTGTAGTTTTTCTTTTTTCTGATTGTTTTAGAATTCAGGTTTATTTCCTTTTTCCTTAAAAAAATATTTTATGTTTAGGGGTACCTGTGAAGGTTTGTTACATAGGTAAATTCATGTCATGGGGGTTTGTTGTACAAATTATGTAGTCACCCAGGAATTAAGCCCAGTACCTAATAACTATTTTTTTCTGCTCCTCTCCCTCCTCCCACCCTTCACCCTCAAATAGGCTTAAGTATCTGTTGTTTTATTCTTTGTGTTAATAAGTTCTCATCATTTAGCTCCCACTTATAAGTGAGAACATGTGGTATTTGGTTTTCTGTTTCTGCATTAGTTTGCTGCAGTTTTATCCATGTTCCTACAAAAGACACAATCTCATTCTTTTTCATGGCTGTATAGTATTCCATAGTGTACATATACTACATTTTCTTTATCCGGTTTGTTATTGATGGGCATTAAGTTGATTTCATGCCTTTTCTATTGTGAATAATGCTACAGTGAACATTCATGTGCATGTGTCTTTATGATAGAGTGATTAAATATGTCATGTCACCCTCTTCTGGCCTATAAGGTTTTCACTGAGGGGTCTGCCAGATGTATTGGGGCTCCTTTGCATATTATTTGTTTCTTTTCTCTTGCTGCTTTTAGTATCCTTTACTTATCCTTGATTTTGGGGAGTTTGTTTATTAAATGCCTTGATGTATTCATTTTTGAGTTAAATATGCTTGGTGTTCTATTACCTTCTTGCACTTGAATATTGATACCTTTTTCTAGGTTTGGGAAGTCCTCTGTTATTTTCCCTTTGAATGAATTTTCTACACCAACTCTCTCTCTACCTCCTCTTTAATGCCAATAACTCTTAGCTTTGCCCTTTTGAGGCTATCTTCTAGGTCTTACAGGTTTGCATCATACTTTTTTATTATTGTTCTCTTTTGTCTCCTCTAACTGTATGTTTTCAAATAGCCTGTCTTCAAGCTCACTAATTCTTTCTTCTCTGATGCATCCTTCAACGTGTCAATTGCATTTATCAGCTCCAGGAATTTTTCTTTATTCTTTTAAATTATTTCAATCTCTTTGTTATATTTATCTGATAGGATTCTGAATTCATTTTCATGTTATCTTGGATTTTGTTGCACTTCCTCAAAACAGTCTGTCTGAAAGGTCACATATCTCTGTCTCTCTGGGATTGGTCGTTGGTGACTAATTTAGTTGATTTGGTAGGGTCATGTTTTCCTGGATGGTCCCGATGCTTGCGGATAGTCACTGGCATCTGGGCATTGAAGACTTAGGTAGTTATTACAGTTTTTGCTGTCTGGGCTTGTTTGAATTTGTCCTTCTTGGGAAGGCTTTCCAAGTATTTGAAGGGACTTGAGTGTTGTGATGTAAGTCTTTAGTCACTGCAGCCATGTCTGTATTATAGGGCACCCCAAGCCCAGTAATCTGTGACTCTTCCAGTCTCATAGAGGTACTGCTTTGGTGGTCATAGTAAGATCTGGGAGAATTATCTGGATTACAAGGCAGATATTTGTGTTATTTTCCCTTAGTTTCCCCCAAGTAAATGGAGTCTGTTTCTCTGAACTGAGCTACCTAGAGCTGGGGGAGGGGTGATATAAACACCTCTGTGGTCACCACCACTGGAACTGCACTTGGTCAGATGCAAAGCCAGCGCACAGCACTGGGTCTTGCCCAAGGCCCACAGTGACCATTGCCTAGCTACTGCCTCAAGGGCTCTATAATAAGCAGGTGGTAAATCCAGCCAAGTTGTGTCCTTTCATGGTGGCAAACTCTCCCCCAGCCCCAGGCAGTTCCAGAGATGTCATCTAGGAGCCAGGGTCTGGAGTTGGGAACCTTATAAATTTACCTGTTGTTCTATTCTACTGTGGCAGAGCTGGCACACAAGCCATAGACAACATCCTTACCACTTTTTCTTCCCCTTTCCTCAAGCAAAGGAGTCTTTCCCCATGGTCAGCACTGTTTCAGGCTCGTGGTAATTACTGCCTGGCTACTGCTGATGTTCACTCAAGGATGAAGGGCTCTTCAGTCAGCTTATGGTGAATATCACCAGCCCTGAGTCTCTCCTTTCAGGGAGATGAGCTCCCCCTCTTGCCTAGGCCAGGTGCAGAAATGCCACCCATGAGCCAGTGCCTGGAATTGTGGACTCCAGCAGCCCAGTTGGTGCTCTACCGCACTGTGGCTGAGCTGGTACCCGAGCTGCAAGACAATGTCCCCTTCACTCTTCCATCCCTTTCCTCATGCAGGAGCCTTTCTCCACAGCCAAAACAGCTGAGCATGTGCTGGGTCTCACCTGAAACCAGCATAACACTGGGTCTTACTCAAGGCCTATGATGTACCATCTCAGTATCACTGCTGGTGATTCGGGACCCAAGGACTCTTAAGCCAACATGTGATGGGTCTTGCCAGGACTAGGTCTTTCTCTTCAAGACAACAGGTTCCCTTCTGACCTAGGGTATGTCTAGAAATGTCACCTGTGAGCCAGGACCTGGTGCCCTATTCTGCTGTGGTGGAGCTGGTATCCAAGTTGTAAGACAAAGTCCTCTGTACCTTCACCTCTCCTGTCCTTCAGCAGAAGGAAGGAGTTTCTCTTGGAGCTGTGAACTGCACTGCCTGAGGTTGGAGGAGGGCTGATGCAAGCACTCCATTGGTTGCTCCAGCTGGTGTCTCCCTAGTTTGCATGGACCTGAAGTCCGTTGGCTCTGAGTCCAGTCCGGCACCAAGACTTTCCCAGGAATTGCAGTCCTTGTTGCCTAGACCACCTTTCAAGTTTATTTGGAACCCCAGAGCTCTTTATCCCATGCTGATGGGACTTGCTGGAGCTCAGGTTCTGACCATAGGGCAGATGATTCACCTCTGGCTAGGGCTGCTCTAAATGCTGCATCTATGAACACCAGCTGAGTTCTGCCCCATGTTACTTTCTGCCATAAGAGGGCAGCACTGAGTTCCAATGCCAAGCCCCACAACCACTGTGCTCTCCCTCCCCCCAAGGCTCTCCCCTCCCCCAAGAGCACAGATTCTTCACACCATGCGGCTGATGCCAGGAGATGGAGAAGGGGTGGTGTAGGCGCTTCAAGACTGTCTTTCCTACTCTCTTTGGTGCCTCTTTCCTTAATATGATGGTAAAACCTGGCACTGTGATCTCTTGCCTAATTTTTGGTTCTTATGAAGGTGATTTTTGTGTGTGTAGTGCAGTGGAATTTGTGCTGTCATGTTACAGTGGAAAGCAACATTGAGAATTTTTACAGTGGAAACCAACACTGAGAACTTTTTTAAAAACATTATCATGGAAAGTCCTCGAGTTTGAGTGCATGCTTGAGCTGAGAGTTTTGGGATGTAGAGACATAAGCATCACCTCCACTCTGAGATCTTTAGTGTCCAAACTTTTCTACTTGATGAGAACGTAATTGCAGGTATCAGTTTTATACCGAGTGTCATAGCTGCTAGATCTTTATTCTGGGACATGAATGGGCTTTTGTGCTATTTGTCACACATTAGTTAGATAAATGATCCTATATTTCCTATATTTTGCATATTTTACTAAGCATTTCTTTCCTTCACTGCACTCATGATATCAATCTCTGTATCAGTTAGGATTCCTGGCTGTAAGCAATAGAAATGGACTCAGGACCTCCCATGCAGAAAGGCAATATTTTGGAAGCAAATCAGAGCTTCACTGAATTACTGAGGGCTGGAAATGTGGGAGTGGTTTCATTGGGTGGTCCTGGTTCAGAGTCTCTCATGAAGTTGCAACTAAATGTAAGCCAAAGCTGCAGTCTTCAAAGACTTGAAGGGGGACAGAGGATGTGCTTTAAACCTACTAATGTGTCTGTTGGCAAGAAGTTTTAATTTCTTGCCATGTGGCCTTCTTCAAAAGGTTGTTCATATCATGACTTACCCCAGAGTAACTGATTGCAGGAGGATAGTGGGTGGGTTGGAAGAGAGAATGAAAGCACAACATGGAAGCTGAAAAGTCCTTTATCCCAAAATTACTTCTGTAATATTCCATGGGTTACCTTGATCAACCGTAGTATAATGTGGGAGGGAATTGCACAAAAGCATGAATTCTGGGAGACAAGGATAATTAGGGGGAATCTTGGAGGCTGCCTGCTACAATGGCTAAGTGGAGGACAAAGCTGATAAATTAAAAAAACAAAAAACAAAAAACTAGGGATGCTCCAAGGGCTGGCCAGCAAACCTTCAGAACATGTCAGAGGGGAGGAACAGAAGTCTTTATGTTGCTATTGCCACTGTAATGGTTATGACTTTTAGTCATTCTACATTGTTAAATTATTTACTCAAGATTGAGAGACCTGGGAGAGCTCAGCCTGCCTCATGTGCTTGCATCTTTATCGTGCTGGGTTTTCTAGAGAATGTCTATTCAATTCAGCTTCCATCGTAGGAAGCAAGCACTGCCTTCCACCAAGACTACACACAACAGGGAATTCTCCAAATAACAGGTCCAGGTGCTAACTGGAAAGAAGGGTTTAATGCTAGATACACCTGCCCTTTCCCAGAAAAGACAGTATCCAAGAGAGTCATACAAAGTTGAGGGACCACCAACTGGCTAATGTGATGTGTAGTCTGAGACATCTATGTGAATAATTAAATGTAGGAGTCACCGGAATTTGAATAGGGTATTTGAGATTAAGATAATACACAAAAGAGCTAGTGAGTATTTGTAGAGACAAGAGAAGAGGGCAAGAAGAGACAGAATATTTGAGAGGGTAGGAAAAGTCAGGCTCATGGATATTGTCTCTTTTCTGATTTCTTACTGTTTGAACCACATGCAGGAACTGATTCACTTGTAAGTCCTTGCTGCTATTGTGTCTCTTAGTTTTCTTTTGTCTGAAAGTACAGTCTTTCTCAAAAGGCTAGAGCTGTTGTCAAGCAGAGACTGTCTCATTTACCTCTCCCTTTCTTCACCCCATAACTCAGAGTGTTTAGCTATGTTGCAACCTGCCTGGGAGGAGGGGACCTAGCTATAGTTGATTATTCTATCCCTGCAATAGCACAAGAGAAGAAGTCACTCCTGAATGTTAGCAGACAGCTACAGAAAATGTGATTCAGTGTTTGCTTTGGAGGAGAATAACCTTTTTAAATTGCAGCATTCATTTGATGATTCTTCAGTAGCCCTCAGATCTAAACCTCTAGAAAGACAGAATTTGCTATGCCTTGATCCACTGCAGACAAAGAGATAAATTCTATGTTTATTATGACTTGTGTTAAGAAATAATATACTGTTTGTATAACTTTTAATTCTTAGTAAATGAATATTGTGAATTAAGCTCTCCTTCTAGGGATGAGACAATAAAGGATAAAGCCAGAGACCTTTTGTAGGAGATAAGGTCTCACATACAGCGTAAGCTTGTTATTTGTCCCAGTTATCTGGGACAATAGGCCTGCTCTTCTCATAAGAAACTAGAACTTAGGAGAACAGGTCTAGGTTGCCAGAAGGGAATTTATCTCTTCTTTGGTTTTGATTTCAGGAAAGAGTTGTTGAGATATCTAGGAAAAGGCTCACTGATGATGGGTGTTAAGATGACACTGATCACGTGGAGGCAGGCTGGAGACTGAGAAGGTGGGAACCAAGGGAACACAGTCAACCCTTTGAAGCTAGTTTGATGACGATCTCTCTTGAATGGAAGTGAAATGTTATAGAACTTTTGAGCCCTGAGAATGAGCTCTTGATGGTAAAAACCAGCCTTGGACGATAAAGCTAGACTTCACTTTCCTTTGGTGTTTGTTTACCTGTTGCCATCCATCCATCTGGGTTTTGTGAAATCTATGCAAGTCCTAGGTGGTCACAGCTAAGCTCTCAGGGTACCCAGGGTGGGGCTTGTGTTCTATAAGAGTTAGACTTACAGAGGAGAAGTCATAGTCCACTTGCCCTTGGCCATGAGAGCGTTTGCAGTGTGGATTCAGAACAAAGCATGAACATGTTCCATGCCTTCCTGTGTATCACTGAGGCGGTGCCTGGAGCATTGCGCCATCTCTGTGTGTCCTTCCTAAGCCAGGCTGTGCTCACATTGCTGGTCCCTGCTTCTGCTGCCTTCTAGGCACCCCAAACCTGCGTGGCATCCTCTAGAAAGGGTGTGAAGGCAAGAGTCTGGGTTTCTTATCACTTAGTTTCCAGAACTATGAGGCAAAGGCCTAAATTTTTTTCAAGGACCCATGAAAATGTTAAAGTTTACAAAGTATGTTATTGGCTTAACATACATAAATGTTTAAGTGTCTTCGTGTCCGTTGGTCTACTCAACTCAATTCTTATGTAGTTGTATAGAATTTGTATTTTATATTAGATACAGATGCATTTTATTATGATATGAGGTGAGAATTTCAAAATAAAAAGATAGGCAGCATCTTAAAATACTGTCTCTTCCTCAGTCCGTTCTGCTGGGTGCAGAGCAGCCCCTTCTCCACCAGAGGGCGGACTAAGCCCCGTTTTCAGCCTCCTTTGCCAGGATCCCCCTTCTCCCAGGCAGGTTGCAAGCAGGTCGCCCAGATTCATCTATAATTCTTCCTTTTCTCTGAGCCTTGGTTTTCTGGCCTGTAAATTTGAGTTTATGGTGCCTCCGTCACAGAGGTGAGAACTTCTTCCAGAGCACTTGGGATTCGGGGGCAGGTGGTAATGTTAGGAAGGAGGGAGGCTAGTTCCTCCCAACTGAGAAACCCCGAGACACCTAGAGACTGAGAAAACTAGTGAGACTCATTTTGTTCTATTCCTGATTTCCCTCAAAGCCAAAGGCTGGGGCAGAGATGGAGGAGTGGTGGGAGTGGAGGTCATTACAGGCAAGAATGGATTTTACTTTTCTTCTTGAGTCTGTTCTTCCTTACTGAGATTTATTATTTCAAAATGCTGACTGAGCTCAGAGAAGGCTTAGAGATCTCCTGGCTGGAGATGGGGTGGGGGGTGGGTAAAGACAAAATTAGGGAGGTTTTATGGAGGATTTAGTCTTGACCTGAAAGTGCTGGTAGGGTTTTTTTTTTTTTAATGAAAAAATTTAAATAAGTTGTTTTCCTAATTGTAAAATGATATATACACAATATAGAAAATTTAGATTATAGCACCCAACCTCCCAAAAATATATGTTTCTTAGTTATCCCATCATTTTGAGAAACACACCATTAACAGTTTGGTGTATGTTCTTTCTTTTACATCTTATCTTAGTTTTATTCCTGCTGCTATAACAAAATACTATAGAGTGTGCGATTCATAAAGAATAGAAATTTATTCCTCACAATACTGGAGGCTGCGAAGTCCAAGATCAAGGCATCAGCAGGTTTAGTATTTGGTGAGGGTTGCTCTCTGCTTCCACGATGGCACCTGTTGCTACATCCTCATGTGGCAGAAGGGCAAAAAGGGGGACAAACACTCTGTCCTCACATGGCAGAAGAGATGGAGTGGGGAGCTCACTCCCTTAAGGCCTTCTATACAGGTGCTCATTCCAGCTGTGATAGTGAAACCCTCAGGATTTAGTCACCTCCTAAAAAGGCACTGCTTCCTAATATAATCACCTTGGAGGTTAAATTTCAACATATGAATTTTGGAGGCATACATACATTCAAACCATAGCAGTTCGTATGTACATATTTATAAACATGTATAACATCAAACGTCTTTAAAGTCTACCTTTTCCAGTCTGTATCTTTCTAAGCTATTCTTTGTTCTTCTACTTGTTTTTTGTTTATTTTATATTACATTGAATAGATATGCCAGAATTTATGTAATGAAGCCCTATATACATGTAAGTTGTTTTCAGATTTTAATTATCATAAAAATGGTATAATAATCATTTTTGGAGCTAGATTTTACAAAATGTTCATATTGTTTTCTTAGCAAGGATACTCGTGGGTATAGCCTGGGACCATTTTAATCTAATGAGATACTGTTTTTTATCCTTTCTAGAAACAGGATTGTATAGTCAAAGGGTAACTGCGTATGTAATTTTGCTAGATTTAGGAAATGTTGCATTTTGTATTTCCACCCCTCTTATGTAAGAGTTCTTCTTTCTTGCAGCCTCACCAACTGGATATGTTATCAAATTTCTAGATGAATTTTTGGATGACCAGATGTAGGAGGAGATAGTGCAACTTAAGCAACAGACAACAGAAACAGATCCAGAGGTTCAAATGTAGGGGGACCTCACAGGAAGAGAAATGTCAGCTCCATATAGGGAAGCACTTTCTGTCAGCTTATCTGTCTAAAGATAGTGTGAGATTCTCAGGAAGTGATAGGCTTCCTGTCACTTGAGGTGTTCAAGCAGGGGCCAGATGACCGTTCAGCAGAATATAGTAGAGCAGTACCACTTTGGTGTCTAGATCAAGGTCCTTAAGACAGGAGGAAAACACAAAACCGTATTGATTGCTTCATTTTAATCCCTGAATCCATGATTATGAGAGACTTAATTAGGCCCTTATTGCTGCCATGGATTTATATGTCTTTAGTCCATTCACTGTCCCACTTACTTCAAGATCACTTTTACATATCTTTCCTCAAACTCCCAGCACCCCATCTACCATCCTTATTCTCAGCTTCTGACCTTGCTTCCTACTTCACTTAAAGAATGGCATCAACCAGAAGACAGCCTCCACAGACTCTTATCAAAACATCTCTACATCTACTGGCTTCTGAACCCAGGTACTCTTCTCCCATTGGTTGCCATTGATTAACTTTCTGTGCCCCTAGCTAGAGCTATTTCTTTTATTTGTGCAGCAGATGCCATCCCCTTTCCACTGCTCAAAGGCATTGCTTTAGTCATTGTCTATCTCTGCCTTCATCTCTTACTCCCCCTCACTCCTTTGTTCCATCTTACTGATCTTCCTGCTCTTGTTCAAAGATACCAGCCATACTCTTTCCTTAGAATATTTGCTTTGACTGATTCCTTTTTTTGGAAAAGCTCTTCTTGCAGATTTGCATTATACATAACTCTTTCACCTCCATTTACATTGATTAGACTGAAAAAATATCTAACTGTAGACTTTTTACGGAGTGATCTAAAACATAAGAATACAGAATGGCAAAAGTAAAAGAATAAAAATACAATATATCATGTAAACACTAAAATAATGGTAGTGTAATCAATATTAATTTGAATAAAATTGACTGTAAGATAAAAAGCATTAAGAGATCATGAGGGCTATCTTAAGATAACAGAATGTCACATTTCTAGCAGAATATAATTCTAATTGTATATGCACCTAATAATATAGCCTCACAGTATATAAAGGAGAAATACACAATTATAGTGGGACATTGTAATTCATCTCTCCCATTAATTAACTCTTAGTATAGGAATGGTCTATTTATATATCTTCTCCATTTACTAGGCTGTGAAGACTGTAAGGTGAGACCCTGCCTTGGTTATGGTTGTATTCCGAGTGATGTGTGTGGTGCCAGGCATAGGGCTGGCCTTCATTCATTAATGTTTTCTGTACTAGACTTCCTCTGGCAATAGTGAGGTTACCATGTTCTGAAGTAGCGCATTCTTCGGAATGCTGTTACTCTTAGAAGGCTCTTAATCTTCTGGATTGAAAGCTGTCTCTTTCTGCACCCTACCCTCCCTAATATATCCTCATGGGGCTTGGGCATAGATGGGTTCTGGAGGACCAACATTTTAAATCATGAGTAGTGTTAATTGTAGGGAATTTAAAACAGATCAATTTTTTATTTCCCACAAAGTCCTGGGCTAGGTATGGTTTCTATTAGAAGGATCCTTTCTAATGGATCCTTGAAAATCTAATATATTCTCAATAATTTATCTGAGGGTTTGCATTAAGGCTTTTCAATTATTCAAATTGCCAGATTTTTCATCTCTTGGTGAAACTTTTCTGGAAGCTTCTATCTTGGTTGTTGCAAGTGTTTTATAGCATAGCGTCTGCCTTTGGCAAGCCCTTAGCCAAGGGCTGTAAATCTGGGCCTATCAAAACCATTATGGCAATTTAGAGGCTTTCTGGAGAGTTTAGTGCTTCTATAGAGAGATTTAAATGAGACAGAGTCTGTGGGGACTTAGACAGTTTGTAGGTCTTGGGTTTTCTCTGGGTTCTGCTTAGAAACCATTGTGCTGGGCATCCTCTGCCATAGCTTCTCTGTTATCTCTGCTCTGCTCTGCTCTGCTCTGTGCCTGGAGAAGCTGGTCTTCAGACCTTAGCACCTGGACTTCCTTGTTCCCTGGTTGGGTTCAGCCAACAGAGGCACTGGCTGGAGATCAGAGGAAGGAGCAGAGACAGGTTAGGGAATTTCTTCTCTATTTCTCTCTGGAACCACGATTTTATAATCACAGTTTCTTCTGGGTAGCCTCTTCCATGGCTGCCCCAGAACACCAGTAAGTGATCTCCCTTCTTGTCCCTCTAGAATTGGTGGTGGTAATGGCTTCCTGCAGTTGTCAGTCCCCTCATGCTGCAAACCACTTGCTATTATTCTCTTAACCCTTCATTAAATAGACCTTCATTAAACTGTCTTTCAAATCTCAGCCGAGTGGCCTTCCTTCCCACTGGGACCTGCCTGGGGTATGAAAATGAACAGAATATGCATTTTGCCCTAAAGATGGCCTCTTTCCTTATTATCTGTTGGCTCAGAGTTCCCATCAGATACACCTGGGAGGACTAGGTCTCAGGTGCTGTGGACCTAGGTGTGGAGACTCAGAGAAGGAAAAGACACTTGTGCAAGGTCAAAGAGATGAAAGATAAGCCTAAGCCCTCATTCCCTGTGCTGTGTGCTTTCCCTTGGTGGGCCTTCTCTTGCAGCTGTCTTCACTGAGGAGACGTGCAGAGGGAAAACAAATGAGGACTTGTAAATCGACAAGTGACAGTAGAAGTCTCAAGCCGGCTTAAGAGAAAATAAGAAAAATCTTGTTAGAATGTACAGGTATCTCATGGGACCCCTCCAGGACAGGAAAGCTGTTGGTTCTCATAAACCAGAGATGGGAATGTCCTTCTCAGGAAAAATTTTTGGAAATCCAAGTCCTCTTTCTTTTGCAGACTGGGGTTTCTGTTGGTGCCGTTTCTCTTTTTGCATCTGGTTGTTAGATGATCTCTTCCCCTCTTTGCTCTGACACATGGGGCAGCTACTTCCCTTACCATGCTTGAACCATTCCATGGCAGTTTACTGAATATCTACTGTGTGCCAGCTACTGCACTAGAAGACAGGGTCTCTTTTCTGGTGGTATGGAGGGTGGGAGAGACAGACAGCAATCAAACAAATAAACAAGGGAATTTCAGAGAGCAGTAAGTGGCATTCATAGGAGAATGACTGGGGCTGGTTTTTGTAGGTCAGGGAAGACTTCTCTCAGGGAGATGATGTGACTTGAGACCCTAGAAGAGAGAAGAATCATGTAGGGTTTCATGAGACAGAAGAAAAGGTTTGCATTTATTTTTCCCAAGTGCAATAGCGAGAAGTGATTGAAGAGTTTTAAGTGAGGGAGAACAAGCTCATCTTTACCTTGTTAAAGGATGACTCAGGCTGCTGTCTGGTTAATGAAGGTTAGAGGGCAGAATAGGAAGCAGCGTGGTCCTTGCAGAAACTCTAAACAGGAGTCCAGGTTTGCAATGACAGTGTGGAGCATGGTGGTGGCAGTGAAGATAAGAAATGGTGGAGGGGTTAGGGAGGAGACTGGAGGCAGAGCAGAGGACTGGCAGAGCAGTTGGATAGACAGGGTGGGAGATAGGAGATAGTGGGAGTAGAGAGGAAGCAAAGGCAGCTCAGTTTTTTTGATCAGCTTGGCGTGGGCTGATGCCACTTAACAGCTTGACTTGATGAGAACTCACAAGCAGTCCCAGAGCTGCTGCACTCTCCAGGTGGGGGCAAGTTCTTTCCTTGCCAGACTCCACAGCTTCCTAATGGCTCCCAGGTGTCCCCACGGGTCACTTCTATCTGCAAGCCCTGTTCTCTCTGGGATCAGCCCTGGTCCCCCACAGTAACTTTGTGACTCAGATCGGAGTCACCAAGTTCTGGCTTGTACACATTGCTCTCACTGGCTTCATTTCAAATATATGTTTTCCAAGTCCCAGCTGGGCTCCTTTTGTCATCCCTAATCCACTCCTTTCTTTTCCATACTTCCCATGGGAGCTGGTGTGTCCTGTCCCTGACTCCTCGAGGCTCCACCCCCACTTATACCCCTTTCTTCTTCACAAGTCACCCAGCCTCCCTCCTACTTTGTGAAAAGGCCTTCTCACATCTCCTCCCCCCATCCTGCCCTTAGCAGCAGGTGCACTTCCTCCCGTCCCAGGTGAACCTCTGCATCTGTATTTAAACTCCAGGGGCTGCCAGGCACGGTGACTCATGCCTGTAATCCCAGCAATTTGGGAAGCTCAGTGGGAGGATTGCTTGAGCCCAGGACTTCGAGACCAGGCCTGGCTAACACGGTGAATCCCTGTCTGTACTAAAAATGCAAAAAATTAGCCCGTTGTGGTGGCGCATGCCTGTAGTCCCAGCTACTCAGGAGGCAGAGGTGGGAGGATCAGCTGATCTCAGGAAGTTGAGCCTGCAGAGCTGGTATCATGCTACTGCACTCCAGCCTGGGCGATGGAAGTGAGACCCTGTCTTAGAAAGAAAAGAAAAAAAGAAAAAAACAAACCAGAGGAGCCTGCAGTCAGGCAGACCTGGGTTTGAATCTCTGATCTTCCGTGAACTGGCTGTCTGATCTTGGGAGAGCTATTTAACCTCTCTCAGCCTGCTTCCTTTCCTCTAAGTGGGGCCAGTAATAACTGTATATTATTAGATTGTGCTGAGACATATACAAGACGAAAAATGGAAAGTACTTAGTACAAGCAGGGCTGCTATACAGAAAGAACTCAATACATGGAGCTGTAGTTACTGTTATTATAATTTTGTCCCTCTCCCCTGAGACCTCATTTCTTCAATTATCTTCAAATCCATCTTTCTCTCTGAAGGAAGCACAGAAAATGAAAGTAACACTGGACTCTCAGCTGGTGAGGTCAGAATGACTTTCGGAGCCAGGCCTTTGGCCGTCCTCCTTCCAGAGGACATGAGAAGCTGTCCCAGGCATGACAGAGCAAGCCCCTGGGAATCTAAAGAGCCAGAGAAGGTCTAATGGGAGTCACCTCCTCAGTTAGGCACCAAGGCAGTGACAGAAGTAGCATTTCCTGGCCATGTCTTTGCTGAAGTTGTCCTGCTGTTTTTGGAAAGGTATTGCTTTTTAGGCTTCAGAAAGAGGGACTCTATTTTAGTTTAGGATGCATAGCCACTGCTTAGTCTCTTGGGAGCAGAGGGTTAAGGAGCATGGGGTTAAGGAAGCTGAGCAGGAAGTGGTGTGACTGGTCCCACATACCCCATGCTGGTCTTACACTCTGATGGCCTTTCCTCCCTGACCTGAACAGCCTTTGGTTCATTGTTAGGTAGGCAAAGCAATGGCCCCTCCTGCTGGAGCAGTTCTCCTCAAATTTAGCAGACATCAGAATCTCCTGGGAGACTTGTTCAAACGCAGCTTGATAGACAGTAGCGAGATTTTCTGATTCAGTCACTGTGTGGTGAGACCTGAGAATTTGCATGTTGTTACAAGATCCCAGTTGTTGTCAAAATTGCTGGTCTAGGACCACTCTTTGAAAACCACCAACTTAGAGAGTTGCATATTTGCACAATTATTTGTCCTTTGGCATCCGGTCTGAAGGCAGGACATGATGTAGGGGAAAAACGAAGGGGCAGGAATCTTGGGTTCTTATTTTCACTAGTTTGCTCTGTGGCTGTATTTCTGAAGATGGTTCTGATTGTAAGAAAATATAGCTTGTTACTCTAAGACAAACATGGACTTTGTTGGAAGGATCGCAGGGAATCTCTCTGAATTCAAGGAACAGATGATAGTTAAGATTTGGAGGGGGAGGGCAGCCAGCCTTGGAATTTATTTTCTGCTGTCCAGGGCACCCCGGTCAGGTAGTTCAAATTCTAAATGCTGATGAGAATTAATCTGTTTGGCTCACAAGGGACAGGACTTCCCCACCCTCCCCCACTTAGCCAGTAAGCTTCAACAGGTATTTGGTGTAGCAGACATACACAGGACAGGTTCAGGTAAACAGGCAGGGCTGCTCCCCAGCCCCCACCAACCTGAACTGAGCAGCCTACTACGGAGACCATGACTGTGATTCTTCTCCAGATGGGGCCTCAGTTTTCTTATCTGTACTATAAGGGGTTTGGATTAGAACTTCATCACTAGATTAGTGTTTCTCAAAGTTGGCCTGCATCATAATTGCTTGGGACACTAGAAAATAGAGACCAACAATATCCCATGGTGTGTTGACAAGTGATCAACAATAGGCTTTCCAAAACAAAACAAAACACCCTAATTTATAGTTTTGCTCTGTGTCTGTAGTATAAATAAATACTCCTACCTTGGCCAAGTTCAAGCTAACAATGTGAAGTCACTGAACTTCACTTTGGGGAGAGGGGGGTGCATGTTGGCTCCAGCACACCGCCCGTCTACTGACGCAGAATCACTGAGGGGGGCTTGGATTCTGCATTTTCCTCCCTTCGGGTGATTCTAGTGGATCATAAAATTTCAGAACCGCTGCATCCAGAGATCTCTAAGGGCCTTTCTGTCCCTTCTATCTCTCCATTCTAATTATATTACAGGTTCTCACACTGGCTCTGAGAGTTGAAGAACATTTTCCTTCTTGAAAGAATTGCAGAGCAAGGCTTGGAGAGATAGATGGGCCATTGCCCAAGTGAGTTAATGATGCATCTGCACCAGCCTGTCTGGTACTCTGTCTCCTTGTCCTCTGTGAGGGCCCTGTCTCTCCATCCTGGGCTCAGGGCAGCATCTCCATGAGCACGACTCAGGGATACTGGAGGTTGCAGCTGTGGGTACTGGGACCCATGCCCATGGTTCATCTGTAAGAGTTGGAAATGGCATTTCAGCTGCTATCACTATAACCTTTTGATCTCTTATCTCCATCCCTGGAACTGAGAGCCTGCTGGTCATCGCTGTTTTTGTATATGTCCCTCATCTTGATAACCTTCTCAGTGCAGGTAGAGGACAGGGTGGAGGATGCCATTTTTTGTCTTGACGTGTGCTGGGGCAGAGAGAGCCATGACAGAGCCCATGAAAGACCCACCAACAGATGGCAGGGGTGACGTGGAGGTTGGGAAGAGGAAGGTTAGGCAAGGAAATGTGCAAACTGCTGAAAGGGTTAAAACATTGCAATATTCTTTTTTTTAAAACAACTTTTTTAGAGACAGGGTCCCATTCTGTTGCCAAGGCTGGAGTGCAGTGGTGTGATAATAGCTCTGTAATCGTGAGCTTCTGGACTCAGGCAGTCTTCCTGCTCTCCTGCCTCAGCCTTCTGCATAGCTGGGACCACAGGAGAACACCACTTTTTCTGGCCAATTTTTAATTTTTTTTTTTTTTTGCAAAGATGAGGTCTAGCTTTGTTGTTTAGGCTGGCCTTGAACTTTTAGCTTTCAGTTATTCTCCCACCTCAGCCTCCCAAAATGGTACTGGGATTACAGATGTCAGCCACTGCACCTGGCCCAGGATTGTACATTCTTTCTTTAAGGAGATTTCAGAAGAAAACATTTATACTCTGGAGTTAGGTTGGAAATTTAGTTTTGAACTGGAATGATCCTTGACTTTCTCTTGTTCTAGAGAGTAATGGTTCTTAAAGTATGATCTCCAGATCAGTAGTATCAATATCACCTGGGAACTTTTTAGAAATACAAATTCTTCAGCTCAGAATATCTCTCCCTCTTAGAGCTATTGCCTGAATCACCATGATTCCTTGCCCATTGGTAGAGATTAAGCACTCCTCTCTCAAAAAACTCTTTTCCAATGCTGAGGCCCCACGGGACTGCCATGCTGGGCTATTTTCTCTGACCACAGGGTGGAAGAACTTGTGACAACAGAAACAACTGGAGAATTCCTGGGTTGGGGATATGGAAACCACAAGAGACAATAGAGGCTACTCTGGCTATAACAGGCCTTCTTAGGAACTTTCTATTGTGGCTGCTTAGAAGGAGGCCTGAGGCCAACACACCTTCTGCCCCTTGGGGATATCTAGCACAGCATGGAAATTTCAAGCAGTGGATAAGCTCCTGGTGGGCTAAACTTTTCTGATCTCTCCTGCATGTCTGTCATCTCAACTATCCGAACTCAGGACTCCACTGCCTTTCCCCCCAAGAAATAGGACTGTTCTGCCCTCCCCAACTTGGCCAATAAACCACAACAGGTATGTGGTGGAACAGACACAGGAGAGGGTGGAGTAGCCTGGCCCCAACCCCTCTCTCCTCTCATTCCACCAGGGTTTTGCCATCTTCCTACAGTACAACTTTAACTCCCTCGGGCAACACATGCTCTGCTCTACCCGGTGCTTGGGCTCCTGTGCCAGGCCTTGTCCCAAGGGCCCTGTTTAGACTCATCTGGGCCTGAAGGACAAAATCCAAGCATTGGAGGCTGGTCAGTGCTCAGAGCCTCTGAGGTGCTCCCTCCTTGGAGGTGTGATCCCTTCAGAAGAGTGTAGCTGAGGCTTCTTTCAGTGACCATCTAGGGGATACTGGGGAAACAATTGGAGCTGAGGATGGGGGTTGACTATGAACCTGGCAGGCTGCAGTGTAAACCTGAAATCATTCCTCCATTTAAGTCTGAACTTGTCCTTCCTAAAGTGATGTGTGAAGCTGCTGGATCTGGGATAGGCCATTTGGACAGGTGAAGAACATGGAGTCAGGCTGGAGGGGACCTTTGCCTGATATAGCTCTGGACCAGTCCTGAGGCTATTTGTGGGTGAACCTCTGAGTGTGTGCATGTGTCTCTACCTGTGTGTCTCTCTGTGCATCCATAAGGGTTCCCATGTATCTGTGTAGAGTTTCCATCTCACCAGCTGTGAGGCCACAGACAGGTAATTTAAGCCACCCGGCCTCCATTTTCTGTGTCTGTATTACGGGGCTAATAATAATTTTTATAAAGGGTTATTATGGCAGCAAAATGAAACAATGCACGTAAACTTCTTAGCACAGTTCCTGGTACTTATATGTTAGGCTATTATTACCAATGCCTTGGATAAGTTACTTAACCTCCCTGGGCCTCAGTTTCCTCATGTATAAAATGGGGACAATATCAGAACTTAGTACTGTTCTACGGATTAGAGCAATTGATAACCTATAAAGTTATCACATATGCAATAAATGTTAGTGATTAGAATGTGTATTATCTTTGTGTATGGATGTGTCTGGATGAGAATATCTGAGTTTGTGAACGTCTTTGTGCATGTCTTGCTGCTTGTGTGTATAAATACACATGTATATATGTGTTTAAGTGTATTTATATGGGCAGACAGGCCCAGTCTCTCTTCTGGAGTTTGCTGTTGGCCCAAGCCTGGACTCCCTGAACCAGCTAGGGCCGGCGCCGGGGGATGGAATTTCCATTAAGAATTAAGCAGCCCAGCACAGCATTGAGAAGTCAGGCAGGAAGAGGGGAGGGGGTTGACGGGGGAGAAGCTTCAACTCTGAGCTCCCTTGGGCGGCCTCAGTACTGAACTGCCTTGGACAAGCTTTGCCTTGAGTCACAGGCCTTCTCAGGGCCATGGCCCAGAAGGAGTGGGCAAGGGGAGAGAAGCTGTTCACAGAGGCCTCTGTAAGGAGACCTGGAGTTGCTGTAGCCAAGACTGGAGCCATGAGGCGGCCCCCCGGGAATGGAGAGGCGGCCAGCGAAGGTCTAGGTGGCTGGGGTCTATGGGGAGTTCAGGAGTCCAGGAGGCTGTGCTGTGCTGTACGTATCTGGGAAGGTGGGTGTGTGTGGGGTGTGTGTGTGTGTGTGTTTGTGTGTATTGGGAAGTGGAGGGTGGGGGGCATTTATGCCAAGTGCCTCTAGGGAACATCTAACAAACCAAGTCTGTTCCTCTCTTACCTTGAAACCCAGAGACAGAGTTTAGACCTGGAAATAAAAGACCTTTGAGGCTTTTTTGCTAATATCGATCTGTTTATGATCTAAGCCTCATTCTATTTCTAGCGTATAATAAAATATCTAAGTTTTCAAGGTGTTTTATATCCTTAATCTCGCTTCATACTTTCAATAACCTCATGAGCTGGGCAGAGATTACTATGTTCCCCAATGTACATATGGGAAAACTGACGCTCAGAAGGATTAAGTGATTTGTCCAAGGACTCATCACTGGAAAGTAGTAGAGGCAGGATGCAAAACCAGGTTTCTTTGAGGAAGAAGTGGAGACTATTCTTATCATGCCACCTGCCCTACCAGAAACAGACTCAAGAGAAGATTCTGCAAACTCTGCCTGTTTGAGTAAGACTGTGGTTCTAGTGGTAATGCCCAGCCAGGTGGCACCAAGCCTCGTCCCCAGCCTTAGCATCTGTTGAGACAGGAACTAAGGCCCCTCTCGGGGAACTTGGGGAGTAGAATCAGGCTATTCTGGATGACTGGAGGATAGAGATGAAGCTGGTTTGTCTGAGAGGAACGACTTGGCCACCTACTGAGCCCTGGGCCCCCAGAGACCTGAGGAAAAGACTTAATGTCGGAGAGCTAGTGTGTGTTCGAGGCCAGGGAACAGCAGGCAGCTTCAGCCAGAGCCTGAACAAAGAAATAGAGATTATCAGCATCAAGGATGACAAGGCTGCCGTGGGACCTTGGTGTGGTCACTGTGTCATGGGCATGGAGTTGAGCTTCTTCTCTCTGAATACATATTGTGAGCAAATTGACATCATTTGCATGTGAGAGATTTAGGTTAGATGTCAAGGAGAACTTTCTGCCAATTAGAGGGTTCGAGCTTTGGAACAGGACTCAGGGAGACCAGGGGCCACCTTTGCTTGAGGACCTACAAGACTAGGTTGACATTCTCCGAGCTCTGGGGTACTCATACCAAGACGTGGTGGTGGTGGTGGTGGGGGGGGGGGGGAGTTGTATGAAATAACCTGGAAGTTTTCTTCCAGGTCAATAATGCCACATTCCCGAGCTTTTGGGTGGGAATCAAGTTCCTTTAGATTTAGCCATTTGACAGAGTCAAGAATGGTGTGTGTGGGTTGGGGGTGGGATCTGAACTAATGTGCCGAAGTTAGAAGGAGTTTCTGCAACAACCCCTGGTCATTTTTGGCAGGTCCAGGATGTAAAGGGTGACTTGGATGTGTGTGACCAAGGTTCCAGAGGGAAGCACCTGTGGTGAATAAACAGCCTCATTCTAGACATTTGGGGCCGTTCAAAACTGGGCGGCTTTCTCCTTCCAAGCAAGTGAACTGCACTCAAATCCCTCCTTGTCTTGTTTCAGCTCCAAGGGAAACGATTGCGGCACATTCCCTTCCCCCTCTCCAGATGCTGGCATGCAGGGTACCTTGTGGGCGCCCCCGCCTGGACGGCTCCATGGCTCCCGGGCGATCACCCTGGTGCCTGTCGCCCGGCCCGGGGGAGCCCGGCCTCTAATTAGGCCTGACCGCGTCCCGATTTCAGTGCACCCGCAGATGGGAGGGAACGCCATGTTTCCCCCGCCAGGGGCACCGAAATAGCTTCGCGGTCCTGCGGAGACGGCAGGCAGCTGTGGCTGACGCGGGACATAAGCTTGGCATGGAGCGCGCTGTTGTGGAAGGAAGGTCCTTGGGAGGCTGTGGCTGCCTCGGAGGGGCGGGCGGGGGCGAGCGGGGCGGGGGCGGGGGCCAGGGGCGGCCCCTCGGGCTGGGCCTGCGGAGCGGCCACTTTGCGCGCGGCCTCTGGAGCTCCCCGCTGCGTCCCCGCCACCGCTGGCCGCTCGCACCACCCGCCTGTCTCGCAGACTAAGTAAGTAGACAGCTCCCCTGGCTGGACTCAGGGACCGGTGCTGCCTCTGCCAGCCTAGTTGGGAACAGTGCAGATTTGTGGCTAATTGGATAGTAGGAGTAAGTGTGTCAGTGTGAGTGCTTGTGAAAGGGAGCTTGTGCCAATGTGAGGGAGAGTGTCTGGGTGCGATGTCCACATGTGGCATTTTCTAGCATGTGCCCCAGTGTGTGAGTGTGGGTGAATGAGAGTGTCAGAGTGTGTGTGGTGGCCTGGAGTGGGCCACAGGTGTCTGTCTGTGTGGCACCTGCTGCCCTGGGTGGACTGTGTCTGTTCCTGTGGAAAGGCCTGTGTGTGTGTGGCAGGAAGGCCTCCAGGTGGGCTGAGCCAGTCCGTATGTGGATGAGTGGATGTGCCAGAGTCAACCCAGGAAGGCAGAAGCTGGGGCTAGGGAGTGTTACCCGAACTCAGGCTTTCTAGGGTGACCTGACTTGTCCCGAGCTGGGGTATCTTCTCTGTGGGTCATTCGGCTTTGGTTTCTCAGGGCTTGGAGCAGGACAGAAGCTCAGAGCCCTCACACAACACTGGAGTGAATGTGGCTCTGACTAACCCCATCTGGCTAGACCAGGGTCAGGGAGACAGCTTGGAGACCCCACTCTCAAACCAGGAGAAGAGGCAGGAGGCCAGGGGATGAGCAGACCACATGACCATGGCCACCCACAAACACTCGCAGTGCACCCACGCTCACATGCTCAGCGTACACACATTCCTGTCCACGCGCACCAATCTTGCACACACTCTTCTCAGGACAGCCATGCAACCATTCACACACTTTCGACATATATACTTGCGGACAATGACATGTATGGAACATGCACCCACTTTGTTCAATGCATATGCACAAACGTATCCCTGGCTTGGCCCCACCCTCAGCCACTAGCCTCCCCCCTACCCCATTTGCTCATTTTAGCCTGTATAAGGTACCTCTAACAATGGGACCAAAAAACTGGCCTCAGCAGGGAATATTTTAAGTCAGGGACTTTGGCTGGGGGGTCAGGGCAGATGGTGATAAGGTATCTTTGAGGGGTCCCATTTAATCTGAAACTGAGGCTGCCCATGGAGCTCAGCCAGAGAGCATCTTGGCCCTTAGAAGCAGTATTTGCCCTTTTAGAAGTGAAAACTTCCAGACATTTCCTTTGGAAGGCAAGCCAGGTCAGGCTGGGATCTGAGACAGAGAGGAACTCAGCACCTGTAATTTCCTCCACGCTGTAGTTTATACTCTGGATTATCCCTGCTGCAGAGAAGTGGTGACCTTTCTGGGCTGGGGCCCAGGGCAACCATTTGGCAGGAAGGACAGTGAATTGAGCTGGGCTGATTCCTTCTCTTCTTTGGTTTCATTCAACTCTACTGTGAGTCTCCCTCCTGCATGCTGGTGGAGGGATGGTCTTTCCTCTACTCCTATTCTTTCTTCCAGTGGTTATCTTTTTTCTGGACAGAATCTTCTCCATGACCTCCTCCCTCTGGGGGACCACTGGGCACACACTAAACAGTGGTTAGAAGAGTAGGTGCCAAAATACCAGCTGAGTGGTGGTATTATTCTTCTTAGTAGAGCTTCTAGACCTGTCCCATCCTGGCTATTTTCTTCTGGATACTTCAGTGAAGTACTCAGACTATATGTACTTCTTCAGCTGGGAAGTTAGAAAGATGGTACTGAGTTTCTTTCTTTCTTTTTTTTTTTTTTGACAGAGTCTCGCTCTGTCGCCCAGGCTGGAGTGCAGTGGTGTGATCTCATTACAACTTCTGCCTCCCAGATTCAAGAGATTTTCCTGCCTCAGCCTCCCGAGTAGCTGGGATTACAGGTGTCTACCACCACACCCGGCTAATTTTTGTATTTTTAGTAGAGACAAGGTTTCACCATGTTGACCAGGCTGGTCTCAAACTCCTGACCTCAGGTGATCCACCTGCCTTGGCCTCTGAAAGTGCAGGGATTACAGGCATGAGCCACCGTGCCCGGCCTGAGTTTCTACTTTCTTAGTGTTTATGGTTTGGTGTAAGGGGTGACTAGGCTCTCACCTACCAACTCCCCTAATATGCAGGAGAGCAAGTTGGGTTCAATCACTTTTTGAGGGGAATGCTAGGCTCTATTTTCTCTTTAGCCTGATCCTACACCTGACCCTTGGGAGTGGTTAAAAATGGGCAGGGTGTGGTCAGTCCAGCAGAATAAAGGTGGCAGGGGATGGAACTATTTTCCCATTGTGTTTCTCTTCTCCCTTCCCGTTGCTGGGAAGCTCCTAGTCCATCATGTTGCTCCATTGTCATATCTGTGTTAGTTGGAACTTTTGCTTTGACTTCTAATTTCTACTTTATCAACTTCACGGAATACACATTTTTAGCTGTAAACTTCCATATCCTTTGTTGAAGGAAATCAGAATAAATGAATGAACAACCAGCAATTCAGGATTCTATTGGTCTCTGGGGATGGGAACCACATTGGATTTTTGGGGACATCCTGAATTTCAAATATGTCATCTGGTTTTCAAACCAAATGTCTCAATTTGGCTTCTGTACCTTTGGACTCTAATTGGTGACAATGTCTTAGAGTTTTTTTTTTTTTTTTTTTGTAGCTCTGGGACATAATGCCCATCTCTGTGTTGGCTCAGACAAGGGGGGATAGTTGAGAATGAATTGGGCCATTGATAAACACCCCCCTGCTCCGAGTACTTCAGCGGCCAGCTCCTCCCTGTCTCAAAAGCTCAAGTGTCTGTGTGCCCGAAGGAGTTTGACCCTTGCCCTAAGCCTGGCCCTGGCCCCATGGCTACCCCTTCCTCATGTGACCCTGTCTCAACCGAGGGCTCTGCTGGGAGCTCTGTGTCTCTTGGATCCGAGCCCTCCCCCAGTATGGACCACAACATCTCTGATCAGGGACAGCCCTTATGGAACTGGAGCTTGGGATGAGGAGCTTGGACTTAGGAGTGTGGAGGAGGACATGAGGGGCTTTCCTGCCTCCTTGCCTGGGTCTGTGAGGCCATAGGTCAGTGCCCAGCACTTTCTCCTTCTTCATATGGGGTCTCCAGTCTGCCAAGTGGTCAGGGAATCATTTGTCAACTCTTACCTGCAGAAGTGCACCTCATCTGAATGCAGGGTAGTGCTGTAGCCACATTGCAAAGTTGGTGAAACTTCTAATTCACTCCATGATAAATTATTTATGCTGCCCAACGCTGTTCATGTTTGGAACGGAGAAAGCTGGAGGGTAAAACTGAGCAACAAAGAATGATTAGAATAACTCAAATGGTGGGCCTTCAGGCATTGCACTGAGTTCCTGCTCCTCAGTATGTGTTATGTTAACCCAAGCTGGTGGATGTTGCCTGCCTTCAAGATTCAGCCTCCCAGAAGCATTTGATCACAAGGTAGAAAAGAGGAAATCCCCTGTGGCCGGGTACTGAGTAATGTGCTGGTGGCTTGGTGTGGATGAGGAGTTTGTTCCTTCCCAGATAAATGTCATCTTAAAAAGGTAAGACAAGACTGGAATGCATCTCTGCTGAATTTTAACACTATTTAGACTTTGGTTGTTTCTATGTGCTTTAAGCTCAACCAAGTGAAAATAGGCTTAAAAGCCGGCAAGACAGCATTGTGTGATATGGTTAGGACTTCTGTGTGGAAAAGGTAACTGACAGTAACTCACGTTTATTTATTATCGATTACTGTCCAGCTTCCTTTTTAGGCTCTTTCCATCTTTCGTTTCATGAAACCTTTACACCAACCCTATGACATAGTTAAGGCTCTTTAAAATATAAGGAAAATGAAACACAGAAAGGTTAAACAACTAGCCCAAGGTCAGAGCTAGCAAAGATTCCTTCCCAGGTCTGTCTAACTCCAGAGTGTGTGGTGAGTGTCCACTGACCACCAGAAATGCCAGGAACTCCCTCATCTCAAAGGCTTTCAAAGTGGGAAAAACCACTCCTTTGGGCAAATTGGGGAATGAGGCTAAGGGCTTGACTTCTCTGTCTGTCTCCAGATTCTGAATGTGATCGGCATCATTGGCCTTTCCAGCCTCAGATGGAGACTGCTGCTGTGTGAGAAGCAGGGATTGAAGGGGTGAGAAAGGCCTCCTGGGCTGTGGGGGATCTCTCACCTGCCTTTCAACCCCCCCACCAACATGGACTGGGCAGCGTTGAACTTCTGTGTCTTCACTTCTTCCCTGGAGCAATCTCTGTCCTGGGAACCAAGCCTCTGCCCAGACTTTGCGATCTGGCCAGTCTGATCTCACCTCCTCAAGCTCCAGGGTACCTTCAGTGCCAAGCTCTGGGGGAGTCCTGGATGCTTTGAGGATGTCTCCGGGCAGATCAGACTCTGTTTGGTGTGATGCAGTGTCTGTAGGCGTCAGCAGTTTGGCTGGGTAGTTGTGTATAGTGTTCACTTTCTGCTGGAGAAATGAAGGTTTTTGTCTTACAAACCAAATATTCTGGGTTTGGAAACCATATGAAATGTGGCCTGTGGTTGGAGGGTGTGAGCTGCATTGTGGGCCTGTGTGTGGTGCTGGATTAAAAGACACTGTTGAGGGACAGAACAATCGGCTCAAGCCATCTCGTTTCTTTTGATGGAGGCTCACAGGTAGGCAGTTCATACTGGCCATGTGCGTAAAAGGGAGCATGAGGCTTTGCAGCCAGATAGATCTGACTTGGAGCCTCAGTTTCCTCACCTGTAAAATGGAGTTCCTCATAAGGAAATGTGATGCTAGAACTGGAAAGTTTATTTGAAATACCGTGTCTTGCCTAGAATAGCCAAATGGTAAAATGGAATAGCTTTCCTTCCTATGCCACTCGCCTTCTGTGGAAGAACACTGGACTGATTGGCACAAGGTCTGGATTCCAGCTCTGACTCAGCCTTGGGCACACTGTGTTATCTTGGGTTAAGTCACTTATCCTTTCTGAGCCTCCCTTTCCTTGTGCATAAAATGAGAGAACTCATTTCTCTCACTTCTCTGCATTTTCTGAGGACAATGAAAGAGACTAAAGTTAAGGATTCTTTTGGAAGATCCAGAAAGTACAACCAAAACGGATTCATTTATTCATGCCTCAGTATTAATTGAGATCATTTGCTGTACCAGGGTCTGTGCAAGATGCTGGGGGTATACGTAAATGGGAATATCTGAGCTTCCAGTAGCAATCAGACCAAATGGCAAGACAGACTTGTAAACAAACAAAGCCCTGTCTGTGGGACATGGTGAAAGCAGATACTGGAGGCACTAATGTAGCAGCAAGGAAGTGTGTCTCCAACTGGGGCAGTCAGAGAGGCTTCCTCTCTGACTCTCCTTTCTTGACTCTGAAAGTGTAAATACTTGGTGTGAATCTTGAAAGGTAACAGGAAGTTGCCAGGAAGAGTAAGAGGAGGACATTGTAGACAGAGAGACCAGCATGTGTGAGGGCACGTAAGTGTTGCCTAATGTGGTAAGTTTGGAGAACTTTAAGCAGTTAGCATAACTGGAGCCTATGGTGTGGGTGGTCAGTAGTGCTGGGTGGGGATGAGATGGAAGATAGTACAAAGAGCTTTGTATGGAGTCCAGTCTGGATTGCTTTCCTGAGATGTTTGGACTTTTTGTCATATTTATGGTCAAGCACTGAGGTATTTTAAGCAAGGAAGGGACACAGTGGGATATGGGCTCACTTATTCATTCAACAAACATTTATTGAGTGCTTCCTATTTTTATGTCACTTTAAATGTTGGCATATCAAATATAATACAAATGTATAAGACTTATGTAAGAAATCCCTCTTTATTCATGTCTCCATTGTTTACATGATCTTCCATTTACGTTATTATTTTCATTCTCTTCAATCATATAAAAATATTATTTTTATTATTTGTGTATATTTTTATTGTTTATATAATTTATTTCTCTGCACATTTTTATATTTATTATTTTATTATATACATCAATACAAATGAAAATGTTTAAATTTCTGATCAATTGAAGAGAAACTGGAGACATGACGCCTCTTAGCCCCTGTATAGTTCAGTATGTATTTCCTTAAAAAGGATGTTACCTTACCACAGTGCGATTCTGTCCTAATAATGTCTTCATGGCTCCCCATCTCTCTCACCTCAGTCAGGATCCAATCCGCAGATTGCATTTAGTTGTCATGTCTCTTCAGTCTCCTGAAATCCAGAGCAGTTCTTCTGCTTTATTATTTTTTTGAACTTTATGTTTTTGAATAGTACAGGTCAGTTATTATGTGGAATATCTCTCAATTTGGTTATTGTTGATGGTTCACATGATTAGATTCAAGCAACGCATTATGGGAAAAAATGCAACTGCAGTGAGGTTATGTCCTCTCCAGTCTTCATATCAGCAAGCACATGATGCGGGGATTCTCCCAGTGCTGGTGATGGGAGCTTTTATCTCTTGCTTAAGATAATGTCTGCCAGTTTCTACACTGTGAAATTATTATTTTTTTCTCTTTGTAATTAATAAGTAATTTGTGAGAGATATTTTGAGACTATGTATAACCTTTTCCTTATCAAACTTATACCCACTAATTTTATCATCATTGATCACTTTGAATCAATTATTTCTTCCATATTTAGTAGTTGGCATTTTACTTAAAAAAATCTTTTCCCCCTCTCCCTCCCTTCCTATCACTGGGGTCTCATGAATTCTTCACTTATTATCAATTATTAATTATTGATGATAATTAATGAATTGTCAATTATTATCTTTATTTTATTTCAATGTTCACATTGTCCCAGATTTGACTGGTGGGAGGCTCTGCAAGCTGGCTTTATTTCTTTTTGACGTATCCCCATGATTCTCTATGCTCTTCCTTACTATTTGCTATAGCAAGAAGTTACAGGCTCAGTTTTTTTTTTTTTTCTTTGCTACAGGCCTAGAATTAGCTGTTTGTCTGAGGAGCCCTGGATCCTTTCAGTGGAAAATAGTATTTAGAAAACAACAAAATTTAAAGGCTACCTGTGTTCCTTGTGATTGGTGTGTCATCATTTATATGCTCTCTTAGCAAACGGAGTTAGGACATATATGTATATTTATTTCTCCAATCAACCAATACAATACATTGTTTCATGTTTTTAGAAGAAAAAATCCCCAAAGACTGTGATAGAGAATAATGGGGTAGGAATACTTTAGATTGGGTGGTTAGAAAGGGCCTGTTTTAGGAGATGATATTTAGAAAGACAGTATGAGGTGGGTGGCTGGATGGGAAGAAGAAAGAGCCTGGAGATTGTTTTAATTATTCATGCAGTAATTACAAGGGCCTGAACTAAGTTCAAATGGAGAGGAGGTAGAATCAATAGGACACAGTGACTAGTGAATGCAGAAAGTGAGGGAGATGAAAGAATCTAGGAGACTTCCAGGTTGATGTCTTAAAGGCCTCTCAAACTCAATGTGTCCAAAACAGAATTTCCATTGTTCTTTTACACCATCCTACTAAAACCTGGTCCTCTTCAGCTTTTTCAGATCTTATTGAATGACTCCTTCATCTGGGTAGCTGCACAAGTCAGAGAGACCTGACAGTCATCCTCAACACCTATCTCCCTCAAAACCCATATCCAGTCTATCCCCACATCTTGTTGATATTAGCTTGTAAATGTCTCTCAAATCCTTCACTTCTCTCCAAATCTACCAGCATCGCCCTAGTTCAAGGTGCCATCTTCATGTTTCTCGGGTATCACAAGAGCCCCCTGATGTCCCTATATCTGCACTGGCTCCCCTCCAATTTGTTGTCCACGCAGCAGCTAGAGTGCATTTCAAAACACAACTCTATTCATATCATTTTCTTCCTTAAAAATATGTTAGTTGCTTCCTATTGATCTTAAGATAAAGACCACACTCTTTAATAAGTCCTGTGAGGTCTTGCTTCTCTGCCCTCTCCTACATCTCTCTACCCAGCACTCCCTGGCTCTCCCTGCCTCACTGGCCTCAGCTCAGTCTCAGTCCCTAGGGCTTGTTAGGTTTCCTCCCCACCATAAGTCTTTGTATTTGTTGCTCCTCTGCTTAGAATGCTTGTTCTTCCTGACTCCACCTACTGAATTCCTGCTTAACTCTCAGTTCTCAGCTGAGTTGTCACTTTCATATTCTTCAGGACTAGGTCCAACTCATTTTATAAAGTTTTAAAACATCATGCATCTCCTTTAAGGCTTTATCGTGGTTTCAGTTTTACATTTATTTATGTAATCATTAATGCTTATCTTCTGTATGTGATGATGAGGTCTGTGATGGTTGGGACCAAGTCTGATTTTGCTCACTACTTTATCCTAGCAGGTATCATGGTACCATGTTACTGACACATGCCACAAATATATGTTGAACCAATGAATGAATGAAGATTTATCATCTGAGTAACCAGATAGAAGATGGTACCATTCAGTGGAATAAAAATTATGAGAGAAGCAGATTTGAGGAGGAAAATGACAATTCATTTTGGGACAGCTTGTATTTGGGGTGCCTGCCAACCATGTCTGTCCCCTAGAGACCTTACCTTCTTCTGTACAAACAGATTAGGATGTCACTAAGGAGCTTTTAGGGGGCTGGTGACAGGTGACATCTAATTCCTGGATGAGTCTAAGAAGGTCCCTGGAGGAAGTGGCTAAGTCACAAATGGCATCCCTGAGCTGTGGCTTCTCTATCTGTCCTTATCTCTGGTTTGTATAGCATACAGGAGATAGAAGAGGTTTCCAGGTGGTCCTGACTTGGGTCCTTGGGTACTTGCATAAATATCTTTACAATCCTATGAAAGCCTCCTTGGAAGTTTAGTTACTTGTATGATTCACATTTGTCAGGAGCTGCCAACATCCTTCCTACCTCTAACACTGCACTAGACATAGGCTTAAAGAGAATACAGAAAGTGGGTCTTACTAAGTTCAGTGAGCCATCCTTGCAAAGATGTCATCCGCACTAGGACAGAACAGCCCATTCCATCCCTCTGACCCACTCACTCTTACATTCCTCACTCACTCATTCAACTTTGTATTTCATCTTGTTCTTTCAGTCATTTACCCACCCACCCATCTGATACCCACCTATCCATCCATGAATAAGAGTTTATGTTGGATTTTATAGCAGGACTCAAGGCTAATGCATTATCTTCAGCCCGACTACTTTATCCCTCTTTTCTATGGTCCTCATAGCTCAGAAACCCAGGCAAGGAGACTGTCAGGGGTGGGGAAGACGTTACTGTGCTGGTCTAGGGCTGGACTGGGTATGATTACAGGGTGTTAGCAGGAAGAGTGCGAGACCAGAAGTGGCCACACTGATGACTCCTCTTGGATCACTGCTTTTCTGGCTTCCCCCTCTTTCGTTGGTGATGAGAACTTAGAGATTAGGCTCCTTATTCAGGTAGATATAAGGCAGACTGGGCTTTGCAGAGGTGTTAGGGGCTCTGGCCTTAAGGGGGAAATAGGAACATAGCTCCCTGTGAGCCATGCTGTGGAAAAAATGATGCTTTTGTTTTCGTCTTCATTTTAGACTACAATTGCACTTTAACCCTGTGGAATTTGCAGAGAGGCTGGGGGAGGGTGGGAAAGCAGGATTTTAAAATGCGGCATTTAGAAACCAGGCAGTAGACTAATCCTGGCCCTGCCCCTGCCAGAAGCTGCTCTTTCAGTTCTCTTAGGCTTGTCATTTACAAAGAGCTCCCTAGAATGTGTGCTGTCCATCTGCTTTCGTGGCTGACAGGGCTGGAACTGAGCAGGCATAGGACAATGACAGCCACATCAGATAACAGCATCTTGGAAAACTGCCGGAAGGTTGCAAGGGTTTAAGTTACAGACTCATTCACTCATTCCCCTCCCTCCCTCATTCATTCATTTATCTACTTAGCACCTACCTACTAGGTGCCACATTTAGTTCTCAGCACTGTTTGAACAGTGAGCAAAGCACAAATTTCATGCCCTTGGAGGATTTGGTTTGGGAAGATAGACAGTAAACAGGGTACTATACACAATACAAAATGTGAATACCATGGAGAAATATAGTAAGGGAGCTCCAAGGGTAGGAGGGGGTTTATACATTTACACAGGCTAAGGAGGTTTTCTCTAATAAGCAGACACTTAAGCAGAGGCCAGGAGGAAGCTATGTGAATACTTGTGAGAAGAGGAGCCAAATAAAAAGAAGAGTAAGTGCAAAGGCTCTGAGGCATGCTTGAGAAAGAGCCTGCTGGTCCATATGACTGGAGTCAAATGAGGGATTAGGAGAGTTGAAGGAGTTGAGATCAATGCAATAATGGGGGCAAGATCATGAAGGCTCTTGTGGGTTACTTAAAGAAACTTGGTTTTTAATATGAATGTTATAGGTGAACATTGAAAAGTTTTGAAGAGAGAAATGACATGCTATAACCACTATGAAGATAGTAGAGTGTTTCCAGGGGGGAGAAATGGATTAGGAGCCTATTATAGTGATTTAGGTGAGAGAAGATGGTGGCTAGGACCAAGGTCCACTTATTCATTCATTTATTCTCCATTTCATTTTCTACTGTACAGCTGTCTCTGTAACCCTGCCTATGTATGAGGCCCCTTAGCACTTTGCATTCATTCCTCTGTCTGCCCTGCCCCCATGATCTGTCCAGTTATCCTCATTGCTTTCAAGAAGTCTTTACTTGCTATTTGTAGAGCATTGTGCCAGATGCTGGCTAATATGGGCTTTTTTTTTTTTTTTTTTTGAGATGGAGTCTTTCTCTGTCACCCAGGCTGGAGTGCAATGGCGCAATCTAAGCTCACTGCAACCTCTGCCTCCCAGGTTCAAGCGATTCTCCTGCATCAGCCTCCCTAGTAGCTGGGATGACAGGTGCATGCCATCACGCTGGGCTAAGTTTTGTATTTTCTGTAGAGACAGGGTTTCATCATGTTGGCCAGGCTGGTCTTGAACTCCTGACCTCAGGTGATCCACCCACCTCAGTCTCCCAAAGTGCTGGGATTACAGGCGTGAGCCACTGTGCCCAGCCAATATGGGCATATTCTTGCAGGACTTTGACTCTCTCAGGGAGACAAGATGCACCCATAGGAGATCACCAGTCAGCTACAAAACCAAGCAAGTCTCTCGGGCTCAGGATGAATGACGTCAACACTTCAGTGTTTTAGGAGCCCTGTGGGTTGGAGGTCAGCGTAAGCATCTGGGGGGGAAGCCACATTTAAGCTGAATCTTGACAGGTGGGGAGGGCAAGTCAGTCCTGAAGAATAATGAAAAAGTTGCTTTGAAGCTTGAACATAAGGGACATGTTGGGGAATACTGGGTGGTAATGCTAAAGAGGAGGGATGGGCTAGAAACAGGGTCTGGAGTGTAATGAGTACCAGGCTAAAGAGTTCACATCCGAGTTGAGAGACTTTGGGGAGACACAGGTTTTCAAGAAGATGTTACAATGATAGCTGTGTTTTGAGAAGCTGAAACTAAAATCAGATGGAGGAAGAATAGGCTGGAGACTTGGAGAGCAAGAAGACAATGGCCTTGTGTGAATCTGCTTGGCCTTTTGGTCAGCAGACACTGAGGCTAGAAGGACTTCTGGGGCGGCTCCTGGATACAATGGTGTGGGGCTCTATGGCTAACACAAACCACAGGAGATGGGAGTGGCAGTTCCTGGGACAAACCCTACATGTCTCCTATACCTCGAAGCCACCTTTGAGCAAAGAACGCAGAGCAGTCTGGGTTCTAGGAAGAGCAAGCTGGAGAAAAAAGTTCAGGTCTGGGCTCTGGCCATGAATGACTCTTTTAGAAGCCTCTGAGTCATTGGATTGTAGGAACATTAGATTCAGAGCAGGAGCTCATCTAATTCAGCCCTCTGCTCTTACAGATGGAAAACAGGAGGCCCAGAGAAGGGGCATACATTGTCTAAGGCACTATAGAGCACTTGTTTCAGAGAAGGTCAAGCATATCATTGAACTCATGCTGGAGGAATTTCTGTTTTATTTAATTATTCATTTACATATCTTTTTCAATGGAAAAGAAAATTCTAAGAAGAAAATTGTTCTCTTCATCTCCTCTGTCATCTAGCTGGGGCTTCATACAGAGCAGATGCTCTGCCTGACCCCCAGGACCGCAATGTCTTCCCCTCTTGACCCAGACCAAAGCAGGGTGTTAGCCTGGTCTCAGAGCTGACCAGATGTGGAATCAGAAAGAGCAGCCTGTGGATGGAGATAGAACCTGACTCTGGACCCTTTATGCATTCATGAGGCTTGCCTGTGGTCAGTTTCTATCTCAGTTATGTGCACAGCCCTTGTTGACATTTCACTGGTGGCCATGATCATGGCTGCTTTCCATGACATTTCACTGGTGAGGGGATGTCTTGTGCCTGAGGCCACTGCAAGAGGAGAAAGCCCCTTCCCAGCTGGAGAGAGAGCAGCCCACAGGGAGATTAACAGCCTCAGATGGGTACCTAGGATACATATTTGGGCCCTAAGGCCAGTGCTTGGTCTGGCCTGAGGCTGGGGCCTGCAGCAACTTCACCAAACTCACCTATTTGTTGTCCTGCTGTCCTAAGGAACTTAAAGCCACTTCTTTAAGAACAGCCTCTCTGTGCAATCTGCAAAAGTCTATGGCTTAACGTCAACCAGATTTCAAACTGAAGTGTCTTTTGATGTACCTCTATTCCTGCATTTAGGATCTTAGTGGGGAGGGCTGAAGCTGGAGATTTCTCGAAAAGTCAGAGGGATTTGGACCATAGATCCTGCCAACCCAGGCACCAAGGTTTGCATCAGTGCTGGATGGGTAATTGGTTCTTAAGCTCTTGGTCAGAACCCTGTCCTGTTTGTCTTGTGCTTTACAGTAGGCAGAGCGTTTCCGCATGGAGGGGGAGTGAGTTATACTTCTGAGCAAGCTAACTTGTAGGCACAGGAAAATAAGTACTTCTTTACCCTGTTCCATGTTCCTCAGAAAATATCCTGGGGAAGGCAGAGGTGTTTTCTTCAGTTGTGGGGTCATTATGCCCTTCAGGGTAGCAATCATGGATCAAGCAAGGGGGATGGAACTTGGATGGGTGAAACTCTAGAAGGAGGCTAGAAAGAAATTAAATTCTATTCTGGGTTCTACCACAAATTTGCTATGTGACTTGGACAAGTCATTTACCCTCTCTGGGCCTCAGTTTGTTTTTGTGCAAAGTATAGGGTTGGAAAAAAAAAACAAAAAACAATTTCTGAGATCCTGTTTTGTATAACATCCCAGATTTCTTGTTTACATTATGCCAATAGGAAATGATTATTCAAAAGTCAAATGTAGTTCTACTTGGTCGTGTCTTCCAGATTTCTATCCCAACCAAGGGCTGATTTTTCATTTTGCCTGAATTATACCTTTCACTCCTTTTGGTCTTTTAAGAGATTTATTTATTTTTTTCCGCAGACAATATTGCCTCACAAAATCTCCCCCTATTTTCCTGGAATCATATGGGGATACAAAGCAGTGTCATAATGTCATATCCATTATTGTATCTTAATTTTTACAACAAATGTGCCAGGTAATGAAATATATATTATTATCCCCCAGTTGCATAGGAGAAAAGAGGCTTAGAGAAGTTAAGTAACTTGACTAGGTTACGCTGTTAGTTACTGGGCGAGCTGGGGCTAGGCTGAAGGTTTCTTGGCTGCTAGTCTGTGTTTGGTTGTGTCACTTTTTGGACTTGGGAAGGGGCATCATAAGGACTGCATGGGATAAGGGTTGTGGGATTCACCAGGTAACAGAATTATCAGGATGACAGCACCTGCCACGACATACCTGTACCATGTAAGGATGAAATGTTCTTAGCCTGGGGCAGCCCCCACCCATCTGGATCCAGAGGTGAGGGGCTAGGCTGGCCCCTGTGCCAGGTGTTGCAAAGATCAGGGCTACCAAAAGCCCTCTGTGGCAGCTTTTACTGATTATTCAGCCTTGCTGTCTGCTGTGTTAGCAGGATGGTGGGTATCTGGTCAGTGCCTGTTAGTTAACCTTCCCTTCCTCATTTTTAGAAGCTTTTTCATCTGCTTGGTCCTGGAGCTAGGCTAGCTCTTTCTGGCTGCAGAAAGGGGCTTTTAAAGTACCCCTCTTAGTTTATTTTTCTCTGGGCCAATCCAGCCAGATCTTTGCTTGGGGCAAGAGGGAGCCTCAAGGGTAGAAGTATGTGAGCAAGAAAGAGCTCTCCCCTCACATACCAGTCAAGAACGACTGGACATCACTTGCATCCCCAGCCCCATTCACTTTCTATCCATTCACTTTCTAATTGTAGTTTGGGGTGTGTGTGTGTGTGTGTGTGTGTGTGTGTGTGTGTGTGAACTCTGAATAGGTTGCGCTCCATCTTCACCTCCTCACTCATTAATCAAGTTTCCATATTTACTTGGGTCTATTTAGGGACTTGGCGTTCTGTTCTCTATGTTTATTCCAATTCCAGGGTCAATATCCCACTGTATTTATTAGTTTTTATAAAGTCTTATTAACTGGCAGGAAAAGTCCCTCCAAATTTTTTTTTTCAGAAATATCTTGGCTACACATTTCAGATTCAACTGGTCAAGTTCTAGAAAAACAATCCTATAGGGAGTTGACTGGAATTGAACTGAATCTTTAGGGCAGTTTATGGTGAATTAGCATTTCCCCATCATATATATGATATTTCATATGCATGAACTGTCTATTAATTTATCTTGGCCTTCCTTAATATCATTGAATAATGTTTTACAATGTTCCCAAGGAGGGACTTGCACATGTTAAGGTTCATTTCTATGGCCCTTACATATTTTTGTTGCTTTGTTAATGACCTGTCTTCTAAATTTTACCCTGTTTGTGCTGGTGTCTAGAATTATACTTGACTTTTGAATATTCATTTCTGACCAACTCTGTAAAGACCTTATATAAGTTAAAATAATTTTTTTTGTAGAAACTCTTGAATTTTCTACATAGACAATGAGGATTAGTTGCTAGTTCATATTTTTCATAAGAATCAGGGGAAGGGTACTGTGTCTGCAAAGGCACAGACTTCCAGTCCACTTGGCAAGCCAAGTGTCCATGGGTCTGTGTCTGGTGAACCCAGGCCTGTGTTGGGGTGGCTGGATGAACACAGCAGAGGCCAGCTTCAGACTCCTCACTCTCCTGGCTGTGTGTAGTTGTGCACAGGCAGTGTGGCTCCCTGTGGAAAACCATATCAGTTGCAAATAATGACAGTTTTGTTTCTTCTCATTCTAATACATTTTCTTTCTTTCTACACTAGCTAAGATCTGTAGCACAGTAATGAGTAGAAATTGTTAAGAGCTGGGCATCTTTATTTTGTTTCTGATCTCACAGGAAATGCTTTCATTCAACATGTCATCAAGTATATTTTTTTGTGGTATATATTTTTTTATTGGTAGATGCCCTATAATCAGTTTAAGGATGTCTCTTCTATTTCTAGTTTGCTAAAATATTTTATGAATAACTGTTGAATTGTATCAAATTATTATTCTTCATCTGTTGAGATGTCATTAAGTTTTTTCCTTCTTTATGTGATGAGTTTCATTGATGTATTTTCTAATGTTAAAATAACCATGTATTTTTAGGCTAGCTCCAACTTGGCCATGATATACAATCTTTTTCATATCTAGCTGGATTTTCCTTGCTAATATTTGTTTAGTATATTTTCATTTATGTTTCTGAGATTGGCCCATATATTTCCTTTCTTGTATTGTTCTTGTTCAGTTTCAGTATCAAAGTTATTTCTGCCTTATACAATCAATTGAAGTATGTTTTCTCTTTTTCTATTCTGTGGAAGACTTTGGTTATTTTTCCTTTGAATGATATAAACTCATGCATCTCTGGGCTTGATGTTTTCCTTATGGGAAGATTTTAAACTACTGATGAATTCTTTCAGTGGTTATGGATCTATTTTTTCTTGAATCAATTTTGGTAAATTATATTTTTCTAGGAATATATCTAGCTTAATTATGTTTTCAGTGATATTGCATAATATTCTCTTATCTCTGCTGCATCTGAAGAAATAAACCTCTTTTATTGCTAACATTGTTTTCTCTTTTATCTGATTTTTTCCAGATCTTGCCAGAAGTTTGTCTATTTTATTTATGTTTTCATAAATAAAATAGAGAAACTTTAGTCATTTTGTTTGTGATTATGTTTTGTTTTGTATTTTGATTTGTGTTTTATTTAATGTTTGTTCCTGTCTTAATTATTTTCCTTCTGATACTTTCTCTGGAATTACTTTCCTCTTCTTTTTAAAGTTTCTCATGTTGGAGAGCATTATGTTGGAGAAATTGGAGATTCTTTGAATTTTCACATTTGTTTTCTACTTTAAGTATTTAAGTCTGTAATTTTTGTTTTTCTATTTTATCTATATACTACGTGATTTTTATATGTGTATTTTCATAATCATTCAGATTTATTTTCTAATTTCTGCTATAATTTTTTATTTGACTTATGGCTTGTGTGCTTAAAAATATCCAAATGTTCGGGGTATTTATGTTGGTGTAGAGATTGCAAACCCAATGTCAATTTTTTGCGATTTGTTGAGGCTTGCTTTAAGGTCTAGAAAGTATTCGATTAAAAAAAAAAGAATGATTCATGAGTGCTTGAAAAGAAAGTGTATCCTGGGTGTTCTATTAATGAACATTAAATCTAACTTTAATGTGCCATTCAAATATCCTATATCCTTACTGTTAATTTTCCTGCTTGATCTACCAATTAATGACAGAATTGTGTTGAAATGTATGTGATTTAAGACTAGTTCATTTCTCCTTGAAGTTTTATCAGTTTTACTTTGCACATCTTAAGACTATGCAGGCTGAACTTTTAATTTTTATGTAGTGAATCTCTTCCTTGCCTTAAAGCTTGTTTTGTATTATATGAATACAGTAGCATCAGATTTCTTTAGGTAAGTATTTTTATGGTATATCTTTTGTGGCCTTTAACTTTAAGCTATTTATGTCTTTTTGTTTTAGGGATATTTCTTGTAGCTAGCACACAGCATGCACAACTTCCAGTTCTTTCCATGTAATGTACCCTTAATAATCTCTGCTTATAACTGGGTAGTTTAGCTAATTTCCCTTTAATATGATTACTACTATACATTGATACTCCCCTCTACTCATTTATTTTTCTTCCTCTATGTAGTTGGAGGGGATTGCCTCTTCTCTGTGTGTGTTTTTTTAGTTAATACTTTAGATATCATAGCATTAATAATAACCTAAAAAGCCTAAACTTAATTTACATCTCTGTGTTTCTTCCCCCAAAATAGAACCTTGGAGCACTCTAAACAATTTTAGTCATATTCTTCTGAATTATATACAATATTTTAGATTTAACTATTCTTATCTTAAAAATGAAGAATTACAATTTTTTAAATTTTTATTTGGAGACGGGGTCTTGTTCTGTTTACCAAGCTGGTGTACAGTGGTATAATCACAGCTCACTGCAGCCTCAACCTCCTGGGCTCAAATGATTCTCCCACTCAGCCTCCTGAGTAGCTGAAAACACAGATAGGAGTCACTGCACTCAGCTAACTTTTTAAATTTTTGCAGAGAGGGGGGATACACTATGTTGCCCAGGCTTGTCTTGAACTCTTGGGCTTAAGTGATCCTCCTGCCTCAGCTTCCCTAAGTACTGGAATTAGAGGCATGAGTCACCATGCTTGGCCTTGTAATTGTTACTTAGTCAAAATTTCTTTGGATTTACCCACAGTTTCAAACAAGTTTGCTCATCATTCTTTTTGTATCTCAAACCTTCCACGTGATATTACATTCTTTCTGCCTGAAGCAAATCCTTCAGAATTTCCTTTAGTGTGAAATTTTTGATTGTCTGAGAATGCTTATATTTCATACTTATTCTTCAAAGGTAACTTCTATGGATATAGAATTTTGGGACAATTATTTTCTGGCATAATATATTTTCCTGTTGTCTGCTGACTTTCATTATTGTTGTTAAGTGGTCATCTGTCAATCTAGTTTCCTTTTTCCTTTGATTGCTTTCAAAATCTGTCTTGGTACTCATTAATCCTATGAGTTGTTTAGGGTATGTATGTATAAGTTTTCCTCTTATCCTGCTGGGGATTCACTAGGATTTCTTAATTTGAAAGTTGTTTTGTCTTTCAAAAAATCCGGGAAACTTTTCAGCCACTGATTCTTTAAATATCACTGTTTTCCCCATTTTCTCTCTTATCTTTCTTTGCAAATATGATGAAATACTTGTTAGATCCCATCACTCTATGTTTCTTAGCTTTAGTTTTCTCATATTTTTTCTCTCTTTGTCTCTCTGGACTGCATCTTGGTTGAGTTCTTTTGTTCTATCTTTTGATATGCTAATCCATTTTTTTATCTGTGATTAATCTATCCTATGAGATTTTCATTTTAATTATTGTATTTTGATGTACAGAAGTTCTATTTGGTTCTTTCTCAAATTTTCTTGGCCATATTTTATAGGCTTTGTTCTTTGAAAATGTTTCCATTACTCTCTTTTATTTCTTGAAACTAAATTCTCTAATTGAGTCCCCCGTTCCCCAACAGGTAATGTAAATTCAGGCCACAAGCTTATGTGAAGCCCATATTGTGGTCATTAATTCTCAACTTTCATCATTGACAATTTTGATTTAAAAGGCTTATTTCCAATTTACCCTTATACTGAGTTTCTGGTTTTCTGGGCCCCTATTTGATTCCTTCCCTTGGGAAGTTCCTAGCCTTTATCACATATCTCCTTTCACTGTACACATAGGAAACAGAAATCCAGAGAATACAACATTCAACAGATGTTCTCAGGGAAAACAAAACAAAACAAAACAAAAAAACCATAAAACCAAAAAAAACCTCCCTTCAACTCTTGCTTAGATTTCCTGGTTCTGCTTTTGCTTTACTTTTGGCCTCTCCAGATTTCTTACACTTTTGCCAGCTCAATAATATATTTTAAAAACATTAAAAGGATCATTATTCATCCTTTAAAATTGTTATTATGGAGAAGTATTTTAAGTATCTGGGCTACCATATTGCTGGAGATAAAACTCTTGTATGAGTTTTCTCTATAAGGAGAAGTATTAATTGTCCATTAAAAATCAGGTACTAAAAATAGTGGCTTGGTATGCCTCTCTAAAAGAGAAGGTAGAGCCTTCAACCTCACCCAGCATGTTAGCTGTGTACCTTAGCAAATTGTTGAACCTCTCTGGGTCACCATTTCTACATTTTAGAATGGGGATAGTCGTAGTACTTATTAATTTGGATATTTGGAAGAATACATGAAGTTATTCATGTAAGACACTTAGAAGAGTTCTTGGCACATAGTTAAGTGCCTAATACCATATTTCACTGGGTTTAAGATGCTATATATTGTAAGAACCCTGTTACTTCATGAAAAGAAAATATGGTTCCAATTAAACAATGACACAATGCCAAGATGCCATTGACTGAAATATACATCCCAATTTTTGTTGTTAAAATATGAAAAAAAGATACATTAGAATGACCTGACTGTAATAAATTTTAGCTATTATTATCAATAGATGCATAAAAGCAAAAAAAGGCAGTGGTTGAGAAACAGAATCTTAGTCTCATAACTGATAGGACTGAATTGTTCGTAGGTATTTATTCCATCCCACCCTGATCCCATTACTTCTGGACTCTGGCTGTATTGTGCATGAGTTAACTTCTGTGTCCAGATGGCTAACTGTCATTAGACAAACAAAATATTCCACCATCTTCTCCAAGACTGAGGAAGAAGGGAAAAGGACCTCATGTGTATTGAACAACTTCCATATGTGTAGCACACTCACAGGTGCCTTATATATAGCATTTACTTTAGTTCTCACAATTAGTCTTTTTAATTAAGACCAGTTGCTACAAATAACTCCACCCCCCCCATATTAGTGGTTTAACATTTTATGTTGATTTCTTGCCTGCCCCACATATTGATGTGGATTAGGTGGCTCTACTCCAAGCTGTGATTTGAGTCTCAGCTTCTTCCTTTTTTTTTTTTTTTTTTTTTTTTGCTTTGCCATGTTGTGGCTTTCAGGTTGCTTTGGCATCGCTCAACACAGGTAGAAGGGGAAGAGAGAGGGAGCATCAAAAAGGTACACCTTCTATTGTAATATAATTTAAAATTCTTTAAGATCTTACTGCTTTCTTTATTCCTAGATAACATATTTGGAGGGAGAAATTAGTGAAAGTTAGAGTGTTTGAAGAGACCTGCCAGATAAGGTTGGATTAGAGATGAGTCCTGAAGCATAGGAATTACTTGGAGATAGAAAGAGGATTGAGGGATTTCAGTTAGGATGTGCAGGGGTACCATGACCAATGCATAGAATTGTGGAAGTGCAAGATGTTTTTGGAGCACCACAGAACACTCCGTTGGTGGAAAGATTAACATTTATTGAGCTCTTACTCTGTGCTAGACACTGCAAAGCACTAGACCTAAACAAGTCTTTATAAAACAGTATTCTGCAAATCGGTTGTTTTTCATGTTTTATCCATTCCGAGCCCCAGATAAATGTGGATCATGTGGTCCATGTACCTTATACCCCGTTTCCCAACATAAAGGATTCTTTAACTGAGGATGTTATGACAGTGACAACAGGATTTGTTGAGAATGATTGTGTCGTGCTCACACTCTGGGATATTCTGTTATATACAGTGGTTCTAGAATAGGTGATGGTTCTGTCTTTTGTCCCTTTGTGTTAATGAACTAGTAAGAACTCTTCTTCCTTGTGGCCAAGCCAAGGTTCTGGTTCAGTCTGGATTCTCCTTTGAATGTTCCATAGTACTTTGATCACATAGGATGTGAGATGAGATATTAATTGTTTCTTCTGGGTCAATTTTACTCATCACAGAAAATGTCTTGCTGTTTTTGTCTGTGTTTATTCAAAACATGGTTTCTTTCTTAGTCCATTTTGTGCTGCTATAACAGAATGGCACAGACTGGCTAGTTTATAATGAATAGAAATTTATTGGCTTACAGTTCTGGAGGCTGAGAAGTCCAATATCAAGATGTCCACAGGTTTGGTATCTAGTGAAGCCATTCTCTTCTTCCATGATGATGGCTTGCATGCTATACTCTCTGGGGGAAGGAAGACTGGATGCTCACATGGCAGAGGCAGAGGCCCAAGAAAGTGAATCCACTTCTGTAAGGCCTTCTTCTAATGGCATTCATTCATTCATGAGGCCTCTGCTCTCAGGACTTACAGGCATACCTTGGAGCTTTTGCACATTCAGTCCCAGACCACTGCACTAAAGCCAATATTACAATAAAGAGAGCCACACAAATTATTAGGTTTCCCATTGCATATAAAAGTTATGTTTACACTATACTGTAGTATATTAAGTGTGAAATAAAATGTCTGTGTCTAAAAACAATGTACATATATAATTAAAAATATCTTATTGCTAAAATGCTAATGATCATCTGAAGCTTCAGCAAGTCATAATCTTTTTGCTGATGGAGAGTCTTGCCTTGATGTTGATGTCCGCTGACTAATGAGGGTGGTGGTTGCTTAAGGTTGGGGGTTGCTGTGGCAATTTCTTAAAATAAGAAAACAGTAAAGTTTGCCACATCAATTGACTCTTCTTTTCATGAAGATAGCATTTTACCCATAGTAAAACTTTTTGTAAAATTGGAGTTAATTCTTTCAAACCCTGTCACTGCTTTATTAACTAAGTTTATATTATATTCTAAATATTTTCTCTTCACTAGAGTAGATTATATCTCAAGAAACTTCTTCCTTTGCTCATCCACAGCTGTTTAGTTTTGTCATGAGGTTGCAGCAATTTTGTCACATCTTCAGGCTCCACATCTAATTCTAGTTTTCTTGCTGTGTTTAACCACATCTGCAGTTACTTCCACCACTGAAGTTTTGAACCTCTCAAAGTCATCCATGATGATTGGAATCAACTTCTTCCAAATTGCTGTTAATGTTGATATTTTGACCTCCTCCCATGAATCATGAATGTTCTTAATGACATCTAGAATGGTAATTGCTTTCTAAAAGAGTTTCAATTTATTACGCCCAAATCCATTAGAGGAATCACTATCTATGGCAGCTAAAGCCTTACAAAATGTATTTCTTAAATAATAAGACTTGAAAGTCAAAGTTACTCCTTGATTCATGGGCTGCAGAATGGATGTTAGCAGGTGTGAAAACATTAATCTCTTTTCACATCTCCATCAAAGCTTTTGACAACCAGGTGTATCATCAATGAGCAATAATATTTTGAAGGGAGTATTTTTATCTGAGTGGTAGGTCTCAACAGTGAGCTTAAAATACTCAGTAAACCATGCTATAAACAGATGTGTTGTCATCTAGGCTTTGATGTTACATTTACAGAGAATAGGCGGAATAGATTTTGCATAATTTTTAAAGGCCCTCGAATTTTTGGGATGGTAAATGAGCATTGGCTTCAACTTAAAGTCACCAGCTGCATTAGTCCCTAACAAGCGAATTGGCCTGGAAATTTTGAAACCAGGCTTTGATTTCTCCTCTCTAGCTATGAAAGTCATAGATGGCATCTTCTTCAAATATAGGGCTGTTTTGTCTCCATTGACAATCTGTTGAGTGTAGCCACCTTCATCAATACTGTTAGCTAGATCTTCTGGATAACTTGCTGACTTCTCCATTAGCACTTGCTGCTTTATCTTGAACTTTGATGTTATGGAGATGGCTTCTTTCCTTAAACCTCATGAACCAACCTCTGCTAGCTTCTGACTTTTCTCCTATAGGTGCCTCACCTCTCTTAGCCTTAACAGAATGAAATAGAGTTAGGGCCTTGCTCAGATTAGGCTTTGGTTTAAGGGAATGTTGTGGCTGGTTTTCTATCCAGACCACTCAAACTTTCTTCATATCAGAATAGGCTGTCTTGCTTTTTTATCATTTGTGTGTTCACTGGCGTAGCATTTTTAATTTCCTTTAAGAACTTTTCCTTTGCATTAACAATTTGCCTAACTGGCTCAAGAGGCCTAGCTTTTGGCCTCTCTGGGCTTTTGACATGCTGTCCTCACTGAGCTTACTCATTTCTAGCTTTTGATTTAAAGTGAAAGATGTGTGACTCTTCCTTCCACTTGAACATTTAAAGGGCATTATAGGGTTAGTAATTGGCCAAATTTTAATTTTGTTGTGTCTCAGGGAACAGGGAGCCCAGAGGAGAGGGAGAAAGACAAGAGAATGGCAGGTTGGTGAAGCAGTCAGAACACATATAAAACTTACTGGTTAAGTTTGCCATCTTATGGGGGTGCAGTTTGTGACCCCCCCAAAACAATTACAATAGTAACATCAAAGATCACTGATCACAGATCACCACAGCAGATATAATAGTAGTGAAAAATTGGAAATATTGTGAGAAATTACTAAAGTGTGACAGAGACATGAAGTCAGCACATGCTATTGGAAAACTGGCACTGATAGATTTGCTTGATGCAGGTTTGTCCCAGACCTTCAATTTGTAAAAAAAAGAAAAGAAAAAAGCAGTGCCTGCAAAGCACAGTCAAGTGAAGTGCCCCAACTCCCAACAGTGCCACACTGGGAATTAGGTTTCAACCTATGAACTCTGGTGGGGAAGACACTGAACCACAGCAGTCTCTGTGTGCTGGGTTTCAAGTCATATATCTTCTATAGGATGCTTTGCTTCTTTCCAACATATTTAATATATTTTGCTTTTTAATTCTCTCTAGTGGAAAGCAGCTCTTTGGATCTGAAGTCCGGATAGGAAATGGATCCTTCATTGGTCACAAAGATGAATATCATAAAACTTCTTATGGAGTACCGTTAACTAGCCTGCTGGGTCAAAGCAGCTTCTGGTATTATTATTTCACTTTTTCTGAAATATCATGCAGCCTACATCATCTTATGTGATTTTGACCACAACCCCTGAGAACAGGTTTTATTTCCATTTCACAGATGCAGAAGCTGAAGGTCAGAGAGGCCTAGTAAGGGGCAAAACTGGGATTGGAATTCCAACCATAAACTTTTGGATTTTTGAGACCTCACCAGGCTACCTTCTAAATGTTATTGACCAAACTCCAATCTGGAGGATTTGAGGAAGAAATAAAATCAGAGAAGATTAGATTATCATGGTTGTTGATGCAATGCTGTCATTTGCTCAAGGCTTTAGAATTCAGAGAAAATCATATTTGTGAAACTGTAAGAGATTGTACAATTCTCTCTCCTATTTCACTTTCCCAAGGGTATACAGACCCCTTCAACCTGGGTCCTCATCATGACTCAGAGAGGGAAATAGCTTGCCCAGTATGCCCTTTGAGTATGATTTATGAAACAGGATGTATCCAAATTTTCACCACGTTGGAGCTATTCAATTTTCTCTAATGGCCTTTATCTGAGAGTTATGTCTATTCATGGCAGTCACAACCAGTAAGTCATTAGCTTAAAGTATGCTGATTGTTAATTTTAGCACCCTGGGCCCTGGGCCCAGTGGGAGAGGTCTCTCACTTTTGCAAATCAAAGCTAAGGAACATTTGAGCAGTTGGCAAACATTCACATCAGGAAGAGTTAGAAAGTAAGAAGGAATAATTTAAAAGTTAGAGTAAAAAGCAGTGGAATAGTTAGAGCTGAGGAGGCAGGAGGATAGCTTTTTCTGGCTGCCTCCCTACTGCTAGGCACTGTCCTCACCAGAGAGAGGTAGAACCAATCTTTAGATCAACACCTACTGTGTGCCAGGCACTTCACATATGTATGCTCACTAATGTGCCCGGCATTCTTATTTTATCCTTATGATAGATCCCATTTTATACACAAAAAACCTAATGTTCAAGGTCACACAGCTAATAACTGATGGAGCTCATATTTGAATCTGGGCAGTTGATTCCTGAATCTGTATTCTTAACCAACAGAGCTGTGGATGGGGGTGGCTGAAGGGCCAACCAAGCCTCCCTTGGAGCTACATTTTGCCTAAGATCTTGAGATCTGGGCACCAGATTCTCACTTTTGACCATTAGAAAATTGTCAGCTCAGAGCCAGCTCCCAGAATGCCAGCAACTGCAGCTTCCTTGTGTGGCTTAGGGTTGGAAGCTCCTCTGATGAGTAACTGGGCAGTCAGAGCCCAGAGCCAGGAAGACCCCACCCTGAGACACAAGGTAAGGACAGCCATGGCTTTCCTGATTTCAGGAACCTGAGCTTTCCTTCAAGATGACCACATAAGCTTCTTCAAGGGAGGCTTCTTGGACAAGCTGGAGGTATCTAGAGGGTATGTAGTCATATAAACCAGGTGCTGGCACACACTGGCCTCAATGAGGACACCTTGACACTGGGCTCCTCTCTTCTGACCCTGGGGACTAATGGGCACCTCTGAGTTAACCTGCCTGTCCCATTCCATGGCTGAACTGAATCTGAACAGGATTCATGAATTTCCCTGCCCACTCTCTATTTCCTTGTACTTGATAACCACAGCAAACTTCTCCATTTACAGATGGAGAACTAAGGCTCCATGAACTTCCTATGGTAAACCATTCTGAGGCCCTGGTGGGTCTCTTGCTCCAACCAGGCAAAGCCTCATTTGGATTTCCCATGGTGGGAATGAGGAAGCCTGTGTGCACTTCCCAGGTTGTGACCTCAGGCAGTGTCTTTTTCTTTCTTTCTTCCTTTTCCCCTTCCCCTTCCTCCTTCTTCCCCTTCCCCCTTCCCCCTTCCCCCTTCCCCCCTTCCCTTCCCTTTTTTCTTGAGGCAGGGTCTTGCTCAGGCAAGACAGTGGGATGATCATAGCTCACTGTAACCTTGAATTCCTGGGTTCAGACAGTCCCCCACCTCAGCTTCCCCAGTAGCTGGGATGCAGGCATGCACAGCCATACCACATCTAATTTTTCTATTTTTTTATGGAGATGGGGTCTTGCTATGTGGCCCAGGCTGGTCTCAAACTCCTGGCCTCAAGTGATCCTCTTGCTTCAGCCTCTCAAAGTGCTGGGATTGCAGGTGTGAGCCACTGTACCCAGCCTCTCTTCTCTTCTGAACATGTCTCTCCATTGTCCATGTTAACCCATCTGTGCTTCCGGCTCCTCATCTGAAAAATGGAGATAACAATAGTAACCTACCTCACTGGGTTATTTTGAGGACTAAATATAAAGCATTTAGAATAGTGCTTTATACATAGTAAGCACCGGATACATGTTTCTCCCCTGTCTGCCTCCTCTTACTCCTCCTCCTCATTATTATTACAGGGGGGTAATCTCTAAGGTCTTCCCAACTAGTTCACATACTCTGAGAGTATGATGTGAGCTTCTCCAAGAAGACTGCCTGGACATCGGTTGGGAGCTGTAGTCTTAGCTCTGTCAAGTTCATAGACATGTTTGTGTAGATGAGGTTCCTATTGCCTTCAAGGTGAGGCCTAAAAGGTAGATGTATCCAATTAATCAGATGGAGGCTTGGAACCTTGTCTGTGCTTTGTTGAAACTATATTGGCTCCAGAATTAGAGGGGCAGAACAAAGGTCTGGGTGGGGCCCCCTCTAGTTGATGCAAGTCGTTCTGGACTGTCCAGCCAGGGTCTCAGGTCCTGGAGGGGATTCAGCCCAGCTCTGTGGGTCCTGAGGTCTGTTCTGACTACTTGTTGGGCTCTGTTGCCTGACAGCTGTGAGGGGCTATTGGGGCTTCCTCCAGGGAGCTAGAGCTGTCTATATTTCATGAGGCTCAGTTAATTCAGCAGGGCTGGGTGGCAGCTTGCTTGGTTTCTTGTGCCTCCCCCTGGGAACCAGGGCTCTTAAAGTATCTGATTGCTGTAGGATGCCAGCCACCCCAGCTAGCAATATTTCCAGTGATTATTGCCACCCTTGCACCGGTCACACAGAGGTCCAGAGTGAGGTGGGGGAGGGAGATGTGTTGGGATTACCTGCCAGAGCTCTTTGTAGCCCTTCTTTCTACTCCTGGGTCCCTACCTCTCCACCCCTAGGGCTTTATTGCTCTGACTAAAAGCTTACACCTGCCTCTTAAATTAACCCTTGTTCCTGGTCTTACTTTCTGGAATTCATCCACTCCACTGGTTACCATGAGACTGAAATTCCACTCTGATCATTTCACTCCCCTGCTCAAACACGTTTGATGGCTCCTATCACCCACAGGACAGAGACTAAATAATCAGTTTCTTTCATGGTCCGGGCCATAGAAGCACCGTCCCTACAGCCTCCTGAGAGAGATCTGGGTCCTGGAATACTTGCTACATTTTCTGGTTTCCTTGCCATGGCTCACACTGCTCTTGGCTCTGAATGCCCTTGTCCCATCTTCACCTGCATTTGAGGCCCAGTTCATATGTCACCTTCTCTAAGGTGAAGAAGTCTGCTGTATTTCCCTAGCTGAAAGTGACCACTCCTTTTTCAGTGTTCCCATACTACTGAGATAGTTTCCTATAAACTCCACCACCAGGCCAGAGTGCTCTAGCCTTCTTGAAACACTTGCAGCTCCGTAATCTCACCATGCTCAGGATTCTGTGTCGAATGCTCTTCCTTGTGCCCTGCACACTCTTCCTTGTAGCCTGCTTTCCTTCCTCTGCTTTTTCCACATTCTTCTTTCAAGTTTCAGTGTTGGAGTGATGCCCTGAGAAACTTCCCATGACCCCTACTCACCACCTTCCATTCTGACCTCATACTACTTAACAGCTTGCTTACCCTACTTGGGGGGGAGGGTGACATTCCCTTGATTACCTGTCATTGCAGTTTTCACACAACATTGTGACTGTCCACTGATCCATCTGTCTGTCCTATGGGAGAGCTTGATGGACACAGAGCTGGAGGGAGGGCTGCCCAGCTGAGTACAACCAGACAGTGAGGACTGCAAGAACTCAGGAGGGGACAGGTGGCTTTGTCTCAGTGGATGTTAGGATGCAGAGCCCTTTCAAGGCACAGTGCGTATGGTATGCAAAGGCTCCTCCTCCCCACCCCACAATCATCTCACTGAAGACTCATCAGGGCACCATGAAATAGTTACCATTGTCTCCAGTTTATCAGTGAGGAAGCTGAGGTTCCTTCCACAAGAACTCATCCACTCAGTGAGCAAGTATCTATTGATTATTATGCACCAGACTCTGTCAGACACGGGCGGTATGGCAGTGAGCAGCACATTCCTCTAGTCCCTGCTCCCAACCTTCAGGGCAGAAAGATCTAAGCTCTTATCAAGCCCCTAACATTACAGCCCTTAATTATTTAATTACTATTGTGATAAAGTCTATAGAGGAGAAATACTGAGGGGACTAGGGAATCTTATAATAAAGGATGTGACTGAATCTGTGGTCAGGGGAAGGCTGCCCTGATAAAGTGGCATTTGTTCTGAGCTCTGAATGATAGGAATAATTTGCTGAGAGGAGATAGAGGAAGGTGCTTGGCAAGGGGAGGCGTGGCTTGCTGTAGGGATGAAGCAACAGCCAGAGTGGCTGCAAGGCTGAGGGACAAGAAAGGCAGTTAGACAGGGACAAGATGCATGTGAGACAAGTAGGCCATGACAGGGTTTGGTCTTTGTCTTAGTAGCAACAGAAAGCCATTGAAGGATTTTAAACAGTGGGTCGATGTGATTAGATTTGTTCTTGAGATCACCCTGGTGGTTGTGTGGAGAACAGTTTAAAGACGGGCACATCTGGAAAGGGACAAGTGATGAAAGGAAGCCCTTGCAGAGGTCCAAGAGAGAGAATGCCCATGCCTTTGACCAGGAAGGTGGTCGTGAGATGAAAAAAACACGATGAAGGGAATGGATGTATCCAGGATAAATCTAGGCAAGACATCCAAATCTAGTCTCTGGGCTCTAAATCCTGTGCATTTTGCACAGACTGGGGAAGGCAGATTGAAGAAAAGCCTACATTGTAGTCCTATGTTAAGGTGTAATCTGCATGCCAGATACAGGGGAACTTGATTCTTCTGCAGTTACCACAAGGCCTCAGAAAGAAGTCTCTTCTCAAGCTCCTAGCCCTGTGTACCTGATTGGTGAATCCCAGGTCATGTGCTTCTGTTCTGTGTGCCTGATTGGTGAATCCTAGGTCATGTGCTTCTGCTCTGTGTGCCTGATTGGTGAATCCTAGGTCATGTGCCTCTGTTCTGTGTGCCTGATTGGTGGATCTTAGGTCATGTGCTTCTTCTCTGTGGGCCTGATTGATGGCACCTACATCATGTACTTTATTCTTGCTGCAAAGGATTCTGGGAAACAAGTGACTGGTTTTTTAAGTTTCTACATAGGGAGGCAGGTTTCCCCTTCGCTAAGACTCATAAGTGAAGGACTAGTTCTCAAATGTAGGAAGTGGGTTCGTATCTTAGGGGTGAGAAAGAAAGATAAATGTTTTATAGATAGGAAGCAGATATGGAGACACTAGAAAAGTCTTTATTTCTTCCCCAGTAAAGAAAGCAGTGCTCTCTAAGGGCCTTTCAGCTCCAAATGCAGAGATTCACAATGATGGGCTGACAGGACAGCTCTGTTGCTTCCAGCTCTTTCACTTTCTGAAGTCTTTGAGGAAAAGCCGTATCTGCCTGGTGCTGTCCATCTCCTCTTTGACTCGACAGCAGTCTCCTCCCTGTTCCTAGAGCTGTTGCCAAAGCTTACTACTTTCCACAGTTCTTACTATCCCTGTCCCTGTCCCTCCCATGTTGACAGCCCTAATGTTGATGGCCCTAATGAGACTGCAGATTAAGCAATCTCAGACATACCTTGAGCTGTGCCTGGGTCGAGCCCATTAGACAATGGCAGAAACCACCTTTGCTCCTGATTTTAATTGAATAATTTACTGCAAATAGTCTCCATTTCCTCCACAAACTCTGTGTGGTTAGCCAAATGGAGATTAGCAAAGGCTGCCTCTAATGGGATGTAGGCACAGAAATGAGCTGTCCAAATGGAGCTGTTGTCACAGCAGGCATTGAATTAAATCAGAGACACTCAAGACTTCAAGTCTTTCTTGTAAACTAGCCACTTCTGATGGGAGCTACGCAGCCCAGAAGCCTGAAGAAACAAGGCTGCAGGATCCATGGTGGGATTTTCAGTGAATCAGGAAAGGCCCTGGGGGAAGTGATGGAGGGATTTCTCTTCCTTGTTCATTCCTACATGTGTCCTTTTCACCTCTCTTACTGGGAAAAGCAGCAACTGTGCTCTGAGATATATTCTTAACTCTTCCTTCCAACAGGAAAGGTACTTCTTTGAGGCTGCTATGTACTAACCGCAATATCAGGGACTTTTGCAAGTATCTCATTTAATCCTCATGATGTTCCTGGTATGTAGCATAATTGAGGAAACCGTATTTTCAGTGGGTTGGCAATTTCCCCAAGGTTATATACTTATCAGGTATAGAGTCAGGATTTGAATCTATCAGATTCCAAAGTTCATGTTCTTTTTGCAACACCAGTGAGGACACATAGCACAGGACCAAGGGCTTATCTTGAACTCAGTTTTGGTTTCCTAACATTCTGTGTAGCTTTGGAAGGGGTTTATTTTTCATATCTGCTCAACAGGATGAGTCTGACTTAGGGCTGTGGGAGTGGGTAGCCGAAGGGCTTCAGACTGGAGATGGAGTTTTGCAATAGGAGCTTCCCTGAGAACCGCATGCTTTAAACAGGTCTCTGCAGTTTTAACTGGGACTATGGTCTCCCCCTCCTCTGATCCCTTTAGGGCCTATCTCTTTCTATGTGACTTTCACAAAAGTGCCAATAAATGAGGAACAAAGAGAAATGTCCCCCATTGTATATCCCCCTTTCTTCCCTCCATATGGCTGCAGTGTTTGCTTTTTTTTCCTGAGAGCTGTGTCACTGAGGGCTGGCACTAGGTGAAGCTGGAAGATTCACAGTCTGGAGAGTGGGAGCAGTAGAAGGTGCTGGTGAGAGGGAATAGTGCTGGGCCCTCTGGGACTGGGTGTTGCCATTAGGGAATGGAGTCTCGTTGTCTGTTAGCAAAGGCTGAACACAGGCTCTCATGTTAATCTGCTCCAGCACCTCCCCTTCAATCATCATACCTGGATTCCAGTCTTCTGCCACCTGCTAACCTGTGCTTCTCACTGAATTTAAGATGTCTCATCTGTAACAAAGGATGATGATGGCATTAAATGAACTAATACTATATGAAGCATTTAGAACAGTGCCTGGCACATAATACATGCTCAGTAAATATTAGCTATAATTATTATTGTTATCAACACTTTATAAACAATGGCTGGGTTAAACTAGTATTTCCTGTCTTGGCTTCCAGATATTCTTCCTCATCCCTAGTGAAAATGAGCTGTGATTCCTCTGACAGCTAATCTGATTCACAACCCAGACTCTTGACCATGCAGGTGATTGGGTCAGAACTATGCCCCATCCCACAATGAGCAAGATTTGACTTTAGACATTAAGGAATCTTATCCTTTTGGGACAAAGAGGTAGCCAATAATGACATAGTCTGTGAATAGGGCAGTGATGCATATGCAATCAGATGTCCTTAAGGTGACTTCCCAGTCTCTGGGAACACATGAGATCACGTGAAGCAAGGTTTTATGAGCTAGCAGGCTCCCTCCACAGAACTGCTGGGAAGCTATGGGTAAAAAGGATGAATGAGGGCACCTCACTGGGGTACTTTAAAAAATCAGATATATTAGGCTTATTACAGTTCCCTCAGCTAAGAGCCCAGAGGCTCCTGAAGGAAAAGAAGTTGATTTTTTTTTTCTGGTTGTGGCTTGTTCCTCCCATGTTCTAGCTGGCTTCTTGTGCTCACCGCTTCGTTCTGAAAGATTCACGGATTGGTGATGCAGATTGGCTGTAGAATTTGTGGTCATAGAGCTGTGTTTCTGGAATCTGCCTCTTAGAATCCAAAACACTTTTTTGCATTCAGGCTTCTCCTCATCGTAACTCTTTTTTCTCTGGGCCTCTCAGTAATGACTTGAATTAGAGTCAGAGTTTCCTCTAATACTTTATGTTATGGTATATATGCTTCACCTCATCCTACAGAGTTCTATTGGTTCAAACGTCTATGGGCCGTGGAATTTCCTTAGTGTCTCCCCATCTCCTCTCCTACATTAGGCTGGAATCTCCATTTCAACATTTTTACTTTGCCTCTGTTATTATCAATGGTGAAGATATGGAAATAAAATCTACTTGCTTACTGCCATCTAATCACATCTTAGCTTTTATCCTGAGAAGTTAGTATTTTCCTTTTTTGTTCTTTAGCCAAACATATTGAAAAGGGAACAAATGCTTCATTTTATTGTTTCTAGTTTTTCTTTGTGCCATCTCTTTCAGCCTACTGGCTCACTAGGTTCCAAAAATATACCTTCTCAATAATGATAATAATGATGGAAGTAACAATGGTGAAAGCTAATGAACGCTTGTTGAGCCTCTCGCTGTGCTAAGTACATGACCTGCTGTATCTCATTTTCTGCACCTCCCTTAGCATAGCTGACCACAGAGCTGAGCACATAGCAGACTTACAGAACATAAAAATAATAACAGCTACTATTTATTTAACTCTTACATTGGCCATATACTTCCACATTCCTAATCTCATGTCATCATTATAGTAGCTCTTTAAAAAAGATATTATCATCCTCAGTTACAGATGAAGAGATGAAGCTCAACATCAATGTATTAAAAATTTATCCCACTCATTCTTTCAACAGACATGTAGAATGCAGGCTAAGTGCCTGGCCCTTGGCTCAGTGCCAGGAACACATGTGGTACCTGCCCTCAAGAAGTTCACAGTCTGGTTGGCCCTACAGACAAAGAAACAGGCAACAGCAGCAAGTCTCTGGAATTATCTAGTGCCCTAGTTTATTCTGGGCTCCTGCCTACCCACTCTTTTCAGATTGAACATTTTCTTCTCTCTTCCCAGCATTATGAGGAGTGCTTCGTGTCCACCCACATCACTATTAAAGTGCTCCTCCTCCATTCTTTTCTATGGGGGCCCCTTGTGATCATGGAGTAAGAGTCTTCTGTTGATGTGCCCAGGCAAAAGTGACAGAATCTGCATGTTCCTCATGTTCCTCAGGGAGGGCTTACTCATGGGCTTGGAGGAGTTGGCAGAGAGAGAGAAATGAAACAGAGAGAGTGTGTGCAAAAAGGCCTCCAGGAGCACAGCAGGGACAAGGTGAGGGAGAAAAAGACAAACAGGTGGGTAGCTGGTTTTGGTTTAAATGTGAGGCAAAGGGGAGCTAGGTGCATCCTCAGTGCTGGGATTGAGGGTCCCAAGAACCTGGCTTACTTTTATATATTAGGATGCTTTTGGCTGTATAGAACAAAAACCCTCACACAGACTGACTTAAACAACAAGGGCTTTTATTTTCTTAGATAATAAGAAGCCTAGAGCTGGGCTAGACTCCAGCATTAGTTGATTCAGTGGCTTAGTGATCAAGAACCCAGCATTTTTTTCTTGGTGTAATAACTTTGTTCTTCAGCTAGGGCGTCTCATGATTGTAAGACGGTCTTTAGCAGCAATGAAGTGGATATGCTTCCTTGTTCAAGTCCAACAGGAGAGATACTGTCTTATCTTGCAGCTCTCTGTTGCCAGAAAAAAAGCACTTTTCTGTTGGGAGAAAAAATACCTTTCCTAGTAGTAATCCTGTCATGGCTCATTGGCCTAAATTGAGTCACATGCCTATTTCTGAACCAATTACTGGCAATTTGGGTGCAGTTACATCATCTGCAGTGGAATGGATCTGAGAAAGCAAACACTATGCCAATAACAGGGTCACATTTTCCAGGACAGACTTAAGCATAATCACAGTGAATAACCCAGTTCTACAGTGGTAATAGCCAGGGAATCAGAATGTAGAATTGCCAGATTTAGCAAGCAACACAGGATGCCCAGTTAAATGTGAATCTCAGATAAACCATAGATACTTTTTAGTACAAGTATGTCCTATGGAATACCTGTGGGCTGTGTGTCCCAATGTTTGATACATACCAAAATAAGTCAGGCAAATATTTGGCAATTGGAATAAGAAAATATTTTAGATATATAAAGTGTGCCAGGGACTTAGAAACAAGATCAAATCTGGGTTCTGCCATACTCATGTCAGGATAGTGGAGTATAAACTGGTTCCAAAGGAGAAGAGGGCTAGGAGGACTTATGTCTTTGCCTACTTTGGTTCCTTATGGCCTGGGTCTGGGAGAGAAGGTGATTACACCTCTTCTCTTAGGGCCTCGTTGTGCCACCCGGCCCTCTCTTTCAGGATCACGACCGCTGCCAGCAGGCCTTGCTGCAGATTGGAATCAACATGATGGCGCTGCCTGGAGGTCGCCACCTGGACTCCATCACCCTGCCAGGTCAGCGGTAAGTCCTACAGCTGTCACTCCAGGCCAGGGCTGCCCCATCTGAACCCTGACTGAGGCCCAGGCCCAGCATCCTGAGGCTGCATGCATTTTTCTGGGGGAGGAAGCCGAGGATAAGTCTTCCTCCCCAGAAAAATGGGGGATGCCATGTTCACTCAGCAAATACGAATGGAAATGGGCCCTGGGACATGGAGGAATCAGGCACATCCCAGTCCCCAGTGAGCTGAAGTCTAATGCTGAGGCCCACCATGAAGCAGATAATTGAGTGGGGTGTGCTAGTAAGATGGAGGACCCCAGAGGAGGCTCCTGATCCTGACTGGCTAGGGGGCTGGGGCCACTGGGAGTCCTTGGCATTAGTGAAGGCCCTCTCTGAGCCTTTTGGAAGGTGTCAGTCTACCCTTGAATGTCTTCTTCTTTGCCCAGAGCACCAAGGAGATAACTGAGTGTAGAGTTGATCCTTAGAAAGTGTTTGTCGTTCTGAGTTGGACAATGAGGGAGGGTGGGAAAGGTACATACTGAGCAGAAGGTAAAGCCCAGATGATGAGGTGAGAGGGGCTTGGAAACATCTTGTCTGAAGAAGGAGACACTTGGGGCCACCAGAGGTGCCTGCAAACAGCTGGAAGATGTGGCAAGGCAGGTGCAGGTTTGATGTGGCTGGTCCTGGAGCCCGAACCTGAACCAGTGTTGGAAGTGCCAGCGTGCTAGATCTTTGCTGACCAACTGTCCCAGTTTGCCGGGGCCTGTACTGATTTGGGTATGAAAGTTCTGTGGCCCTGGAAACTCCTGGCAAACCTGGAAAATTGGTCACTGTAATGTAGGTTTGGTCTATGGAGGAACTCAGCAACCTCAGAGTGCTTGGGGCTTCTGCTTAGCCTGATTTATTCATTTATTTCTTTGCTGAGACATTTTGATTGGGTTATTTTGAGGCAACCAAACCCAAGTCACTTTTGTAAAACTATTAAGCCATTGTTTTATTTTGTAATGTTCTCTGTTATATATTGCATGTATCACTGACATTTTACCTTTGCCCTTAACCCTCCGTCTGAATTACTCGGGATTTCATCTTACTATGTCATTAATTTCAATATCGTTTGTTGGGTTATTGAGTATTTGTTTCTGTGTATGTGTTGCTTTTAAAATCAGAAAAAAACTATTATTTGTTAAAAGTCTACTAGAACTGACTTAACCTCTGTGTACATACCAGTCTGCTTCCCCAAATCTATCATTATGAAGAAGTTTTAGGATTTGACATACAGTTCATTCATGTTCTTGAGGACTCAGAGCATGGTTAGAAATGCCACTAAGAATTTCCTCTGCAGCCGGAAGCCAAGAATAAGAGATCCTATGGGGGCCCAATTATCTTTGCACACAGCACCTCTAAGGTGGATCTCAGAGATGGTGAGCTACAGACCTGTCAGAATATATGTGGTTTCTTAAAGATGGGGCCTGCCCCAGCCTCATGAAAGCCTAATGGCCTTTCATGAGGCAGGGAGGTGGGGGTCAGCTTTGGAGTCATCACTGCCTGGCTTCAGTGCTGAGCTATGCTTCTTACTAGCTGTGTGGTCTGTGCAAGTTCCTGAACTCTATCGTCTGCTCCTCACTCTCCTCAGGAGGAAAATGGGATAAAGTAGCACTGCTTCACAGAGTTAATGTGAGGATTAAATAAATTTTTATATGCAAGGTGTCTGTCACACATTGAAAGCTACATATGCAGAGCCATTACTTATTAAGTGCCTGCTGCTGTGTGTTGGAGCTCTTCACGTAGGTGATCTGGGGAAATTCTTCCAGAAATCCCTCTCTTGACCCCTTACCCTCAGCAAGTAACCTGACTGAGAAAAAGAAATCACAGACAGACAGTCTCAACAGCCTAGTATTTTAAACCAGGGAAAAGTAAAACTATCCTGGTTGAAGTGAAGTCTGAGTCTTCCCTGCCCAGACAGTAGGTGGGGAGCTGTGTAGCCAGGTGGGTAGCAGCAGCTCTGGCCATAGGGCTTTAGGATCCCTCCAAAGACCCCTTGCAGTCCTGGTATGGTCAGATCTGAACCTGTGCTGGGGTTGGGGAAGCCATCATCAGTATGTTTGGGAGAGTGGTTAGGAGTGCAAACTGCTCCAACTTGGTTCTTGGTTCTGCTACAGACTAGCTATAACTTTGGGCTTTAGTTTCTTCATGTATGAGATGAGGATAATTTATACATGCATCATTGGGCTGTTAGGAGCATGTTATGTATGAAGCATCTGCCTGGAGCATAGGACCTGCTTAATCAATGCTAATTTCTCCTGCTTCCCAGGAGGAATAGGTGCTCTGAGTAGACAGTGAGGGGCAAAGATCAGATCCTGGACCATTTTAGGCCACTGAGAACCACTGACCTATCTCTCCCTCTCTCTCTCCCACTTCCAACCTCTTTAGAAATTTTAAGGTTATAGGAAATTAGATTACATTAAAATGATTTAGGAATCAAATTATTAGGAGGCAAGGCATGATTTCTAACTGATCTTGCACAGTAAATACGTTGGAAGGAAAACACCAGACTGACTTAACATCAGGAGTTATGGCTGGCCATAAAAGCTGCAGCTTGTGAAGTGTTTTTTTTCACAATGTCTTCATCCTTACAGTTCTGATAGGGCAGGGTGAGCAACAAAGAGAGACAGTGGTATTTCCTTTAATATGTTCACAGCCTGACATTGCCAGGCCTAGCCAGAACACTGAGGGAATAGAATCTCTGGACCTAGCAGCCTGTTAATTGCGTATGTTCTGGGGGCATGTGCATGCTCCACATTCACAGAGAAGACACATGTGTATTTACAGGATGTCAGAAGTGTTACTTTGCTTATTATGCAATCTGAAGCAGCATAATAGGCAGACAGTAGCAGCCACTTCTTTCCTCCTGTTCCAAGCTGCAGAGGCCTCTCTCGTGGGGAATAATACCATGGTTATTGTCTCCAGATAAATAATTAATGTTGGATAATTGACTTCTTTCTGTTGTGTTCCACTGAAACTGAATTTAATTTTGCAGTGCCATTGTTCACCTCAGTGCACAAAAATAAAGAAAGAAAGAAACAAGTATTACCATGTTGTGTGGAAGCATCCAGCAACCTGGGTAAATCATATGGGTGAGGACATTGGTATTTGAGACCCTTGTGAGTAAATAGCAGCACTAAGGGCTGTTCTAAGTGCAGATTCCTAGGAGAGAGTAGAGGTCAGAGAGCCACAGCCCCTGGGCCAGGGGTTGGGATCCTTTGCTGAACTGGCATGAGTGATAGGAAGTGGTCTGACAGGGTGTGGTTGTTCTCAACTCTGTATCTGAGTCTCCCGGGGGATGCTTTCATATTTCAAAACAAGAAAATAAGCAAAAGAACAAAACTCTACTCTTGGAATCTCTCATGTGGGCCTAAGTGTTTGAAAGCATGTAGACCTTGGAATCAGACTTGGGTTCAAATCCCAGCTCACTTCCTACTAGTTCTGTGATTTTGAGTGGCTGCTTAAGCTGTCTATGCACCTGTTTTTCCTTCAGCATAGTGGCAATGACAGCTGCATTAAAAGGTAGTAGAAGTGCTTGGATCCAGGAAGGAAAGCCTCTATAGAGCCTCAAGGTGCTTTGCAGTATATAATCCTCACTTTCCCAGGTCATATAAATCAGTGGTTCCCACCCCTGGTCCTCAGCCTGTTAGGTACTGGGCCGCACAGCAGGAAGTGAGTGGCCAGCAAGAGCAAGCATTACTGCCTGAGCTCCACCTCCTGTTAGATCAGAGACAGCGTTAGATTCTCATAGGGGCGTGAACCCTACTATGAACTGCTGGCATGAGGGATTTAGGCTGCATGTTCCTTATGAGAATGTAATACCCACTCCCCCACTGCCCTCTGCATGGAAAAATTGTCTTTCACTAAAACAGTCCCTGGTGCCAAAGGTCCCTGGTGCCAAAAAGGTTGGGGACTGCTGGTATAAATAACAGTAATAATATCTCCCTCTCCCCCAAAAGTAGTGAAAACAATGCAATCTCAGGTTTGAGTACCTCCCCGGGGGGGTGGGGGGGTCAAAGATTTATTGATGGAAATGAAGGAGGCCAGAGATGAGCTTCCTAGATAGCAGGAGACTGTGGCTGCTATGTTCCTAGCTGGTCTTCATTTGCTCCTTGGTCTCCGGGCTCCTATCTTTCCATCTGGGATGTTGATCTTCTTGTTGGTTCTGGACATGGTGGTGGGGCTGCTGAAACCTAGCCATAGCGGTCAGCATGTTGGCTCCCAGCTTCACACTCCCAGGGTTGTGCCCTCTGCCATCACAGCCTGGCCCTCATGTTCTGCCAGGATCCAGATGACCCAGCCCTTTGGTATAACTGTCTTTATGGGAAGGCTCCTGGCAGGTAAGCTGGAGGCCAGGGTCCACACAGGGCTGGGTCTAGATGTCCCCTTCCTTCTCCACTTCCTTCCATAACTTATCTAGCTTACAAATCAATCTATGGCATTTAGAATTTTTCACTCTCAGTCCTTGCCAGTGAAGAGTCGGGGGTGGCAATACTGATTAACAGGCTGGCCTTTGCAAACCCTCATAACAAAGTTGGCTTATGGTTTCAAGCAGTTGTTGCGGGCTGGGTACTTCACATAGCTACTCATTTAGTCTTCACTATGACCCATGTGTATCATTATTATTGTCTATATTTTGTAAACCATAGGTTGAGTTCTCTGGGAAACAGCTTTGAGGTGGAGTTTAGAGTTCAGAGTGGTTTTTAGGGGGCATCTTTGGGATCAGTGCCTGTGGAAGGGAGAGGAAGGAAGCAGGACTGGGCAGAGGGCAAGGTTCAGCCACAAAACTTGGCTCAATGATGTCAACTGATCTCGCAGGGGAGTTTTGGAATCAGAGTTGTTGTCCATTGGCCAAAATGTCCAGAGCCTTCATGTCCCACCTTAGTCTGTCATCGGAGTGTGTTAAAAGCATATTTTAAACTGGGAAGTCACTAGGCTGCGGCTGCTCCAACACTTTAGGTTTCTACATAGCAACTGAAGCCCAACATCAACAGCAGAATGAAACCAGAAACTTTACTGATCAGAAATCAACTAACTTTTAACTAGGAGCTCTCCGCTCTAATCATTAGATGTATTTTCTTTGTTTTCCTTTTGTGTTCAGCCCATAAAAGTTTGCTGCCCATGCTGCTTCAAAGGAGCTCTACAACTTCTTCTGGTTCCGAGTGCTGCCTGATTCATGAATTGCTTTTTGCTTAAATAAACTCTGTTAAATTTATTTTGTCTAAAACTTTTAGACATCCTTTGGAAGGATGTGATCTTAGGTGAGATGGCTCTAAGAACATCTGGAGGGCCTGAAAGCTGAAGGCTGTTGGCTAATGATACTCCCAGCAGCTGGGGCAATCCATTCTGCCAAAAGAGGAATCTGGGAAGCACATCACAATGTCTATCCCATGAGGGAACTGAGCCTTGAGGAGGTGGAGTTACTTGCTCAAGAACAGAACTGACAGGTAAAGAGCTAGCATATGTGTTTCTATATGGTGCTTAAACCTCAGTGCTAGTTAGTACTCTCACCAGTCTCTATCTTTTCCATAAACAAATCATTTACTCATTTATGCAGGTAGTTGTTTATTCATTAGCTTTCAACAAAGTTCTTCTGTAAATATTTATGGAGCGCTGGTCATCTGCCTTTTATGGTGCTGTGTGCTTGAGGACATGTTGGTGACCTAGTTGGACATTGTCTCCTGCCTTCATGGAACTCAGTCTTTATTCATTAACTTTTCTTTTGGCTTGATCAGGCCTGGATTTGTAGCAACTATACAATTTGGGGCTTTCATCTGTGACCTTTCCCTGTGAGTGAAACACTTTTTCACATGGTTTCCATTCAGCTTTGAATATGAGATGAGCCTGGACTGGATGTAGCTGCAGCTTGTGGCAGGCAGCCTCCTGGTTGCCCATGTCTAGCTGGGGAGATAACCAGCTTCCCTGAGCCAGTGGGGGCCATTGCAGGCCAGCCTGTCTCCATGTAGATAATGGCTTGCATATGTGCACCTCTGTTCTGTGGCCAGTTTTCTGCTGCTGGGTCATTTTCTATGCCTGTGGTGAGATGTGCAGACTGTAATTGTGAGTGGGATAATTGGATATTTTTCTGTTGTTTAAGCTGAAAAGAAGGCCAATCAAAGCTAAAATTGAATTCCATCCTTTCTCCCATTTCCAAAGAGAAATCCACAGAAACATAGGGTGTGACCCTGAGAAGGCAGGAGACAATGATTCAACAGTTATTTTTAAGAAGAGAGTTAGGATTAAAATTTTTGTACAGTGCTGGGAACAGAGATCATAGAGGCATTGGGTGTTGTTGCTAGAGTTTCCCCCAGAGTTCATCTATGCCATCCCTTCACTATAAGGTGGGGAAACTGAGGCCTGGAGAGGGGAATGCAACTGTCGCAATACTCTTCAGGCTGCTTTCCCACCTTTTGGAGTCCTGCCTCCCCTGGGTTATGTTTCTTAAATTAATGCTCTCACTCAGCCTTCAGTAAATCTTATGAGCTCTGTGTCCCCACTTCAGTGGAGCTCTCACATAGCAATTATCTGTAATAGAGAAATCAATTTCATTCATTCACTTGAATGAGATTTACTTTGGACCAAGAACTTACTTTGAGCCAAGCCTGGGGTAGACCAATAGCGATTTATGTATCTGTCATCTTTTCCATTCAGGGATAAATGTCCTGAGGGCCTAAGGGCTGAATTCATATTTGATTCATGTTTATGCTCCCAACTATGATAGAATGCACACAGTAGGAGCTTAATAAGTGATTGTTGAGTAATAAATATTTACTAACTGTTTGATAAATGAATGATGAACTCTTGGCTAGGGAGTCTCAGGTGATGGTGAGAAATTAAATTAAATAGCTTGGATTGTGTTTTTTTCTCTAAGACACTCTTCTGTCTCCAGCAAGCTACTCTCAATTTTTTTAGTATAAAATTGCTGTTTGGAGGGAAAGGATAAGCCAGAGATTTATCCTGATTAATTTAAATACTCTCTTTGAGTGGGAGCCAAAGATTTAATTGGTTGAAGGAGTCAGAGAGTTAGAGAGACTTTGTTTTCTTCTAATGAAGAATAATTAAGAAGTATTTTTAGTCTTTGCATTTAAGTTCACTGGGAAAAAGTGTGCAATCTCATCATCGAATCCCCTGCAGAAGAGCACAGTGCAGTGAGCAGCATGGATTAGGAGCCAGGGGCCAGCCTTCCACTAACATTCTGTGTGTCCTTGGACAATTTTTCTCCTCTCTGAGCTTTTCTTAGTTTCTTCATTTGAGGATGAGGAAATAGACAAAAGTATCCCCAGGGACTCTTCCAGCTTTAACATTCTAGAAGCCTATGAGTGAGTTTTGAATGGTCTTGTCCTTTTCTAGACAAAAATCACCCACTTTAGTGCCACAGGGCTAGGAAAGCAAACCCATTGACTAAAACAAGTTCTTCTCATTCTTTCCTATAAAATGCACAAAGGGGTCTAGGATTTGCCTTGTGGTTGGGATGGAAATTTTAAGGCATAGTAGTTTGGGAGTCCTAGCATCTGAGAATGTGCCCCATTCAGGTTTTATAGAAGCCCGTTGGTATATCCAGGAGAAGTATTCTATGGTGGGGTTGTGGGGTGGCTTAGGGTGTCCTGCCTTGGTGGAATATAATACAGATAAACCCATGGATCCTAGCACTCTAACATTCTTCAAATTTGACCCAGTCATTTTCAACTTTACCCCCACTCCTCTGGCTACACTTAGCAGCCTGCCATTTTCCCAACACATGAGTCCATGGTTCTACTTCTTTGCACACTGTGTTTCTTCTGTTAGAAACTCTATCCTCTTCCAATACTAATGCTTTTCCTGGCAAATTTGAGGACGTTCTCTAAGAAGTGGCTTGGGAAACTTACTGAGAAATCCTGGCTTAGGTTACATATCCCTTCTCTGTGCTCCCTTAACCCTCCGTGTTAACTTCAAAATGCCATATGTAGCACAGTGAGCCATAATTGTTTGTTTACAATTATTTAGTAAATCTTTATAGAGTGCCTATGAAGTACTGGGTGCTGTTGTAGGTAGAGGGAGATGTCACTGTGCAGTAAAGGATCCTGCCCTCATGGGGATCATATTCTCACATCTCTCCTTTGTAATCCTAGCACCCAGGCCCAGTACCTGGCCCATTTGGGGTGCTTAGTATGTTTTGAAGGCTGCTTCCAAGTGTTTCTCATATAGTAACGTGTTTCTTTACAGAGAACTCCCTACTTCACACAGAAGGTAGAATAGAGTAAGGCAGAGAAATCCAAATTCCAGACTTCGAAGACTTTTAAATTAAAGTTCCATTCTAAGTGAAAAGAAATTAAAATGAACCAAGAAAAGAATAGGCATAGATTTCTGCAAACTATTGACCCTAGAGTGTTGGGGGATACTGGACACCAGATCAGCGGGATAGGCTGAGAATAAGGAGCTGGTATGAGTAGCTGGAAGCCAGGGCATGGATCTTCTGAGCTTGGATAGTTGTTCTCTTTGGGCTCTGAGGGGTCAGGTACAGTGACCTTCTCCCAGTGGTGGGCTTTGGGGAATAAAAAAGGCCATCCACAAGACAAAGGCAGAGTCAGGGCAAGGCCACTGAGGGAATGAGGATCCCCCTAGGCAGTCAGGGTCCCATGAATGTCACTCCGCACTGAATCACTGCTTACATGGTCTTCTGGGCTTCCCTGCTGCTGCTACAAATTCATCAGAAGTCTGTGATGTTGAGGCCAGGGCCAAAAGTTCTATTCTGAATATTGAAAACATGCACCCCAATTTTCCTCAGAAAGAAACCAGACAAGGGTTTGAAAAAGACTAGACACTCCATTATCTTTATATGATCACATGCTTTAAAAAGGCAGCCATATGTCATGTAAGAGCAGTCTTGCATAGCAGAAAGAGCTCTGGTTTTGGATTTGAGGGTTTGAGTATTAGCTAAATTGCTAAAAGCCATCAAAGAGCATAGCATAATAATTAAGAACAAGGCTCTGGTCTCACATTGTCTGTATTTTTGTTTCCACTTATTTACTGTGTGATGTTGGCCTGCCAAATCTCAGTTCCGGGAATCTCATAAGATTGTTTTGAGGGTTAATTAAACCATTAAGATTGAATCAAGCACTTAGCACACTGCCAAGAATGTAATAAGCACTCAATCAATTCTAGCTTTATTGCCACTATTAACAATGAGGTCTTAGACAAGTTATGTAATGCCTCTAGGCTTCAGTTTCTTCATCTGTAAAATTGGGGTGGCAATCTCCAATCATCAAACCATGGTGAGGCCTGGAGCAGAGGGTTCTTGGTACATCGAAGATGCACTATAGTTGATAATCCTCCCTTTTTTTTGTGTGGATTGTTAATTCCTTCTGACTTTGGAACACCCCTGAGAAAATATTGTAGGGAGAACACTATTTTATACTGCAATTTCTTGGTATGAGACTTTGCTACTCCCTTCTCCCACCCTAACTCCACCAGGGATAATTCCGGCTTAGAAAAAGAGTCATCCGGCTTGTAGCCTGGTATATGGAGATGATTGTGGTTGCATCTGGCTTTGTGTTTGAGTCTGCCAGACTTCAGAAAGCCCAGATTTTAGGACTCAGTCCCCTCATTCCACATGCTTAGAACAGCCTCCCTCAGAATGCAATGAGCAGGGCTACTTGGGGAATAGGCAACTTCTGGGGGCTAAGCAGGAATCCTGGGAGCCACATTCACTGTCTTGGATGCCCTCCTTGCTCCCCCAGGCAAGGGGACAATCTTAATAGCATCAGCTTCAGATTTCAGTTCACCATGGAGACTAAGGAAATCAAACCCGAGTCCTGGCCCCTGGCCCCTCCAGCTCCTTGACCAGAGACCTTACAAGCTCCTGACTGTGGTGGTTTTCCACCATGAAGGGAATGTGACTCACTACCAGTCCATCTTCCTTGACCTCAATTTTCAATTCCCTTCCTCTGTGTGAGTAATAGGATCAGTCGTTTGTACTTGCAAAGGAAGGATTTCATGCATATTGAGATGGCAGCTCAAAGTTCATGGCTGAAGACGATTGACCCATGGGAGTTGGAAGGGGCAGGGGGAGGAGGCAGCCCCCACCACACAGCCAGAACTGCTCTGTTTAACCAGACTTTGCATACTGGGATCAAGCAGCAAATCCAATAGGAGAGGGAAAGCCCAGAGAGCCAGAGAGCGAATGACAGAAAGTCAGGCAAGCTATGCAATTATGGGATGTTCAGCACTAACACAATCCAAACCTTAATGAGTTGCAGTCCCTAGACTCCCAAAATTGAGAAGAGCGCTTATTATGTGGTGGCACCGTGACCGTGGCTGGTATTAGATGGGCTGGTGGTGGGGCCATGTGGGTGGGGTTCACCAGGTCCAGTTTCCTCCCTGAGAAAGCTGGTGCCCCGATTGATGGGCCCCTCTGTAAGGCCTGGCCCCCGCTTCTGCTGTGGACTTTTGTTTTCCACTTGTCAGAGGCCACACTGTATAATCAAACCAAAGGAATACTAGTTCCTCCCTGGGTGTGTTTCCTATCTCAGCTAGGACAGCTTCAAGAGAAACCAAGAGAGTCAGTTTCGATTCTTCCGTCTTCTTCAACCTCATATCTTATCCTTTCCCTCCCAGATCATCCACTTCTTCCTATCCCATGCCATTGCCTTACTTCAGGCTTCTATCTTTCTTCTCTCTCTGTTTTATAACTGTCGTTTCCCAACAGGCTACTTTCCTGCCTGGAATTTAACCTGGCTCTGATTCATTTTTTACTGATTCTTCACACAATTGTTGTCACTTCCCTGCTCTAAAATGCTTTTGGTGGCTCCAAATTGCCTTTGGGATTAAATCCATGTCCCTATTCATGGCATTCAAGGTCTTAGATCAACTAGTCCCTGTTTCTCTCTTCAGACCCCCTCCTGGCCCCTCCCTCAGACGTCCCTGATATTACAGTCTAGTGAAACTTCTTGCCATATGACTTTTTGGCCATATGCCTCTGGGCCTTTGTACCTGGTGTCTCCCCTATGTGGAAGTCCTTTTGCCTTTATCATCTTGGCCAACTCCCCTCCTCTAAGAACCAGGGCAAATGTCACTTCCTTTGTGTAAATATTCCCAGGCAAAGTCAGGCCGTCTGTCTTCTGTGATCCTAGTCTATCCTGGCTCACAGCTGCTTGATGGTAGTGTGGTGTTTAGTTGATAGAAGCTGAGACTCTGGACTCTAGAGGCCTGGGTTTGAGTAATGGCTTCATTATTTACTCACCATGTGATCTCTCCATGGACACTGCCTGACTTTTAGCAGGAACTCAACACTTCAGCTACTCTTATAATTATAACCAGATTGAATTGTTGGTGCCTTTTTGCCTGTTTGGGTCTTGGCTGAGCTCTATAAAGCCTGGGATTTTCTCCTGTTCAACTTTGTAGCCTCAACTCCTAGGACAGGGCTGGTTCTGAGCAGGCCCATGGAAAACACTAGGCACTAGGGCTCCAGCCCTGGCCCCAGTGTGCACTGCCTGTGGGACTTGGGACAGGCAACTTCTTCTGGCCTCTTGTATCTGGGGTGTTTTTTTTTTTGGAGGGGAGAGCTGCAAGTACAGTCCCAGGTGAAGGATCTTTTGTTCTTGAGTCTGCCTACAACTGAGAATAGAGAATCCTCCATAGGAGCCTGAGACTTGGGAGTGAAGCCAGGGCATGGTGGAGGCAAGGTATCCAATTGGTGGCTGGAGGCTGATGGAGAGTTCTGGAGCCTTGCAGATGGTGGAGAGACTGGCTCTTGGACACCCTCTAGTGGTGATTTCTATACTCTCACTGCATTTCATAGAACCATACAGAGGTATCAGGATGGTAATGAATGTATTACATCTGTGAATTCTCCTAAATGTCCACTTTGGCAAATGAAAATATTAAAGTAGGGAGAAGAACAGAATAGAAAAAAAAACTAAACCATTTTTAGTATATACATTGAATGCCATGTTACTGCCTTGAAAATTCGTGACAAACGATAGGAATAGCTGGATGTGTGTGTATGACAACACATTTATAATTTTTACCTGACAGTACTGCACATGATGTTGGAACAGAGCCCAGCCTAAAGCAGTCTACCGCAACACTTAAGAACATACAGTCTAGACACTGATGAGCTGGGTTCAGAGCCCAGCTTTGCCATTTGCGATCTATATGATCTCAGATATGTTACCTGGCCTTGCCAGGATTCAGTTTCCTCATCTGTAAAGGTAAGAGCATAAGAATACCCTCCTCACAGGGTCATTGTGAGAACCAACTGAGATAATACATGTGAATCAATCCACATGATAACTGGCACAGGGCCCATCCTCAATTAGTGCTGTTATAATGATTATAAATTTTATCTCCCTCACCCTCACAACCCAATGAGACAGACAGTACAGCAGCATAGGTTATTGTTATTCCCATTTGATAAATGTTTAAATGTAATTAAGTCCCATACATATACACCAGCTGCATCATCAGTGTCAGGTCCAGTGCCTTGCAGATGGCATAGCGTGTAGCATGGTGGCATGTAGGGAGGACAAGACAGACACAAGTCTGCTCTGCCTCATCTGGGGGGTAAAGCAGACATTTAAAAGTTGTTAAACAATTGAGACTAGTGTAGATCAGGGGAAAGACAGGGTGCTACAGACACGTGGGGCACTTGGGACATAATCTTGTTGAGGAGTCACAGAGGACTCCTTTAGAAGAGACATTTAGACCAAGACTTCAAGGATGTGTAGAAGTCATCAAGGTGAAGGAAGTGGAGGAGATAGACCAGCATGTGCAAAGCCTGGGAGGCTGGACATCACAGTAGCAGGACTGAAGTAGCTCAGGGTGGCTGGAACAGTGGCTGTAAATGAGGGGGGAATGAGCAGGTCAGGAAACTGAGGCTCAGAGAGGACCAGTGTCATGTGCAAGGACACCCAGCTATCAACAGGTGGGAGTGGGAGGAGGGCACAGGTGATGACTCCTAATTAGGTGTTCTTGTGGCTTATATCATTATAATAATTGGCATCATTCATATACTGGCAATACATATACACAGACAAACCCTTTTAAGAGGTTAAAACTAAGTCATTCATGAGTTAATGAGTGATCAGAGAGTGTGCTGGAGTTTGACAGTTAACAAGATAGGGCTCTGTGTCATCAAAGAGAAGGCAGCTGTCAGATGTACATATTGGCTCATAGGAGTGGTAACAGTTACCTGAAGCCAAATTCAGGTTCCTTGGCTTTCTGAAACCTAAATAACAAGTTCCATTAGGGTGCTGGACAGACTGTGGAGGTGGTGAGAGCACAGGCTTTGGAGTCAGGTACTGGACTGAAATCTGGCACTATCATTGACTAGTTGTGAAAACCTATTTGAACTCTCCTATGTAAGATGAGGGCAATAAATAGCATTTCACTGAATACTAGTTAGATATCGTATATGCAAGTACTTGATATGTGCCTGGTATTCAGAAGGTACTTAAAAGATAGTTTCTTTCATAGTGTGCTTGGAACTACGCTACACTAAAAAATAATTCTTTAGAGTAGTCAAATCTCTTCTTTCCCTCAACCCCTCCTTCCGATTGAGAGAGGGCCGGAGCCTGGAGAAATGGGTGTGATAAAGTGATGGCAATGCCATATCCATGCCCATGTTACAAATTACTCTCAGTATTAGCTTCCAGGTGGATGGCTGGGCCTCGTTTTGCCTCCCCCAAGACCCCTGGGGCTATACCATATGATTCTCTCTCTTATTATATTATACTAAATAGTTTAATGAACAGAAAATGATATAGAACACATGTCAGGAAATGATATGGAACACCAAATGTTAAGTGGGTAGGATGGAGAGTGAAAATGGAGATTTCTGACTAACATTGATAGGAAAGCTTTTTCTGCTGCTACAGCTTGGAGCAGAGGACCAGCGCATGGAGACAGGAGAGAATGCAGAGAAACTCAGAGGAAAAGGGGCCATTTCCACTGTAGATGGGCGCAGGAGCCATTTTGCAGAGCCCATTGAAGGAGAAAAAAACCTTCTCAAATGTTTCTGGCATTGCACAGATGGGTCAGTGGCAAGTTAGAAACATGTCTGTTGCAAGCTGCTCAGCGCCAAACACTGGTGCAGGATTTATACTTAAAATGTGAACTTAGAGTGGTTAGGGATGGAGAGATGGAGAATTGCCTGCCACTTACATAAAAGCCCCGATGCACAGTAAGGCCTGTGCTGATGCAGCTCAGCATGGGATTCAGAAGCAGATCAGAAGCAGAGCAAGAAAATCATTGAAAAATTTGAACAAGATTAGAGTAGTCACATTTCCTTTAGTCACATTTGACTGGGGCTTCGCAAAAGCTTTAGTGCAGAGGGATAGGAAGTTAATAGTCTAACCATGCTGTAACTTATTTATAGCTTGTTATATAAATAATTATGCTTCAATTAGCTGTTTAGTAAACAGTTTATGGTTCACTGCATAGCAGAGGTTAAGTCATTCTAAAGTCATCTACGTTGTTTTTTTATAAGGCCCTCACTGAGAGAGTCTTCCTGTTGGGTTGTAGAAAAGTATATGGGCTAGACGGACCCAGCTGACATCTGGTGACAAGAGTTGTTGGGGGACATGGGAAGTAATCTGTTTACTCAGAATAAAACCTAAAGTGCTTTCAATGGCTTCCATGGCTTTAAGTGATCTGGCCTAATCCATTCTCTGAGCTCCCTCCTACTAATATTTCCATTGTTCACCCTACTCTAGCCACACTTATCTCCATACTGTGTCTCAAACAAAGCAGGCGTCCTCCCTCCCAAGGTCTTTGTGCTAGTGTTTCCTTTGCCTGCGATGCTCAGTACCCATATTTCAGCATGGCTAATTCTTTCACCTTCTTGAAGTGTTTGTTCCATCTTAGCTTCCCAATGAGCCCTGCTCTACCGCTTACTTAAAATGGCATTTACTTCCCTGATTCCCACATGACAATCATGATACCCCTTATTCTATCACTACTTTTTAATAGAAATCATCTGCTTTTAACATACTGTATTCATTTTTATTTATTGTATTTATTATTGTTGTCTGTTTTCTCCTGCTATAATGTACTCTCCACGGGGGCTGGGATGTTAGTTTGTTTTGCTTACTAATATACCCCAAGTAGCTAGAACAGTTCCTGGCACCTATCTGGCACTAAGTAAATATTGTTGAATGAATGAGTGGGACTTGTGAGAGTATGTCAGCCATGCACTCTTTATGGATGCTGAGAGTGCCTGGAAGTTTTTAGAATGAAGTTCTATAGGAGGGCAGTCCAGTAAGAGGGACTGGACTTCTTGAAAAGAAGAGATGTCACAAACTGAACCTATCATTGTGTCTTCCAAATTTATTTCTCCTATCCATTCAGCTGCTCAAGTAAAAAATCTGGGTCTCATCTCATCACTCTCTCTCATTCATCGTCTGTATGAATCAGTGTCCAGGTCTTACTGATTTTGTCTTTTTAATTATTCTTGAAGGATTTTTACCCACCATCGCTTCGGTCATCAGAGCTGAGAGTTCCTACTCACTTTACACTTGAAAGTAATTTTGAATGAATATAAAATCCTTGGCTCACACTTTATTTCCCTGAGTATTTTTAAATATGTAACTCTACTTTTTCTGGTATAAAGTATTGCTCTCAGAATCTGATGATAGAATAATTTTCTGTCTCTTATGGGTAACTTGCACTTATTTTTAGACGCACAAACAATTTCTTCTCTCCCTCCCTGCCTTCCTTCTCATTCTTTTCACTTGTGCAATAATCTTACCATCTTACTAGAGTATGTCTTGCATGTTTGCTTTCATGTATGTAGTATGTTCTTTCAATATGTAGTTTCAAATCCCCTGCCCTACCTGAAAGTTTTCTGATTTATAGTTTTTAGTATTTACCCTGTTTCTGTGCTTTGAATTTCTTCCTTAGGAACTTGCATTGTGTGTTTGTTGGATCTTCTTATCTAACATTAATATTTGTTGTTTTCTCTCAAATTCGTTTTATCTTTTTTATTTTTAAATTTTTTAGGAGTTTTGCTCTGTTGCCAGGCTGGAGTGCGGTGGTACGATTGCGGCTCACTGCGACCTCTGCCTCCTGGATTCAAGCGATTCCCCTACCTCAGCCTCCTAAGTAGCTGGGACTACAGGCACCTGCCACGACGCCTGGATAATTCTTTGTATTTTAGTAGAGACAGGGTTTCACTATGTTGGCCAAGATGGTCTCGATCTCCTTACCTCATGATTTGCCCGCTTGGCCTCCCAAAATGCTGGGATTACAGGTGTGAGCCACCACGCCTGGCTGCATTTTATCTCTTTCTTCATTTTTTATTTTCAAAATTTTCTTCATTTTTGCATTTGATTTTTAAAGGCATTATCTTATGTGTTTCTTCTTGATTAGTCTTTGTGTCTAAAATGACTTTCCCTCCTTTATTTCTAATTCTTTCCTGAGTTAGGATATTTCCCTTCTGAGATTTTATGCTTCTTTTTCATGTCTTTTACAATTTTCTTAAAATGTTAAGCGTCTTTTGAAATAGTAGGTTATAGTTTTATCTGTTTTATGAGTAAATTTTTTCTTCTTTCTTTTTTTTTAATTTAAAATTAGTTTTTTTATTGTACTTTAAGTTCTGGGGTACCTGTGCAGATCATGCAGGATTGTTGCATAGGTACACACATGGCCATGTGGTTTGCTGCCTCCATCCCCCCGTCACCTACATCTGGCATTTCTCCCCATGTTATCCCCTCCCCGACCTCCCCACCCTCTCGTTGTCCCTCCCTTGGCCCCCCCTGCAACAGACCCCAGTTGTGATGCTCCCCCCCCTGTGTCCATGTGTTCTATGAGTACATTTTTTGGGGGGCATTTTTTCATTGTAGGGATATTATTCTGCTCTTTATTCTCTTTTTAAAATAACTGTGTATGGAATGAGATGACAATAATTTTCTGTTGCTCATTTTTAAGTGAAATTGGTTTTCATGAACCTTTAGAAGAAGAAAGGATTCAGGAAACCTAACTTTATAGAACTCTACCTTCTTTTGTTTTAGTATAGGGTCCAAAAATACATTGACTCTCCCAGTGTTCCTAGCTCTGCTTTCTTCCCTCACATTGATCTGAATATCTCTTTCCTGTGCCTCTGTTGTCCCTGTTCCACCGAATTTGGATTCCACTCCCAGGAGTTTCTCCTTAATGTGGTGCTTTCTTGTAGAACAGATTCCTGGTGGGTCAGTTTTGAGAGTTCATAAAACACCCCTGAACTCAGTTATATTGGAAAGGCAAATCCCCTTCTAGTTTCAGCTACTGTTCTCAAATTGCCATGCTGTGCATTCTAGTAAATACCCAGAGGCTATTTTGGGTTCTTCTTTCTCATGTTCATCAGATGCCACCTTATTGCTTCTTTCTTCATCTTCTCATAAATAATATGATATGGTTTGGCTGTGTCCCCACCCAAATCTCATCTCGAATTGTAGCTGCCACAATTCTCATGTGTTGTGGGAGGGACCAAGTGAGAGGTAGTTGAATCACGGGGTAGTTTCCCCCATACTGTTCTCATGGTAGTGAATAAGTCTCATGAGAACTGATGATTTTATAATGCCTGCCGCCAGGTAAGACGTACCTTTCGCCTTCTGCTATGATTGTGAGACCTCCTTAGCCATGTGGAACTGAGTCCATTAAATCTCTTTTCCTTATAAATTACCCAGTCTTGGATATGTCTGTATCAGCAGCATGAAAACGATCTAATACATGATACCAAGCAGGTCTTACAGCTGTTGGTAGTTTGTCCCCACTTGCTTGTATTTTGAAGATTGTGGGGGATAACTTATGACCTAGTTTCATTATAAATATTATCCATGGGGCAGGGGTTGTCATATAGTTGCTCTATCAGTTTTCATGTGGGGGTCTGAAGACATTGAAAAAATATGCTGCCACCACTGCCATCTTTCCAGAATTTTCTTCATATTTTTGACTTTTAAGTAGAAAAGATGTAATGATACAGTGGCTTTATTAGAACTGCTCTAATAGAGACTAACAGAGTATTATTCATCAGGCATTTTATATATATATATATACACATATATATATGTATATATATATATGTGTGTGTGTGTATATATATATATATGTGTGTGTGTGTATATATATATATATATATATATATTGAAATCACTTCACTTAATAATCACCAAAAGCCCAGGAGTTAGTTATTATTATCTTTCACCATTTGCTAGTGAGGAAATCGAAGCCCCAAGTGGTTATGTAACTTGCCCAAAGTTACATAGTTAGCAAGTGGCAGAGCTGGAATTTGAATCCAGGTAACCCAGCTGTAGTGTTTATGCTCTGGTGGGAGCAGTGGTAACAAATAGAAGTCTCCATGATGCCTAGGAGACCCAGTGGCATGCCTGGTGGTGGTACCATGGTACTTAGGAGAGGTAGCAGTAAGAGAAGAAGTGGTGACTGTAACAGTCTGAGATGTCTTGTGGAGCCCAGAGAGCATGACATTCACTGGAAGGAATGTCAGCCATGTTGGGTAGACATGGCAGGACATGGCAGCTAGTGTTATGCCCGGTGTAAGGCTGCTAAGGAAGCAAGGATGTCAGAATCATTCAGTTCCACCTTGTAGTTGTTGAACCAGTCTTTTTGGGGGTGGTGGGGAAACATGTGAAATGAACTCTGGGGGACTCTTAGATGCACTTGGGTGAGCCTTATGACCCGTCATGATAGGATGAGAGTGAAGTTGGGCTATCTTTCTTATGTCTGTCTCTTCTGCTACACATGTGAGCATCCTGAGGGCAGGGATCACCAGAACAAGGTCTGGCACATTGTTGGTGTCAACAGTGTTTCATTGAATCAAATTTATCAGGGATTGCCTGAGAGATACTGCTTAATGTTTTAAACCTTGTTGAACTGGTTGAGAATATTCTGTGTTTGATACTGGTGTCATGTGGGGTCAGAGACTTCCCAAGAGCTTGAGAATATATACCCATACCTCACCAGAGCACTGTTACCTTTACATTCAGGCCAGGCTCTGGGAATTGGGACAACAGTGGCTAAGGGTTCAAGCTCTACCCAACCAGAGCATTGCTTAGTGGAAGACAGGAACATTTGCAAAAATGCCTTGTATGAGAAGTTTCTCTGATTCTAATGACATCAGCTTCAAATATCTCAAAATCTTTATTATCATATTTTTTTGTGGGATCTAGCTATTTGCCCAACACTTAAACTTTTACCACAGGGCTGGGAACTCACCTATGCTTTGTCTGACATCCTAGCCAAAGACAGAATCCATACCTCCTAAAATGAGACTGAGGCTACGTGTCCTGGGGGAGAGAATAGAGGCACTCACACCCCTTTACCTCTGGCCTGGAAAAGAAAGAACCAACACAGCCCGACTGGAAAACAAGCTGAAGTGCCCTTCTTATCATATCCTATACCTGCTAGCAAGATGCCTTATCCTTGGTGAAGTTAATCTTGATCACTTGGTTAAAGTAGCGTCTGCCAGGTTTCTCTGCTACAATTTTTTTTATTTCTCCCTTTTCTACACTCTTTTCTTTGGAAATGATTCACTAAGTGCACCCACGCTCAAGCACCACCCCCATTTTTAATCATCAAGTTTATATGAGGTGAGGTCAGTAAACACATATATAGTCATCTATTTGTGCAGATAGGGGACATACAGACACACAGACAGACACAGGCATCAAGATAATATAAACAGGCACCCAGATGGATTCACATCCACAAACACAGACACTCGTAGGCACAAACACACAGGTCTTGAAGAAATCAATAGTTCTGTCATTCCACTTCTCCTACTCGCAGAGTGCTGAATCGATTAGGAGTTTAATTAACATGGCTTCTGAAATCTCACTTTTTAATTCTTAAATAGCTTTAAAAGCAAGAACTAAGTATACACTGTATGCATTGAGGTGGAGGGCTTGACAAAAATTTGAGTTGTGGATCTGAGCAGGCCTCCCATGTCCTTGTTCTCCTTTCCTGCCTCTACCATGGCTTGGGTTGTGTTGGTTCTTTCCCTTCCAGGCCAGAGGTAAAGGGATGTGAGTGCCTCCATTCTGAAAGTGACAGAGCTCTTCCTCAGGGAGCAGTCCCAGCACACAGGTTTCCTTTGAGCCAGATGTTGGTCCCAGGTGCTGTGATATGGCTGTTTTCCAATCTCACTCATCCCCACCTCTGCTGTCCTGCCCTGCCACCCTCCAGTATCTTCTCAGGGCTCTCAATGCCAATGCCCAGCTCCTAATCTGGCACCGAAGGCTTCTCACAATCAGGGCCTTGGTGTACCTTTCTGGCTTTCCTTATCATGGCTCCCTCTCTTTGAGAACGTACAACTGTAGAGCAAGGGACTTATTGTCCCTTTGACTGCCCTACCCTGGAGTATGCTCCCACTATCTTGACAAGTCCAGATCCTACCCAGAATATGACCACCTCCTCCAGGCACCTGCGCCTGATTGTCAATGGAAAGGAACAGTTCTCTTCTTGGAATTCCCAGTGGACCTTTACTCTAAGAACACCAACTCAGCTATGTTTGGTTATTTGTGTACTTGTGTCTTAGAAAATGTTCTTTTGGCTATAAACAATAGAGATTAACTGTTGGACTTGTCGCCCCACTCCCCAAGTGATCCTGGAGTTTCTCATGGAACAACTGAAGTTTCCATTGTTAACACATCCCATGTGCAACAATTCCTGTCTGTATGACCCTTGGTTCTAAGTTTCACAATTTGCGGCAAGAAATTGGATTAGTACAGCTTGGTTCAGAAGCCCACCCCTGGATCAAGCACCAATTCTTTCCAGGGACATTTTAACACAGTCCAGACATAACCACAGATGGCCAGGGGATCACCCCTGTGTTTGAGAGGAGGGGCTTTTAGCAAAGAAGAGCGAAAAGCTGCAACCTGGGCAGCCATCCAAAGAGGTAGCTAATTAAACTTGTCTTTGTGATTGACAGAGGAGAGAGAAAGGGATGCTGGAAGGATAATACAACAGCTGTCCATTGTAAAGTGCTTATGGAGTGAATGAGTCAATGTGCAAGTGACTTGTTCATTTGTTGCCTGTTAAAAGCCCCTAGGTCAGTTTGCCTCCCATTTCTTTGTCTCTAGAACACAATAATCACAGTTTTTCCATCTTTAACATCTCCTTTCCCATCACTTCAATCTTGGGGCACTCTCTGGGTAGCTGTGTGATGGAGGCATATGAAGTCTCTGCATAGGTACAGACCTATGGCAATAAATGTCTGACACTTGGCGACTCATTCATGGGCATACATTTTCTGAGTAACTGATATATATCAGACACTGGCAATAAGCCAGGCACAAGAGACTGTTCTTCGCAGGACTTGGGGAGTTCACACACACCAATTGCAATAGAATGTTATTAGTGCCCCATTGAAGGATGCAGGGGCTCTGGGGGAGAAACTTATGAGCTCTGGCTGAGTTTTTTAGAGGAGGTAGTGTAAGAGCCAGGTCCTGCAGGGTGAATAGAAACTTGCCATGTAGAGAAGAAGAAAGAGGATTCTAATCTGATGGAGAACTGCGTGTTCAAGGCTGCAGAGGATTGTGAAAGAGAGTGGTGTGTTTGGAAAATAGGGAGATTGAATGTATCCGAGGTATAGAGTGTGTTTGTGGCAGGGGCGCTAGGAGTTGTAGGAAGATGGACAAATGAGATGTGTGGGAAGGGAGTCTGGGGCCATATCATGGAAACTCTCTCATCTTAGCCTCAGGAGTTTTGACTTATCCAGGAATGGTGGTCTGGGGGGATGACTGAAGGATTTAAGCAGGGGAGAAATGTATTTCAATATTTATGTAGAAAGCCCTAGTACATTCTTAGGGGAATGTAAAGGATTGGGGCTTTTGAAAGTCAATGTGGCAACATCTGTTGAATTACAATTCTACTCCTGGCGATCTATGCCCTAGAATTGAGGTTCTGATGTGTCAGAACATATGCATGAGGATGTTGAATGTTGCATGGTTTATAGAGGTCAGTAGCTAAACAAAAAGTGAATGCCCAGCAATGGGAAAATGGTTTAATAAGATGTGGTGTATGCACAATATGCATTAGTGTTCAGACATTGGAAAGAGTGTTTTAGGATTCTGCTGGATGACTTGGAAAGATTTCAAACTTACATCAGAAAATCAAAATGCAGCAAGATGTGTATATATTATGGTCATATTTACAAAACAAGCAACAGGTCAGAAAACCTTATAAATGTATGTATACTTAGATAAAAGTCTGTGAAAGAATGCATAAGTGTGGAGAAAAATATAAAATGATAACTACTAGGTTAAAATTAGTTGGCTGAGTTTGGTGGGGGAAGGGAGTTGCAAATATAATGGAGTGATAATAAGGTACAGAAGATTAAAAGTTGTCTGCTATCAAAGAGTACATGAGATGTGATTCTACTTAATGTAAAATTAAATATGATTTCATAAAGATAGATGGGCAGTAGAGTGCTGTGATTTCAGATTTAATGAGTTTTTCTTCTCTTTCTCTGTGTATACATATACAAGTATGTATGTGTTCACATACATATGTATATATATGTATATGTTCAATTCTTTACAAAATGTAATAGCTATTTCAATGAAGGGAGGCAGAGAAAGAAAGATCATTGGTTATTTTTTTAAAAGCAATTTTCTAAAAGAAATCACATGTTCAATTACCATAAACATTATAACACTTGTGGCTAAAAATTACATGTAAAAGCCTGTAGTCAAATGGTTACGTCTTTCAGAAAGTCCTGCTCCTTCTCATTGAATAACTGTAAACATGCAGACATGATTTTTTAACCTTGATAACTGGAGTCTGCCTTATAATTTAAACCCTACTTGGTAACTTTGCTCCACCATGCTGGCCTCATTGGTGCCCTTTGTTTGCTATACTGACTCAGAATAAAAGCCAAGTCCCCACCTTGTCCAACACAGCCCTATAGGATCTACTCCCCTTCACCCCCCACCTCATTGCTCTCAACTCATCTCCTACCTTAGCTGACTCTTCTCACGCTACTCTGGCCTCCTTGCTATTCCTCGCACATCTCAGGACACTTCTGCCCCCAGAGCCTTTGCACTTGCTGATCTCTCTCCTTGGAGCAGTTCGCCCCAGATATCCACGTGGCATCCTTCCTCTATGCTTCATCTTTGTTCAAGTGTCTCTTTCTCAATGAGCCTCCTCTGATCCTTGTATTTTAAATTGCGAGATCTGCTTCCCCATCCACCCCTAACACTCTCTAGCCTTCTTTCCTGTTCTCTTTTCCTTCATAGCACTTGCTACTTGCAACATATTACAAACATTGCTCATTTATTTTGAAAATTGACTGTTCTCTCACTTGAATGTAACATTCGCTAGAGAAGTGATTATTTGTTTGCTGCTACAGTCTAGGTCTTAAAACAATATTTGACATGTAGTAGCTAATGATATTTGTAGATGAGTGAATGAGTTGGTGGCAGGTAAAGAATGTTTGAGGGCCGTAAGAGCAGCTGCAGAAAGACTAATCAGAAGACTGTTAAAAGCTGAAGACAAAGGAACTTGAGCTCAACCTTAGTCATTAACTATGCATGTCTTCTGTTGTGAAATGATGGTGAAATTTGTTATTGTCTTTTTAGTTTAGTTTTGTTTTAAAGTTTTATTTTTAATTGACACATAACAATTGTCTTTTAACTTCCCGTTAGTTTATCTTGATTCTTTAGGCAGATCAAAAGCTCCTTGAGAGTAAAGGCTTGACATCTTCATCTCTGCTTTTCCCACAGTGGCTGGCACTTATATGAAATATAAGGCACTCAACGAATGTACAATGCTTTATTAATGATCTAATATTACTGACTTTTGCTTGACTAAGTGAATTTTAGAGTGCATTTTATTTGATTAAGATATTAGGAACTAATCTATGTTCTCATGCTGTTATACTAAATAAAGTTAATGTTTTTCCATGACAAAAGTAATATACATGCTCATTATAGAAAATTTGGAAATTAGAGAAAAGCTAACAAAAATGAAAAAGACTTTAGTTTTTATTACCCATTAAGAGCCGTTAGCATTATGTGTTTCCTTTAAATATTTTTTCTAGATGTAGCACTCTAACATTATCGTAATAATTGTATGTTTACATTTCCATTTTTGTATACTGCATTCCATACTTTACTAGCACATACATTTTTCTTTGCTATCAACTTTTGGAAATAATCATTTTAAATAAATGCATACTACATAATCATAGCTATACCGTAGTGCACTTAGCATAACTATTATTTTATATTTAGGCTATTTCCATTAACTTTTTTTTAAAGAAATGGGATCTTGCTATGTTGCCCAGGCTGGTCTTGAACTCCTGGCTTCAAGCAGTACTCCTGCCTCAGCCTTCCATTTCCCCTATTGTAAAGATCATTGGCTACTCTGTTAGACTTAATTGCCTGTTGCTTATTAGTCTCGTCATCCGCCCTTAAAACTTGGTGCTTCAGTCTTGTTATCTGTAAGATGAAGAGAATGAGAAATGACTGAGAATATCAAGGTTTATGAATGAGAGAAATACTGCTGAGCATATAGTAGGTGCTTAGTAAATATCAGATGGTCTAGAATTGAGACCTTTGGAAATTGTGGGGTGTTGATAGTCATCTTGGTGCTGTTTCCTGATTGCAGGCTGCACCTGATGCAGGTGGATTCAGTCCAGCGCTGGATGGAGGATCTGAAGCTCATGACTGAGTGTGAGTGCATGTGCGTCCTGCAGGCAAAGCCCATCAGCCTGGAAGAGGATGCGCAGGGTGACCTCATCCTGGCAGGCAGCCCTGGCCCTGGAGACCCCCTGCAGCTGCTGCTCAAACGGGGCTGGGTCATCAGCACAGAGCTGCGAAGGATTGGGCAGAAGCTGGCCCAGGACCGCTGGGCACGGGTGCACAGCATGAGCGTGCGTCTGACCTGCCACGCTCGCTCCATGGTCAGCGAGTACAGTGCTGTCAGCAGGAGCTCCTCGCAGGAAATGGGCCAGGTCAGCTGCTCTGGGATAGGGGTGGGCAGAAACTGAAAGTCAGGATGCTTTAGAGAAGAGTGGATTTGAATTATGTGGTATCTGAATCTTTGTTGCTCCAGAGGCCTTTCTCCCCTTCCAATAAAGGAGGGAAGAAGGATAGTAGAACCTTTACTGAGTTCCTACTATGTGCTGGACATTCTGCTGGATTTTTTTTATATGTATCTCATTTAAACTGCACAACCTGCAAGGTAGGAGCCACTACTGTGAGAAGCTATGTAATGGTTAAATTTATTGACTTTAATGCCAGACTGCTTGGGTTGAAATGTCAGCTCTGCTATGTGGATATTGGTAAGTCATTTAACTTCTCTGTGTCCCAGTCCCTTCATTCTAAAAGGTATAATAATAGCATTTATGTTATAGATTTGTTGTGAGGACTAGATGATTTGTTATATACAAAACACTTAAAGCAATTAGTTAAAAATATGTTAGTATTACCTTTATTTTGTAGATGAGGAAACAGAAGTTCTGAGAGACCAAATTATTTATTTAAAGTTATGGAGCAAATGGTGATAAGTAAGGTTCAATCTAAGTTTTTCTGATTTTACAGCCCATGTCTTTGAATCTTCTTCCCAAAGCCCAAAGTGAACCATGAAAAATCTCCCTTATTATTTCTTTCTTTTGTCATTCTCATTTCACCTTAGTGCTTTACCCCTTGCCTTGAAGTTTTTCTTCCTCTGCTTTGCAGACATTAAAACTTCTCTTAATTCTTCAAAACCCAGCTTAAATACTCCTTCTTCCCTGAAGCTTCTCAACTTCCTCAGCATAAATAATTGCTCAGTTTCATTTTCTTATACTCCCAAAGCAGCAGACAGTGATCTCTTCTGCCACCCATATCACACTCTGTTATAGTTTAAGTGCCTGTTCCCCAAGTCACATTACTTGATTCTTCATTTTTAATGCCCCTGAGTACTCAGCACAGCAGTTGTTCCTCAATCAATGCTTATTTAGTTGAATAAAACTGACTTATTTTCTACAGATTGAGAAGCTGCTAATGGAGAAATGCTCAGAGCTCTCGGCAGTCACAGAGAGGTAAATCTGGACCTTGGATCTCCCAGGGTCTGCCTGCCTGACCTCTGGTAGAAGGGGCTGGTATCTTCTCCCAGAGGGAAAATGGGAATGGGAGGCCTGGTGGTGGTTTCCGAGTTTCCTTTTTCTGATTTTTATCAGAAATCTTAAAAGATTCTCTTGAGTTTTTTTCTGCCCCATGTTCAGGTCCTAGGGATAAGGTAAAAGGCAGAGGAAAGGCCTGGGCATAGGAATAAAGAGAATTTTCTAGGAGTTGGTAACAAGGAAAAGGTTCCCACAGCTTTGGGAAGACCCATTGATCTCCAAAGTCAAGGCAAGAGTCAAGGCAAGGTGAAAACAGATACTCATACCCTTACACACATACACAGAGACTTCAATGCCCACAGACACTCACTTTCTCATACACAGATATATAAACACATGCTCAGACCAGCACAGAAATACACTCACACTCTCTCCTCCATATTTCACACACATAAACATACATATGTTTATACTCAGCTATGTACACACTCAGCCTCACGTGTATACACACCCAGGTGTGTGCTGACATTTTTCTTCACCCTTCCCAGTGCCTGTGTCCTGAAGATAAAACCTGGGTCTTGGCATCCCCTGAGCTCCCTAGGGTCTTTTGCTTTCTTGGGTGGAACATTGTCAGGCTACAGGGGGTGAATTTGAACCTGATCTCCCTCTTGTTTTTCTTGTCTGGAAAGAAAATTCTCAAGGTTCTCTGCACACTCTAGGCAGCCATTTCTTAAAGGACCACAGGCATTGCCATCCATGTTTACAGAGCTCAGTAGCAATACCTGGCACTTGGCACCTCTCCTTGAAGCTTCTTGCCCCTCCACTTCCACCCCAACATTACTGAGAAGATAGACCCTGGCTGCAATGATGGTAGATTCTCTAGGGAGAAGCCTAGAGGTATAGATTTTCCACACTCTGATGGCCTTTCTTCCTGGTGATGTGGGTGGTAGTCCTCATCTCAGGCCAGCACTTTTTCTGCATACTAAGAGACCAGGGGGTGAGCCAGCTGTGGGATAGTCTCTGACTCCCAGTTGTGGATGTCTTTCCTCTAGGATGCTTTCACCACACACCAGACTTGGAGGAGGTTCATTTCTGGTGCCTGCAATGTTTCGGGGCTGACCACCTGCCCTTTCCAGTGACCCACCTCACAGTTTCTTCCTTTCAGGTGCCTTCAGGTTGAGAATGAGCACGTCCTGAAGTCAATGAAGGCCTGTGTGAGTGAGACCCTGAACACGCTGGGCCAGCATTTTGGCCAGCTGCTGGAGCTGGCCCTGACACGGGAGGTACAGGTCAGTGCAGGCTGGGCTGTGGGGAGGGGTGCCTGTGTGGACCCTTGTGGGAAAGGTGGGTAAAGGGGCTGAGCCAGGCTTGGGAAAGCTACTGATGTGGACTTTGTTGGGAAACATCCTACTCAAACCACCAAAGTCAACTCCAGAGTCTGTGAAACAAAACTGTCAGAGCTGGGCTGAGGCTTCCCAAGCACCTAAGCCAATTCTGCATTTTCCAGATGTGAAAACTTGAGCCCAGAGTGGGGAGAAACTTATCCAAGGTCATACAGCAAGATGGTGGCAGAGCCCAGCGTCTCCCAATTACACTTTCAGTATCACTCCCACCACCCTCAATCTCTGTTGAGTTATTGTTCACAGTGCATCTCATGGATCCTTATTATCCTGAAAGAACTGAGGCACCTGCAGGGAATACACCAATTCTAGAAATCTTGACAACAGAGAAGAACCTAGAAAGGTCATATAGTCTAGGTCCTGCCTCTAGGCAAGCTTGTGCTTAATTCCAGAAAGAGGGAGGGCTTTGGAGCCTGACAGATCTACTTTCAAACTGTGGTTCACCATGGAGCCTTGGTTAAGTTCCTGAACCTCTCTCAGCCTTGTTTTCCTCCTCTATAAATTGAGAAACTTTCCCCAGAAGAAAAGTGAGAGGACTAAGCAGAGGCAAATGGAAGGTGCTTAGCATATAGTGTGGGTTAAATACATGTCATTTCCCTCCCTTGCCCTTTGCTATTTTAAAAACCTCCCAGTAAAGCAGATTCCATAAGGTTTTCATTATGAAAGGTATTTATGGTTATTTATAGTTACAGAAATATTGTGTTACATATTTGCCATTCTTTTCCCACCACCAAATAAAAGCCTACCACAAATAACAAATCTCTTTCCATATCGGCTCCTCTCCAAATTCAGCCTTTCTGCCGAGCCCAGAATATGCTTTCTCTTCTTCCTGCCTGTTTGACTGGTTTGGCCTTGGCCCTTCTGGCCTGACTCACATGTTGGTCCTGCCTTACCCCCACTCCTCCTACAAGGCCCCATGTCAGTGAACTGGTCCTGGGTAATATCACCCTCCACCCCAACCACAGGAAGGTTCTCAAGGGCCACTCTCTATGTTTTGACAGGGACAAAGGGAAGGAAGGGCCACAGGCTGGGGTGCTGGGGTGCTGGGGCAGGCACTTGAAACTGATCAGCCAGTGCTGACAATCACATGCAGGGGCAGCCAGTGATCAATCCTCAAGTCCAGAGGGACCCATGGGACACAAGGACCAAAATGGGCAAAGAAGTCGAGGGAGTGAAGAGCAAGAAATATTGGAGTTAGTGGTGGGGAGGGAGACCTGGAACAACTTCTGAGCAGGGGTACAGGTGCTGGATGCTGCTTTTATGCCATTTTTGTGCCCACTTGTCTGGAAGTGCCAGGTTCAATTAAAAGGGCTGAAAAGGAGATGTTAAGTTGGATTGTGAATGAAAGCCAGCTGGGTTTGGAACTAGTCATCAGTGTTTTCTATGAGGCAGTGAAGAGGCAGGGTATCTTTGATGCTTTAGGTCAGGAGAGCCTGGGAAAATCTCTCTGGGCTTGCTTGGAGCCTACTTCCCTGGCCTTTGGGCTGTATGTTTGGATCCATTCTGGTATTTCTTCATTCTGACCATATCTAGGGTGAAACTCCTGATCTGGTGCTTCTACTTCCCCAGCTGTCCCCTGCTTTATTACCAGGTCTGACCACCTGGTTCACTGATGCCTGGCTTGGAAGATGAGCAGACCAGCTCTTGCTCTGTTAGAATGGGTTCCTTATTGGCATCCCACCCCTGGTGGGATTAGGGGGGGGTGGGTGGCCACATGTCCTCCCCTCATCTGCATATTGGTTTTCTTCCTGATAACCCCCTTTCCTGTTGGTTTCCCCCTTCCCTGCCAGCATGTCCCATGGTTTCCTCCATGCCCTCCTGTGGGCTGAGCTTGCCATCCTCATAATATATTTTTGGCTGATTTTGACTTCTTTTTACATTAGAAAGTTTCCATACAGGGCAGCAGTGACATCAGGAGATATATTGGCTGAAGACAGAGTAATTTACGCTCAGCATTGTAAACATGTATTTCTTAAACTAATGACTCAAATATTGTTCCTTAGGACGTTAGTAATTATACCAGGATCCTACATTTGTGCTGTCTTGATGTGAATGAAATAAAATATATTTCTTTGCATCAAAACTTGTCTTGTGATGTGCTATTCTGTACTGCAAATCTTCCAAAAGGTCCTCATGCACTCATAGTATTTCTTGTCTGACCTGAGCTTCTATAGGCAGGGATTTTGGTTTGTTTTGCTCATGCATATGTATCTAATAACTAGAACAGTATCTGGCATAGAATGTTAAGCAACATATTCCAAACTTTCAGGGTCACAGATTTAAAAAGTATTATTAATGCACCTATTTACTTCTTCTGAGATGCTGGTGTTTTAGGAAATGCAATTCAGGAAACATTCTTTTAGCACTACGAAGTCATGTGGGCTCTTGAGCAGAGGAACAAATCTCCCCACCCACTCCACCCCAGTATTAAGGGCTCCTTGGGCTCTTTCAATTATGGTTGGGAAAGACTGGTACAAACTGAGAAGTCCTGAAGGAAACTCCCATTGTTATACAGTCGGTCTGGACTGAAGTTGTTGAAGGAAACCCAACTTCCCACACGCTGGAATGAGGCCTTCCTGGCTGAGATGAACAAAGTATGAAAATGGAATAGATTGTACTAACCTAAGAATCTGAGACTTTGGATTATTCCTAGAGTGAAAGGATTTAAGTTTTTTCTTTTACTAATTTTTTTTCCAGGGAACTTTAAAATGGGATAGAAGCATATTAAAATTTTGGAAATCTTTATGTTTGTTATCTGATAAGTATGTTTGGATTATCTTTATATTGCCATTTAATTTCATTGCAGCTTCTACTTACCTATATTGGGCAACATGGGTGAGCAAAATCTGCTCAGTGGGAGAGTGGAAAATAGAATAGGAAGCAAATTTTAATGCTTTTACTTTTAGGAATAATCCAAAGTCCCAAATTCTTAGGTTAGTACAGTCTCTTCAATTTTCATACCTTGTTGATCTCACCCAGGAGGGCCTCATTCCAGTGTGTGGAGAGTTGGGTTTCCTTCAGCAGCTGTAGCCCAGGCTCTTTCTTCAATAATGAGAGGGGTTCCTTCAGGACTTCTCAATTTATACTAGTCTTTCCCAACCATAACTAAAAGGGCTCAAAAAGCCCTTAATACTGGATACATGATGCTATCATAGCACTACCTATATATTCTCAGAAAGTTAAAGTAAGCCAATCTTCAATCCCTAAAGAATTTCAGAAACTCCAGACAACATTTTGTCCCAGGATGTCACCCTTAGGGTTGCCAAAGGCCTTATCAGATAGATGCTGATCAGTAGCCGAGAAAAAAAAAAGGATGTGTGACTGAGACTGTCTTGGTTGCAGCCTTGGCAGGATGTTAGTTAGTTTATTTCAGTTGGATACAGTCTATAAAGATTTGTGAACATACACTCACTAGGGGAAAGTATCCACCATAGGTCAATTATGTTACTATGTTTACCATACATGGGGAAAAATGCCTCCTCTTCTCACTGATGGGCATTTGAACCTTTTTTCTTTTCCTGCAAAGTCAGGCATTTGCAACTTCTTTACTAGGACTTGCTTGATTTGCATTCTTTCCCATCCAGCATATTTAAAACATCTTAGTTTCTAGCTCCCTCAAAACACTGTGTTTCTGCCACCCCAGCATGCATTGATTTGGGCTTCTTGAAGTGACAGACCAGTAGTCTTCAAACGACTTCAAATGCACTGCATTCCCCAGGTTCCCAAAGATTTCCCAGGAGAAATGCAAGCACATATTCTTTTAAGGAAATCTTATTTCCAGATATTTAATTTTCATTTGTTTTCTTTCTTAAAAAGGATCTTCCCAATAATACACTGAGTTTTTTTTTATAGGCCTTCTATTACTTTCCAAAAGGAATACTCTTCACTCATCCCAAATCTAACAGTGCATTGCCTTGCCATGCAAAAATCTGGGTATGGGAGTGGAGAATCAAGCAAAGGAAAAGCCTTCACTTATGAACCATTAAGACCCTTAGGCTTCCATGAATTATTTCCATGCTTCATACAGTTTATGTTGAGAGTGCCTTTAGAAATTTTGTATTTTTTCCGGTGTGAGAAGTTTCTCAATTCAGATATATGGTAGTGTGTGTGTGTGTGTGTGTGTGTGTGTGTGTGTGTGTGTGTGGAGGGATGATTATGAAAGTTGAAAGTTTTCAATTTATTTTATCCCTTCCATCCATTTATTCTCAAATAGTGGATGGCTCTTGAGGGACATTCTCCTTAGACCAAAGCAAAGAGAGCACTGGTAGGACACATCAAGCACTAAAAATTGTTTTTTTTTAGGATGTTATATCTGAGCGAGTTGTTAGGAAAGCACTACACTCTGAAATCTAATTGTGAGTCCTTTATTGCCAGCCACCGAGAGTCAGCTCACACTCAAAATCTCACGGCCCTGAGGAAGGGGTTTGATTTCCTTTATATGTTGCTCAGGGTAAGGGGGCAAAGTGGAATTTTACAGAAGTAGAATAAGCAAGTTAGGGGAGGAGGCTGGTAACTTGTAGGCAGGAGGCTTCCATGATTGTTGATTAAGTAAGAGTATACACAAGTGGTTCCCATGATTGCTGGTTACCAAGGGGGGCCTTCAGTGTTTTCCATACAATCAATCAAGGGGGTATTCACAATAGCAAGTGGGCTTGTCAAGCAGGATATGGTTACAATGGTTATATGTTTCTGTAGTTCTAAGCACAACATGACCCAGTACAGTGTGGCCCAGGTATGCACTCAAGGGAGAAATGGTGGGGGGAGAAGCCAAGATGGAGTCAGTCAGGCTCACATTTAAGATGGAGTTGGTTTGGTTCATCTCAAGGACACATATATAAATGCAAGCAGTTCCTTGTAGCTATTTTTCACACTAATTCCTAGGATGTGACATTAGCTGGAAAAAAGTGTCTTTGAAGAGCCAAAGACTCTAAAGGTTAATGACACTGATTCTTTTAAATGTAACTGAAATATGCTTTTGAGAACAATCAAAATTTTCAAGATATAGTGGATAAAATACAGATATTAATTTTATATTTTTAAAAAATTTGTTGCACATTATTTAAGGTAATGAAGTCTATTTTGCCAAAATATTTTTTGAATTATCTACACTACTTTTTACTGCCTGTTAACAAAAGAAAAAATTAATTGCTAGAAGTTATACTAATTAGATTTAAGCATTATATACCTTTTTTTTTACTTTAAATACATAGGGAAATTTGATCATGAGAGCTACTAAAATTAATTGACTTATTTACGATTTTTAAATTCTCAGTTCTTATTTATTCCCTAAATACACCAAAGTTTAATACATATGCACCCATTTACTAAAGGAATACTGTGCTTTTTAAATCATATTCTTAGATTTGTTATTAACTTAGATTGTTAACACATATTACTTTGCATTATTACATATTCAGTAAATTATTTTATCTTGGCTTTATAACATGTACAAATAAATCAAATTTTATTTTAGGTCTAATTTATTTGAATATTGACACTTTTTGGATTTTTTCCCATAGAGAATAATCTTCATAATTATTTGTCAGTAGATTTTTGCATTTCTTGAAATACATATAGAAACATTTCTTAAATAGAAATGAAGTCTGGTCTTCATTAAGAAAAAGTTAACTCTGACTTGGCTGATTGGGTTAACTAAAAGAACTATCTTTGCCAATTAAGTTATAGGGTGCGTATTTTTCATAAATTAAGTAAGTAATTGCTTCAAGCTTTTGAAAAAACATATTTGAAGAACAAAAATACTTTATTGAAAATTGTATTGGCAATGAAATTTATAATATTTTGATTTTGCCAATCCTTTCAGAATAATTTGGGTGACTCAAGGTGCTCTTAAGTGAAAAAGTAATGGTTGTAATTCATAGTTATTTGATAAGTCTTGGTAAAGTACTTTTGGAATTTTTCCCAGAAATTAAGAAAGTAAATGAACAGCTCTAATGATTGGGTAACAAATGCTTTTGCAAGTCAAGTCTTTTCCAATTCTTTGCTTCTGTCAGTTTTGAGGAAGACCAGTTTAGAGGAGTTATCAGCTGCCAGATTATTAAAAAAGTGTTTGATGATAGATTGCTATGTGATTATGTAACTTCGAAGGTGACTTAAGGGGTTGAGCAATGTACACAAACTACTCTCATTCCCCTCTGTTGATTTATGGGAAAAAGATTTTTTGGAGTTTACATCTAAAAATATAGCATTAAGTCAGTATTCAATCATGGATACATAAATGAATTAGCCTAAAAAGGATAAAAAGCCTCATTCATCTCATTTAGAGATATATTTATTTTAAAAATTAAATTTGTATAACTTACAATTATTTATCAAAATTTATAACCTATTTATTTCATTTTGACCAATTGGGCTGATAATAATCCTCAACCAAGAAAAGATTTTTTTTTTTAATACAGACCCTGATAGTAACAGGAAATAACATTTCAAATTTCACTAATAAATGTAATAAGGGTGATCAATAAAACACTTTAAAACTTAAATATATTACATTAAATTCTGAAGGAAAATTGAAATGGGAATATAAATTTAATGGAAGATGCAGAATGCTAAAAAAGAGATTATTCATGTATTTTTAAGTGTGAATGATGATGGTATCAAGTTATTTTGGTATTTAGAATCTATTGAATACATCTGAAAGAGTGATGTAATGGTTTTATTTTACATCAATATTTGCAATCTCTGGAAGTTACATTCTTTCCAACTTTGCTTTTTAAACTTATGATAAAAAATTTAGCTGTCAAATTAAAAATGTGCAAGGGTTCATATATTTTTCAAAATGTTTTTAGGGTTAAATTACAAAAAATATTCTTTTGACGTAAGATACACAGGTGCTTCTCATTCTGTGTCAGGAGGGCTGTTGTCCCTGTCTCTTGCTAGAGAATTGCTTAAACTTTAAGATCCCTATCTGCTGGGAAGGGTTTTCATTTGGTTTCCACACTTGCTGCATTTGAAAATCATCCTCAGCAGATACCTGAACTGAGGCCACTCTTGATGTTCCCGAATTCTGAGTCCAGGAGGGCCAGTACCTTTGCCAGGTGCTTCTCAGAATAGCATCTTCCTATAGCTTTTGAATATACCAGTTTTGAATAGTATTTCTTTCTGCTACTTTTTTTTTTTCAGTAATGAACTCTGCCTCCAGTGTTCTCTTTCCCTCTGTTAAACCCCTATTCCTTTTAGAGAGACCCATTTGAATTTCTAGCAATTTATTCTTCTTCTCATGTTGGTCTTTTTCCTTTTCTAACTCAGAGTGAATGCAGCATCTGGATCTGAGCTACTTTTCTGCTTTTACTTCCCTTTGCTTTCTGACACATTCTTTTGTTTTTCCAACAAACTAATCTAGGTGTTGAGATTTCCCCCGATTGAGAGAAATGAAATTAAGTTTTGGGTCTGTCAAATACTTTAGTTCTAAGAGATCTTATCCACGTTTATGTTCCTAAATTGGATATTCCCACTTAGGAGGTATTTTCCCATCCAACCAATAGCTCATCTAAACCTGGATATAATTATTATTTTGTCTATCTTCTCTTCAGCACATCCAATCTTTCTGTGCTTCCCTCAGAGTCCTAATTCATGCATTTCTCCAGCGAGTTCTGTTAGGACAAAGGAAATACTGCAACCCTACTTCAAAAAACTTTCACCTGAGATGGTTTATCCAGTAATCCTTCAAATAGTTCATGTTGGTCTCTGTAGTCTTTTCCTGTGTTCTGAGCTCTATTATTAAAACATTAAAAAAAAAACCCAACAGCAATTGCTTTTATTGTATCTCATGATTTTAAGGGTCAGTAATTTGGATGGGGCTTGCATAAGTGATTCTTCCATTCCGTGCAAGAACAACAGATGTGGTATTCAGCTGGCAGGTAGCTTGAAGACTGCTAGACAGTAGTATTCACTTGCATGTATGGTGCCATGGAGGGGATGGCTGGAAGGCTGGTCTTAGCTAAGCGTATTGATAGGGATCCTACAAGTGGATTTTCTAGCATGATAGTCTCAGAGTTATCAAACTTTTGATATGGAAGCTCAGGGCTCCCAAAACAGTATTCCAAGATGCCTGGGTGGAAGCTTCAATCAAGGCTTTTTATGACCTGGCCTTGGAAGTCTTAAGACCACTTCTGCCAAATGCTGGCTTCTATTGGTTAAGCAAGGCATTAAGACCAGCCTAGATTCAAGGGAAAAGGAATTAGAATTCATCTGTCTATAAAATAAGTAGAAAAGAATTTGTAGCCATCTTTAATCTACCCCATCCTGTCAATAATACCAGCATTTTATGCAACCCCTTTGCACAGATGGCTACTCTGCTAGGTTTGATTATCTACTTTCTATCCAAAGCTTTACAGAGAGATCTTACAATATTTTCCTGGCTCCTTCTGAGGAGCTCATGCCAATTTGGTTTTGAGAGTTTACCTCCCTTCTGATAGATTTCTCTGGGTTGCAGTCACTCTTTTTCAGATTGACAAACAATGAAAAATACATTTTTTCTTTTCTAATTCCTTATCCAGAGAAGTTAAACTGCATGCATCTCCTTAGCCCCCTTTTATCTCTTTCCCTTGGTATTTAAGATCTTACTTTTTTTGTTTCATATCTGCCTAGTATGAATTTGAAGGAAATATTTGTCATTCAAGCCTCAGCCTATCTTCTTTTACTTTTTTTTTCATTCTTTTACCACTCTTCTCATGATATAGAGTGAGGCATATTTTTAAAACTTCTTCAATTCTCCTTGGTTTCCTGAAGAAAATACCTTGATTGTAGAGACTCTGTCAGTTTGAGGCAGACACTAAGGTAGTAGACAGGCAATTACTATGGTGGATGCAGAGGAGGAAGCAGAAGCAGGCATGGAAAGCCATGTTGCAGGTCTGACATCTGAGAAAGAGAAAGGAGGAAGGAAAAGACTCAGACAGGGAATCAAGCCAAAATCTCCTGATGCAGGAGTCCCCTGTCCCACAGTCATGCTGGCTCAGTTATAGCTGGGGGTAGCTTAGGGGAAATGTGGCTTTGGCAAGAATACAGGGTGGATCCACAGGGGCAGTTGCAAGGTCCTCACTGACAAGCTCTGGTTACTAACACATAGTGTTAGTTGTGAAGGGAATGGGAAGCCAGGATGAAGACTCACTCTCCTATTTGGTGAGCGCTATTAATGAGACTGGAGAGTAGTCTTGCCTTGAGGCTTCCATCTCCACTAGTCCAGGTGAGGCCCTGCCTACATTAAACAAGATGGATTTACTGACCTTCAAAAATGGGACATTTAATTCAGAGAAGTCAGGGCCCAGCTCCTCCGTAGACCACATTTGTAATCTTAGTCAGGTCTACGTCTGTTTCTTCCACTACAAAATGAAGACTGGACAGATTATTTCTGAGGTCCTTTCCAGCTCTGACATATGGTGATATTTAGGGCCTAGAAGATTTCAGTGGCATCTTTGATTTCGTCTTTCCAGATTCATACTGTGGAAAGGATGCTTACAACTTTTCTTTGTCAGAGATCTGATTCACTGAGACATATCTGAGGTATAATTACTGTATATATGTGTATAGACATTAACATGAAATTATTCACAAATTTAAATTGTCTAATATTAGCAGCTGATTGCAAAAGACATTGGGTTTGAATTGTTTAATGTAATGCTAATTTGCTTCAAGTGCAAACACTAATCAGGAACATTAGGTAATTATCATTTAGGTACAGGACCCCAATATATGAAATCTGCATTTTCATGTGAGCGTTAGTATCACACGTGTAGCTGCTTACGGTAACGATGGGGAAGAATTCTAAGAAGTGTGATCATTACAGAGATTTGTAGTGACAAATCTTGCTTATTAATTTTACCTTTTGTTGAAATCTCTAACAAGAGGCATCTATCAAAACTTAGAGCATAATTTTTATATTTAATGTAGTTTGATTAAATACACACTTAATCTTAGACTGCTGTATCTAGATTAGCATAATGCCTGTGTGTGAACAATTTCATAAATTTGAATAAAGAAGACAAAAGGGAGAGCAATTTACCTTGAGCCTCAAACCTCTTAATTTTAATCATTTTACAAACAGGGCAACCAAAGTATAAGGAGCTTATCTTAACTGCACATGATCACAAAATTATAACTGCTTACAATTTTATTTTGCTTTCACCTGGCAGGTACCATTAGAAGTCCTTTATATATATTGACAACCTTAAAAATGGACACAACTCCCTTAAAATATATAAATTGTTATTTACACCATTTTATTTATTTATTTATTTGAGATGGGGTTTTTCCTATATTGCCCAGGCTATTCTTGAACTCCTGGACTTGGCCATACCCCCTGCCTCAGTCTTGTAGGTAGCTGAGACTTATAGGCATGTACCACTGCAGCCAGCTTATTTTTACACCACTTTATAGATGAGGAAACTGAGACAAAGAAAGGCTAAGCTGCTCCAAGTGTTGCTCTTAAGTGTCTTTTCCTTAACACCAGTGTTCAATTAAAAATAAATTTCACTTTAATGTTTTAAAATAAACCTGGCAACTGAAACCGCATGAGTGGCTGCTCAGAGCACCCAGGTCTGGAGATCTTACTTTCTTGCATGAGGCCCTCAAAGGTTTCTCTTCCCAGTCTCTGTGTTCATTCTTTCTAGGAGAAACTGAGCTACTGGCCTTAATTAGCAGGAAGGAATCCTTTATAATCAATGAATCACATGCTCCAAAGCAAATGGCAGATGATGAAGTGGTTTCAAGTTACATAAAAAACGTTCCCCCAGAAATTAGCTAAACTTTTCTAGAAATAATCTTCGTATTGTATTTGTTAATGAATCTTTCATTTGCTTTCCTTCCTGAATCTCCCTTGGTCTTATGTTCAGTCATTTCCAGCGCCTCTCACCGCTACCCTCAGGTTCTTCAGCCTTGATCAGTGTGACATTCCTCACCTAATTTCCCACCCTTTGACAGGATTCCCAGTGTTGCTATTTCGATTTGGCCATACCCCCCAAACAATAAGCTACTGGAGAAGGCAAATGTCCAAGAAAAAATATCCCTCAAGCAGTAAACTATCGTGGAATACTTCTCTTGACTTAACCCTTGAACCCATCACTCAGCTGGAGTTCACCGTTGGCTAATAGGTGTTCAAAATGAGCAAATTCTTTGGTCATAGCTGTAGCCACTCATTGGCTTTCAACTTGATGGTTTGTTAATTTAACTGATGATTTATGTTCTCTTTAGGAGCCAGTAATATTTGCTGAGCCCATCAATGTTGGGGACTGATTTTCTGAGGGACTAGGGCAAGGCTAATTATTGCCCATGTCCCAGGGGTTTGAAATGATCCCATATCTCTAAAATGTAGCTTAGACTTCACCTTGACTCATATCTTTCCCAAAGCTAGAACCTCATTGTCCTCACAGTGGGGCAGTGGATAGGGGTAGGAGTAGATTCCATGGTTACGATTAGGAGCATGGGCCCACTGGTGTTCCACTAAAATGAGCAGAGGGTAGAGGTGGTGAATAACTAGCTAACTTTTCTCTCTCTCCTTAGGCACTGGTGAGAAAAATTGATGCCTCGGACAATATCTACACCACAGAGTCCACCACAGGGAACCTGTTCAACCTGACCCAGGAGGGGGCTCCTTTGTGCCGCATCATAGCCAAGGTGAGCTTCATGATTAGGGGCCAAAATGGCAGGCCTGGGGAAGTACAAGAAAGCTCGCTTGTTCAATGGGAATAGCTGGCTAAGGAAGTCTATCTTGGCCTCTGCATTAGCTTGCTGAGTGACCTTGGGAGAGTCACCTATCCTATCGGGGCCTTGGTGTCTCCATTTTTAATAGGTGGCTAGCTAGCCCCTCTGATTTCATTTCCCATTTGAGACAGAAATCTGGTACCCTCAGAGCCTCTATCATCTTTCTTTATGCAGTGTATGTTAGAAATATCAACCCTCCTTCTCCATCTCCACACATCCTTCCCTTCCTGGTAGCTGTGGTGTCCTGAGGTCCATGGGATGTGGTGATTTAGTGAATAAAGAGACCATCTGGCATGTGGCATTTTGGGTGATCTATTGACCTTATATGGCTCCCTGACATCATGGTTGTAAGACATGGGCTGTCTCAAACACAGTTCAAAGAAAAGGTTTTTTTTTTTTTTTTTAATATAGACGTGTGTATAGCTTAAACTCTATCACATCATTTAATGCTGCTGCCATAACAACCTACACCCCATAATAATTAGCAGTAACATTATCAGGAGAAAGAGGAGAACAGGTCTACAAACATGACCTTTGCCACAAACTCAGAGGCATCTGTTTTCTGGGTTCCCATCCAGTGCCCTCAGTCTCTTTTTATGTCCCTTAGAATCTTGTGAACCTCAGCATCTGCCTATGATCCCTGGAAAAGCAGGAGGAGAATCTGGGTCCTCTATTGTTTTGTCACCAAGGATACAGGCCAGTGTTCAGCAGGCATCAAGACAAGATGAGCTCTGAAATACACTCAGTCTCTGCCTGTCCTAAGCTTTCCTACTCCTCCCCAAAAAGGAGGCTATACAATTTTCTGAACAAAATAAAATGCAAGGATTTGCTCAAGGATTACAAGAAGGGAGAAGAATGCAGGCTAAACTGCAAAGCAGGCTTGATTCGAGTAATGCATCTCAATTCTGTTGGCATCCTTTTAGGCCTTCCTGTCAGTTTCTCCCTCTCCCAGGCTGAAAAGGAGCCCAGAGACAGCCTCCCTCTCTCCTCTGGCTCTCTCTGTTGGTTGGGTCCTACATTCTGTCCATGGGTTGGGGTGGCTGTAGCTGTCCCAGCTGCTTGTCTGAGGAGAAATCAGAGGAAGGACAAGGACATAAGTTATGGCCTTCACACCTTTTGTCTTTGTGATTTGAATGTCTTTCTCTCTTTTGCCACTTGGAAAACTCTTACTCAGCATTCCACACTCAACTCTGTATTCTTCTGTATTGCTTTCCAGACACCCTCCCACCTGTGATGTCTAAAAAGAGTAGCAGGCACTGTCTCAGCACTTACCATATTCTATTTTCTTATGTGTTTTAAGCTGTGTGCTTTTTAAAGACAGAAACATCTGAATCATCTCTGTGTCCTTAGTGCCTAGTGCAATGTCTGCACAAAGTGGGTACTCAAAGAGTATGTTGAATGAGAAGGTTACAAATTCATAGATCCAAAATCTCTGAGAGTTGGGAGAGAACTGAAGTTCATTAGACCTTCAGCTTCGGTAGGGGCTTCTGAGGGGCTGTTGAGAATTCAATGGATCATCCTGTGTCCAGAAACAGATTCACTGGGTGTGAAGTATTTTAAATAAACCCCCTTATCTCTCATGTCCCCAATTCTAATGCAAGCTCTCAGAGTACTATACTTTAAGAGCTGGTATGGTACTCCCTAACAACATTTATACTCAGGATGGATTAATATATATTGGAAGAGAATTCACATATATTTGACTCTATTATACTTCTGACACTATATCAATGAGATCTCATGTAATTTTTATGATTCTGTGAGGAGGGTGGTACTAACATTTTATACAAACGAAGACACTGAGGAACAGAGAAAGTAAATAACTTGCTCAAGATCATATACCTAGCAAGTTGAATTGAAGGTATTCAAGTTGTGAACTTTGATTCCCAAGGATTCGTTGCACTTATATCATATGCCTGGGAGTGGATCTTGGATTTGTAAGGACAGAAGCTTATAGAATTATTGGGGCCTTACTTAAGTAAAAGATTATAGAGTTATGAATTCAAAGTGGGTATTTATTTAGGACGAGAAAATAATTCAGGAATATTTCTAAAAGGCAATTCTATACCAGGTTGGTTTGCAATAATTCATCTACATGAGAAAGTGATGCCAAACACATTAACATGTCCTACGAAGCTCAAACCAAGCATGTCTCTCACACTCAACTTCATGGCTGGATCTGAAAAATGCCTGCTGCCACTCCAATACTACTCTTGGAGAAGACTAATTCAAAAAGGAGGGTGGTTTTCATTAATTCCAATGGAGGTTGTAACTCATTAGCTTCATGGTTAACTTGCCCCTGAACTTGGCTTCAAGACACTTAGAACAAATATAGGTAACTGGTAGCCCTAGCACCTCAGTAAGGTCTTTTGTTTCCTGTTTCCATTCTCCTTTATCACTTGAGATATGACATCATCATCAGAGACAGAACCAGGGGTCTAACTGGTAGCAAAGTTATGTCCTTCAATAGACTCAGGTTGCTAGTCACAGGAAGATGCCCCAGAAACAGTGGTTCCCAGTGCCCATTCTGTATCACAGTCCCTTAGGGAGTTTGTGGAAAACACAGCTACTTGTGTCCTACCCAATATTTCCTGGGGTCCTTGGGTAAGACGTAAGAGTCTTCATTTTAACAAGCTCTACAGGTAATTCTGAAGCATGGCCAGACTCTCAGAATCACTGATTTAAGCCCTGAGCAGGGTAAATGCTTGTCAATTCTTGTGAGTGGAGAAGTGAATTGTATGTAATAGCAATAGCTAACATTTGAGTGTTGCTGTGTCCTTAATGCATTACATACTTCATTTCTTTTAAGTCATGAAACCATTCTATAAAGAAGGTACCATGTTGTTACCATCAATAGTTGAGGAAATGGTTTAAGGAGCTTATTCCAGATCATGCAACTGACAAGGAGTAGAGACAGAATTGAACCCCAGTCTCTTTAATTTTAATTCAGAGTTCATGGTCTGAAATCCCACAGTGGTGACTTCTGGTTCAATCCATGGCCCTTCAGGTCCTTGAGCCAAAGTGTGACTCAGGAGTTCTCAATCCTGGATACACGTTAGAACTACTAGGGAGCTTTTTTTGGATTCTGATTTAACTGGTCTGGAGTAGGTCCCGGGATGAATATTTTAGCTTTCCAAGTGATTCTACTGTGCTAAATGGGTTGAGGATGTCTACTCTCTTTTGGGAGTCATTTAAATGTATTTAACCTGAAGAACTTGTGGTCATGTTGGGGCGAACGGGATGGAAGAGGTAGCATTGGATATGTTTTCTCCAAGGCTTCTGTGACTCAAATATTTAACTTGGTCAAGAATGCTGACTGTAGATTTTTGTCTTGGTGCTGTGGGGGGACAGCAAACAGCTCCAGCCTCTGAGTTCAGACTCACTCAACGTTAGTTTAATGATTAACCCCAAATAGTAAGTAGATGAATTTCTTTTGGAACAATGATCATTTTTCCCTTTCAAAATGAATTGCAAACACATGCTGGGTTTGGGCTCTCTGTATGGATCTGAGGTCTAGGTGGGAAAAGGACTTCTGAATGGTGCATGGGTCTGAAGATGTTTTATGTTTTGTAAAGAATGGGCCTTAGAAGTTCCTGGGAAGGAAACTTTGCTGGGCAGGAGCTCTGAAGCTCTGGGTGTTCTTTTTAGGATCTGGGCACTCAAGGTCTGTTTCCATGTGCCGCTTGATATAGACAGCTCCTACCACCTGCCTGCATTTGTGCTTCATGTTCAGGAAAGCAGAGAGGGGACATGCATTTGGTTGTAAGTCAAGATGTTGTTTGGCATCCTGCAAAGTCAGTCCCCTGTCAGGACCAGGCCTTAACTGCAGTTAAACATTAATCCCAAACATTTCCAGTGGTAGAAAGCGGGGAAAAGGCCTGTGTTGGGACAAGAGGGCAGCTCTCATCCCAGCTCTGCCGCTAGCTCACTGAAGGAGGTTAGCCAGACCACTGGGAATTGACTCCTCCTTTGTGGCCTGAGGATGCTGCTGGACTGTATATTTAAGACACCTTCCAAATCTACCATGCTGCCTGACTTTCCCAGTGTTTTCATGGGAAAAATAAGGATGCAATTTTACTTTTATCCTGTTCTGTTTAAAACACAAGGCTAAGGTGAACTATTTTCCATATTTAGTCATCACTTCCTTCATTTCTGTCCACAGGCTTCTCACCTGTTCCATCCCCTCCTCAGCTACTCAGAGATCTCACATGCCCCTAACACTCCCCTGGGCTCTCAAGTGCCATGCCCAGGAGTTGTTTAAAGATTTGGAGTTATCTTTTGGTTATTTACATGGGCCATACCCTCCAGAGCCTGCCAAGAGAGATACTTGAGTCTCATAGAATATTAACAACAACAATGATAATAATTACTATTTATTGGTGGTGTCCTATGTGAACAGGCCCTGTGCAGGGACTTTCACACAGTTGTTGTATCTTGTTCACGTGCACCCCTCTGAGAAGAGTATCAGTGACCCTCTTTACAGGTTAGAACTCCAGGACACACAGTGGTTGAATACCTTGAGCAGTTGACTCTTGAAACCAAATTTGTTTGACTCCAGCTCTGGAGTCAGTGCTATTTCCTTTCCACCAGCTCAGTTGGTTAAAACTTAGAGTCTTTCCCTATCCAGACAAAACTCTGCTACAACAAATCTGTCTCCCTCTTAATCAGTATTTCCTCTTTCTCTGCTCCTGGTCCACTGCACGGTGATCAGCTTGCTTGCTCTGGGTATAAGGCTGGTGGAGGTCAAAATTGGGAGGCACTTGTCGGTGCTGGGGGTGAATGGGAGAATCTGAGCTTTCTGAAGCCAGAAGTGATCAACTCTGATAATGATGGTGGTGATGACAGCTGTAGTAGCAGTAGTAATAATAAATTTATTTTTATAGCACTCACTTTGTGCCAGATAATGTTCTAAGGGCTTTATACAAACAGCATATTTGAACCTCCCAACAATCCTCTGTGGTAAGCAGGATCTACCCCCATTTTCCAGATTGGGGATCTAAGACAGCAAAGAGGTCCACAGCTAGTAAGTGACTGAACTGGAATCTATACCTGGCTGTTGGGCAGCAAAGGCTATGCACCTGGTTACTGTTCTGAACTGCTTCTCAGCAGCCCCTCCTCTTCTTCTTCCTCCCACCTTCCTCCCCATTCTTTTCCTTCCTCCTACCCACCTTCCATGCCCATTGTTTACTCAAGCGTGGTGCTATGCTTTCCATTCACCGTCTCCTCTGATGCTCCGACAGTCTTTCAATATGTTATAATTCCCATTTTGAAGATGAAGAAACAGAGTTTCAGAAAGGACATAAATAATTTTTTCAAGGTTATACATATGAAAGCAGAGCTGGGATTTTACCTGGGTCTGTAGATTCCAGAAGCTTAATCTCAACCTTTTGATCTGATGTTTAGGGTCCAAGGGATAGAGTAGACAGAGTGTTGAAGCAGAGAGAAGATTCAGGGAGGACTTCCATCTTTCCAGCTCATCCTTCCATCCCATCTTTCTGGGCTGGAAAAGGGAGTTCCTGAACCTTCTCTTTGGGAGAAGATGGGAGACTAATTCCTCCCACAGAATCACTGTGTTTGGTTTTCCAGTTCCGACAGTGAAGTAGCAGCTGGGAGTCTCTGACAAGCACTGGACAGCATCCTCACCTTGGATGCTCAGTAGATTTACCCAATGTGTGACAATGTGGGGCAGTGACCTAGTGGCCTTCCTTATCCACCTATTTGGGGCCTTCATCTATCTGAGCTGCTTCTGGGAGATAACTTGGGCAACCTATCTGAGGCTTGTCCTCTCAACTTCTTGGGTTCCTCTGAAGGCTAAAGAATAAGCACAGACCTCTCTGTGATGATGGTGGCAAACCCCATCCCTTCCCCTGTGCAGGGCACAGAAAACTCCTCTGGGCTTCATCAAAATTATCCCCCCCCACCACCACTAACTCCTCTGTTAGTCCCTCCACCAGCAGCCCACACTCCCCACAAGTGATTTCTTCCCACTTTATGACAGTTCATCCCAAATCTCTCTGAATAATTCATACTGTTATGTGGCTGGGCTCTGAGCCCGGAGCTTTCTATAAAATTAAACAAGCTTCAGCCAACAGTGTGATTCTGCTAGCTCAGGACATTCCCAGCTTCACTCCAGGATGAGTGCTGCACTTGGATCTTGAATGGGGGCTCCAGAGTGGTCCTCAAGAACAATCCATCTTATTTCCTCTATGGCCTCCTTCCTCCTCTCTCCTCCCACATATCCTGGCCCTTAGGGCCTCTTTCATGAGATTATGAGACACTCTTCTAACCAGGAAGCCTCACATAGCCTGACCCTTACCCACTGTCCAGAACCAGGTAGTAGGCCTTTCCACATGCACTAACTCAACTGTACCCTCAAAAGCTCAGACATATAGCTATTGTAGCCCATTTTTAGTCTAACACAACCAGCATCAAAGCCGGGATTTAGACTAGAATCTCCTTCTTTTGGATCCAGGAATTTCCCCCTCCCTTTCCTGGTAGCTAAAAATGCTAAGAAGGCCATTTTTCATAGGCTTGAGAGAGATGTAATGAGACTCCAATGCAAATGCATGCAGAGGCTTAAATATAGTTGTGCTGGGCTCAGTAACTCCTGAGCCAAAGGAGGGCTGCCACATTCATCCTGGCTCAGGCCTCACACATGTTCTTTGGCACTGTTTCTTCATTGTCTGCTGCAGATGTAAATGTCTGTCAATCAGTCATCTCTCTCTCTCATCTATCTACATATATATATATATAGAAATAATATAATATGATTTATACAATATGTATATTTATAATTTATATAATATACAATATGTAAATGATTTATACAATATGTTTAAATATAAATAATATTTATACAATATGATTCAATATAAGCACACACATATATAAATATATCCAATATGTAAATATATAGATATACATTTACATCTGGAGGAAGGCTAGTAATGACCAACAGGACTGGCTGAGGAGAGCTTAGGACTTCTATTTCTTTTCTTCTCATTTTGAAGAGTAATCTGGTTTTGCTTCAGTGATTTTCTGAGTGAGATCTGTATGTAGAACCTTCATGCAGATGTCCCAGGAGCCATGGGAAAGTAGGAAGGCAGGAGTAAAGGTTATGGAACAAGAAATCGAGGGGTAAGTGTCTGTCTCATGCCAGACATTTTTATTGGAGTAATTATGTGCATTTAAAATCAGAATGGTTCTGTCTTGACCCTTTTACAACCCTCCACCCTCTGAGCATGTTAGGGGCTCCTGCTCTGTGCTCCCTTAACCCTCCCTGCACCCCCAACCACATGCCATTGCTTCTTTACCCAGCTTTGTATCTACTTTTAAAGTCATCTGCCTTCTCTATGAGACCATGAGTTCAGTATGGACGGGACTGAAGCAGTCTTGCTCAGTGTCCAGCGTGATGTCTGGCATATAATAAACCATTAACATTTTTGAATGCACGAATGAATGTACCAGCCCTAAGCTATGCCCTTTCACACCAAAAGAAATGAGGGGAATTCAGCCACCCCAAAGGGAATATAAAAGTTGTGATCACTCTTAGCTGATTCTAAAATGTCAGAAATTATGAACTCCCCCCTGAGTTGGATACCTTCATCTTGATCCCTGAAGTGATCAGCAGCAAAACTCTTAGAATGAAAAGGGCCCATGAGCCTAACATTTTGGAGTGGAGGGGGAAAAGAAGATGTGGGATTCAGCTACTTTGGTGAACCTGTGCTGGGCTGCTTCTTTCAATTTCCCATTCATTGTTTTATCAGTCATTCACTTCTGTATCCTCAGCACACATGAAATTGAGCCTGGCACATAGTATGTGCTTTTGTTGCCAGAGTTCTCAAAAATCTGATAGAAGGTGGTCTTTTGCTGAACTTGCCTTCTTCCTGTAACATTTTGCTCAGTTTTGGGAACCAGTGCAAGGAGGTTAGTCCCAGGAGTGATAAGGTTAAAAGTGAGTGCCCTGAGGGACCCAGTTCAGATCAGTTGCTCATGCATTATTTACTGCTGCCAACCCTAGGCACCCTGCCTGCCTTCAGGGTTGGGGAGAGAGAGAGAGATCTAGGCAAAGCTAGATGTGGGGTATCCAATTCCTACCACTCTGGATGCCCAGGTAGTGTTGCCACTGGTTTGCTGGGCACCTTGATTAGTCACTCTAGTGATCTCTTGGCTTACTTTGCTCCCAGAGTTAAGGTGGGCTCTGGTGATTATTATGAATAAGTCTGACTAGTTAGCAGTGCCCCTGGACAATGAGCTCCACACTCCCAGATTCTTGCCTGATGATGAACACTTTACTAGAAAGAAGTTTCCAGAAATAGCTCTCATAAAAGGAAAAGTACATGCTTATCACACCCAAGAGTTGGGATGATTGTTTTTAAAAGGGTTATTACACACACACACACATACACAGGAGTAAATGAGAGAAAATGATAATGTGAACCCATCTAGACTTCAGTTTTTTTCAATAAAATAATGGGAGGAAATGGTAGTACTGACATAAATAAAACTTTTTTTTTTTTGCCTACCTCCCGCAGCAGTCAGAAGGATGCAAGGAGGAATAGCATGGTGATTGTTGGCAGAGGGAGAACCAACTCTGCGCATCTAGTCTGTTCCTTCCACCTGCCCCAGATTGGTTTCTAGGACCTGTTTCCTGCGACTGCAGACCTGCTCTATGGGGGGGCTGCTCCAAGGGAGTTGCCAGATATTTGAGATCCCTGTTAAAGGGTTCTGATCACCAGCCCTAGCAAATATGCCTGCCTCACACCCCTGGCTCCTGAGCCCCAGAAGCATTTAGGGTATCCCATCTCCAGCTTGGACTATGAAGAGTGACATTATTTGTGGAGCCAGCATTTCACTGTAGTGTACATGTGAGCATGTGAGTGTGTGTGAGTGTGTGTGGGACGGGGATTGCTGGATGCAGGGAGGACCCAAAAGCGTATATGGTGAATGAGGGATGTCACTTATTCTAGAGTTAGCCCCAAACAAGGAAGATGATGTAACATTTCTTTCTCTTGGCAGGAGGGTGGGGTCGTGGCACTCTTCAAGGTTTGCCGGCAGGACAGTTTCCGGTGCTTGTACCCCCAGGCACTCCGCACGCTGGCCTCCATCTGCTGCGTGGAAGAGGGTGTCCACCAGCTGGAGAAGGTAAGGACCACTGGCTAGATGGTGCCTGAGGTCCTTGAGCCGGGTGGGGGTGAGGGACAGGCCTCATGGTGGCCATTTGTTCCTTTCCATGGAGCAAGTGCCCCAGGTAGTCCTTTTCCCAAGCACCATTCGGATAGGGCTGCTGGGACCTGGACTATGGGAGCTATTGAAGAGGTGAAAGAGATGGGGACTGAGGAGCCTGACCAGGAAAGGCAGGGCTCAAAGGGACACTCAGCACTTCTGGGAGGGGGGTGACTACTGGGGAGACTTCTGTGGGGTGGAACACAGTAGAAGGCAGGCAAGTCAGCAGGGTGGTGTTGGGGTTCAGGGTGGTTGATTCTTCACCCACGGCAGGCCTCCTGAAGACAGAAGAGGATCCAGGTCCTGGGGTGATAGAGTGGGCAAGAGCAGGACAACACTGGGTGCCTGGAAAAGCAGGTGGGGCTACTTTTCACTAAAAACCAGTGGGCTTGGGTGAGGGAGGTGGCAGCCCCAGTTCAATTGCTCACTGGGCCAAGATGGCATGGGAGTAGGGTAGGGTTAGAGAAGGAATGTGGTGATCTGACAGGACCTAGTGCTTCTCTTCAAAACTAACCTATGGTGACATAACTAATTCCAGCCACCCAGACCCCTGCCCTGGTTGTGGGGCTGAGGCTGCTCCTCTACCCAGACATGAGTGAGCCTGAGCTTGTGGATAGGCTCTCAGGAAGTTCAGCCAGGAGGGTTGGGGAGGTGGGGGCTGAAGTCTGGGGTTTCCCAACCAAATTTCCAGGAGAGATGCTGAAAATTCTTATAGAAAAGTGGAAAGGCATGGTATGTCCTCATACTATGGTGGTGCCTGCAGGATTTGGGGTAAGATCTGAGTCTGTTCCTGTGAGCTTGTGTAAATGGGGATGGGAGCCAGCAAACTGCTCATTGTCCTTGGCATCAATGTCCCACAGTCTGGTCCTGGCAGCCCAGATAACTCCACCCTACCCTCAGCTTCCTCACTTTGGTCTGGACTACTAGACAAATGGTCATCTTACTTTCTACCCTGCCTCCTTCCAAATCTACTCAGATTATTAGGACAGGGTCATAGAATCACGAACTTATTGATACTCTTAGCTAAGGATGGAGCATGGATAGGGAATCTGCTCATTTTACAGATGAGAAGGCTATGGGTCAGAATGGGGAAGTAATTTGCCTAAGGTGACAATGAGATAGTAGAAGAGCTAGTGCCAGTTCTTTGGACAGAATGCCCCCTTCCCACTGGGTTGGAAGTCTTCATATCTAGTTGCTATAGTTGCTATGAGCACTAGATTTGGAGGTGAGAAATCCATGCTTACTCCTTCATTGTGCTATTCATTGGGTAGCTAGACTCTGAAGAGAGAAGTGACTTGCTCAAGGTCATATAGCTATGGAATGAGAGAACCAAAAGCAAAATCTGAGTCTTCTAAGACTGAAATCAATTACACTTATCTCCATTCCAGTGCACTGTCTGATGGTGTGAGCACAGACATGCTATGTATCTCTTATATGGCAAAATAGAGGAGTGGAATGGGTGGTGAGAGAGAGAAAGACAGACAGACAGACAGACAGTTGGACTTGATAAAGGAAATACATTCAGCATCCTCAACTTCATGTGCTAAATAATTCCCTCCCTTCTCCCCGTAAAACTTGTTCTTTTTTGATAGTGTACAAATGACCAAATGGGGTTTGTTTCTCACGTTTCCTGTCTGGTTGGCAGGGAGTATGGGAGGAGAAAATAGAAGGAGCTTGGGATCACCAGCCCTCCAAAAGCAGCAGATTGTATGGGTTTAGTGAGCTTGCAGTGCAGAAGGAAATTTTCAATTCAGGGAAGAAAAACAACAGAGCTTTTTGTTTGTTTGTTTAGAGCTGAAAACTTGTGTAGCTAGGACAGCTGGAGGCATTTTTCCTTTTACCTATCTGATGCTGCTCAAATGCCAGAGTGCTTTAATGTGTCCTTCCCAGTCCTGATGGCCCAGGCCCTAGCCTGGGATTCAGACCCTGCCCAGCTGAGCAAAAGAAGAAAGAGATGGTCATAGTCTGGGGCTTACTATGTGCCAAGTGCTAAGCTAGTCCACTACATATGTCCTTTCATTAATACACCAGAACTTTGTGAGGTGAGCACTATTAGTATCTCCATCTTAAAGATAAGTAAATGGAATCTCAGGCAGTTTAAGTGACTTGCCTAAGTAAAATAGTAAGTGTTGGAGCCAGAATTTGGATCCCCATCTGCCATAGTCCAACACCCAGTGTGTGTTTCGACCTTGCTGGTTTAATAGCTCCTCTGAGAGAACTGAAACGGTCCCTGCAGCTTAACCCCAGACCACCTTGCTGTTCCTGGCCAATGTGCTAACCTCTCACATTCCTAGCTGGCATAGGGATAGTAGCTTATCTGGACATTTCTCCCCCTCCAGGCCAAATTGCTTATAATACACAGACACTCATAAAATATTTCCTCTATGCCAGTCACTGAAGAGGAATAAGACTTACCCTGGTAAGGGCCTCTGAGCGATGGGAAATAACAACTATATTGTAGAGCTTGCAAAGTGACTCCCCATGGATTCTAATTTCATTTGATGCTTGCTTCAACTTTGAAAGTATCCCCCATAGTATGGATGAAAAACTGACGTCCAGAGAGGTGAAATGACTTCTTGCACAAAATCATACATTATGTAATTCATTCAGCAAATATTTACTATCTGCTATTTGCCAGGCACTGTTTTAGGTGCTGGGAGCATAGTAGTGAACAAAACAGACAAAACCCCTTGTCTTCATGGAGCTTACATTCTAGTCTAGAAGGTAGCAAATTATGGTCCATGGGCTAAATTCAGCCTGCTGTCTGCCTTGTATTGCACATGAGCTAAGAATGATTTAAAAAAAATTTTTTTTAAATGGTTGGGGAAAAAAAACAGAAAAAGAATAAAATGTTGTGTCCCATGAAAAATTATGTGAAATCCAAGTATAGTTTTATGAGAACACAGCTACACCCATTTGTTTGGGTGTTCTCTATGTGCTTTCATACCAAAACAGCAGAACTGAAGAGTTGCAACAGAGACCATATAGTCTGAAAAGCTAAAAATATTTACTCTCTGGCCATTTATAGAAAATTCTTGCCGAGCCCAGTTCTAGCAGGTAAGGAGGATGTCATGACCACAAAGAGAAGAGCAATAACTAACATATATCAAATACTTGCTTTGGCCAAGCACTTTGCTAGGCCCTTCCTTTCATCAAGTCATTTATTCCTTGCCATCCTATTATATCTCCACTGCTTGCAGAAGAAAGGGAGAATCAGAGACTCTCAGGCAGTAATGTAATTCCAGCTCTGTTGGGCCAGAGCCAGCCTTGGGCTGTTAACCATTGTGCAGACCCAGGACTCAAAATCTGATATTGTGAGGCCAGTGTCTGTGCTCTTTTCCTCCATATCATATTGCTTCCAAAGTTGTGAGAAGTTCCAGAGATACCCATGAGGGCCTTAATCTCCCCCACCCTCCACCCACACCCTCCTCCTTGGGTCCTGCCCACGCCTTCCACCCACTGTGACCTGGGCTGCTCAGCACTGCCCACAGAGGCTCCAGTGAGGTTGGCCATTGTCAGTGTTGAGGATGGAAGGTGGTGAAGACCAGGCACAGGCTGGATTGTAGAAACCACAGAGTAACAGATGAGTGAAGGTGGAGTAGGGAAGTGCGATTCCCCCAGGGCTCTTGCCAGCCACCTACTCACCAGGCGTGGTTCATGGCCTAATTAGATCACATCGAAGTTCCAGCCTTCCCCTCCTGATTTACTGGCCTGGCTTTCTCACTGAGGTTCGCTTAATTAATTGGCAGTGGGAAATGTGCTGGATTTGGTGAAATTCATCACTGTTGTGCAGCTTCCCTCTCCTTTCCTTCAACCTAGAAGAGGTTCATTAAATCCTGCACAGCCCCCAGCGGAGTTGTGGGTCTAGAGAGGTCACTGCATCCATCCCAATTGCTGCTGTGTCATCCCCTGACCCTTGCCGGGTTTGGGGGACTTGTGTGGTCATAGATTCAGTCATGGTCTCATTCATTTACTCACGGGAAGTCACTTCGTCTCTGCTTCTTCATTCCTTCTGTCTGCCAGTCAGTCATTCACTTAATTTTAAACTCACTCAAATCCCAGTGCTTTAGGAGGGTGAGGCAGGAGAATCGCATGAGGCCAGGCGTTCCAGATCCGCCTGGGCAACACAGCTAGATTTTGTTTCTTTTTAAAAAAAAGAAAATTAAAAAAAAAAGTAAAATTACTCGTTTGTTCTCTCATGAAGTCCACCACTGATTGACTCTATGAATTTCTTCTTTTATCACTGAAGCAGCCTGCTACAGTGGAGAGACTGGGAACTTAGAGAGCCAGGCAATCCTGGGTTTGAACATCTTTTTCTTATTGTGAGGTTGGATATGCTATCCTGGGAAACTTGCTTAGCACAGTTCCTTGATCAGTAAAATGAGCCTATAAAATCTACCTCATGTACAGTAATATGATGCTTGGCACATAGTAGGATGTGAATAAATGGTGGCTACTGTGACTGTGGCAGGTACAATGCTAATTGCTGGGACTTTGAAAATGAATGGAAGATTAGGGTCTGTTGGGGAAGGGAGGGCTGGCATGTGGGGGGAGGGGCTGGCCTGCTCAAAGTTGCAGTGAAGTACACATATGGAGAAGCTGGGTGGGGCGGGGGCATGAGGCCTCACAGCCTTTCCCTTTACAGACAAGGAAACTGAGACTCAGAGTGTTTCCTCAGTCATAAATGTAGAGCTTGGATGCAAACCTAAGTCTGGCTGGTTCTAAACCCCTGCTCTTTCCTCTGCTACCTGTGGAGAGCTGGCCCTTCTGAGGCAAAGACTACAGAGGGATGACTTCCCGGGAGCCGGATTCTCTGTGTTGGCCTGGACAGGGGGCAGACGTGGACACCCACCAAGCAGAAATGTAGGAGGCAAGATGTCAACACACAGCAAAGGCCTCTCCACTGTCTGACAGGCCTTTTATGGCCCCATTCTTTCTTTTCAGAGCTGCCACATGGAGGTCTGGTTCATCCAGGCTGCAGCCTCCCTGCATCTTAAGCTTCAGGACATCTGTCCTTCCTTCCCTGTGCCCTCATCTCACGTCACTCTTCATTCCCCAGCCCTGTGCTGGGCTCTGGGAAAGAGACAGGCTCTTTGCCTCTCAGGATGGCTGAATGAGGAGAGGCCCAGCAGGACAGAGAGTGGGAAAGACTGCGTTTTTGCTCCTAATCATAAGTGCGCTCCCCCCGCACCCCATGCCATTAGGTGGATGGTGTCGTAGTATGCAGATCCCAGGGCAAAGCTACTACTTTCTTGCTAGAGTTAGTTCTAATATATAAGCCATCAGAGGCCACAGGCAGAAGGCCCCACCTCTGGTGGGGTTGCCGGTGCAGGCAGCACCAAAAAGAGGTAGTGGAGCTGGGACCAGAAGGGCCAGGGAGGAGCTCCCAGGCAGGCCAGAGGAAAGCAGTCTTAACAAGGGCAGGGGCAGGGGGGACTCCACAGCAGGGAGCCACCTCATGGTATTCCAAGTCTTTCAGGGTTTCTGTATTCAGTGAACTGAGGGTGCCCCAGGGAGGAGGCAGTGTTCTCTGGACCTCACTTGGGAGAAGACTGGAGGGAGAAATGAGGGCCAAGGAGAGAGTGAGGGCCCCAGAGCCACACATTCCAGTGAGAGCAGATGAACTCAACCCGGTCAGGGTGGACTGCTCAGGGTGGCCTTCCTGGAGGACTGGAGCTGTCAAGGTGGACTGGCATTACCAAGGGGGGAGGACTGCGGGGTTTGGGGAAGGCTGAAGAGGGGTGAGGGAGCAAGTCACTTCTCCTCTCTGAACTCTGCTTCCTCTTCTGTAAAATGGGACTACCACCTCCTTTATGGGGCTGCTATGGTGATGCAATGAAACAATATAGGTGGAGCTTGCAGCAATTGTGCCTGCATGGAGAAAGCACTCTGCCTGTGTCCGTTTCCTTTTCCTCCTCTCATGTCCATTTGTCTTCACTTTTTCAGGCTGGTCTGGGGGAAAACTTCACATTGCCCCCAAAGGACCTGGTTACTGGGGGATTTTGCTAAACTTCACATTGCCCCCAAAAGACCTGGTTATTGGGGATTTTGCAATGACCCTGGCAGGGTGTCAGATGCTCTGAGTAGCGAAAGGGAGGGTCAGGGCACTGCTGGTTCAGGGATTGTGGTTGGATAGGGCCAAGCCAGGATGGGGTTGGAGGGGGCTGGGGACTACAGCTGGGCTGGGGACTGTGGTCCAGATGAGAGGCTGGGGATGTAAGGGACAGGAAGCTACAGATCTGTGACCATAAGGAGTGGGAGGCACTCAAAGCCCAAGGCTCAGACAACCTCCAGGACAGTCTGGTAATTGTCTTTTTCAGCTTTAAGATCAGAGACAGCCTCACTTTCAAAAGAGCATCCTTTTATTCTCACCCCCCTCTCTTTTGTTTTATTTTTTCAAATAATGAGTTAGTTCACCTTGTGCTGGAGCCAAGGGGGGAGTTTAATGAAAATCAATACAGAAATTAAAGATGAGGGGAGAGAGGGGAGGAGGGCTCAATTTCAAGTCCAAGAAGAAAATCACCAAAGGCAAGAGCTGGGAAAAGTGCTGTCTATCTCTATGCAGCTCCCTCACGCCCCACCCTTGTTTCCTGGGGCAGCTTCTTGGCATCAATAGGCCCTGACAGCTGAGGTGCTGGGCTGGATGAGAGATGAAGATAGGGAGACCTAGACTCAGCTCTTGAAATCCCAGAGGCCCTGGGCAGGAGGAAGTGGGCTGCAAGTGGGAGTGGTGGGCAGGCTCTGTGGCTCCAGCTGCTGTTTTACAGGAGTCTCTCTTTACTGCCTGCTCCCTGTATGATTACAGATGGTCAGAAATAGTTAATTTTTGCAAAAAATGAAAAAAATTCAAACAAGCAAAAAAACCTGACTTCAACCTGTTTTTCTCACCATTATGCCCATTTGCTTTTTACACTCATTTTGTAAGGAAGGCAGGGAGAGATGGTCACCTCCATCTTATTTACAGAGGAGCAAATTGAGGCTGGAAAGGATAGAAATACTGGAAGGGACAGAGGCTAGACTGAGAACCCTGTGTTTTTGCTCCTAATCATAAGTGCACTCCCAGTCCCATCAGGTGAATGGTGTCATAGTATGCAGATCCCAGGGCAAAGCTAATGCTTTCTTGCTAGAGTTGGTTCTAATATATAAGCCAGGCTGAATAGAGACAGAGGGGCTGGGAATGCAAGGCAAAAAAAAAAAAAAAAAAAAAAATCTTTGCTTATTTTGTCTTGCAGTCCCTTCTTTACCTAGGAGTAGCTTCTAGAGAGAAGCTTTGAATGAAGGTCCCAAGATGCCTCTTCACCCCTCTTTGGCGCTCAACCCATCTAGGATTATCAGCTTCCTCCATTCCTCACACCCCTAGGCACTGGCCTTCAACTCCCCTGGGAATGGGCTAAGGCTTTGCAGAGAGCCCCAGGATCCCAGGTTAGCTGTCTGTGCTGTGACTCTGGCTGACAGGCAGAAAGGAATTGGGGCTGGCACTATCACTGTCACCCTTCCCAGCTTTGCAAGGGGGCAGGGCCCATGACCGAGCCTTCCCAGAGGGAGTGTGGCTTGTTCACTTTCCACATGCCAAGGCTCCTGTCTGTCTGTCTCGATGGCAGGGGGTGGGGGCACCTAAGGAGGCCAGGATGCAAAAAGGCAGGAACTAAATCAACCATAATGCTCCACCTGCCCTCTCCCCCTTCTAACAAAGATCGAGGCTGAGATTATGGGCAAGTACTTTCCAGACTGAAGGAGGGCCTTGCTGGATCAGGGACTGTGCCTTTCCCCACCAGGTCCAACCTGAGTTTGGAGAAGGGAATGGTACTGCCAGGCAGTCTGGGTGCCTAAGTGCAGCAGTGAGTTTGCAGGAGCAGGCTCCATCCTCAGAAGCTCAGCGGGACCCCATGTGCTGTGCAACAGCGGCCCCTGGTGGATATGAATACCAGTGGCAGCTCCATCAGGCTGCCTGCGGCAGGCTTATGAGGCTGTTAAGGCTGGTGGTCTCTGGGCTCCAGGACCAACAGTCAGGGCAAGTGTGTGGGGCGGAGTCAGTGGGGGGAGTAAGGGAGGTTTACAAATTCAGGGCACTGAGCCAGCCTCCTCCGGGAGGATGATGTAGACAAATCTTTCATTCCAACTTGTCTCTAATTTCCAGATTTCCTCAGAGAGTCTGTCCTGTGTGTTCTCAGAGTGGAAATCTTCCTAGGCCTCCTCGTTCCCACTGGATAAAATCCAACCCCCTCAGGCTGGCATTGAAGGTGCCCTCTGAGCAAGCTGCCTCCAGCACACTGGCCCTTTGGTAAACAAGCCTGGGTTCGATGCCCAGGCATCGAACTTATTCATTGTGTGTGTGACCTTGCACTCCTCTGAACCCCATTTCATCATAGGTGAAAGTGAAGTGACAGTCCCTGCCTTGCAGGTTGTAAAGTTGAAACAAATCAGTGCTCCATAGATGTGAATTATTTTCCCCTTCCCACCAAATTTCTCCACCAAAGGTCTTTGGGGCTTCCTTGCCTTGGAGCCTCTGCCTGTGCTGGGATGTCCCAATGAGAGTTTCACTTCTACTGTCGACATCTCGCTTTGAGGCCTCCTCCTCTGAACCTTTTTCCCAAATGTGATCTTCTCTCCTTGGTGCTCACACAGTGTGTGGTACTGCTCTGGAAGCATGTCCCACACTGCCTGGCCTCAGAGCTCTGCCTTGGCTTCCCCACCAAAAGACACTAGTTCACCCACCTCTTTAGTCCATCAGGGAAGTGGTTTGCACACACAGGTGAACAATGTTTGGTATGGAACTGACTAAATACCATTTGAAGAGTTCTGGTTCATTCTTCCTCGTTGCAGATGGGAGGATAGAGGCCCAGAGAGGTGAAACGATGTGCACAGCCACATTCCCGAGTTTCCCGAGATCAATCCCAGGGCTGAGATAAAAATGCAGAATGTTTGACTTCACTTGAAACAGTGTGGCAGGATGCCTGATCAGTTTCAGACCCTGGTGAGGGGTGGGAGCTGGGGGAGAATAAACATTGTAGGGTCCCTCAATAAGGACAGAATGGCTAAAAATCTTTATATGAAATTTGCCCTGAGCCCCCATTTGCACCACTTAGCCCTGGCAGTTTGCACAGGCTTTGCCTGTCTCCCAATTCTTATGGCCCTGAGCCCCCATTTGCACCACTTAGCCCTGGCAGTTTGCACAGGCTTTGCCTGTCTCCCAATTCTTATGGCCCTGAGCCCAAGTTCTTAGGTCTCAAACAGACTGAGGGAGGCTGTTGGGCCCAGATGAACTCTGCAAGTCAGCCTGAGATAAGTCAGATGAGTAGAAGGCCTTTGTGGCTGGCCATGCCCCCTGGGTAAAGTTCAGCAGGCTTGATGTTAGTGAAGAGATTCTGGGACCAGTTCTTCATTTGCCACTGATTTGCTAAGTGATCACAAGGAAGTTTTCTAATCCCTATGAGCCTCAAATTTCTCATTTGATGGAAGTCCCAGTTCTGCTTATATCCTGCGGCATATGAAGTAACTTTGTGAGATGTAATGTGGTGAACAAAAGTTAGATGTTGTGCTGGCAGGGCTAGGAATTCTAGATGTCTGTTCTGTGGATTTGGGTTGTGTTGAGTGAGTGGTGCTCATCCAGGAGTTGTTAGAAGAAAGCTGGGCACCTGTGAATTCTTAGATGTTTTGCATTTGAGAGCTGTGTGTGTGGGTGGGTGTGGGTGTGGGTGTGGGTGTGTTGGGGTGGGGTGGGGATGCAGCAGGCTCATCAGGGTAAAGTCAATGTGCATCTCCTAGCTGGCCCCCAAAAATCTGGTGAGATCAGAAAATAAATGAGAAGTCAGATAAAAACGGGATGCTGGTGCTAGGGAGAAGGGAGGCTGTGCTCATAGGGAAGCAAGGATTGCCTAGGGCATGGGACAAGATACAGAGATGGCACTCACAGCCACCTCTGAGTGTTTCTGGAGTGGGGCAAATGCTAGTTTGGAGGGGAGCAGGGTAAAGAGGCTGCTTGGGCCGGTGGGGTTGGGGGAGGATTGAGAGGATGATACAATGTGAAAGTTTAGGGTAGAATTTGATAGGCAGGATCCACTTCTGGGAACAGTCTGGCACTGACAGTGCAGCATGGACAGCAGGCCAGCCCTCAATACCCAGAACTAGAACAATCAACAAACACCCATCACCCGTTGCCGGCAAGTGGTGGGTCCTCTTGTCACCCACAGAGACAAAGAGAGATAGGGAGAGGGAAGGAGGATGAGAAAAGGGGGAAGAGACTTAACAGGAGAAAGAAAGAGGGAAGAGAGCTGGAAAGACACAAGCCCAGCTAACGACAATCAATTTCCAAAGAAGCGTTTCATGCTTTCTTTGGGCTACTTCAAAAATACAAATCAAGTTCTTTGTAGATTTGTGAAAGCTGGACATGCAGTGCTCTGCTTGTGACCAACTTAAGTGTACCATCCTCTCTTATTACGGTTTTAGTTTTTATTTTCCTAATGAGTAATGGTTTGGGACACTTGTTCACATCTTTACTGGCCACTTGGTTATCATCTTTGGTGAAATGTAGGGCTGAGTCTTTTGCCTATTTTAAAAACATTGGATTGTTTGTCTTTTCTTATTGATGTGTAAACTTTGAAAAACACATTCTACTTACAAATCCTTTTAAGATACATATTATCAGCCTATGCTTGGCTTTTTAATTGTCTTAGCTGTGTCTTTTGATAAACAGAAATTTTTAGTTTTGTTAAAGTCCAATTTATTAATCTTTTGTTTTGTAGTTAGTGTTGCTTGTGTCCATTTAAGAAACCATTGATTTTTCCAAAATTTTGAAAATATTCTCCTAATTTTCTTCTAGGATCTTTATTGTTTTGCCTTTTTCTGGCTTATGATGTATTTCAACTTAATTTTAAAATGGTGTTCAAGTTCAGTTTTTTTCCCATATGGTTACCCGATTCGAGCCAGCACTGTTTACCGAAAAGACTATACTTTCAGCACTGAATTGAAGTGACACCTTTTTATAAAAATAGTGATATAGGCATGCGTCTGTTTCTGGATTTTTTCCCTCTTCATTAGCCTTTTTGCCCATTGCATGCCAATAGAGCACTGCGCCCCCATAGTCTAATAAATTTTGATATTTGGTAGCATAAATTCTCCAACTTTGTTCTTCTTTAAGATTATCTTGGTAATTCTTAACTTCTTTGCAGTTTTATGTACATTTTAGAATTAGCTTGTCAATGGCCACAAAAATACCTGGTGAAATTTTGATTGGAATTTTTAAAAATTTAAAGATAAATTTTTTGGAAATAGCCTTTTTTTTTTTTTTTCTAGGGACAGAGTCTCACTCTGTCACCCAGGCTGAAGTGGTGCAGTAGTGTGATTCCGGCTCACTGCAACCTCTGCCTCCAAGATTCAAGCGATTCTTCTGCCTAAGCCTCCCAAGTAGCTGGGATTACAGGCACATGCCACCATGCTCAGCTAATTTTGTATTTTTAGTAAAGACAGGGTTTCACCATGTTAGCCAGGCTGATCTCAAATTCCTGACCTCAGGTGATCTGCCAGCCTCGGCCTCCCAAAGTGCTGGGATTACAGGCATGAACCACCACCCCCAGCTGGAAATTGACAATTTAGACAATATAGGATATTCTAATCAATGAACAAAACATATCTCTCTACTTCATACAAACTGTCTTTAATTTCTCTCAGCAATGTTTTGAGTTTTTAGTGTTGATACCTTGAACATCTTGTTTAGATTTATTCCAAGTTATGATTTCATGCAAATGTAAATGGTATTTTTTAATTTTTATTTTCTGTTGTTGCTAATACATAAAAAATACAATTTTGATATTATATCCAGTAATCTTGCTTGCTGTATTTACTTACTGACTTTAATAGCATATAGATTCATTGGGGTTTTCTTTGTATACAATCATGTCATCTGTAAATAGTGACAGTTTTGCTTCTACTTTTATAGAATAATGCAATTATTCTATCTTTGCATTTCTTGTCTGATTGCATTGGCCAGTATGGTATTAAATGAGAGCAGTGATAATGTATATTTTTATCTTATTACTGATTTCAGGGGAAAGCTGTCAATATTCAATTTACTATTTTATTATTAAGTATGATACCATTATTATTTTAAAGATGAGAAAATGAGGCTCAGAGAAAGTGGATAACTTGCTCATTTTACCGAGTCAGCCAGGAGCTCAGGCTTTTCTTGCTCTGAAGTTTGTTCAACTTCCTTGTATCACAGATATCTCTAGAACAGTACTTCTCAACCCAGGATGGCCATGAAAGTTACTTGAGGAGTTTACAAACTAATGATACCCCCAGCAGTTTAGGTGGCCAGCGTGAGCAGATCATTGCACTACAGCCTGGGCGATGGAGTGAGACCTTGTCTCAAAAAACAAAAAACAAAAACCAAAACAAACCGTAGTGATACTAAGACTCCATCACAGACCAATTAAATTCAAATTTCTGGTGGTAAAGCCTGGGTATTTGTGTCTTTAAAACTGTCCTAGGCCGGGCACGGTGGCTCATGCCTGTAATTCCAGCACTTTGGGAGGCCGAGGGGGGCGGATCACGAGGTCAAGAAATTGAGACCATCCTGGCCAACATGATGAAACCCCATTTCTACTAAAAATACAAAAAAATTAGCCGGGTGTGGTGACACACGCCTGTGGTCCCAGCTACTCAGGAGGCTGAGGTGGAAGAATCGCTTAAACCCAGGAGGCGGAGGTTGCACTGAGCTGAGATTGCACCACTGCATTCCAGCCTGGCCACAGAGGAAGACTCCGTCTCATAAAAAACAAAAAACAAAAACAAAACAAAAAACTGTCCTAGTTGATTCTAATCATCTAAGAACCAGGCTGAGGACCACTGATCTAGAGCCAGGTTGGGTACAATTCAGATCCCAGCTCCACCCGGTAGTGCTTTGCTGAAAACTTGATATTTTCTTCTCAGCACATGCCTAGTAACCGTAGCCCAAAGGGAAATCCACCTCTAAAATGCCTGCAGAGCAACTGTTTGAAAATCAGCTATAAGGAAAATCATCTGCTTAACAGGGAAATTATTTACTCTATATACTCTTAAGTGATTCAATCCATAATTGCTTCCCACCTTAATAACTTATCTCTGCTTTCTCTGCTATATGTCTCTCTCTCTCTACCTTACTGACTTGCCTGCCAAACTGGTTGTATAATCCCTTTGATTCATTGTTTCATCCATATTACATATTAATATTTGTATTTTTCCATTTTGGCATTTAGCTTTTAACTACAGATTCTTGTTTGACATAGCAAAAGAAGTTGAGTGCTGGGATATATTAGTTTGGATGAGGATAATATTATCCTCCTGAAGGCCTGTTTTAGTTTCTGTAGCTTTCTATGGTGCTCTCAGCTCTACCACCACTCTGTAAAGCAAACACCTCATTATATAAAGAGAGCCTTTAAGTAACCCCTTAGACTTTTACAGATGTCATCCTGAACCTTGTCCCTATCTGGTATACAGTCCACATTAGCATTCTGCCTCTGACCTATGGATTTATTTACTCCACGAAATGCTTTTCCCCCCATCCTTTGGTCTGTCACTTGTCTTTGCTTCCTTGAACAGGACCCTTCCTCCCTTTCTGATTATAATTGAATTTGCCTTCCAACTATACCCTGGACAAACAGGTCCATCCTGCCTGGACCAATGAGCAGGATTCCAGTCACTTTGTGATTCCCACTTGCTTTGTGGTTTTTCAGCCTTTGGGTGTCCGGAAGGACGGAAGAGAGAAAATGTGGGTGTCTCTGGGTCACTCTCCTGCTCCTGTGGCTATGTTTTCAGTGATTCCCATGATTCTGTCCAATTGTTAACAATCTAGCAACCAACTTTTCCTCCTTTTCCTTAAAATTAGACACATAAAACAAAAACAACCTCCCTAAAAAACAAAACGGAGAAGAGCAGACTAGCACCAGTGATATATGATAGGCCTTCATATATTAGCCTCTGTCATTTAGATATTTGCATAAAAACCACCACTGATGCTTTTCCAATAATCAGTAGGAGAATATTGCCCATAAATCTGATATTATGTTTACTGTACACTTTGGGTTCTTCCACTGCGAGAGTTCTGCTGTGGTTTAATTGTGTCCCCCAAGGTTCATATGCTGGGAACATAATCCCCAGTACAACTTTCTTGAGAGCTAGGACCTTTAAGAGGTGATTAGGTCATGAGAGCTCTGCACCCATAAATAGATTAATACTGTTATTTTGGGAGTGGTTTAGATATCTTGAGTGTGGGCTCTTGATAAAAAGATGAGTTCCTCTCTGTGTCCCCCAGTACTTTTATTGCAAGATCTCTTGCCTTTCTGCCTTCCACTACAGAATGACACAGCAACTGGGCTCCTCAAACTTGGACTTCACAGCCTCCAGAATTGTGGAAAATGAATCCATTTTTTATAAATCACCTGGTCTCAGGTATTTCATTATAGCAGCATAAGATAGACTAAGACAATTTCCTTGCTTTTCCTCCCACTCTCTGGGAAAGAATCTCAGCATTTGCCAGCTCCTTCTGTATCCAGACTCCAGGTGCATCAGCTCCGCTGCCAAGATGATGACCAGGCCAGACCATTCTTATCACCACTTGCATGCCCGCCCATGAGGAAAGTCTGGCTTCAGGCCCAGGCCCATTCCATTCCATGTAAAAGCTAATTATCTGTAAGTGCTTCCAGCAGCAATTTCTTTAGGGATGTGAAAGTGCTTTGATTAGATTGTTCTCTTGGCCTCATTAAGTTTACAACAAGGGATGGGAAGTGGGTGATTTGGGGATAGAGACTTTCCTAAAATTGGACTTGCGTGTGGGGCAGCTGGCCTCAGGCTGGGCTACTCCTGGGCCCATTATGGGAATTGAACTGAACAACCCCTGCTCACCTGGCCCTTTCACCAGCTTCTCCTTTCCTTCCTAGAAGCCCCAAGGAGGAAGGCATAGGACAAGGAGCGAGGAGGCCAGAATTAGGGTCCTGGCCCTCACATTAACTTGCTGTGTGGCCTGGGTAATCTCATCTCCTCCCTGGGCCTCTGTTTCCTCATCATTCAGCCCATACTTCATCAGTTAACTGCTGTGTGTTAGGCCTTAGCTGGGTGCTAAGGACCTAGAGACAATTTTGTGTAGGAGCTGCCCTGAGTGGTTCAAATCCACTTGGGGAATGTGTATGTAACCAGATGAGACCATCTAACTTGATAGGTGTTCTAACTGAGGTCAGACCACAGTGGTGTGACAGTGGGGAGAACAGAGACGACCTCTTCTGGGTGAGGCAGGTGCATGCATGTTAACAGAGGAGGTGACTTCTGACTGGATCTGAGAGGGGAGCGAGGAGGGAAAATAGGGAAAATGACCACTTCAGCTTTAAGTGATTTGGATTTGAGATGCCCATGGAATATCCAGGCAAATTATGTTTGGAATTAAATATAAAATGATAAGATAGCAGTTTGGAATGTAGATGTGGATCTCAGAAAAGAGGGCTAGGTTTGGGGGTCATTGTAGTGAGTCACTGAGGCAACTTGGGTTTGGGTGACTTTGATATGGTATAAGAGGGCTGGCAGCAAAACCTGGGTATATGCCAGTTGAGATGAATGCGAAGGAGGAGAGGCCGACAGAGCAAATGGTAAGAAGTGGTGAGCTAGGGAGGAGCCCAAAAATGTGTTGTCATGAGTCTCAGCAGGAGAGCATGGCAAGGTGGAGAGCTCCTCTCTCACTTGGCCTCTCTTGTAACCTCTACTCAGCAGCAGTAGAGGTTACAGCGAGGCCAAGTGAGAGAGGAACTGAGAGACTGAGATTTGCATGAGACAATTTCTCAAATCCTTTGTAAGCATATGATTTCTGTTTCCCTTCTCTAACTCACTTCCTATCTCGCTCTCCATTTTCTTGTTGCTGTGTGTCTTTGCTTCTTCATCTCTATCTTATTTATTCCTAGTTCATCTCCGTGTCACTACCCAGGTCAGCACCTATCACAATGTAGGTTCTCAGGAAATGTTTATTGAACTATAGAAATGCAGGGATAGTACTGATTTTCTCTTTATTCCCTTCTGAGGAAGTGCAATTGTTCATCGCATTGTTCCTAGTCAGGAATCAAAACAGAAATCACCCCCCCCATTTTAAAAGTCCTAGTTCTGGGCTGCATGATTGAAGGATGTCTAAACAAGTGGTTAAAGTTTGGGCCCCAATCCAAAGAGCTGAGGTTTTTGGTGGGGTCTCAGTTCCAAAACAGTGTGCAGAAAGGAGCTCTGGAGAGAAGCCCAGTCAGGAGGCTGGGACAGGCAGAAGTGGGGTGAACCTAGGATTCAGGGCCCCAAGTCTAGGAGCCACCAGGTGGGGAGGGGAGGGAATGATGGTGCCCCATGTGGCAGGTACTATACATGCAGTTTCTCATTTAATAATTCCAATGGTCCTCTGAAGTTGTTACTTTTAGCTCCATTTTATAAAGAGGAAAAACAATCTATGAGATTGGTATTATCCCTGTTTTGCAGATAAAAGCCCAAAGTAGGTGTATTAGTCTGTTCTCACATTGCTATAAGGACATACCCATGACTGGGTAATTTATAAAGGAAAGAGGTTTAATTGACTCACAGTTCCGCAGGACTAGGGAGGCCTTGGGAAACTTACAATCATGTTGGAAGGGGAAGCAAATACATCCATTTTCACATGGCAGCAGCAAGGAGAAGTGCAGAGCAAAGTGTGGGGAAGCCCCTTATAAAACCATCAGATCTCATGAGAACTCCCTCACTATCATGAGAACAGCATGACTCAATTACCTACCACCAGGTCCCTCTCATGACATGTGGGGATTATGGGAACTATAGTTCAAGGTGAGATTTGGGTGGGGACACAGTCAAACCATATCAGTAGGTAAGAAAATTGTTCGGCTAGTAAAGTACAGAGGCAGAATTCAGACCTGGGTAGGCCTAACTCTAATGTCTGTGCATGTTCTGACTCTGTAGGAATTACCTCAGGTGCTGGGAAGCCCAGACCCCAGTGATGTGGGGCCCTTGAGTAGCCTCCTTCTGTGGTGAGCTGGGCTGTGCAAGGGCTGCTGATATGGTAATGAATATGAAGGTCAACTTGCTGGCAGCAGACCAAGTGGCTGGTCAGCAGCATCAGAACCAAACGCTAGGAAAATTTGGCCCCTATGAAAAGACACTTTACTAGTAAAGTGAGCAAACATACAAACAGGCAATTCATAGCAGAGGAGATCCAACCTGCAAAAAACAAAGCCAAACAAACCAAATCAAAGCAAAATAATGATATTAAAAGTCTCTCAACCTTATTACTAAGTGGAGACATGCAGGTTAAAATGCAATTTTTATACCAATAAAATGGGCAAAAAATTTAACAATCTGCCACTGTCAAGTATTGGCAAGAATCTGGTGTTAAGTGTGACTATGTATTGCTGGTGGGAGTAAAAATTACTACTACCATGTTGCAAAAGAATTTGGCGATACCAATAAAGCTAAAGATGTGGAAACACTATGCCCTAGGAATTCCACTCCTATATTGGGACCTCTGAAGAAACTGGCACATGTTCACTAGAAGACATTTAGAAGAACATTTATAGCAACACTGTCCATTATAGCAAAAACTGGGAAGCCACTCAAACACCCATCGATGGGAGAATGCATAAATGCATTGAAATTGATTTATACAATCAAATACCATACAACAGTGAAAGTAAATGGATCATAGCCACATGGAACAACAAGAAGAGGTTTCATAAATGCTGACTGGAGAGAAAAGTAAATTGCTGTATTCAACATGATACCATTTATGTCAAGTACAAATCTTATAAAACTAACAGTGGATATGTGCAGTAAACCTCTCAGGAAAACAAGGGAATAATATGCATAAAACTCAGAGTAACAGCCCATGCAACAGGAGAAACCAGAGGTATGAGATCAAGAAAGGTATGTAGGGACTTTCTTGGTTTTATTTCTTAGAATGTCTGGATATTAGGCATATACATCTACACATACAGGTGTTCATTTTATTATTTGTTATTCATTATCATTCATTATTCATTATCTTATTCATTATGTCTATCTATCATCTATCATCTATTTATCTATCATCTCTCTCTCTCTCTCTTTGAAGGGATAATTAATAAGTTACCAAAGAGATCTGAAGCATGTAAAACAAATTGCAAGGAAAGCAAGACAATGGGCAATTGGCAATTGTATAGACAGAACTCCACAGATCCTCTGGAAACCAAAGGACAGTGAAGGAATTGGGTTTACATCACGATGGGGTCACTTTTCTGGGGTCAAGAATTGATTTATGTTCTCATGCTGGCTGTTTCTCCAATGCTGTCTTTTTCTATAACTGCCTTTGCTCACAATAGTTCCTCCATCTGCAGTGCCATTCCTTTAGCTTTGCTTGTCTGAAGTGTGTCCTTAAGTATTAGGTCAAATTTTACTTTCTTGTATTTATTTTCTACTTACAGAAAGCCTACTACATGCGAGACCTGGAGCAGCCAAGAGTTAACAAGCTGTGGTCCCCCAGGCTTGCAGAGATGGCAGGGGAACAGGAGGGCAGACAGAAAAAGGAGCAGAGAATCACACTATAGTAGTGCTTTTCTGAATTGCTGGCACATAAGAGTCAGCTGTGGAGCCATTAAAAAGCAGATTCTCAGGTGTCCCTGGCAATTCTGGTAGACTAGGTCTGGGTGGGGTACATTAACTTGCTCTTAAGAAACTCTCCCTGAATTTGATGCAGCTGGTCCACAGACCTCACTTGGAGAAACGGCCTGTTGGTGTGATAAATGCTACAATAATAGCAAAGGTACTTGGGCATGGGAGCCCCAAAGAGGGCCACTTCTCCCACCTGAAGCATGGGCATTAAGTCAGAGTAGCTTCCAGGAGGCCCCTCTGTAGAGCATCCTCATTTGTTATTTGTAGATGTGAGTCATCTCCCCCCACTGCAGGGAACACTGTTCCCTGGTTTACCTTTGCTCCAGCACAAGGCTTGGCATGCAGTATATGTCAGGGATGTTTTATTCAATGGGATTTCAGAGCAGCAGGCTGGACTAGGGAACAGGCGTAGTAGCCAGGCCTTGGGTGGCAGCAGACCCTGGGGACCATCAACCCCTTGGTCTCTCTGGTGTGTTTAGATTGGCCTATCTCCAAGTATGTGTTGGGGACTAGGGAAGGTTACTGGTTTGGGTCTGACTGGTATTCACATCTGAGCTGGGGACTAGGATAGCATCTGCAACCATGTTGAGATTAAGGAGGCGGGATTGATTGAGACACTTCCCCCACTAACGACCCTATAGCTTCTTAGCAATCAGCTTGATCTGTGCTAGAAGGAGGAAAGGGATGAGGGCCGGATGGGGCAAGAGGTTTCTTATGTTGGCAATAGGGCTGCTTCTTGCTTCTAGCCCCCGCTTCCCTTCCCATTCCTAGGCCCAAATGAGGCCCCTCTCTGAGGGCCTGTTAGTTAAACACCTGGCATGAGTCCAGTCCTGCCAGGGACTGCCTGGCTGCTGTTTGTTCCCTTTATAAAGCACATCCAGGTGAGTTTTATTGTGGACAGTTCCCTGGGCTCCTGTTTCCACATTTGTCTCCTTTGAGTCTGAGATTGCCAAAGGCTTTCACAGCTAATGGACCTTACAGCTCCCAAGAGCCATTTAAGGGAGGCACAGAACTCAGTGGTGGTAATTAGTCAAATGAAACGCAGACCTCTGGAAGCCCACTGTAGCTGAGTGGCAGGAAGATGTAGGAACAGAAGCCTCAGGTCTGTGGCAGGTGTAGGGAACGAGCATGGGCTGCACCTCCCCCCACCTCTCCTGTTCTTCCCCCCGCCTCATCCCTACCTCCCACTCCTAACCCGAAAGGGACTTGGTGCTTAGTAGCAGGGTCCCCCAGGCAGGCTGGTGTCCGGGGCATCTGAGGGTCTGCAATAGCATGACAGAGCTAACCTTGACAAGCTCCTGCCTTCTTTTCCTCTAACAAGTTTTGTATACTGACCCTGATGGAGGCTGAGGTCTGAGCTCAGGTGCCACTTCTTAGTAGGCAGGATAATATCCTGTTCAAAACCTGGGCTTTGACACCAGACCATTGAGTTCAAATGCCAAACCAACTGCTTTTGAAGTTCTGATCTGGGGCAAGTCTATGAACCTTTCGGTATCTCAGCTTTCTTGTCTGTAAAATTGGGATAATAATACTGGCCTCAAAGGGTTATTGTAACGAATAGATTGTATCACATCATGTGCACTCTACATAGAGCAGTACCTGGCACCCTGTAAGCATGTGCTCAGCAGCAGCTGTTATCATGCCAAGAGCAGGTCTGACTTGGGCAGAGCTTGAAAGAAAACATGTTCTTATCTGGAACTCATGTCCCCACCAGTTTCAGGTTTGCTTCTCACTGGTTGGGCACAGAAAGCAAGGCCCCCAAGGAAGCAGCCCCATTTCTATGGGGAAGGATGGTGGAGGACAAGATGGGGAAGAGAATAGTGAGCTCATCCTGTTGCTAAATCAGAGGAAGGGAGGAAGGAACCAGCATTTCTTGAGCATCTCTTCTGGATCAGGCATTGCCTGCTTTATTTCTTCAATCCCTCAATACCCTGTTGAAGGGTGAGGAAATAGAATCTCAGAGAGGCTAAGTCACAGAGCAAAGAAGAGGGGTCCAAAACTGGAGCTTGGGGATGTGAGATTTCTAAGTGATTATTCTTTCTATGGCAATTTGCTGTGGTAGATGACCAGGGCCCTGCCTCTGGACACTTGACTTTAAGTCTGATATTTAGAAGACCCATGGAAGTTTACTCATATCTGCTTGACTCAAAGAAAAGACCTCCAGGTGACAGAATTTGAGTCATTCTGAGGGCCTTGTCACTGGATTGTCCCTGGCTCTACAAGGGGTCTTGGGCTGTTCTGGGAAAGCAGAGCTGGCTTTCATGGAGGGGGGCCTGAATCTGTCTCATTAATGTCATGGGCAGTGGTATCCTCCTAGGATTCACAGGGAAGCTCCCTCTCTCCATCTGCAGGTGGATGGCATTCTGTGCTTGGCCAACATCCTGACCGACGACAGCCACTCAGAGGCCACACGGGCTGAGGCTGCGGCTGTGGTGGCCCAAGTCACCTCCCCCACATCTGCCTGTCACACAGCACCTCAGTAGCTTCCTGGAGAGCATGGAGGAGATCGTGACAGCCCTCGTCAGTGAGTCACCCTGGGCAGTGGGACCACTAGGAGAGAGGGCATTGGTACAGTTGTCTTCAGGAATAGTCAGGAAGGCCTTCCCATCTGCCACTCATTACACCCCAAGTATCTCCTGTATAGATGATCACATTTGCTGAAATCCCACCATTAATGGATCAGAATTAGGCTTTGAAGAGCTCTATTGTCAAGAGTTTCTTGTTAAAATGCATGCAGCCCTCTGAGAAGCAAGTTGAATTATTGTCAGTTTGGGATTAATTGGCATTTCAGAAGGGAGTCCAGGACAAGCCCCAGAAAGGAATGGGGTCTCAAATTTTGAGGTTCAGATACTTGGATAAAAAGACTCTGATAGGCATTTTTCCCTAAATTCTCAGTCCCTGTACCCAGTGACTATCACAGTAATGACTTGGGCAAATGGTTTCTCAGAGAGCACCAGCTCATCACAACCTGCTTCCTGAAAATCACACCATTGGTCTCACATCATGGGGCCTTGAAAGCGCTGATTCTTCTAGGTTCATCTATTCAAACATATGCACTGCTGGCGGGAGAATCATAGCTCTGTATCTAAAATATGCTCTTTTCTTAGCTTTCCTTTGCTAACCTATGGAAACTGAAAGGGCTGGTCTGGATAACAATCCCCAGGGAATTGTTTTGTGAACCACCTCTTTCTTTTAAAAGTTCTGGTGGTGATCTGTGTTTCTATTTCTTGTCACTCTCTTTATACCTATATTTCATTTCATCAGTAAATGTAAGATTAGCTCTTGGAGTCACCATACCAGGGCTGGGAATATCTGAAATAGCAAGAACTTAGGGGCAGCATAACACTGGGCTAGGAGTCAGAACCCTGGGTTTGGACTCTGACTTTGACTCATCCATTCAAGTGGGTATGGGCAGCAAGCCTGTGCCAGTGCTATGTGATATCCCACCACTCACTCCTTACCATGTTGCACTGTAAAACCCACTTCACAATTTTCCTAACATAAACAAGACATTGCAACTTGTTTCTCTCAAGGGTCCTTCTAACTCTAGAATTTGGAGATCTGCAAGTACTTTGCACATAGGAGACATCATTTAAGTTAACTTTATGGCTGATTCTAGCCTGGGGGCAGTAGCACTCACAGGCCAGGCTGGGAGAAATCAATTTGCCAACATCCACATTTATTCAAAATTGAGAAAACATGGAAACCCATTGCTGAAAGTCTTGGCTAGAGGGAGCTCAAGAGACCCTACAGTTCCTTGCATACTCTCTAGGTGAAGAAATCTAAGCCTAGAGAGGTTAAGTTACTTTCTCAAGGCCACACAACAGCATTAGGATTCACTTATGCCAGGACTCCCATATTCAACATCCACCAGAGCCCAGTAAGAAACATGAATGTGTTGAAGAGAGCCACATGGAAGAATAAAGGTGTTTGAGTCCTGTGTCAAATTGAAAAACCCATGTAGTGTCTAAAGGGATGGTCACTGGTAAATTTCAGTTGATTGTTATCATATGGGAAAGGTGTAGACTTAAAGATAAGACAAAATTTGTAAATTTTGTAGAATATTTCTCAATTTATAAACATTATCAAATAAACAAACAAAGTACATATAGTCCAAGTGACCTTTCACTATTGTCATATATTCATTCTTGCTTCACTTCCCAGGCTGGGTTTCTCCCTGGAGCCAAGGAGTCTTCCTATTTATTTTGTCCTGATGAAGATGCATTGTAGAGTCCACGCTGAGATTCAGCAGATATATTCTGGGCAGGAAGCCATACTTCTGTTCTTTGGTGGGAAATAGCCCTCCAACTTCTTGCCATTCCCTGGAAACATTTATAAATGAGTCACTGGAATCCTCAATTTAATCTTCCTAACACATCCCAGGTGACTCAGACTGTAGTTCAAATAAATGTGCAGCAAAATTAAAAGGCGCTTAGATAGTTGTGTTAATAATTGCTGTGTTGGCAGCAATCGCAACTGAATGAGAATGAGGAGGAGTGTTTGGATCTAGAAGGAATCTTACAGAAAAGTGGGCAACCGAGCTCTATAGACTCACCCAAAACCTTGGATGTAGGGAGGTGGCCTGGAAGGGACTGGGGACTCCAGTGATTTTCCCAAAATCAGAGGATGGGGCAATCACTGGATAAAGGGAATCAGAGTTCTCAATATCTCAGCTAATCTGTTGTCCCAGTCCTGGTGGTTGGATCAAGAGTTTGAGTTATTTAATGGTCACACCTGGGCTGTAGGGAGCAACATTGCCCAGAGGAAGTGTTACCCTCCTGATAGAACTGAAACCCACATCTCTGGAAGCATCACTGGGAATGAGTCAAAGAGGCTGAGAGACCAGAAGCAACCTGGAGTATAAAAGAATGGGGACTTTGGAGTCAGGCAGACCTGGATTTGATTCTAGCCTAAACAGTTACTTACTGGCCATAAGACCATGGGCAAATCACTTAATATTTGAATCTTCAATTTCTTCATTTACAAAACAGTGATAAAAATGGGATTGTTGTAAGGAGAAGTAAAAAAATATGTACAGCAGCGAGTAAACAATAAATGGTAGCTGCTGCTACTACTAGCTTCTCTAAAACTCAGCTAGTTGTAAATGTGGACAATCATTTTCTACTTTGAGGGTATTCAGAATTTAATGGCACAGTGCAAGGCCCACTGTAGGTGTTTGACTAATGTTATTGGTAGAAAAAAGGTTTTACTGCTAAAACTAAAACGTAGGCATCGGAAGGTGCATTCACAGGTAGATGCTAGGAGGTGGCAGTTGTATCAGAACCTGGAGGTATAGACTGTTTGTCTGGAGGCAAGAACTAGGGACCAGGATAAAACATAGCTCAATTTTGTCCCTGGAACTTTCTTTCTCTCCTGAAGCTCTTTTTCTGAAGTATGGTCTTGCCTTGGTTTTGAGGAGATGTTATCAGTAGGAGAGGGCCTGGACCAGAGAAGTACCTGGATTGATGATCAAGTTGGAGCTGAGGGCTAGACATCAGGTTTACTGAAATGGGGGGAAGCACCATGGATAGAATCCATCTATTCCTTCTCCTGAGATGGGCGTCCATTCCAGGTTCTGTGGAGCCCATGAGGGATGTGTCAGGTGGTGGAAGGATGAGGTCACTCTGTTCCTTAAAGGCCCTTAGTACAATTGCAGATGGTAAGTGGGGGGAATTTGGTTAGGGCTGAGCTAGGACCACTAGGATTAGAGATAAAGAGCCTGACATGCAGGAGCTTGGTATAGGACTTTCTTGCTGCCAGATGATCCTTATCCTGGGACCAAAAGGAAGCACCAAGGCTCTGTTGATGGCAGCTGGAGGGGTATAGTCTCTCTGTTTTACCTTTAGTCTCTTCCTTAAGGCAAGGTTAGCAGCAGGCTAGTGTGCATTACTGGAGAAACAAAGGGACTGGAAGCTCTTCCCACCTCATAGGCTTTGTATTTCTTTTTCCTTTGGTCTAGAATATTCTGTTCCCCCAAGTATTTTTATGACTGGCCCCTTTCCTCCTTTAAAGTCTCAGCTGTAAAATCACATTCTTAGGGACACCTTTTGTTGTGCACCTCAGTGGGCCACTAGATATGCTGTCTTAGCACTTGTTTATTTTCTCCCTCATATTTATCAGACTTTGTAATTATGCACAGTAATTTTTTAAAAGTTCATTTTCTTGCCCAATAGTAGAGTATGAGCTCAACAAGGGCAAGGACCTGACGTGTTTTGTTCACTATGCCATCTCAATACCCCATTGGCACGTGGCATGTAGTGTTCATTCAATAAATACTTACTGGTTGAAGGAGTGAGTAGAGTTACATGCCATGTTTCAAATCCCAGCTTGGTCACCTGTGTAGACAGATACTGTTCTATCTGTAGTAACCACTTTCCTCATCTGCAAAATGGGTATTATAACACCTGCTCTAAAGATGTCCCAGAGCTACTGTGAGAACCAAATGAGACAACTGATATGAAAACACTTGGCATGGAAGTTATTTTCTTTCTCTTCACCATCCAGAACTGTGCCAAGAGGCCTCATCAGGGGAAGTCTTCCTGCTGGCCTCTGCGGCCCTTGCCAACATCACCTTCTTGACACAATGGCCTGCGAGATGCTCCTGCAGCTGAACGCCATCCGTGTCCTCCTGGAAGCCTGCAGTGACAAGCAGAGAGTGGACACGCCTTACACTCGAGACCAGGTAAGATGCCCAGAAGGCACCAAGCCCAGGGCCTATACCCGTGGAGACAGAGGTTAGGAGGCCAGCACTTAGTTTCTGAGGCAAGGGAGAGGGCATGGGAGTCCTGTTAATTTTGCATGCTGTAGGAAGGTAAATATTCTCCATGTCTCTCACTGACCTTGAAGCCTCTTTATGAGACCTCCTACCCCTTTTGCCCATCCCATTGTGAGTTTTACATGCTGCAGGAAGGTAAAGGAATATGTTTTCCATGTCTCTCATTGACCTTGAAGCCTCTCTGTGAGATTTCCTATCCGCTTTGCCCATCCCAACCACTACAGGGCCTTCTTTAATCTCTTCAGATTGCCTGTTCTTGGAGGCAGAAAGACCCACAGAAAGTGCCTAGACCTCCTCTGAAGTTCTGTGTCCTGGTCATGTTGGTGCCCATCTGACACTGAACCCTGTAGTGAACCACTTCCCTCTCTACCTTCATGAGAAACAGGGGTGTGGAGCAGAACCTTAATTCTGGGCTTCCGCCTTGACATCAGTCATAATTTTCTTTGTATATTTGAGCTCCGTGAAAGATTTTCTTTGGTAGAAAAGGGGTTTTACTACTAAAAGTGTTTGAAAACATAGAATGAGGGGATTTTAAAGGCTTTTTGAACTCTGATGTTCTAGAATTTTATCCTGTTTCACCTCTGGCCCCCACCAAGGAGTGGGGGTGGTAGAATAGGTGGGCTTTAGGTCTCTGTGATTTCCTCCCAGTACCTGAGCTTTACCTCACCCCCAACTCAGCTTATTCCTGTCTGCATTTTAGCCCCTACACCATCGCCTCTTCCACCCTCATCTCTTAACTAAAGTTGCTTTGGTTTCTGTCCCATGCCAGCAGCTCCAGGAACGCCTTTCCTGATGGTTTCAGCTCTCTGGAGTTGCCTCCTTTTCTTAGCATTCATACCTCACAATGCAGTGTTGACTTATCTAATGATACGTATTCCTCTTAATTATTTCATGTGATTTTCCTCCTCTGAGGGCATGATCTATGTTCAGTACTTCCCTAGGATTTTTTAAGGCCTCTAGCCTAGAGCTGGTGCCCTTGGTGAAGTTCCCCAAACTTCGTCAGTTATTTCTTTTTTTTTTTTTTGAGACAGAGTCTCACTTTGTCGCCAGGCGCCAGGCTGGAGTGCAGTGGCACAATCCCGACTCACTGCAACCTCTGCCTCCTGGGTTCAAGCAATTCTCCTGCCTCAGCCTCCCGAGTAGCTGGGACTACAGCGCACACCACCATGCCCAGCTAATTTTTGTATTTTTAGTAGAGATGGGGTTTCACCATGTTGGCCAGGATGGTCTCGATCTCTTGACCTCGTGATCCACCCGCTTGGGCCTCCCAAAGTGCTGGGATTACAGGCTTGAGCCACTGCGCCCAGCCCTAGTTATTTCTTATCCTTAGAATCACCTGTGAAAGAGCAGCTGACCCATAGAAGCTACTATTCACAGAGAATTTTCTAATGTCTAAGCATTTGCATATGAGAGGTCTAATAATACTGTGACACTGGTGATATTTGCCCCATTTTATAGATAAGAATATTTTGGCTTAAGAGGATATCCCCAAAATAAAATGGTTGGCAGGCAGCTACCCAGAATTTAATTCAGGATTAAATTTAAATTCTGACTTAGACCTTGATCTTTGACTCTCATCTGCTGTTGTCTTTGAAGAAAGGAGGTCATGCAGCTGTTGAACCACAGACTGGGTGTTGATCCTGCCTGGGCCATTTATCAATTGAGTGGCATGGAGCGAGTCAAAGGCACCTGGGTGTTAGTTTTCTCATCTATTAATTGAGACATTAATGTCTATGTTGCAGGGTTATTGTGAAGGTAAGTGTAATAAGATATGCAAAAACCTAATATAAGGCTTAGCCCCTACTAAGTTCATAATAAATGGTGAATATCATTATTTTTAAACCTGATGCTCCAAGGAAGAGCATGAATAGTGAGTTATCCAAAATCCTCAACTTGGCCTTCCAAACTGTATGATATGTATGATTCCAGACTTCCTTTCCAGTCTAATCTTTTACTTCTAAGAGTTGGATAAGTCCCTGGAGAGATAAGGTATGACAGTAACAGATAGAGTCGTGGCCCCCTGGTTGACCATTGGCCTGACTGGCTCCTGAGGGGGCCATGCCCCATGTCTACTATAGACATACCCTTGGTAGTGGGGATGGAGACAGGAGGGCCCACCCTTTGTGGTCCACCTTACTCATGCTCTTGTTGTCTTCAGCTAGGTACCTCCAGTTGCTGGGTCTCTCAAATACCTGACATAATTTTAGGTCCTTTCACCTTCAAGTGCCTCTCCTGTGGCTGACTCTTGTCATTTCATACAAGATCCAGTAGTGAGTCAATAAGACCAGGAATTCTGGAGTCAGACAACCTGAATTTGAAGCTTTTTTGCTATTAATAATCATGTCACTTTGGGCAATTAACTTTGAGTCTTACTTTGTTAATCTGTAAAATGGAAACAAATAATACATATTTTACAAAGTTGAAATAAGAATTAAATAAGTTAATAAATATAAACTCTTGGTACAGACTGTGGCACATAGAAACTATTAATTCAATGAAAGCCACTATCAATGTTACTGTGATTGGCCTTTGAATGTGTGGCACACAGCACTGAACGGGAACCTCCAGAGAGGAGTTCCCTCATCTGTAAGAGTCATGGCTTCTTCCATTTTGGATGTCCTGTGACTCTATGTGTAGAAGCCCCCTTCTCATCACAAGGAGTGACTGGCCCACTCTTGAAGCCTCACTGAGTCCTAGGAAAAGGAGATTAGAGTAGGGAGAGAATGTGGTCATGCTGCCAGCAGATAGTTCTTTCTGCACCTGGAGTCAGTAGCTTTTCATGTTATTCCACTGTCTGAGCCAGGCATGTCCCCCACTGTCCTCAGGATGGCTTCACCTTCTGCCCTGGCTCAGAACAGCCACTTAGCTAGTGAAAGTGTACCCATTAAAGAAACAAATGACTCTTTCCTGTGGCAGCAAAAGGATTAAGGTATCAGGGCTCTCTGTAATGAAGACAAAAAAGATGAATTAGGCTTTGAAGTGCTCACCGCCCCCTGAAATACTTAGGAGATTAAATGCCCCATGAGGCTTCCGGTAATGGACCTGCCAGTGACGCCAATGCTGTGTGGAGCCTCTTGGTCTTGAATCTATACAGACCACCTCTGTTTGAACAATGAGAACTTCTCCATCATCCTGGCAAGCCAGGTCCACATAATTCGTCCAACAGAAGCCTCGTTAGCCATGCCTATCCTGTAGCCAGCCTTGGAGTGCGGAAGTTGGTGAGGGCAGCCTTAGACCTAGGCTTTTCCATCCCCCTTCAGCTAATTACAGGAAGGGGGCCTGGGCTGCAGCTGATATGCTCAGGCATTGAGAAGCCTAACAAGTAATCTGGATAGTCCTATGTTTTCATGCCCAGGAGGTATTTCCAGGAGCCATACTGCCCATAGAATCAGCTACAGATCTGACAGGGGGAGGTAGGAAAGGGGCTGCCTCCAGATGTCTTGGTGAACCCCTGCCCTGCCTGTCAAGCAGGGACAATCTAGGATGGAAGGGACCTGATTATCTAATGTGTAATAGAGACTTTTACTGAGCCCGACTTTTGTGGCCTTCAGGAATTAACTACTTTCACGAGGGTAGGAGTGCTAGTATATACTTCCCATAGTAATACACCATCTGTTTGGCATTTTAGAATGACTAGATTTTGTAACATTTCTGGGACTTTGCTGTGAATACCATTTATCAGAAAATGCCAGTCACTGAGAGGTTGCGTTTTTGGCTCACATCTCAAAATCTCTCTATAGTTCCTAAAGCTGTATCATGAATATATATGATACATTAGAAACAGCACAGCTTTTTAGTTCAGAGGGATCTGAGTTCACAGTCTGGTTCTGCCATTTCCCAGCTATGTGACCTTGGACAAATCACTTAACCTCTCTGAGCCACAATTTCCTCATCTGTGTAATGGGGATAATAAATTTTCTCCCTCTCTCGTGTCATTATGATGAGTAAATGGAATAACACTAGTAAAGTACTGAAAACCAAAGTGAATACTCAATAATGAATGGGACAGCGGTGTCTAACAGAACTGGAGGCTGGGAAAGGTTTGAGACAGGGAATGTCAGCTTTGAAACAGGAAGGTAGGGTCAGGAAATGTAGTTAACATGGTGGCCACTGTATTGGTCTGTCTCACATTGCTGTAAAGAAATGCCTGATGTAATCCCAGTACTTTGGGAGTCTGAGGTGGGCAGATTGCCTTTGTTTGTGAGTTCAAGACCAGCCTGGGCAACATGGCGAAATCCTATCTCTACAAAAAAAAAAAAAAAAAAAAAATTAGCCAGGCGTGGTAGTGCACACCTATAGTCCCAGCTACTCGGGAAGCTGAGGTGGGAGGATGGTTTGAGCCCGGGAGATGGAGGTTACAGTGAGCCAAGATGGTACCACTGCACTACAGCCTAGACGATATAGCCAGACCTTGTCTCAAAAATAAAAATAAAAATAAATTTCCTGAGATTGGGTAATTTGTGAAGAAAAAAGGTTTAATTGGCTTACGGTTCTGCAGGCTGAACAGAAAACATGAAGCTGTAATCTGTTTGGCTTCTGGAGAGGACTTACACTAATGGTGGAAGGCAAAGGTGAAGCAGACACATCACATGGCAGGAGCAGGAGCAAGAGAGAGCGAAGGGGGAGGTGCTTCACACTTTTCAACAAGAACTCACTTCACTATCACAAGGACAGCAGCAAGAGGATGGTGCTAAATCATTCATGAAGGATCCACCCCCATGAATCACCTCCCCACCAGGATCCACCTCCAACACAGGGAGTTACAATTCAACATGAGATTTTTGGTGGAGACCCAGATCCAAACCATATCCGGGATGTTAGTAGTATTGGAGGAATCCGGGATCCCAACACCCCGTCCTGACCTGCTCCGGAAACCCCGCCCTACAAAGCCAAGGGCAAACCAAGCACAGAGAATATGGTTTGGCCTTTATATGATCTCTAACACTGTGGACTTAAAGCCCAACAATCGTGTAATCCCCAGGGTGAGGTTGCTGGGCCCCACCCAGGAGAGCCCTTCAGCCTATTCGCCAGCAGTATGAGACTTACATCCAAAACAGTTCTATGGCTTTTATTGTGCTGTCTCCTAAGCCTAAGTCTTAGCCCTCCACTCTTGACCCTTTAGTAGTAAGAAGAGAATGCCAATCCTGTCAGTGAGAAGACCCAAGTACTGGAGAGAAGAAGCTGTGTGCTTGTCTCTGGGCCTAGGCAGGTGCCCTTCTCCTAGTCTCTATGCCTGTCCAGCCCTCTCAGGTCCTGGGCCCTGGGCCCTGGGCCATGCCTGCTAGAGGGTGGGAGAGGCTCAAAGAGAGCAGAAGAGGAGAGGGCTATACCTTCTCCTGGGCTCTCTTGCTTCTCTGGCCTTGGAAAAGAAAGTATGTTCAAAGAGACCACACCTTTCCTCCCTTAGACCCCTCAATTCTGCAAATCAATGTCCTTGTCTGGATCTTTCTGCTCTTTGGTAGAGGAAGTCATGTGGAGGGAAGAGGGTGCAGAGAAGCACTGAGCTTCCCTTAAAGCAGGGGGTGTCCAATCTTTTGGCTTCCCTGGGCCACACTGAAAGAAGAATTGTCTTGGGTCACACATAAAATACACTAACACTAACGATAGCTGATGAGCTGAAAAGAAAAATCACACCAAAAAATCTCATAAGGTTTTAAGAAAGTTTACAAATTGTGTTGGGCCACATTTAAAGCTGTCCCAGGCTGCATGTGGCCTGCAGGCCATGGGTTGGACAAGCTTGCTAGAGACTGAAAATGATTTTGCTTTTTGTTCTCAGGGCTGCAGTTGACATTGTTGCTGCAAATATCAGAGTGTTAACACGGTGATAATAGAAATCTAAACATTCATCTGGCAATTACAGAGTAATTCAAATTACAGTCATATAAGCTGCTGGCCTTTTGGTCCTAATTTCTGCACAGCATAAAAGTAATCATAACTTTTCATGAAATATGTGCCAGGCTTTCTGTGTTGAAAGTTCTTTAGATCAGAGTACCTGTCTACTTGGGTGTCCTGGGTATTCTTCACTTGCCTTGAATGCAGTTTGGTCTTCAGTATTAGCTTCCAGCAAGGGAATGCAGGCAAAGTCAGGATGTGATCAGGGCTGACTGCTGAGACACTGTTAGGATGTGAGGTAGACCTGGTTCATACCTTGGCATCAGCCTGCAGACAAATGTTTCCAGAAAACCTGCTCTGGGCCAGCCCAGAGTGCACCTTTTCTTCTGTGTGCACTGACATCAGAAGTCCTCGCCAACCTCCTTCCTACCACACAGGGGCATTTCTTCTTGAACCAGTGACGTGGGAGGTCCCCTGCTATCCTGGATCGAATTTCCTGTCTGCCTCAATTTTCTTAATGTCTTTGGGGGCCAAAGAAATAATTTGAAAATGCTACATAAGGTAGTAAACACACACTTTGCTGTTCCTCTGGTGGGAAGGGTTGTCCTGCTCTGGGACAGACTCCCCTTTGGGAGGAATCTCACATTAGCAGCGTGTCTTGGCCACGCTGATGCTCAGCCACCCACCCTACCACCCCGAGGTGCTACATGTTGCTTGGCTGGTGCTTCTTGACACAGTCTTTCAAGGCTTGCATCCTTTCAGGTTCTCCTGCCCAGAGTAATCCATATTTGTTTATTTGTTTTATTTAACAAAGGGTGCTTGATGAGATATTAATCATTGAATGCTCATACAGGTCTTGTAAGAGATGTTTTATTTATTTACTTATTTATTTAGAGACAGAGTCTTGTTATGTTGCTCAGGCTGGTCTCAAACTCCTGACTTCAAGTGATCCTTTTGCCTTAGCCTCTGGAGTAACTGGGATTAAAGGCATGGGCTACAGTGCCTGGCTCAATTATTTTTATTTCTTGTGGTAGGGCCCCCAAGGATGTCTACATCCTAATCCTCAAAACCTGTGAATAAGTTACTTTATATAGTAACAGGGATTTTCTAGATGCAATTGAGTTAAGATCTTGACATAGGAATATTATCCTTGATTATCCAGGTAAATCCAGTGTCGTCACAGAAGTTCTTATAAGAGGGAGGGGAAGAGGATTAGAGTCAGAGAATCAAACGTGATTAAGGAAGCAAAGGTCAGAAGGATATACTTCCCTGAGCCAAAGAATGAGAGCAGCCTCCAGAAGCTGGAAAATAGAAACTAGGAAATTGATTTTCCCCTAGAGCCTCCAGAAGAAATGAAGATCTGTCAACACCTGGATTTTTGCTATGTAAGACTCATTTAGAACTTCTGACCTCTAGAACTGCAAGATAAAATCGTGTCATTTTAAGCCACTAAGTTTGTGATAATTTGTTTTAGCAGCAATAGAAAATGAATACACCAAGGCACAGAAGGTTAGGTAACATGGCCAAGATCATAGGAAAACGTGATACAGCCAGGATTTAGATGTAGGTTGAGCTATATACTTAGCTATTACATTACACTGACCTCTCCACCTAGGGCCACTCTCAAGGGTGATGTCCTCTGGACTTACCAAACAACTGCAGGGGAACACTGCCCTTTCACTCAGGTGGAATAGAACTTAATTGAACATCATCAGACAGGAATGAATTAGCCTGGGCTGGGGAAACTGGCTGACTGGCTCCTGCACTCTGCGCTCTAACAGCATTGCTAGCTTGTATCCAACCAGGTAAAACAGTTGTCCCTAAAATCCCACCCATGGACTTGACTGTGAGGATTAACAATGACCTCTTTCCCATCCTTGTGGTGCACACAAGGTTGTTTCAAAAGGGGGGCTCAAAGCAGGGCATAATTGGCATTTATTCAAATTGTGCTTAATTGAATACTTCATCTGCACCTCCAGAAAGCCACATGGGGTACAGGCTCTGTAAAGAGGAAGTAATTTTCATTAACAGGATCTAAATTAGTCTGACACAAAGACCTATGTGGTGCCTGTGACTCGGCTAATAATTACTGTGTGATGAATCCGTTGCCGCAGACAAAGCTTTCCTTTTCTTTTCCTACTTTATCCTTCCTTCCTTCATTTTCCTCCTTCCCTCCTTGCTTCCTTCCCTCCCTTCCTTTCTTCCTGCATGATGCTGCATGTCAACTAAGTGTTTTTGTCAGAGAGGCCAGCCTGGTGATGGTGGGATGGCACAGCCCCTGTGTGGTGGAAACAGAGTCCATGCTTCCTGCTCACAGTGCAGAGATAGCCAGAGATAGCCAAATAAACTCTAAACTGACATGGACTTGGCTGTGTACCTCCTCCCTCATAAGAATGTACACATGGTACCTCTTGAGAAACTTTCCATTTTTGACTGCATCTTCAGCCCAGCTTTTCCCTCTAACTCCTTCCACTGAGCCCACAAACACAACCTTAAAAAGTGCAAAAATAAGTAAATAAATACATAAAGAACCTCGAAGTCCTAAATCTCCTTTAGTCCTATTATCTTCTTAACTGCAAATAGGAGCTTGCACCCCCTTCATAAAACATCTGGTGGTACAGAGTAGCTTTCAGGATAAAGTTTCCGGAGTATTCTCCTGTCCTTCCTCTGGCAACCCACTGTAGTCATGCTTATCCACCCAGGCCCCAGTGGGGTCTGAGCTGGAAGGGGCTGTCACACACACGGATGCTGCAGAAGAATGCAGCATCGCCCTCTAACATGTGTTCAGAAGGAAAGGGGAGGGATGGGTATTCTATTAATATGGCAAGCTTTTTCCTTTCTGTTTAAAAGAAGATATTTTTATATGTATTTGTTATCCAGAGTAAAATAGTAATATTTGTTATCCAGAGTAATTAAAATGTAGATAATACTCTTTCTTGGTAGACATCACATTACTATCCAGTTTCAGAATTTTAGCTGCCTGAATTGTACTCAGTAGACTGTTAACTGCTGTCTCAGAGGAGAGGAGCATAGCCTTTGCTTATACCATCCTGCAAACTTTGAAGAAACCTTTCAAGAGAGAGAGGCTTGTACTAGTGAGAAGTGTTTTTTAATTTTATTATTTATTTTAATTACCACTTGAGAGTGCTGCACACTTTCATCTTGCGATTTATATCAGGAGCAGTGTTGTGGGTGGTATCTGAGTTAATAGGTGCTATGTTTCCAATATATTCCAGTAGTGTTTTAGCACTTTTTGCGATTTGGAGTCCCCTGGAATGAGTCCCCTGTCAGGCCATTCCTTAATCCAGTTTGTGCTGTGAGTTCTGTGTTCTCCGTTGACTGCACCAGCGGTTGCAGGTGAGGTTGGTTATAACCCATAAAGCTATAAATAAGACTCACTGTCTACCTGGGGTCAGTACCCCTTTTCCTACAGGCAGACTTTCAGTGATGACTGATAAGTGAGGCTTACCACAGACTTGTAACATGCAGCTGAGTATGCACTTTCTCATCAGCTTCCATATAATACCCAATGCTTGGGGTATAGCTACCTCCTCCTACTCATGCCCTCTAACGTGACCTTAGCTTTCATCCATTGCAGGTTGAAAGTAGGTGGGGGGTTAGTATTCAGGAAAGAAGCTGGGATGGAGGAACTCAATCTAGAGTAAGAGCTAGCTGTCAGGGAGGACAAGCCAGCAAAGAGGAGTTAGGGGGCCAGTGACCTGTTGGTTCTGTCTGCATTTCAGGACTGGGGAACAGAGCAGAAAGACAGCTGGGCCCCAACTTCACCCAGGGTGATGCTAGTCTTTCCAGGGTGTCCTGAGGCCCTTGGGAGGCATCCTATGGCCATAGGCTGATAAATGGACATTAGTCATTGGGAAAATACAACTGAGTGGCAGGAGCCCATGAAGATGGAAGAAAATACCATGGAAGAATAGGCCCAGTGGACAGGAAGGAGTCATGGGATAAAGGAAGATTTGTAACCCCTGGCTGACCTGTCTGTAGAGAGTACCATTTGGATCAGGTGTATTCATTTCCTCAGTTTCTAAATTCTCTTTTGCAGATTGTGACCATCTTGGCAAACATGTCTGTCTTAGAGCAGTGCGCCTCTGACATCATTCAGGAGAATGGTATGTCTTTGCAGCAGGGTACATGTTATGTGGATTATCTGGATGTAGGGGACTGTGTCTTTGTGCTTGTGTGAATGCCTGTGCAGGTATGTAAATAGGTACACATATCGCCTCGCTTGCATGAGCATGTATGTATGTGCTTGTATGTGTGCAACTGGGCTTATATATGTGTATGTTTGTTTGCTTTTGTGAGGCCTAAGTTCTGATGGAAGACAGACAATGTACAAGAAGATAGAAAATGTCCAATGATGATAGTGTGACAGTGCCCTGGGGAAAATAAAGCAGGGAAGAAGAGTAAGGTAGTCTCAGGGTGGGGTGGTTGTGGTTGCTATTTTAATAAGGTGGTGAGGAGAAGGCAAATATTTCATTATGATACTCAAATAAAAAAATCTATTCCTACCAAGTGATACATTCCAACTTGAAAGTGTTCCTATCTTACTGGATTTGGCCTCAGTAAAAAGTTGATGAAGGAGTGAGCACAGGAGAGCAGATCAGGGCAACCTGAATGTATTGAGCCCTCACTGAGAGCATCTCTTCTCCCACTTGCTCCTGTGTTCCACCTTGTGCTGAACGTGTCATGAAGGTCCAGGTGGGGCAGGCCAGGTTTCATTGGCCTGGAAGCTGATCTAAGCCGTTTCTGCCAAAGGACAAGGCGGCTGCCTTGCAGCTGGGAGCAGAGATGGTGAGGGCTTCCTGTGACTGGGAAATAAGGGAGCAATTAGCAACCGGTTGGAAACCAGAGACGCTAATGAGGCAGAGTGAGCTGGGAGCCTGGGCCCGCTGCTTCTGCTCTTGCTAAAACTCCTTCTCCCAGGCTTCCCTGCTGTCTTAACAAACATACACTTCCCCATCCCCCATTGCTCTGTTACTAATTGAAGGACATCATTTTGTGTTAATTTTATGTGATTGAGCTAATAATGAGAAACTTTGCTGAGCCAGCTGAGGCTGTGAAGCTGAGCTATTGCATCTGTGCCCTGTTCTTTCAGCACTTATAGAGCCTTATGTTGAAGTGTTCAATGGGATTAGGTCTCCATAGGCCTGTGAATTTGAGATTGGAATATCTGGCATCTGTAGAGAGTTTTATGATTCACTAAGTGCTATTGACTGACTCACTCAGTCAACTGTTATTGAGACCTAATATGTGCCTGGCATTGTGCTCGACAATGAGAACAGAAAACTAAGTCCCTGCCTTTGTCCTAGAGGGTCTCAGTCTAGATAGAGAGCACAACTTACCAAAACTGACGTATGATAAAAGTATAACATCTACAATAGAAAAATGCAACAGAAGGAGGTTGGCATGGTGGTTGAGGTTGTAACTGAAACCATATTCTGTGGGTGTAAATCCTGGCTCTTGTTGTTTATTAACCATACAACCTCTCTGTTTTTCCCCTGCAAAATGAGAACAACCCCTACCTCATAAAGTTGTTGTAAGGATGCCTGTTAGAAGATTGTCTGGCACAGAATGAGCACTAAGCTAAGCCTATCTCCTCTTTCAGGAAATAGTGGCAGTTTCACGGAGTTTATCTGAAGAAAGTTTAATGAGGGAGCTGTTTTCAAAAGTGGGGCAGGATTTGAGTATTCAGCAATGGTGTCAATGCAACTGGGGTCTGATGGAAGACAGGCCTCTTAGGTCTAGACAGGGCAAATCTTGTTGCACAGGCTGGACTTTGAGAGTCCATGGTCTAAATCACAGGTCAAGCTTAGATGTCTACACAATTCAGACAGGTAATATAAATGGACGAGGTTAGCTCACCAGAGACAGGATCAATCTCTTTCAGTGAGACTCTATCTCAAAAACAAACAAACAAACAAAAAAAAAAAGAAGGAACTCATAATAAGCTTTAACAATTTGTTGTGTGCAGACATGAGTGCCTAGTGTTGAAATTCAGGAGGCAATTTCAGAAGTTAGAAATTTGGATTTTTATTGAAATCCTTCAATTAGCATACTATCAAAAATCTAAAAAATTTTAGACACTGTGTAGAGCAACAAAACAAAGCAAAACTATATCCTTGGGTCATGTCTGGCTTAAGTTCTAAGCTGGCAGGAGCCACTGGGTGCAGAAGAGGAGAGTGTGGGATGGGCAGCTGGGCAACAGCTCACATAGAGGGTGAATTTTCACTACAACCTGCAGGATGGAGTTTTTTAGATGGAGCATCAAGAGGGAAAATGGCATCCCTTGTAGAAAGAAAGCGTGGGTAAAAGCAAGAAGGTATGAGTGGACATGGATATAGTTTGTAGAACAATCAAAAGACAAATCTGATTTCAGGGGGAGGCTTCTCAGCAGAGATTATAAATCTCTGTCTAACTACTACACCCTTTTCCAGCTTGAGTTCTCTCAAACATTTGATCTAGTCATTATCAGCTAGTCATAACCAGCTTAGGTTTGGATCACCTGTTAACAGGGGGGATTCATCACCACTGGACCTGTCTCAGATGCAGCCAGTATCAGATGCGAAGAGGTGATGGAGAGAAACCAGTTATCTGAGTTACTTTAATTTTTGTTTTCTTAATCCCAAGTGTGATGCTACATCTGAATTTCAATAGCAGCTCCCCCAGCTACTAACCATGTGACACTGGGCAAGATACTTCACTTCTCTCTGGGCTTCAAATTGGAATTGTAATGATACCTAATTCATGAAGCTACTGGAAGATTTTAGGGGATTATGCAGTTACTGTGCATTTAACACAGTGCTGAGTATGTAGTAAAAGCTCAATAATAGCATTAAAAAATAAATATGTCTTCAGATGCTCCTTACAAGTATAGTGACTTGGTGCATGGATTCACCCTCAGGAGTAGAAGGCATGGAGGTGTGTCCTTGTCCAGCTTCCTCCCTCTGGGTGAGACCCCTGAAGTTATCCTGACAACCTTTGCTTGCACCCCGCAGCCATCTGTCCAGCTGCCCCATGGGGAAGGCTCCATGCTGGGGGTAGGTACCAACTGTTCCTTTTTCCTGCCTAGGGGTCCAGCTAATCATGGGCATGCTGTCTGAAAAGCCAAGGTCTGGGACCCCCGCTGAGGTGGCAGCCTGTGAGAGAGTCCAGCAGAAAGCTGCAGTGACCCTGGCTCGTCTCAGCCGAGACCCAGATGTGGCACGGGAGGCCGTGCGGCTCAGCTGTGAGTAGTGCTTGCTGGCTGTGGCTGGAGTAAAGTGTGGGGTTTGGGGGTGGGAGCAGCTCTGATTTCATGGTGGCAACAGTGGACACAGGGCGAGGGCTGGCTGGGGTAAGTTCTATCTCTGTGGGCTAGAAAATGCTGGGATGGAGGCTCAGGGTACAGCCCCTAGTGTAGTTCGTAACCTGGGGCTGAAGCAAAAGGGAGAAAGGACCTAGAGAAGTGAAAGTTGGCCAGAACAGTGACTCACCTGCAGACTGTTAATAAGAATCCATTCTTTCATTCACTCATTCATTTATTCACTTGCTCAGTTATTCATCTACTCATTTGTTTACCTATCTACTCACTTGTTCGTTTATTCATTAATTTATCCTTTAGTTCATTTATTCATTAACCCATTCATGACTTCATTATTAACTCATTCATTAATTCGCCCATTAACATGCTAATTCATTCAGTTAGTTACTTATTTACCCAGCAAATATTTTCAGAGCATCCACCCTATGCTAAACTCTCTTCTGAGCACTGGGCATGTAACATTGGATATGACATTGTTCTGACCACAGGGGTTCACAGCCTCACAGAGGTGACAGATAAAGAGATATTTTCACTTCAGAATCATGGGAGTGACACTCAAAGCATGTCTGTGGTACATTTGACATGCAGAAGAAGTAGCCCATGTTTATCTGGGTGGGTCAAAGAATGTTTTAACAAGGGGGTGAGTCCTCTGCTGTGGTTTGATGGGTAAGTAAAAGTTACTCCCATGTGAAGGCTGAGAAAGGGCTCTGCAGGAAGAAGCATGAGAAAAGGCATGGCAGTGTCACCAATCATCCAGGTACCCCAAGGGACAGTGATAGGTGGCCTGGGGCAGCAGAGGGTTCCCGCTCCTTCAGGACCTTACAGAGGATGGACACACAGACTGCATTTGTATATCTTCTACTACTATGTTATAATGAGAGTTTTTTTTCTTTAAAGTTGAAAGAAATCAGTCTGCATTGAAAAGCTAAGTCATTCCCTTAACTCTCCCCCAGTAAAGCCCTAGGAAATATTAGTAGAGTCCGTAGTTTTCTGTTATTTTAGCCACAATATATTTTCTGACTGAAACAGGCACTTGAGAAAAAAAAGGTACAGCTAGGAATTTTGTCTGCTAAAGATTCAAATATTAAACATAGCTCTGGTAAAATCAGAAATGCCTGAATAGAAAGTCCTTTCTCGGTGACATGAGCACTATCTCTGCCACAGTTTTAACTAAGCTTGGTCTTAGCAGCCAGTGGCTGCTGTGGCACCTGTGGGTTTGGCTTGCATGCCTCAGCTCAGCCTGACCCTGACCAGGGTCTGTTCACCACTGAGGGAGTAGAAAGTTTCCATCACAGACTCCCCCCAGGTGGGTTCATCCCCCTTCTCTGGCAGATTGGGTGTGCAAAGGAGGCCCAGTACCCCTGGGTCAGGCCTAGCTAGGCCCCATCCTGGGCTTGAGGCTCTCTGTGTCTCCTACAGGCATGTCCCGTCTCATTGAGCTCTGCAGATCCCCGTCAGAGAGGAACAGCAGTGACGCCGTGCTCGTGGCCTGCCTGGTGAGTTTTCAGCCTTCCCCAGCTTTTCCCCTGGCTTTTGGGAGGCATACCAGGGGCATAGGAGAACTGGCTGTGCTGTAGCTGGCTTCAGTAAGCCATAAAACCTCTCTGGGCTTTAGCTTTTTTCTTTAGGATTGTGATCATTGTAATATTTGTTTCACTTGATTCATAAAATTGTGATGAAAATTATAGGAGGTCATATGTGTGAAAGATGGGGGGCTGAAAACCCCCCTCTTCCCTCTGTTCTACCACTGCAATTTTAGGAACCAGAAAACTTTGAGGTTCCCATGGAATGCTAGCTAGTGGTGTCTATGTCATGGTGCCTGCAGAACATACGAGCTAGGATAGGGATATCTCATGCCTATTTCAAAGGTAATGAAGTGAGAAAAGCCTCCATTTCTCCCTACAGGGAGAACATCTGCTGGTGCTTTTCCAGCATTCTAGCTTCCTCCTTCTTTGTGGGATAGAACGAGAAGGAACTTGACAAGACAGAGTGGACTATTCAGCCAGCCACCTGGATCTTCACCTTGAACATAAGTGTGGCCTGGGAAGTCCCCACCCAACATCTTTTTGCTAGGGGTCCACCATGAAATAATCAATAGTGCCAGAGAGAAATGCATGCTTTGTCTATATACCCTCCCTGTTAGGGCTGTAAGGATTCCCAAAGTAGAGTAGCTTCTGTTTGGAAACTTTTAGGAGCAGGGAAGCCACTCTATAAACAGAACCCTTAACTTCCAGAAGAATGTGCCGGCTCTTGTGATCAAAGAACACAAGGGAGAAGTGATGGATTAAAGATCCTTCAAGCTGTCTCACAGTAAAATCCTCCCCTCAGCCCATTTTTAGCTGAGCTCATCTCTTTTCCGGGAGTTTCTGATGGGCGTTGCGCAGTTGTAGAAACAGCGGGGCATTGTTGTCAATCAGACCTGTCTTGGTTGTACCATTAATGAGCTGTGTGACATTTGATAAGTCATTCAGTGCTATACATTTTATTCTGTAAATGTTTACTGAATGGTTCTGTGTTCCATGCACTGTTGTAGGCTATGGGGATACAGCTGCAGGAAAAAAGACAAACATCTCTGTGCCCTCTTGCTGTGGCTTTTATTTTGGTACATTCAAGGCAATCTTAATCTTTTTGTGCCTAATAATGTGAAAATACATTGAATGCCTTATCTCCTTATCTTCAGAAAATCCCTGGTTCTATTTTCATGGTGACAACTCAGTCACCTGAATGGGGTTATCTTTCCCAGTCGGATTCAAGAAGAATCAGAAAATGCTATGAAGTTTACCTTCTTTAGCTCATGGGGTAAATCATGTTCCATGAGAGTCGAGATATGCTAGTTAGAGACAGTTCTGGGGGCTCTACTTCCTGTTGCTAGGGTCACAGACCCTGCTCATTAATGCACAGATATACACGCTCCTTCTCTTTGATCTGGCCTGGACATGACAGCACCTACGACTCCCAGCAACCAACTCAAGCTATCCTCTCTTTTCACTTGGTTGGCCTGATTTCTCGGCAACAGGCTACCTGCCATGTCCAGATAATGAGCGGTACTCCTGCCTTGTGCTCAGTATAACCTCATATCCTGGTGTTGCAGCATCCTACCTGTGTGCATAGGTCTGAGTGCCCTGGAGTCAGACTCCTGTGTGATGTCTGCAAGGCCACTTTCCCTCTCTGAGCCCTAGTTTCCTTATTTCCAAAATGGAGATCATGACACTTGGCTTGCAGCATCATGTAGGGATTAAGTGAGGAGCTATGGGGAGAGTCTCAGTGTTTTCATTCCCTCTTTCTTTGCTTCTTTTGCCATTCTAGATATTCCCCCACTCTTTTTGCTTCCAGGGGTGAGAGGGGAGGGGCACTTTGTTCCCTGCTGTGTATATGCTCAGGAAGAGGGAATAAATTAATATTCATCAAGCACTTAGCATACATTGCCTCAGTTAACTGGTAAACACATGTAGGTAGGTGCACAGCTCACATTTAGTTTCAGGTTGCTATATAGTAGATCTCAGTATTAAAGCACTTCATTTATTCATTTCTTGTCAGCCAAATTTATTGAGCCCTGTGCCAACCTCTGTGTTGTCTACTATAGATATAGAGAAATAGAAAAAAAGATTCTTACTTTCAAGGAGCTCAGAATCTAGTGTAGGAGATAAACACCTAAAAGCTAGTTACAGTCAGGTGTGAGAAGCTTGAGGTCAGGCCAGGGGCCCTGGTTGCACAGGGGAGGGAGGGATGGACTGTCTCTGCTTCAGGGTAACTGGGGAAGGCTTCATGAGGGAGATGACAATAGGTTAGAGCAGGAAGTCACTTCAAGTCACAGGTAAGAGTATGAGCAAGGACGAGGGGGTATAGCTCAGAGATAGAGCATTGCTCTGCAGATTCGATTCTTTCTTAGACTCTTGCCATGAGAATGAGTGCTACTCTGCAGGAATGTGCAAAATCTCAAGGAGCAGAGGGGTCATCTCAACTGGGTCATTGTAGATCAGCCAGTTACCAGGCAGCCTGACTGCAAACACATCAGCTGGACCTGGCTTGGATCAGGAAAGCTGTGCAGCTGACACATGGACTTGTGAGCCACAATAAAATGCTTATTATTAAGTTAAAAAAGTATGAGCAAGGGCACATGGACATAAACACAAAAATAGCATACTCATTGCTCATTGTGTGGGGAGCTGGGAAATGACTTTATTCTGCCGGTACCTCTCTTTCCTGTTCATCCCCCTGCCATATGTTGAATTTCTCAGTAGCAGAATCCCTATCTACTTTTTACAATATGTTCTCCCTCTCTTTTCTTCTTTTTTCCGTAGTGCTTTGGACAGGACCTTGTTGAATTTATGGATAAATGAATAGTTCTTACTGTTCTAAGGTTACTCTAGGGATCTGGAAACAATAAAGACCATTATTAAGATTATTAACAGTTTTCAGATGACATATATCTTAGTGATCAAGGTGCAAATAAAGCCAGGTGACCAGGAGATGGTTGCTATGGTGACCAGGTGACGAAGATGGTCACTGAGGTGATGAATGGCCAACATGGTGATCAGCCCAAATTGTCTGGTAAATGCACCACTTCCTGAAATGCACATTTCAGGTTAGGTGAAGGAAATACATGTACCTGACATGGCCCAGTCTGACATGTGTCGCGTCTTCTCTCTTCTGCCCAGGCTGCTCTGCGTAGATTGGCTGGGGTCTGTCCCGAAGGCCTCCAGGACTCTGATTTCCAGCAATTGGTCCAGCCTCGGCTTGTGGACTCCTTCTTACTCTGCAGCAACATGGAGGAGAGTTTTGTGTAGCGAATATGGGAGAAGAAAGACATTTGGCTGTTCTCACGCCCCCTCTGAGTACGCACCAGTGAACACACCTGAATACATACCAACTCTCCTCATCTCCTTATTTATACTTAACTTATTTTTTGTGTGAAATAAACGGAAGGCAAAATCTTAAAGTAACATCATCAAACAGTCTGTGGTCCTTGGGAATCTTCTTTGTTTTTATTTTTTGACTTCTGTAGCTTTTCAGTTGCAGACATTGAAATTCACAATGGCTAATATGACAGATTGTCATGAGTGATTCCACTTCATCTTGTTTTCTCTACTCTCACTATATAATCTTGCCTCATTTTTTTTAACTTTGGAACCAGAGTATTTCAACTACCTAGCAGGGTTTTTATTTTTATTTTTTAAGTTGGATTTGCTCTTCCCAAAAATCTAAAATGAATTTCATAATTGGGTAGACTATATTGGATGGAAGTTTTTTTTCTTTAATTAATGGAATCATGTAACATGTATCCCGGATTTTCTTATTAAATTGTATTTTAAACTAAGTTCTTGCTTCCCAAGGTTTCATTCCCCCAAAACTTTTCCAACTATTAAAAGTACATACAGAATTGTCTTGTTTTCATAGGTATATAAATAGGTAAAGTTCTGAGTGATTTAGTGAGAAACCACAATGACTTTCAAAAATACTTCCAAAGGCACCAGAAACTCTGCTTCCTTTGGCTTCTCTGCTTTTGTGTAACCTCCTATTCACCTCCTGGTGAATAGAATCTCCAAATGAGGTTTATTGAATGATTCCTCCTCAAAAGTATATTTGAAAGCAGTGGTGTGCTGAAGCCAACTCATGCCCGCTCATGAGGGACAACTGTGAGAATTTCTTCCCAACTCTGCACTTAGTGACCCTGTGTTGGTAGTTGTGAGCTACCTCTTGAGCCCTCCTGTTGAAATTGGCCACAGTGGGAGTATTTACACCCCAGAAATTAGCAGATGCTATAAAGCACAGCTTTTGCTTTTTTTAAAAAAAAAGAGAGCTGGTTTACTGATATCACGGCTTGAAAATACCACAAAAATCTGTGTAAACTTCTGAAAATTTTAATGCCATCAAATTGTGATATAATTTTACACAATGTAATTGTGTAAAATTGTGATATAGTAACGTTTCAAGAAACATTTCTTAAATTCCCAGTTACTAGTTTGAGTTAACCTATTGAACCAAGTCCTAGGCTAAGCATCTAACGTGTATTATCTAATTTATTCCTCACAATAATCACATGAGAGTTAGTATATTCATATATGTTATTATATATGTTCATATTATTAAATTACTTTCCCAAGGTCACTAGCTAGTAAGTGGTGCTAGGATTTGAACTTGGCAATATCTATTACCAGAGCCTTTGTGCTGAAGTCATATGCTATATAGAAAGGTAATGTCTAGGGCCTCCCACCTAACGTGAGGATGATGATCATGATTATGGTGATAGCAAACACTTGGCCAGCGTTAACCAGGTGCCATGCACTTGTTTGAATCATTCTCTGAACAGATATGAGCATTTATTACTACATACTCATTTCACAGAGAAGAAAGAGAGGAAACTCGTTTTACAGATGAAACAGTGGATGAAAATGGCAGACCCTGAATTCAAACGAAGGTCTTCTGAGTCCTTATACAAAGCTTCCATTTTTAGAAATAAGGGTTTATATATATATACACATCTCACTGAGTTATACAGATTGTTCAGATACTGGCAACTTTCATTATGTCATATCAACAAATAACTTTTGTTAATATTATTATCTCATAAGAAAAGTTTTTAAATATTGGGAAGCTATCAAGCTTGAAAGCATAAATTGTGTCATTGGCAACAAATACTGTCAGTTGTTTTCCTTGGAGAGACAGACTCACTTTGTTCATTTTTGGGAAAATGTCTGCCAAATGCCTCAGTCTCAATAACCACAGTTTGTCAATTATTCTTTCAAGTAAAAATAGTGTTCCACAGAAAAAGCAACTAGTTCATACTGCAATTCAATCACACAAGTGCCTTTCTCTTGAAACTGACATACATTCTGCTTTGGCATACAGTAGAAATGCCTGAAGTGCAGTTCTCATATCACTCAAAATAGTTAAAATGATATGTACCAGGGGTCAGAATTTAATATACATAATAATTTTTACTGCTTCATCAAGGATATTCCTAAGTGGAATTGGCATTTAAAAAATTTAAGCGTGTGGCAGTGATAAGTACAGTTTGGTGCCACTGCCTTGATCATATTAAGGTGCAATTTTACTTACCATTGCTTTTGTACCACTAGTGCAAATGTCAATAATTGAAGAAAGGTAAATAGCTTCTTAGTATTTTTATAAAAATAGTTTTGACCTCACAGAGCTCCTGAATGTGTCTTAGGAACCCCCAGAGATCAGGGGCGCTACTTTGAGACTCAGTGATCTAGTTTAATACTCATTTTATAGTGAGGAAACTGAGGCCTGTGTTGAGGGGAAGCAAATGATTTTTCCCCCAAAGCATACAGAATGAAGACTAAATGCCAGCCTTTTCCATTCAAGGTCAAAGCTCTTCCCATTCCTTAATATCAGGCTAGGTGGTCACTGATACCACAGAACTGGAAGAGATTAAAGGAGAGTAGCTATTTGGATAATATATAATGTTGAAAATTTCTACACTGCAACCTTTATTGTGATGGTGTATGTATATCAGTCAGGGACCTGGTAGGAAACAGAATTTAACTCAGGTGGTTCAAATAATAAAGTTTTAGTAAAGAGACTACTTGGAGACTTGAATGCAGAGTTAAGGGAGCTATTGAGGGACACTGAGTCGCTCAGAGACTAACCACCACAGTAAGCCCTTACCATCCTAAGGGCAGAAAGGCCAAGTGATATAACAGTGTTACCAAAGTCCACTGAGAACTGCAGTTGTGGCAGAGGGGCTACCTGGTAGGAGCCACAGGGACTCAGCCACTGTGAGGGACATGGAGTCTGGGCAGGAAGGCAGCAGGACAGAAATACCTGGACCATCTCTTCTCACCTTCTGACCTCCTGCCAGTGCCTCCCATTGGCCAGTACTCTGGTGAAAGCCAGCTATGAAGTCCTCTGGAATAAGCCTCTTGAGAAGAGAGCAAGGCAGAGAAGAGCAGAGATTGGATCTGGGTAAGGTTAGGAAGGGGCCAAACTGAGAATAATAAGCACAGGTAGAAAAGTCTACATCCTTTCTTATTCATCTAAAAATCAACCAGTATTACTTTGGGCCTGCAGCAAAACATCAAGTAACAGGATTTATGAGACTTGTTTTAAAGCAAGAGAAGATAGAGGGGTTCTAGGTACAAGCAAATAATATCCCTCCTTGGAGCCTTGCTTCAGAAAGAAGAACCAGGAAGGATGGAGTGGGAGATGGCAGCACCTGGGGAAATAGAAGTAGATTGTGTCCCAGGACTCAGAGTAAGGAAGATAGATGTATTCAGGGAACTACCTGTCCCAGGCCTTAGAGTAAGGAAGACAGAGATATTCAGGGAATCACAGAGTGATTCCAGAGGCCCAGGAGTTGGTACAGAGCTGAATCAAGTGCAGCAGACTGTTAAAAATCAGAGAAGGTCTATAAAGAGAGGAGTCAGAGTGGTTGATGGTTCCTGGAGATGGGACCAAAGACTGTGGCTAGGGGTGTGCTCCAGGGAAAGGTATAAGAGTCTCCACCTTCCACACCAGCCTCTGGCTCTGCCCCATTTTCTATAGTAACTTTCATCCTGCTGACTCTCTACCTGCACTCTGCACAAGACAACCACTATACCGGGCAGGACATTGGCCAGCTATGTGGCCTTAGGCATTCATGATTGAGGCCATGGCATAAAATCCTCACTGGTCAGGTACAGCCACAAGTTAGCTCAGCTCATACAGATCAGGTTGGAATGGGGGTGGCTGATTGATTAAAAGTTAGGATTTCCTTGGCCTAAAGCACACATATTGCCTGAAATCTTCCTTTATCTCTAGGTCTTAGGACAGGATTAAGGCTGGGACTGGGTTTTCAGGAAGTCCACAGGTTAAGTAGAGTCTACATCTATATACACTGTCTAGATGGGGAAATCTGGACACCCCAGATTCTTTAGGATAAGTGGGTAGCATGCTATGGAGAAAGAGTCACCACCAGTTGGAATCAGGAGGATTCCTCCATGAGTTAAAAATCCCAGCTCTACCACTTTACTGTTGTTGACTCTGGACAAGATTTGGTACCTCTATGAGCTTCTGTACTCATCTGTAAAGTAGGGATAATACTCCTGCCTGACCTCCCTCTTAGGATTAGGATTAAGATTAAGGGAGATCAGTTGTATGGAAGTTCTTAGTACACTATAAAGTTCTGTGCAAATGTAAGTTGTTTTCATCATTACTGTCATTTTGGAAAGGACTGTGTAGATAACCCAGTACTTCACTTTACTTAAGCTGGGCTCCCTTGACAGTATCTCTTCTAAAAGAATCCTCCATTAGTGCTCATACATCTCCAGTGAACGTCATTACCTTCTCTAATATTTGACAGTCTTCAGGATCAGGAAGTTCCACCCCATGTGAAGCCATACTCTGAAAATTCATCTGTTGTTCCTAGTGTTGATGTCTATCTGTTGGCATGTTATCTGTTGAACAAAACAAATTACTCCCAAATTTAGTGGCTTAAAACAATGACAACTACAACAACAGCAATAGCAACAACAACAACAAATTTATTCTCACATTTCCTGTGGGTCAGGCTTTCAGAAATGGCTTAGCTGAGTGGGTATTGCTCAGAATTTCTCGTAAGTTTCTAATGAAGATGTTGAAAGCATTCACAGAATGGCAGAGCAAGGGCTCCCAAAATCTGCTTCTCCATAAAAGCAATGAGAACACTGTTAAAGATTGTAAAAATCAATTTTTTCAGAACTTTGAAAATTAATTAAAGGCTTACAAGAATCCATGGAGTCCTAAAGAAAAGGCCTGAATCTCTGTAAGAATAATGAGCTTTGTAGTGTTTAACCTGTCTCATTCTCATACCTCTCTCCCTAGCTCCAGTGTATTCTTAAAGACCAGCAGCCTCAAAACTACAATAACTGTGAAAAACAGCAGCCTAGCAGCTCCTGGAAGAAGCAAAAGGAATTGAAGTTTCTTTAAAAATTCCAAATAGGCATCCACATGCAAAAGAAATCTGGTTGGACGCTACATTATGCCAAACACAAAAATTAACAGAAAATGCAGCATAGACCTAAGTATAAGAGCCAACACTACGCAAGTCTTTGAGGTAAACATAGGTGTAAATCTTCACAATCTTGGGTTAGACAATAGTTTCTTGGATATGATGCCTAAAGCACAAGAGACAAAAGAACAAATAGATAAATTGGACTTCACCAAAATTAGGGACTTTCGTGCTTGAAAGACCACCACTAAGAAAGTGAAAAGGCAACCCGTGAAATAGGCAAAAATATTTTCAAGTCATATATGTGATAAGGGATTGATATCAGATACAATAAATTCTTAAAATTCAATGATAAAAACACTACCCAATTAATAGCTGGACAAAGGATTTGAATAGATCTCTCTCCAAAGGAGACAGACAAATGGCCAAAAGGTATGTCAAAGATGCTCAACATCATCAGTCATTAGGGAATGGAAATAAAAATTACAATGACATACCACTTCATACTGGCTAGGATTGCTAAAATAAAGAAAAGACAATAACAAGTATTGGTAAGGATATAGAGAAATTATAACCCTCATACATTGCTGGTGAGAATGTAAAACACTTTGGAAAACATTCTTTTAGTTCCTCAAAATATTTAACATAGAATTATCATATGATCCAGAAATTCCATACATGGTGTACTTTCATAAGAAATGAAAATGTATGGTCACACAAAAACTTGTACACTAAGGTTCATAATGTCATTATTCATAGTTGCCCAAAAGTAGAAATAACTCAAATGTCTATTAGCTGATAACTAGTTTAAAAAATGTAATAAACCATACAATGGAATATTATTTGGCAATAAAAAGAATGAAGCATTAATGTAGGCTATGACAGTGATTAACTTTGAACACATTATGCTAAGTGGAAGAAACCAGTACAAAAGGCAACATATTGTATAGCCATGCCTGTATGGATAGGCAGTAGATTAGTGGTTGTCAGGGTCTTTGGGGAGGAGAAATGGGGAGTCACTGCTAATGAGTACGGAGTTTGTTTCTGGTGTGATGAAAATTAATGGTAAATGTTGCACAACTCTGGGAATATACTTAAAATCCAGTGAAATACTTTAAAAGGATGAATTTATGATATGTGAATTATATGTCAATTAAAACTGTTATTTTTAAAAAGTTGTTAGCCAGGGCTGCAGTCATGTGAAAACATAAATAGGATTGGAGGATCTGCTTTCAAGGCTGCTCATTCACCGGGCTGGCAAGTTGGTGCTGGTTAGTGGTGGGAGGCCTCAGTTCCTCTTCATTCGAGCCTCTCTGCAGGCTGCTTCAGTGTCCTCTGGACAGGGCTTTAGCTTCCTCTAGAGTAAGTGATTCAAGAGAGATGGAGCCAGACAGAATCCATCCTTTTTGTGACCTAGCCTTAGAAGTCACTTAGATGACTTCTGACACATTTTGTTAGTTAGAAGTACGTAACTGAATCTAGCCCTCATTCAAGGAGAGGGGAATGAAGCTCCATTGTTTGAAGAGTGGATTATCAAAGAATTTTCAGACATTTTAAAACCACCATATTGATTATATTTTTAGCAAGGCTTTTCTGTCTGATATGCTGTTTTACTTATCACATTCATGTTTTCCAAACTCTTTCTAAACTGCTCACTCAATTTCAGGAAGTCTAAATGTGTCAATATACCTCAGGTACCAGCCATCTCCTAGTGTCCTACTGCCATCATAATGAGCATACAGAACTGAAAACAAATCCGCTCCTCTCCTTCTACTCCCCTCCACGTCTCTCACCATGCCAGCCACCGACTGTGGTAGAACAAAGCCAGCAACAATTGCATTTGTTAGAAGAATGAAGGTAAAGAGAAATTGCTGCTGAAATTTGATTTCAAAAACAACGGTTTAAAAAAGAATAAAAGGAAAATGCAACAAGCAGAAGAAAACATACTTTCTTGCTTAATAACAATATTCCACACTCTTTGATTTTTTTTTGCTTGGGGTAAGGATGGCTGGGAGCAGAAAGTGTGTAAGTCTAATTTTATAATATAAGTTGTAGCAAAGAATAGGAAGGGAAGATCAAAGAATGAGGGAATCAAGAGCCTATTCAAAGGCGTTGAGACACAAATGACACTGCATAAGCTTCCAATGTAAGATCCTTCATGAGAAGACTTGCCCCGGAGGACCTGCAGCTCGGTCATGTCTCATCTCTGGCTATATTAAACCTCAGAATAATTACTGTCTCTTCAACGCTGTCTTTTTGTAACACCCACAAATTCATAGTGTGGAAAGATGGTGTTACACATAAAGGAACCTTATTAACAAGCAAAAGAAGAGGAGGAAGAAAAGGAAGTTGGACACAGAATGGAAAACTCAGGCCAAAGACTTACAGGGCCTTTTTTCTTTAAATAATATTGAGAAAGGTGGAACCTTTGAAAGAGAAAGTTTAAATGAGGAAAGAAGGGATGACATCAAGCCCTGGATGAGATTTACAGTTAAAGCCCATAGCAGGTAGGAAAATGTCATGTCCTCCCTCTCCAGGCTGGAGGACAATGGCCCTACAAAGATCCAGCACCACATCTACCAGCTAGTAAGTTTCTGGTGCTAAGTCCCTACTTTCTTCCTGATTAGCTTTTGCAGTGTAGGGCAGGTAGGAGACATGACTGAGTCCCAAATGATGAGACCCTCTCCAAGTCCAACCAATTTTAACAGAGCCTTGGAGTTAAAGCCTGGGAGCTTAGCCATATCTATGACCTAGATAAGAAGTCATAACAGGGACCCTGGGGCAAAAAATCCTATTCTGGAACTCAGAACAGGGAAGAATTGAAGGAGCCTTTCTTCAGCTCAGGGGCTCCATTTGAAATTTGCCGCAAAGTATGGAGCAAATGCTGATCATATTTGTTGAGTGCCTCCTACAAGTGGTTATTTTACCAAGTGTTACCTCTTATTTTCCCCTTTGTGAGTTGGGTGCTATTATTCATATTTCCATCTACACTCTCCATTACACATGGGGAAATGGAGTCTTAGAGAGATTAAGTAGTGTTGCCAGAATCATAAAGTTAATACTGATGTGGGATTGAAACCATATCTCTTTGAGTTCAGAAGTCAATTAGAAAGAAAGTAGTGACTTAGCACCAGACATTTATTAGCAGGTAGATGTGGCACCAATCCTGCTTGACAGTGCTTCAAATGCAGGCCCATAGTGTGTTAGAAAGAGAGACTATTAATCCTGTGAGGGATGCAGAGACCATCTAGGCTGATCTCTACATCCTCCACCTAGGAATGAAGAAACAGGCTTAAAATTACAGAGCAAATAAGTGGAAAAGCTAGGGCGTGTATCTGAGAAATAACTACTACTACTACTACTACCATAGCTGTTATTTTTTCTTTTGAGCACTTGTTCTGTGCCAGGCACTGTACATATGCTACTTCACTAAATTTCTAAAACAATTCCTGCTAAGTAGTTATTATTGATCCATTTTTACAAATAAGGGAACTGAGGTTTAGAAAGACTTTACATCTTGTCCAAGATCACATAATAGAAGGCAGGATTTGACCAAACACTTCCTGAAACCAAACGCCATGATCATTCCACTTGTTACACATATATTTAATTTTATGTATGTATACATAAGCCCAAACACCACACATGATCTTAAAAGTAAAATACTTTGGCAAATTCCAACTTTACTTGAAAACAAAGGTTTATATTTTAATTAGTTAATTCTTAAGCACAGACACACAATATTTTAACACTTGCTAAAATTTCAGTCATAGATATGAAAATTATTTCAGGGAGAAAGAGAATAGGAATAAGAATAAAATATAACTTAAATAATCAAAATAAAAGTCCTGTGCAATTCCTGACCAACACCAGAAAAATCTCTAAAATATCTACTCTTTATTCTAGTTTCAGTGTAAACCATCAAAGACAAATCAAAGTGAATGCTATACATTATCAGCTCAACTTTTAAAGCATTGACAGCCTTTGGGAACAAATGCGTTAACATGTCTTTTTGTTAGATATTTCTGATGGTTCCTTTGTAGACATTCTATTTATTTCCACATTCTTGTCTTCTTTACAACTTTTGGTGCTATCCATAACTGACAAAAACAGAAATAAGAGGCTATTTGTATGTATGTATACGTGTGTGTGTGTGTGTGTGTGTGTGTGAGAGAGAGAGAGAGAGAGATTTACAAAGAGAGAGAGAGAGTCTCGGACTTGAGGTCCTCAAAAGAAACTGCGTAGCCCAATTAGAAATCCATAAAGGAATTTTTATAAAGGGTTCTCTAACGAGATAATCTATAAAGGGATATTTGCTTATTTTCAAATTTTGGCATTACACAGAAAAAAATCTTCAGTTTGCCTACATGGTTAACATGGCATTCTCTTGTAAACTCCACGGCCTCTTTCTTTTCCACCCTGAGATTGAATCAGTCCCACTGCAGACATATCCCACCATCAACTGTTAAAATAGACCCAGTTCTCACTCTGGTGCAAGCCATGATGATCATGCATGACAGCTGGAACATGGGAGTCACACTACACATGAAGGAGTGTGTTTCTGCTCTCAGGGAAGGCAGAGGAAAGAGCAGCTTTCAGGGCATTAGCCCCATTTTGCAAGCTTGGCTGCTCATACCATTCCCAACTGCACTGTGCTTTCAGCAGAATCCGTGCATGACTTGAGGAACAAGATGGGGGGAAGGGACATGCTAATTTTTAATGATTTTTGAAAAATGTATTCTTTTGACCTCAAACATGTTAAAATTTACTAATGAACTTACCTATACTTCTAAAGTACTTCTAAATTGAAAATTCACCATTTAGTTGGTGCTTCTTGATAAATGTATCACAGAATCCATCTGAGGAAGTTCACAGCCTCGTATCAGATTGGCACTTTCCTATGGCAGTTCTTGGAGAAAATTTCAAAGGCCCAGGTAGCAGGCAAGAAAAGTGGAAGTCTTTCCCTCAAATTCATATCCAACTTCATTTCCCACCTCCAGAAGTCAAATACCATCTGATTTTTCAAGCATTTTCCTCAAGGGGCCAGTATTTGGGTGTGACATGGAGCTCTCACAAAGGGATTCCTCAGGGAGTAATAAATATGGTGGCACAAAAAAGCAGAAGGTAGCTGGATTCAGAGCCTGTAACACAAGCTACTTGGAAGGCTGAGGTGGAAGGATGCCTTGAACCCAGGAGTACAAGGCTGCAGTGAGCTATGATCATGCTACTGCACTCCAACCTGAGCAACAGAGCAAGATCATGTCTAAAACAAAAACAAATCCAAGAAACAGAAAGTGTTCACAACCAGACGGTACACCATTAAAGAGTGGGAATTAGCCCTGGGTGGTCAACATCTCTTTCTCCAGGATTGCTCCTTAGGAAACCCCATCATTGCTCCACCCATGCTGGGAATTCTGAGTCAAGTGACCAGTGGACATTTTCACTTTTTCTAAGAACTCATCCAGGAAGGCCATTTCTTTATCTGTCTCTTGGCATCTGAGTTTGACAGCCTTGTGGAGTACTTAGATGTGCTGCTGGGTCCTCCTCTCCTCCCCGTGGTTGGCCACACAAGCCTACCTCAAGTGTGCTGCATCTTTTGCCTTTAAGATCAAGACCTCCTTCACTTTGCTGAATCTCAGGTTGGCCATCGCTAAAGCTTGGGACAGGGAAAAGCTGCAGATGAAGTTGTGGCCCTTTCCTTGCAGGAGGGCCTGGAAGCCTTTCTGCTGCTTTCAGGTTACTCATTAACTCTCCTTTGCAAGGTTGGCTGCTCTCTGTGACTACCGACCAAAAGACAGTGGGGTTGGTCTCCTTCCCAAGACCAGTCCAGGAGAGTAAAGAGGGAGGGTCACACAGCTGATCTCTGGCCTTTGCCTTCCTCCTGAAGGTCTATCCCTTGAGCTTGGGACATTTGCCTGTCATCCCAGGGCTCTCCCACATCAGACACAAATTTTAGAGTTTCTTTATCAATTAAAATGTTTTCCTTCTTTTCTTCGTTATTTAATGGTATTTCCCAACAGTTGAGTAACTCTCCTTTTATTGCCTGATATTTCCTTAATGCTGGAGCCTGGTGAGGCCTGAAATTATAAAATTGCAAGATCAAAAAGCTCAGCTAAAGAGCCATATAGTCTTGGCAAGGATGATGGAGAGCTCATTTAATCCAAGCCCAAGATGCACGTATCCATTATTATTTACTGATTGGATGACATTTTGAACCTTGTATATATTTTAACTGTTAATATAGAGAAGAGATTGGTAGTGGTAAATTCATAAAATAAAACACTATAAATAAATTGGAAAAATCTGTCATCTGAATACATCTCAACATATTGTTGGAGTAAGAAAAAGAAAGTGATGAAAGATATACACAGTACAATGCCATTTATACAAAAGTTAAATATATAAAAGATGCTAAATTATGTTTATGGAAAAATCATATGTTGTTAAAGTATTAATACATGGATGGTGTTATGGGGTGAATTTTATGCCCCCAAAATTCATGTTGAACTCCTACCCTCCCCACAGTACCTCATAATGTGACCTTATTTGGCAAAAGGGTTACTGCAGAAGTAATTAGTTAAAATGAGCTCATATTGGAGTAGGATAGGCCCCTAAAGCAGTATGACTAGTGTCCTTTTTATAAGAGGAAATTTGGACATAGAGGCTCACACACAGGGAGAAGGCCATGTGAAGTTGGAGTTATGCTGCCCCAAGTCAAGGAACCACCAGAAGCTAGAGAGAGGCCTGGAGCCCATCCTTCTCTGGTGCCTTCAGAGGGAGCACAGCCCTGCCTGCCCTTGATCTCCAACTTCCAGCCTCCAGACCTGCATGACAATGAATTTATGTTATTTAAGCCACTTGGCTTATAGTACTTAGCTATGGCAACCCCAGGAAACTAAAACACATGGGAAAGATACACATAAACTTCAAGACAATGTCTATCCCTGGGGAGGTCAGAAAGGGAATGGGATTGAAGAGGAGCACGTAAGGACTTTATTTCATTAATAATAAAATAAAAGACCTGCAGTATATATGGGAAAATGTTACTAGTTGTTAAATCTAGATAGTAGACATATGGATGTTTGCTATATTATTCTCTGTACTTTTTAAATAGGTAAACTATCCCAAAATGAATCAAAAAGATATTCAGAAGAGTATCTCAGCACACCTAAGACTGGCAGTGTTGTCTCTGGTTGTTGGTTCTAAAGCTGTAATCAACCTAAAGCCCTGCCTGTCTCTGGTTATAAAGAGAGAACCTGCTGGGTCACAGACTGAAGATGCTGAGAATCTATCCAGATCAGTTATGCAGAGGAGAACAGATAGCTGGCATAGACAGATTTATTTTTAGAAACAGCCACTTTATTCACTTGTTTCATCCCTTGAAGGTTCTTTATGGTTGTGACAGTATCACTCATCCAGCTTTGTGGTTGAGATGTAAGGTCAGAATTTTACCAATTAAAGGAGTCGACTGTCTCTGAAGCTAAAGCTCTTACAAGACCCTGTCTAGAGACAGCTCGCCAGGGCAGTGGGTGATGTAATTTGATCTGTTAATACTTAACCAGGAGAGACTCAAGAATTCATACTGACATCTGCTGGACCCTTTGAATACTTCCTGGTGTAAGTTAGAACCAGAAATTCTGGAGCAGGAGAACTCCCAATAGGCCCCTTTAGGGGCTCTCTGACCTGGGGCGGGTCTGTCAGCATGCTGAGATATGCAACTTGAAATCAAATTTAAGATCTTTTGCTCACTGCACACATTTAGCATAATACATCCATGGCAGAATGAGGCAGGACATCTAGGGTATAATTAACAATCACTATTCTATGATAGTCTCAGCAACACAAATGCCAATTTGCTTGTCAAATTCCAAAGAGAGAGGAAGGGACCATGTGGTAACAATACAAAACAAGGTCTTTGTTTTCAGGGCTCAACTCAGCAACTGCTCTGTTCTTTGGGTAGCAGGAAAGAAAATCTTGTCAGCTCCTGGTCCACTGGGCTCTAGATACAAAGTTACTGTGTGGACATCATTCCAGAACCAAATTCCAATACAGCTCAGTTCCCTGGATCTGTGAGGAAGTCTGTGAAGATGTAAACTGAGATCCAGGAGCCCAGTGGAGGAAGCTCAGATAAGGAAGACACCAACTTCCTTTACTTGCGGCTTGCTAGACACATCCTGTCAAAAGCTCTAGTACTCATTAAATTTTGTTGTTGCTTAATAAAGACACGAAAGCAAATTGTTACTTAATAGCTGCAGTTTGTTTGACAGGGAAAATTTTTCTAAGAGTGGAAGTACCTGAAAAAAATTAAAAGAATTTTGTTGTGGTATGCATGTTGAAAGCTATTCTATAGATAATAGAGTTAAATATTTTTTTTCCTGAAAAGGAACTATTGATTATGACATAAATAATAAAATGTTTCTCTTTCACTCCATACTCTCCTGATATAAGAGTTGTATGATTTGAATTGAAATTGGATTTTTAAGTAACTTTCATTCATTTTTGTCTATGAATGCGATTTTGTCTAATTCATTTTGTCTAAAGAATATGAGAGTTAGTTCTCATATTCTTTCTGTTGAAACAGAATGAGGGAAGGAGATAAGCATTTATTGATGTGCAAGATGGTTTACATTCATATTTGAATTTCATTCTAAGATATTGTTATGCCCATATTACAGACGCAAAACTTGTTCTCAAAGAGATTAGTTTTTTCCTCCAAATTTCATAACTATTAAACAGAAGATTTAGGGTAGGAATTCAGTTGGGTCTGACTTCAAAGCCTATGCTCGCTTTCCCTTACATAATATTGTCTGTATCTGATTATAATTGCTGGGTTAAAAGAAAAATTACCAGATTTTACTTATGTTTTCTTTATGTACCTAAACAATTGAAAGTTCACACAATCCCAGTGTTTGGACTTGAACCACCTCTCTGTACTCTGATGTGAGAGAGAATCTGAAGGTGGAAATGGCAGTATGATCAGCAGGGAAAAAAGAGGAGGCCAAATTGACTGAACTTTGGTTTTATATCCAAGGTAGGCATGGATTCAACAGCTGTGGGGTGGTGGAGAGGATCTTACCCAACCCAGTCTGCCTGAGGGAGGCCAGCCCACATCCACGAAACCCTGAGCCCTGCTCACTCTCTATTTTTATTTATTTATTTGTTTGATGCTGGAAGCCAGTTTCCAACCAGTCCTGCTTTCCCTGGACACAGGATAGTGGTTGTAAATGTCATCTGGGTCCATCCATTTGTCATACTCTTGACTAGGTACCTTAAAAGACAACCATTCTTATGGTTTATTATTAGTTAGCTTAAATATAATTATATATAGGAGCTACAAATAATATAGGGTCTAAAGATGTTGGGTGCCTGTGACATCCACCAATGCCTTACAAGGGTTCCCAGCCCTAGGCCGGAAGTCTCTGAGCCAAAGATGAAAATTAGGTTTTCTTTCATGCATCAACTCTGATAATTGATAGTGGGTTCTCTTGCATGGCTTTATTAGTGGAAATTCTGAGCAGTGAAGTTTGCTCACATTGTAGAAGCAGCATATCCAAGAGACTGAGAATTTGGCTTCTGGAGCCAGACTGCTGTGTTGCTTGCTTGATCCTGGACAAGCTTTTTAACTTCCTTGTCCTGTAGTGTCTTCCTGTGTATGCCTCATTCTGATCCAGGTTTTCTTGTTATGCCATATTCTGAGTTTTAGCTTTAGTTTTTTTGTGCTGGTTTTTAGTCCTTTCTATACCCCACATTAGCTGCTGTTCCATTTTGACCTTTGCTAGTTTATAACACTTTCTTATAACAGAGTTGATATGTAACAGCAAGGACTTCTCATTCTTTCTGTAATTACTTAAATTCTCATTTTTAAAATATAAAGTAACATAATATTGACCACATAAACTCCAGAACCTTTGTTTCACTGTTTCAGGCATTTTAAATTAAGTACCTACTTTGAATTAGACACTTTATTATCTGTAGTACAATCTGACAAAGATGTGTTTACAAATGAGAAAACAGAGACTTAGGGAAGTTAGGTGGTAATTAACAAGTGGAAGATCTGAAATGTAAACTTTGGTATTCAGGGGTCCAAAGTTTGAGCTCTTCCTTTCTCACTACATGCTGCATCCTGGAACCTATTGTTTTCAGCACTTGGTTCTAGCACAAGTTAAGATACAGAACTTTGGAGAATATTGGGAAAGATGGGAAAATTAGTAGGAAAATGGAGTAGAGCTCCCAGAAAAGAAATGAGCAATTAAAAATCAAATGCACTCAGGGATTTAAGGTCTAATCTACTTCTATACTTATGTACAGGTGTGAGAATCAGGCTGGACTGATTTGGGTTCACGTAATGGGGGTGAGGAAGATCAGAACTGCAGAGCAGGCATGGCACGATATTTGGCATAGTGGGAACAGTGGGATTGGACCTCAGGGAGGTGACAAGTAGAGCTAGCAGGCTGAAGCAGACAAGTAAGCCTATCAAGATACTGGAGTGTGGGAGAGAGATCCAAGATGGCCGATTAGCAGCAGCTCAGGATTGTAGCTCCCACTGAAAGTGCAGAGAGTGAGTGGACGCCACATTTTCAGACGAATTTTCATAGCCCACGGACCAAGAGATTCTTGGCGGAGGAGCCCCACGGGTCGCCAGCGTGACCCTTTTGGAGAGCGCGGCCATTTTGCAGGCGCCCCGACGCGGCGGTTCTCAGTCCGGAGTATACGGGACTGAGTGCCCTTTTGGTTGGCGCTTGGAGCTCCGGGAAAGCAGAGTCTCCCATTCAGCTGATTAAAAAGCGGACTGAAGTGGGGAACCAGACCGGGAGATTCCCGGGCAGAAAAGCGCCACGAATCTTAACGCCGCTATTTCAGCTGGCATAGTGGGTCGCCGCAGGGGAAGGCTGGTACCCCCCTCCACAAAAAAAAAAAATAAATAAAAACAGCGCTGAAGATTGAGAGTTTCACAGCAAGTGCAGCTGAACCCGGGAAGGTCCAGCTCTGTGGGGGGAGGGGCATCCGCCTAAGGAAAATTAAGAAATAGAGGAAACTTTATTACCAGCAAGCTGGACGTCCACTCAGAGACCTAGTCTGAAGGTCAGCAATTACACAGACGACAGGTGGATAAATCCATGAAGATGGGAAGAAACCAGCGCAGAAAGGCTGAAAACACCCGAAATTAGAATGCCTCTCCTCCTACAGAGGATTGCAGTGCCTCATCACCAATTGAACAAGGCCGGATAGAAAATGAATGTGAGGAATCAACAGAATCAGGCTTCAGAAGGTGGATAATGAGAAACTTCTGTGAGCTAAAAGAACATGTTCTAGCCCAATGCAAGGAAACTAAGAACCTTGAAAAAAGGTTTCACGAAATGTTCATGAGAATGGACAATTTAAAGAGGAATATAAGTGAATTAATGGAGCTGAAAAACACAATACGAGAACTTCGAGAAGTATGCACAAGTTTTAATAGTCGAATTGATCAAGCAGAAGAAAGGATTTCAGAGGTCGAAGACCAACTTAACGAAATAAAACGAGAAGACAAGATTAGAGAAAAAAGGGTAAAAAGGAATGAGCAAAGTCTCCAAGAAATATGGGACTATGTGAAAAGACCTAATCTACGTTTGATAGGTGTACCTGAATGTGACGAAGAGAATGAATCCAAGCTGGAAAATATTTTTCAGGATATTATCCAGGAAAACTTTCCTAACCTAGCAAGGCAAGACAATACCCAACTCCAGGTAATACAGAGAACACCACAAAGATATTCCTCAAAAAGAGCAACCCCAAGGCACATAATCATTAGATTCATCAGGGTTGAAACGAAGGAGAAAATACTACGGGCGGCCAGAGAGAAGGTCAGGTTACCCACAAGGGGAAGCCTATCAGACTCACAGCTGATCTCTCAGCAGAAACCCTACAAGCCAGAAGAGAGTGGGGGCCAATATTCAACATCCTTAAAGAAAAGAACTTTTAACCCAGAATTTCATATCCAGCCAAACTAAGTTTCATAAGTGAAGGAAAAATAAAATTTTTTGCAAACAAGCAAGTACTCAGAGATTTCATTACCACCAGGCCTGCTTTACAAGAGCTTCTGAAGGAGGCACTATGTATAGAGGGGGAACAACCAGTATCAGCCACTTCAAAGGACCCATCAGTAAGCTGCATCCAGATCCATCTTACATGCAAGGATATACAGAGACTCAAAACAAAGGGATGGAGGAAGATTTGCCAACCAAATGGAGAGAAAAAAAAAAGCAGTAGTTGCAATTCTCATCTCTGATAAAATAGACTTTAGAGTAATGGAAACCGAAAGAGATAAGAAGGACATTGTATAATGGTAGAGGGATCAATGTAACGGGAAGAGCTAACGACCCTAAGTTTATGCGCACCCAATATAGGAGCACCCGGATACATAGGGCAACTTCTTGGTGACTTACAAAGAGACTTGGACTCCCACACAATAATAGTGGGAGACTTTAACATTACATTGTCAATATTGGACAAATTAATGAGACAGAAGGTTAAGAAGGATACCCGGGACTTGAAATTAAACCTCAAACAAGTAAACTTAATAAACATTTACAGAACTCTCTATTCCAAATCCACAAAATATACATTTTTTTTTCAGTAACACATCACATTTATTCTAAAAGTGACCACATGGTTGGGAGTAAATCACTCCCTAGCAATTGCATAGTATTTCATAGGTTTAAATGAAATATTGGTTGGCTGCTTGTTTGTTATTTTCCTCCCTTATTCCTTCCTGTCTCCATTGTATAACACAATTATTAGTATAAAAAAAAGCTTTTGGTATCCATTTGTAGACTGCATTCTAGCCTGGGCAATGGAGCAAGATTCCCATTTCCCTCTCCCCCCCCCTTTTTTTTTCTTCTTTTTCTCTTTATTTCATTCTTTTTTTTCTTCCTTCTTTCTCTTTTCTCTTTTCTAAAAAAAAAAATGCAGATTCCCTGCATTTTTTTCCTTGGCCCTATTTGTTTATGTCATCTTATGTAAAATATGCAAAAAAAAAAAAAAAAAGATACTGGAGTGCAAGACAGGGCTCCCATCTTTCTGGGTCCTAGTTCCTCAGAAGGTATCCCAGAGAGAGTAAAATAGGCAAGTGGCAGCTTGGCCTCCCCTTGGAGAATTTATCTTGCAGAAGGATAAGGTGCCTGGAGCTTCCATTTCTAATAATAAGACAGAGATGAGATACCCTGATTGACACTCACTGAAAACAATGGAAAACAGTGAATAAATTATATACAACATCTTATTAAAAGCTCTAATGAGCTGGCAAGAAAATAAAAAGCCATGAACCAAGTGAAAGTAAAAATCCACGAGGCAGGTTTTTAACAGAAAGGCATTTGCTAAACCAGGTGGAAAACAGCCTTGCATAATACTACCGGATGTAAACAAAGTCCAGAGACTGCTGGACATACTGAGTCCAAAGAGAAGCTCCCAACAAAAAGTTTGGGCTCTAAAGGATTTTGTTCTCAGCATAAGAGTGAGTTAGAAATAAACCCACTCATCTGACCCAGGAGGCCGAAAGGAAAACTGCCGGTCTTGATGCTTGGCACCAACAGAGAGGGAAATTTGTGCCATAAGATGGCCCTCACATGAGTTTTCAGCCTGAATTTAGATTATCTGGGGTGATACACACACACACACACACACACACACACACACACACACACACACACACAAATCTCCAGCCCAATAATTTTGATTAAAGTGGTTCTTTAATTAGATGAAAGCACAATTCTCTATGGAAGAAACAATTTCAAAGGCGTCAAGCATTTCCAGACAAAACTCCAAGACATATGAACTCCATCCAAAATACCAATGAGAAATAAAGAAAAATATAGCACTCTGAGAAAGAGAAGAAAAAAATCAGAAGAGCTAGACCTACCCTGAATATAGATACAAATATCTTGTCAGATACAGAATATAAATAAGAATTTAATTTTTAGAGAAATACAAAAGGAATCACAATATTTGCAAAGGGCAAAAGTATTAAAAATGACCAGACAGATTTAAAATAGAAACGATGGATCTTCTAAAGTTAAAAAATAAAATAATTGAAATGAGAATTCAATAGATCTATTTAATTCAATAGATCAGTTCACTATTTAGTAGATTAGAAGCAGCTAAATAGTGAACTGATGAACTGGAAGATACAGCTGAAAAAGTATACATTTGAGAGTATTTGTGGACAATATAGAAGAGGGATTAAGAAAAATTGAACACAGAGTCAACCGGTTTAATATGCATGAAACTGGAATTCTGAAGAGAAGGAGAGAATCAGCCAAAGATCATATCTGAAGATGTAAGGGCTCAAAAACTTCCAACATTGATAAATGACATCATCATTACTCTCCCATTGAGAAACTGTGATGATTTCTCATAGCAAGAATAAAAAGAAATCCATGTGTATACATACAAAAGTGAAACTGCAGAATATCAAAGACAATGACAAGATCTTAAAGATAGAGGAAAAAACCCAAATTACTTTAAAAGAAATGATTATTGAAAAAACAGCCAGTTTCTCAATAGCAAAAGTGAAAGCTGTAAGTGAAATGATACTGTCAACATATTGTGCATTCATTTTCTATTGTTGTCATAAGAAATTATCACAAGTTTTTCAGCTTAAAAACACACGAATGCAGTGTCTTACAGTTCTGTGGGTCAGAAGTCCAGGTGGGCTCAGCTGGTTTCTCTGCTCTGAGTTTTACAAAGCTGAAATCACGCTGTCTTGATTTCAGCTGGGCTCTTATTGGAAGGCTCTGGGAAGAATTAACTTTCGAGCTCATGTGATTGTTTGCATAATCCAGTTCCTTGCAGCTGTAAGACTAAAGTTCCTGTTTCTTTGCTGGCTGTCAGCTTGGGGATAGCTGTTAGATCCTGATGGCCTCTCTCTGGTCCTCTATCTAAAGCCAGCAATAGAACCTCAAATTCTTCTCATGCTTGAAATCTTTTGATCTTCCCTTTTGCTGTATCTCTCTTGCTGCTGCTACAAATCTCTGACTGAAAACACCGGACGTTCTCTGCTTTGAAAGGCCCCTTTAGTTAGATTGGACCCACCTGGCTACTCCAGTATACTCTTTTTCAAAGATCAATAGCCTTAATTATATCTAGAAGTTTTCTTTTGCCATGTAATGTAACCTATTAACAGGTTCTAGGCATTACGGTGTGGACAACTTTGGGATGGGAGCATTATTCTGCTGACCACATACTAACAGAAAGTAATGATTTGGAAATATTTTTCAAGAATAAAGGGAGAATGACACTTTTAGATAAGCAGTAGCTAAAAGAATTTGTCACCAAACAACTGTCACTAAAGAAAACTTGAAAGAATGTGTTTTAAGCAGAAAATATGTGACCCAGCAAAGAAGGTCTGAAATGCAAGAAGGAATGAAGAGTAAAAAGGTTTTGCATTGCATAAATCAGTAGTAAGTACTTTGTGGATTAAGAAAAATAAGCTTAAATTAAAATATATGACAACAATAATGTTTAATTGAGTGGAATAAATATATTCTAAGGTCTTTATATGTGTTCCTTGAATGCAAATAGACTTATCATGAAGAATGTACTTCAGGCAGAAGACCTCTGCAGTGTCTCCCGGTCATTAATCAAATTTCTTTCTTATTTTATCTGTGTTAGGATCTGGAATAACGTTACTCTATCTTCTTAATAAAAGTTATATAAGTTTCTTTCTGGAATAATTTGTAAGATAGAAATATTTTGAATAGTCAGTAAAACTTCTCAATAAGCTCATCTAGTGTTCTTAATGGGAAGATTTTAAAAAGTACCAATTCAATTTATTTAGAGATTATTGCGCCATTCACCTTTTTTTTCTAGAGTCAGTTTTGGTAAATTGTATTTTAATTCATGTTTCAATTGTTTATTAGCGTAAAAATTTCAAAATATCCCCTTATTATCTTTTAAATTCTACCTAATCTGAATGATATCCTATTACTAATTTCTGGTATTTTTGAGATTTTGTTTTTTGTATTGATCAAACTTCCCAGAGCTTGTAAATTTTACTAGTCTGTTGAAAGTACTTATTCTTGGTTTTGTATATTCTCTATATGTTTATTTTGTATTTCATTTAAACATCTTTATTTTGGGATATTGTAGGTATTTTGAGGTATATGTTTTTAATTTTTTTTTTACTTTTAATCTTTCTGTGTCCTCCTATTTTAGTATTTTTTTTTCAGTTATCATAGTAAAATTTTCCTAAAACTTTAAAGTAAATAAATCTTTGCCTCAGTGAAATTTTCCAAGAGTCTTGTGGTTCTCTCAGGTTAGGAGTTTCTGCAGGTACTCATAATGACAAAATCCATTAAGCCTGAGACCACAGACATATTTGCTCAAGATTTGACATGATTTCGAGGAAGAGGGATGATGAAGCACAATATAGGATTGAACTCTCAAAATGCTTCTTAGATGTAGAGAAGAAGTAATCTAACCGAAAGTTAGTTTCATTTTTAGGGAATATTTGTATTTTTAGAGAAGGGAATAAAATAGGTTAAAATAAAGACCTTTCTAGAATAAGACCAAGATCAGAGCAATTTTTTGTACAAGTTCCCAAGTTATTTGTGCATAAATAGATTCCAATCCATAGTCTCATAATAAATATAAGGTAAACCTCTTTGATTCAGAGGAAAAGGAAAACATTATACACCTGTATATAATTAATAAGGGCATGAGATACTCTAGCATTAATAAGAGAAAAAATAATTCTCTTATTAATGTTAATAAGAGAATTCTTCTTAAGATGATGTTTCATTCTTCTTCAGTGAAATATCATCTGATGTACTGTGAAGTTCACTTTGAAATTTTTAAGCCTGTATATAAGCATTTCTAGGTATATTTATATTATTAAAAGTAGAGGAGAAAAAGATCAGAGTTTTACCTTCTATCACATCCAAATGAGGCTAAAGGCAGTATCTTGCCAACTTTTTACTGAAGAAAAACCATTAGGGCTTGATTTATGCGTTATTTCAGATATTTCCATAGGACCAGAGGAAGATCCACGTAATGCCCAGATAATTTCTTGACATTTCTTTCCCAATTAGAAGTATGAGACCTAACAGTTTTTACAGCAATTACATGGAATTTTGGAATACATGGGATAGGTAACATAAAGAGGAGTATTTATCATTGCTCATTAATAAGACTACACCAGGAACTAGGTAAGAGGCATTGTTTTTTAAGGATCCATGTTAATAAAGGAAAGCCCTTGTTCAGCCTCTATTTTGGGCACATATATTTTAAAAGGAAAATTCAAAATTGGATCCAGCTTCAATGAGAGATACTACAGCCATTCACAGGAAGTGTGTCAAGGAGGAAATGTGGATAACAGCCATCAAGGAAGCATTGAAATAGATCAAGGCAGCAGTGGATTTCCTATACTCCAGATGTTTGTCTGGAAGTAGTGGAGACATCCTGCATTCTCCAGATCAGTATTTGATCCACACTTTTTTTTTTTTTTTTTTTGAGATGGAGTTTCACTCTTGTTGCACAGGCTGGAGTGTAATGACACATTCTCAGCTCACTGCAAACTCCGCCTCCTGGGTTCAAGCAATTTTCCTACCTCAGGCTCCCAAGTAGCTGGGATTACAGGTGACTCACAACGACCACCTAACTTTTGTATTTTTAGTAGAGACTGGGTTTCACCACGTTGGCCAGGCTTGTCTCAAACTCCTTTTTAAATTACAAATTGAAGGGATATGTCACATTTATGTTCATCTTCAGTCAAGGATGGAATTCAATCAGGATCACAATATGATGTGATCTCAAAAAAAAAAAAAAAAAGCAACATTGCACATTATTCAGGATTTGAATTGCAAGGACATGCACCAGAATACAAATATTTCCAGATGCCTTAGGAACTGCACTGGCCTTCATAGGGGTCTATTAGCAATTTTAAGGTCACTTATTGCTACACATATTTAATTAAATAGAGACTTCCTGGCTATGTCCATCATTTGTGAAGAATAAATTACTAAATTTTACAGAGAGTAGATGAGTAAAGACAAGAAAAACATTTCTTAAGTGGGTAGAGCTAGGTGCTGTAAGAAAGGCAAATAGTTTTCCTATATACCTTGGCTACTATAGCACACTATATAAACTCCTGTGTCCAAATTAGAAGCTATCTTATTATGCACATCTTTTCGGTAGAAGAGTACCCTATTGTGGTTGTACCCATGATTAGTGAGCAATGAAATGCTCCAGCACACACATAAAATGGAAAGTTTGAACACTGCTTTCATCATAAAGTAGAAAAGGTCTCTGAAGAAAGGTATATTTTTCTTCATATATTTCAGAAGTTCCAATTTTAACATCCACTTTCTCAACCACTTCATGCAAGTTTCCCAAGTAAGTTTAGAAAAGGAAGATTTCATGATTGGGTTGAAGAGTGGAAGACACTCAGAGATGATGGGCTGTGTGCTACATTAGTCTCTACTAATCAGTGAAGCAGAAAATAGAAGCTATTACTTGCATTTTTTATTCCTCTGTGTAAATTCAGATTTCTATTTATTATCATTTTTCTTCTGACTGAAAAACTTTTAAAATTTCTTGTAGCATATACATCTACCAGTATTGAATTCTTTCAGCTTCTGTGTATCTGAAAAAGTATTTCTTACAGGATATAAAATTCTTGGTTAATAGTTTTTTTGTCCACCAACCCTCTAGCCCTAGTTTTGTTCCACTGCCTTCTGGTTTGTATTGTTTCTGATGAGAAGTCTGCTGTCATTCTTATCTTTGCTCCTCTTATATAATGTGTCTTTTATCACTTATGGTTTCAAAATTTTTCTCTTTATGATCTGTCTTAAGCAATTAGGTTATAATATGCCCTACGAAGAGCATACATATAGCGTATTATAACCTAATATTTGGTTATAATATTAGTTAGAGATATAGCCTACAAAATATATACTATGTATATAATATGCTATGTGCATATAATATGCTATCTCTAATATAATATATGTTATATATGCTATATCTAATATAGCATATTATTATTTAATATTTAATATTAGAGATAGCATATTATAACCTAATATAATGATTATTCTAATTTGGATTCTTTCAGCTTTTTAGATCTGTTTATTGTCTTCACCAAATTTTAGAAGATTTTGGCTATTATTTCTTCAAATATTATTTCTTATGCACTCATTCTCTCATTCAAGGACTCCAATTACATGCATATTGGGCTGAATGAAAATTTCCCACAGCTCACTCATACTCTATTCATTTTCCTCCCATTTTTGGTTAAAATTTTATTTTATTTTGAATAGTTTATATTGCTATGTCTTCAAGTTCACTAAAACTTTCTACTGCAATATCTAGTCTGCTGTGAGTGCTATCTAATATATTCTCACTTCAGACTTGTAGGCTATATCTTTACCTGTTCAATTTGGGTCTTTTAAAAATATATCTGTAGTGTCTTCACATGCTCTTTCTTCTACTTCTTAGCATACTCTACCTTCTTGAAGATAAAGCATGCATTTATAGTAACTATTTTAATGTTGTTCTATACTAATTCAATCTTCTGAGCCATTTTAGGATCTGTTTCTGTTAATGGAGTTTTCTTATTATGGGTTGTAGTTTCATGCTTCTTTGCAAGACTAATTATTATTGATTGGATGCAAGACATTGTGAATTTGCTTTAGGAGTACTGGGTATTTTGTCTTCCTATAAATATTTTTGAACTTTATGCTAGGATGTAGTTATTTGAAAATGCTTGGCAGTCTTTAGAGCCTTCTCTGTGTGAAGCTCTATTATCACTGATAATCTGCCCTATCAACTCCAGCTGCCTTGGCTTCTTGGACTCCTAATACCATCTTCTCAATTCAGGAAGACTACCAGTCTCTGCCTGCATTTCATCTTCTTGCACCATAGCCTGGAAACACTCATTAGGTGATCAGATGGTACAATCAGAGGTCTCAATTCATTTTTTTTTTCTTTCTCAGAGAATTTACTGTCCCACATTGATAATGTCCAGTGTCTGAAAACAATTGATTTTTATATTTTTCCAAGATTTTAATTGCTTCAGGTGAGAATCAAGCCTAGTCTCTGTTACTACATCTTGGCCCAAAGCAGATGCTGCCCTTCTATTAATTAAAAAAATCAGATATTCACTGACTATTAGAAACTAATTAAGTCAGAAAATCCTTTCTCGTTTTTCAATTATCTTTCAGCATATAATAAAGACATAGTTGACATGTTTTAGGTGATGACCATGAAATAGACTCAGACTGTTGTTTTATTTAAATAGATATGATTCTTGATCAGTGAAGGATCATCAACTCTTTTCATGCTGGAAACAATTAGATTCCAGAATCTGAAAATCAAGATGGCAGAAGTTATAGTCTCTAAAATGACAAATAATATTTTGAAAGAAATTATTTGAGATATTAGCAATTCCTTAATCTATAAAATTGTGTTTGCCTTCACTTATCTGGAAGAAAAATGCTGCTGAGAAAGAATTTGCAACGTCATCAAGAAATCAAGTACTTTAAACTTCAAGCTATTTATTGTTTACATCAGGATTGCCCAGATTACCTAATTATTCAGTCTGTATATGTTATGTTTCAGTTACTCAGTCACAGCATTTTTAGAACAGTACTGTAACCTCAACCAAATCCTTATCAGTGGTCATAAAGGCTGGAATTTCATCAGGCTATATGGACACTGTAGCAGTTTTTCTTATAGCTTTAGTTTCTTAAAAAATGCTGTTTGAAAGTAATAATTATCCTTAATACCTACATTACCAACTTCAAATTGGTATAGAAAATGTAACGTCTGTTATTCATACAGAGAATACAGGGTAATCTGCAATTTTTACATTTTTGCATTCATTTGAATCTGAATTCCTTACAATAAAATATCCAATTAACTAGCAGTCACTGCTTGTCAAACAGTTACTCTACTCAATATGTCAACAATTTTGTTTTCAAAGGTATACCTATTTAATTAATAGTTATTATTTTATTAATATAGTAATACTTTTCCCCTTCCAGATGCTCAAACATTTCAGAATACTGTTATCCAATTGGAATGGGCACTTTGATTTAATCCTTGCTTATTATATATTAAAGTAGCCTACTAAATATTCAATTAGTCATGGCTATGAGACTTCATGGCTTTTTCTATATGTTCCAAGACTCTTTTCGAGATATTATTGCCTCTTTTTCTAATCTGAAATTAAATGACCAAGGTCTCCCAACCATCTTTAGGCACTTATGGTGTAAAGCTTTCAACTTCACCATTTTATGGAGGATATTTTTCCTTCTTTGGCAATGATGTGTTGCTTTTTTTCTCCATCCATGGCTGACTGGAATTCCTGATGTTTTTTGGATTTTGTTTCCTTTTCCTCACAGATTGTCATGGAAATTTCTTCAATAGCAGTGGTGAGGAGGAACATGGTGTGTAAAGAAGATGGTTTGAACTAGGTAAGTGAGATCATCTTTTCAATAGCATCCTACATGATATGCTCTTGTCTGTCTCTGTTCAAGTCTTTATTGCTCAGCTCCATGGGAATCAGTGTTTTGCCCATAAATCTAATATTTATGGTTTTACAGGAACAAAGAAGCAATTTTTTTACATTATTGATTAGGTTGGATTCTAAGCCAATATCAGACTTGATACTATGGCAAGTTCTAGTACAGGGCAGTTCACTTTTCACCAAGGAAGCTTTTAATTACAGGTAATTCCTGCGCAGGTTCATTCTTCTCTGTACACAACTCTTCCAAATAGGATTGGTCGGGTCAGGGCCACTGTGTTACACAATGTGGTATAGTTAAATGGTGTCCCCTGGGATTATACCACACACATTCTTGGGTCAGGTTATCCTCAAATTTCCCAGAACCTGAATTTCTTGTTCTGCAATTCTTCACCAAAGACTTATATATAAATGCTTTTCAAGAGATGGAAGTCCTTTATAGCCGATGGCCTGGATGCTTTTTCATCTCTGGGAGGGTTTTGTGTTTTACTCGTACAGTCATCCTCATCTAAGATGGAGGCAATTCCCCTCCTTCCAGTTACTCAGACCAAAAGCCTTGTATTAATACCTGCACTCAATTCTTCCTTTTAAAAATAACCCATAGTCAATGCAACAGCAAATCTATTTATCTCCATCCTCCATTTAAACATATATTTTAGTTATTTTGAGCATGGCTTTTCTTTACTACATTCATGAGAAAACTTTATAACTTGCAACAAAAACAGATGGTTTTAGAGCTGGGTTGCAGCTAACATTTAAAGAAAAAGTGAATCCGGCCTGGCGCAGTGGCTCATGCCTGTAATCCCAGCACTTTGGGAGGCTGAGGTTGGTGGCATGAGGTCAGGAGTTCAAGACCAGCCTGGTCAAGATGGTGAAACCCCATCTCTACTAAAAAACAGTACAAAAACTAGCTGGACATGGTGGTGGGCACCTGCATTCCCAGCTACTGGGGAGACTGAGACAGAAAGTTGCTTGAACCCAGGAGGCGGAGGTTTTAGTGAGCCGAGATTGCGCCACTGCACTCCAGTCTGGGTGACAGAGTGAGACTTCATCTCAAAAAAAAAAAAAAAAAAAAGAAAGAAAGAAAAAGTGAGTCCAACAGCGCTGAAACTACTATTCCAGTCCAGGGACAAACAAGGTAAGATCCCATTTATTTCAAGAAATAAGTGTGATATTCAGAACAAAGTCCTGGGAGCCTGAGATTTACAGACTGAAGTTATATGTCTGGTTTGGGTCACATCTCAGTCCCCAGTAGCTGTGCCTGGGAACCCTGTGCTGCTTGTTGGAGGCACCTCCTATTCAAAGATGTCATTTTGATTTTTAAAAAATCAGTCTGACAATACTTGTCATTAAATTGGCCCAATCTACTTACATTTATTGTAACCATTCATTTATAGCACCTTATTTTATGCTTTCTTTATCTCTTCTCTCTTGCCTACTTTTGAATTGGACATTTTTTTCTTCATTGTATTTTTTATCTTTACTTTTCTTTTTTTGAGGGTTACCTTGGAAATGTGTCATGCATGGTTAATTTGTCAAAGTCAAAAGATAAGCTATATATTTACCATCCTCCCAAACATTACAAAACTTCAGAATTTTTATCTTCAATCAGTCCTTACCAGAGAATATTATTGTTTAGGTATATTTATCCTTGTTTTCCATGATTTTTTACTTATAAGACACTATTATTTTGTTCCACATAGTCAAACTTCGTTCAGATTCACATAGTCACCAATTTACTTGCTCATCATTTTTACTTATTCTTGAATATTCTAAGAAAACTTTCTGTAGAGAAATTTTTCGTCAAATCAATCAAGAGACAAGTTTAGGAATGTATGTAGCACCACCCGCTATAATGTCCAAACCTAGACAACACACACATCTGTTCAACAGTATACTGGATAAATATTTTGTTATATTCCTTCAGTGGAAATCTATAAAACAATGAAAATTAATAAATTGATTTTGTACAGAAAAATTGAATAAATCTTAATAAAACAAGGCTGAGCAAGAGGATTAAAGTCACAAAACGCATGCAGTGTGATTTACATGAAATTTTAAAAATGCAAAACTGAATACTATGTTGTTTGATACAAAAATGTGTAATGAAATTATAAAGAAAAATGAAGAAGTGATAAATACAAAATTCAGGAAGATAGTTATGTCTGAGGGATAAGGAAAAGAACTGGCATATGAGAAGAGAAGACAGAGCATGTAATAATAATGTTCTCTTTCTCTTAAACTCATTGATGAGTGCAAGGATGTTTGCTCTATGCTCAAATATTGCATCAGAGTCATTCCATGTGTTTCCTACCCGTTTCTACCTCCTTGAAGTTAGGCAAGGCCATGGAATTGGTTCAAGCCAGTAAGCTGTAGTCAGGATTGATGTGTATGTGTGTGAAGTATGTGTGTGTTACTTCTGGACCAAAGCATAAAAAAGTTGGTGAATGACTCTCCAGTTAACTCCTTCTCTTCCATGGCCTTATGTTGAGATGGGGGAGCCACAGGATCAAAGTAGTCTGAATCACTGAGCCATTGCATGGAGAGTAACTCTGGAGAAGTGTCCAGGCCAGCAGCTGATTTTGCAGAGATGATTAAGTCCACGTTTATTGTGCCAAGTCACCGCCATTTTAGGGTTGATTGTCACTGCAGTATAACAACCTGGACTAATACAAGTATTTTTACAAATATTCTTTTATGTTTATTCAATATTTAACAAAATCAATTTAGAAGGCTCACATTAAAAATTTCAAAGAATTACAAACAAATGAAGAAAGAGCACCACCCGGGACTTGGGTATAAGTCGGTTGTGACTGCTTCCAAACTCCTCTAGCTTGAATAATAATGAAATTACCATGCTGATTTATTGACCGCCTGTTGGGTCCAGAGAAGAGTGAGTAGAGCAGTAAGCATTCATTAGAACCAGCTCTATGGTGCTCAGCTAAGGAATGGCCTTGCTGACTCTGGCCTGCTTTGCATCATTATTGAACTTGGCCACATGTGTAGGTCTAGTCTCCCCAGTGGAGTTGAACATTCCTTAAGGCAGGGATTATGATGTCTCTTGCACCTTCCTGCCATATTCATCCTAGTAACAGGCTTGTGAGTGATCCTCAGGTACGTGGTGCATTGAGCTCAGAAAGTCTACTTTTCTTCTTCAGCTGAAGTTCTTGACAGCTGCCACACCCTCCCTGCCCTCTCCCACCTTGCCAAGCACCTTTGGCCTGGGGGCCTGCTAAACAAGACCCAGGGGACACAGTTTTCTCAAGAAAAGCTGGCTTCTCCAGCAGGGGGGGATTTTCCAGTGGTGGGATGTCATGTGAAACAGATTGAAGTTGCCTCGCCTCCATGGCCATCAGAATCAGAAATGCTTGCCTGCCAATCAGCATTACAGTGAAGAACTGTGACATGACAGTTGTCTGACTTGTATTAATACGTTCTAATCTTGCAAACTAATTTTGTTCCCCCCATTCGGCCATCCCTGCATTGTGCTTGGCCTGCCAGGGCTGGCATCATCCATCAATCTTAGTTAGTGACCTGCTCCTTCTACCTTACAGCTGAGAGTGTCCCTCGTCCCATCGAGACACTCATACCCCTGTCAACAAAGCCTTCTTTTCAATCAGCCTGTAAGAATGCGGTCATCTGGTTCAGAACAAAGATGCACGTTCTTGTCTGTGAGGGCTGACAAGATGTCCATTGTCTGATAACATTTTTCATGATGACTTTCTTGGGGGAGAATTCCCCATGGCACAAGGAGAACATTGTGGGCCTGGTTGTCATTTATGAGCCAGTGAAACATATTAAATTTGTTGGAGTCAAACTCCCTGACCTCTCTTTGGGCCTAGTTTCCCCATCTGGATGTAGAGGTCTGGGCTATATGATCACCAAAGTATTTGTTGTCTCTGAAAGTTGATCAGTCTATCATTCTATGGCCATTTATCCTCGTGTCTGGTAATAGCACTTTGTTTCAAGTTCTCTTTAGGCTACTATTTTAACGCTTTTGTGGGGGCATAGGGGTGTGGCAAACCCCTTGAAAATCTGATGAAAGTGATAAAACCTTTCTCCCTAGAAAAATGCACTGACACAAAACTTGTACTTAAAATTTCCTGAGGTTTGTAACTCCTAAAAGCCAATTTGTGGTCTCCAGAGGTTGAGAAACGTAATTTTGATTTGTGTCCTGATTTTATTTCTTACTCTGGCATTTACCTCATTTTTAAACTTGCAAGCCATATTAAATACTTTTTTTCATTTCTTTCAACATTTGTTTTGAAAAATTTCAAAACTACAGAAAAATAGAAAGTTCGGATGGATATTCACATACCCTGTAACTATTAATAGATTCACCAACTGTTACATTTGCTGTCTTCTCCTCTTCCTTTTTCTCTTCCTCCTTCTTCCCCCATCCCTCTCTTATTTCCCCCTCTCCTTATGCTGGAGGCTGGGTCTTTGGAGATGTATGAAACCCATCCTCTTCCCTGCTAACTATCTTATGGAATGATAAGACAAAGACGCAGTTAATTGCAGTAGAAAGCAAACTTCACCGTGCCACATTAGAGTCATAATAAGATATTGTGGAGTGGGAGAAGAGAAACACTTCTACTAGGGTAAGGGTTTGAGGACGGACTGGCAAAAGGTATCATGAAACGGTGGCAGTTACCCTAGTCCTTGAAGAATGGGCACTTTTGGTGTAGGTTATAGTGTGAGCAAAGGCAGGGAACTGGCTTGGAGGAGAGTGAATGTGAGCAATGACAGATACAGTTCTCCTTTGGACTTGTTTACATTATTTTTCCATCCTACTGGCCTGACCCTAAGTGAATCCACCCCCTACCAAAGCCTTTTGAAAAATGTTCCTGAGAGGACCTAGCACTGTGGGTCATTTCTGTAGCCCTTCTTCCTTTTATCAATGGAAGAGAAGAGAAGGCTTTTCCTGCTCACATGAGACTTGGATAAGGAGCAGGTGATGGTTACTATACAACCTGGCCTCCTCTCCCCATCTTGTCCCTTCCCCTTGCTGGGATTCAGGTAGGGGTTGACCCAGCCTTCTTGGACAGAACTGCCTGCATTTTGTGTTCGCCAATTTCGAAATCCATTGAAAGGCAAGGAGCACCTGTGATTTTCTGATGAGCCACAAGAGGGGGAAGTGTGAACACAAATGAAAAAGGGGAAAAAAAAAAAAGAATCCACACAACAACAACACCCAGCTGGGAAATGAACAGCTTTTCTGAGGCCCCTCATTTCTGATGCAGGCTAGCAGTTTCAATCTGTTACGTTTCTCTGTCTCTGTCTCCTCGCTCTGTCACTGTTCTTTCTCTGCCCCTCTCTCACTTCTCACTTTGTCTCTCACTTTCCCGCTGGAATTTCTCTGGGAAAAGATGCAAATTTGTTTTTCTGCCTCTAGGTTCAAAAATCAGTTGCACAATTTCTAGATGGGGGGAGGTAAAGATCTGAGGGGGCTTTAACTTTAATTTGAATATCAGTCAATGGGGAGTTTTTGCAGCTAAGCTCCTCACTCACTCCTCACAAAAACAAAACAGAAAAGCCTCAATGAAACCAGTGCCGTTTGGCCACATTAATACTAACAGTTAACATTTGTGTAACCCTGTCCTTGTGCCAGGTGCTGTTCTGAGGGCTTTGCATGGATGAACCCTGTTAATCCTCCTAGCCACCCTCTGGGGTCGGTACTATTATTGTCACTGTATTGTAGATGAAGAATCCGTGGCACGGAGATGTCAAAGAGCTTGGTCAATATTACACAGCTAGTGGCGAAGGGGGCAGTCTGGGTAGAGACTTTCTGCTCTTAATCTCTCCCTAGTAGTTAGATCATAATATTAACAAGTGTATAGTGTTGAAAACAAAGGAGGTGATGACCCTAACACAGCCTCCCACAGTCAAATCAGATCTGGTTTTGTTCAGTTCATAGGAGCATATATTTAAAAAAATAGTTGACATTTGGAGCTGCCCAGATGTAGGTGATAAGGGTGATAGATACAAGGTCGTGTGCAAACCATTTGGCTCAAGTGAGGGGGTTTAGTCTGACAAAAGCAAAAGAACCTGACAGCGGAGACTAGAAAACATTATTCTCAAATATTTGCAGAGACTCCGAGACTTCTCTCTTTCTCTGGAGGTTCAGGAATTTTCTTTCACAGATAGTCCCCCCTGTCCATGGACCTTTCCCGGGCAGGGGGACTATCTGTGGCTTATTTTGGCTCAGGTTTCCCTATCAGTCCGAAGATTGGCAGGAATTCCATTATCTGAGAAGAAGAGTGACCCTCAATCATGTGAGCTTCCTTTGCCTCCCATGAAGTTGTTCAACCAGGGCTTACTTTCCCAGGCTGTGGAATTATGTCTGCATGTATCAGTGATAAAATGCAACTTGACATGTCCTCGTGTGTCACTTCAGACATAACAGGAGTGTCTCTTCCTTAAAAATAATGCATATTTAATATAGAAAATTTACAAATTATAGTAAAGTACAGAAAAATATATCTTACACTATCCCATCACCCTGAGGAAGCCAGTGATAACATTTTATTATATTTTCCCCTGGTCCTTTTTTGTTGTGTGTATATCCTTGTCCAAAATCTTCTTAATGGTTCTGAAAGAAATCCCTTCTGGAGAGCCATAAAGAAAACTCAGAGAAATGTCACAGTCCATCATGAAGCATGAGCCAGAGCTTCCTTCAGCCTCAAGAGAATGTCTTTGGTGGAAATATTTCAGAAAACATTCTGAAAATAAGTAGTGATTTGATTTATTCTAGGGCCTCCTCTAAAGAGTGGGGATCACTGAGGCAGAGAAGAGAGTGTGGAGCATTTGGACTTCATAATAGCATGAAGTGGGGAGGGGAAGAGAATGCCATACTGGCATCTTTTGTGGGCCAGGCACTGAACTGGGCACTTTACTCACGTATTCATTTATTCAAGAAATATCTGAGTGCCTATAATGATGGCCACTGGGGATGTAGTGGCGAGTACAAAGCGTATGCTGTGGATCCTGCTCTTAGAGAGAAACTAGTGTCAAGGAGAAAGCTGAGAGTAACCAGTGGAGGGAACAACCAGAGAATATAACATGGAACATAACACAGGCAAGGGTGGGGTAGTTGGGAAAAGTCTGCCTTAAGGAAGGGGGATTGGATCCGAGGTCTAAAGAATAAAATAGAGTTGTGTGAGGGGGAGAAGAAAAAGGAAGAACATTCCAAGAAGAAGGTAGAGTGTTTAGCTGGAGGATGCATGGCATATTCCTGGAGAAGAAATGAGACCAGGTAGACTGCACAGAGGGAGCAGAGGAATGAAGCAATTAAAGTTAGATACTCTAGAAAAGAATGATCTATTGTACCTGCAGCAACACGAATGAATGTCATAGACTTAACCTTAAGTAAAAGAAGCCAGACACAATAGTGCACACAGTGTATAATTCATTTATACTAAGTTCAAGAACAGGTAAAACTAATCTGTGGTGACAGAAGTCGGGACAGTGGTTATCTATGAGGGGGCTGGTATTCACTGGGAAGGGGCACAAAGGAACCTTATGAGGTGCTAGAAAACATCTGTTTCCAGATGATGGTGACACCAGTGTGTATGTATGTAAAATTTCATCACATTGTATGCTTAAGATTAGTGCACATTACATACTTTACCAAATGTACAATCTAACTCCATTAATAAATTCAATAGAGATATTTTAAATGTACAATAAACCACTGAAAGTGAGGTCTATGGGCTGATGCTGCTCTGTGAGCTGTTTGTTACCAGTAGGCAAGCTTCCTCCAGAATGCAAATCAATGAACAACTTTCATGGAGAAACTCTCACTGACACAAAATGTTAGCTGACTTCAGCAGCATGCTTGTTGATGTAGCACCAGTGGAGGTGAGAGATGATGGGGCTTGGATTACAATAAAGTGGGGGGATGAAAAAGTTAATGAAGAATCCTGTGAGGTTTGGTTTGGTTTGGTTTGGTTTGGTTTCGTTTTTGTGTGAGGTTTTTACAAATTAGGAAATTGACACTAGAAAGGTGACTGTTGTGGTCTGAATGTTTGCATCCCCCTCTCCAAATTCATATGTTGAAATCTGAACCTCTAAGGTGATCGTATTAAGAGGTGGGGACTTCGGAAGATAACTAGATCATGAGCTCTGCCTTCATGAATGGGATTAGTGTCCTTTTCAAAGGGGTCCAGAGATCTGTCTTTTGCCTTCTGCCCTGTGAGGTGGCAGTGAGAAGGCACCATTTATAAAACAGGACAGATTCCAGACATGGAATCTGCCTGTGCCTTGATCTTGGGCTTCTCAGCTTCCAGAAGCATAAGAAATAAATCTTCATGGTTTAGAAGCTACCCAGTCAATGGATACTTGTTATAGCAGCCTGAGCGGACTAAGCCAATGACATAAGCATCCAAGGTCAGGCAGTTTGTAAGGGGTAGGCTATTCCAATTCACCATTTCTCTGCAAAGAAATAAAAAATTAATTTGAACACCCTTATATTTTCTGTAGAAAAGGGCTGCTATAAGCAACTTTCCAAAGAGAATCCTCTTTGTTTTTGCTTCCAAATGCAGAGTTCAAGCATTCTTTAATATAAAGATAACAACCTCCAATAATGAGCCTTTACTCTGGGGCTGGTGCCGCTGGATATTTTTCACATCTTGTCTCACTGGAGCCTCCAAAAACCCCCTGAGGGAGGTATTATTAACATTCCCATTACCAGTTGAGAAAATTAAGCATAAAGAGGTGAAATGCTTTTTTCCTGGTGTCACAAAGGGTTTGAATTCACCAGGATTTGAACTTGGGTCTACATTTTATTCATTGCACTCTACCCAGTCACGCTTCCTGGCATGTGTCATTTTCAGTGAGGGAGAAGTGGCTGAGCTTGAGCCATTTAGTGATTTCTCTGTGGTTGAATACACATTGAAGGGAGCTTCTTTGGGCTGATGGGAGTTTCAGAAGGAAGACTCATATACATTGCTTTTGATGTTCACCAGGGTAATAGGTCTTAGGAAACCATTTCTCCCAGCCACATGGCCTATATTTTATAACAACTAACACAGCAACACTCCCTTGAATCAGTTGTTTAGGGCAGAAAAAAGGGCTTGGCTGGGGGCTACACTACCTAGGGACAAGAAGAGATGCAGAGAGTGTGGCTGAATATTACGCATCACTAAGAAGTTAGTTCCACTAAGACCCACAGGATTTTAGAGTGGAACCAGACCTGGGTCAGTCCTAGAACCTAGCAAGGAATACCTGCAAAGTCATTGTTAGTTACTTAATCTCTTTGTGGCTACTTGGACAAATTGGTCCGAACCCTAGCATGGACCTGGAAACAGAATAACATTTTGAGTCTATTAACCTGGATTTTTTTCTCCACCTACCTACTCTGGGTAGAACCATAGGACCAAGTAGACATTGAGATACAACTTTTTAAAGCCTCGGCTTCCTCATTTCTAACATGAAATAGCAATATCTTAACAGTGTTGATACTGAAATTCAATGAGATCATATATGTGTAAATGCCTACCATAGAGACTGCTTCTTCATAGCAGCTACTCAATAGAGTCTTATTCTTTGTTTTTCATGAAACTGGCTTTCTTTATGTTTTTTCTCATGCTCATCCAATTCCCTTTGGGATTCCATTGTTGTTCTCGGTGTAGTTTTCTTGTGTGTGTGTGTGTGTGTGTGTGTGTGTGTGTGTGTGTGTGTTCTTATTCCAGAGGATGAATCCATCTGAGGTGGGATGTGATCCCTGAGGAGTGAGAGGAAAACAGTGTGGATTGTGGCAACGTGACTCTCTCTCCATTCCCATTTGCTTCTTCTCCCTTTAGTCAGGGCAGTGGACTTGAATAAGCTCTGACAGGTTTCCTAAAGGAGCTTTGGAGAAAAGAGGGTCATGGGGTGAGAAGGCAAAAGGAGTGCCTCCCTAGGTCTGAAACCCCATGCCTGCACATTCTGGTTCACATGGTGCAGGCAGAGACTTCAACCCCATCCACTCCTCGTGTGTCTGTCCTCTACCAGCACCTCTCAACCCCAATTTTCTGGCATAAGGGAGGGAAGAGATGCTGTGGTTGAATTGGGGGAATAAATGGTTTTCTTGTTTCTGAGAGAGAAAAGGCAGCTATGGGGTCCCCTATACATGCTTGGAGCCACTGCCAGTGGCCTCTGAAACCATGCATACCAGGGTGCCTTCTCTGGTTCCCAGCCACCTTACAGTCTATAGGCCTCCTATATTCCAATGCCAGGGCAATGTGTCTGATGCTTTAGCTTAGTTTCACCTTAAAGAAGAGCTGGGACCACAACCCATGGAAGGAGCCTCTGCAGGCTGTTTGACCCAGGGGGAAAGGAAAACTCTTTATTTTCTTTCATGATGGCAAAGGATTGATCCAGTGATTTTTAGGCCTCTTGGTTTCCACAGGTCAAACAAAGAGGTAATTTTGCAATGTTGTTTCCAGTGAGTAAATATTTTTCTTGTATTTTCATTTTAAGAAGTCTTAAAAGGCGACAAGAAGAGAAGCCTCGAATGTTTAGGATATGGATACCTTGACACAGGTGATGAGCTGAGCTAACATTTGTTTCTGTGGAAAGGTTTGCTGCTGAACAAAGAACAAGACAAATAACTGCATGGCTCTTTGAGAGTCAATGATGAGAAAATTCCTTCATTTTGAGAAGCAGAAACGAGTTTGTGCAAGTTTGACAGGGTGGCAGGTGAGGAATGGAGTCAGGGAAGGACTTCTGGAAGCTAGGGAGTGTATTTCTGATCCAATAGGGCTGCATGACTTGGGGGTAGGGTAGTGAGATGTGAGTGGATGATGGCTAGAAGGTGCTGCTCACTGTCCCTGGGTTGGGGGGGAGAAATTGGATCAGGAGGAGGCTGCTTTTCTGTACTGGTTTCCTCCTCCTACTGGATATGGAAGAAAGTGGATGCTGTGTTAGTGAGTCTTCCTTGGACCACGATCTGAAAAATCTATAGATTAGGTGACTAGGAAGAACTTGATGGCCTTAAAGTCTCACTTTTGTGGTGAGCTTCAGTTAGTGTTCCTGCTCTGCTCTACAGCTAGGATATCACATTAGTAGAGGGAACCAACATTTCATGGGCTTTTTAAGTTCTAAGATCGTGATATAGTCTTTGAAACTCTACCGTGTAGTGAAGGAAACAGAAAATGATCAAATGGAAGAACGTACTTGTTATGACAGAAGCATAAGCAAAAAACACTGGGGTCCGGAAGAGGGAGCAGCTATGTGTTGAGGAATAGAACAACTTCACAGAGGAGGTGATGTTTGATATGGTTTTAAAGGATAAATAGGAGTTTGTCAGTCAAAAGCATGAGGAAAGGCAGTCTAATAGACAGAAAGACATATTAAAAGACACAGAGATAGGAGAAGGCATGACATACTTTGCAATTGGGAGTGGAGAAGTGAGGGTGAGGGATGGTGGGATGGAATGACAGGAGGCACACTCAGAAGAGTCATCAGTCTCCAGGGTGAGGAACTTTGGATGTCATGTCAAGAAGCTTGAACTTATATCTGTGAGGAATGGAGAATTAGCAGAGTTTTTTTACTTTTTAAACTTTATTTATGACATGAAATCTACATATATTTATTTTTGAAGGATTGCATAATACAGATAAGTAAACAAAAATAATCACTATTAACCATACCCCATTGAAGATCATTACTGGTAACAATTTGATCCATCTATATCTTTTCATAACTCATTTATCTATCTATCTATATCTATCTATCTATCACCTCTCAATCTATTCCTCTTTCATAAATAAGAACATTATACACACACAGACACTCACACATACATGTACACTGTATATATATAAGCCTCCCCCACACATACAGTCATCTCTCCTTATCTGCAGGGGATTTGTCCCAGGACCCCAAAAAGAATAATAAAATCTGAGGATGCACAAGTCTCTTATATAAAATGACATAGTATTCACATACAACCTATACACATCCTCCTGTATACTTTAAATCATCTCTAAATTACTAGATTACTTATATCTAATAAAACATAAATGCTAGGTAAATAGTTGTATTATCTTTCATTTGTATTTTTTTTACTATTGTATTGTTATTTTTATTGTTTTTTCCTCAAATATTTTCAGTATCTGGTTGGTAGAACCTGTGAATACAGAGGGCCGACTGTATATATCCCATTAATTATTTGGATTTTTAAAAATTTAACATTTGTTCATTGCCGATGAATATATTCCCTGGCCTCATCCTTTCTATGGCTACATGGTATTTTAATGCATGGGTCCACATCTGGAGTTTATTTAACCAGACTTCTATGATTAGAGATTTGGGTGATTTTCAATTTTCTCTGTTGTAAACAATGCTGTAACAAAAATCTTTGCAAGTATGTACTTGTGTAATTTTCTGATTCTTTCCTTTGTATAAATCTATAGAAATATAACTGAAAACTTTTTGGAACTTTTAGATGTTTAAATATCCAGGATGGGTTTTAAGCAGGGAAGCAGCTATAAGATTTTTATGTAGAAAGCTGACTCTGGCTGCTGGTTGCCTGGAGAGGTCAGGAAAAGAGCTGCTTCATGAATCTATATGAGGGTTGATGAGGACTTGAGAGAAATGAAAGAGAAATTTAGGGGATAAAATCAACAGAAATGTTTGTAATTTGATATGTTTGACAGATTTGAAGAGTGTAAATGTAAATATTTAACACTGAAAAAGTGTTTTAAGGTAGTGATAGTCTTTCCTTTATAAAATGGAGGAAGAGAAAGTTAGTGTCCAATAGTGTTATGGGCTTGTGTTCCCACACCATGCCCAAATCCATATGCTGAAGTTTGAAATCAGAGTACTTCAGGATATGACAGTATTTGGAGTTAAGTCTTTAAAAAGATAACTAAATGCACATGAGGTTGCTAGGATGGGCCCTAATCTACTATGGCTGATGTCCTTATAAAAAGACAAAATTTGGGAACTGTTGGATACAGAGAGAAGACCATTGAAGACATAGAGAGAGAAGCATCATCTGCAAGCCAAGAAGAGGCCTCAGAAGAAATCAACCCGGCCAACATCTTGATCGCCCTCTAGAATTGTGGGAAAATAAATGTCTGTTGTTTAAGCCCCTACTTGTCTGTGGTGCTTGTTATGGCAACCCTAACAAACTAACACAACTAGAAAACAGGAGGAGATAGCAGAGTGGGTTGCAATTTTAAAAGGATTTTTTGAATTCTCCTTTGCTTTCTTCTTAGCCACAAATGGGTTTGTAATATTTCAGTAGCGAAAGAAGCTCAGTGGTATAATCAAACTCTGTTTACTAAAGATATAAAAATAGTACAACTAATCAAATCAAAATGGTGTTATCAAAGGAATTCCCATCAATTTTCTAACCATTTACTGAATAACTCTCTCATTTGATTAAATTTTTATTTCTTTTTTTTTTTTATGAGCAATTGATCTTTGTAAATTTTCTGCATGTTCTCAGGGTTAAGTGTTTTAGCATATAATTATCCTACATTGTGTTTCTGAACTTCCAACAAGCTGCCCTCCATTCTTTGTGGACAATTTCAGCCTTGGGTTTGTTTACCTATGATTATTAACATATTTAAAAGTAACTGCAGAATTATCATGTTTAATTTCAAGTTGATACATTGAGATGTTTCAAGAGGAAATTAATATAGCTGATAAAAAAATTTCAATAATTTTCAGGCATTTTAAAAGTGTATATAAGGGTACAGCAAGAGTGTTACAGAATTTTGTTCATGGAAATTATTAGAAACTTATTTATCTCTGGCATGAACACTGGTCCTAAAATATTCTCTAAAACGCTACCAGCTTGGAAAAACTGCCAATTCAAGATAAAATTGATGCATGACGTTTTCCTTGTGTGGGCTACTTCAAGGAAGTTTTGAGCTGCTTGGTCATCTGGAATACTGAAAGGCAGTCCATAGGCCTTTGCCATTTTGGAAGAATCTGACTCAATTATCTCTCAAGGAAAAGTAGCCGTTATCTAAAGCTGATGGGACAAATACCTGGGTGATCCATGTTTCTTTTGGAAAACTCCCATGTTCTAAGTTGAGATTAGCTGGCATCTAGAATCTGAAGAAGCATCCTCACTGAACTTCTCTCTACCCTCTCTGGGTTATGGAATGTCTAGACAGGCCTGAGGCTAGGACAGTCCATGACAAGCTCAGGACATCAGCATCTTACTTTAGGTCTTTTCCATCCACTAACATTTTCTAAGCATGTTGTCTGTGTCAAGTTCTCTCCTGGGCACTGGTGATACCAAAAAGAAAAGACAAGTCATTCTTTCCTCAAAGAGCTCACAATATTACCAACATTTTTGTCTCCACTTGTACTTTGAAGGACATGAGAGCTGGGCAATTCTCTATAAAAAAGATGTTTCCTGTTCAAATAAATGTGCGACAATAGAAGAAATGATGTATATTCAGTCCCTTTCTAAGAGTCACACTGTACAATAACATACTAAAGGTTCTACTGAAGACACTGAAAAAAGAAAACAACAACTTATAGGTAAAATATCTACAAGCATCCTAAGGAGTACACTTCAGAAAACGCTGGGATGGTGGTGCCTTCCAGTCCTGGGATTTCTGGTCCTCTTGGTAACTGTCAAAGTTACATCTCGCTTGATCTTTTGCTTGCTGTTCTTGGGTACCCAATTTACACAGCATGTGTTTATATAGGCCAAACCATTTTACAAGGACCCCAAGGGCTTCTTTGAATTCTTTTCCTGTTACAGGAGATTTTATTGTTTTAAATATTGCTTACAGTAAGTGCGTCACTGGCTGGGAATCTTTGGTTAAACTGAGATTTCACAGTAATAGAATCCAATTCAGTCTCTAGGGTTCATTGTACACATTGTTGGTTGGGTTTTTGCTCAGATTTTTACAAGGACAATTACAGTTCTACTGGTTTAAGCTACCCATGAAGGTCTCCCTGAAGGCAGGGACTGAGGTTCTTCTTTTGTCTGTTTGTTCACCTGCCCATGGCCAAATATCCTCCTTCCCTTATGCCACATAGAAAACTTTCCATAGCTACTGTCAAGACTGAGTTGTTTCTTTCAAGTTTCAAGTCAGTAGCCGCACTTACATGAATGTGACATTAGGTATATATCAGTCTTAGTGTTCTCCCTCCTATCACCTTTATCTTCAAGCTTACATGCCCTACCTTTCTTGACCAAAATTTAGGCTAAAGAAAGTTCAGGAAAACCTCAGATATGGCCGTCTTCCCACTTTCTCAGCCTTCACATGGCTTGGGAATGTTATTTCCTATTGTGTTTCTTGAGTTTCAGCCCCATTCCTGCCTCATTACCACCATTCCCTCAAATCTCTTGTGAATATCTTGGCAAGTCACCTCTGAGCACTACACTAATATCAGTGAAAGACGGTGAAGAAGAAATGAGATTTTGAAGCACTGAGAATGAATAATGATGAAAACTTGTATGTGGATACCAAGGTTGTCTTTTCTTCTCCCCCATCAGCTCATGTTTTAGAAGCTATTTTGTTCTAAGATGGCTTTGCCTTAGGGAGCACAGATAAGGATTGGACAAGGCTGAAATCCTTCTGTAAATGTCACAGGAGTCCCCCACTCAGTGAACTGCTCTGTCCCGTTCTAAATTGGGCAGCATTGCTCAGTTCACTAAGTTTGTGTGTGGGTCTCTTTGAGGTTCAAGGTATAATCCCATGCTAGTTCATCCATTATTCATGATTAATTCAACTATCACCTGTGGGAGAATAACAACTGCAGACAATGTGGTTCCTTCTCTTAAAGAACTCACAGTTCAGTGGTGGAAGTAGGCACCCAATCAGGTCACTGAAATACTGATAAGCATGCAAAAGGTAAAGGTATGGTGGGGTGATAGGGGCATAAAGATGGGGTGCTGAATACATCCTGGGGATGGGGGGTATTAGAGTTGGCATCTTTTTAAACAGAATCTTAAAGTAGGGGGCAAGAGAATTGTTCCACAAAGAGACAGGTAGGAAATAGTTTAGGCCTTGGGATTCATATAGTCATTGTCACCAGTGGGCAGCTCTGCCATTGTAGCAGAAAGGTCATAGACAATACATAAACAAATGAGTATAGCTCTGTTCCAGTAAAACTTTATTTATGAACTCAGGCAGTTAGATTTGGCCTGCAGGCCATAGTTTGCCAACACTGTCTTAAAGGATAATAATAACAAATAGCTGTATAACGCCTACTGGATACCACGGTGTACACACAGACACACATGTATATGCAAACACATATACTTATTTAATCCTCACAATGACCCTATGATGTAAGTATCATAATCTCCATTTTAGAGTTGAGGAACTAAAGGTACTAACAGGTGAAGAAAATTACCCAAAGGTGATCAGCTGTTGAGTAGTAGAGCTGATATTCAAACTCTTAGCTTGGCCCTAGCCAGGCACTTAGTCCAGGCACTCAATGACTACTCTACATAAGGCAAGAATAAAGGAGTGGATGAAGAGGAAAAAGCATAAGCAAAGGCCCACAGGCAAGAAACTGTATGAAGAGTGCATGGAGGAGTAAATGGGAAGCAGAGAGTGGCAAGAAATGAGGTAAGAAGGGGCTAGACTGTGGGAGGCATTGAATGCCACGCTGTAGAGTAAGGGCTATTAAATATAGAAGGCAGCACCAGCCCTGGGAAAGAGACAACACATTATTCTGAGACTTAACCCTTCTCCTTTGCATTCCTGGGAGCAATACTTTGACCGGAGGGAGGCAGGAGCAAGCGCCAGGTTCCTGCAGAGGCTGGGAAAGGAGCAGAGAGTCTTTTGGCAGATGCTGGTTTTCCTAAGGGCCAGCTCTGACTGGAGGATGACCCAAACCAAGGAGCTCTTGCAGGGCAAGGGGCAGTCTGAGTACGGCTTTGCTGGCCTCCTTCTTAGGTTGCCAGCCTGTTTGGCTTGGCAGAGGTGGAGTAAGAGTTAGCCCATCAGGCCAAAATTCCTCTGCCAGACGTGAAGTTTAGTAGCCATCAGAGTCCCATAGCTGGGGAGAGTTTATAAATTCTCATACTTATTACACACAAGCCACAAGACTGTTTATTGAGGTGTTTTTTTTAAATTAAAACTCCAGCTTAAGCTCCACCCACACCATTACCTTACTGAGTGAGTTATTTCTCTCTCCATCTTTTTAATGGGCCACGGTCACCCTGGTCTCTTGCCTCAGGCACAGGGGAGAGCTCTGCTGGAAATAAAAGTGTCTAGCTTGGAAGGAAGCAGCCAGCTGCAGGCCAGGCTGGGCCAGTAATTGGCTGAGATGATACTGGAGGCTCGGCTAACAGGCCCAAATTGGTCCCTAATCAAGTCCAACCTGAGAGCTGTTCACTTTCCTGGGCTGCCAATTTTCTTCTTGCTGTTGGGCAGGATTCCGGCTGCCTGTACAAATGGCACTATAATGGTTAAGGGCAGGAACACAAACCCTCTTCAGAAACCATGAGAACATGTCACCTGCTTTGTCCTGGAAGAGACTCGGCTTCATTCATCTCTTGGTTTCCTGGTGCCAAGTCCTCAGCCCAGCTTTGGGGAAGTCTGAAGAGGCTGGAGGTCTAGTCGAGGCCAGAGCTATTGGCAATGGTAATAATCACCTCATCTCCTCTTGCACTTGATGAACTTCAGAGGACTTGTCATATACATGGACTTGAGGACAACTCTGTGTAGGGCCCTGGCAGACGTTATAATTCCCCATTTTGCAGATGAAAGAAAATCCCCATTGTATAGATCTGAGAGAAATCTCTATTTGGCAGAAGAAGAAACAAAATCTCAGAGAAGTCAAGCAACCTTCCCAAGGTCCCACAGCATCTGGTCTAGCCCGAAGCTGAGACTAATCTCCCAATCTCCTGGCTACTAGTCTGGGCTCCTTGTCTTTCATTTTTCTTCCATGAGAGCCAGCAGAATTGTGAATTTCTGGGCAGGTGTACTCAGGTTAGTTAAATGGCCTTGGGCTTGGCTTAGCCAGGGGCTGGTAGATGTAGTAGAGAGATGTATTCCTGGGACAGGTGGTAGCCCCTGGGAAGGAAATGTCACCAGAGGTCAGGGCACATGGGTGTAGAGAGTAGAGGGGTGAACACTGTTGCCAGGCAACAAATCCCACACTGCCCCAGTTTCCTAAGTGATGGTGGAAGTGAAGAGGATCTGGACAATACTGAGTGGGGATGAACTCCAGGTCCTTCACTGTATCTAGGCCTTGGCATAAAGATTTCTCTTTTTCTGCTGATTTTCTTTCCCTAGTTAACTGGTCCTCATAGCGGTGCTAGGATGCCTCTTCCTTTCGGTTATTGCCTCCTTTACCCCAGCAGTGAATCTGTTCATACACTTTTTTTCCCCCTCAGCTTACTTCAGTGTCTGCCTTAAATTATGAGCTTTGGAGGACAAGACCCAAGCATTAAATACAGTTAATGAACATTTACTGATTTCCTAGTAAGGGCAAACCTGTCTTCATATTCATTAACTCATGTCATCTGAGGGATGGTCTGGCTCTGGCTGTCTTGTGAGAGCCAATTGTGTACATCTCTTCCCAATCAGGCATTTAGTGACACCATGTTGGTAACTTGAAGCCAGGCTCACTGCGAGTATTTACATCATGAAAACCCACAAACACTAAAACCAGGGATTTTGTTTGTTGTTGTTGTTGCCCAGAAATCTGGTTGTTCAGTATTTACCAGCACATGACTGCAATTCTCTCCACAACTCAATGAGGAAAAGTGTTTCTTATTTTCACTTTATAGGTGAAAAATGGAAACTCGGTGAGGATAATCAATTTGCTCCAGAGCATTCAACTAGTAAGTGCAGATTCCCCACTGGAACCAGCCTCACTGTGATTTCAGAGCCTTTGTTCTTTCCATGCTGCTCCACTTATGGTCCTGGGACTGCTTCAATTGCATGGATCAGAGATTGGGACTCTGTTGGAACAAGTTACAAGAACAAGACATACAATTTTTACAGCATTTTAAAATGTTTCCAATACTTTCATACTTATTATGTTACTTGATCTTCACAACCATCTTGTAAAGTAGATGAGTGTCATTAGTTCCACCCAAAGATGAAATTGAGACTCAGAGGTTAAATAAACATCCTTTGGTCATATCAGTAAGAGATGGTGAATTTGAGCCTGGAACATTTGTTAAATGATCCTGGGTTCAGGGTTCTTTTCATCACGCATCGTAGCCTCAGATCTTGACAAAATAGCTCCTAGCTAATCAAACATTTCACCTAAATAGAATTTTTTTCTTTACTTGTGAGACAACACAATGAAGTTATCTCATATTAAGGATTCTTCAGAAAGAAACAAAAGATACATGCTAGGATCGCTTATATCCAAGTAAGCCAAATCTCTGCCTCCTTCTAGGTCTTAATCTGTAATATGGGTGGTGGTAGTGGCAGCAGGAGGTTGAGCAGGGGAAAAGGAAAAGGTGGCAAGAAGATGAGGGCTGGGTAAGAGAACTTGGACATTCTGCGATCCCGAGATTCTCTACCTCTCTTCAAATTCACTTACAGTCCTGGAAAGTAAGAAATACTTTCAAAGAGATCATTTCTACAAGGAGCTCCTTATTAGAAAGATTCTAATGTTCTTTGCACTGACCAGTACCAGAAAGAGATCCAGACATTGTTCCAAACTTACTAACTACCAAGGTTGAAATAGAAGGGTTTTCTTTTTAACTCTGAGTAAAATGGAAAAGGACTTTAAAGAAATTTTCTAGGTACTAGAAATTCTGGTTAACCGAATACATTGGTCTCTACTGAACCATGATATGGGGCAAGGGAGGGGATGCAGAAGAAGGAAACCAGGCATCTGTGGGGCCATGAGAAAAGCTCTGGGAGTGGACTCAAAAAATACAATGGCAGCTCTGCCATGGGTCAACTCTGGGACACTAGGCAGATCACTTTGACTTCGCTGAACTCCAGTTTCTGCCTTTATAGACTAGAGAGAGTAAAATAGCCCTACAGATAGTTGTTTTGAGAATAAAATTAAATGGGATAACCAATGAAAAAATGAATAGTGGATATTCAATAAATGTATTCAATCAATGGTTTTCAAATGAACAAGCCATTTCATTGCTTACTCTTGAGGAGTCAACTCTTAGCTGTTCTTTGTCAAAAATCCACCTGGCATGGGATAAAATGAGTTAAGTTTGATTCAGCAATCCAACTGATTGTTCTCTTTTTTGTAAGCCTGTTTAGAGAATGAGGCCATTCTGCTGCCACCTCCCTGGTGGCATGGTGCCCAGCTGCTTTCTGTAGGCAATGGTGTGAAAAAAATTTTAATAGTCAGTCATGCCCTAGAGTGGGCATAGTTTATAATTTTCCATGACTTACTATGCTCAGCCTCAATTACTTTTGATTGAATATATATATATTTTTAAATCACCTCATTAATAGTTGTGCTTGTGATTTTGTCTTCTATTTCTAATAGAAATCTGCCATTTTTCATTCAATGGTTTCCCAGCCAAGTGGGAAAAGACAGCCAGGATGAAATAGATCCACTGAAAATAGTTTATGGAGAATATGGGGCAGGAAAATGTTTTCCAAATGAATACCAGTAACACAAACGGTTACCCCCTACACTATTCTGTTTCTTTTTCTTATTGTCTCTTTATCACATCTATCCATCTTAGCCATTTTGGTTATCTTTAGCCCATGAATTACTTAATCTGTGCAAAGCAGTGAGTCCAGTCCAAGAAATGGAGAGAAAAGAGGTTGAGTTAATGCATATGAAGCTCGTAAAACTGTGCCCAACACACAGAAATCATTTCATTAGTGTTCAGTCACAAGAATCACCACTTTGAATGTGAGTAGATAGGCCTTCTGCAAATTGAGATGATGGAATAGTTTGTCTTCTGAACTTTCAGCTTGCTGTCTTTATGTTTCAACATTCACCACATCTCCCTAACCTTAGCCAGGTTTCATACATGCTTCCCACACCCTTTCCATAAAATCTTGCTCCCAGGAAAGACTCAGATGGATGTATCTAGTGAGGTGTCAAGGATGAATGTTGTTTGATAACTGGGTGAGAATGGGGCTCCACCCGAGGGTTCCCTTTAGAGGGCAACTTTAATTCGAATTTCAAGCCTAGTTGTAGGAATTTCCATCTAGGAAAGGCAGACGTAGTTTGGGGGGATGGACTAGGAGGTAACCCGTACAATTTCGTTGGCCTTCACAGATGTCAGGCAGCCAGGAAGCAGCATTAAATAAGATCAGCCATCAGTGCTACCCTTTACAGTGGCCTCAGTATGTGGTGCAACAATACATTCTTCTTCTAGACTTCAGCCAGATAAGATGCCTTCTCAGTGCCCACTGGATACTGACAGAGTCTACCCATTTTCCTGGTAGACCTTTAGAAACAAATCAGAGCTACAATAAGTACTTGACCAGTCCATATGTCTATCTCCTGGACTTTCTGGATTCTGCTTCTGCCTTGATGAACACAGAGATGCAGCAATCTCTATGCTCTTGGTCCTCCAAATAATACCAATCCCAAGAAGCCAACAGAATGAATCTGCTTTCCCGACAGCTCTCAGGTATAGGTCTGTCCATTTTGCAGGCTCAGTGTTCTTTGTTCCGATGCCAACCCCTGTGCCAGTGGGCTCAAAGCCACAGCAAGTGAGGTCTGAGAAAAACTGGCCATTCTCTCTGCAGAGTCTAGTTGGGAGGAGAGTGGCCTGATTGGAAGGACACAGACTCTGGAGTTGGGGAGAACAGAGTTCAGATCCTAGCTGCTCCTAGGATTTGGACAAGTCCTTTTATCACTATGGACCTCAGTTTAATTAATCTGTGACACAGAAATAGAAATCTCTGCCCTGAATACACCGAAGCGTTGTTTTGAGCAGCAGATGAGATCCTGGCCTGAAGCTAAGATCAAGGGTGAGCTGCCCCTTGGCCTGAGGCTTACGTTTTCTGAAGGGGTTGCAGAGAATCAGCTGACATTGTGTAAAGAGAAGGGAGGGGGATGTATTGGACTGGCTACCCTTCTCTCTCACAATCTGAGAACCTGGTCAGCAAATCTTCCAGAGAAAGTCTGCGCTGGTCCCAGGTGATATTTGCAAAAAATGGGACCCTTGGGCTAAATAAAAGACCAGATTGTGGAGGGGGAAATTGATAGAAATCATAACTGACAGGTCACAGATTTAAACATTTATTGACTCCAGCTAACTATGCATACTTATTCCAGTGCTACATACACTTACTTTGATCTCACACACACACTGTCTCAAGATGTCACAAACGCTTGGATGTTACACACACTCAGCCTGTTACACAAACACACCCATGCAGATGTTACACATAATTTCTCAGATGGCCCCTGCACTTACTCAGGTGTTCCAGACACTCAATCATAGGGTAGACACACTGGTTCTGTTTGGTTTCACACTGTCTTAGGTATTATTTGCTCACATGAGACTAAGCCCACTCAAACCAGCTTATGCCAAAAGGAGATTTGTTGTAAAAATTAAAGCTGTGTCACAGAACTCTGGATGGGAGTTGGCAGCAAGGATGTGACTTTTTCCTTTCTCTTTTTCTGGAGAGGAATGAACTAGCACCCTGGTTTCTGCTCTCTGCCTCTCTCTGAGTCTGTGGTTTATTTCTTTCTCCAATGGCCAATTTTCTTTTCTCTGCTTGCATTCAGCTCATCATAGCAGTTCTTAAATGTTAAACCAGGTTTTATTGGTTTTTGCTGTTCTTGTTTTTAATGTCTTGATAGAGACTATTTGTCTTTGCTCTCAGAGACTAGTCATAGGCTACCCATTGGTTTTCCTTTTTAATTTTTACTATTAATTTTCTGTGTTTTCCATCATAAGACAAAACTTTTTGTTATGGAAAATGGCAAAAACAAAATATCAGCAAAAGGAAAAATAGGACTCATTGTTACACCACTCAAAGATAAATTGCTTTCTTCTTATCTTTGTTTCTCTGTGGTTATTTTTATAGCACTGGTCATATAAAATAAAATAAATTAGAATATTTTAATATCTTTTGCAGGACTATGGTTGAAGACATTTTCACTTAAGCACATACTCTCAGATGAGCCAATCCGGGCTCTGGTGCCTTGAGATGGGCCCTGGTTCATCTTTGCCTCAGTCAACAACAGATGGAGTCTTTAGGTAGCTCAGGTGAACTGTGTTTGACTAGATTGGGGGCCACTGCCTCAGGCATTTTCCCTAACTCGCATGGACACACCTGCAATCCCAAGAATCCAATGGGCCTTCATCTCTGCAATAGTTCTGATTTGAGCCATTCTAAACTTATCAACAAAGGCCCATGGCCTGAGCTTCAGGTTCTCAGGGACACTCTGTGATTGTATGTCAAGTTTTGCATTTTGCATTTTTTTTTTCTGGAAGAAAGAGTTCATAGCTCAGAAATATCCATGATCTAGAAATTCAAGAACCCCTTGTCCACCGTCAATAGCAAAGGCTATCCTAGACAGCAGGGGCCTCTGCCCTCCTGGTTTCCAGCCAGCCCAGCCCTAGACAGGGAGAACAACCAGCAAAAGAAATCAGCTTATTCTTCTTCCTCTATTTTTTTTTTAACTTTTGTTTTCATTTTTGAGGTCGCATGCACATTATTCTAAACTGTTAAAAGGGGTGAGAACCTTCCCACACAGAAGAAAATGGAATTGGTATGCAAAGTAAGCCCGGTCTTGAATAATTAATTCTGATTTGCATGTTCAGATGAGCCTGAGAGCTGCCTTGGCAGCCGGGAGGGAATTCATATGCAGGAAGGTGGAGGGTGGTGTGCCCAGAAGGGGAAATTTGGCTTCCCCAGGAACCTTCACTGTCTTTCTCAAGTCAATTCTTTTGCTTTCTGGAGCTATAAAAGCCCTGGGAGATGGGGAATTGAGGCTCAGGGAGGGAGAAGCATCTTGCCCAAACTCACATAGCAAGTGAGTGACAGAAAATATCACAGTGATTAATAGCCAGAGATAGGGATTCTTGGATCACCAGGAATCTAATACCTCCACTTAGCAGCTATGTAACCTTGGCAAATTACTTAACCTAAGCCTCAGCTTCCTCATCTGTAAAATGGGAACAAACAAATAATACACACTTTATGGGGCTGTTGTAAACATTCAATTCAGTGTGTTGATTGCTCTTGCTGTGACTCTTATTATCAAAATCTTCCTCTTCCTTTTCTCTTTAATGATGGAACTATAATTAGAACACAGATTTCTTTATCAGCAAAACTTATGTTCATCAAAAGGAGTTTAGGATCTTTGGTGAGCCTCAGTGCCTCCTCCCTGCTAATTATCCTCTGGTGTTATTGCTAGGGAACAATAATACTAATAGTAATAAATAATAACATATGCCAGATGGGCACTGCTTCCAAGGTGTTTTGCTAAGCCCTTTGCAGATCTTTAGGCCCCTGAAGGTGATGATTCACTAAGGTCCTAGACCACAATGTTGAGGATGGAAAGGAGGCACCATCTAATGGGATGAGGCGCTGTCTGAGGGAATCTGAACAGAGGCTGTTGAGGCTGAAGCCCGACCGAAGCATATGCCCTCCGTTCAGCTCCACTGCAGCGAGGGCTGGTCAGAGCCCTTCAGGGTTTGGTGCCAGTCAGACTGCCCACAGTCAGCAGCTTTGAGACCCACTGAAGCTCACTGGAGAGAATGGAAACCACTGACAGACCCCAGGTATACATCCTGAGGAGGAGCATGTGTCCTCACTGCTTCCACTATCTGAACGAAAGGGGTCTCATGGAGGAAGGACTCAGTGTTGAACCTGTAGGTAGAAGCTGTAGACAGACAGATTTGTAACTGTAGTTTAATTCTGTAGAGCAAAAACTCTCTACAAATCTAGAATTCATCATTGAGATAAATTCCCAGCCCCTAAGACTGTTTTTTGTAGGGGTCCCTGGGAAAGTTGTAAGAGGGGCCCTTTAGACAGGATGGTGCTTGGGGTCCCTAGATCCCTGGAACTATCAGGTTTCAAGTCTCCAGTCTGGTTGATGAGGCCCCATTGCCTTCATAGAACCAGGTTTTTCTTTCCTTCCTTCCTTCCTTCCTTCCTTCCTGCCTGCCTGACTTCCTTCCTTCCTTCCTTTCTTTCTCTCTCTCTCTCTCTCCTTCCTTCCTTTCTTTCTTTTTTTCTTTCTCTTTAAGTTCTGGGTACATGTGCAGATTGTGCAGATTTGTTACATAGGTATACACGTGTCATGGTAGTGGTTTGCTGCATCCATTGCCCCATCATCTACATTAGATATTTCTCCTAATACTATCCCTCCCCAATTGCCCCACCCCCTGCTATTCCTCCCCTAGCTTCCCAACCCCTAGGTCCCAGTGTGTGATGTTCCCCTCCCTGTGTCTGTGTGTTCTCATTGTTCAACACCCACTTATGAGTAAGAACATGCAGTGTTTGGCTTTCTGTTCTTGTGCCAGTTTACTGAGAATGATGGTTTCCAGTTTCATCCATGTCCCTGCAGAGGACATGAACTCATCTTTTTATGGCTGCATAGTATTCCACGCTGTATATATGCCACATTTTCTTTATCCAGTCTATCACTGATGGACATTTGGGTTGGTTCCAAGTCTTTGCTATTGTGAACAGGGCCACAATAAACATATGTGTGCATGCATCTTTATAATACCCACACCGTTTAGGACTCAGGAGATGCCAGCCAGGGAGCTGGGTTGTTCAGTTAGTCCATGATAAGAGACAAGCAACTTCCTTTTTTTGCACCATGACCCCAAATTAGAAGGACCTTGTGCAGATGTAATAGGCCTAGCCTTGTTGGGCCCCAGGGACTTATTCTCAGAGGCAGCATAATACAGTGGAAAAAAATAAACACTGAACTTGGAGCTAGACCTTCTGTGTTAAATCCCAGTACTAATCATAGTTTTTATTTTATTATTATTATTTTTTTTACTTTGGGCAACTTGCTAAACTTGTCTGAACCTTAGATTTTTTTGGGGGGGGGTCATGTTACCCACTTAAAGATTTTTTTGGGAGGTTCTATTACCCACTGTAAAGAATAGAGATAATACTTGCATGGTACCTGGCGCAGCATAGGTGAATTGTATAATGTGCCTCAGCACGTACATTACGGAGGTATCTAAACATAGGACAGTTGTGCAGACTAGATGAGAAAACAAATGGCAAAGATAAACATCACTTTCCTTTCCCCCAAGCCCTGTTACTGTGTTAAGGAGGCTATATCCTTTGATGTGTCATTCTCAGTAGCCTAATATCTTTCCTCAAGCTTTACTTTCAGAAACCCCTATTCTGCTAGTACTGAGAGGGGAGGCTAAGCTGGGACTAAAATGTTGACAGAGGATTTGTATAAATGCAGTGAGAAAGAGCCTCCCAAATGCACGCTATCGCCTGCTGACTGATGTTCAGGAAGACTTTAAGCATCTGGAGATCTCACACCTCTGGAACCCTGCATCTTCTTGTTCTGGAAGAAGAATCAGGAAGCAGAAAGAGTGAAAACCAGAAAACCTGTCTCTGCCCCTTACTACTCAACCTCTCTCTTGCTTTGATCTCCTCATCTCTAAAATGTGGCTAATAGTTCTACTGAGGATTTTGATGAGAATTCTATGAGATGACTGCTGGACTCATCTAGCCAATGCCTAGGTGGCACTCAGTATATACTAGTGAATCTGAATCCGGATAGTTGAACTTTCTGCATGGCCAAGGGCTAACACTATAAACATGAAGATATTTTTAAAAAGTATTTTACTGCAGATCTTTATATTCTTCTTCACCAGAGAAAACTGAGCATAATTAAACTTTTACTTGGTGGCTTAGGTTGTCACTATTAACACCAACCGCTACTCAGTGAGGTCCTTGAGAAGGTGGGTGGACTGTTTGCCTCTGTGATAAACTGCTCCAGAGCAAACTTCTGCCTCATCACTTCTATTGCTGCATCTGCAAATGGTAGCTTTTCTCCACATATTTAATTGACTTCCTCTCCTCTTCTGTAGGCTGGAAAAATAACATCCAAGAATTCTGTGAGTAAAATGAATTTCCAAATCCCTGCAGGGCTCCCCATGGTTAAAGCACATGGGTTTGTGACAGCTCTTTTGGTTGGCAGACCTCGATTGCTTCTTACTTGTATCTGGATGCATTCTGGACAGAGAGGGTATAAGTGATGACCTATATCCAACTGGAAAACAGACTGTGGAATCCTACATTGCTCCTATATAGCTTGTCTAAGAAGCACAGCGGCAGCTGACTAATCCCTTGACTCCCTTCCTTCCTTCTCTCCCTCCCTCCCCTCCCTCTTCCCTCCCCTCCCTCCATTCCTTCCTTCCTTCCCCTCCCTCCCCCTCTCCCCTCCTTCCCCCTCCCTCCCTCCTTCCCCTCCCCTCCTTCCCTTCCCCCCCCCCCCCCCCTCCCTACCTCCCTTCCTTCCTTCCCTCATTCCTCCTTCCCTCCCTCCCCCTCCCTCCTTCCCCCTCCCTCCCTCCCTCCCTCCCTTCCTTCTTTTCTCCCCTAATTCCTTCCTTCCCCTCTCTCCCTCCCCCTCTCCCTTTCCTCCCTCCCTCTCTTCCTTCCTTCCTTCCTTCTATCCATCTATTTTTCTTCTTTTTGTTGCTGTACTCTTGTCAGGAATTACTCTTTTGGGTGCACAGTTGTGTGTGGTTGGGATACAATGAGGCTCACCTGTTAGTGTAGTTTGATTGGCTATATCTGTCATTATTACTTCTAGGAGAAGATTGTCTGGAAATCCCTGATTTTAAAATGCCCAAACCACTGAGTTTGTGCTAAAAATCAGAGAGGTAATGAATCTTCAATTAACCTCTGGTACCTTCTATGCTTTTATAGATGAGAGTCACAGACAATATGGTGGGTATATGAAAGCTTGGCTTACAAACTTGAGTTAGATTAGAAATAGGGGCAATGGATTGTTAGATCCAGAGTTGCTGCCTTGAGCATTCCAAAGACATATTCATTTGATCTTCAATTGATCATATAAAATACAGTGTCTAGTTTTGAGATATTTCCTGCCAGAAAGTGCTGTGATTCTCAGACACTGAGGCCTGGGTATACAAAGCCACATGCACAAATGATTGCTCAAAGCACACACACAAGCATGCACATGGCCCTGAACAAAATCTATCTGACCTGCACACAGGTACACAAATGCACACAAAGGCACCTAGGTGCATCTTCTTCACCTGACTTCTTTCCTTTGTCTGGCTAACTCCCCCTTACTTTCAGGTCCTAGCTTAAGTGCCCATTCCTCTGAGAAGTCTTTCTCAATTTCTCTTAATTTGTATGTCCCAGCTACATATGCCAAAAACACTCTCTCCTCCCCCAATCTTATTCCTTATCCTGTTTTACTGTGATTGGCTATTAAGCAACATATAGAACCTCCACAAGATCATAGCTCCCTGAGTAGAGATACTTTCAAAGATTTCGCAACCATTATAACTCCACATTGTGTAGTACATAATATATGCTCAATAAACATTGTTGAGTGAATATAAGAAATGGTCACACAAACCCCAAACAACTCACAAAATCACTCTTGTATACACACTCCCAAAGATATAAATGTATACACAAATATGATATGTGCACAGAGAGATGAACTTGTGCACTGTTACACAGACTCATAGATCCACGGGGGACAAAGCGGGCACATACTCTCCCCAGTACAGAGATGCTCACGTTCACACACAGGCCCACATAAGGACTATTATACACATACCCACGCACAAGCAAAATAGACACACATGCACGCACCTCAAGGAAGAGATTTTCCTTTCACTTGCATTCACAACCTGTGTATGCAAATTGGATTTTCAGAATGTTCTAATCCTTTGTTGATATTTATTAAGACAAAACAGAGGTGGGCACACACAGCCTCTTGGCTGGGCTGATGGGTCTTTGCTGCAGTGTAATGTCAGAAACTGTTGATGCAGAATTAATGCTCACTTTTACGAGTTTATCTTATGTCATAGAGTTGAAAAAAACCTTGGTGTAAATATTCATCATATGGCTTAATTGGTTTGATGTACCGTAGCAACAAGCTCAGCGCCAGACGCTTGCTATGGAGGCCTCCGCGTTGTTTCAAAGTCTTTATTATTATGACAGCAAAGTCTTGTTCATTAAAGTTTCACAATCCATTTTCATTAGGTTGAAGCTGAGTCTGTAAATGAACAGTTGCTCTGAAAATCAAGCCCTCACAGTTCTCGCTGGGGAGGCAGCGCGTCTGTATTAATTATCAGGACGCTGGTGTCGATCGACGATGTTAATTGCACTGATGGCTCGTTATTTGGGGAATTGCCATGCATTTCATGCAGGGATAATAAAAATGAATTTTTAAACAAAGAGACTTAAAATAATATCGAATCTGCAGAGAATACCAACATCAAAGGCGCATCTCAAAGCTTTGAATTTTATCTTTGTGGTCCAAAATGTTAAAGAGGCGCCCGCAATGCAGTTGGTTCAAGTTTGCAGTGAAGGAAAACAAAACAAGAGTTAATTAACTGTTATTACAAACCTTTTCAACTTTAATTTGACTTTCAAATATTAGCATTTATCTATGAACTGTGCTTCTGGGTTTGACAAATTAGTTTTCACAGAACAAGTTTAATTAGGCGTCATTGTGCTTTTATGTCAGTTTTCAGAGCTCCAGACAATGAATGGATTAACTTATTAAAAGTCATCTGTTTAAAAGACTTTGTCGAATGGCAAATGGGTGGGCAAAGTTGCTTGGCTTTGCAAGGAGATGGGGAAAATGATATTGCTGGTTGGGTGTCAGGGGGGTTGTAGATGAGATGAAGAGGGGATTGGCCTTCCTGCCAGCTGAAGTCTGCTTCTGGGGCACCTTCACTTTCTTGCTCTCTCAGGTGGCGAGGGATCTGTGGTCACTAGACCAACACAGTGCCTAGGAAAACTGAGCCAAGGAAGGCGCCATGTCTATTGTGGAGGAAGGAAATGGCAATGGCAATGGAGAGAGTTTTAGGATCTGTTCCCATGGTAATCTGTGCTTGACTATGTGTTGTATTCCATGATTCTCTAGTTCAGAGTTCAGCAAACTTTTTCTGTAAAGAATCATACAGTCTCTGTCACAACCACTCTACTCTGCCATTGTAGTCTGAAAGCAGCCATACCAAAAAAAAAAAAAGAGCTCTAATGAAATTTTATTTACAAAAAGAGGAAGAGGGGGCCATCCTTGGCCCAGTGTCACAGTTTGCTGACTCCTGCCCTAGTTGAATGTCATGTGTTGTCATGTGTTGTTCCGGCCATAGCAACCAGAATGCATTCACAAAAGGGAGTCTCTTCTCTGTTAATTTTCTCCTAGAAATGACCCATGACTTCTCAGTCATCAAACATTTTCTGACTTTCATCTAAAGCACTGGGCATTGCTGGGCAAATGGTGATACACAGATGGTTTATAAAATGTGTCGTGACCGTGAAGAGGTCACATTCTAATGGTGGAGCTCTTTCTTTGGAATCTGCTATGATAGGGCTAGGGTGTATTTATTTTGACTAGTTGAGTTAGATGTCTAGTGATGTAGTAGAGCAGAACACACATGGCCTTGAGGGTGTCTCTGGAAACTTCAAATACACTCATTGCTGCAAACCCTGGACACCTCACTCAGACCCTGGGAAGTGAAGTGGATGGGGCAGAATGAAGGAGAAGCAAGCGAGGCCGGCAAGGCCAGCCAGGGTGCAATACCTCAGGAGGTGTGACCTGGGCAGCTTGTCTAGACTTAAGAGGCAAGATCTGTTTGGCCTCTTTGGCTCATGGTCAGAATAGAAAAACAGAAGTCTAGAAGGAGATCTGGACTTGTCTGAGTTCAAACTATGGAAAGAATAATAGGCCTGGAAAGTGGGCTCTTAAGGAAAGAGGAGAAAGGAGCCAGATTCCAGGGTTCTAGTTTCCAGCCTTAGGACCATTGACACCACCCATCCCTATCTCTGCCTTCTGCTTCTCCAACTCCTCACTTCTGGTGTCAGTCCCCCTTTTCCCCCCTAAAATTTCAGCCTGTTCTTATGTCCATAGCAATGGGTACACTGGCAGGCAGGATTGAAACAACTTTGATCTACTTCTGCCTTGCTTCTGGGGGCTGTGTGTAGCATCCCTCTGGGGGCACTCTGCTGAGCTCCTGCCTGCCTCTCCTCTCAGCTCCCCTGCCCTGGGGTTGCCTAAATTCAGGGCTTGCCTCTGGTTTTGCTGGAGGCCCACCCCTTGTCCTGAAGTCAGGGGTTTGTACCTGGCTTGTGCCTGTCATCCTTGGGTCATCCCTCCTGAGGAAGGCTGTCCACCTGCCTGACCTTGTATGCCAGATTTCCTTCCCAGGGTCATGCTTCCCTGAGGGAGCTGTCCTACTTACAGATTCCTTTAGTATTTAGAGATTTCTGAGTCTCTCAGACCTGAGTCTTGCCTTCCTTAGGGGCCAGGCCCCAACACATCAACCCACAGTTCCATGCAAACTTTTGCCAGCCCTGGGATGTTGCTGTTAGGAACTTTCTAGTACTATATATACCCTGGACATGAAAATTATAGTCTGACCATAACACAGCAGGGGATGGTGAATATCAGATAGTAACTTGTGGGTTGAATGGAGATAAATAAACAAAACAATAGTCAGGCCGACTTCAGCTGTGCTTGGGATGAGGGGACAGCCTTTCTTTAGGCTTTCAACATCAAAGATTGATTTATGTATACCCCCTATTAGATGCCTCAGTAAGAAGGAAAACAAAATAATTACATTTTATCTTATTACAATCTTTTCAAGACAGATTTATGGGTCCCATTTCACAGATGTGGAAACTGAGGTTTGGAGAAGAGAAATGAATTAAAGAGTTGGTAAGTTGTAAGTCTAATCCCAAGAGGATGCTCTTTCATGGCTTCCCACATTAACCACACCCTGGAGCCCATGCCAGAAGGATGGATGCTACCCGAGGACTCTCTGGCTAAGCACACAGGGCATCTACTTCTTACCTTGTCAGTCCCAGGAGAGACGATGGCTTAGTGTACACGTGCAAACGACATCTAGCTTCTCACTGCTGAATCCCTGAGCACAAGCACTTGTTGTTCATTTCTATAAATGTTAACATATCAGGATGTATTTTGACACGCTACTAAGATAAGTGCTAGAGCTGACAATAATAATGTATAATTTATGTCTCTCATATTACCTTCCCATCACTATGCTTACATTATTACATAAATTAGTTTAATGTATCTGACATTCATCAGATAATTTAAGCATTTGTTCTTTTGTCTTCATCTCCAGCTCTGCAGGCTTCTAGGCTAGGGATCATGGTGCCATGTTGGCACTGACTTGAGGGCACCCTGGGAAAGTTATGGAAGACTTTTCTGACATGCGTAGAGGTGATTTACTTTCTAGGGAAGTGATTAGACCATAGGGTACAGACAGCCCTGGAAGAAGTACTCACCTCTGAGGTAGACTGTAAAAATATCCACAAATTCTTCCCATCCTGATATGAAAACCCCTTTATAATGAGACTTTGGAGCCCCTCCCATCCAGAAGTATAGTCTATTCACCTTTTTAATTTGGACTTGGTTACCTGTCTGATTTTGGCCAGAAGGGCATCAGCAAACTTGTGCTCAGTGACTTGCCCTCTTTCTGCTCTTGAAATCTGCATTCACCATTATTTGAATGAGCCCCAGATAGCCTGCTGGATGATGAGACCCAAGACCCAGTTATCTCCTTTGCCCCTGCTGACACTCAGCCATCTGCCACACATGTGGGTGAGGCCACGGACTGCTAGCTAACTGTAGCTACATGGATAGGCTCAGTAAAGGCCAGTGGAAGAACCACCCAGCTGATCCCAGCCCAAATTGCTGACCCACAGAATTCTGAACTAAGTGCATGGTTATTATTTTAAGCCAACAAATGTTGAGGTATTTGTTACACAACAAAAGATGATTGAAGGCTGAGGTTGATTGATAGGGGAGTCCTCCTTATAGTTGTCAGAGAGGAGAAGGGGATATTTCTTGAGTTCTTACTATACCTTCAGGCAGGCTGAGCATTTATATCTCCTTATAAATATAATGAGCACTTATATCTCACTTATAGTATCTCCTTCAGTCCTCACAAAAGATATATTATTTCTTTTGTGATATAGGAAGTGTTATCCCCCATTTTATAGTTAAGAAGACCTAAGATTCAAAATTTTTAGGTTTCTTACCCAAGGTCACAGAGCTAGTAAGTAGTAAAGCCATGGTTCAAACTCAGGTGTATCTGCTTGAACACCCCAACCCTGATCATTTATTCAGATCTTAAAAAGGAGAAATGTTTGAACTGATGAATTCTGAGGTTGCATTTCTGCCCCAGGTGAGAAGCATATGTAAAACAACTCCAAGGGTTTGCTATGATCATAGTCCAAAAAGCATCAATGCAATGTCTATTATTTACAAGGCTTTTTCACTTGCAATACCTGACTTAATTACCCAAGCCTACAGTCTGTATTATTATCCCTTTTTTTCTAGATGAGGCAAGTAGATTCAGAAAAGTTAAGGAACTTGTCCAACATAAGTAGGAGAACCAGGACTTGAGCTCAGAACTCTTGAGTCCAAGCCCCATGCCTGCTCCCTTGAGCCAGGCCGTCTCCCTTTCCAGCATCCTAGTGGGACCACAGGCTGGATGCTTTAAGTTCCAGACCTTTATGTATTGACAGAGATGCAGACAACTGATTTAGAGACACTATCAGTGTGGGGGACTCTGTGCTAGGCCCCTCTAAGTTTCAGAGACAAATAGGGGATATTCCCTGCCCTCACAGGGCTTGCTGTCTGGCTGAGGAGACAGCACTCCACAGAGTGGTAAATCTGGGTCTATGCAGTGCTGATGCGTGGAACATTATCACATGACCGGGTGTATCAGCACCTTCTTCTCAAGTGGTGCTAACACTTGTCCACTTGAATAAATCAACACGTCCATTTCCACAGTCAATGCTTGTGCCCATGTATACCCCCTGGGACCCCTCCAAAGTGCATCACTCTGTTTTCATGTTCACAAGTGTTAAGAAGCAGTCAGACTTAAAAATGAAATGTCTAGTTTTGGTGAGATATGAAGAAACTGATAGAATTAGTAAATTGATACAAATTTTTTCATAAGACAATTTGGATTAGAAAACAAAATCCTCAAAATATGTATACATTTGATCCCCCAAATTCTAGGAATTTATTCAAAGAAAATCACCTACCATTAAGATGTGCAAAGGTTTGGTTATAATATTTTTAATGATAATGATATTTAATTGGAAATAAACTAAATGCCAATAATAGGTATTGGTTAAATAAAATATGATATATCCACACAATGAATTGCTAACCAGTGAGTTAAAATGATGCTGCAGATGAGTATCATGAGATATCATTAAAAGAAAAGGTAGACTATAAAAACAATATTGTGGTGTGAATTCACCATGTAAACAAAACATATATGGAAAAATTCTAGAAAGTTGTATGCCAAAGTGTTAACAATGCTATTTCTGGTAGAGGGGTTAAGAAATTAAGAATATTTCTTATTTTCTTCTGTATGTTTCCTTGTATTTTTTCCTTTTTTTTAAATTAGTGGTGTGATGCTTTTAGTGGGTACCAAAAAAAGGAGGCATAAGCCATATTAAACAGCATTCAGCATTTAAAATAAAATTTTTACAAAACCTGTTTGCAGAATCCTGGAAATCTGGGTGATACCAATGTTCTAGTTTTAAATTACATAGAAAGGTAGTTACAGAATTTAAGAAGTGAGGGACAGGAGAAACATTACTAAGATTTAGGAATCAATACCTCATTCCTTCTACCCTTACCCCAAAGCTCTCTGACTTTGTTACTCACAGAGTTCATGTCTCTTATTTTGATCCAAAACAGATCTGAACATTATTTAGTACAAAGAAAAATGTCTTTGGCATCAGACAAATATGGGCTTATCTCCTACTTCTTACTACCTTAGCGTCATTGAGCAAGTCACTTAACTTCTCTGAACATCTATTTCTTTGTCTTTAAAGGATGGATATACAACCTAGCTTGCAACAATGTTGAGAAAATTAGTGTGTAAAGAGCAAAGTATAGTACTGCCATAGTAGGTGCTTTATAAATTGCCATCATCATTATTATTGGTGTTTTGGTATTGTTATTATCACATAAAGGAACAGGAGAGTTTGAATGCTATGCTCATATTTTCTGATGAGCAGATCGAATCAGCAATAGAAATGGACTTCTGCAAGGCCCCAAGGGTAATAAGGAATGCTGGTTGACAGTTGATTCCAGGACTTTTCTCTTCCTTGGCAGTGACATTTTAAACAGGCTCCTACATACTTCAACCCAAAGAATCTTCACTCCTGAAAAAAAAGCACATTTCCTTTTGCAAGCAGGTCAGAATTATTATCTTGCATGTATAGGAAAGAGTATCGTTTGTCCCCATATAAACATGACTTATCCTAGAATGAGGCCTGATGCCCAACTCTGCATGCCTATGCTAATAGCAAGATGTTGGTCATTGATCATAATGCCCTTTCCTTCTGAGCCCAGGTATAGTCTTGAGATTCTTCTCAACACGTGGTTCATGTAGCCATTGTCAATTGATCAGAGGTGGCAAATAGGATGAAACCTACTTTGCATGTCTTGTTAAAATCTGAGAGTCGGGAGGAGGCAAAGGCTGAGGGTTCATCTATTTCCACCCCTGATTTACTTCTGGGAGGTCAGAAGAGACTTTTTCCCCTCTGGGCCTCATTTTTCTCATGGATTCGTTGAAGTCCTAGGATTATATCAGGTGTGGTGAAAGGTTTTCTTTCATGTGTCTATTTTGATGGATTAGTATCTCTATAAAAACTATCCTGTACAAAAATATTCAAGGGCCATATCCAGAGTTGGCTAGAGAGTGATGCCTGCCATAGCGTGATATGAGCTGGGGCTGGGGCAAGGGTGCCAGGTATTTGCCATTCCTGGATTGGATGGTCTCAAGTAGCTTGGAATTTTTACAGTTCTAGGAAACTTAGTGAGGAGAAGTGACTAGTCCAAATAAGTTTTTGGTAAGGCTGGGCTTTCTGTCTGGGGCTTGTTCCACAAAGACTCAAATACTACTTCAAGCCTCTGGGCCCCATGAATGTTCCTCCAGAGGAAATAGGAGTTCTGGGTGAATGGGCAGCATCAGTCCTTCCTTTTCTGGGACAGATCCTGGCTGCCCCAGTAAGGTTGTCTGTGACACCTCTGACTGCAGCATTGGGCTCTGGAGGTAGGGCCAGGCTGCTCCTCCAGGCCTGGCAGAGGACTTTCTCTGGGTCTTCCCCAAAAGGCGTGGGGGAAGGAAGTGATTAGATTCTGAAGTCTATCCCCTGGGGTGGAGTTGGGAGGTGGCAGGCATTTCCCAGAGTGGGGCTTTGGCTAGGCAGGAGTCTCAGCTAAGAGCTACAGGGAAGCAGCAGGGGTTCCTTAAATATGCAGAGGGAGCAGCTGCCTTTGATCTCTCCAGCGCAGAAGCAGCCACTTCCTGCTGAGCTAGTGTGCATATGTGCCTGAGGGTGGCATGTGGTGTGTGTGGGTTAACAGGTAAATAAGGATAGACTGAATACCAATGTGTGCACATACATGCACAACTACAGATTCATATGTGTGCACATGTGTATACACATCTGTGTATGTGCACTCTATTAGTGTGTGGGAGTTATCAGTGTGTGTACATGTGTATGTTGTATAGTTTGTTGGGCCTAATACATGTTTGCACTTTTGTTTATCTGAGATAGCTCTATAATACAACGTTATTATCTGCCCATCAACTCCCGTTTGGGGAGTTTCTCTTTTCCTTTCCTTATTCTTAGCATTACTGCCAAAACCACAATAGTAGTTCAATCTGATCCTGCCTCCTGGCTCAATCAACTTATCAAGGAATGAGTCACTTCCTGTACCCACTCACCTGGTCGCAGATGGTCAGGAGACGATGTGGTAGATTGTGTTACTCTTTAGAGCATTTGTTGTCTTCTTCCCCCTGTTAAAGTCAGGATGGCTGATCAACTTATTTTTGCTAATGGAATGAGGGTCCAGACACATGTCACACATGAGTATGAGTTCTAAGAGCCCTTTCATGGCTTGCCACCTTTTCTCCTTTCCCTCTGCCATGAGACATGTGGTATTCATCCTGGGTTCCAGAAAGGAGGTGACATGGAGCAGAGCTATAGGCCTCCCATAATAAACATTAGCAGAAGTGAAAAAGAAGCCTTATAGGAATAAGTTATGAAGATTTTAAGGTTTTTTTTTAAACTTTGTTACTGTAGCATAACTTATCCTAAACTAACTAAAACAGATGGGCACTGGAATCAATTGTCCCTTCGCTTGGATTTTTGACCTAGGAACCAGAAAGCACTTACATTTATCTACCATGTATCTGTGTCTATCTACCATGATCTGTGGCTGGAGATCAGCAGGTGTGTGGCTATGTTTCCCACACGTGGAGAAACGCCATGTTTTCCATATTTGACTACACATTAGCTTTTTGTGTGAAGCTTACACACAGAGAAATAGAGACCAAAGTGAGTAAAGAGGTCAATAAAGTCCATGGTTCTGAATTCAGGCGACTCTGAGACCCAGCTACTGCCGTGCTTTGCCTTAGCTTCATTGTCCCACCTCTCCTTGATTCTAAATTCCCCTTTTAATGAAAGGAATGTGAGTTAGGTAGGTTTCTGTCATTTGCACAAAGACCCTAATGTAATATGCATGCTCTTATATGACTATATCCTTGTGTGTATTACACTGCTATGTGTCTACATGTACTTTTGAGTATTCGTATATGTACCCCTATTTGTGAAATGTGTGTGTCCACGTATCCTTGTGTGTCTATGTGTGTCCTGGTAATCATATGCAGCCATATAGTTATGTTTATAGAATATGATTATGTGTGTAAATTTGCTTGGCAAAAAATAGGTAGTCAATAAATATTTTCTGAATGAATATACTGAACTGCAACAGAATGTTCATGTTTGTTGCACAATAAGTGGCTAAGAAAAACGTGTGAGGAGGAGGGATTGTTTATACATGGTAACATTCTGCTGGAACATTTCCTGGCTGTACTTGGAATTGTGGTGGGCATGATCTACATATTTCCACTTCTCCCAAAGGGTTTACACATTGGGTTTGCAGGTTATCCCTGGGGCATTCTACTGAGCTGGGTTTCATCCACCCTTGGTCCAAGACAATAGAAAAAAATATAGGCCCACCCAACTGGTCTCTGGTGGTGCTGGGATAGCCTTTGTGGAGGCCCGGGGAAAGTCCAGTGTTTCAGGAGGATTTTCTGGAAGGATTGCTTAGGTCCAGGGTCAGGATGGCTGATGTCACTCCCAGCTATCTGCTCAAGCTTTGGGTCAGGCTTTCATTGTTGTAACAGGGAATTTTAATCAACAGACTTTCTGCATTTGACTTTGGCAGTTTTATGATTAGGTGGTTTGACAGAAACTTGGGATTTGATTTCTGCTATTTGCACTTCATTGTCATGTGTTAGGAGAGTATTTTGAATTGGTGAGGTGGAAAGATTGAAGAGACAGCAGTGAAGGGCAGTGGAGGCGAGATGGCAAGATCACCACAAAGAAGGAAAGCATCACACTTGGGGGCTTTCTGAGTAAAATCAGGGACCCCCTGGGGTTGAAGGAATTTTAAGATCAACTGCTTCAAACCTAACCCCATGCTCAAATTTCCTCTAATAATATTAATTGTAATTACAGTAGCTATAATAACAGCTATTCTGTGTGAACACCTACCAGCCTTTGTTGGAGTCGGGCTTGATAGGCTGCAGAGAATATAGATTCACCCAAGAAAGCTCGCGTCCACTCTCTTTCTTCTCTCCTTTCCCCTTCTGTCTTCATTATCACTGACCCTCATCCTGGGTTTTTTGTTCTGTTAACCACTTGGGACAATATGAAACAAGCCCAAACCTTCTAGTGTAGGACAGCACTGCCGAGGTGCAAAGTCAATGCTTGTGGTCTCCAGAGTCGTGTCTTTTCCAGACTCTTTAGCTTCAATCCTTCCTCCCCTGACCTTGAGCTCCTCCCCCTCTCCTCTTTTCCTCCTCAGACAAATCAAGCATGTCAATTTCTCTCTTCAAATGTGGCTCTTCAGGAAAGACTTGTTATGCCCCAGGTATGTCCTTGAAGCACTTTTAAACCCAATGGGATCTTTGTAAAGAAGAGTCCCTAAAGTTACGGGAGTCCTCAAATCCTGCCATGATGGTCAGTCATCATCAGTCTTGGAAGGTTCAAATCAGTTCAATTCAATTCATTCAACAAATATTTAAAGCATGGACTTTGGAGTCAAGCAGACCTAAGTTTTGACTCTGGATCTATCATTTCTTAATTGTCTGATTTAATATCAAGTGACAATTATTTTGATCTCCAGGTTTTTGCATCTTGATTTACAAGTCATACCTGACTCATGGGTTTTCCATGAGGGTTGACTGAAACCACATAGGAGAAACATTAAGAACAATGCTTCATCCACCCAACCACTCATTCATTCATTCCTTTATTATGAAGGATAAGAGCTTGGGAGATTCAGTAGTGGACAGGTCCTTGTCTTTACAGAGTTCAGAGGGGTACCTGCTTGCCACATACTCAACAAATATCACCCTGCTGACCTCCTTCATGCCTCTGTACACACAGGAGATAGTGCTGGGGAAAGAAACGGGTGTGGGTAGAGTTACAAAAATGAATAAAACAGGGCAATGGCTTCCAAGGAAACAAGATTTCAGGAAAAGCACTATGCCATTATGGAATTGGGGAGGGGGCTGACAAGTTTTTAAGCTTGAATTTAAATTTGACACTAAATCCTAGAAAAAAAGAAACAAAAACAACAACAAAGACCCTTGACTTTCTTGGTGACTGGGATGTTGGTAGTTCAGAGGTCTGGACTGGAGCTGTGGTAATTGTAATCATAGAAGTCCAGCTTCTCAGAAAGACCAGCAAAGATAGAATCTGGATGAGGGAGACTAGCTCTGAAGGGAAATATGGAGAGATGCAGTTCATTGACTATTCCTGAGTGTCTAACTCTGGTTGGGCCATTCATTCATTCACATTTATTGGAAGTCCAGTATATGCCAGGCATATACACTGTGCTGGTACAGATCCTTGTGTTTTTACAGTATAATGGGGGAAGCCGGCTTTTATAATACAATATGATGAATGTTAAGACAGGCGTGAGGATTATCACAGTAATTTCCTATGCAATGGTGACCCAGGGAAGGATCATCCTTCTTCATTCATTTCAACAACAGGTAATTTTTAACCCCCGGGGGAAATTTGACAGTGTCTGGAGACATATTTAGTTATCACAACTGGAGTGGTGATTTGCTACTAGCATCTAAAGGGTAGAGGCTGAGGATCCTGTTAAACATCCTACAACAGTCAGGACAGTCCCCTTCAACAAATAATTATCTGACCCAAAATGTTCATAGTGTTGCTGTGGAGAAACCCTGATCTAGAGAGATTATATCAAGCTCTTGAAAGAAGAAATACTGAGTTGGATCCACAGGATGAGAAGTTAACTGGCTAAAGGATGCAGGTGGGCAGTCCTCCAGGAAAGGAAACAGCAGATTCAAACATGTGGAAATGAGAGATCACAGGGAGCAAAAGCAAGAGCTGGGGTGGGTGGGAGCGGGACTGCCCCTGAGACCCAGAACTGTGGAGCTACCAGTGTGTGGCTCCAGCCTGGGAGAGCCATGGGCACAAGACTCCAACCTGTGAGAGCTCCAGCATGGGCTGTGGCTGAAAAGCCTTGTGGAGGATGGAGTCATCCAGAGTCTTGGGGGACCCAATCCCACCACAATATATCTATAAGGCGGGACATGGAGTCAAAGGAGATAATTCTCAGATCTTATGATTTAATGTTGTTTGTCCTGTTGGTTTTGGACTTATTTGGGACAAGTTACCTCTTCCTTCCTTCTTGTTTTTCCATTTTGGAATAGGAATGTCTATCCTATGCCTGTTCCACCATTGTATTTTGGAAGCACATAACTTTGATTTCACAGGTTCACTGCTGGAGAGTTTACTTCAACATGAATCATGCCTTGAGTCTCATCCATATCTGAAATGGGTTGATATTTAGATGAAACTTAGATTTTAAAATTGATTTTGGAAGAAATTAAGACTTTGGGGGCTGTTGGGATGGAATAAATGTATTTTGCATGTGAAAATGATATGAATTTTTGGGGGCTGGGGTGGAATGCTATGGTCTGAATGTGTGTGTGCCCCCACAGTTCATATGTTGAAACCCAGCCCCCAAGGTGATAGCATTAAAAGGTGGGGCCTTTGAAGGGGGTAATTAGATCATGAGCTCCACCTTCATGAATAGGATTAGTACTCTTATAAAAGAGGCCTGAGGGAGCTTGTTGGTTTCTTCCACCGTGTAAGAACTCAGCAAGAAGGTGCCATCATTGAAGCAGAGAGCGAGCCCTCAACAGACACCAAATCTGCTGGTACCTTGGTCTTGGACTTGCCAGCTTCCAGAATGTGAATAGTGAATATCTGTTGTTAATAATTGATCCAGTCTAAGGTATTTAGTAAAGCAGAACCTGAATGGACTAAGACGCTGACCTTTCTTCTCTATCTTTTGCTCCCTTTTCTGTCTTGACTTCTCTCTCTCTATTTTCGAGGTTACATTGAAGCTAGGTCAACAAAGCCAAGCAAAAGAATGGGATTTTATGATGAATTTGCTTTAGTACACTCAGCAAACATTTCCCAATTTCTCCCTCCTAGCACATTGAGTAACACATATTAAGTGCTCAAGAAATATTTGTTAAATGAATGTAAGAATAAATTTCAGTCTTCGTTTAAATGTCTTCTTGGAAAAGCCACTTTCTGACCATCTTATAGGCAACAGTTCTTCATCCTAAGTTGGTCTCTAAACCATTGCTTCACTTAATTTCTTTCACGGTACTCATAAGGATCTGAAATTATATTAAAATATGTGTTTGTTTGTATGTTACAATATGTCTCCCTTACTAGACTATAAGCTCTGGAAAATCAGGGAATTCATCTGGTTCACCTATTCTCTCTAGTGCCTGGAAGATTGTCAGGTACACAGTAGACATTCTCAAATACTTACTGAAAGAGGTTTGCTTGTTAGCTTCTCTGCATCAGACCCCGTGATAAGTACTGGGGATTTAGAGATGAACAAGATATGGTCCCTGGCCAGAAGACTCTTTCATGTTGGATAAAAAATGCCAAGTAAATTCTAGACATGATATAACTGAAGCTCCCCTTGAGGCTGACTTATCTGCCATCAGAGAGAGTGGATTAGAGTTAGGAACCACTAACTGCTATAAGCAGCAACCGCAGAAGATCCGTGACATAATCCAGTAAGAGTTTTATTTTTCTCTCTTCTCAGTTCAGTGCAGGTCATGCAGCTGTCTACCAGATGGTAACTTAGGAACCTAGGCTCTTTGATTTTGTACTGCCATTCTGTGAAATGGGAGAGTTGAAGATCACACTGAAAGTGGTGTGCATGGCGATGGCCTACATTTGATTGGCTGAACCCAGCCATACGGCCCTAGCTGACTGCAAAGAGCTATGAATATTATCCATCTGTGCACCCAGAAGGGAAAGGAAATAAATTTGATGGTCACAGAGTCTTTTGTTTTTGCCATTGACAGGATGGAAGGGAGAGGCCATAGACTAAGACAGGAAGACCACCAGAAGAATTAATAAGAACCAGTACCAAAATAATAGCAGTGGCCATGGGGCTTTTTTTTTTTTGAAATTTAAAGAAAAAATTTATTGAAGATCTGAAAAACAGTTCCTAAAAGATTGACTTTTCCAGAAAAACTAGCTACACGATGCATTGCATCTATCACGTTAAAATGTGCATTAGACACAAATACAAAAACCATGAAACAAGCCACCATTCTTCAACAATTTGAGCAAAGATGATAAAATGCCTAAGTAACAACATGAATGACTTGCAAAGATTGGGCTCTTTACTTTAAGCACCATAAAAAAAAAAAAGGAGCACAAATGGATGAGTGTGTTCAGTTATATACACTGAATTAAACCTTTGGCACTAGGAATCAGAGCATTTTGTCATGTATCATTAACATGTATTATAAAAGTGCATAGTGTCAAAGGAATAGAACCACCAGCATTCAAAAGCAGCTTTGTCAACTATGCTATTTTTTTAATTTTTTGAGGTGGAGTCTCACTCTTATTGCCTAGGCTGGAGTGCAATGGCATGGTCTGGGCTCACTGCAACCTCCGCCTCCCAAATTCAAGTGATCTTCCTGCCTCAGCCTCTCAAGTAGCTGAGATTATAAGCACCCACCACAACTCTGGCTAATTTTTGTATTTTTAGTAGGACAGGGTTTCACCATGTTGGCCAGGCTGTTCTCAAACTCCTGACCTCAGGTGATACTCCCGCCTCAGCCTTCCAAAGTGCTGGGATTACAGGCATGAGCCACCACACCCAGGGGGCCATGGAGATTTTAAAGAGAGAGTTGGATGAGACTATTATCAAACCTAGAAGTTAAAAATCACGTAATCATGCACTAGTTTGATGAGTCCCTTAATATAATTATCATAAAACTTTTGTCAAGATGTCTCCCGACTCTGCACTTGTTTCATTAGAAGTTATTCTGAGGATAACATTGTCTCTGCCGTTCTGAGAATTTTGCTACTGACACAAAATGACAAGGTTGTGTCTTATTGAAGAGATAATTGGAGCATGAACAAAGGGTGAGATTTTGGAGTACAAAGATTGCCCAGATCTTTTTCTGTCATACCTTCATTCTTTAGATTTCACATAAAGTCCTCCCAAATAAGAGTGCCCATTAGGGGCCTAATTCTGTGCCAGGTGCTCAGGGATATGTGAGGGGAAAGATACCAGTCTGGCTCTCAAGTGGCTTAAGTTTTTCCTCAGAGAGCTGCAAATAACTTGTGTGACACAATTATGGAACCCAAAGACATCAAACCTTGAACTGCAGGTGCTCAATGTTGTATGGGCTCCCAGTAAGGAGAGATTAGTGTGGGCAGGTGATGATGATAACATTTCTGAAGGAGGTGGCCCTTAAGTTGAGTCTCTGAGCATTTCTTTCAAAGCCACCATTGACGTGGGGCCTAGTATATTCCAGAGGCTGACAGAATGACTTTGGAATCAGATAGGCCTGGGTTTGGAGCTGGGTTCTATTCTCTACTAAATCCATGGTATCAAATAAATGTGGATAAATGAGATACCATAAACAGGGTGCCTTATGCAGAGGTCATGTTCAATAAATGATAGATGTAAGATTGTAAGAGAACAGTAACAGTATACTCTCTGAAGCCAGAATTTTGGGGTATGAATCCCAGCTCAGCCCCTTACTTTCTGTGTGATCTTAGGCTAGTCACTTATGTGTCTCAGCTTCCTCATCTGTAAAACAGGGCTAATGCTACTGCCTATATGTAGGGCTGCAGTGAGGGCTCAAGCCATTAATAGATATATAATATATAGATAATATGTAACCTATATATTAAAAACATGTAACAGTGCTATATGCAAGTTGTACCTATTAATATCACTATTATAAAAGTAATCATTTCACATCTATGTGTAATCACCTCTACACTGAGAAATAGAGGCATTTCCCTCCTTGGCGATCCACAGAATAATTCAGACACACACTGTGGATTTATTCCATGTGTGTCTGTGTGTGCATGATGGAAAGTGATGGCCTGAGTGATAGAGTTTTTTTTTTCCTTCATGTTGTGACATTGACACATGCATTTTCAAATAAATTGAGTTCCCATTTTGCTGTACTCATTTGGCAGCAACCGCAAGTTCATGGAAAAATATGAATAGACAAGGGGAAGGTGCACACAAGGGGTTGGCAGTGGGAGAGTCAGAGAATCAATTTACAGTTTGTCAAGACAAGAGTATTAATGCCTCCCTTTTATTAAAAACATTAATGCACTGGGTCCTTGTCTGTCATGGATTGTAACAGCTATAGCAATCACTTATTGAATACTCACCATGCATGGGGCTTTTTCTAAATGCTTTATAAACGCGTTATCTTATTTAATTTTCACAATAACCTAGAGGCTGGTACCATTTGAACAGGCTTTAAGAGGTTAACTGGCCTGAGGTCACATGGTCAGTATAAAATGCAAACTTTTCTGACTCCAAAAGGAAATGGTCTTAACTGCAGCAGATGTCCAGCCAGGACCTGCCAGGATGGCGGCACAGGTTGTTTGTAGCCACTATCTTTTCTGATGGGTGGGGCCCCATACACTGGCTGTTGAATAATTCCACTATCACTTCTCAACCATGAGGTGATACTACACTGTCATAATCAGTGGTAGAGGAAAAAGGAGACAAACGTGGGGTATCTTCTTACAATCTGTGATACATTGATTTGAATCTAAAAAGAAATAAAACTAAATTTAAAAATGCACACGATCTTAGGAATGAAGTGATCATCAAGTATGTTTGCAACACCTAATCAGCACGGTGGAAGGGAAAGAGCACTGTGCTATGAGTTAGAGGAGCTGACTTATACACACCTCTGTCCTCCAGGAGAAAGATGCTATTGACAAAAAGAATTTTGGTAAATGCAAATAACAAAATGAAACAAAGATCTAATAAGGAAAAAATAGCCACAATTTTCAAATTCTTATCTCTTAGAGAAAACCCTTGAGAACGACTGTGACCATTTTTATGGCTCTGTCTGTACACTTTTAGAAATACGTTTATATTCCTCTGTCTGTCGGTTGGGAGGTTGATCTTAGAGGTCCCTTCTGACTGAAAGCATTCTGACAATAATTCAATAACTCCTGTCAAGGTGTGCAATAGGAGAAGCTGGGGATGTGCCACTTTTGACTGGTTAGCTGGGTTCTAGTTCATCCCCCAGTGAAAAGCTGTCTAAGGGGAAATTTTCTTGGTATGTAAAACTGAAAAGCAGAACTCAGTGTAGTATATAATCCTAACAATGCCGTATGAAAACGCAGTAAAAATAGAGTCAATTATACACTGTCAAAGCTTTTCTCTAAACAGCTGCCTAACAGAATATGACAATTTTCCTACAATGTAGTAAAAAATAAAAAAAAGTTATCTCACAATGCCGACTACACAGGGCCGAATTCATTAACACTTTATTACCTTAAACTTCATTGTAAGACAAAAATAATATGACGCAACTTGTCACTTTTTTCTTTTCCTGGTTTTGTTACTGTGACACATGAAGATTTGGGCGCCTGCTAGTGTGTTGTGATCTACATTTAATGATCTTAACAAGGACTTAGTAAGACATTGTTCATTTCTCTTGCGCTATCCCTGAGCGGAGTGTTACATGAACAGTGAGATCCAATTATATCATAGTGTAATTTACAAAGGAGAGGAAAAAAAAAAGTTCTTTTCATGGTGTGTTCCCCAATGAGACTAAGAGTATTGTAGCAGTTTCTTGGCTCTGCTTTGCAACAATATAATTAGCTATAATCTGAGTATTTGCATATAGTACATAGAGCAGAGTAATTCTCTGCTTGCTGGTTTAGGATGTAAAATGGTCTTTTATAAGACAGTTGCTCTGATACACCTAATTTTACTTAGCACATTTGCATCTATGTTGTGGCTGATCATCACAAATGGAAATTGTCACTTTCAATATGGAAGAAAAATGAGGAAATGCATCATAATGAAAGGTAGTTTTTTTTTTCCAATAGATTTTGATCGAGGGCTTATTATGGACTCAGGACTGGAGCAGGACCCTGATGCCTTTGAGATAAAAAGCTGGACTTTAGTCCAAACTTCGTATGGCTTTACAGTTAGGGTGGCATTTCATACACTTTGTAATTATACTTGAGAATGTCAGGTCCTTCAGCACCAGGATAGCTGGTGCTTCTACTTAAGCACAGGTCTTTATTTAGGAAACTGAGGAACAGAAAGAGAGTTTATTAGTTTTTTACCTCTTTCTCGTAAACTGTCCACTTTCTCACCCTTAGCCACCAAAGTTGAGATGGATTATAAATCCATAAACTGCTCACATTAGTTTGTTTCATTAATTGATTTCACCTTAGAGAGTGTATGTGTATCATTTTAAAGTGTCAAGCAAAAATCTTTGCATCAAAAAAATCTCTTGAAAATCCCATCAAATTATGTTTAAGGGAGTTAAGAAGCTCCACTGCAGACGGCCTATGGGAAATGAGCCAATTGAGGGGGTAGTGGATTCACAGTAATTTTCCGTTTTCAGGCTTTCTCCAGGGCACACCTAAATTGTAAGTGCAATGGCCCCATGTTTAAGTAATTATCTCTCTGTATCCCTATCTCCTCCCCTTTCTTCTTCATCCTGTTTAAACAAAAGTGTTTAGTTGACAATAAACATGACCTTCAACCACTCCCACTAGACTGAAAGCTCCGCTGGAATGTTGGTCTTGTTCATTTTGTTTCAGTACTAGCACAGTGCCGGGAGCATAGTAGGCCCTCAGTAAGTAATTATGAAAAGAGTAATTGAAAGGATTTGCTAATCCTTCAACTTTCAGCCACATGAGACATACAACTAGAAAGACTGTGGTGGATGTCAGGCCTCAATACTCTTGTTCATCATCTCCATCTTACTACCTTGAAAATTCAAAAGATGGTGGAGCTGAGATGCTAATGTGTTTTCTCCAAAGTTTGATTTATTTACTCACTGCAGGTTTGGGAATGTAAAATTCCATCTCTTTGGATTGGATTAAAGCTAACTTTTGGCCAGCCAACATGCATTAACTGGACATTGGGAATTGTGGATTCCGAGAGCTAGAAGGTGTTAATGCTACAAGGTCTGTTAGAGACAATGGAGTCTAGGACTCCAAATTCACAGGTGGATGTTAGGGGTTACATTGTATCCCTCCTCCACTAATCCATATGTTGAAGTCCTAACCTCTAATATCTCAAAATGTGACCTTATTTGGAGATTTTTACACAGGTCATCAAGTTAAAATCTTAATATGATGTTGTTAGGGTAGGCCCTAATCTAATAAACCTAATGTCCTTAAAAGAAAGAGAAAATCTGGACACAGAGGCATGTGTAGAGGGTAGATGTTATAAAAATACACAAAGAATGGCCACTTACAAACCAAAGAGGGAGATGTTGACTGGCTTCTTCCCTTATAACCCTAGAAAGAACCAGCCCTAATAACACCTTGACTTTGTGTCTTCAACCTCCAGAAATCTATGACTACAAGTTACTATTGTTTAAACCCCCAAGTCTGTGGTACTTTGCTGTGGCAGCCATAGCAACCTAATACTGTGGGTAATCTGGGGACCAAATTTAGGTCAACACCCAGGTTGCTTGTTAAGCAAGATGGTAGATGCTTTGGGCCAGGCTTAAATATTACCTTCCTTGGCACTAGCAGCTGTATTTGAGAGGTCATGCAGCTTCCTCCACTTGTGATCCCTTCTTGAAGAACACTCTCTAGATTTAGATGTTTAGGTAAGTTTAAAATGTTTAGAAAATGTTTAGGAAGAAAGGAGCATATGTAATGATCAAGGACATGTGGCAAAAAGGAGCCAAGCTCTTCCTTCTATGAGTCCCTGCTTGTCCCTCAACCAACAAATTTGCAGTGCATCAGGGAACTTTTCCTACTTAGTAATACTTGTTGTAATATAGGATGTCAGATTTATTTTCCTATTTTTTTGTGATTTTTTAAAATGGAAGTGAAAACAGTAGGTGAAGGGAGTAAAGGATATAGAAAGTGGGGAGCAATGGAAAATGTGAGATAGAATTCTTCATGATTTGTATACTAGCCTTCCAACATTTTAGCTCTTTAACTTGAAATAATTTTAATTCTACAAAAAAGTTCCAATAATAGTGAAAGAGCTTTCATATGTCTTTCACTCAGTTTCATCAATTGTTGAGATTTGTTACATTTTTCCACATTTCTTTTGTCATTTTATATATATGCTCCTTTCTTGTTAAACATTTCAGTGTAGCTTTCCTAAGAATGAGGTTATCTCCTTATGTAACTGCAGTGCAATGATCAAAAGCAAGACATTTAACATTGATATTAACTGATAGATATTCAGATTTCACTAATTGGTTCAATAATGTCTTTTATAGCACTGTCCCACCAATTCAGGATCCAATGTGAGATTATGGTGTACATTTAACTTTCACAATCTCTAATCTGCTTTTACCTGGAAAGATCCCTTTCATATGACGATATTCTGATGTTTTAAAGAGTACAGTACAAGTCGTGTATTTTGGGGATTGTCCTCATTTTTTATTTGTCGGATATTTTCTTGTGATTGGAGCCAGGCTGTACCTTTCTGGCATGAAACCTCTAAGGCTGGCTGTATCCTTTCCTGTGCATCACACCTGATGCTGGGTTATCTCACCAGATTCCTCTACCCACACATTCTACTAGCTAGATGAAAACAACAGGTTAATAATGAGTGAAGCTAAAGGTAACTTTGTCTTCATCCATTCATTCATGACACACAGGAGTTTTGTGATCTCCAGAGCACCAATTTGTTCTTCTTTGGAGAACAGATAAATTAGTTTTTGCTTGTTTCAACGGTTTTTAAAAACTGTTCAGCTTGTAGAATGCCTGGAAATCAGGACCCTTTTTATGGGTTTTTGAAAGATCCTCTCTAAATGCCTATAACAGAAAACAAAGTGTAAGCTTTCCCCTCTCCCAAGTGCTCACACAAAACAAGAAGCAAAACAAGCTATTGAACTAAACATTATCCATTGTTCTGAGTTTTCCTGTTAACAGCTTGTTCTTTGCCCATTCATTTTGTGTCCTGTGAGCCCAGTCTAGAAGTCCAGGGGTAGCTGGGTTTGAAATTGTAAAGAAAAACATGTGGGAAGGAAAGGTTGTAGCTAAAGGAATTTTCTCATTAATATGTGTTCTACAAATTGGAAAAGAACGCTGATGTTGGATTTCAGCTTCAGAATTCATTTGTGGAATACAAATGCCTGCAAAGAGGAAAGATGAGAGCTTTGGTTTTCTATAGCATGTTTTCTCAACTGGTACAGGATTAATGGATTACTAGTGTGTGGAGATAGTGGTTCCCCCAGTCTGGGGGATGATTTGGTGGGGCTGAAAGTGCTGGAACCCCTGGGCTGATTGCCTGCGACCACAAACAGCCTTGTGAATTAATCTCCGTCTGCCCTTAAAACAATCAATTTCTGTGCCTACTGTAAAGTGAAAAGACTGGAAAACATTATAATCACCTGCTTTGTTTTATGCCTCTCCAAAAGCAGGTGGCTGAAGGCAGGACTTGGGTCTCACTCATTCATTTGCCTTTTTCAATGCATAGCATAGGGCCAGGCACACAATATTTACTCAGTATATATTTACTGCATAGAAATTGCTGACTACCTGTTATGAGCAGGCACTGTAAGAAAAGCTGCGATGGTGAAGCAATGAGACACTGTTTGAGGGGCCACTTTTCCAACAGCTGTTGCCTTGGAGGACAGAGAGTCTTTTAAGCACAGCTTAAAGGACACCTTGAATCTGAAATAGAGCAAATGATAAAGTGGTGAAGAAGAGACACATAACACATTTCTGGAGAAAGAGAGTGAACCCAATCTCTGACAGGATTAGCAGGTTAATTAAAGACTCTGTCCTGATGATGCTGGCACATCTTCAATTCAGACTGACATTGACTCAAGACACAGGCCCCAATCTATCTTTTCCACCAGCAGCCATGAAGCTGAAATACTTACCATACAAGTTGATTCTTAAGAACTTTCTAGACATGTGCACTGTATCCCAGGTGGAAGCCCACTCTAGGAGAGGTGATGAGTCATCTCATGGATTAGCAGGAGCAGGATTATCTGATTAACCTTGACCACCTAGTAATGGTCAGTGGGTATAATGAGCAACAGAAAGGGAAAGTTTAGATGAAGTGTGCGATTTCATAGATGCTCAGAGAGCTGAGCATCTGTCACATGCCTGACAGTGCTAAGTACATTGCCTCACTTATTTCATTTGATGGGCTGATTAAGAGTGGAACTCAGGTAGACCTGGGTTCAAATCCCAGCTCTGCTATATTCTGACTGAGTGACTCTGGGTAGGCTACTTTTCTTTAAGCCTTGGTTGTCTTATCTGTAAGACAAGGACAATAATACATTTATATTTGTTTCCCAGGGATACCATAACAAATTACCACAAATTTAGTGCTTTAAAACAACAGAAATGTATTCCCTTACAGTTCTGGAGGCCAGAAACTGAAAACCAAGGTGCTAGCAGGATGGAGCTCCCTCTAAATGCTCTAGGGTGGAATCCGCCCTTGCTTCTTCCAGCTTTGGATGGCGCCAGGCATTCCTTGGCTTGTGACTACATCACTCCCATCTCTGCCTCCTCCTTCACATAGCCTTCTCCTCTGTGTCTTTTTCTATTCTGTGTCTCATACAGACATTTGTCATCGGATTTAGAGCCTACCTGGGTAATGCAGTATGTTCTTATCCTGAGCACTAACTTATTGGCTATAGAGAGCTATGTCACAATACTATAAAGTCTGGGAACTGGATCTTATGAACTTCTGTTAACATGTAGAAATAGGTTCAGAGAGGTTTATTACCTTGTCCAAGGTCAAAATGGGTTTCCTGTACAGTGCTGAGTAACCACAGAGTCTCTGTTTTGTCCCTCGTTGTGAAAAGTGGGTTGGATCTTCCAACGCAGACCCTAAGACAAAAATTTGGGTACAAGTAGCTTATTTAGAAAATGATCTTAGGAAATAGTGAGACAGTGGGGAAGTGAACAAGAAAAGCAGAAAAGCCAATGCAAGTTGCATTATTGTGAATGTGTTACTGCTGTGGGCACCTGGACCTAAACCCCACTAGGATCATTTGGGGGGCTGGTGCATATGAGAACACAGGTAACCTCCAGGATGGGCTGAGGGGATACAAGAGAGGCAACAGGAGCTCATCCTACCCTCAGAAACTCTATGGTGGCAGAAATCTTGGGGGATCAAGGTAGGAGGAAGCACTGAAGTGAGGGATGGAAATAGGCAACAAAAGTCAACCTTAGCTTTTTGAAATTTTGCTCGGGCTACTCCTGGAATGTTTGATAGAATCACAGATTCTCAGTGCTGGAGTGGGCATTACTAGTCATGGGATTTGACCTTACTCCCATTGATATTTCCTTTACAATAATCCATATCCTCAGATTTGTCCTTAGGGTTCATCTACAGCCACTACTTACATACACTGCCTCTTGAGGCAAACTGTTTTATTCCTGTACACCTCTAATCATGAAAAAGAGCTTTATGTTGATTCAGAATTTGACTCCTTGGGTCTTCCACCCAGGAGAGTGAGTTCTTTTTCTTGAGCCCTCATTCTTCCTTAAGAGATCTACTTTTGCTTACACATTGCTTTCAGCTTCACAAGCCCATCCTGTCCCTGCCCTAAAAGCTGTGACTCTTTGAAACACTGTATCCAGCTCCCATAGGACTCCATTTATAATGGTCTAGGAAGTAACCTAAGTGGTTTTAGAATGAAATATAGCTGAACTGTTACAGGCAATTTAAGCTTATGGTACAGAAAGAAGAACATATACTCAACAAATACCAAATAAGCACTAACTTTGTGTGTCAGATCTGTGGCCAAGAGTCTGTTAGAAGATATGGACACACAATTATAAACTACAGTGCCCAGGTTAAAGGTCTTGAAAGGCCACTCTAGAAGGGGCAGAATGAGGTGTGCCATGCTTACCAAAGCCTGAAGGACTACATGCTCTGAGTGTAGCAATTTCATCATGGAAATTGGGAAAGACTTCATGGAGATGACATTTGAACTGGGCTTTGATGAAAGGTTAAAATTTTAACAAAGAATCTGAAGATTCTTTGTTAAAATGGGAATAGCACAAAAACATCCTAGAGATGAGGACATGTATGCTTTATTCAGGGAATGGCAAGTTATCAGGTGTTCCTAAGAGTTTAGAGTGTGTATATTTATGTGTTTGTATGGTTAGCAGCATATGAGGTTGAGATGGCATGCAACAGACCCACTTAGATAATATTGTATGACACATGGTCTTGACTTATCCATTAGATGACAGAAATGTCTTCAAATGCATTTGCACATGGAAGAGAATGATTCAGTTTTATTTTTAAAAATAGTCACTCTAATATCCCTGTGGAGGATAGGCCAGATTGCGGTGAAACTGGAGATAGGAAAATTAGGTAAGCTGGTAGTGCAGACATTCAGATAATTTACCCATCTATGCTTCCACCCATTTTTGTCCATATTTTCATTCATCTGTCCACCCAGCCCTCCAAACTTAAGCATTTACACGCAAACTATTGTGGTCGGAATTAAGGATTTGAATAAAGGAAAGGTATTTTCTATCTTCAATGGGGTTATGCTCTAGTGGGGGTTGAATTGGGGAAGTGGAGAGGAGAAAGATAGAAAGATGTTTCAGGATTGAAGTGGACTCATCAGTGTCAAATTGCAAGTGGATGAAAAGAAGAAAAATAGAAAAAAATCCCTCACACTAGAGAGGGATACCTGAAATCCAAGCCCAAATATACTATTGGCTGTACTATACTATATGCTGGCTGTGTGACCATGGACAAGTCCTTAGCCCTCTCTGGGTCTATTTTGCTTACCCCGCAAAGTTTCAACTGGATGAGTTCTTTCAGTGCTTGCAATTCCAGGATTCCACTCTTCTATCTCTTTGTCCATTAATTATTAAGAGAAAGAAGGATGGTTAGGAGAGGGCAAACATTGGGGTGTTTGAACTTAGGAAGTGTGCACAGGGCAATGTGAATCAATGAGGAAACAGAGAGACAGATGACTAGGAACACAGGTTGGAATCAGTTTGCAGGAGCTGTGAATGTCAGAATCATGAGCAGTAGTAAGAAACAGAATTTTTACAGCTTTGTTCCATCACTTCATCTTCCAGCGTCTGATGTGCTTCCCTACTTCTGGCTCCGACCTGACTGGAGTAATCCTGGAAACGACTGCTCAGAAGCCAGATAACCACAGTTTCTTCCCCTTCCATCTCAAGTGAGTCTCAGCCCTGGACAGGCTTGAGGCAATCATAGATTAGCAGGTTGTGGACCAGGGGACACTTGGGTAAGGACACAACTACTCTTCTCCTCTGTGGGCTGCATGCCTTGTCACTCTGGGCTAGAACTTGTTCACTTTTCTTCCCTTGGCCTCTCCTCAGGGGCTTTGTCTTACTTGGCAAAGAAGAGTCATAGAGTCAGGGACCTAGGATACATGAGTGGTCACTGATTCTAGAAGACTGGGTACTCCTTGAGGCAAAGGCAACACCTTGGTGCTTGCTGAATTCTCAGCCTTTAACTAGATCCTATTTCATAATGGGAGCTCAACCAAAGCTCACTGAAGGAATAAATGATTGAATGATTGGCATCAATAAATGCTCATTGAAAGAATGAATGAGTGATTGGAGTCAATCATGTACAAATGACAATGTCGAAGTCAAGGATGGCCAGTGGCTGCTGAAAAGAACACTGACTTTGGCATCAGACAGAATTGGGGTCATATCTTAGTGATATTTCTTCTTGAATGTAGCTCTTTAAAATGAAGACAATATGTGCCCTGAAAAAGATCAGTTATGAAGATTGAAAAGATATTGCAGGTAAAGCTTCTAGAATGGTGCTGAGCACAGTTTGCACCCAATGTTTTTTGGCTCTAGTTCAAGGGTGTCCAGAGTATCAGTGACAATTCTCTGATCTTTGGAAGGAACAAGGGGCATCGTGTATGGAACCATTGTTTGAAAGGCTTTAAAGAGCATAGACAGCTTCATCTGTCTAGGGCAGCTTGGGATACAGCCTTCTTAGAGGGAGAAGAGGGATGGACCAAATGGCCCCCAGCCCTTCCCACTCCCTTTTGGGTCTTGGAAACAAGGATGCACTTCTGATCCTGACCATGGGGTGGCACCAGCCCATCAGGTTAGGTAACTCACAGTGGCAGGCAAGGTCTCTCTGCTTCCCAGCAGGGGAATTGGAAGGGGGTGGGGGCGGGGGAGTCAGCAGGAGTGGGGGTAGGGGAAGGAGCCGCCTAGAGAGTCCAGGTGTTTGTGCCTCTGCAAGACTGTGTGTGTGTGCCTTTGTGCATGACTGGGTGGGGGTGGGCTGTAGAAGCATTATGAGGGTGTACAAGCATGTGTGTGAGTGTGTGTGTGCCTGCGTGAGTGCTAACGACTCAGAGAAAGGGGCCTTTGTTTCACTCCTATTTATGTGCAGGGAAATCATTTGACCTAAATGAAATCGCTCTGCCCTAAGGATATTAGTATATGGCTGTGGATGAAGTAAGGCTTGGGATATGGAATTTTCAAGATGTTAGAGGCACTAAAATTTGTTTAGTCTCGAACCCCTCATTTTACTCATGGGATAAACTGAGGCCAGATGGGGGCTCTAACTGGGTATGCCATAGACCCTTGGTGGGCCGGGCCAGGGCTCTGGTTCCCTGATGCTGCCTATCAAGGTTTGAGTGTTTGAGCCTTGTGCCTTCCTCAGGACAAGGAGCTGAACCATCTGAATATGATGGGTGACCTCCAGGAAGCAAGCCCCGCAAGATGAGACTGAGGACCCATTGCTTAGTCTAAGCCGCATTTAGTGGGAGCTTCTTGGCTTCTCCCGTTTGTACTTCACTCCTCACACCTTGATCCCGGAGCCAGCCAGATTGGCCCTGTCATCCCCTATGCAGAACCACGAGGGTAGCTGACCTCGCTTAGAGTCCCATAGCAGGTAGGTGACAGCCAGGGACTAGAGTCCAGATCTCCTGTCTTCTACTCTGTGTCCTTTTCCTGCTGTCATTGCTTCCATCTCACCTTCGGGAAGGAGTTCTACCTTGCCTCCTCAGTAGCAGGAGGATCAGGCCTCTGGGGCACCAGCCCCCAGCTCTGCCTTTTCAAGGATCTCAATGATGTCTCCATCCCTTTAATAAGTACCTTGAGCTATACTCAAGACTTGATGATGTTCACAAAGATTTGGGCATGCACCTGGTCTGCAGCTGGTAAAAATGATGGCCAGCACTGCCATTTGTTCAAGTTTGCTCTGCTCCAAGGACTGGGCTGGGTTCTCTAGCTCTGGAGTCAGAGTACCTGGGCTTGAAGTCTGCCTCCTTCACTATCCAGCTCGGTGACCTACAGCCGACCTCCTAATGTCTCTGATTCTACATTTTAAAGCCAGAGATGTCCTATGTGCCCACCATAGAGGGTTGTTGAGAGGCTTAAATGAATTAACACATACAAAGTGTCTAACACTAATGTCTCAATGCACGTTGTTACTGTTACGCTTTAAATCTTACAACAACCCTGCCCAAAATGGGAGGTATGATGCTCCCATGTTATGAATGAGGAAACTGAGACCCAGGGAGATGATGTATTCTATATGATTCAAAGTAACATAGCTAGCAAGTGGTGGGTATGATAAAATCCAAGTCTAGATTCAGACCTTATACCAGTCCTCTGAAACCCTTTATTGTCCCATTACCAAGTCCAGGAATGAAGGGTGGCCTCCTGTATAAAAGAAATTCAACGAAAGCAAAATCAAATATTGTAAATGTTTGTACATTTATATATAAATATGAAAGAGTAAGAGAGCATTTAAGAAAATAAAAAATGACTTTCTCCTAGACCTAGTGTTCTCATCAGGCCCCAGGTTTGTCTTGAATTCTAACAGGTTGGTACTAGGATGCTTTAGGAGACGGATATATCCCAGAAACCCTTCCTGGTCTGCCAGGAGTCTTGCACTCACAGCACCCTTCCCTCCCTACTTACCCATCCTTTGTTAATTCAAATCCATCCCACATGGATGGGGTGTCTGTACTGGGTAGCAGGACGGTGCACCCCAGACTCCCAAGCATAGTTCATAATCAGTGCCCCTTTATGAGCTCTGTGCCAATGCATAATCTGTGTTACATAAAACATAGTTATGAGCCCTCATTATGGCTGGAGGCAGTAGTTAACATAGAAATTACTCAGTTGCAGATGTGCGATGTCAGGCCACTAATGAACCAGTCTGGCAACCTAGTGGGTCCCACCTGATCCATGGAAGGGTCTCTGGGCTGCTTCACCCCAGCCAGCATAAAGCCTTCAAGATAAGCACTGTTTGCTGGACTGCAGCTATCTTGAAACTCCTCCCCATGATTCCTCCATCAGTGGAGGCTCCCTCCATCCCAGACTGGCAATGAGCATCCAGAGCATCTATAGCCATCCATTTACCTGACTGTCATCTTTGGTGCACCCATTCTGTGTGGCATTAGAGAAGCCGTGATGAACAGTATCTATCAACCCTTGCTGTGCCGTCATGGATCTTGCAGTCAACACCTTTAGGGGTTATAAGTGGCATTTAAGAGCCAAATCACTGCCATTTTGGGATCTAGACTACCCATCTGATCCCAAATTGTGCAGAGCCAGCTGGGCAGGTGAGAGGGTGGCCAAAGTAGCTAACAACAGGGCAGGCCAATTCTGGGGGAGCCTGGGATGAGGAAGGAAGGAACTGGGGAAACTGAATTGCTCGGCAGGAACATTGGGGTTGGAAACAGGAGCCAAAATTGGTAAATCAGACATCAGTACAAAGTGAATGACGTCTTGGCTGGGCACAGTGGCTCACACGTGTAATCCCAGCACTTTGGGAGGCCAAGGCGGGTGGATCTCTTGAGGTCAGAAGTTTGAGACCAGCCTGGCAAACATGGTGAAACCCTGTCTCTACTAAAAATACAAAAATGAGCTGAGCATGGTTGTGGGCACCTGTAATCCCAGCTACTCAGGAGGAGGCTGAGGCAGGAGAATTGCTTGAACCTGGGAAGCGAAGGTTATACAGTGAGCTGGATCTGAGATCATGCCACTGCACTCCAGCCTAGGCAACAGAGTGAGACTCAGACTCAAAAAAAAAAAAAAAAAAAAAAAGAAAGTGAATGAAGTCTCCCTGCTTTTGTTTTTGTTATCTACAGTTCATTCTTCACTCAGCAGCCACAATAATCTGTGAAATCATACTACGTTTCTCTTTGCTTAAAGCCTTCCAATGGTTCCCCATTATTCTAGAAATAAAATCCAAACCCCTTCCCATGGCCTGTAAAAGTCTGGACAGTTTGTGTCCTCTCTCCTGCTTCTCAGGCCTTAGATCTTAAGCCTTGCAATTCTCCCACCCTTCTCTACCCCACTATCTTGACCACTGCTCATCTGCTCCAAGCACACTGACCTTCTTTCCATTCCTGGAAACACGGGCAAGTTTAGTCCTGCCTCAGGGTCATCACACTACTTTCTCCCCCTGCCTTGGGGTCTTCACACCCACTTTCCCTCTGCCTCAGGGTCTTCACACCCACTTTCTCCCCCCTGACTGAAATGCTGCTCTCCCAGATTGTCACAAGGTTTGCTACTTCTTGTTATTCAGGTCTCAATTCGAATGTTACCTCAGAGTTGCAGTGGGGGATGGGAGTTTTGGTCTTTTCATCTTAGAATCAGTTGTGGGATCCTTGGAAAGCCAGCACCATACTATGATGCCTGGGATGTTTCTGGATTAGATCCCCATGGACCTGGGAAAACTTCATCCCACCAGCAATGCTGATCAGAAATGTAATAGATGTCTGCTTTTACAACAGGGATAGGAAGTGAAGAGACAGTTTGCCACCATGCATTTTGAGCTCTAAAAATGATAGTATTTTAACAGAGCAAATGGATTTTGTGTCTTTTCTTCTAGGCTTTTCCATATAAATCAAGTGAAATCATTTTCAAAATGTTCATGTGCAAGGCATCATTCAGTTATTCAGGAAAATCTTACAAAGAACTTAACATACATCAATCCCAGGTAAGGCACTGGGGTGGAAAAGATGAACAAGATTGGCCAATTTCTCTAAGTATATGCAGATCAGAAGGGAGGCAGGCATGTATCTGGAAACAGACCTCCTGAGTTCAAATCCTGGCTGTGTGTCTTTGGGAAAGTTATTTAACAGCTATATGTCTTATTAGCCTTCTTGTCAGTAAAATGGGTCTGATGAAAACAATGCTTCAGAGGACCCTTGGAAAGATTAAATGAATTAATATAAGAATAGAGCTAGCAAAATGTCTGAGACATTGTAAATGACAAATAAATGCCAACTAATATAGTTGTTATAAGGTAAAGTGAAGGAGGCTTTCAAAGGAGATGTACAAGGTGCCATGGGGATAGGCAACTGCTAGAGAAGGACAGAAAGTACTTCTTGCAGAAGATGAAAGTTCCCTACGGGGTGGCAGCATCATCTCAAGGCAAGAGTAGGGCCTTTGGAAGAGAGGCCTCTCTTCAATTCTAGATAGCTATGTTATTTATCAGCATTGTGACTTTGGACAAGTTATTTAACCTTCTCTGTGACACAGGTGTTATGAGAGTACTGTGAAGATTAAATAAAAATGTCATGAGTGAAGCTTCTGGCACACGGCAGGTGTTGGATAAAGGGCCCTGCTCACTAGCCACATAGAGAGGGGATGCTGTGTTGCACTAATCCCATCAGCCTTCTTGGGTTTTGCCTCAGCTGAGGAAAACTATCTCTTCCAGGGTTATGCCTCTTTTCAAGGGAAACCTGCTTCCAATGTCTGATGACCTGACTCCCTCTAGAAATGACTCTGAGTGACCATCCTGGTTCCAGAGCTCTCTGTGAGGCTAACTGAGGTCTTAACTGGGACCGCATTATGACTCAGTGTTCACCTCTGCCTTTCATGCTTCCTTCATTTTTTGTCTTAGTAAGCTCAGGCTATAGTAACAGAATATCACCAACTAGGTGGCTTAAACAACAGAAATTTATTTACTTACAGTTCTGGAGACTAGAAGTCCAACATCAGGGTTGGTTTCCGATGAGAGCTCTCTTCCTGGCTTGCAGATGGCCAACTTCTTGCTGTGTCCTCACATGGCTTTTCCTGTATGGGCATGGGGAAAAGAGAAACTTCTGGTGTCTCTTCCTTTTCTTTTAGGGACAACAGTCCTATCAGATTATGGCTTCACTCTTATGATCCTATTTAACCTTAATTATCTCCTTGAAGGCCCTAACTCCAAATACAGTCTCACTGGGAGCTAGGATTTCAGCATATGAATTTTGGGGGAGCATAGTTTACTCCATAATGTGTCCCTTTCACAGGAGTGGATCTTAAATGTACTCCTTAGTAATGCCTCCCACTGTCTGCCAGTTGAGTGCCTTCTGGGGAACCCAAGGTGCAAACACACTTCTAAATAATCTCAGTGTGCATTGTGCCTGGAACATAGTAGTTACTCAATTCGTGTTTATTGAATGAAATGATATTTGGACCAATATTTGTTAATGGTCAGAGAAAATAAAAATTCAGCTATTTCATTATGGGTGTTTATTTAAGTAGTCATGTACACAAACACCACAAACTTTAGCCCAGGGATCACAAGGTCAAGTAGCCTTTATTTGCTGCATAGGATAGGGGGTCATCCAACAGGTCTAGGTTCTAGTAGGAAGGTCTACAGGGAATAATGGAGAAAGAAATTTCTCTTATTGACTGCCTTCTGCAAGCCAGTACTATGCTAGAAGCTTTGCTGGCACATATTTTCACATATACAACTCTCAACTGCTCTGTGAAATAGAAATCTTTGCTAACTCCACCTGAAAGACAGAGAAACTGAGGCTTCCTGATCAAGGTCACACAGCCAGCCAGTGGCACAGTTGAGAGTCAGTCCTCACCCAGCATCCAAGCCCCTGAAAAGAAGATAAGAGTCCTCGGATCCACTCTCTTTCATCAGAGGCATCACCTCCTGCCTCTCCAGACTGTCGGCGACAGGACTGCCCTCCATCAACCCCAGGGTGTGCACAGGCCCTACCCCAGCTGCTGTTTCCCAGAAGCCTTTGGAAACCTGAGGAACCAGACCTCTGGGGATAAGGCTGACACTGGAAGTTAATGACTATCAGTTGATAGAAAACACTTGTTTACATGTTTCCATCATTAGAGGTTCCAGCCTCACCTCTGCTGGGCCTCCTGCCAGATGTTTGGAGGGGGTTTTCACAAGCTGTGCAGTTTACTAAATACCAAAGCACTCATATTAAGGCGTTTTAGTATGAGGCAGTACCATGTTGCAATGTTGATAATGGGTAATTGAATTTCTTTATCTGGAGCAAAATGGACATAGACACTCTCAGAATTTGCTCAGCTGGGGAACACAGATGGTTGCTGGAGACATGAGGCTTCCCTTCTAGAGCCTCCATTAAGGAGGATAGTTTGATTTAATGATCCTTTGAGCTTTGTATCTGACTCCTGGTAGATGCTGAAGCAATGCTTCCTCAGGAAATCAGGGGAGACTTCATAGGGAAAGTGACAGTTACACTTGATGTTGAAGCATAAATGAGATTTTTACAGGTAGAAAAAGGGAACGGGTAAGGGCATTCCAGAACAGAGAACAGCAAGTGCAAAGGCACAGGAGTCTAGTAGCTCGAAGACAGAAAGCCGTTCCTGTAACACTAAGCACACGTTTATGTCTGGCTGGCTGCTATCCAGACCAGTGGCTCTCTACCCTATGTGAACACTAGAATTGTCTGAGGAGATTAAAAAATTACCCAGCCCTTCTTCCCAGATTTAATTTAATTGGATAAGATTCTGAGTGTCAGTATGTTTGAAAAGCTCTCTGGATTAGTCTAACATACAGCCAAAGTTTAGACGTATCCTTACATTTCAATGACTTCTTGCCTTCTCAACTTTTAGACAAATGCATTGGGGAGAAACTTTGGTCAACTTTTCAAATTTGTTACCAAGTGTGACTGAAGTGCAAGATGGACCTTCCTCAATGCTCAGCCTTGAGGGCAAACATTTCCCTTTGGGCTGGTAAGGCATATGAGGCACCCTCTTTCCTGTCAGAGCCTGTTAGGGGAAGAATAACTTTTGGAAGAGCTCAACTTTGAACAGATCTTGACCACATTAATCACATAAGTAAGCAAATACCAGTAGGGCCCCAGTGCTTTTACCTGCAACTTTCCTTCTGCTGACTTTTCTGGATGAAGGAAAAAAATGGTAAATTATTCAAGATTGGGGAGAGCAGGCTTTGTAACTGTGAATTGTAAGATGGCTGAATAAGAAACTATAGTAGCCTATACATGTTTTATCCCTATTTTTTTTTATCCCTTGCAGAAGAAGATTTCAGTTTTCGTTTCTCCCAAGCAGGACTGCTCACTTTGACATTCCCTGGGTGTCTGTAGTACTAGGCAATAATTAAATATCAGGTGCATAAGTTGCTCTTTAATTTGACATGTGTGCTCCAGGCAATAACGGCATGCAGTGCCATGTGGGAGTGTAATTGCTAAGGAATAAAATCTTGTAGCGAGTGAGATCATTGTATCAGGTACGGTGTGACAGCTCATTTGATCATTATGCCCAGGCTAAAGAGTTTGCCTAATTAGTTTCCATTAAAACTCACCCTTTAATCAAGAGTTATTCTTGCATAAAGAATGTCACTCGGTCCAGATGAATGAACAATGGTTTCCCCTTGAGATTGGACTCTCGGCTGCACTGGGATGCCATATGTCTTTTCAAGCAATCCACACCCGGCACTCAGCTGGAAAGCCCAAGCAGGAATGGCTGGTGTAAATGGAGAGGAGGAAAGACATTGGGAGGAAAGAAATGGATACTTCCAGTGCTTCTGGTTGGGGCTTGGGGTCTAAGGGAAGCCTTCTGACAGGCACAGAGACATAGGATTCCAGAGAACTTCCATATTCAGAGAGAATGGGGACATATAGAGGAAGAAGTGACTTGGTCACAGGTAGGTTGTGGCAAAGCTCAGGCTGGGACGCAGTTCTGACTTGCAGCCCAGAACTCGCTCTACCCCATCAAATGCTGACTTCAACTCTCATGCTTCTTAGGACTGAAGACATAGAGCTTTATCTCCTGACTCACTTTGAGTACTGGGCTCTGAGATGGCAAGAGTAAGAATGAATTCTGGGTACACTCAGCACTTAGTCTTGTTCCATTTCTATCTCCTAGTCTGTGAGGCCAACATGCTCTTCCTCTGAATCCCAGCTCTGCCCTTGAATAGCTGTGGGGCTTTGAGTGCTCTCAGATTTTATTTCTTTACCTTTAAGGTAGAAGTAATAATATCTACCTCCTAGATAAAAGGGTTCTTCTCTGGGTACCTGGAATTCAGGGTGCCTCCTCTTAATTTGGGATTCTATTTTGAGGAAATGTGTGTACCAACATTATGTGGTATGTGACTGTTGCAACTCCATCCACTCCCATGAATGTACATACTCGTATATGATGATGATTTCCAAATATGTATCGTTAGCCTTGATTTTCTTACTTTTAACCCTGAACTATCATTTGTCCACTACTAATTGACAATTAACATTTTGACAGTTGTCAACTACTAATGACACCTCAGCATTTCAGAAAACCCACCTTATCTGGAACTCATTGCTTACCTATTCCCAGGCTTATTTACTTTTTTATTTTTCACTGACTTTGCCAAACTCTGAGAACTCCAAACTAAGTAACCTCAGAGCCGCCCTTGAGTAGTAGGAGAAGAAATGCAGGAAGGAGCAAGAGCTCTCAGTCCGAAGCCCTGACCTGGGACAGCTCACCTAAAATGTCTGGGCTTAACTTAGTGTCCTCATATTTAAAATGGTGGGGGGGGGGGAAATGACATTACATGTCCCCCAGGACCCTGAATCCTCGCTTGACTTTTGACATTAGCTGTTATTTATCTTCATCAAATAGCCTTTGCTACAGATGCCCCAGACCACATACTGCCCCCAGATCACAGTTGTCATTTTAATTTATGCCTTCATTCATTTGCTCATACCATTTTTCTCTGCCTGGAGTATTTTTCCTTTCCATGCTCACCTGGCAAACTCCTACCATTCTTTATGTCTCAGATCAAGACTTGTCTTTATTAAGCTTTCCTTGGGTTTCCCAGATAGAGTTAGGAATTCTGTTCTTTACTTTCATACAGCACTTTTCTACCTATCTCTCTGGGACTTTAATACTTCATAAGTCCTAATCTACCTTTAATATCTTTTAGCTTTTCTTTAGTTTTTTGTCTATTATTTCCTCAGTTTGGCGTTCTAATTCACTAATTCATTTTTTCTTCAGTCAAATTCATCTTGTTATTCATCCCATTGATTGTGTTATTTACTTTGGCAATTTACATTTTTATATTTAATATTTCCATTTGGCACCATTTATTCCTATATCATTCTTTCTTCATATTGCTATAATTTCTGCTCATATCTGCTTAAGTGTATTTATCATGCTTATTTTATATATTTGGATCATTTGTTTCAACAATTCTGCTTCAGATGTTACTCTGTTTGTTATTTTCCTTTATAGTAATTAAGTCTTCACATCTAGCTATTTTGGTTTATAAAGTGCTGTTTCCATGGAGCTTTCAAGCAACCACTTAGGTAATCTGTATTGGGAAAAGAATTAAGGTCAAGTGTGTCTGTCCCAATGGTTTTAAGGAGAAAGGGGAATAGATGAGTCCCAGTGCAGAAAGCCCAAGACCCCAAAGGCCCAGTGGTTGGAGTTTCGCTTTCAACCTGTAGGGTGAAGTGGCAAGGGGAGAGGGTGGTCTCTTTAGGTTGTGTCCCCCAGCCCTGGGTTTAGCAGAGGGTAGGGTGAAGGTGTGAAAGCCTAAGGGCAGCAGAACAGACCCTCTTGGTTTTAATCAACTCTTAATCCCAGCAGGGTTTTTCTGCTGCTCCAGTGCTGGCCTGGCTGAGCTGTGAAAGGGCAGGCAATGGCTTGCTTGAGGCAGTCCAGAGGAAGGTGAGTTCAGGATTTCAAAGTTTCTTTCCTGCATGTTGGTTGGCACCATCTCTGGCTGCCCTGGGCCCCATGAAGCTGACCCACTCCCTGACACAAGCCAGTTCCAGGAACCTTTCCCAGAGGGCTCACTTTTTATGTTATTGTTGTTCGTTCTTGGAACCTATATTTTCTCCTTGCTTCCAGCATTTTTTCAATGTTAAGTTTTTTGGAGAAAGGAGAGAAAACTAGTCAACTATCTTGATATAAATCAAGATTTTATATTTTTTAATACTTGATACAATAGCTACAAACACATATGTCACAATTGTTAGATTGCACAGTTGTTAAAAACGAGGACTCTGAAATTAGACTATTTGATTTTTTAATTTTACTTAATAAAATTTAAATAAACCTTATGGGTATATAATATACATCAAATAAAATTTACTCACTTTAAGAGTATAATATGGCAACTTTTGGCAAATATATACACCCATGTAACTACCACCACAACCTATATAGAAAATATCTTAAAAATTATATATTGACAGATTATAGTTGTACATATTTAAGGGGTAATGTTATAACTTTTGAATACAATGTGGAATGACTGGCTTAAACTAATGAACATATGAATCACCTCAAATATTTAGCACTTTGTGTGGTTTCATTCTCTTGGTGATATTAAAATATACAGTACTCAATTATTAACAACACTATGTAATTGATCTAAAAAAATCAAACTTATTCCTCCCATCCAGCTGAGCTTTTGAATCATTTTATTATCATCTTCCCATTCTCCCCAGCCTCAGCTTCTGGTAGCCACCATTCTACTCTCTGCTTCTATGGCTTCCAATTGTTTTCAATTCCACATATAACTGAGAACTTGTGGTATTTGTCTGTGTCTGGTTTATTTTACTTAAAATTAACATAATGCTCTCCAATGCCATCCAAATTGTCCCAAATGACAGAATTTCCTCCTTTTTTTAAGGCCTCGTGTATATGTACCACATTTTTTTCATCCATTCAACCTCTGATGAATACTTAGGTTGGTCATGGCTATTATGAATAATGCTGCAATGAACATGTGCATGCAGATATTTTCTGACATGCCAATTTCAATATTTTTAGGTTAATATCCACAAGTGGGATTGCTGGGTCATATATTCATTCTGTTTTTAGTTGTCTTTTCTTTTGAGACAGAGTCTCACTCTATCACCCAGGCTGGAGTGCAGTGGTGTGATCTCAGCTCGCTGCACCCTCTGCCTCCCAGGTTCAAGTGATTCTCCTCCCTCAGCCTCCTGAGTAGCTGGGATTACAAGTGTATGCCACCACGCCCAACTAATTTCTTATTTGTTTAGTAGAGACAAGGTTTTGCCATGTTGACCAGGCTGGTCTTGAACTCCTGACTTCAGGTGATCCACCCACCTCGACCTCCCAAAGTGCTGGGATTACAGGTGTGAGCCACAGTGCCTGTCTCTATTTTTAGTTTTTTGAGAAACCTCTATACTGTTTTTCATAATGGCTGTATTAATATACATTGCCACCAACATGTACAAGTGTTCTCTTTTGTCCACATACTCCCCAATATTTGTTATCTTTTGTCTTTTTGATAATAATCATTTTAATGGTTGTGAAGTGACATTTTATTGTGGTTTTAATTTGCATCTTAATTATTAATGATGTTGAGCAGTTTTTCATTTGTCCGTTAGCCATTCACATGTCTTCTTTTGAGAAATATCTATTCAGGTCCTTTGCCTATTTCTTATCAGATTATTTATTTATTTATTTATTTATTTTTTTCTATAGAATTGTTTGAGTTTCTTACGTATTTTAGATATTAATCCCTTATCAGATGTATGAGTTGCAAATATTTTCTCCCAATGTATAGATTGTCTCTTCACTCTATTATTTCCTTTGTTATGCAGAAGCTTTCTATCTTGATGTAATCTCATTTGTCTAATTTTGCTTTTTTTGCTTGTGCTTTTGGAGTCAAATCTAAAAATCATTGCCCAGATCAATGTCATGTAATTTCTTATCTATGTTTTATTGTAGTAGTTTTATAGTTTGTGATCTTATGTTTAAGCCTTTAATTCATTTTTAGTTGATTTCTGTATATAGTGTAAGATACAGTTTTATTCCTTTGCATGTGGATATTCAGTTGCTGATGACAAGATCTTACATATAAAGATCGTGGTCTCTTCCTGAGCATGGGGCCCAGTGCAACTTCACAGATACACAGGTGTCCTCTGAGCATGGGGCCCATTGGTTTTATTCTCTGTGGTTGCCATCTTGAAATCTTAATACTTTTTGTACAAGTAGCTTCACATTTTCATTTTATACTAGGCCCACCAAATTATGTAGCAGTTTTTCCAGATGTCGATATCCTACATAGTCATGGTGCATTTATCAAAACTAAGAAACTAACATTAGAACAGTACTATTAACTAGACCACAGACTTTATTTGGTCTGTATCAGTTTTCCTACTGATATCCTTTTTTCTTTTCCAGAATCCAATCCAGAATATCACATTACATTTAGTTGTCATGTCTCCCTAGTTTCTACTCTGTGACATATTCTTGGTCTTTATTTGTCTTCTAGGACTTTGAAACTTTTAAATGTCCTGGCCAGTTATTTTGTTCCTCAACTTGAGTTGATCTGATGTTTCTTTTTATTAGACTGAGGTTATGAATTTTTTTGACAGGATATCACAGAGGTAGAGCACTCTCAACACATCACAGCAGGAGGTACATAATCTCAATATGACTTATCACTGGTGTATGTAATCTTGATAACTTGGTAAGGGTGGTGTGTGCCAGGTTGCTTCATTAGGAAGTTACTACAGTTCCTTTCCCCTGCTCCATTTGTTAGAAGAGAGTCACTAAGTCCATCTCACTCTTAATGGGAGGGGAATTAAACCTCACTTCCTAGCAGGAAGAGTATCAAACAACTTGTGAACAAATGTTAAAACCACCCCAACAATAAGTAAATATTTATGTAGGACTCTATGCCTCTTTGTAGGTCTCTAAGAACTTGAATGTGGGTACTTCTGTGTTGGGTGTATTTAGGATAGTTAGGTCTTCTTGTTGAATTGAACCCTTTACCATTATGTAATACCCTTCTTTGTCTTTTTTGATCTTTGTTTGTTTGAAGTATGTTTTGTCTGAAATTAGGATCACAACCCCTGCTGTTCTCTGTTTTTAATTTGCTTGCTAGATTTCCCTCCCTCTCTTTATTTTGAGCCTATGGGTGTCATTACATGTGAGATGGGTCTCTTGAAGACAGCATGAAGACAGCATACCATTGGGTATTGCTTTTTATACAACTTGCCAGGCTGTTCCTTTTAAGTGGGGCATTTAGCCTGTTTACATTCAAGGTTAGTACTGATATGTGTACATTTAATCCTGTCATTGTGTTGTTAGCTGGTTATTATGTTGACTTGTTTGTGTGGTTGCTGTATCATGTCACTGGTCTATTTAAATGGGTTCTGTATTAGCTGGTAGTGGTCTTTTCTTTCTATATTTAGCACTTCTTTCAAGATCTCTTGTAAGGCCGGTCTGGTGATGACAAACTCCCTCAACATTTGCCTGTTTGAAAAGGATCTTATTTCTCCTTTGTTTAGGAAGCTTAACTTGGCTGGATATGAAATTCTTGGTTGAAGATTTTTTTCTTTAAGAATGTTGAATATAGGCCCCCCAATCTCTTCTTGTTTGTAGGGTTTCAGCAGACAGGTCCACTGTTAACCTGGTGGGGTTCCCTGTGTAAGTGATTGGCCCTTTCTCTCTAGTTGCCTTTAACATACTTTTTTTTTTTTCATTTGACCTTAGAAAATCTGATGCTTATGTGTCTTGGGGATGGTCTTCTTGTGTAGAATCTTGTAGGAGTTTCTGTATTTCTTGAGTTTGACTGTTGGCCTCTCTGGCAAGGTTGGAGAAGTTTTCATAAACAATATTCTGAAATATGTTTTCCAAGTTGTTTGCTCTCTCCCCCTCCTTACGGGGATGCCAATGATATGTAGATTCAGCCTCTTTACATAATCCCATACTTTTTGGAAGTTTTGTTCATTTCTTTTTATTCTTTTTAAAAATTTTTATCTGACTGTATTATTTCAGAGAGCCAGTCTACAAGTTCTGAAATTCTTTCCTCTGCTTGGTTTATTCTGTTGTTAATACTTGTCATTACATTGTGAAATTCTTGTACTGTGTTATTCAACTCTGTCAGATTCATTATATTTTTTTATACAAATTATTTTGTTCTCTTGTATTGTTCTATTGTGATTCTTAGTTTCCTTATATTAGGTTTTTCATCCTCCTGAATCTCAATGATCTTCTTTCCTATCCATATTCTGAATTCTATTTCTGTCCTTTCAGCCAGCTTCTCACTGGGGATTGGTCCCTTTTATTGGACAGGTCTTTCTTCCTAGATTATGTGCCACCTTCATTCTATTTAGTTAATGCTTAGTAAACATGCCAGCAATTTCAAACCTCTAATCTATGGGACCTATATATAACCTTACTAATGTAAGTACTGCAATGCCTCATTAATTTGAACTCAAAAATGTTCAGAATTGGAGTGAACTTGCACTATAATGCAGCTGAATTTGCATTTTGATTGTTTCTGAAGACTGACCAAGCACATGAAAAAAGTGAAAAGAATCAAGAATAAGCATAGGAACCACCTTGAGATAATCTAATCCCATGATTTTTCAAATGCTTTTTTTTCCATTTAAATATAATACTGGAAGCCACCTTAAATTATTGTTTAAAAAAGAAGGAGGAAAAATGGAATGAAATCAGTGAATTTATGAGAACTTCAATTTATTTATTAAAGCAGGTTTTGAAAGGACTTAAACTAGGCAAACCTTAGTTACCCTAGTCTGGGGTTCCTCTAAGTTTTGGAATAACTAATAGTATATTTATACTCATAGCCTCTGTAATTCCAATTGTGCCTGAAGTAAAGAACTGTGGCAATCCATGACATTAAGGGCCAATGAATGAAATCTGGAAGGTGCAAGGCTCTGATCCTCCTACAGTGGCCTTTCCCTTCTTGAAGGTCTCATAAAGGCCATAATGTTTTCCCAAATCTGTTTTTGCCCTCACAGCTGAGGAGGCCCAGCCATGGGTGGCAGGGTGGGGGTGCAGTGGTGGAGTGATTTTCACCCCATTTATCTCTTCAATATCAGCAATTTCTGTGTGTTCCTAACAGCAATGGATGTCATGCTGGGTAATCCTCTTCCTGTTGTGAAGGGACCTGAGCAATTACCAGTGAAGTATTCAGGAAAGATCCAAGGGAAATGATAGCTAATGACGACTTTTATCAGACCTACCAATATATGAGCAAACATGCTTTGGCATACATAGAGATTTTATTATCTTTATGGGTATACCATGAAAGTTGTGTTACAGTGTTTGAATATGTGTGTGTGTGTGTGAGAGAGAGAGAGAGAAAGAATTTATATGTTTTAAAAGTCTTATCAGTATTATTTTATTAAGAAATTCACTTTACTTTCATGGCCACCTTTAGAGGGAATTAGAAAAAAATTGGCTTTCTAATTTTTCGTATGTTACCCCCCTTGCAGTACTACTATCCCCTCTCCCCAGAGCAATCAGGGCAGTCCCTGAACGACATGGCCCCTGCCCACTTCCTGTCTCCCTTCGGGCCAGCCTCATCCCCTCTCTGGCTCACTGCTTTTCTTTCTGGTCTCTAAACATGCAGGGCCTGCTCTCATCTCAGAGCCCTGCTAGTCCCACCTGCTGGTCCCACTGCCTGCACATGCACCTCCTTTCTGAAGTAGAAGCCACCCATCTAGTTACTCTGTTTCACTTTTCCTTGTTGGATTGTCTTCAAAGCATTTAACACTCTCTGAAATCATCTTGTTTGTTCATTTGCTTAATGTCTTGTTTGTTCATTTGCCCTGTGTCAGTGTAAACTTCCTGAGGGGGGAAACTCCTGTTTCATTCACCACTGCATTCTCAGCATCTGGAAGAGTATCTGGACACTAACAGGTGCTCCATATATTTTTGAACAACTGAGTGAATTAATGAATATAAAATTTGGCTGCCACCTCCATCTGCTGTGCTTTCCCTGGTTTAGTTTTCCTTTTAGGATTCTAATACAATTTTTGGGGAACCTACCAACTGGTAGATCAAGTTGGAGTGAGTGCTATGTGGGTCAGAGAAATCTGGCTCAGAAGCCAGCTAAGGCAGGATGCATCAGGTGAGTGTAGGCATTTGGAACTCAGGGGCTGCACCCCTCTTATCCTCAAGTTTGAGATATGGGTGTCAGGAAGCTTCTGAAAGAGATACTCACTGGACACTGTACGGTTATATATTTGTGCTCTGCCAGCTGAATGAATGATTGCCATGAACACAGGGAACTCCTGAGAGCCTCCTTTAGCAGGGAAGCCCTTTAATCGTATTTCTAAAATACCATCTGCCTCTATTCTGACATTTTTGTTTCCACTGCACTGCCTTAGCTAAGGTTCACTTTATCCCTATCCTGAAGGAGATCCTGAAGGATCTGTCTTAAAAGCAAGTGCCAATGGTGAAAATCCCCAGCTTGCTCCTCAGTGGAGAATATGGGAGTTCTAGCCTAGGGCTGCGGAGGTTTGCACAGATGTTAACTATCAGATAGAGATATAAAGGGTGTTTGCTGCCCCTTTAATCGATTGATGACCCTTTATAGCCATTCTCCTTGCAGGCAGTTATCCCCTTTTATTCCTAGCTGCCAAAGACAATTCCTGTACACTCACTTCCCCTGCCCAGAGTCCCAGATTTATTGCTTTGCATCAATCAGAACAAAGTGGCAGAGAGTAAAGCATTTCACCATTACTCATCCTAGAAACTAAAATCCTTTCCAGATAAAGGACAAGAGAGAGAAAGACTGAGGTCAATCTAATTCAAAGATTCTTAGGAAATGTCATAGACCTCAGAAGCCTGTAGGAATCATAGTGCAAGAACTCAATGTCATGTTTTGCTTCAAAAAATACCTTTAGAAAAAAGGCTTCTATAAGTTGTCTATAACATATGGTAGAAGGGTTATAAGGAGAGACAAATGAAGCAAGGCTCCACATGATTTTGCCCTTTATTTGAATATTTTTCTTCACTGAGGTTTTATTAGATAACATTTTCTTTGTAAACTTTGCATTTTGTAAAATATATTATTTGTCTATGAGCACAGAAAATATTCATCCAGATAAATTTAAGACCAAAGGTATTTCTTAGATAAATGTCTTTTTCCATATGAGCATCAGCAGATGAGAATAAAACTCAATGTATAACAATACCACATGTCTGTATAAAGGCATTTCCCAAACTAGAGGCTCAAAGGACACACTTTTCAGGATACTAATGTCACAGAAAATGTTTGGTGCACCATTAAGTCACATTTACTGTAACACAAGCTCCATGGGAAGAGGGACTTTGTCTTTTTTACCACTAGATTTCCAGCATCTAAAACAGGCCCTGGCCTGTTTAGGCACTCAAAATATTTATTATTAAATGAAATGTTGCCATAAACTAATTTAACCAGGTTTCTTTACTGAAGGACTTCCCAGAATCTTATCATGCTAATATATATAGTGAAGCTCCAAAAGGAGGTGCTGGCATAACTTATTTCTCAAACCTATTTGATCATGGATCACCCTAAAATATATCTATTCATACCTAGTGGCACTGTGTTCCAAACAAGTTTGGGAAAAGCTGAGTTAAATTAAAAGGACACGTAAAAATGTCTAAGGCGAAAGAGTTCAGTTAAGCCAGAATTTAGGTTCTGTTACAACTTTTTGCTGACTTACATTCTTTGATCTTTGAATACAGGAAAAAAGAAGAGGATAGAGGAGAGAGCATGGGTGGGAAGAGAGAAAGGGAAAAGAGAAAGGAAAGAGAAAGAGAGAGATGACCATTTGAGATTGAAGAAGTGGTACTCTGAATTGCAGGAAAAAATTCAGACTGTGCTGGGCTTGGTTGGCAGATGATTGGCAGCTGGAGGCCTCTTGTGAAACCTAATGATGATAATTGCCCACAGAGTTGATTTATTTGGTAAAGGCTTGCTTGAAGCCTTATCTGCTCAGTTGGCTCTGACCAGGAAAGAGGACGTAGATGGTTAGATCTGTTCTCTTTTTTTGATGTGGGTTCATACACCCATCCTTTCTACCCTGGGACACACGTTAATGAATGGTCTGGATTTGTTACTACAGAGGAAATTAGGCACAGATGATGAATAAGTAAGACTGCAGATTTTGGAGACAAGCAGTTGGGTTGATGGTGAGTATCCTGTGTAGTCTTGGACCTATTCACCTCTCTGTATTTCAGTTTCCTCCTTCAAAAGATGGAGATGATAATAATATTTACCTCATAATGTCCTGTCAAATATATGCACATATTACAGTGCCTTGCACATCTAAGTGCTCAAATGTTAATTATTGGTATCATTAGTAATAATAACTAAAGATAATATCTGGGTGTTCTGTTAACTCATAACTTGTATTTCAATTTATTTCTATGAACTTCATGTATAGTATTATGTAAGTAGACTCTGTAAGTTATTTATTTTAATACAAAACACTTATTACAAAATCTGCTTGCTTAGGGGAATTTGATACATGGTTTTGAACGTGGGTGTCCTTCGGGAAAACAGGACCACTTGCAAATAGAAATATTCCCCCTCACCTTACATTATTGGTTCCACTATCTAAATAAAATAAAATAAACAATGCCTATCCTGGAGGAAAAGGAGAAGAAAAATTTAGATTTGCATCTCAAGCTAGTTGCTTAATATCCCATCTCAATTTCACTTTTTACCCTCTTTTATCTTATGCAATATGTTCCAAAGCCAAAAGTCTCTGACTGAAATTCTCCAGGCTCTGTTCTACTGTATAAATAAAGTATAGCATAGCAGGAAAAATGAGCCCTTTCCACACCTTATTCTCTAAAGCAGGGTGGGAGAAGGCGTCTCTCACCTGTTATGCACACCTTTAACTCCTAGGTCATAATTACATCCGTCAGCTGGCCTCACTCCATCCTGATGGCTCAACCCGTCTACCTGGAGGGATTCTTTTAACTTAGGACTCTAGAAGAAAAATAAAAATGGCAATGATTATGTACAAGGGTTGAATTATATTTAATTTAAAACAGACAGTTTTGGTCCAATTGTGTATTTAGTCCACAAATGCTGTATCTCAAGTACCTAGAGCAATGCCTGGCATACAGTAGGCACTCAATACATTTTTTTTGAATGGCTAAATCTTAAATCTAAAATTTATTATCATTTTTAGGGTATAAAGAGAAACCAAACAAAAAATGGGCCCTAAGTTCCACACCCAGAAAACCCCTACTGCCTCTATATGAGTAGTATATAAAGAAGATTAGAAAATATAAATAAGATTATGTAAGTAGACTCTGTAAGTTATTTCTTTTAATACAAAACACTTATTACAAAATCTACTTGCTTAGGGGAATTTGATATGTGGTTTTGAAGTTTGAACTAAACAGAAATTATTGAAGCAAAAAGCTGCCATTTCCCTTTTTGCCCCTCATTCCATCTTTCCAAAGGTAATAATTGAAAACAATTTATTCGATGACTTTTTTCTCAAAGAAATTATTTGTGTAAAGGTATAGATGAATATACAAGGCCACATTATTAAGATAATGAACAACAAACCCAAAAGCAGAGGTTCTCAAGGTAAAGTCTGCTGACAACCCATATGAAGCCCAGCTGCCTCTGAAACACCTATTTGTCTGTTAGCAGTACAGACTGGAATAGACATTCTGATTTGGTTGGTCTGGGCATGGCCAGGAATTTGCATTTCATTAAGCATCTCAAATAAGCATATTCTAGAATTATAAAGTTGAAGGATGTGGCTCATTAAGGATCTAATGAAGCTCAAGATCGTTCATGTTTTAGCAGCAATCCCTCTTTATTGTGGAATTGGTGGAACTCTTAGCCAATTGTAGGTGAAGCAACACATTTCTGGTGTGCGCAACCTCTGACTTTATCAGCTGTTTTTCATTTATCCAGTTATCTTAATAGGCCCTTCCTGTTCCATGTCTTCTACCAAATTGGTTGAACTTGTTTGTTCATTGTAGCAGACATGGCTATTAACTGCAGATATGCCTAGTCTTTCTCCCTTCAGCTGCTCGATTTATGTTCAGCTTCATGTTTCTAGCTGTAACTGTGTATCCCTGTTCTGGATGGTTCTGCCGCATAGATCCATGCAAGGTTGGAATTTCAAGCTCTTCTTCCTTAGGGATCTCATTCTGAAAACTATCTGCTGATTTTGACCAAAGCAATGTCTCTGTCCTTCCCTCTCTTCCTTTCACTCTTGATCAGCTGGACCCGTGCCCAAGTGTGGACCTTCTTCTTTTTGTTTCTCAGGTAGTGGAGCTTTTACAAGCTATCCTGGATTTTTAGGCAGAAAAGGATTACATGTAGATTTTAAGATTGTTGAAAAATTCTTCCCCCATTCTGTAGATGCCATGGGCTCCATGCGTAGTGTCATTAAATATGGTCACAAAAGCAGGAACCTAGACTTTTTGCCCTCTGCTCAACTCTTTGAGGGCCGTCTTTGCTTGGGCTCTTAGACATCAGATAACGAACAAGATGGAAGGGGAAAGAGATGACTATGCCAGCTGATGTTTCTGTACAGATCATCAACTTAAAAGGAAATGGAGTTGGACACTGAAGATACTACCAAGGAAGCCTGTCCCCACTGGGATAAACATGACCAAAAAGAGTGCCCTTCTCTCCAAGAAAATTTAAGCTGACTTAATGTTGGAAAAGGACCACTTTGATTACTGTGTTAGGAACTGGAAGCAGGGACACCAGCTGCAGGGTATTATGGTAAGAAACTGAGATTTACCAGTTTCCTACCAGACTTATGAGAGATGACTGGCTCACACCAGGGTAGTAGCAGCAGGGGAATGAGAAACAGTTGGGAGGCAACGCAGAAACTGCCTGACCACTTGATGTTCTCAGCCGCCTGAAATTCACAAGTCATCAGATTCACCCCATTCACATTTCTATTTCAACCCAAAAGCCCTTAATTACAATATCTCCTGAGACCTTCCTCTAACAAGCTGAACAACGTCTGGATGAGAGTAAAACATCTGGTACCCACAACTTTCCAAGTGGTTCTGATCATTTGAATCCACAGTTTGCAGCTTTTGAGCTGTGCTGATGCAGGCCTGTTGCAGGCCTGTGGTGTGGTACACTTGGAGAAGCAGTGTGCTAGGGCTGGAGGAGCTGGTTTCGCATGCTAGTCCTGCCCCTGACTTGCCATGCAGCCTGGATAGGCCCCTCTCTGGCCCCACCTACCCTGTTACAAAATGAGAGCATGGGGGAGGTGCTTTCTGAGGTTTCTTCCACCTCAGACAGGCTATAGTTCTTTTTTTTTTTTTTTTGAGACAGAGTCTTGTTCTGTCTCCAGGCGCCAGGCTGGAGTGCAGTGGCGCAATCTTGGCTCACTGCAACCACCGCCTCCCAGGTTCAAGCAATTCTCCTGCCTCAGCTTCTCAAGTAGGTGGGACTATAGGTGCATGCCACCATGCCCAGCTAATTTTTGTATTTTTAGTAGAGACAGTTTCACCATGTTGGCCAGGATGGTCTCGATCTCTTGACCTCGTGATCCGCCCTCCTCGGCCTCCCAAAGTGCTGGGATTACAGGCGTGAGCCACCGCGCGCGGCCCAGGCTGTAGTTCTTAATTGATTGATCCCAGGATCCTTGGTGAGGCTTACAGGAAGCTTTCTGGTTTTCTCTTTTTGCATTCATTTAATCTTAGTGTTAACATATATCAATTTCCCTGAGAATCTGCATGTCAAGTTCAAGAGAGAGTGAATGTATTAAACGGGCATCACTTTTGGAGCTGTTGCTCTGCTGCTTCTCAGAGAGCAGTCAACTTGGTTCCACTTGAAACCTCACAGCAGCAAACTCCCTGGTTTGGAGAAAGCATTTTCCTTGTGTGTTTCATCTGGTTCAGGCTCTGGAGGACTCAGGGAGTCTGTGACCCTGCCTTAGGACATGCGTATCTATACTGCTGGTTTCTCCTTGGACATGATTGGAAACAATCTCTAAAAGCTTTGGCCAGCTTCCTCTTTAGTTTTTGCACAGCACCCCATCACTACACAAATGAATATTGTGCAGCTCTGTGGATGCTAAGTGCCTCTTCCAGGTTTGTGTGTGCCCAAGTCTGCCCAGAACTGATGCACATGGACTGGTGAGCTGAGGTGGCCAAGGGGTAAATATGAAGGAAGGTTTCCTTCTTGGCAGGCTTTTCTTATGAGGCATTTCTTGGGAGAATTTTTTCCTCTCTATTTGAGAGAAAGCTTGTAGTATTGTTTACACCAGAAAGCATCTTTTTAAATGTAGTCTACAAATTGTGGAGGCCAAGTTCCCCAGGGGGCAGAGGCCATAGATGATGAGGCCCCCATTAGCCAAAACAAAGGCTCACGTCTCTTAAACAGTTCCAGGATGTTTTTTTCAGTGGCAATCTGGCCAACACTGACTGAAGAGTCAGAGGACCGGGAAAGTTTGGTGAATCAGGCTTCGTAACAACTTTTTTTGGTGGTTCAGTGGTCAGACCTCCCGAGAGTTCACGGGTTGCCCTTGCCACCCTGACTAGGAGCCCAATTGCAGCTATTACACTTGCAACCTAACACCAGCTAACATTTAATGAGCACAACACTTTGCATTACCTCACTTAGCCTCTCCTGTCATTTTCCCACTTACAAATAAGGACACTAAGATTTGGAGATGTAGCTATGTAAGTGGCAGAGCTTGGATGGTCTGAGACCCAACATCCTGAGCTCTTACCAACTTAGCTGTATTGACACTCTCAGTCATGTATCACCCAGTGAAAGGCACCTGGTCCTCTTCTCTCCTTCATGGACTTAGATTGTAGAGACAGGGCCCATGGACCACAGTGAGAAATAAAGTCACATAGAGCCAGTGATTAGGAAAGGGTCAAAAGAATGTCAAACCAAGTTTAAAGTTTGAAGGTAAAGGAAATTCTGTGTTTTCAAATATGTTTGCCTCATAGTTAGCAAATCTTTTTCTTATAAGTTAAAACTTTTCCCTTCTGTCTATTTTAAATCTCCTGATTTTTATTTCTAATTTTGTGTATTATATTGTGTTTTATTTTTTATTCAGAAGTAAGCAAGCCAGTGACTTACCTATTTTATTATTATTTTTCCCTAAAGAAATAGCTCTTTGATTTATTATTTCAGTTCCTACTCTATTTTCTAATTTACTGCTTAATATTTTATTTTACTGATTAATTCTTTTTTCTGTGCTTCAGCATCGTTTCACTTTATTTTTAATTGTTTAATTTAGTGTTTAATTTGTTCATTTCATTATTGTTTAATAATCATATAAGGTTGTACGATTATGAGTCTTTTGCCTGCACTGTTCTGGCTGTATTACACTGAGTCTAATATGTAGAGATTCCACTCTCCTTTATTTTTTTATTTTTATTTTTTTATTTGTTTTTATTTTTTTATTTTTTATTTTTTATTTTTTTATTGCATTTTAGGTTTGGGGGTACATGTGAAGAACATGGAAGATTGTTGCATAGGTACACACATGGCAGTGTGATTTGCTGCCTTCCTCCCCATCACCTATATCTGGCATTTCTCCCCCATGCTATCCCTCCCCCAACTCCCCACCCCCCACTATCCCTCCCCTTTTTCCCCCCGACAGACCCCAGTGTGTGATACTCCCCCTCCCTGTGTCCATGTGTTCCCATTGTTCAACACCCGCCTATGAGTGAGAACATGCGGTGTTTGATTTTCTGTTCCTGTGTCAGTTTGCTGAGAATGATGGTTTCCAGGTTCATCCATGTCCCTACAAAGGACACGAACTCATCGTTTTTGATGGCTGCATAATATTCCATGGTGTATATGTGCCACATTTTCCCTGTCCAGTCTATCATCGATGGGCATTTGGGTTGGTTCCAGGTCTTTGCTATTGTAAACTGTGCTGCAATGAACATTCGTGTGCATGTGTCCTTATAGTAGAACGATTTATAGTCTTTTGGATATATACCCAGTAATGGGATTGCTGGATCAAATGGAATTTCTATTTCTAGGTCCTTGAGGAATCGCCACACCGTCTTCCACAATGGTTGAACTAATTTACACTCCCACCAACAGTGTAAAAGCGTTCCTATTCCTCCATATCCTCTCCAGCATCTGTTGTCTCCAGATTTTTTAATGATCACCATTCTAACTGGCGTGAGATGGTATCTCAATGTAGTTTTGATTTGCATTTCTCTAATGACCAGTGATGATGAGCATTTTTTCATATGTTTGTTGGCTTCATGTATGTCTTCTTTTGTAAAGTGTCTGTTCATATCCTTCGCCCACTTTTGAATGGGCTTGTTTGTTTTTTTCTTGTAAATGTGTTTCAGTTCTTTGTAGATTCTGGTTATCAGCCCTTTGTCAGATGGGTAGACTGCAAAAATTTTTTCCCATTCTGTTGGTTGCCGATTCACTCTAATGACTGTTTCTTTTGCTGTGCAGAAGCTATGGAGTTTGATTAGGTCCCATTTGTCTATTTTGGCTTTTGTTGCCACTGCTTTTGGTGTTTTGGTCATGAAGTCCTTGCCTACACCTATGCCCTGAATGGTTTTGCCTAGATTTTCTTCTAGGGTTTTTATGGTGTTAGGTCTTATGTTTAAGTCTTTAATCCATCTGGAGTTAATTTTAGTGTAAGGTGTCAGGAAGGGGTCCAGCTTCTGCTTTCTGCACATGACTAGCCAGTTTTCCCAACACCATTTATTAAACAGGGACTCGCTTCCACATTGTTTGTTTTTGTCAGGTTTGTCAAAGATCAGGTGGTTGTAGATGTGTTGTGTTGCGTCGGAGGTCTCTGTCCTGTTCCATTGGTCTATATCTCTGTTTTGGTACCAGTACCATGCTGTTTTGATTACTGTAGCTTTGTAGTATAATTTGAAGTCCGGGAGTGTGATGCCTCCAGCTTTGTTCTTTTTGCTTAGAATTGACTTGGCTATGCGGGCTCTCTTTTGGTTCCATATGAAGTTTAAGGTGGTTTTTTCCAGTTCTTCAAAGAAGGTCATTGGTAGCTTGATAGGGATAGCATTGAATCTGTAAATTACTTTGGGCAGTATGGCCATTTTGACAATATTGATTCTTCCTAGCCATGAACATGGAATATTTCTCCATCTGTTTGTGTCCTCTCTTATTTCATTGAGCAGTGGTTTGTAGTTCTCCTTGAAGAGGTCCTTTACGTCCCTTGTTAGTTGTATTCCTAGGTATTTTATTCTCTTTGTAGCGATTGTGAATGGCAGTTGGTTCTTGATTTGGCTGTCTTTAAGTCTGTTATTGGTGTATAGGAATGCTTGTGATTTTTGCACATTGATTTTATATCCTGAGACTTTGCTGAAGTTGCTTATCAGTTTCAGGAGATTTTGGGCTGAGACGATGGGGTTTTCTAGATATACAATCATATCGTCTGCAAATAGAGACAATTTGACTTCCTCCTTTCCTATTTGAATACCCTTTATTTCTTTTTCTTGCCTGATTGCTCTGGCTAGAACTTCCAGTACTATATTGAATAGGAGTGGTGAGAGAGGACATCCTTGTCTAGTGCCAGATTTCAAAGGGAATGCTTCTAGTTTTTGCCCATTCGGTATGATATTGGCTGTTGGTTTGTCGTAAATAGCTTTTATCATTTTGAGATACGTTCCATCAATACCTAGTTTATTGAGCGTTTTTAGCATAAAGGGCTGTTGAATTTTGTCAAAGGCCTTCTCTGCATCAATTGAGATTATCATGTGGTTTTTGTCTTTGGTTCTGTTTATGTGGTGGATTATGTTTATAGATTTGCGTATGTTGAACCAGCCTTGCATCCCCGGGATGAAGCCTACTTGATCATGGTGGATAAGCTTTTTGATGTGCTGTTGCAATCGGTTTGCCAGTATTTTATTGAAGATTTTTGCATCTATGTTCATCATGGATATTGGCCTGAAGTTTTCTTTTCTTGCTGAGTCTCTGCCAGGTTTTGGTATCAGGATGATGTTGGTCTCATAAAATGATTTAGGAAGGATTCCCTCTCTTTGGATTGTTTGGAATAGTTTCAAAAGGAATGGTACCAGCTCCTCTTTGTATGTCTGGTAGAATTCGGCTGTGAACCCATCTGGACCTGGGCTTTTTTGGGTGGTAGGCTCTTAATTGCTGCCTCAACTTCAGACCTTGTTATTGGTCTATTCAGGGTTTCGACTTCTTCCTGGTTTAGGCTTGGGAGGATGCATGTGTCCAGGAATTTATCCATTTCTTCCAGGTTTACTAGTTTATGTGCATAGAGTTGTTTGTAATAATCTCTGATGATGGTTTGAATTTCTGTGGAATCTGTGGTGATATCCCCCTTTATCGTTTTTTATTGCATTTATTTGATTATTTTCTCTTTTCTTTTTTTATTAATCTGGCTAGTGGTCTGTCTATTTTGTTGACCTTTTCAAAAAACCAGCTCCTGGATTTATTGATTTTTTGAAGAGTTTTTCGTGTCTCTATCTCCTTCAGTTCTGCTCTGATCTTAGTTATTTCTTGTCTTCTGCTAGGTTTTGAGTTTTTTTGATCTTGCTCCTCTAGCTCTTTCAATTTTGATGATAGGGTGTCAATTTCAGATCTCTCCTTGCTTCTCATGTGGGCATTTATTGCTATATACTTTCCTCTAGAGACTGCTTTAAATGTGTCCCAGAGATTCTGGTATGTTGTGTCTTCGTTCTCGTTGGTTTCAAAGAACATCTTCATTTCTGCCTTCATTTCATTGTTTATCCAGTCAATATTCAAGAGCCAGTTGTTCAGTTTCCATGAAGCTGTGTGGTTCTGAGTCAGTTTCTGAGTTCTGAGTTCTAACTTGATTGCACTGTGGTCTGAGAGACTGTTTGTTATGATTTCTGTTCTTTTGCATTTGCTGAGGAGTGATTTACTTCCAATTATGTGGTCAATTTTAGAGTAGGTGCGATGTGGTGCTGAGAAGAATGTATATTCTGTGGATTTGGGGTGGAGAGTTCTGTAAATGTCTATTAGGTTTGCTTGATCCAGGTGTGAGTTCAAGTCCTGGATATCCTTGTTAATTTTCTGTCTTGTTGATCTGTCTAACATTGACAACGGGGTGTTCAAGTCTCCCACTATTATTGTGTGGGAATCTAAGTCTCTTTGTAAGTCATTGAGAACTTGCCTTATGTATCTGGGTGCTCCTGTATTGGGTGCGTATATATTTAGGATCGTTAGCTCTTCTTGTTGCATTGATCCTTTTACCATTATGTAATGTCCTTCTTTGTCTCTTTTGATCTTTGTTGGTTTAAAGTCTATTTTATCAGAGATGAGAATTGCAACTCCTGCTTTTTTTTGCTCTCCATTTGCTTGGTAAATCTTCCTCCATCCCTTTATTTTGAGCCTTTGTGTATCTCTGCATGGGAGATGGGTTTCCTGGATACAGCACAGCGATGGGTTTTGGCTTTTTATCCAGTTTGCCAGTCTATGTCTTTTAATTGGGGCATTTAGTCCATTTACATTTAGGGTTAATATTGTTATGTGTGAATTTGATCCTGCCATTTTGATGCTAGGTGGCTGTTTTGCCTGTTAGTTGATGCAGTTTCTTCATTGTGTTGATGGTCTTTACTGTTTGGTATGTTTTTGGAGTGGCTGGTACTGGTTGTTCCTTTCTATGTTTAGTGCCTCTTTCAGGAGCTCTTGTAAAGCAGGCCTGGTGGTGATGAAATCTCTGAGTACTTGCTTGTTCGCAAAGGATTTTATTTTTCCTTCACTTATGAAGCTCAGTTTGGCTGGATATGAAATTCTGGGTTGAAAGTTCTTTTCTTTAAGGATGTTGAATATTGGCCCCCACTCTCTTCTGGCTTGTAGGGTTTCTGCTGAGAGATCTGCTGTGAGTCTGATGGGCTTCCCTTTGTGGGTAACTCGACCTTTCTCTCTGGCTGCCCTTAGCATTTTCTCCTTCATTTCAACCCTGGTGAATCTGATGATTATGTGCCTTGGGGTTGCTCTTCTTGAGGAATATCTTTGTGGTGTTCTCTGTATTTCCTGGACTTGAATATTGGCCTGCTTTCCTATGTTGGGGAAGTTCTCCTGGATAATATCCTGAAGAGTATTTTCCAGCTTGGATTCATTCTCTCCTTCACATTCAGGTACACCTATCAAACGTAGATTAGGTCTTTTCACATAGTCCCATATTTCTTGGAGACTTTGTTCATTCCTTTTTACCCTTTTTTCTCTACTCTTTCCTTCTCGTTTTATTTCATTGAGTTGATCTTCGACCTCTGATATCCTTTCTTCTGCTTGGTCAATTCGGCTGTTGAAACTTGTGTATGCTTCGCAAAGTTCTTGTGTTGTGTTTTTCAGCTCCATCAATTCACTTACATTCCTCTCTAAGTTGGTTATTCTCATTAGCATTTCGTCAAATCTTTTTTCAAGGTTGTTAGTTTGTTTGCATTGGGTTAGAACATGTTCTTTTAGCTCACAGAAGTTTCTTACTACCCACCTTCTGAAGCTTGATTCAGTCATTTCATCACACTCATTGTCCATCCAGCCTTGTTCCCTTGCTGGTGAGGAGTTGTGATCCCTTGTAGGAGGAGAGGCGTTCTGGTTTCGGGTGTTTACCTCCTTTTTGCGCTGGTTTCTTCCCATCTTTGTGGATTTATCTATGTGTGGTCTTTGTGGTTGGTGATTTTCAGATGGGGTCTCTCAGTGGACGTCCCGTTTGTTGATGATGAAGTTATTTATTTCTGTTTCTTAGTTTTCCTTCTAACAGTCTGGCCCCTCTGCTGTAGGACTGCTGAGGTCCACTCCCGGCCCTGCTTGCCTGGGGGATCACCTGCAGCAGCTGCAGAACAGTAACGGTTGCTGCCAGTCTCTTCTTCTGCTATCTTTGTCCCAGAAGAATACCCGCCAGATGTCCGTCTGAGCAATCCTTTGTGAGGTGACTCGTTGGATATGTGGGGGATCAGGGAGCTGCTTGAGGAGACAGAGTTTCCTTTATAGGAGCTCAAGTGCTGAGCTGTGAGCTCCGTTGTTCATTCAGAGTTGCTGGGCAGGTACGTTTAAGTCTGCTGCAGCAGAACTCATAAACCCCTTTTTTCCCCCAGGTGCTCTGTCCCGGGGAGTTAGGACTTTATTTATGAGTTTCCCTGGTGCTGCTGCCTTTTTCTCAGGGCTGCCTTGCCCAGCGATGAGGCAGCCTAGTCACTGTTTGCCTACAGAGGCTTTGCTGAGCTGCTGTGGGCTCCGCCCAGCTGCCGTATGAACTTCCCTGCAGTCCTGTTTATACCGGTGTAGTGAGAACTGCCTGGGCAATGGCAAACTACCTCTGTAGTGGCAGACTGCCTCAGTAATGGTGGACGCCCCCTCCCCCCACAGAGCTGGGCCGTCCCAGGCTCAGCTGTGCTTGCTGTGAAACTCTCGATCCAGAGCGTTTCCGATGGCTGTTTTTTTGTGGGGGGTGGGACCAGCCGAGCCTGATCACCTGGCTCGCTGCCTCAGAGTCTCCCAGGTGTTCCAGCCGCCTGTTGAAAAGGCGCTGGGATCTGTGTGATTTCCCGTGCGGTGACCCACTGCGCCGGCTGAAACCGCGGGCGCGGAGATTCGTGGCGTTCTTTTGCCCGGGAAATCTCCTGGCCTGGCTGCCTATTTCAGTCCCCTTTTTTAATCAGATGAATGGGCGGCTCTGCCTTCCCGGAGCTCCAATTGCCAGCTAAAACGGCACCCGGCCCCACGTATTCTTGTATGGGGAACCGCTGCGCCGGGACGCCGCCCAAAACAGCAGCGCCGGCGAAAACAGTCGCGCCGGCAAAACTGCTGCGCCAGCCAAACCAGCCGCGCTGGCGACCCGTGGGGCTTCTCCCCCCTGGGAATCTCCTGGTCTGTGGGCAATAAAAATCTGTCTGGCAATGCGGCGTCCACTCACCCTCCGCGCTTTCACTGGGAGCTGCAATCCTCAGCTGCTCCTAATCGGCCATCTTGGATCTAAATCTCCACTCTCCTTTATTTACTGAATAAACTGTATTTATTGAGTCCTACGATGTGCCAGACATTGCACTAGTGGCTGGAGATATGGCTCCTAGAAATTCCTGCCTTTATGGAGCTAATTCAGATGAGGAAAAGACAATGATTAAGTCAATAAATAATGTCAGGCAATGATAGGGAGAAGAAGGAAAGAGATGGAGTGATAACTTGATGCTTAAACAGAGATCTGGAAGAAGTGAGAAATATACATGAAGGAGAATAATATCTCAGACAAAGGAGACAGCACATGTAAATGATCTGGTGCAGGAACATGCTTGGTGTGTTCTAAGATTCCCAGGGAGGACGGTGTGACTGGGGCAGAAAAGACTTAGAGGGAAGTGGTAGGAGGGATCTGGAGAGGTGTGCAGAAGCAAGGTCATTTGCAGGTCACGTGCAGCATGATAGAACATGGCAAGGATTTTAGATTTTATTATAAGCATGATAGGAAGATGGAGGATTTTGAGCATGTGACTGATGTGATCCGACTTATGGTTATTAATTATTTGATAATCAATTTTATTAATATATAAAACAACCATTTTAAGTGTGCAATGTGATTAATTTGGACAAATATTGGTGTGTAAACCAACATTATCAATATAGCAAACATTTGCAACACTTCAGAGTTTCCTTGTGCCCTTTTACAGTTGATCCTCATTTCCACGTCCAGGCTTAGGCAACCATGGATCTGTTTTAATTAACTAGAATTTTATGTAAATTGAGTCATACACAAAAGTATTTTGCCTTTTGTGTCTGGCTTCTGTCACTTAGCATAATACTCTGGAGATTCATCCATGTCGTTTCATGTATCAGCTGTTAATTTTTGTTTTTTATTGCTGAGAAATATTTCATTGTATGGATATACCACAATTTGTTTATTCATCTATCAGTTGATGGTGATTTCAGGTTTTTGGCTATTATGAATCAAGCTGCTATGAACATTAATGTACAAGACTTTGTATATATATATTTTAAAATTTCTCTTAGGAATATATGTGGAATAGTATTGGTAGGTCATAAAGTAAGTATATACTTACTTTTTGAAAAAACTGTGAAGCTGTTTCACAAAGTGTCTGTATTTTTTGCATTCCTACCAGTTGTATATGAGAATTCTAATTGTTAAACAACTAACTCTTATTATGTGTAAGTGTTGGAACTCCTAATGCTGAGTATGTCTTTACAATTTTCATCAACTGGGTGTGTGTTAGTATCTTATTGTGCATTTACTTTGCATTTCCCTTGTGACTATGTTGAGCATGTTTTCATGCACTTATTTTGCCACTCATATATCTTTTCTGGCAAAGTATCTGTTCGAATATTTCACCCATTATTTTATATAGGTTGTTTGCTTTCTTATTATAGTGTTGATTAATTAAAAAATTTTAAACAAATCTTACAGTTTTGTGATAAATCTCAGTTGGACATAATAAATTGTTCTCTTTATATGTTGGTGTATTTGATTTGGTAAGATTTGGTAAAGGATTTATACTCTATGAGAAATATTGATCTGTGGGGTTTTTTTGAATAATTTCTTTGACAGGTTTTGTTTTCGGGTATCATTGACTTCATAAAATAATCTGAAAAGCATTACCTCCTTCTTCTATTTTCTGATAGAGTTTGTGTAGAATTGGGGTTATTTCTACCTTAAATATTTGATAGAATTGTCAATACATCTAATAGGTATGGAGCTATTTAGGTTATCTATTTCTTCTTGAATTAGCTTTTTTTGTTTTCCTTCCAAGGAATTTTAAAATTTCACCAAAGCTGTAGAATGTATTGGTGTAAAGTTATTTCTAAAATTCTCTTGTGATTCCTTGTAATATTTATAGAATGTGTATATTTCCTTTTCTATTTCTGTTTCAGGTTTATTTTGTCTTTCTTATTTTTTGATTATTTGGCTAAAGTTTCATTGGTTTTTTTCAAAAAGTGAGCTTTTGATGATCATTTTCTTAACTTTTTTTCAGTATGAGGTCATTGGTTTTTACTGTGATCTTTATTAATTCCTTTATTCTACTTACTTTAGGTTTGATTTGCTCTTCTTTTTCTAGTTTCTTAAGCTAGAAGCTTAGATTATTGACTTTAGATTATTCTTATTTTCTAACTTATGCATTGTAATGCTATACATTTTCCTCCAAGTGCTACTTTAGCTGCATTTAGTACTTTGAATTAGAATAATCTTTTAGACATAATGATGACAGCAATAGATAGGAAATTTTTGAAGCATGGGCATGTGTCACACATAAATATGGTAAAATGTGACATTGGTAGAAAGAAGAAACGCTTAACATTTAGAAAGAAGAAAGGCTTAACATTTACTATGTGCCAGGTCTGGGCCAGGATTATATGTGATCTCATTTAGTCACTTTAGTAATTCTGGGTAGGTATTTAGACATGAGGAAATTGAAGCTTAGAGGATTGAAATTACTTTTCTAAGATTATATGTGATTCAATCTCAGGGTGGTCTAATTTCAGAAAATACTCTTTTTAATACTAATATGGAAATACAGAGCCAAGAGAAGAAAATAGTGTAATAACACATATAATTTAAAAAATTCATTATTATATATTAAATTATAAACTTACATAGATATTTTCTATAAATAAATGTACTTGATATATCAGGAGCACTGACTATTTAGGCAAAATATTTTGTCTCAAATTGTTTCTTCTAAGATTAACTTATCTAACATAGAGGCAGGAATTATATTCTTTTTTCCCATTCTAGGTACATTCTTCTCAAAAGCACTCAAATGATGTAAAATAGTAACCTTCCAAGATAGAGAAGGACCAGTTTTTTTTTTAGGGGAAGGAATAAGAAAAGATAACGTTGAAAATTTTAATATTTACATAAACCAAGTATTATACCCATTCTAATTATTGGCTGTGCGATATTGGATATGTTATTAGAACCCTATGAATTCCAGTTTTATCACTTGAAAGTTAAACATTTCTTGCGTAAATTTATGTGTCAGTATCCTGAAGTAGCACACAGTATAGCTCTTCACAGGTTAGTAAAAATGTTTTTGTTAAAAGGCTCTTATCCTAACCACTGCTTTGTTACTAATGGATTATATTCTGCTCCTAGTGTGTGTCATGGTTTTTCTTTCCCTTTGTGCCATTATTTTTATCCTTTATGCACTTAGAGAAAGCAGAATAACGTGAACCATCTAATACTTTTAGAAGAGAGGTGTTTTTTTTTATTTTTATTGCAACCACAAATATATTAATTGCCAGAGAAATGCCTCAGTTGGCAGCTGGAAGTCAGGTACCAGTTTTCCCTGGGAGGCTATCAGAGGCTCATCAATTACTTCTTCTTCTGTTCCAGTTGCATGTTTATCTTAGGGCCAGCATCCAGCTTCTAGGAAAAGGGAATTACAAGGTGGATCTTTGGTGGTTCCATGACATATGGAATCTACTTCTCTCGGGTGGAAGTAACAGGGCAGTGAAACCAACATGAGAGTGCAAACTCTCAGAAGACTATTTTACCACCCATTTATTTATTGATTCATTTAACCCTTATTAAATAAATATTTATTGAGTGCCTACTATGTACAAGGAACTGTGCTAAGTGATAGGAATCAGCAAGTGACAAAACAGAAGAAACACCTGTTTGCATGAAACTTATATTTTAGAAACTTACCATAAATAAAAGAGATTGGGGGGCTAAATTTAAGCTAGGCATTATTCAAGTGTTTTAGGCATATTACCTCACTATTCTCATGGAACCCCCCCCTAAGGTTGGTACTATTGATGTCTCCATTTTACAAAGAAAACTGAGGGCCAAAAATAAAGTAATATACTCAAGATCATCAAGCTAGAAAGAGGCAGAGACAGGATTAAAGGCAGGCAGCTTGTTTCCAGAGTGCAGGTCCTCACAGTGCACTTATTAGGTACCACTCTAAAACAGGGTATGAAATAGAAAGGTGAATCTGACATAGATTCTTCAAAAAGCTCACCATCTAGCGGAAGAGATAAGGTGAATTGACATTTATAGCATGGATAGAAATGTATCATTAAGGAAATACAGAAACAAGTTATAATAAGTATGGAATGCAAATAGAGATCATATCTAATTGAAGACTCTGGACAGCTTTTCATGGAAGAAGTGACATTTGATTTGGGGTTGGGCAGGTGGAAATAAAGAAAGAAGTAAGGAAAAGGATGAGTAAAGGTGCAGGAATTTGAAAGCATAGAATCCAGTCAGTTTGACTGAAGCTGAGGGTACACTATGGGATTAGTGGTGATTAAGGCTATAAAGATGACTAGAGCTGCAAAACTCCTCAACAAAATGTTGGCAAAAGATGATCAATAGTGCAGTGGAGATACTACCACCAACTTACTACAGGGACATACTCTTTGCTCATTTGAACATTTTGCATATAATTGTATCAGATTTCCAAGACACATTTAATGAAAGTTCCCATCCATTTCAGACTAAAAAGAAAAGAAAAAAACAATAAAGACCTGTTAGTAATGAAGTATACAATGATACATTCATGTAAAATATCTACCCTAAACAAATGTCAAATGGACAGAGAACACAGGCTTCTGATTTTCTCAATATTTTTCTGCTTAGATACACCTGAAAGATAAAACAAGCTTTATTGATAGAGGATTATTATGCAATGATTCTGAACTGTGAGTGACAGAACTTGGAGAGCAGCATTATCAAGCAAGATCTCATGGAGAAAGGAGTATGATAACTCTGTTTCCATGTCCCTAACCCCATGGTTTTTTATACAGCCTCCTGAAAGTTATGGTTGAGAAACACTTCAATTACCCCAGTAAATAAGGAATACTAAAATAATGCTCACTATCATTGTTCTTATTGCATTTGTTTGAAAAGTTCTAACCTATGCACCAAGAAAAGAAAAATAAGTATAAATCTTAGTAAAGAATAAAGATTCTTGGAAAACCCATGAACTAAAAACGAAACATACCACTCAGATTAATACAAAGACCTTTAACAGAAGATCAGTTATAATATGAGAAAATAGATTTCTTAGGTACCAGAACAAAGTGTAGTGGAAAGAGATACCATTCACAAGAGCAGGAAAAATTTTAAAAGATTAGAAATAATATAAGAATAATTTTGCAGGCCTTATATATGAATAAAACTACAAAACTTTACTGAAGAGCATAAAAGAAGCTCTGAATAAATGGAATAGCAATCGTGTTCCTAGATGGGAAGATTCAATAGGAAAAGAGCCAACTTAAAAAAAATTAATCTGTAAGTTTAAATAGCTCAAATTAAAATATGAAATAGAGGGCTCTCTTTCTGAAACTTGACCAAATTATTTCACAATTCAGCTGGAAGAATATATATAGTTGGATACTAGGAAAATTTTGAAAAATATGAATGACAAAGATGAACTTTCATTTCCAAACATTAATAAGTATAATATCATAATAGTTTCAGTGGTTTGGTTCTTATGCCATAATGCATGGACTGACCGAATAGAATCTTAGAAATATACCCAGGTAAGTAGAATAACTTAGTCTATAGTAAAGATGATTTTTCTAATCATTGAGTAATTAGATGGATTTTTCAATAAATAGTACAGTGTTAAATGTTGGGATATCTGCCATCTTTTTTGAGAAAAAAATGGCAAGTTTCTATTGCATATTATGTTTTTTTCTTACACCATTTCTTGATCTAAATATCTGAGAAGGTATGTATGGTGTTATGATATATATTGTTTTTCATTCATGGTGTCTGGCTCATAACTCTAATAGTTGCAGTCTTTGGTTATGACGTTGGGTGTGTTAGGTCCCTGACCCTCTCCTGCCCTCCTTTCACTCTGAAGTTCCCCTGCCTTTCTGATTGCCCATGAGAGGGTCCCACCCTATGCCCTGGGGGGAAGGAATGTTGATGTAATGAAACCTCTGTTAAAATCCAAGAGGAAGGATTCGGTGAGCTTCTGAATAGCTGCACACATGGAGGTTACTGGACGGTGGCATGCCCAGGGAGGGCATGGAAGCTCCACGCCCCTTCCTCTATACCTCGCCCTAGACATATTTCATCTGTATCCTTTGCAATATTCTTTATAATAACCTGGTAACTATGTTTCCTGAGTTCTGTGAGGTGCTCCAGCAAATTAATCCAACCCAAAGAGAAAGTTGTGGGAACCCCAACTTGAAACTGGTTGGTCAGAAGTTCCAGAGGCTCAGACTAGCGACGTGTATGTATGTGTGTGTGGGTGGAGAGGCAACTGTGGGGGACCAACCCCTTAATCTGTGGGAACTGGAACTATCTCCAAATAGTGTCAGAACTGAATTGGAGGATACCTGGCTGGTGTCTGCTGCTTGGTGGTGGGGAGAGATGACCACACATTTAATCACAGATGTTTTCTTCTGTGTTGATAATTGTTGAGGTGTGAAAACAGAGGAAAAACACGGGTTGAGGAGAGTTTTTCCTACACAGCATGAAACTGCTGATTTGCTTTGATGAGGACAGAGGCATAGAACTATGTCTATGGAAAGAGTCTGTCAGTGGTGGCAGAAGGGACCCACTGAGAAAATCAGACTTGTTCTTTCTGGATGAACTGTCATTTTTATTCTAGTTTTACGAATGATGCTGAATAGTATTGGTACCCTGACTGATGCTGCCTGTAATTAGTGATTTCCAAATACTGGTGTTGGCTATGAGAGAATATTTACTCTGCGGCAATATGAAAAAGTTAGGAAAAATAGAGTGTTTGTCATGACGCAAATCTTGTCCAATATAAAAAATTATCATTTCTCAGGATGTGAGTAGGCATTTCTCAAAAGAAGACATACGAGGCCAGGCATGGTGGCTCACGCCTGTAATCCCAGCACTTTGGGAGGCCGAGGCAGGCAGATCACCTGAGGTTGAGAGTTTGAGACCAGCCTGACCCACGTGGAGAAACCTCGTGTCTACTAAAACTACAAAATTAACTGGGCATGGTGGTGCATGCATGTAATCCCATCTACTTGGGAGGCAAGAGAATAGCTTGAACCCGGGAGGTGTAGGTTGTGATGAGCCAGATTGTGCCATTGCACTCTAGCCTGTGCAAAAAGAGCAAAACTCCGTCTCAAAAAAAAAAAAAAAAAAAAGACATGAATGGCCAATAGATATTTGAAAAATGCTCAGCATCATGAATCATCAAATAAATTAAAATTAAAATCACAGTGAGATATCACCTCACATCTGTTAGAATGGCTATTACCAAAAAGAGGAAATGTAACAAGTATTGGTGAGGCTATGGAGAAAAGCAAACCTTGGTGCACTGTTGGTGGATATGTAAATTAGTACAGCTACTATGTAAAACAGTATAGAGGTTCCTCAGAAAATTAAAAACAGAACCATCATATGATCCAGCAATCCCACTACTGGATATATAACCAAAGGATATGAAATAAGTATGTTGAAGAGATATCTGCACTTCCATGTTCATTGCAGCATTAGTCACTGTAGCCAAGAGATGGAATCAACCTAAGTGTCCATCAATGGCTGAATGAATTTTTAAAATGTGGTATATGTACACAATGGAATGCTATTCAGCTTTGAGAAGAAGTAAATCCTATCCTTTCTGACAATATGAATGAACCTTAAAAATACTATGTGATATGAAATAAGCCAGCCACAGAAAACAAATACCAAATTGATCTCTAATGTGGAAATTAAAAAAGAACTCAGAAAAAGTAGATGGTGATTATCAGAGCCTGAAGGGTGGGAGGATTGGAGAGATGTTGGTCAAAGAACACAAAATTTCAGTTAGACAGGACCAATAAGCTTAAGAGATCTATGTACAGTATGTGTGCATATACATTATGGTGACTATAGTCAATAATAACATATCCTTAAAAATTACTATAAGAATAGATGTATGTGTTCTTACCACAAAAATGATAAGGATGTGAGGTGCCTATGTTAAGTAGCCTGATTTAGCCATTACACAATGTGTGCATATATCAAAACATCATGTATACCATAAATACATAAGATTTTTACTTGTCAATTAAATTCTTTTTCTGAGATTTTATTCATCTTAGAGACTGGCAATAAAAATATTGGTCTGTGGGCTGGGCGTGGTGGCTCACGCCTGTAATCCCATCACTCTGGGAGGCCAAGAAGGGCGGATCACGAGGTCAAGAGATAGAGACCATCCTGGCCAACATGGTGAAACCCCGTCTCTACTAAAAATACAAAAAAGATTAGCCAGGCATGGTGGCACATGTGGTCCCAGCTACTTGGGAGGCTGAGGTGGAAGAATCACTTGAATCCAGGAGGCGGAGGTTGCAGTGAGCCGAGATTGTGCCACTTCACTCCTGCCTGGTGACAGAGCAAGACTCTGTCTCAAAAAAAAAAAAAAAAAAAAAAAAAAAAAATTCTTCTGTGAAATGATAGATTTAGTATTTGGTGGTTTTTCTTTATTATTAAATATGAATGTATATACTAAGATGGAAAATTAAAAAGCTGAAAACTTGGCATCAGTTCCTCCAACCTCATGGTTTTTTATTTTAGTGGCACACATATACACACAGCTCCTAAGTCTGTGTAACACAGTGCGGTACTAGCTATACTGAGTTTGTATGGGTCAGAGAATCAAGTCATCTTAGAATTTTTTGGATTTTAGCCACTAAGCACAATCTCTCTATGTCATCTTTCCAGCAGCTACTACAAAGGACATCCCGTTACTTATTGAATAGGAGGCTCATTATTTCTCACAAAACATCCTTTGCCATTTCTAGACATTTTCAGTGGGGGAAATTTTCTTGTGGGACAGCAAAAAACATGACTTCTTTCTTTGCCAAGAGACAGTCCTTCACTATTTAAAAGCAACAGCCATATCCTGCCAAAGTCTCATCTCTATGTAATATCATATCCTCTTATTTCTTTCTACCAGTTACCATCTGCTAGTACCAGTGCCTGTGGATCAAACACTAGCAACCTTGGATCATTTGGAAATCACATCATATAGTTTTGTCTATCAAGCTTATAGTTAATTAAAATAGCTTAAGCTTATTTTTTCCCCCTCGGTGACTATTTAGCTAGGTATTCCCCATGTCTACCTATGAGTAGTTGACTTTTTGAATCTTTGAAAAGTTTACATTTATCCCTGTCAGGTTGATACATTTATCCCTGTCAGGTTGATACCCATCTGTATTTCATTCAGTCATCTGGCTACCCTCCCAACTTTTTGTCATCCACATATTTCGATGAACATGCTCTCTGTGTGTTTAAGATGCTGGAAAAAATATCAAATAGGTTAGGGCAAAGCACAGAGCCCTACTGCTAAGAATGACCACAAAATTTAATGTCTTTTTAAATGATGGTCCCAATCACAAATACTCTGTTCTGTTATCTTCACTTACTGGTACAAAACAAAAGTCGAGGGGCTATAGCCTTCCATTACAGATTTTTATCTGCTAGTCATTATCACTATCAATAAAGATGTTTAACCAGCTATTGAGCAAATTCCCACTGTTTCTAGATTGCAGACATATCACAGGATACTTTGTTACGCACTTGACTGAAAATAAGGTCAACTTGTTCTACTGATAACTAAAAAAAAAAAAAAATACATGAAATTTATTTGGTAAGATTTGCCTTTGTGGGACTTGGCCATTATTACTTATTTTCTCAACTTTCAAAATCATTAATTTAATAATCAATTATTCCTTTACTAGTGGTTGATTAGCTTCTAGTTTCTAGATCTGCCCACTGCCTTTTTATAAAACCAGCACAACCTCATTTGTTTCATATGCATTTATTTACTCAAAAAATATTTATTGTGTGCCTGTTATATGTCAGGCACTGTTCTTGGTTATAAAATACAAGGGTTATCATTGTATCCCTGCATTTTATCATTAAGCACTTTTCATTTTTATTTTTTTCATGATTTCTTAAAAAATACTGGCAAGTAGTTCCATCCACATATTCTCCATGGCCTGGAGGCTTTGCATCACTGACTCTGGTTGGCAGCTTTGATTCTTCCGGCATCATAGCTTTATAGTTTTTTTCCCCCTCCACCTTCTAACTCTTTTCATCCTTTCTTATTTCTCTCTCATTTTATTCTCCCTATACTTTTTTTCTTCCTTAACCCCTTTCAGACTTGCAAACTACCTTCCCAATATTTGGGAACAGGGCTAATCAGTTGACATTGCTGGAGTTGGCAAGGGATCTCTGAGGATTGCATACTTGCTGGAAATGGAGATGGAGTGGGGCTGGGATTAAATATTGGAAGTCTCAGGCACCATCTATTATTTATTTATTGTTCAATTGGTCAAAAAGGGACAGGAGAAAGAGAATGAAAACTGTCTTGTAAATGGATAGGGCCAAAGCTGATGAAGCCAGAATAATCTCTCTCCATTAATTCTTAGCATAGTTAGCCATCTCCCTTGGTTCTCTGCAACTCACACTCTTTAAATAACAATTAATAGGATAAACATTTTCCTCCCTGTAGTGGTATGCAGTAAAGAATAATAGTAATTTACAATACTTTTATCCAAGCCATTAACTCTCCAGGATTTCCAGCATGAAAAGGCAATTATTATTTAAGTGGGAACTCTCAGGGCACTGGTGCAAGAGGTGGGTGTTTCATCCTCACATGCTTCTGCCTTAGCTGAGATGAATTTTTGTTTGTTCCATAACCTCAGTCTGGCACATTGAACAGATTATATTAGGGCTGACTCTACTTTTAGCTCTGGTTGCTTCATGATGACAGTCACATGCTTACAGTGAAGATTTTGGAACGAATGGCTCGTTTTGTCTGGGTTTCACCAATGTTTGCAATTTTCTGAAAAGGAAAAGTATGCTGCTTTTTTCTAGAAGGTGTTTTGGTTTTTGGTTTTACTCCCAAATCCTCAACCTTCCCACTGGAGTAGAATCCATATCTGTAGCCCTGTACTGTATACACACAGACACACCCCAGAGCTGTTGGGCCTGGCGAATACCATTAATAATGCAACCAAGTCTGGGTGCTTTTTAAAAGTCTATTTCTTGCTTATAAATAAATGGTAATTTGTTTAAAAGCATCATTACACACAGTGTTCAGTCGGATCCCATGCATTCGATTATTTTAAATAAATGGACCATAAATGGAACAAGTTCTTTCTAATTTACAAATGATAGGAAACATTTTTCAAGAAAAAAAAAAAGAAAAAAGTAAAAAATTTGTTCTTAACTACATCTCATTAATGTAGAACTGTTCAATGACCTGTAAAGATTAAAGAATTAGTGAATTGGTGGAATTATCAGAATGAAAAATCTGTATAATTTTTGTTTCAATTTAAAAATCTACTAAACAGTCTAGCGACTTTAGTCTCGGATATTACTTTTTAATATCAGTTCCTACAAATGCATTGGCATCACAGTTGCAAATGAGCTGAATGGAAAGCAACAAATAGTGTATTTAAATTCACGGCACAACAGAGGAGCTAAGTGAGAAGGAGGGATGCTGTAGGGGGAGGGATGGGTTATTTTTCTTTTCCCCAGTAAAACAACTGAAGACATTTAATTAAGTGACCACTCTGCTAAGTGGAGCAAAAATTAATATACATAAATGCATTTATGTCCAAGCAATGGTGCATAATTAAGAAGTCAGCTTTGAATAGAGAACCAGAGATGGAGCTATTTAACCAACATTGCCAGAACATCTTCCTAAAATTGTTCCAGTGATCATAAACAGGAAGAAGGACAGCAGAAAGGGAGTGAAGAAAGTCTTGCACATTGATTAGTACCCAAAAGATGTGGCCATCCTAGCTGATAAGAGTCTGTTCATAAAGGAAGGTTGGCTTAAGGGTCCCCTTTGTTTTCTTCCAGGATCTGTCCACTCCAACCTCCACCTCGTGGTCACTCATACCTATCTGCAAGGGACGTCTCTCTTTTGAAATCTCCTCACCAGTCCCTGTCTGCTTTGGACCAATGTAAATGTAATTTTGAAATCTTTTCTGCTGGATGATAATCCTTTCAAAGTGATAAATTATCTCTCTCAGTAACCATCATCATACTAAGCTCAGGGTAGAAGCACAATGAGTGTTTTCAATCTGGGATTCCAGGCATCCTCAAAGACTTGGTGGAGGCAGTTTGTGCTAGGGCTCTAGCTGACTGCCTAGAAAAGAAGGCAGTCTACTCTGTTTTATGCCTTTCACCTCTTCTTTTTTTACCTGGACTGGATATATTCTATTGCCTCTTGATCTACTCACCTCACCCTCGACTCTGCCCTGTTCTCTGGGGGTCAGGCTCATTGAAACTGCAACAGATTCCTTGCTTCTGGATGCAGGGATGAAGTCAAGAGGAGAGTGGGGTCAGGGTATTTATTCCCTGATCCTCCCTTCTGGATGGAGGTAGGTGGGCTGCTTTTCATAGCCCTTCTCAAAAGACTGCTCCATGGAGCTATGCTTTTTGATTAATCACTGCTTTTTTTTTATGGCCTAGAGAGGATAGTGGCTCTCAGCTGTTATCAGGTCTAGAGTGCTGCACTAGCTTTTTTCCTTAAACCTTGCCCACATCCTTAAAAGTAGTTCTTTCGTTAAATCCTCCTTTGACTACCAGTTGGAATGTGCTGTCCCTTAGCTTCTAGGTCCCTGACTGATGCCACTCTTTCAAGTCATGCCCTTTGGTCATTTTTCTCCAGTTTTACCAACCATAAGTATGCTTAAAAAGGACATTCCCTGAACCCTGAATGCACAGGTCTCCTGGGAAGGCACATTGGGTCTCATGGGAACAGTCAAATGGGCCCACAAGTCACTTGGGCTTGTCCATTTTGGGACAATAAAAACGTGTTAACTAATAGCGTGGAGAGACAGAAGTTTTCACATCTGCTTGTCTTCAGTGGAGATAGGCAATCCCTGAGTTTTTGGAGTTATGAGGCTGGAACACAGGTGCCTGAGTTTGGAGACCTAATCGGCTAGTGGGCTATACAAGTAGGGCAAGTGATAATAACTCCCATCTTAATGACCCTATAAAGCACTTTTATTAGCGTTGTTTTCTCACAATTGCTCAATGAATTATCTAGTGCAATTATTCTCAACTGCGGTGACTTTGTCCCCAAAGGAACAAGTGACCATGTGTAGACTATTTTTATTGCCACAATCTGAGTGGTATACTACTGGTATCCAGTGGGTAGAGGCTAAGGATGATGCCAAACATTCTACAATGCATTGAGAAATTCCCTGCAATAACAAATTATTTGGCCCCAAATATAAATAAGGCAAAGGTTGAGAAATCCTTAACAGTGTTTTGTTTCTGCTTGAGGGATTAGAAGAAACCTGTGGGAATATGTTTTGGAATTGATCTGTAAGGTTCAGTGACTCCGAGTATTCTGGGTGAAAATTTCTCTAAGGAACACCAAAATTAGCGTAGCCAGAGCAGGAGGCCAAGGAAGTGGCCCTGAGCATCAGACCTCAGAGATGAGGCTCCTGAGCACCAAGTGTCAATGCTACCGGAGCCATATTGGTGTGAGGGCCAAAACTTAGAGCTCATGCTAAAACCTGCTGTTCTGTTTTTACCATACTCCCTGGCCTCTGTGCCCTATCACCCTCAAATTTGTACTTGTGTATGTATGTATTTCAGATGAGAGTATTTGGATTTGATAAGGAGAAAGGAGACATTATGTCTGTTTCTTGAGGCCAACTGCCATTTACACTTTGGACACATGGAATGGGAGTGTCTTGCTGAACATTTCGTATATCCTTTCTCATGGGGATTCTGAAGCAGGATTGGTCTCCTGTTGTGGTGTTTCTGGAAATGTAGATACTGTGCACATAGTCCCCAGATGATAATGATTCTCTGCATCTTCATCTCATTACTTGTCCATTGTCAAAGACAAAACTAAACCTGAGACAAATTTAACCAAAACTATTTATTTATTTATTAAAATTGTACTTTAGGTTCTGGGGTACATGTGCAGATCATGCAGGCTTGTTGCATAGGTACACACATGGCAATGTGGTTTGCAGCCTCCATCCCTCTGTCACCTATATCTGGCATTTCTCCACATGTTATCCCTCCTTCACCTCTCCACTCCCATACTGTCCCTCCCTTGGTCCCCCCCAACAGACCCCAGTGTGTGATGCTCCCCTCCCTGTGTCCATGTGTTCTCATTGTTCAACACCTGCCTATGGGTGAGAACATATGGTGTTTGATTTTCTCTTCTTGTGTCAATTTGCTGAGAATTATGGTTTCCAGATTTATTCATCTCCCCCACAAATGACACAAACTCATCATTTTTTATGGCTGCATAGTATTCCATGGTGTATATGTGCCACATTTTCCCTGTCCAGTCTATCATCAATGGGCATTTGGGTTGGTTCCAGGTCTTTGCTATTGTAAACAGTGCCTCTATGATCATACGTGTGCATGTTTCTTTATAATAGAATGATTTATAATCCTTTGGGTATATACCAAGTAATGGGACTGCTGGGTCAAATGGAATTTCTATTTCTAGGTCCTTGTGGAAGCGCCACACTATCTTCCCCAATGGTTGAACTAATTTACATTCCCACCAACAGTGTAAAAGTGTTCCTATTTCTCCACATCCTCTCCAGCATCTGTTGTCTCCAGATTTTTTAATGATCGCCATTCTAAGTGGCATGAGGTGGTATCTCAATGTGGTTTTGATTTGCATTTCTCTGATAATAGTGATGATGAGCATTTTTTCATATGTTTGTTGGCCTCATATATGTCTTCTTTTGAAAAGTGTGTGTTCATATCGTTTGCCCACTTTTGAATGGGTTTGTTTGTTTTCTTCTTGTAAATCTGTTTTAGTTCTTTGTAGATTCTGGGTATTAGTCCTTTGTCTGATGGGTAGATTGCAAAATTTTTTTCCCATTCTATTGGTTGCCAGTTCACTCTAATGATTGTTTCTTTTGCTGTACAGAGCTCCGGAGTTTAATTAGGTCCCATTTGTCTAATTTGGCTTTTGTTGCCAATACTTTTGGTGTTTTAGTCATGAAGTCCTTGCCTATGCCTATGTCCTGAATGGTTTTGCCTAGGTTTTCTTCTAGGGTTTTTATGGTGTTAGGTCTTATGTTGAAGTCTTTAATCCATCTGGAGTTAATTTTAGTGTAAGGCGTCAGGAAGGGGTCCAGTTTCTGCTTTCTGCACACTGCTAACCAGTTTTCCCAACACCATTTATTAAAAGGGAATCCTTTCCCCATTGCTTGTTTTTGTCAGGTTTGTCAAAGATCAGATGGTCATAGATGTGTAGCATTGCCACTGTTCTGTTCCATTGGTCTATATCTCTGTTTTGGTACCAGTACCATGCTGTTTTGATTAATGTAGCCTTGTGGTATAGTTTGAAATGAGGTAGCATGATGCCTCTGGCTTTGTTCTTTTTGCTTAGGTTTATCTTTGCTATGCAGGCTCTTTTCTGGTTCGAAGTTTAAGGTGGATTTTACAGTTCTGTGAAGAAGGTCATTGGTAGCTTGATGGAGATAGTGTTGAATCTATAAATTACTTTGGGCACTATGGCCATTTTCATGATATTGATTCTTCCTAACCATGAGCATGGAATATTTCTCCATCTGTTTGTGTCCTTTCTTATTTCCTTGAGCAGTGGTTTGTAGTTCTCCTTGAAGAGGTCCTTTACATCCTTTGTTAGTTGTATTCCTAGGTGTTTTATTCTTTTTGTAGCAATTGTGAATGGGAGTTTGCTCATGATTTGGCTCTCTGTTAGTCTGTTATTGGTGTATAGAAATGCTTGTGATTTCTGCACATTGATTTTGTATCCTGAGACTTCGCTGAAGTTGCTTATCAGTTTAAGGAGATTTTGGGCTGAGATGATAGGGTCTTCTAAATACACAATCACGTCGTCTGCAAATAGAGACAATTTGACTTCCTCTTTTCCTAATCGAATACTCTTTATTTTTTTTTTTTCTTGCCTAATTGCTCTGGCTAGAACTTCCAATATTATATTGAATAGGAGTGGTGAGAGAGGGCATCCTTGTCTAGTGCCAGATTTCAAAGGGAATGCTTCCAGTTTTTGCCCATTCAGTATGATATTGGCTGTAGGTTTGTCAAAAATAACTTATAGTCTTGAGATATGTTCCTTCAATACCTAGTTTATTGAGAGTTTTTAGCATAAAGGACCGTTGAATTTTGTCAAAGGCCTTCTCTGCATCTATTGAGAGAATCATGTGGTTTTTGTGTTTGTTTCTGTTTATGTGGTGGATTACGTTTATAGACTTGCGTATGTTGAACCAGCCTTGTATCCCTGGAATGAAGCCTATTTGATCATGATGGATAAACTTTTTGATGTGCTGTTGCAATCGGTTTGCCAGTATTTTATTGAAGATTTTTGTGTCTATGTTCGTCATGGATATTGGCCTGAAGTTTTCTTTTTTTGTTGAATCTCTGCCGGGTTTTGGTATCAGGATGATGTTGGTCTCAAAATGATTTGGGAAGGATTCCCTCTTTTTGTATTGTTTGGAATAGTTTCAGAAGGAATGGTACCAGCTCCTGTTTGTACATCTGGTAGAATTCAGCTGCGAACCTGTCTGGACCTGGGCTTTTTTGGTTGGTAGGCTATTAATTGCTGCCTCAACTTCAGCCTTTGTTACTGGTCTATTCAAGGTTTCAACTTCTTCCTGATTTAGACTTGGGAAGGTGCATGTGTCCAGGAATTTATACATTTCTTCCAAGTTTACTGGTTTATGTGCATAGAGTTGTTTGTAGTAACTTCTGATGGTAGTTTGTATTTCTGTGGAATCAGTGGTGATATCCCCTTTATTGTTTTTTATTGCATCTATTTGATTCTTCTCCCTTTTCTTTTTTATTAATCTGGCTAGTGGTCTATTTTGTTGATCTTTTCAAAAAAACAGCTCCTGGATTTATTGATTATTTGAAGGGTTTTTTGTGTCTCTATCTCCTTCAGTTCTGCTCTGATCTTAGTTATTTCTTGTTGTCTGCTAAATTTTGAGTTTCTTTGATCTTGCTCCTCTAGCTCTTTCAATTTTGATGATAGGGTGTCGATTTTAGATCTTTCCTTTCTTCTCATGTGGGCATTTATTGCTATAAGTTTTCCTCTAGCCACTGCTGTAAATATGTCCCAGAGATTCTGGTACATTGTGTCTTCATTCTTCTTGGTTTCAAAGAATATTTTTATTTCTTCCTTCATTTAATTGTTTATCCAGTTGACATTCAGGATCCAATTGTTCAGTTTCCATGAAGCTGTGCAGTTCTGAGTTAGTTTCCTAATTCTGAGTTCTAATTTGATTGCCCTGTGGTCTGAGAAACTGTTATGATTTCCATTCTTTTGCATTTGCTGAAGAGTGATTTACTTCCAATTACGTGGTCAGTTTTAGAGTAGGTATGATGTGGTGCTGAGAAGAATGTATATTCTGTGGATTTGAGGTGGAGATTTCTGTAGATGTCTATTAGGTCTGCTTGTTACATATCTGAGTTCAAGTCCTGGATATCCTAGTTAATTTTCTGTCTCGTTGATCTGTCTAATATTGACAGTGGAGTGTTGAAGTCTCCCACTATTATTGTATAGGAGTCTAAGTCTCTTTGTAGGTCATTAAGAACTTGCTTTATGTATCTGGGTGCTCCTGTATTGGGTGTGTATATATTTGGAATCATTAGCTCTTCTTGTTGCATTGATCCTTTTACCATTATGTAATACCCTTCTTTGCCTCTTTTGATCTTTGTTTGTTTAAAGTCCATTTTATTAGAGACTAGGATTGCAACTCCTGCTTTTTTTGCTCTCCATTTGCTTGATAAATCTTCCTGCATCCCTTTATTTTGAGCCTATGTGTGTCCTTGCACATGAGATGGGTTTCCTGAATACAGCACACTGATGGATCTTGACTTTTTATCCAATTTGCCAGTCTGTGTCTTTTGATTGGGGCATTTAACACATTTACATTTGAAGTTAATATTGTTATGTGTGAATTTGATCCTGCCATTTTGATGCTAGCTGGATGTTTTGCCTGTTAGTTGATGCATATTTTTCATTGTGTCGATGGTCTTTACTATTTCGTATGTTTTTGGAGTGGCTGGTACTTGTTCCTTTCTATGTTTAGTGCTGCTTTCAGGAGCTCTTGTAAAGCATGCCTGGTGGTGACGAAATCTCTCAGCAATTGCTTGTTTGTAAAGTATTTTATTTCTCCTTCGCTTATGAAGCTTAGTTTGGCTGGATATGAAATTCTAGGTTGAAAGTTCTTTTCTTTAAGGATGTTGAATATTGGCCCCCACTCTCTTCTGGCTTGTAGGGTTTCTGTGGTGAGATCTGCTGTGAGTCTGATGGGCTTCCCTTTGTGGGTAACCTGACCTTTCTCTGTGGCTGCCCTTAGCATTTTTTCCTTCATTTCAACCCTGGTGGATCTGACGATTATGTGCCTTGGGGTTGCTCTTCTTGAGGAATATCTTTGTGGTGTTCTCTGTATTTCCTGGACTTGAATGGTGGCCTGGCTTGCTAGGTTGGGAAGTTCTCCTGTATAATATCCTAAGGAGTGTTTTCCAGCTTGGATTCATTCTCTCCGGCACATTCAGGTACACCTATCAAATGTAGATTAGGTCTTCTTCACATAATCCCATATTTCTTGGAGGCTTTGTTCATTTCTTTTCACTCTTTTTTCTCTATTCTTGCCTTCTCATTTTATTTCATTGAGTTGATCTTCAATCTCTGATATCCTTTCTTCTGCTTGGTCAATTCGGCTATTTGAAACTTGTGTATGCTTTGTAAAGTTCTCATGCTGTGTTTTTCAGCTCCATCAAGTTGTTTATATTCTTCTCTAAGCTGTTTATTCTAGTTAGCATCTCATCTAATCTTTTTTCTAGGTTCTTAGTTTCTTTGCATTGGGTTAGCACATGTTCTTTTAGCTCTGAGAAGTTTCTTATTATCCACCTTCTGAAGCCTGTTTCTGTCAATTCATGAGATTCATTCTCTATCCATCTTTGATCCCTAGCTGGTGAGGAGTTGTGATCCTTTGGAGGAAGAGAGGCGTTCTGGTTTTTGGTGTTTTCATCCTTTTTGCACTGGTTTCTTCCCGTCTTAGTGGCTTTATCTACCTGTGGTCTTTGTAGTTGGTGACTTTCGGATGGGGTCTCTGAGTGGACGTCCTTTTTGTTGATGATGAAGTTATTTCTTTCTGTTTCTTAGTTTTCCTTCTAACAGTCAGGCCCCTCTGCTACAGGACTGCTTGGAGGTCCACTCCAGATCCTGCTTGCCTGGGGGATCACCCGCAGGGGCTGCAGAATAGTAAGGGTTGCTGCCGGTTTTTTCTTCTGTTATCTTTGTCCCAGAAAGGTACCTGTCAGATGTTGGCCTGAGCTCTCCTTTATGAGGCGTCTCTTTGGGTATGTGGGGGTTGGGGAGCTGCTTGAGGAGACAGTCTGTCCCTTATAGGAGCTCAAGTGCTGTGCTGGGAGCTCCGTTGTTCCGTGCAGAACAGCTGGGCAGGTACTTTTAAGTCTGCTGCAGTAGTTCTCATAACCATGTCTTTTCCCAGGTGCTCTGTCCTGGGAAGGTTGGCTTTATTTATAAGTTCCTGTCATGCTGCTGCCTTTTTTCATAGATGCCCTGCCCCACAGGGGAGTAGTCTAATCACAGTCTGCCAGCAGAGGTGTTGCTGAGCTGCCACAGGCTCTGCCCAGCTGCTGTGTGAACTGCCTTGGTAGTGGCAGACTGCCTTGGTAGTGGTGGTCACCCTTCCCCTGACTGAGCTGCACTGTCCTGGGTCCAGCTGTGCTTGCTGTGAAACTCTCAATCCAAAGCATTTCAGATTGCTTGTTTTGTGGGAGTGGTACCTGCCGAGCCAGATCGCCTGGCTCCCTATCTCTGCCTCCTTCCCTTTCAGTTGAATGGGTGGCTCTGTCTCCCCTGGCATTTCAGGCACCAGTTGAAATGGCTGCCCAGATTTGTGTCAGTTTCTGTGCAACAACCTGACACCAGCTGAAACCGCTGTGCTGAAAACTCATGGTGCTTTTTGGCCCGGGAATCTCCTGGTCTGGGCAGTGAAAATTTGTTTGGAAATGCCAGTGGGCACTCACCCTCTGTGTTGTTCTTGCTGGGAACCGCGCTCTGGAGCTGTTCCTATCTGGGCATCTTGGATCCTCCCCCAAGGCTCTTTATTCTTAAACTTGCAACAAGGAAATTCATATATGGTCACTTTCGTTTTAGCATAGAGTTAATGTTAGAAAAGCAAGTGTTACAGAGTTTAAAAAAAAAGACTGAAGTGGACTCTGATAGGCAAGAATTCTATTAAAATGAGATTTTTGGAAGCAGGGAAGACCTTTTAACTACTCTTCAGGTAGATTTAGTAGGTTGAAAGAGGGTGAGAAAACTATTTGGGGAGGTTTCAAAACAGGAAGTATTATTCAATGTTAGTGATGGGAGATTTTCTGTAGATGGCCACTTTCTGGAAGAAGTTGGGGATTAACAGGTGTTTCTTTGTGGCCACACTATCATGATAGTCCTTATGGGGGAGAGGGTTGCCATGAAACACAGTTTCTTACCATGTAGGTGGGTCTGACAGCTTCCTTGGGAATTGTAAAGCCAGGCTTTCTCTCTTTTACATATGGAAGCTGTTTGTACTCTAGAAGTTGCTGGCTAGCTTCTGGCTGGTACATCCCCCATCCTCACCTCTGACTGTGGAAAGGGTCTGTTTTCTCAACTGAATATGATTTATTCTTCCCTTGATGACTCAGATGGTGCTATAAGGACTTCAATAGGTCATCATTAAAATCACTTATACCATCTTGTAAATGAACACTGTTTTAGGGAGGTTAGGTGATTTGGGGGAACCTATCGAGCAAGGGTGGTTTGTAAGGCAGATATGGCAGAACCGAGGAATGTAGAGAGCAGTTCAGATGCTCATCCACAAGGTTCAAGCTACATTCTTAAAAACACTGTAGGAAGCAGCAAGTTCAGCAGTTGAAAGAGTGAGTATTGAAGTCAGAAACATTTGGATTCAGATTTCTGTAACTCACTACTTCAGTAACCTTTGGCAAGTTTTCTAATCTTTTGGAGCCACATTTTCTAATCTAAAGAATAAGGATGGTAGTAACACCTACTTCTTAATATTGTAAGGAATAGCATACTGCCTGCCTAGAGTGTGTTTAGCATAGTGGTGGCTGTAACAGTTATTACTGATGGGTAGCGAGGAAGCTGGACAGCCAAGAGCCCGAAGTAACTGTGAGTTCAGATATCCCATGAAATGGGAGTAAGAACATGAAAGAGCCAGAGGATTGGGATTGAAAAAACCTGGGTTTTGCTAATTTGAGGTTTTTGAGGAGTGGGACCAGTAACAGACCATGTATTACAGCCATATGAGTGACTGACATGAAGGGAGTGGGGGTAAGGCTCATGGAAGACTAAAGGTAGCTAAGAGGGACAAGAGGCTCTGAAGTTATGGCTTTGCCTGGGAAATCCACCTGGACATTGGGGCCACTTATGTGATCCAGGAGACAAAGCAATTCATGTTAATGACAAGGAGGGACAGAAATCTAGTCTGATGGCATAAGCTCCAGTGCATGAACGGTTTTGTATGGAGGTTACAGAATTGTAACCTGCTATTCTGTTTTTACCATACTCCTTGGCCTCTGTGCAAAATCCTTCATATAGTTTAGAAGTGTTGACAAGAAGCGGGAGGAATGCTTAAATTACCTCCTGCTGTCACAGGTATGTGGAAGAAAGTCAGAACTTAAATGCCAAAGGTTATAGGGGAAGTGGTATTTTTCAAGGGAAGGACAAGTTTCAGTTAATATTAATACTTGCTACCGTCTTGTGTTTGTGTGCGCATGTATGCAGGCCTACTGTGTACTAGAAAGTTTACAGATACTACACTACAGTCATGAGGTAGGCACTTACATTTTCATTTTATACAAATGTAAAGAGCACGAATCAGAAAAGTTAGAATCCTTATCCTAAGTCACACAGTTAAGTAGAAGTCTCAAGACTGGAACATGAGACCATCCAACTGCCAAGCGCACCCACACATTTCCCACTCAAGTAGCTTATCTGCTCATTCCACAAAGAGAAGAGAATTTTGAGGAGAATGTGAAGATGTTGGTTTTTGTTAACCAGGTAATAGAAGTTTCAGATACACAGAAGAAAGGAATAAAGAGGAGGAAGACATTGGGAAATCTAGAAAAAAGAGAAGAATCAAAGATTCCTTGGGCTGACCTTGGCAGAAGAATCAGCAATTAAAGGGGCTGAGGAGAAGAAGTGTGACTGAGGCAATGAGTGGATGGGACTGATTTTGCCTCAGCATCCCAAATTTGCAAGACTTGTTTTGACATCATAGAAACTCTACCCCTTCAGTAGCAAAGATGGTGCTTTTGGGAGTTTCCTCAGTGTATCCCTGGCATCTGCCTGTCCCTGGAGAATTGTCAAGTACTCAAGCTCAAGAGATCAAGGAAGAGGCAGGGTCAAGTACTTGGAATGCATAGATTTGTAGGTTGGCCTGGTGGACGGTGGCAGTGGAGGAGTTGTCCGCAGATGCATGGCTTCGTCCAAGCACGCAAGGGCTTCCAGCATTCTTTGAAATCAGTCAGCGGTCTGCCTGTAATAATTGATGTGCCTAATCAGGGACTGGAGTCCAATGCCAATTGTTTCTTTTACTTTTTAATGGATTTGAACTCCATACCCGAGCTTAGAAAAATCAAAGCACTTCTGGAAGATATTTATTAGCGGCCAAATTATAAAAACACATAGCAAACCTTTAGTTTGCATTACAAGTGTTAATATATGCAGAGCCCCGTGAATAGCTCATCTTTCTGCCTCTCTTGTATCTTAAATTTTTCATTACAAATTTCCAGGGCTTCAAAGTAGACTCTCACAGCCGGCGCCTCTTTCTCCCTTGCATGACAAAGAGCTGTCAAAGACGGTTCCCGGGCTGGCTAGTTTCTTCCCCTTTTTTCTCTCATCTAAATGTCAAACAACTTAGCTTAAATAAAGCCCAGCATTCTTCGTCTGGTGCTTCTCAAAAGAAAAACACCACCACAGAAGGCATCTACAAAGGCCCTAATTAATGTTTCTCATTGATTTGGTTTTAGTGTGATGTATTTTATAAAAAAAATATGAATCCAGAAGGCACTCTCATTAAAATCATTAGCGCCTCAACATTGGCTGCAAACAGCCTGGTGCATGGTAGGGCTTAAGAACCCAGACTCATACAAACACACTGACACAGAACTCACACGTGCACTTGTACATGTATATGACATGCTTTCCAGATCATGTATAATGCACCTGGGTGTGTACCCATGCAGATTCATGTGCAAGATATGCACAAAATACCTGCATGCATATGCATACATTAATTACTGATGTACATGTGTACATACATGTGTCTGTTCACAGTGTGTATGTGCAAGCACAGCATACATACATCTGATTATCCATACATGCACAGAATACACACTGTAGTATATACTTACACATGCACATCCATACATGCACACTTAAACCTGTGAGCATGGCTGCTGACCATAACCCAATGAATATCCATGTATTGGACGAAGAAGGGAAGAGAACCAGCTCTTCTTTCTTAGAATTATGCTCATGAAAGAGATTAAGGAATACCAAGGCCAGTGGTTCTTCACATCACTACGTTTTCTTTTATTATTATTATTTTTTGGTTAGGCCTCCCAATACTATGTTCCAAAGCTATCAGGACATATCAGGGACATATATCTGTCCTCCTGCTATGACTTGAATTTTTTTTGGATGGGCTGAAATATTTTCTGGAGTTCTCTCTTCTGATTGGTCTCTTTGCTCCTCATTATGGGGATAGAAAAAGAAGAAGAGAGGGATTATAGATCTTGATAGGGCATGGAGATGAACTCCATGATCTGAAACTACTGAAGTTGAGATTTAGGCTCTTTAGATAGCAGATACTGCCCAGCGTGGTTTTGGGGTTGATGAAAGCCCTGCTGCTTCCTAGACACTTGTTGCTATCCCTTACATTTTGTTTCCTTTCCATAAATTAGATTTTGGCTAAACAAACTCTGTCTTCATCTCACATCTTATTTTTAAAGTACTCTTTTTATTCAGGGACGGCAATTTTGAAGGGGTTTCATGACCTATAGAGGGACCCTGAAAAAGGTCCCTCCTCAACTTCATCCCTAAGATCATACTCTCTGCTCTCCTTGTGACGTGTGTGGATCTTGATCAACTTGATAAAGGTGATCAAGATCATCTTGATTTCTGAACAGCCACTGGGGGTCTGAGGTTAACTCAAATGTTCTTCTCCCAAGGCTAGCCTGTTCAAGTTCAACAATGAGCCCTAGCCATTGCTAGTATCAAAAAACACATTTGCTCTCACATTAAAATGCTTTGCTGTTATTTCCTAGGAGTATATTTCTTTCAATGATTTTGCAAGGAGGGATTTACTGAACCAAGTTTATAGTTTATGTATTTTCAGAGCCCATGTGTCAAGATATTATCTCAACTCAAATGATACATGAAACTTGGATTAGATGTATATAACGTGGCAAATCCTCTGAAATAGTCAAAGACTCCACTTTTTACCTTGTCCTAGGGTTTTTTTCCTGAGCCCACAGGGAGTACAAACTTTTCTTTTAAGGGGACTCTCCTGTCCTTTCCTGGGGTGCAAGAGAGGCCGCCTTTGCCCCTTCACACATTGCATGCTCACATCTTCCCTATACAGGAGAAGTCGCTAACCCAAGTGTAGAAACCTTACATTTGGGGTCCATATTTTCCTATGGAAAGCACCTCTGTGTTAAAGATCAGGGCTCATGTAAATGCCCTCTTAACTTCTTGCCTTCTCTTAAGCTTTTTGGCTGTTCATCATCATGTGATGATTGTGGTATTAGTCAACCATTTCTCTCTTTTCACTGACTTAAGACATAAATGACTGGAGTCCCAAAGTTTTAAATTAGGAAAGCAGGAGAAAGATTTTGTTTAGCCTTAGTCTTAAGTTCTGTTTATCATCCACTTTTACCAATGTTAGGGCTTTAGATAGTGGTGTCCATTAATAATATGATCAATACTTTGCTTTCTGTTTGGTTTGACTAGTGACCATGGCATATCATCACTTGGAGCCCCAGAAGAGAGGAGGAATGAAGCCAATTTTAATCCATAGCATGTATAAACACAAGCAACATTCAATAGCAACACATTGAGGTAAAATAAGTAATGGCAACTTTAAGCATTGGAAAGAGCAAGGGTGGGCAGAGAAGGGGGGAGTTATGCACCAAAGCCTCTCTACCTAATTAAAGCACAGTCTTCATGTTTTGCCATTTGTCAGAACAAAGTAAATACTGGAATCTTAACACTTGCATCTTCTCGGCTAAATATCTTTCTGTGGCTATTGCTCCAATATTGAAAATACTTGTGTAAGTTCTAGTGCAAAACTGCCATTTGGAGTGATTTATGTGGAGACATAACCTGCTGCCTCCCTGAATTCATGCATTCACTATCACAGTTCATATCAATTTTGTTCTGGTCCCCCATTAGCAATGTTGTCAAAAAAAAAAATCACAGAAAAATAATGACCCCGCAAGCCAAGAAATTTAGATCCGGATATGAGCCGTAAATCTGTATTAATTTAATAGTTAAAGTGCGTTAATGCTTTGTAATATTTTTTCTTTATAGAGAACACAATAGTGAGGTCATCTGTAATAAAGATGTTAATCCTGAGCCACCTGCTAGTTTGTTTTGCCTCTTGGGGCAAGAGGACGTTAATGGATGAAATATGGCCTCGAGCTCCTTAAAATGGTGTTTTATGGCAACCTCTATGCAGGGCTATAAAACACTCACTCTGAGTGATAAAGAGTCTCAAGAAGGGATATACACTCCCCATCATGCCTGATCTGACATTAGCTTTGCTTAACTTATCACTCATCCACAGACACCCACTCGGCTGGGCAACAAAGGGAGACCAGGGTAGCCCCAGGACTCAGGGAAAAGGAGGTGAGTTGTCTGGCCTTTTGGACCAGTTTCTGAGACTTAGCCCCTAGAGGAGGTGTCCATTCTAGAATCTGTTGCCTATTTTTCTCCCCTGGCATTTTGATGAGAAAAGTGGTTCATTGTTCTATTATGGGTCTCCCGGCACATTTTGTCAAATACATAAGAAAAAAAAAATAAGTTATACTTACCCACTTATTTCCAAAAATACTTTCCATTTTATATATTTGCAGAACATCCTTCATTTAAATTTCTGTGGTCTCTTTTCAGAATAACAGAATAAGCCCATTTATAGCCTTCTTATTCCTCTTTTAATACCTATAATAATTTTCTTTCTTTCTTTTGTTGAAACAGGTCTTTTCAACTAACATGCAAAAACCTATTCAGATTATACCAATCTTCAGGTGGGAAAACTTCTCTGTCTCCCCAGGAATTGCAGAAATAGGGGGTACATTCCTCACTCTGGCATTCAAGGGTCTTGGACCATAGTCAAGCAGAATGAGGATGCAGAATGCTTACAGCTTATCAAAGCAGCAGGCATTGGAGGGAATAGCTCACATACCTGCCCCAGGCATACACATGGGGAGTCAGCCCCTGGTAATCTCCTTAAGAGAATGTGGGCTCTGGTTGGTCCAGGGAAGGGAGAGACAAAGCTGCCCAGAAGGTCATAGTCAATCAGCACTCAGAGGGTTTGTTACACAGCCTAGCTCCTCAGCAATGATCGGGTAGCCAGATAGGAGTACAGCTGTTAGGTAAAAAAGGGATGTCTACATATGAAGTTTCAGAAGGAAGGACAAGTGATTGACATGTCACTGGGGGAGACAGGCACAGGAGGTCCTCAAAACTAATGCTGACAGCAAAGTACAGAAAAATCACAGCTAGCTGATACCTTGGCAGGATGCTTCTCAATGTTGGTGGCCTCAGAGAGTGAAAATTAAACTAGGATTCCCCCACAGGAGACTGACAGCTTGAGGTTCACACATGAGTACAAGCATTCACACTACTTCTACCTCTTTTCTGGTTGGGACCAAGAACTAATACCTGTTCAGTGATTGTAGAAGAAAGATGCAGCCCACAGCTCCTGTGTGTACCTTTGGAATACCCAGGTTGGCCCAGGGTTGATGCAGATTACATATCTGTGGGCATATCCCCTCTGAATAACTGAGAGCTTGTATCTTAGCCACTAGACCAACTCACTGGATGTGAACAAGTGAGTAAATGCATAGATGGCAGAGGCTCTCCTTGTTTTAGTTCTCCCTACCTCAGATTTTAAGGTCCTGTCATCAGCTTAGTGGATAAACACTCCTTAATGAGTGTAAATACAGGCCAGTGTGGAGCACAGCTTCCCTCTCCACCTTTATTTTAGCTACTGTTTTTCTTCCCCTAATTGCTAAGCCCATCATAAATACTATCCCATTAATCCTGAAAATAATACTTTAATTAAGTTCCTATTGCTGTTCTTTTTTTTCTTTTTAATCAGTGATGAACTCCAAGGCTAGAGGTGAATGAACTTATCTAAGATCACAGGTCAATCAGTGGCAGAGTTAGGATTCAGTCTCAGGTCTGCATGATTCCAAAGTCTGTGGTCAGGACCACTTGCTGCAGCATCTCCACAACACCCATGACTTTAGTCTTATAGTAGTTGGTCAATACGTATTTGTTGAATGAAATAGTGCTGATGACAAAGTTACAGTCAGCACTGCCAATTAGTTCTCTCAGAGTCACTAGGTTAACACATCAATCAGGTGGGCTTCCATTCTCTTCCATGTTCCTCCTCCCCAGGTCTGACTCCCTTGTGTATCAGCCTTGAGGACCTAGAGGGCCTTGGAAGGCCAGTAGGAGGGATGTTGGTGCTCTTTCTGCTGCTTTTCTTTCTTGTTCCTTAAGCATCGCAGTCTCCAGTCACATTTGATTATTAAATTTAAATTTAATAAATTTCAGGTCAGCTCCCCGGTTGAAGAAGACATTTCATCATGATGGTTCTGTATAATCTTGCCGAGGGCCAGAGAGACATGGGGACACTGGGGTGCGCAGTGTCCACTTAATGAAATTGGCTTTCCTGTTAGCTACCAACTGGAGACTGATTTCTGCAGTCGTGGACTGCTGAGTTGGGGGAAAAAGTCCTATGGGAATGAATATTTACCGAGCACTACTTTACGTCAAATACTATGTTAAGCTCTTAGTTATTAACTTGATCCTCATCTTAAACCTAAGAAGTGAGTGTTTTGCCCTTATTTTATCAGGAGGAAACGTGTTGAGAGGGATTTAGTCACCCATGCAAGGTCGCTCACAGCAAATGAGCAGTAGAGGTCATCTGAGCCTAGATTTGACCATAAAGCACATGTGATATAAGGAAATTTGCAACAAGCAAGAAGGATTACTGAATGTATTCAATGGAAAACTATATCTTGTTTAGAACATATGCTTGAAATTTGTCTGATTTTAGCCTTTCCTTGTCCTTGAACTATTTTACAATGTAAACTGTAGATAAATGATAGCAATGCAAAATAATTCTTGTCTATAGAGATGTAAATAAATTCTGTCCAATGTAGGTTTAATTGATTCTCCCCCCTGCCCAGTTTCATATCTATTTATGAATTCATTTCAATATTTCTTTATATTAAATGTGTTGTTCTTTGATTTTGCCTTTGAACAGGTTGTAGCATCTTTTCCAATTTTTTTTACATGCTTTTATTTTATATCTTATCTTTATACTTATATGTGAGAGTCATGATTTTGCCTTTTTTAGAAAATTATCTTTTAATAGCCATGTGGTCAAAGGCAAGGTTCAGGATAAGGTGGCTGTGCAATAAGGCCAGTCCCTGCTTAGTTGGACTGTGTAAATCCAGAGCTGGACAAAGAAAACTAAGAGTCAAGAAGGCCCATCGTCTCCATTGTCCAAGCCAGGCTGGATAGCCTAGTTATTGATTAAAGGAATTGCATACCCCTGCTATTTATAAATTCAGGGCTCCAAAAAGAATGTTTGTTTTTCCTGCTTTTAATTATTGAACATGAGATACTAGTGTTGTTTTGCCAACAGCGGCACAATAGGTCCCTAATGAAACTCACTGAGCTACTAATAATTAAACCACCAAGCGGAAGTAACCAGTGCAGTGAGATATCAATTAACATTCTTCAATAAACTCTCTTTGTTTTGATTGTTTTAAAGGAAAGTGTTTTTGCTGTTATTTCTTCAAATTTATCACACAGAACTTCCACCTCTGGGGAAACTATGCTAAGGCCTGAGCTCTGAAATCAGAAATTCCTCAGTGCAAATCATTGTCCTTCCACTAACTGCAGGATGACTCTGGGCACTTATCTGAGTGAAATTTCTTGATATGGAAAGAGGAGCTAATAATAGTTACTTGGAAGAATTATTGTGCAGCTAAAGAGGGTGATGTATTAGGTTGGTGTAAATGTAATTGCGTTTTTTGCCTTTACTTTCAACAGCAATAAGTCTTAGAACCTAACTTGTCTTTAGCACACAGCAGAGGTTCAACACATTTTAGGTTTCCCCCTCTCTTTCTCCCTTTCTTAGTTCCTCCCTCCCTCTCTTTCTCCTTTCACTTTCTAATCTGTTTTTCATAAGCCTTGTAGTCTCATCAGAGAGTCCTATAAGTATCTTGAACTGCGCTCCTATACCTTCATCTTTTAAATTATAACTTCATCATGGTCTCTGCCAAAGGGATGGATCTTGACATTCATAAATGTATAATAGTACCCTAACAACAGATGATTGGTTCAGCACTAATCAGTTCAGGAAGTGGGTCAAGCCGATCAGATTCTTTATTGTAAGACTCTGTGCTAAGAGAAGGAAACAAATTAGTAGTGGAGTCTAACAGTAAAGCTAAGTGGTCACACAGGGTCAGGGTGAGAGCATGGTCATGGCAAGCTCATCTGTCCTTGTGAAGGGAGAATGAGAAGTGTCAAACCAGAAGAAGCCATGAAGCAGCAAGAAGCACATCCAAGCAGAGCTGAGTAACCACTGGAGAGAGAAAGTGAGAGAGAGAAAATTTGCAGATGAATTTCTTGCTCCCATTAAGCCTAATTATACTTCCTTCAAATGTCCATTTCTTAAAATAACAAAAAGTAAAAAGTACCTGATTAAGCAAACTGATCCCTCTGGTAATGGGGCAGGGAATGGTCATGAGAAAGGGGATTTTCTTAAAGAATATGAAGATTTTAAGATGACAGCACTCACAGTCACAGTTTTAAGGTGGTCCAGTGGACATGAAAGTGGGAGTGGCAAAGAGGCCCCAGACTTGGGATGTCAGAGGCCAGGCCTGGAGCAGAAGTGATGACTTTTGGGAGCTGACATGATGGGGCCATTTGTGCATTCTCTCTGGAGTGTGAGGGGTTGGGTGGAGAGGAAACTTCCCTTCACTATGGGATAGAAGGCTCATCTGGCACCTTTCTTGAGAAGACTGGAGAAAGACCGGCCAGTTTCCAGCTTTTAGTTACCTCTAAGCTCATTTCATTTTCAAGAATGTGCGAATCACCAACTGGAGGAAACAGTCTCTAAGTAAGAAAGAGAGGCATCTGGGAGGGAAAGGAGACACTGAGGAGATGGAAGGAGTCACAGTTTTCTTGGTTTGCAATTTGGGGCAGAGTACTTTCCTGGCCTGCTACTAAATTAAAGTAAATTAAATACTGTCAATTCTTTTCAATTTAACAAACCCTTACCTAAAATATGGAAGACACGATGCTAGATACAACAGGGAACACAGGGATGCTTCTGTCTTCAAGCAAGGATATGGCATGCTCATGAATAACTATAACAACAGTCAGAATATCGTGAGAATATAGCAATGGACACCAAAAAGTGATCTAGGAACTGAATTGAGAAGAAATTACCCCAAGCTGGGGAACTTCCTGGAGAAGGTGGATTGTAGATGACCCTTGAGTGATAGATAGTAATTTGACAGGTGTTAGTGGGCAGTTAAAGAGAAGAATTCCAGGAGGAAGAAACATCATGTGACAAAGTATAAAGGCAGAAAATGTGAGAATGGTTGGAATACAGGAGTGGTCCTTCTTTGGGTGGAGTAACCCAGTATAGACCATGATAAGCTGGAACTGAATGCTGAGTCTTCTTCTGTAGCATCAATGCTAGGAAGAAATATTTGTTTTGAGTTTGGCAGGTGTGATGGCAGTTTGGCAAGAGTCAACTTGTTTGGATTAAAGGATGAAAAGTATTCCTGGGTGTGTCTGTGAAGGTGTTGCCAAAGGAGATTAACATTTGAGTCAGAGGGCTGGGAAAGGCAGAACTATTCTTAATCTGAGTGGGTATCATCTAACCAGCTGCCAACACAGCCAGGATATAAAGCAGGCAGAAAAATGTGAAAAGGCTAGACTGGCTTAGCCTCCCAGCCTACATCTTTCTCCTGTGCTGATGCTTCCTGCCCTCAAACATCAAACTCCAAGTTCTTCAACTTTGGGACTCAGACTTGTTTCCTTGCTCCTCAGCTTACAGACAGCCTATTGTGGGACCTTGTGGTTGTGTGAGTTAATATTACTTAATAAACTCCCCTTTACTTGTATATCTATCCTATTAGTTTCGTCTCTCTAGAACACCCTGACTAATAAGATTTTGGTACCAGGAGTGGTTCTACAGGAACATAATATTAAGGATGGAGTTCCTTTGCTGGTTTGGGGGTTTCTGGAGTTGGCTATTTAATATGATTAGACTCAAAAATGCTAAGGACTCTACTTCTAATAGTATGGAAAACACTGATAGTCCTTGGTATCTTGGTATGAACTGTTTAGAGAGTTATACAAAATAAATGCATTTGACACTCCAGATTCACTGCTCGTGAGAGGCAAAGAGTTTAGTGACTATATATAATACTTTTGACTATATGTGGAGAACCAAGAAACATAATGAAGTTGGTTGGCTGCTCCTAAGTTCACTGGACAAAGTGATGAAAGGAAATGATGAACTTAAGGATTCTAACTCCTGAGCCTCAAATCTGCTATGATTGCAGGGTGTGCATGCACTTGGGGCAATGCTGACATGCCAGCCTTCTGTAGGCTTTGGGCACCAATGAGCATGGGAGGGAGGCCAAGGGGGTGGCGTGGCATGGGCCTGCAGGCATTCCTCCGTATGAACAGCTTGGGTGCCATGGATGACATGATTGTTGATGGCAGGAGGCGACAGGCTCCTGGGCAGAAATGGGAGGGTGTCTGGTGAAGACCCACCTACAAGCCAGAAATGGCCTGCCGGATGAGGGCTGGGCTGTCAGTTCTAGGTGGGGTCTGCAGTCTGGAGTGAGAACTTGTGTTTTTGCCAGGCCTGCCCATAGCCTCCCATGGACCAATCAGAACGTACTTCCTCCCTTCTGAAACCCGTAAAAACCCTGGACTCTGTCAGACTCACAAAGACATCCAGACTACCAGCTGTGGAGGGAGCTCGAGTCTCCTCTCTGCCAAGAGCTGGGCACTTGTCAGGGTGACCTGCTTGCAGAAAGGAGCTACTCACTCTGGGTCTCCTCTCCACTGAGAGTTGGACACTTGTTGGGACGATCTGCCTGCAGAAAGTAGCTACACACTTTGGTTCTCCTGAGAGCTGTTCTGTCACTCAATGAAGCTCTGCTCTGCCTTGCTTACCCTCCGGTTGTCCATGCACCTCATTCTTCTTGGACATGAGACAAGAAACTTGGGACCTGCCTAATGGTGGGACTAAAAAACTTGTAACATAAACAGGGATAAAACATGCCTCCTCACTTTCCATGTCGTGGATGACAAGGAGGACAGAAGGGCTGTGGCCCTTTGGGAAGCCCAGACCTAGGGGCTTCCTGAGCCAGGGCTGTGACACCCTCTTTGAGGCTCTGTAGCTCCCAGCATCTCGGAGTTTCTGGGCACCACTGCATTCTTCTTATCCAAATGCAGGTGTCCATAGTGGAAGTCATATATGGTACATCTGGTCCAGCCACAGCCTCTCATGGAAGCGGCACCTGTGCCAGTGCCTGGAGCTCCTGCTCTGTGACAGCAGTCAATGTGCATGGTTGTGTGCAGTGGCCTGACCCTACACTTACTCACTCATATACCTCTCATCACTCCATGCCTGACTCACCCTTGGCAGGTGTGGAATCTGGGCCAGTAGCAAGAGCCTAGCATAGGCTACTGGGCTGAGTGAGTGAAATGAGGTATAAAGTGCCACTGGCCACAGAGGTTTCTGGCTGGGGAAGTGACATTCCAAGGACCTGTGACATCAGATTTGACCTTTTGAAGAAACTAGGCATGCTTGGGCAGCCCCATTTGACTCTAGCTTTTTTTTTTTTTTTTTTTTTTGAGACAGAGTCTCACTCTGTTGCCCAGGCTGGAGTGCAGTGGTGCAATCTCAGCTCACTGCAACTGCTGCCTCCTGGCTCTAAGCAACTTTCCTGTCTCAGCCTCCCAAGTAGCTGGGACTACAGGCATGCACCACCACACCCAGCTAATTTTTGTATTTTTAGTAGAGATGGGTTTTCACCATGTTGGCCAGGCTGGTCTCAAACTCCTGACCTCAGGTGATCCACCTGCTTTGGCTTCCTAAAGTTCTGGGATTACCGGTGGGAGCCACAGCTCCTTTTCCTTCAACAAATGCAGTAATCCTATACTGTTCATTTTGCCTATATGAATTATTTAGAGTAACACCTAGGGAGGTTTTAGTAGGGTAATCCAGGATGAACTTTGTCAGCTTCAAGATGTAACTATGAAGTACAAAAGAAGGACTTTTTTTTTTTTTTTTTTTTTTTTTTGAGACAGGGTCTTGCTCTGTCACCCAGCCTAGAATGCAATGGTGTGATCATGGCTCACTGCAGCCTCTGCCTCCCTGGTTCAAGCAATCCTCCTGCCTCAGCCTCCTGAGTAGCTAGGACCACAGGGGTGTGCCACCACACCTGGCTAATTTTTTTATATTTTTTGTAGATACAAGATTTTACCATGTTGGCCAGGCTGGTCTTGAGCTCCAGGCCTCAAGTGATCCTCCCGCCTCGGCCTCCCAAAATGATGGGATTACAGGCATGAATGACTGTGCCCGGCCTCAGAACTCTTCTTAATTGCCCAGCAGGTTAACATTGACTTAGACTCAAACCAACATTTCATAAAGACTGACCTAAGTTCCTAGAGGCAGGATCTAGATCTACTCCAATAAGGGAAAGCATTTCCCTAAATAAAACTCATTCTATACAGACTCATGTCGCCAGCAGCGTCAGGACTCTCTTCTTTTGTTTTTGGTTTACATAATGTAATTTGAGGCTCCTTGCATATATAAACTTAAGTAGTTGCTATGTAGTGCCACTTTACATGAATTAACTCTCTACATACCAATATTGCCATTTTTACAGATGAAACAAATGAGGCTTAGAGAGTTAGAGTGACTTGGCCAAGTCACCCAGCTAGCAAGTGATAGAGAAAGGATGTGAACCCAGGCACTCTGTACTCTGTACTTGACACTGTCTTAACTCTAAATGGGCCACTTTGCAGAGACTCTACCTGTTCTAGAACACACAAACTCCATGCAGAAGTCTTGACATGACTCATCAATATATCTTAGAACAAATTTCATTTCTAGGCAACATCTCACACCCATTTGCTATCCTCTCTGAATGAAAGAGAGGCAATGTGAAGACCTTTGATTGGCTTATGTAAATAATTCCCACAGACAGGGGTTGACATGCTGTGATGCGAGGGGGAGAGGATATGACCTTCATATTCTCTTTATGGGGGGAGTACATCAACATGGAGGAGCTTAGTTTTGGAGTGGTGAGTGTGAGGAGCCTGGCTCACCCAGTGGGAAGTATTCAGTAAGTACAGGGTCCCACTCTGGGACTAAGGAGGGGCTGCACTGTGGAGCGGAGCCGGCACATGGGTGAAGTGGCCCAGAGAAAGGATCCCTCACTCAGAATCAACACAGACACAACACATCTACTCAAATGGTGAGGCCTGGAAGCAGTTGCCTAAAACAATCATTTGAGGGCCTGAGGCCTGGAGCCAGGCAGCCAATGGTGAATATTCAGCCCCTAGTCCTGGTAATAAGGATGTTTCATTCCAGGGCAGCTTCCATCAATTCAACAGGTCTACAGAAGACCTGGGCTGATTTTTTTTTTTCTTTTTCTGAGAGCCGGAGGGAGTACAGAAGATTTTAGAGCCCACACCAAGTCACCCCCAGGCCATTCTCTGCACACAGCTCTGGCTTTCTTGGGAAATCAGCTAACAGCTTTTCCTTGGCTTTCCTTGGTCTGCTAATGCAATAGTGCTTATTTTCAGAATCTTTGTGAGGCTGAGGAAAGCATCAGAGTTTCATTGTAAATCCATTATGTCTTCTTTGGTTAGAAATTATCCCTGACAAGCAGTCCCACAGCAAAGTCAGTATTATTTTGCAGAATAAAAAGGGGGATTGGCCTCTTCTTTTATTATTTTTTTATTATGACTGTCCTCCTTTTCGTTATGACATTCGATGTATTATTTAGCTTAAGTGCTTGATTAAGGAAGAACTGGTGGGGGCTGGCGTAGGAACAGGAAGGGGTCAGTTGCGCAGACGCTGGTCTTCTTGCTCCTGTCTTGGTAGGTGGGATGGAAATAAACTGCCATGACCCTTTGGGGATCCCGAAGTGTTACCCTTAGTACAGGAGATCACGTTCTGGCAAAGGGACCTTCTGGACGTTTCTGGGTCAGCAGAACCTTGGTGCCTTTCTTTCATATACCAGAACCCTTGCGTCTTTATTAAATATTAATTTGCTGTCAATAATTAAATGCTGATTATTTGATCTCTAATGGGGTCAGGATTCCCACAGTCCCATATTAGTGTAATAATGCAAAAGTAAAAATTGCCTTTCAGATGGAAAAAAATGTACTTATTATTCTTTCTTTGTTCAGAGTAAAATGGTTTGTCTTAAATTAAAAATTAAAAGCAGAATTTTCTTTAATCTTCGAATTAAATTAGTGCTAATTAGTTCTATTTTCTGTACAATATTCACATGCTAAAATCTCGGCCATTCCTTCAGCGTGTTAATGGTGCCCTTTGGCTGTAATCAAGATTGTCTTACATTAAAAATGATACAGTTAACTCAATTATATTAAGATTCATTGTTCTCAAATCACAGGTTTATGACTAGAAGCTGTTGGAACTGGTGGAAGGGCTGAGATTGCCAGGGTACAGAACAAAGTCAGCCATCATTTCCATTTCAGAATCCCAAATGCTGGTATGAGGCTCACAAAGCATCGAGATTTACAGGTATCCCTGGGGTGAGTGGCAGACATAGGGATCAGGTGCAGATTTCATGCCCATCCTATGGAGACCATAGCAACATTCATTATTCTCCTTTGAAAGAGGAGGAAAAGAGAAAGCCCAAGGGAGTCCTCATTTTGGGATGATGCTATATATAAGAACCACCTGTTTCCACCTCATCGCTCATTACCTTGGGAAATAGTACCTGGATTCTGAGTCAGACAGCAACAGCAGCAGCAGCCACAACAGCAATAACTGCACCTACTACTACTCTACTGCTTATTGAGCATTTACTATGTGTGCCAGGTTCTAGAAACCAAGACATCACTTCATTTAAACAGTACTCTGCGAAGCTGGTATTGTTAGTCTTACTGACACTTGGCAGAGACTCTGAGAGGACTGATGAATGAATTTCAGTATCACCTAGCTAGTTAGGTGGCAGAATCCACATTCACACCCAGGCGTGTCTGATTCCAAAGCCTACACTCTTAACTATACTCTATGATCACAGGATTTTTTTCTAAGAGGTTTTCTTCCCCCACAACCAAAAAGATGCCGTGTGTTGTGTGTTGGTGTGTTGGTTTGTGTGTGTATTTGTTTGTGCACATGGGTGTTAAGAAAGGGAAGAGACAGAATAAGTCTGAAATTTTCTGGCAAGGCAGCACAATTACTCACATGCTTTTGACTGAAGAAACATTCTTTTTCTTCTGGGCCATCATCTTTGTATGAAGTTGTATAGGGAGGAAAAGGAAGGTCCTATTCAAAAGCCCACCATTGTATGACAGATGTAGTTTCCATTAAATTACCCCTATTCCTGAAGGAATCTGAAGAGCAAACTCTTATAAACCCTTACTCTTACTTATCCATGAAGGGTATGTTTCAAGGCAACCAGTGGATGCTTGAAACCAGGGGATAGTGCCAAACCCTATATATACACTATATTTTTTTCTATACATATACACTATATATACACACTATATTTTTTTCTATACATACATACCTATGATAAAGTTCTATTTATAAATTGGTTGCAGTAAGAGAGTAACAATAATAAAATAGAACAATTATAACAATGTATTACAATAAAATTTATGTAAGTGTGGTCTCTCTCAAAATATTTCATTGTATACAATATTTTTGCATCATGATTGACTGTGGGTAGAAACTGTAGGAAACAAAACCATGGTTGAGAGGGACTGTTTACTAGCATGGTCAGCTCAGATGTCATCACAATACACAGGCTCAAACCATAACCTGAACTCATTGCTGGGCCCCCTATACACAAGTACTGTTCAATGTTACTGATGCCTGTATGCAATGAACCTTAGCATTTACAGTTCTGTGATCATTGGGTTTAGGATCTACAGTAGCTCTGATCTTGGGGAGAGGAAAATTCTCCTAGTATTTGTTGCAAATGTTCTTGGGCACCCAAACCAATTAATTGAGCATTATGCATGTGTTAATTTCACTCAACAACCTGTGAGACCAGGTATATCTATTTCATAGATGATAAAATAGAGTATGAGAGAAGTAAAATAATTCTCTGAGGTCTTACAGTTGAAATTCTGTCTTACTCCATATCCTATCCTCTTTCTCTAACACTAGACACCTCATTTTGGAAACTGCATTTGGATTCTAGAATTAGAATAGACCCACATTAGAAATACAGGTCTCGATCAGAACCTGGTCTGTCCTGTGGAAGACTAAGGTCAACTAGGGCTACTGGGAAAAAGGCAGTGTTTCCTCAAGGACATTATTCACTAGGTTTATTACACCATGAAATGGGAGTATCTGAAGTAAATATGTATTCCTTATGATTCCGTACCTTAACACATTAACAGATGTTTTTTCTTAACCAATGCCAATACTCATAGCAGAGTGTCTAGTATGTGTTCATCTCTGTCTGTTCTCTAAGACTTCCAGGCTTGAATTCTAGGTATTGGCTGTAAGATGGTTTAATTCCAAATAAGAGAGCTGGGCTATCCTTTACAGAACTGGCAGACCCTGGCCTGACAGTGGTTCACAAGCAAATGTCTGTGGCCTTTGACTGAGCTCGTGGTTCCTCAGAAACTTTGTTGTCAGTGTTTTACCAATGCTTCATTAGTCATTCTATAGCATCCAGATCAAGGAACAATCATCTCACGGGTCTAAGGGAGAAGGCATGAGAAGGGGATACAGACAAGGTCAAATAAAGAGAAATACAGAGCAAAGGTAACAGAATCGGTGACAGACACTGAAAGACAGAGATGGAGATGAAAGGGGGTGAGAAGAGATAGAGAAAAGAGAGAGAGAGAGAGAGAGAATAAATGAACAGAAATAAAAGAGAAGCAGGCTAAGCGTGGTGGCTCACGCCTGTAAACCCAGTACTTTGGAAGGGTGGGCAGATCACTTGAGGTCAGGACTTCGAGACCAGCTAGGCCAAAATGGTGAAATCTTGTCTCTACTAAAAATACAAAAAAAAAAAAAAAAAAAATTAGCTGAGTGTGGTGGCCTGGGCCTGTAATCCCAGCTACTTGGGAGTCTGAGGCATGAAAATTGCTTGAAGTGGGAGGTGGAGGCTTCAGTGAGCCCAGATTGCACCATTGCACTCCAGCCTGGGCAACACAGACAGTGTTTTAAAAACAAACAAACATACATAGAGCCTGCACAGGAAGAAATGTCTTTGAATTCTCTTCCTTTGAATTGCAGTAATGATAGCCAGCAAAATAAATCACATTAATTTCATAATTTATGACAAGAGGCCTTTCTTTTGTGTATGATCCTTGAACTGCATCCCTCAATCATCTTTCTTGCGTAAACCATTCCCATAATGCAGAAGTTTTGATTTTTCAGTTTTGATCCTGTTAAAGTAGATCTATGACTTAATGATACATTCAGAACAATCTGAAAAAGGAATCCTTCTAGATTTTCATTTATTAATAACTTTCAAGATCTGTGACAGCTGTCTTGTTACTATTAATTCATAGCAATATGTATCTTCAGCAATTCTTCTTTAGAAGTTTTCCAAAGCATTTAGCTTAGTTTTCATAGAAACAAAATTATTTTCTTTTCTTTTGTTTGTATTTAATTGATTGTGGGATATTTAAGTTTATGATGAAAAACAAGTAGAAGTGGCACAAATAGGTTTTCATACAAGCACCCGAATGGTGAGAGATGTGGCATGCAGCATCCCAGGGAGCAGGCAAATGACTACAGGAATTCAGGGTGGTGAGAATCAAAATTTTTCAGAGGGACTGGAGAATGTCTTAATCCAATAAGTCAGTTCAGTGGAGGTCAGTTGAAAGCACTTTACACTTGGGGCATGGCTGGGACCAGAGCCCTGGTTGGGGGTCTGGGTAGCTCTTTTTAACATGACACATCACATGTTTGTCATGGTTTTCACAATCGTGCTTCCAGGCTCTCATCCGTCACCATTTCCTCTTCTGATTTTCCACCTTACCTTTTATTTACCTATACTTAAAGGCAGAGGCAAATTTCTGAATTAGAGGGAATTTTGAAATAAGGCACCAAATGTCTCATTTTCAAATTCTGAATTAAATGTTTAAGACATATTTTTAATGGCTAAAAAAGTGGTGATGTAAGAACCTGTATCTAGAAACTGGAGAAAGTCATCCACAGAAGTTTTGAAAAATTTCTGCTCCATATTCTGTAGCTGGGGCTTGAAGGAGGGCACCAGAGAGTCTGAGCCCTATTTCTCCTGCTGAGGAAGTGGCATGGTGGCCTGGAAACAAAGTACTGAAAAAACTTCCAGCATCCTCTAATTTGGAATGACAGTGATTGACTGTGAGGATGATGCTCATGACAGCTGGGGAACACTCATCTGCAATCACGTTTGCTGCTATAGATCACCCCCAAATGAATAAGCCACACGAATCTTCCACAAACAGAAAGCTTCTAGGTACCAGGGCCTCTTCTGATTCCAGGGGTGAGGGGCCAGGGGACATCTGAGATATAGATCAGTCCAAACAGAAAACCTGATATGGACCAGTGGCCCTGCAGCATCTTCCAGCCTCAGAATGTGTGAAGTCACTTCCTCTCACTGGGAGTGCTGGGCTCTCACCCTAGGCCTCTCAGGCTAACAAATCCCTGTACAAACCCTGCAAAACTGCATCTACCAGACCTACATGTTACAATCTGAATGGAAAATTCTATGCACATCAGGTGGACAGTGACACAATCCAAAGGGAATATCTCCAACCACTCTCTCTTTTGATAAACATCTGGTCTTAAAAGAGCTTTTATCATTCAAAACTGAGAATACTGAAAACAACAATAACAGAAGATCCCTATTCAAAATGATGTACAACATAAAGAAGAATAGCATCATTCTTGGTGGGCAGACAAAAAGCAGAAACAGAAGTAAATGTTTTACTCTTTCTGCTTTGGATTCTTAATAAAATTCAATATGATAAAACACAAGACTGAGAAGCTAATGAAGCAGATTGTGACAATGGGATAACTGTTAGAGGAAACTGAATTAGATAATACCAAAAATTTCATGGAAAAATTTAAATTGTATTATTGGTATATAGTAATGCTTGTGATTTTTGCACATTGATTTTGTATCCTGAGAATTTGCTGAAGTTGCTTATCAGCTTAAGGAGATCTGGAGTTGAGACAATGGGGTTTTCTAAATATACCATTATGTCATCTGCAAAAAGAGACAATTTGACTTCCTTTCTTGCTATTTGAATACCTATTTCTTTCTCTTGCCTGATTGTCCTGGCCAGAACTTCCAATACTATGTTGAATAGGAATGATGAGAGAAGGCATCCTTGTCTTGTGCTGGTTGTCAAAGGGAGTACTTCCAGCTTTTGCCCTTTTAGTATGATATTGGCTGTGGGTTTGTCATAAATAGCTTTTGTTATTTTAAGGTATGTTTCATCAATACCTAGTTTATTGAGAGTTTTTAGCATGAAGGGTGTTGAATTTTATCAAAGGCCTTTTCTGCATTTACTGAGATAATCATGTGCTTTTTGTCATTGGTTCTGTTATGTGATGGATTACGTTTATTGATTTGTATATGTTGAACCAGTCTTGCATCCCAGGGATGAAGCTGACTTGATTGTGGTGGATAAGCTTTTTGATTTGTTGCTGGAGTCAGTTTGCCAGTATTTTTTTGAGGATTTTCACATTTGATATTTATCAGGGATATTGGCCTGAAATTTTCTTTTTTTGTTGTGTCGCTGCCAGGTTATGATATCAGGATGATGCTGGCCGCATAAAATGAGTTAGGGAGGAGTCCTTCTTTTTCTATTGTTTGTGGTAGTTTCAGAAGGAATGCTACCAGCTCCTCTTTGTACCTCTGGTAGAATTTGGCTGTGATTTCATCTGGTCCTGGGGTTTTTTTGGTTGGTAGGTTCTTAATTACTACCTCAATATCAGAATTTGTTATTGGTCTATTCAGGGATTCGACTTCTTCCTGGTTTAGTCTTGGGAGGGTGTTTGTGTCCAGGAATTTATCCATTTACCGACAAACAGAGAGCCAAATCCTGAGTGAACTCCCATTCACAATCACTACAATGAGAACGAAATACCTAGGAATACAACTTATAAGGGATGTGAAGGACTTCTTCAAGGAGAACTACAAACCACTGCTCAAGGAAATAAGATAGGACATAAATGGAAAAACATTCCATGCTTATGGTTTGGCAGCATCAATAATGTAAAAATGGCCATACTGCTCAAAGTAATTTATAGATTCAATGCTATCCCCATCAAGCTGCCATTGACTTTCTTCACAGAATTAGAAAAAACTATTGTAAATTTCACATGGAATCAAAAAAGAGCCCATATAGCCAAGACAATCCTAAGCAAAACAAACAAACAAACAAACAAAAAAACTGGAGGCATCATGCTACCTGACTTCAAACTATACTACAGGGCTACATTAACCAAAACAGCATGGAATTGGTACCAAAACAGAGATATAGACCAATGGAACAGAACAGAGACCTCAGAAATAACACCAAACATCTACAACCATCTGATCTTTGACAAATCTGACAAAAACAAGCAATGAGAAAATAATTTCTTATTTAATAAATTTTGTTGGGAAAACTGGCTAGCCATAAGCATAAAACTGAAACTAGACCCCTTCCTCACACCTTATACACAAATTAACTCAAGATGGATTAAAGACTTAAATGTAAGACCTATAACCATAAAAACTCTAGAATAAAACCTAGGCAATACCAATCAGGACATAGGGATGGGCAAAGACTTCATGACTAAAACACCAAAAGCAATGGCAACAAAAGCCAAAATTGACAAATGGGATCTAATTAAACTAAAGAGCTTCTGCACAGCAAAAGAAGCTATCATCCGAGTGAATAGGCAACCTAGAGAATGGGACAAAATTTTTGCCATCTATCCACCTGACAAAGGGCTAATATCCAGAATCTACAAAGAGCTTAAACAAATTTACAGGAAAAACAAACAACCCCATCAAAAAGTAGGTGAAGGATATGAACAGACACTTCTCAAAAGAAGATATTTATGCAGCCAACAAACATGAAAAAAGCTCATCATGACGGTCATTAGAGAAATACAAATCAAAACTACAATGAGATACCATCTCATGCCAGTTGGAATGGCGATCAAAAAAGTCAGGAAACAACAGATGCTGGAGAGGATGTGGATGAAGCTGGAAACCTTCATTCTCAGCAAAAGGACACAAGAAGAGGAAACTCAAGAAAAATGGGATGAGAGGTATATTTTTATTTATATAGATTTTAAGATACAACAAAGTTATAACCATCAACCAAGTGTAAAGTTATAAAAAGAAAAAAAATTGAAGATAAAAGGAGAAATGAAAAAAATGTTTACCAAAGTTGATGAAAACTGGATAACACATTAAGATTTAAACTACCATTTTTATAGCACAATAAAACTTCTGCTATTTTTGAAAAAGTATAAATCAACATAATTTATTCAAAAAGTCAAAGATATGAACAAAAAATAACTGAGGACAAAAATTTTAAATGTCAAAATTAGCTTCAAAAAACCCACTGGATCAATATGATTCTTATAGTTGTCTTTCTAATTGTCAAATAAATTATTGCAATACATTGTTGTAGAATGCAGAAAATAGTGACAAATTTCAAATTGATTTTATTAAATTATCAGTTTCAAAGTAGAAAACTTCAAATATAAAGAAACACAGCAGGGCCAGGCAAAGTGGCTCACACCTATAATCCCAGCACTTTGGAAGGCTGAGGTGGGTGAATCATTTGAGGTCAGGAGTTCAAAATCAGCCTGGCCAGCATGGTGAAACTCCACCTCTACTAAAAATAGAAAAATTAGCCAGGCATGGTGGTGGGCACCTGCAGTCTTAGCTACTTGGGAGGCTGAGGTAGGAGAATTGCTTGAATCTGGGAGGTGGAGGTTGCGTCACTGCACTCCAGCCTGGGTGACGGAATGAGACTCTCCCTCAGGAAAAAAAAGGAAAGGAAAAAGAAATTCAGCAGAAAGGAAGTAGAATGAATATTGTTGAACTTACTCTAGTCAGACACTGTTTAAAGCCCTTTAAATATAAGAAAGATAGGAAGAAAAAAGTTTGTAGACATATAGGCAGATGGGAAGGAAAGAAAGAAAAGAAGATGACAACAAATATATGATATCAAATATCAAATAGCTGCTATCATATTAAATACATGATCTGATCAAATAAAATAGTCACCAATCAAATCCAGTAACATATTTTAAGGCACATTGCATTAAGACTAAGAAAAATCTATTATAAAAATGCAGGGATGGTTCAATAGCCATTCTCAACTTTCAAATATTCTATACTAGAGACAGAAGAATTTATCCTTAAAATGACAAAGATAGTCTCTCATACAGGTACATAGAAAACTTTGTAAATGTAGATGCTACTATGCTCAAAATGAAGACAAGAATCCCCCATTATTTTTATTATTTTAAAATATATTTATTCAGGCTCCAGCCATACAATGCAAAATTGGGGGGAAAAATACTGTTTAATGATGGAGAAAAAAAAAGATATACTTAAAAAATTCTTATATTAAATATATTCATCTTCTTGGTAATCACTTGCTAATCCATTTGAACTAGTTATGTTCAGTAATGTTAAAGGTTTAAAACATAAAAATCAGTACTTTTTCCTCCATATCAACAATAAATAGTAACAAAAATAAAATATTCCCTAAAGCAAAAAATACAAATAATATAAGCAAACAAATAGATACACATTGAGCAAGAAATGCATAAAAATTTTATTAAGAAGGTAATAAGGATTTCCACTTCCAGCAAGTTAGCAGCTAAGATTCTTAAAATCTTTTGTGTTACATTCACAGATGCTGGATAAAATATGTGGGGAAAATGTACCATTTTAGTTAATCTCACAAAAAAAAGAAAATCCCCAGGAGCCCAACAAGGTAAAGAAACCGAAAATCAGAGTGATGGGTGAGATGATGCTGTTTCTGTCCTGTGGTAACTGCATGAATTCAGGGTTACAGATCCTCTAAGTCATAGACCTGGCTTGGACTTGGCTTCTAATGTCCTTCCAATTCAAGAAAATGAATAATTTATACTTAGGTGAGGGGGAGATCGAGAGAGTGAGAATCCTGTATGAAACAGAGACTATTGAAGGGATATCTCCCTCAGTATAAGAGGCAGATTAGGAAAAAATAAAACAAAGGAGCCCATTGAGAGGACAAGAGAATCTGTTCCTGAAAGATCCCCAGAAGAAGAAAAAAAGCTCCCTTGAGAATCCTAAATGCTGACTTTGCTCTGCAAGCAGCCTTGGGGTTGAAATTTATACTACCCACGAGGCCTTTAACTGTAACGCTGAGAAATTATTCTCAGAGATATCTCCGTGATGCTTGGCAAAACTAAATGCAAAACCTCTCTGAAAAAATACTCCCATAATCAGACTACATGGCATTATTACCAAGACCATTGAAGATGAACTCACAATTCAACACACACACACACACACACACACACACACACACGCACACACACACACACTTACTTCACTGTGAGTTATGGTCAGCAGAAACAACAGAAAGATTAAAGCCCCCAAAACTTCAAATAAAGCAATCTGAAAAAGAAGTATGCTTAAAATGGATAGAGATATAAGTGCTAGATCCCCCAAAATAATAACATTAAGCAGAAAACTAGGCTTTTTTTCAAAAAGTATCCACTGTAACTAAAAGACATGCAAAATGTAATCTGACACTCATAGACACTCCTGGTGAAAACATGAAAAATGAAATTCTGAAGGAAGTTATAAAGACAGAAAAAGATTTATAACTTCCTTGATGTCTTCCTTTCTTATATACAGTTGACCCTCTATAGCCATGGGTTCTGCATCTACGGATTCAACCAACCACAAATTGAAAATATTCAGAAAAAAATTCCACGAAAATTTCAAAAAGCAGTATTTGAATTTGCCACATGCTGGGTACCATGTGGAATCCATGCAAACACAGTGATCTGGGTACTTTATTAGACATAAGTAGTCTAGAGATGATCTAAAATATATGGAAGAATGTGCCTACGTTAAATGCAAATACTATGCTATTTTCTAAAAGGGAGTTGAGTATCTGTGGATGTGGGTATCATAGATGAAGTTTATCCAGAAAAGATCTTGAACTGACAGGAAGAAAGAAATTCCTCTTCCATTCTGGACGCTTTGAAGGAATAAAGAAGAAAGAGGAAAAGAATAACGTTTCTTATTTCCCTGTGCACCTCCTGCAAAGCTCGACCTCAGAGTGGAAAAGGGGATATAGAAACATCCAGATTTGTTCCTGACAGAATCATCACACGTGGTACTTTTCTCTAGGCATTATAAGCTGCACCATTAGAAGGTGCATCTTATAAGAGACTTTTGGAAAAGACTTCCATGAGACAACTTCCAATGTGGTGTGGGATGATAGTGCAGCAGCATCAGTGGAGGTAGGTGGTAGATAATTACAGGCAGTGCTGCTGCTCCCTATATCCTGCTTGTGGAATGCATTTTTATTTTATTGGTTTTATAACCAGTCATCTTGATTTTAACTAATCATCTCATTATTTCTCTGATGGTGAGTTATGATGATGAGTTATGTTGAGCGTTAAACAGTATCTCATGGTTTTAATCTGCATTTCTCTGATTATTAGTTATGTCAAACTTGTTAGCCATTGTATGTCTTCTTTTGAAAAATGTTGATTTATGTCCTTTGCCCACTTTTTAGTGTGGTTATTTTGTTGTTGTTGAGTTGTTAGTATTGTTATAAATTATGAATATCAGTCCCTTTTCAGATGAATAGTGTGTAAATATTTTCTCATATTCTGTAGGTTATCTTTTTACTCTGTTGATTAATTTTTTTACTGTGCAAAAGCTTTATAGTTTAATTAAGTCCCCTTTGTCTAATTTTGGTTTTGTTGGTTATACTTTTGAGGTCTTAGTCATGAATTATTCACCTCAACCAATGTTGGTAAGAATTTCCCTAGGTTTTCTTCTACTATTTTTGTAGTTTCAGGTCTTACATTTAAATCTTTAATTCATCTTGACTCAACTTTTATATATGATGAGAGACAGGGATCTACTTTCATCCTTCTGCATGTAATTCAATTTTCCCAGTGTCATTAATTAAACTGGGTGCCCTTTCTTCAGTGTATGCTTTTGTTGACTTTGTCAAAGATCAGTTGGCTGTATATATATGGCTTTATTTCTGGGTTCTCTATTCTGCTGCGTTGATTTATGTGTCTATTTTATACCAGTATCATGCTTTTATTTTCTATAGCCTTGTAGTATAGTTTGAAGTCAGGTAATATGATGTTTCTGCCTTTGTTATTTTTGCTTAGAATTGCTTTGCCTATTCAGGCTTTTTTTTTTTTTTTTTGTTTCCATATGAATTTTAGGACATTTAAAAAATTCTGTAAAAAATGACATTGGTATTTTGATAGGGATTGACATTGGATTTGTAGATTACTTTGGGCAGTATGGACATTTTAATGATATTAATACTTCTGATCCATTGGCATGAGATGTTTTTCCATTTCTTTGTGTCATTTACAATTTCTTTCATCAGTGTGTTGTAGTTTTCTTTGTGGAGATCTTTCATGTCCTTGGTCAAATATATTTCTAGACATTTTGTGTAGCTATTGTAAATGGGATTGACTTCTTGATTTGATTCCCACCTTAATTGTTACTGGTGTATAGAAATGCTACTGATTGTTATATGTTAATTGTGTATCCTGAAATTTTACTGAATTCATTTATTAAATCTAACAGTTTTTTGTATACATCTTTAGGGTTTTCTAGTTATAAGATCATATCATCAACAAACAGAGATAATTTGACTTCTTTTCCCATTTGAATGTCTTTTATTTTTTTCTCTTGCCTGATTGCTCTCGCTAGACCCTCCAGCACAATGTTGAATATGAGTGGTGAAAATGGGCATCTTTGTCTTATTCCAGCTTTTAAGGGTAATGCTTTCAACTTTTCCCTGTTCAATATGATGTTGGCTGTGAGTTTGTCATATGTGGCCTTTATTATTTTCAGATATGTTTCTTCTATTTCTAGTTTGTTGAGGATTTTTATTATGAAGGGATGATACATTTTGCCAAATGAGTTTTCTGCATCTATTGAGATGACCATGTGGCTTTTGTCTTTAATTCTGTTTCTGTGATTAATCACATAACACACATTTGTTGATTTGTGTGTGTTGCATCATCCTTGCATTTCTGAAATAAACCCACTTGACTATGGTGTATTACATTTTTGATGCACTGTTGAATTAGGTTTGCTAGTATTTTGTTATGGATTGTTATGTTTATCTTCATCAGCGTTATTGGTCTATAGCTTTCTTTTTTGTGTGTGTCCTTGTCTGGTTTTGGTATCAGGGTGATAGCGGCTTCACAAAATGGGCTAAGGAAGACTTCCTCCTCCTTAAATTTTTAGAACCGTTCGAAGAGGATTGGTACAAATTCTTCGTATGTGTGGTAGAATTTGGCTGTGGATCCATCTGGTCTTTGGCTTTGGGGGATGGGAGATTTTAAATTACTGATTCAATGCAACTATTTATTATTGGTCTATTCAGGATTCTTTTTTTCTGATTCAATATTGGGAGGTTGTATGTTTTCAGGAATTTAATCATTTCTCTAGGTTTTCTAGTTTGTGAGTGTATACTTGTTCATAGCAGTCTCTGGTGATCTTCTGTGCTTCTGTGGTACTTGTTATAATGTTTCCTTTTTAATTTTAATTATGTTTATTTGAGTCATCTTCCTTCTTTAATTTTTGATTATATTTATTTGGGTCTTCTCTCTTTTTAGTCTAGCTAGTGTGTTATCAATTTTGTTTATTTTTTCAAAGAATTAGCTTTAAGTTTCTTGCTCCTTTGAATTTTTTGTCTCAATTTCATTTAGTTCTAATCTGATCTTTGTTTATTTTTGTCTGTCTGCTTTGGGTTTGGTTTGTTCTTTTTTGCTAGTTCCTTGAGGTGCAATATTAAGTTGTTAATTGTGTATATGTGTGTTTTTTAAATTATTTGATGTAGATATTTAGTGCTGTAAACTTCCCTCTTAGCACTGCTCGTGCAGTATTCCAGAGGTTTTAGGATGTTGTGTTTCCATTTTCATTCATTAAAAAATTTTAAAAATTTGCATCTTGATTTCATTTATAAGATAACTTAGAATCATGTTGTTTCATTTTTACATATTTGTATAGTTTTATGAGTTCCTTTTATGAGTTCTTTTATTGACTTGAAGTTTTATTCAACTGTGGCTTGAGAAGATATTCGATATAATTTTGATTTTTTAAAATTTATTGAGACTTGTTTTATGGCCTAACATATTATATATCTTGGAGAATATTCCATTTGCTGAGGAGAGGATTGTATATTCTGTGGCTGTTGTGTAGAATATTCTGTAAAGGTCTGTTACGTTCATTTGGTCTAAAGTCCAATTTAAATGTAGTGCTTCTTTGTTGATATCCTGTCTAGATGATCTGTCTAGTGATGTAAGTGGGGTGTTGAAGTCCTCCACTATTATTTTATTGCTATCTGTTTCTTTAGGTCTAGAAATATTTATTTTATGAATCTGAGTGTTCCTGTCTTGGGTACATTTATATTTAGAATTGTGGTAATCTCTCGTTGAATTGATCTTTTATCATTATATAAGGTCATTCTTTTTCTTTTTTTACTGCTTTTGATTTAAAACCTGTTTTATATAAGTATAGTTACTCCTGTTCATTGCTGGTTTCCATTTGCATGAAATATCTTTTTTCACTCCTTTACCTCCCGTCTATGTGTCTTCACCAGCAAAATGAGTTTCTTGTAAGCAGGATATAGTTAGATCCAATCTGCCAACCTATATCTTTTAAGCAGAGCATTTAATCCATTTGCGTTCAACATTAATATTTATATGTGAGGTTTTGTTTTTGTCATAATGTTGTTTTCTAGTTGCTTTGTAAATTATTTGGGGTGTGTGTGTGTGTGTGTGTTTGTGTCTGTGTGTGTGTGTCTGTCTTTGTAGTTTGGTGGAGTTCTGTCATGTTGCCAGTTGATTTCTTTCTCTTCCTCCTTTGTGTAATTGCTTCATAAGACTTATGAGTTTTATATTTTCATGTGTATTTATAATGGAGAATATTATAATGTTATATAGAATGATCTTTTGTTTCTGTGTTTAGAATTCCTTTGAGCATTTCTTTTAGAACTGGTCTACTGGTGATGAATTCCCTGAGCATTTGCTTCTCTGGGAAATATTTAATTTCTCCTTCATTTTTAGCAGGTATAAAACTTATGGTTGATAGTTTTTGTCTTTAAGCACACTTAAAATTGATATCAATCTTTCTGGCTTGAAGTTTTCTCCTGAGAAGTCCACTGTTAGTCTGATGAGTGACTAGACACTTTTCTCTTGCTGATTTTAGCATTTTTTTCCTTCATTTTGACTTTACACAGTCTGATGACTACATGTTATGGTAAAGTTGGTCTGACAATATATTTTTCTGGTCTTTGTTGGGCCAGATGTCTAAATATCTTGCTAGACTAAAGAAATTATTTTGTCAGTTATTTCCTTAAATAGGTTTTCTAAACATTTTGCTTTCTATTCTCCTCTGGGAATACTAATAATTTATAAGTTTGGTTACTTTATGTAGTCCCATACTTCTAGAAGGCTTTGTTCATTTTTTAAATTCTATAACAAAATTTTTTGTGACTGAATTAATTCAAAAAACCTGTTTGAACTTTTGAGATTCTCTCTTCTGCTTGATCTAGTCTATTGTTAAAACTTTCTTCCTTCCTTCCTTTTTTTTTTTTTTCTAGATAGGGTCTCATTGTGTTACCCAGGCCCAGTACAGTGATATGATTACAGCACCACTGTAGCCTCAACCTCCCAGGTACAAACCATTCTCCTGCCTCAGACTCTGGAATAGTTGAGACTACAGGCAGGCACCACCATGCTCAGCTAATTTTTGATTTTTTTGTAGAGATGGTGGCTTACTATGCTACCCAGACTGAAATTTCTTTTTAGTTAGAATCTATTGCTATAGAATTAATACGTTCCTTTGGAAGTGTCATAACACCCTACTTTCTCATACTTTCATTATTGCACTGATTTCTTAGCATATGTAGAAACAGTCTCTTCCTGTTTTTCAGTGTACTTTCACTGGAGTAAAACTTTTTCTTTTCTCTTGAGGATATGACTATAACGTATATTGAGTAGAGGCATTTGGCTTTGCTTTTGAGTGTGTTCAGTAGTGAAGACTTTATGATTTTCTTGGTTATAAATAGCCTTAGTGTAGTGTCTTTCTCAAATGCCATTTGTAGTAGCAGTGTACTGGGTGAATAAGTAGGCTTACAGCCAGCTGGGTATCCAGGGTGGCATGGGCAGCACTGGTAGCAGAGGTTGCAAGAAGCTTGTCTCCTTCTCCAGTGCTGTGCACTTGTGTCAGCAAATTTTGTAATAAGCAGTGTGGGTTGATTTCAAGGCCAGTAGGTGGCACTTGCAGGTGAGAGTCAGGTGCAGTGGGTGGTGGTAGAGTTTATGCTTGACCTTTGTTAACCAGGAGAAGTACTCGGTGTCCCAGGTGCTGGGTTGGGCCATGGAATTCTCTGTGGTCTAGGTCCTATGGTCCGCCTCTAAGTTTGGTGGGGCAAAGTCAAGTGGGCCTGCACTGGGCAAGACTGCACTCAGGTTCCCCCACTGGTGGCTGTAAGTGCTGGCCCCAACAGGGCTCAGGTGGTATTCCTCAGGCCTCTGGAGAAATGCTCCAGCAAGGAGTGGAACAACTGCTGCCATGCCAAAGATGCAGGATGGGGAAGAGGGGGTGGCTTCAGTTCCACAGCCCAGCATACCGTAATGAGATCCACTTCATCCTCATGTTCTGGACCTGGCAGGGCTCTCTCCCATGGCCTGACCTCAGTAGCAAGTCAGGACAGTTAGTTATGTCATAAGCAGTTTGCTTTCAGTCTCTGAAATGGTCTTAAGCCATAAAACTTACTATCCAGGCCAAAACCATACCTCTAAGGCAAATCTCCCCCTGTTCTAGTCCCATGGAGTGGGGGTACCCAATTCTAGGCCTGTGGCTGTGGCCCATATCACACTTGTCTCTCAGTTCTGACTGAGGGGGTTCCTCTCTACACTCTAGATCAGCTTGCCAATTCCTGGCCCGAGTCTGTCCAAACCAGTGGCTGCAGCCCCTGCTAGCTGGACAGTTCCTGCATAGCCCGCTATGAGCTACAATCAGGAATGGCCTCCTTCTCTTGGTGCCCAGGTCTGGAAGCATGCATAGGACACTTCCAGTGCTATTCTTTCGTGGTCTCCTGACTGCTTCTCAAGTCAGATCCACAGATTGGTGGGGTCAAGGAGCTCCCATGTGGCCAGGATTCCTGGCTTCCCAGTGGGAATGTAAATTGTGGAGACACTCACTCCCTGTCCCACGCACTGGAGACTCACTCACGGTTTTCTGCCAAACCTCGCCATGTGGGCTGCTGCTTGCTTTCTTCTTCCCAGTATGTGAAGTTTTCTTTTGCTTTTATGTTGAACTCTCATGTTCCTTCTAGATAAAAGTATGCAGTGTGACTCTCTATACACTTTTGCTAATTCCGAGTGAGTGAGGCATGCTGGGAAAGCCTTTATTCGGCCATTTGGTAGTTATGATATTTAATATTATAGTTTCTTGATCTATTATATGCTTTATTGTCTATAACATTCTTCTTTATTTAGATGCTTTTAAAATTCTAATTTTTCCTAATAGATATTAATATTAATATTGCTATCCTGTATTTCTTTTGGTTTATTTTTGAATTTTCTGACTCATAGTCAGATGCGTTATCAATTGTGTCTGTCCTCATCTTTTGGTTTATTTTTGTGTGGCATATCTTTTCCCAGTCTTTCTGTATCTTTTTATTTTAAATACTTGTCTTCTTTTCTCAATTCAATCTAAGGCCCTGTTTTTATTTAAAAAATATATTCCATTTCTGTTTATTTCTTTATCTGTCCTGTTAATCTTTGTTCTATTATCTTCAACATACTTATAATAACTATTTCAAGTTATTTCCTGCCTACCTCAACATCTAGATAGACTATGTGTCTTTTCTCTCATTTATTAAGCTATTAAACTTATTTTCACATTTTTGTTTGTCTCATAATCTTTGCCTGTTTCATATTTTTTTGTATGCTGGACTTCTGTATAAAATATTCTCGTGATTAGTATGGATGTTATTTTGCACTAGTGGGGATTTATACTTTTTTCTCTTAAGCGGACAAGATAAGAGGAAGCTCACATCAATATAATTAGTTATTGTGCTGGGTTGCTCTGAGTTTTAGCTTATTGTTATTCATTCTACCTTTGGTTTCTTGTAGATAAACTGGTGGCAAGTTTTAGGCTTCTCTAATTACCAATCTGACATGTCAGCCTATAAAGCTATCAGAAACCTCTCTGGTTCCACTATTCCCTGGTACCGCCTCTCTATGAGGCACCAATCAACTCTCTTCTGTGCCTAGGCTCAGAAAATGCCCTTGGGGGAAAGAACAGGTGGCAATCTCAGCTCATCCTAGGAAGGGTTCTTTCCCCTTTGAAATGTTGGTTCATCTAATCATGTAATTCTACAGCTATAAATATGATTTTAAAATAGACACACACATATATATATATATATATATATTGTATATATATATTTTTTTTCTGGCTGTTGCTGCATGAGGGATGGCTTGTTAAAATATAATGTATCCTTCCAGGAAACAGAAGCCATGTATCTGATTTATGATTAGTGATTTTAATTATGTATTTTTATTGTAACCACTATTTCTGCCATTGTAGTATTTTCTGTTTACCACATTATGTTTCTCTGTATTTTTCTCCTTTCCTTTTTTCAATTCACTGTATCTAATTTTCTTCTCCTGCCTAAAATATATATTTTATTTATTCTCTCTCTGTGTCTCTCTCTCTCCTCCACACACACACACACACACACACACACACACACACACACACACGGTAGTATGCTCTCACTTCAATCCTATCTTTGTTTTCATACCTGCCATATTGACATTATCACCAAGATTGGGCTTTAAGACAAGGAGCTAGTAGCGCCTCATTTTCTCAGGAAGCGTCAATTAATCTCTTTAAGCCACTATTTCTGTAACTGAACACTGGAAGTATTTATATATTTTATGTATGTATTAATTCTATATATAATGTATTTATATATTATTTATATTTAAAGTACTAGAAATATAGAAATGAATAAACCAGGATTCCTGTCATCATAAAATGTATCCAGGTGAGTTGTCTGAAATTAAATTCTGCCTTAATTACAAAAATCATTTTATATATTTAGATGAAAAATGTAATTAGTATTTCATAGAGGCCATAGTCCAGGTCATGTTTCATGGATTAGACCCTTGCCCCTTCACCTTGATCTACCAGAGAATCAACTTTTCAACTCCTTTCCAAAGGTGCTCCGTGGCTGTTTGTAGCATGGAGCCTCTAGTTGATTTGACTAATTGGTGGGAGGAAAGCACTGTCTGGATCTTTTCTATATCATCTCCCTTATGAGGTAGATATTATTATCATCTGTTGCTATAGATGAGAAAAATATGTTTCATTGACATTAGGTAACTTGCCCAAGGTCACAGCAAATATATACAAACCTAGAATCTGAAAGCCCTGGCTTTTGTTGCTATATCTTAAAAGCAAAAGCTTCTTATGACTTGGAATGTGAATGGCTTTTGTTCCTCTTGACTTACCTTGTGATTTATGACTTTCTTTCTACCAACATTCAGTCTTCAAACTGCTTAGATTTCATACAGGACAAGATAAAAAATAGTCACCACCTTTTCTTGCCCCATCTCCGTCCTTCTAAGTCAATGATACCTTTAGGTATCTGTAAATGAAGCAATTCCTTAGTCCCTCCAAATAACATTGGTGTTTTCTACCTCAGCATCCTTTTCCAGATGGAGAGTCATGTTGGAATTTGAAACGGAGAAACTCAGAAAAAGGGCTCATAGATAATTTTATAGTTCTGACAGGCCTTCCATGTATTTCCTTCTGCTTTATCATTTCCCCCTAACAGAACTGATTTTAAAATTCAGAAATATTACTCCCACAGATACTCTTTAGATCTCTCCAGGCTGGAATATCCTGATAACTCCCCCACCTCCTCCTGCTAAGGGGAATAGAAAGTAAAATTTTTGGAATTGATATTTCCTTAATTTATCCAGCTTATTCAGCTAAGCATGGCCAACTTTCATTCTCTTTCCAAAATCCAATTTATTCGCTACCTGGAACTCTTCCAGGGACAGAACTCTTTCTCTTGTTCTTTGTTTCAACTTTTTAACCCCACTTTTCTCTCCTCTATTGGCTGCTTGCTGCCACTTTCTGATGTAGTTTCTCTAGGTCAACTCTCCTTATTAGTTAATTTAATAAACAGATTGTTGCATGGAGGGTCATAGGCTGGTCTCAAGAGCTTGGAAATAAGCAGGAACTCATTTGCAAGTTCATCATTTTCCTTTGCAAACAGCCACTGCTGTTGTAACATGGGGCTTGTCTGTCTTGCTAAAAGTTCTGTTACTCAGGGTTAATTACCACTGGCCCCACACTTTCCACTGTCACCAGAGCACCACTAAGAGCTCCATCCAGCCTTTCAAAATCAAATTGGACTTTCTCCTCTATGAGTTATGCTACTGATATGTTTAGTACTGCCTGAAAGCAGGGCCGAAGAGATGGGCTCCCTAGCCAGTTCTGAGCCAGAAGTGGACATGGCTTCAGGAGACCTAGATTGAAATCTAAGCTTGCCTTTCTCTAAATATGTGGCCTTAAGCAATTGACCTAACTTCCTTGAAGCCTGATTTTTTTTTTTTCCTGGAAAGAGAGAAATGTATACCTTCCTCACAGCAATGCCATATAATTAAAGAGGCAATGTTTGTGATAACATAGTTCTTAACACACAGTTAGTGCTTGATAAATGTTTATTGGATCCAGCCTAGTTGAAGTACCAGAATTATCTTGTGATCTATCTAGGAAGTTTGTCTCTTTGTTCTGCTCTATGCAATTCAATTATCCTTTGATGAGCACCTAATATTGAGGTCTAAGTACTGCACACAATATGGATGTATAAAGATGAGTAAGACCTGGTCTCTGGTTCCAAATTTATAGTCCTGTGAGAGAAACATGGGGAATTTGAGGGAACGGACATAAGAAGGGTTTAATTAGATGTAGTGGCTTTGTAATGTGCCAACTTAACTAGGCTAAGTTACACTCCCTACCATTTCTTTTCCATTATATTTCCAGTTAGGGTGGGCTGTGGAGAGATTCTTGCTGGCAGCCGCCATCCTGTAGCTCCCCACACATTGTCACTCATCTCCTAGCACCCCTCCTTAGTGTGAGTGACAGACTGGCCTGCCATTGCTCCACTTTCCCCAGGATCCTTCTTCAGCTTCTCTGACTCCTGGGTCAGTGTGTATGTTTAGCTCCTTGATGAGGGACCCTGGCTTCTGCAAGACACCCACCCCAACAAGGTGAGAGATTACAAAAACTGCTACAGGTTTGGTCTGTCCTCAGCTCCTGCTCATGCTGTGGGTTCTGGTTTATTTTTGCTCTTCCGCACTTTGCATTATCTTTCCTCCCTAACTCTGTCTGCCCTGCAGTTTTCATGCTCCAGCATCAGAGTAAAGACAACAGCCTTACAGAGACTGCTTAGTGACCTCCATGAGGTTCTGTTTCTCTGTGTGAACTCTGACTTAAGCAAACAGTTGGAGGAAGAGTTGTCAGAGGGGCACGGAGGACAAACAGGAAACTCCTGGCCAATTTTCCGCCCACAGAAAATTTCTGCCACAGAAAATTTTGTATCCCTACTCAATGAAGATTCTGAAGTAAGAAGATTTTAATAGGATCCGTCTAATATTTTACCACCTTGATTTCTAACTTTATTTAGTTGTGGAATTATTTCTTTAAATGAATTTTTCTGTAGATGCTCAGTACAAAAGGCCAGTTGTAGGGGGTTGAACTGTATCTTCCAAAAAGACATGTTTATGTTCTAACCTTCAGTACCTGTGAATGTGGCCATGTTTGGAAATAGGGTCCTTGCAGATATAATCAACTGAAGGTAGGGTCATTTTGGATTAGGGTAGGCCCTAAATTCAACAATTAATATATGCATAAGAGAAAAAAGAAAGAGATTTGGACACAGACACAGAGACATACAGGATAAGAGGCCAGGTGAAGAGAGAGACAGACAATGGAGGAACGGATCTGTAAACCAAGGAAAGCCAAAGGTTGTCAGCAACCTCCAGAAACTGGAAGAGAGGCCTGGAACAGATCCTCCCTCAGAGCCTCCAAAAGCAACCTAGTTGACACTTTATTTCAAACATACAGCCTCCAGAACTATGAGAGTAAATTTCTGTAGTTTTAAGCTGTCCAGATATTGGTACTTTTTGTTACAGAAGGCCTAAGAAATTAAAACACAGGTCAAAGCTGAGCTGAATTGGGGTAGAGCCCTGCCAGCTCACTCTCTTCTCTTCTCCAAATCCAGGCAGTTACTGAGATGCTGCTGGAAACTCTGGGGCTCCTCAGGAAAAACTGGAAAAATCCTTGTCAGAGTTTTCTGGTTCAATAGTCCCCAAGGGCCAATCATGGTGGCAGAACCTTATATCCCTGATCTTCCAATCCCTACAACATTCTGCAAGTTGAGTCTTTATTTCTATAGCGTGGGATGGTATCTGGGCAGCCACGTGTCTAGGGCAGGCCTGAGAATCCCAGAGTTAATCAACCCTCTGAGGACCCCAGCCCGGCTGCTCCCCAAGCCTGGTGAGCACCCCAAAGGCGTGATTATCTGATGGTTCTTGCACAACCAGCACCAGGGCCTTTTGCTTAATTAATCACAGAAACGCTCCTGCCTAACTTCAGACAACAAAATAATGAGCAGGCCTGTGAGAGGTTCAAAGACTGTCAGAAAAACAAGTGCTCCCTGAGGAAAGGGCCCATTGGAACAGGGGAGGTCAGAAAAATCACTGGGATCTACTAGAACTGCTGCTTGCATTTTTTTTTTTTTACATGCCCCCTTTAATATAAATATAATGATAGTGTAAATGTGTGTATATAGGTGATTAACACTTATACCATTTGGATTTTAGAATCAGAAAATGTTGAGTTTTGAGAAGGACCTTAGAGATCCTCTGGGCTAACCAGCTCTTTATACAGATGAAGAAAAACGGTGCCCGTGGAGGTTAAGTGGCTTGCACAGGGCCATGTGGCTGGAGCATGCCAGCGCCATCCTAGAACTTGGATCCCTTGTGTCTGAGTCTGTAAATGTGAGGATAGAGCAAACTGGAAATGGAGGTTGCTTAGAAGTTACAGAGAAAAACAAAAACAAAATCAGAGGATAGAGTTTAGATAAGAGTTTACAGGAGTCGTATGTCAGATTAGAGCACAGAGCATGTCAGAGGGTGGAGGTAGTGCAAAGGCATCAGCAAAGTCAGGGGTGAGAACTTGTAGAATAGTCAGAGGGTGGAGGTCAAATTAGTCCTTCTGACAGTTTATGGTTTTAGCATTAGACTTTGGGTGTTATAAGTTTAGATGAGACAAGATCTATTTTTAAGGAGCCTGAGACAGTTCAAGAGTTAAGAAGAATACACCATGAACACTAGAAAGAGCTGGATCAGTACTGGAGGTGTAAATGCTAAGGGGGTACAGAGAGCCAAGAGGGGCTTCCACGCTGCAGTTTAAAGGATCAGAGCCTGATAAGGTAGGAGTTGTTGGGGCATGTGAAATCTGGGACATGGATATACCAGGGACAAGGACCAATCTGAGCAAGGTGTGATGGAACAAAATATTGGGGAGTTAGAAAGACGGGAATTCAGATTGACTGGAGCAGAAGGGATGTGAAGGGAGAACCAAGTAGGTAGTATAAATTGGGGAAGTTCTTACCAGGAGTTCAGACTCTAGGAGTTCAGAAGGAAGAAGTCAGCCTCAGAGCGGGACCACTATGCATCATTTTCAGGTTGTGTCTTGTGCACAGGTACTGTGTCTATGAGGCCATCATTCACATCATACCCATAATTTTGGTGAGTGCCTGGGAAGCAGGAAACAGAGATACCAGACTTCTCTGCTGAATCCTGCAGCAGCATTGAGGAGCCCCTTCTTATGTAAACTCACTGGCTCTCAAAGCCATGAGCACATTTACTAGCACTCACCTCTGTTCAAGGCTAGCCATTTTCTAGACATCCCTTGAGGTTGTTTCTCAGTCTTACTCATGTTGGAGGCCTGATCCCTTCCCCCAGCTCTGCCGAGTAGGGCTGCCTGGAGAGTTAAAGGTGCACATGAACTACTATTTTGTTTTTCTAACTTGAGGAAGAATGCCTTTACCAATAACATTGTTGTGCATAGTTCTGCTTTTGGAGCAGTTGTCTGGCAGCCATACACAGGATGTGTTAGAGGTGGCAAGACTCAAGTTAGTGAGCTGAGTGGGATGGTGGTGGCAATTTCAGAAGGCTGCTGGTGAGGCCAAAGTGTCTGAGGTGCTAAGGTGTAAAGGGAATGCCATCTTAGAGGTAAAACCACAGACTTCCTACCAGGCAGGCAAGATTCTTCGCCCAGGCTCCCTGTGTGATCTCGGCTTATTCATCCCATTGCATGCTGTACCAACAGAATAACTCCCTGGACATACACCTCATCTCTGTGAGGTTTTAAGGTTTCAGGGAAAAACAGCTTTTCAAAAAGGCATAGTGTCCAATCCACGTATTATTTTAACTGTTAATCATAAAATATTAAGAAGAAGCATGATTGACCCCTCCAGAAATGTGTAGAATGTGAAGTCAAGATGCAAATTAAGACTGATCTCTTCTTCCCTGAGGAGGAACTGGGGGTTGTGGGTGGCAATCACTGGGCAGAGACAGTCACAGGCAGAGTCTGCATTTGGGGAGACAGGTGTTCCAGCAGCCGGGTGGTTGGTAGGCCAGTGGAAACCTTGTTGCAGCATATGAGAAGCAGTTGCTAGCAAACGTGTTCATAGGTAAGAAACCCATGCTCTTCCAGAAGCTGGCAAGGCCAGACCGATCTACCCGAAGATAGCGCCTGTGCTGTGGGATGCACTACAAACATGGGAAGGACCAGGGATGTGAGGGCTATTGGTCAACACTGCTGGGACCTCCAAGTTTTGCCACTGGCCCAAAAGACCAGAAGAGACTCCATTTTTTCCTGACTCAGCCCCTAGTTAGCTGTGTATCTTCCATTCTCTTTGGATTTCAGCTTCCACCAAAAAAGGGCCTAAAATGGCATTAGGTGACAGCTCTGAAAAGCTGCAATATTTCATTTCTAAATATAAAGCAACTCCTAAATGCTATGAATGCTGTGCTTTTTCTTAGGACATCTGTATCTAAACAGTCTTTGTAAGTAGATTTTGTTTTGCATCTCTATCACTTTTTGTTACTCCAAGTGTTGTGCTCTTGTGAACTAGATCCAGCAATTAGCAATGCAATTAGAGGGCCAGGACCTTTGGGAGGTTGAGTCACCTCATTTAAACTGTGTTGGTGATGCAAATAACCTTCTGAAGTTCTCACCACCGGCTGCATATTTGAATCACCTGGAAATTGGAAAACACCATGATGGCTGGGTCCCAGCCCACTCTTGCTTTAATTGACCAGACTGGGGCTCAGGATTTTTTGTTATATTTTGTTTTCCCAGGCTTCTCAGGTGACTAGAATGTGCAGCCAAAGATCAAAGATGATGTCACAGATCACTGGATGACCAGTCATCACATCTGATATGTCCATTCCACTTCGCTGGTGCCAGCCATTTACGCCCTCTTTTGAGTCACTTATCATGCTCAGTAGGCAAGGCTGTGGTGATCACCTGGCAATGTCTCCCATGCATCTAGGCAGGAGGATTGATGGCCCACAGAATTAGTGATTGCCATCTCTGAGTGGAGAAAGGGTCTGGGGAAAGGATTTTATACTTTCGATTAGATAAGGTAGTAAAATTATTGTAACATACCAACTGCAGGTCCTTTCACAAATCTGTGGGGCCCTCTACAGCCTCAATGCTAGATATTTTATACTTGCATAGCACAATATCATGACTCTTAGCACAGTGATGAAATTTTAAAATTTACTTGTGGGATTATTTGATTATTACTGACTACAAGATCCATGAGCGGAATGATGCTTTGCTCACCATTGCATGTCCAGTGCCTGGGGACTCAAGAAACAGATGCCAAATAAGTGAACCAAGGAAGCCATCGGGGCAGGCTTTGACTTACTGACATTTGATAGTCCCTCGGAGGGTCAGCTGTGAATTGGGGACAAGCCTTGTGCTTCCTGTGTCTGAGGGCCTGTGGGGGATGCAGCAGAGGGAAGCTGGGCCTCCACTGTCTTCTGGATTGTCCAGGCTCTGCTGAAAGCCTGTTGTAGTGGCCACTTTCCCAGATATACCAGTGATGGGGTAGAAGATGGAAAGAGGAGGCTATTGGCTGCATATCTGAGTTTGCACTGCTCTCAGAAAACCTTGATATCTGCCAACTCTTTAAGGTAGACTTTTCTGAAGGCAAAATTCAGCTGAAGCAAAAACCCTAGGAGATGCCTTTTCCCTGGGGCCTGCTTCCATACGCTTCATCAGGAACCATCTTTGCCCGAAAAGAACAGTAGGGGCCACTGTGCCTCCCACTCCCAGGACACAGGGTAGCCTTCAGAGGAAAGCCCTGGGTCATGAGGTTGCAGCACTATGGGCGTGGGAAGAAAGAAAATGGTTTCCAGAGCAGATATTAGTTACCAGACTCTCAGACAGTTTTTAGCGCCTTCTTTCTCATTTCTACCCCAGAACTTGGGAGGAAGGGGGCTGGGTTTTCATTGTCAAAGTAATACATACAGAAGTGGTTCCACAACCCAAACGCCCATCAATGATAGACTGGACAGGGAAAATGTGGCACATATACACCATGGAATACTATGCAGCCATAAAAAACGAGTTCGTGTCCTTTGTAGGGACATGGATGAACCTGGAAACCATCATTCTCAGCAAACTGATACAAGAAAAGAAAATCAAACACCACATGTTCTCACTCATAGGCGGGTGTTGAATAATGAGAACACGTGGACACAGGGAGGGGAGCATCACACACTGGGGTCTGTTGGGGGGGAAATAGGGGAGGGATAGTGGGGGGTGGGGGAGTTGGGGAGGGATAACATGGGGAGAAATCCCAGACATAGGTGATGAGGAAGAAGGCAGTAAACCACACTGCCATGTGTGTACCTATGCAACAATCTTACATGTTCTTCACATGTACTCCAAAACCTAAAATGCAATAAAAATATATATATATATAGTTAAAAAAAAGAAGAAGTGGTTCCAAGGGAGGCGCAGAGAGAAGGCCTATGAAGTGATAATGGCTGTTTCATCACAGGGTGGCAAAGCCTGGCTCTGGGCCTGTGTCCCGGTCAGGGTGTTGGAGGTGATGTTGTTCACACAGCCGTCCCTTCCATACCTAGAAGGCACCCCATACTTGTCTGGGAGAGTCCTGGATACCTCACCTCTCTGTGGACCTCTGCAAAGTGACTCTGATTTTATTGAAGATTCTTTTAAAAAATATTTATTATAAATTTTATTGATATAAAGAATGTATAGGGGCACAACATTTATAAATAATACAATATACACTGAATATTTTTTATTTTTATCAAAACCTATAAGTGACATACTATTTTCACACTGTTAAAACAAGTTACTTGTCAAAAGTCCAGATGAGTTTTAGTTCTGAGACAAAGGCAGTGAGGTCACTTAATTTGATGTCTTATAATAGGAGTTCCCAAATTACAGGCCACAGACCAATTGTGAGAAAAGAATACTAATTGTGAGAAAAGAAAAAAGTTAGGGAAATGAATTAAGTAGCACTGAGAAATATTTTATGCCCAACTAAGGGCAAGCACTGCTTTGCTGTGGGAGAGCTAGCAGCACAGTTCCTGCTGGGCCTTTCCACAACAATGTTAACCAGCATGGAACTAGGGAAACCGATGGTGGAGAGAGGGTACAAATAAAACCAGCATTAATGGGCAAGTCAGCCAAGCAGCTAAGTCCAAGCAGGAGGGAAGACAGAGCATGGGGATAGGTGGCATCCCCATGGGGAACTAGTAAAACTCATGTTTAGTGGGCAGATGGCAAGTTGTGGGCAGAGAGGAGAATTTCCAAGTTCCAGGATTTGACATGGAGTCATTTTAAAGCATAAGAATGTACTACTCAATTAGCAAGTAATAGTGAGAACTTCTTTTTTTATCCAGAAAAGTGAGTCTTCTTAGAGAAGAGGAGCTTGAAACATATACTATTTTATGGACAAAAATAAAGCAGTAAAAGGGGTATCAGAAACCTGGGAATCGAATGGGGTGGGGCAGGGCTGAAAATGGAGCAGGCAGCCAGGTCAGCAGTTGGGAAGGTGGTAGACAACACAAAATTAAAAAGAAGGAAGCAGTCCAGACCCTGGCAAGCTGTTCAGAACTAAGGTGGACAGTTCCAGTGCCGGAATGTAGGTGGTGGTTCAAAGTAATGCACAGGACCAGGCAGAAGTAAAAGGAGAGATTGCTTCTTGAGGAATCTGCACATCTTCTGGTTCAGTCTTTTGGGGAGTTTAGCATGTTCAGGATAGCAGGATCCCTTCTTCCTAGCCACTCTGATTGGTAGAATTTGGAAACGCAGAGATGGAATCCCACTTGCTGTACAGGAACCACTGGAGCAAGTGGAAGAGATGGAGACTCCCAATGTGACTATGGTACAACTGGGTAACAATCTGTCCATTTCCTGTGATGCCCAGTCCTCAGGTTGTGTCTTTGGTCTCACTTGGATCTATCTCACCCCACTGTTAGTCAGTCTGTCTGTCTCCATGTCTCTCTGTCAGATTCTCTTCCTTCCATTTAACCCTCTTTGCCAAAGATAAAACACTGGTGACCAAGGTCAGACTTCCCTCCTCTCCAGCAGAACTATCCATCTAACAGAGCTCCAAGTGGACACCTCAAATCCATAAACACTAATCCATCTAGAGAAAGGAGAAGGAAACTGACATTTATTGAGCTAGGTGCTTCAAAAATATCCTTGTCTGGTTGAATACTCACCAAATTCCTAAAAAATGAAAATTATTATTTCATGATTAGTGGTAGACCCTGTGGTAAGGGATTTACATGCCTCGTATTTATTTGCCATAACATCCCTATGAGATAGGCAAAATTATTATATCAGTTCTACAGTTGAAGAAACTTAAGCTTAGAAATGTTAAGCAACTTGCTAAAAGTTACAGAGCATTAAATTAAAGCATAGCCTTTCAGACTCCATAGTTAATCTTCCATAGTTCAGAGAGTTTTTGTATTGGCCTGTGATCACATAGCTAATAACTGAGATTCAAACCTAGATCTGAACCCAAAGGCCTTACTCTCTTCCAAGAGACAAGAGGATGCCCCTTCTCCCATACTGGCATCTTCTGGTGGGAGGAGAAGGGAGGAGAGTGAAGAATAGTCTTTATCATTAGGGACCCAATCCCTGTCTCAGGTATGAGCTACTGAGGAGTCTCACATTGGCAGGTCCTGAGTCTGTGAGTCCTCAGAGATCAGACTATAACTGCTCCAAGCAACCATTCCTTAGGTTCTCCCCACACTATCATGCCTGTTCCTGCTGGAATAGTCCATGTTGCTGCATCTGACCAAGCCTGGATGTTCTGCATTGAGTCCTGCTAGTCCTCAACCTCTCCCATGATCCATTTGCTTGCCAGTATGTTTTTGATGACCTTTGCTTTCCATGTTCCCCTGCTCTCTTGCCACCATTGGTACCACCTCTACTTTTGCCCGCCTTCTCTAGAGGCTCTCTTTGTTTCACCCTTACTGTATGTGTCTCCTGCTGTAAGTTTCTTTAGAAAGAAGAAAAAAAACCTTAATTGATATTGAAAGATTAAAACTTGGAGAGGAGGGTGGAGACAGATAATTTACCTAGTGCTGCATATTCAAAAATGAGCACATAATTACTGTTTTAAAGTAAGATGTCAGGAAGCAAGATTGATTTAAACCTGACATCTGTTTACACACAGTGAGCTGTCATCAGATACATATGTAAGGTCAGAAGAGCGATGTTCTGTCGCCATGACAGCTTAGCTTGGTTATGGAAATTTGGCTCCATGTGCTTCTGCAAGGGGGCAGCAAGACACCTTCCAAATGGCTGGCAGCTCATGTGCTCTGTCTCTTCACCAACCACCATTGTCCATACTATCCTAAGCACAGGCTATAAAACAGACAGTTTGAGATTGTGGGATAGAGTATGGCAGAGAGGTTAAAAGCATGGCCTTTGTAATAAGAAATCTGATTCTGATCCTATCTCTGCTACTTCCTAGCCAGCAAGTCACATAAACCTTCTAAGCTTCAAATTTCTTATCCATGGAGATAATAACAACACTTCATTACAGGAAACTGTCAGATTAAAATGATAAGCAATGTGTATTCAGAGCACTAGGCCTGGATCAGACTGGAATAGATGCTCAATAAATGATGGCTATTTTATTATTAAATATCACACAGAATCCTGATCTCAACACACTTGGGATTTTTTAGGAGAAGATTCACTTAATAAACAATCCAGGTGGATTTCAGGTGAACTTCATAGGCTGTCAGAGTTCAGAAGGAGAAAGATCAACTTTCTGGTAGCATGTAGAAAGATGCTATGAATGAGGGGGGGGACTTGAACAGGTCCCCCAGGATGTTTCTGTATAGGAACAAATTAAAACTCATGGGAAGTGGCCCTCTGTGTAAGACATCTGCCTGGAATGCCTTTCCCAAATGTGTTCTCTATGCAAATTCGCACTCCCATAAGTGAGTCCCCCTTTAAGGAGTCTTTCTGGTATCTCTCAGACAGTCCTCAGGGAGTCTCCTTATTCTTATAACAGGAGTCTTACTCCATTTCAGCACTCATTGGTTTCTATTGTTTTGCAAATGATTTGTTCTTTTTCCTGTGGATGTTTTCTTTTTGTCTTTTTCTTTCTTAAAGAGTTAATGTTTTAAAATCAAAGTCATTCATGCACATATTTTAGAAAGCCAAATATATCTGCATGTTATGTTATATAAAACAGCATTTTCCTTTACCCTCATATCCTTTTCCCGTCTTCAGAGGCAAACCTTTTACTTCTGATCATGTTGGAATTGACTTCCCTTTCTCTCAATACATGGTTATATTGCTTCCTCTTGATTTGTTGGCTTTGTCATTATCCTTTGACTTCTTCCTGTGCTATGTGAAAGATGAGGTTTAGAGTTCTTTTATCTCCAGCACCCCCATAAACACACATGCATGCTTCCTGTCCTCCCCATCTTTCCAATATAATTTGTCATAACTTTGGTTATATCAATATTTGATGTTTAAATTATTATGACTGAGTATGATGGTTAATTTTATATGCCAACTTATTTAGGCAATGGTATACAGAAATTTGCTCAAACACCGGGTGAGATGTCACCATAAAGGTATTTTTTAGTTAAGATTAACATTCAAATCAGCAGACTTTGAGTAAATCGGATAACCGCCCCCATAATGTGGCTAGGCCCCGTCCAATCAGTTAAAGGTCTTGACAGAAAAAGACTGACCTCCCCCTGAGAAGAGGAAATTCTGCCTCCAGACGGCCTTCAGATTTGAGTTGCAACCTTAACTTTTCCCTGAGACTTCAGTCTGCTGGCCTGTCCTGCAGATTTTGGACTTGCTACCTCCCACAATTGGGTGAGCCAATTCTTTAGAATATATCTTCCTCTTTATGCGTCTTATTGGCTCTCTTTCTCTGGAGAACCCTGACTCATATACTATGCAAACAGTATTCACAGCTGAGCCATGAAAATGAACAATTACGTTTTCTGCGCATTCTTCTTTTTCCTAGAAGTAACAGTTGTCTTATTTTGTTGTTGATATTTGCTCAGTTTTCTATTTACTCATCACTAATTCAATCCCAATCTCAACTGATTGTCTAAATCTCCTCTTGAGACTGGCAGATACATAAAGTATTCTCTCGATTGCATCTTCCTGAAGTAGTCTCCAGTAATGAGTCTGGCTTCAAGGGCAAGTTGTACAATCTCACAGGACCCTGTCCTTGGTTAAATGCTCTATTGTTGCCACATTTAAATTCTTAGTATATATTTATCTTAACAAGGAACGCCTCTTGACATTATGCCCTGAAAATTATGTGGTTGCTTTGGTCTGCAAGAGCCTTCTGATTAGCTCTAATCTAGACAGATATGTAAGAGTCATCTTGGTATTATCTAGGTATCTCCCTTCACCAGTCATAGAGATTACCTTTACCCCTCTGCTATGTTTCTTCTCCTGTCCCCCCATCAATATAAAGTTTCTTGAAAGCAAGTCCATGTTTTATTCATTTTTATTTCTCAAACACACCTAGCATAGTGCCTCAGGCATAGTGGTATATGTGCATAGATAGATACATAGGTAGATAGATAGATAGATATGAAATCAAGGTGAGCTATTTAAATAGACAGAATGGGAGGAAGGACATGGCCGTACTTTCCGGGAAAGAGAAATAGCATGAAGAAATCAGTAAGGTAGAAATGCATTTTTGGTGGGTTGGAAGCCATGAGAGAAGCAACATGACTATGTCAGAAAAAGGCATATTGGAACCAATGGGAAATGATATTAAAATTATGTGGGAGCCAAATCATAGAGAGGCTCGAATGCCAGACTAGGAATTTTCTACAGACTTGTAGGCCTCCAAGGACTTATTTCCCCATCTAATGACATCTGATATGTGTAGTTAGAGAAACTCCAGCTGGTAGAATCTCACATTTCCCTTTTCTTGGCACTGAAATAGGTGAATGGAGTAGGATGGGCAAAGGAGAGAGCCTAGCAACTGAAAAAAATGGAACTCATAAGAGAGTCTTTCCTGTGAATTGAAAAACCCAGCCTATACAGAAGCAGCAGTAAAAACCATTAGAACCCTGGAAGATAGCCAGGGAGGTCTGGAGAATGCTAAATGTAGGCAGAGCAACCCCAAACTGGCAGCCCAGTTATCACTAAATTCACATGATTAAAGACTAGCAATCATTAGTACTTCATAAGTATCTATGATCCTTATGGCATTGGCACTAAGAAAATTGGGCTTGCCCTCTGGAAGTTTTCACACTGCAATGAATGTTTATGGTAAATATGAAGATTAGTGGGTAACAGGGACCTCTTGCTGTTTGAACCTCAGCCACAACTTGGGTGATACGGAATCTCTGAGATTTCTCCACATGTATGAAGAAATAAAAGTACCTTTCAAAATCACTGTCAATATTATTCCAAAATGCATATTGGCATTCTAAAGAAAGATGTTTACAAGGTGTTGAAAAAAACTGATACCCAACAGAAATGCATATATTTTCCATATCAAAAGGTATATGGAAACATGTTCCTTAAGCTACTCTTCATAGTAGCAAAAAGCTAAAAACAACCCAAAGGTATATCAACAGTAGAAATGATAAATAAATATGTGTCATTATTTATACAATGGGATAGGTGCAGCAAAGCTGTGTAAATGAATAAACAACAACATGCAGTAAAGTGAGTGAATTTCATAAACATAATGTTGGGCACAGAGACTGAAGTATACAGACTACACGGTTTCCCTTAAATAAAGTTCAAAAACAGTCAAAGCTATTTTACAGTCTTAGAAGGAAGGTTAGGAGCAGTAGCTGCAAAGGACCAGAGAGAAATCTTCTAGAATGCTGGTAACGTTCTATTTCTTCATCTGGGCACTTGTTACTTTTGTGTGTCCGTTGTGCAATAATGCTCGCCCTTCCTTCCTTCCTTCCTTCCTTCCTTCCTTCTCTTCCTTCCTTCCTTCTGTCTGTCCGTCCGTCTGTCCGTCCTGAGACAGAGTCTCACTTTGTCACACAAGAGCGCAGTGACTCGATCTCAGCTCACTGCAACTTCACCTCCCAGGTTCAAGCAATTATCCTGCCTCAGCTTCTGAGTAGCTTGGACTACAGGTACACGCCACCACGCTCAGCTAATTTTTGTATTTTTAGTAGAGATGGGGTTTCACCATGTTGGCCAGGTTGGTCTCAAATTCCTGACCTCATGTGATTTGCCCACTTGACCTCACAGACGTGAGCCACTGCACCCGGCCAGTAATGCACTATAGATAAAGAAATACAAATAGACTGAAAGTTAAAGGATGGGAAAAGATATACTTGGCAAAGAATGAGCATAGCAAAGCTGATTTTAATATCAGCTATATTGGTATCAAATAAGGTAGACTTTAGAAAGGTGTAATATCAGAGATAAAGGGATATTTCATTATGATAAAATAATCAAGAAAAAGTAACAGTCTTACATGAATATGTACTGGATGACATTGCTTTGAAATACATGAAGACTAATAGAACTAAAGGGGAACATAGACAAAGACATATCTTTGGAGATTTTTTTTAATACTCTTCTTTCAATAATTGATGTAACAAGTGGAAAAATGTTAGTAAAGATATGGAAAGTCTTATCCAACCTGATCTAATTGATTTGCAAAGCGACCATACTCAGCAACTGCAGAATATATATTTTTTTCAAATGTGTGTGGAACCTTTACCAAAATAGACATGCCAGGTCATAAAACAAAGCTTTATAATTTCAAAAGAATGCAATCTTATGGGATATGTTTTATAACCATACTGTAACAATTTAGAATTCAATGACAATAAGATATCTAGAAAATCTGCAAATATTTAGAAATTAAGCCACTTCTAAATAAATTATGAATCAAGCAAGACATCACAAAGGAAACTGAAAAACACTTTAAGACAAATGATTATGAAACCACAATGTGTTAAAATTTGCAGAGTTCAGATAAAGCAGTGCTTAGGTGAAATTTATAGCTTTAATGCTTACATTAGGAGTATAGAAAGATTTAAAATCAATGATAAATAATGAAATAAATTAAACTCAAGATAATGGAATAATATAAAAATAAAAGCATAAATCAGTGACCAAAATGCAAACAAATAATAGTAAAACATAAAAGCCAAAAGTCTTATCAAAATATTAATAAAATTGATAAACTCTAGAAAGAATGATCAACAAATAATACAAATTACAAATATTGATAATAAGAGAGGGCATCTTACTATCATGTTACAGACCTTAGGAAGGAAACAAAGTTTATATCAAACAATTTTATGCCAATAAATTCAATAACATGGAGTTATCAAGGAACTCAAATTACTGAAAAACACAACTTATGTAAACTGATACAAGAAGAAACGAAAATTTGCATAGCATTTTATTTATTAAAGAAGTAGAATTTTTCATTAAACAGCAACACCAACAAAACCTTCCTACAAAGAAAACTCTAGGCCAGATCAGATCATACAGACTCTCCTTTTCACATCTGGCCCCACAACTGGAAATTCTTGAGATGGCTACTACAGAAGCCCAGCTCCCTAAGTGAATGTAATGGGCAGAGCATCCTCTCCCCCCACCACCCACCCCAATGGCTTTCTTTTTTTTTTTTTTTTTTTTTTTGAGATGGAGTCTTGCCCTGTCACCCAGGCTGGAGTGCAATGGCACGATCTCAGCTCACTGCAACCCCCCCTCCCGGGTTCAAGCAATTCTCCTGCCTCAGCCTCCCAAGTAAATGGGATTACAGGTGTGTGATACCATGCCTGGCTAATTTTTTGTATGTTTAGTAGAGACAGGGTTTCACCATGTTGGCTAGGCTGATCTCAAACTCCTGACCTTTGTGATCTGCCTGCCTCGGCCTCCCAAAGTGCTGAGATTACAGGTGTGAGCCACCGCGCCTGGCAACCCAATGGCTTTCTTGAAATGAACATGCAGCACTGTGATTTGGGATTGATTATATAGCATACCTAACCCATCCTGACTGATACAACATCCATGCTTAATTTGATGAGATTATCTTGATTGGGCAAAATAAGTCATGAACTAAGAGAAACTAGATTGACCTTGCTCTAGTTAAACCAAAACAAAAGTCAGAGCTGAAAGGTCAATTGTGTGGTCTTCATGGCTTAATATAGTTCCTAGTTGGCTTTAAGTTTTCCATGATTGATTTAATTGTGGAAATGGAATGTAAGATCCCAAACCCTTAAAAATGAGTCACTTCAAATCAGGAGATGGGTGAGTGTGAATCAGAGAAGGGAATATGACTACAGTAATTTCTTTATTTCCCACATGGTGGGCCAATACGTAGGTTTCATTTTTAAATTTGCTAGATCAAGTAATATGATTTTAAAATGCAATATAAGGTTATAAATATAACCACTAGCAGAACAAAGAAGACTTCATAGGATCATCAAATTGAAGGTCACGGAGGAGAAAAGAACAGAAGCATAACCAAAAAACACAACAATATAGAAAAAGATTAGAAGAAGGAAAAGTAGAAGGAGCAGAAAAGAAAGGAGAAATCAGCCAGGAAGTATTAAACCCAAAAATTAAATTGACTCAGAAAAGTAAGATGAAATGTATTCATTGTGAGAAATATAAAAATGAAAAAATAATCTAGGGAAATGTAAAGCTCTTAGATGGAATAAATTAAATTCAAGTATGTACTTTCCTTAAAATAATTCCTAAAACAATTGTTCAGAAAATTTAGAAATCTTTTCATTGTATTTCAGCATGATGAGGAAGCCAGTGGAGGGCTTTAAGAAGGAAAATAATATCAAATAGTTATATTTCAAAAGATCACGCAAAATCAAACAAACTAATAAGAAGGGCATGTGGACTGCTATGTAAAAGGGGGATTGAAGTGGATGAGGAGTCAGTTAAAAGGCTGCTTCAATAGTTTGAGGAAAGCATGATGTTGGCGCTTGGACTATGATAGATGATAGTACTAATGGAGATAAAGAAAAGTGGATAGATTGGGGGATATTTTGGAGGTAAAGCTAACAGGAATTTTTTTTTTTTTTTTTTTTTTTTTTTTTTTGAGTCGGAGTTGCTCTCTGTCACCCAGGCTGGAGTGCGGTGGCATGGTCTCAGCTCACTGCAGCCTCTGCCTCCTGGGTTCAAGTGATTCTCCTGCCTCAACCTCCTGAGTAGTTGAGATTACAGGCGCCTGCTACCACGCCTGGCTACTTTTTTATATTTTTAGTAGAGATGGGGTTTTGCCATGTTGGCCAGGCTGGTCTCGAACTCCTGACCCTGACCTTAGGTGATCTGCCTGCCTTGGCCTCCCAAAGCACTGGGATTACAGGTGTGAGCCACTGCACCCAGTCGCTAACAGGATTTTTTAATAGATTGCCTAACATGTAGACTGGGCAAGGAGTGGGTTTGGGGAAAGAGTATAGGGAGAGCAAAATAAAGAGAAAGAAAAAAAATAACAAAATCAAAACTATTGACTTTGCTATTTTATTTTAGTGAAATTAAATTTAAGGTGTCTATTGGATACCAAAGTAAATACATCAAATAAGCAATTTAAAATTTTTCTTTTTAATTCTGTACCTCACTCTCATAATCATGAGTTAAATCATGTGTTCATTTCTAAATCAATTACAGTGGCTGAAAGGTGGGACTACACCATCTGATTCTTTTAGGTCACAGGTCCTTGCCTGCTCAATTCCATCCAAACTCCATGGATGGAGCTTGAGTATGGAGTTGTTTCTTCTAAGGAATTTGAAGAAGGAATTATTATGAGAAGAGGAATGGATATTGGGCAGAAAAAAATAAGGGATATTCCCCGCAGAAGATTATTTTTAAGAAATGAAGGGGGGTGGGCATCGTGGCTCACACCTGTAATCCTAGCATTTTGGGAGGCCAAGGCAGGCAGCTCATTTGAGGACAAGATTTCGAGATCAGCCTGGCCAACATCGTGAAACCCCATCTCCACTAAAAATACAAAATTAGCCCAGCCTGGTGGCTCACACCTCTAATCCCAGCTACTTGGGAGGCTGAGGCATGAGAATCGCTTGAACTCAGGAGGCAGAGGTTGCAGTGAGCTGAGATTGTGCCACTCCACTCCACCCTGAGTGACAGAGCAAGATCCTGTCAAAAAAAAAAAACAATGGTATAATCTACAACAAAAAGTACACTACTATGAATTAAATACTTAACAACAGAATCATCAACATATATAAAGCAAATAAGCAGTCAGAAAATAAGTATATAGAAACAAAATACAAGTAAAACATTTTAACAATCCTCTGTTAAATATCTAATTTAGTTTAATTTAAACTTAACTTTAAATATTTCATATAATTTTTGTTAGTGACAGAGTAGATGCCCAGCCATGTATAGCTAAAAATGTATAAAAGCAGGCATCTTTGGGGTTATGCATGATTACACTCAGGAGAATAGGAGGGGCAGGCAAAAGAATCTTGGAATCCCAAATGCTGATTTGTAGGCAATTTCTAGACACTGGGAAATGATCAGAGGTTGGGATAAAAGCCTTTGAATATGAAATATTTACTCAATTTCTGGGTGTTAATATATTAGCACTTCTTTTAAAGGCAACTTAGATGATGTATGCATTTGTAGGCAGTGCCACAATTTCAGTTAAGCAGACAAGTCTATGGTCAGATGGACTTGGAATAAATCACTGAACATATCTCAGCTGTCATTTTCTTATCCAGAAGTGAAATTAATGCCATCTACTTCACAGGGTCATTGTGAAGAATTAAATATGTAAAACATATAGAGCATTAATTCAGTGAGTAGCACATACTAAACTCTCAACCAACGCCACTTATCCAACCAGTGAAGGCTAGCTTTAGTTTTAACTTTAGCTCAAGCTTAGAAAAAAACAAACAAACAAACAAACTTTTGGAGCTCAACCACCTACATTCAAATCCTGACTTTGCTGTGTGACCTTAGAGAAATCGCTTTCTCTCTCTGTTATTCAGTTTCCCCACAGACAAAATGGAGATAAAATAGTACCTGCCTTATGTATTTGACTTGAGGTTTAACATCTGAACTTCTTAGAATAGTTTCAGGCATATGAAGCTCAAAATAAGAGTCAGCAATTGTTTTTGTTACTGTTATTTTACTATTTTCCAGAGTTCTGTTACAAAGGACCTCGGAAGAAAAAGAATTACAGTGTAAAGCCAGGAATCAATTATTGGGCTTTCCAGGAGCACAAGTGCCAAGTGAGGTCAGAATTAGAAAGAAGTGAGAGCCAAGGATTTGGAAGGAGAGAAGGCGGTGAGTTGACTAAAAACTGGACAGGAGAACAGTAATTACATAAGATCCTGGGTGTACAGTTAGTGCCTAGATAATAATGTGTGTAAGAAACTATCTGTAATAGGTCATACACTGTGTATTTTCTAACCATTATGTAATTCATTCTTCCCAATAACCCTGACAGCCAGGTATTATTATTTCAATTTATAATGAGAAAAGGAGCTTTAAAGGGGTAAAAAGTCAATTACTTAGGCCAAGTAGTTTTTATGTGGAGGACTGTCACTGAGGTATAGACCCAACTCTCAAGCCAATAACTATCCCCTCCCCACTAGCTTGCTTCCCTCAGTATTGAGAGCCAAGCATTGTGTATTATCCCTCCATCATTAGGAGAGTGGCCAGTGCTCAACTTGAAATGAAGCAGCATAGAATCTAGCTATGGCCACAGATATATGAAAGACTTGGAATTTTCTGATAAGATAAAGCATACCTTAGCAATTACCCACTAAGTTTCACTGAGAGGGAAAAGTCTTTTCCCTTCAGAAGAGACTTTCTCTCTGTGCCCACCTCCAAGGTGCAGGCCATAGCAGCTCCTAGAGGAAATTCTAACCTGATTCTCTCTCTCATCTTTTCCACTTCCTCAACCTGGCTCACCCTAAGAGTTCAGTTTGAAAGTTTTGGTGTTTTAGACCTAAGTTCCTTTATCTTTTGCAAGACCACACTGCAAAAACAACTCCTCTTTTCACTATCGACTGTAATTCCCCTTTTTTCCCCAACCACTATCCACTCCCTTCATGAATAACAACATTCGGAACCAGAAAAGTTGTGATTATTGCTACAGTTTGTGAACAACTCTGGCGTTGTCTAATTCTTGATGAGTAGTCTTCATCTTAGATTGTTGTTTATCTGGGTTTCACTGTGGACTTTAATTTCACGCAGGTTTATAGAAGAGGAGTAGGCAAAACAAATCAAATTAGGGCCAGGCCATTTAGTCTGGTTCTCCTGATAGGAGACTCCTGATTGGCCAAGAGTTGAAAGCCTTCTGGTTTCCAGTGTCCTAGCAACAGTGACAGCAGTTGACCCTTCGCTAAGTTCTTATAGAGTTTTCTTACACAAACCCCTGTCATTATACCAGTCAATTCGTTCCCATAGTAATTCTTATTCTTTCCCTCCCTCTCTTATCTCCCTTCACTATCTAGGGCCCAATCAACATCCCCAAGAAAGCCAAAATGTAATTCATAAGACCAAATTCATGTTAAGATTCACTTCTCAGTGCATAGTTGCCAATTTAGGTTTTCTAAGAGAAAGAACAGAAATTATTTAAGAATTACCCAGCTTTGTTGAGACCTGGACAATTAGTTTCTTGAATGTTGCAGAACCATTTAAAGCATCCACTGCTTATTTGCAGAATTAAAAGGCCTTGGCTATTATTTCTTGTTTAACAAATGTTGACCACACTCAGGCTGCGAAGTTCCATACAAAAGATGTACAGGCCTGAAAATTAAAAAAAAAAAACTGATTAAATTTTAACCAGCTGCTGGGCAGATAGTTTGCCTGAGGCACATTTGTCAGTTTCAAAGGGTCTTTTTATTAATTTTGCATTTTGTATTTTGTTAGTGGAAAGAGCTCCCTCTTTGGGGACTGCCAAAAGCTATAGGCTGCGAATCTTCAAGCAACCCAAGGACGCTTCTGAGAATGCCAAGTAGATTTGGGTTCCCGAGCACTCCCCATTACATGAGCTTTATGGGTCCTAAAAATATATTAACTTTAGGGGTGAGCTATTTGAATTAACTTTACAGGATTCCTGCTGACTCTGCTTTGGTTAATGTGAATCCTGCTATTCATCTGTAAGACTGTGAATGACCTTGCTGTGGGAACTTAAGCAATTTACTTGACCTCTCTGAGAATCAGGTTTCTGGTCTATAAAATCATAGAGTGGGGAGTTTATCTTTACAGTTTCTGCAGCATTGAATTAGCTGGATTATGACTGGTTGGGAGTTCTGACACAGTAAAACTCTCATGTGTTTTTCTTTTGTGTAAGTGGCATATGGTGACTAATATAAGATATATTAATGATGGTGGTAATAATGAGTGACTAGAAATATTATTTAATATTTTGTATGTCAGGTTCTGTGTTAAGCACTTTACATGTATTTTAATATTTGTTTTTCTGGAGAAAACCTCTGAAGCAGGAGCTATCATCATTCCCATATTACAGATGAGGTAACTGAGGGTACAAAAGATTAAGAAATTTACCTGAAATTGAATAGTAAGTAGCTGAGCCAGGATTTGAAAATAAATTGGCTTGATGCAATCTGTTTTCTTCCTTTGGAAGTAAGGATGAGTTTCTGTTTCTAAGTTTGAAATGTGCTCTGATTTCACGCAGAGATTTCCAAATTCCAGGTGTGGCTGGGACCGGGCTGGGTGAAAATATTTATGCCAAACTCAGTGGTGTCCTGAAAGATTCACACAGGCCTCTCTTGGCTTAGGCAGCTCCAGGCTGGAGGCGGCCACCTGCAGCGTAGAGACAATTTGTGAAGAGGAGACAGAACTCAGGGGTTAAATGGAAAATACAAACCTTGTCTGTGATGCTGGGAATTTCATAAGATCCACTCAGGCATCTTCAAACAGCATTAAATACAACGTAAAAAAGTCTACCCTCAGGCTAGAATTTGTAGACGACTTACCTGCAGGAGAGTATAGCTAAATTTCTGCCTGAAGACAAAGAATCAGGGCTTACATTTACAAAGTGCAAGGAAAAAGCAATGTATATACACACACGCGCCTACACACATATACAGGCACACACATATATGGGTTTTCTCTGAATGTATATTTCGTTTTTGTATTGCAATGTTAGACATAAATATATCATTTCACCAGTGAGATTTTTATGCCAGATCAATACCTGGCGGACTGACTTTTGCATTATTTAATGTCCTTACCTATTGGGAGGGACAGGTACTATCAGCCTCAATGTGCTCATATTTCTGTGGTCTTTACATTTCTGCAAAGGATTCACACCTGAAAGCCAGTTCTCTGGGGTATGTTGCTCTCCCTCAAGTTTGGCTTTTTTCTTGCTGCTCAGGTGGCTTGGGTTCTTCAATCAAGATGACTTAACCTTTTGATTCTTAAAAGGGGGAGGAGCAAGCAACAAAAATGTTGTGTGATACTTGGAGTGGAGGAATGGGACATGTCCCAAGAGGCTTCTTTGATTCTTTTTGAGAGAAACCCTCCTAGCTTCCTACACTCAAAATTGGCCTGCTCTTTGATAAACTATACCTAGCAAGATGGAGTGGTGCTTGGACTGGTCCAAGAATCCTAAAGAACTTCCTCACCAGTGTTCGTTAAGCAAAAGAGATGCATGTACTCATAATAACATTGAAAGTTACTTTACTTGGTAAATGCTCATAGACTTAAAAAAAAAAAGCTTAGAAAGAGGAAATTTGAAATATGTTGGACACATAGTTTATCATTAAATATGTTACAAAAATATGGGAATTTCTGGCTCAGAAAAATTACATAGTTTACACAAGATTATATGGAAAATTAGTAGCAGAATCAAGCATAGGGTCTAGTTTGTCATTCTTCACCCAGGTCTCTTTTTACTGCATATGTATTTCCTCCCAAATTCTAATTTCATTACATAGCTTGAATCTCATACATTAGATTCATATAAGTTTAGCATTGCTATGCTTTCCTTGTAAATTGGACCTTTAAGTAAGATCCTCCATAGCTCATAATACTTCTTTTTAAAAGTTTAGTACATTAATTATTTTTGCTGAGTAACAATCCCAAAACCTACTGGTTTAAAACAATATGCATTTATTATCTTGCAGTTTCTGTGGGTCAGGAATCTGGGCATGGCTTCACTGGGTCCATGTTCCATAGTCTCTCACAAGGTTTCTTGCTATTCAAGTGTCCATCCAGGGTCTGTAGCTTTCATCTGAAGGGGGATGGATTAGTCTGGGAAGGATTCTCTTCCACACTTACTTCTTGGTTGTTAATAGCATTCCATTCCTCATGGGACTGAGAGTCTCACTCAGTTACTTGTTAATGGTGGTTTTCCAGAGACTGACTTCAGTTTCTTGTCATCTGGGCCTCTCCAAGATGGCAGCATGCTTTCTCAAAGTGTACAAGCTAAGGAAGCAGTAGAGAGAGAGAGCTGCTAGCAAGAAGGAACTTAAAATCTTTTGTAATGAAATCATGGAGGTGGCATCACCTCAACGCTGTATCCTATTGGTTAGAAGCAAATGACTTGGAGAGACTGAACAAGATTATGAACACCAGGAGGCAGAGATCACTGGAGTTCAAATTCAAGAACACCTGCCACATCTAGTTTGATAATAATATAGCAACTCTTGTTTTTTTAATTAAGATTCTCCTGGTGTCTCTTTTCCATCCTTTTACTTAAAGTTTCTAATTCTTTCTTATGTTTTCGGTATGTCTCTCACAAATACCATATTAACTAGACTTTTTTTGTTGTTATCTAAACTGATTATTGCTGTCCTTAACTGGCAAGTTTAATTCATCTGTGCTTATTGAAATTGGTAATATATTTGGGCTTGTTTTTACTATTTTACTTTTTATTTGATTCAAATTTCTATGCTTTACTTTTTCTCCATTTTGTGGGCTTTTTGTTGATTGAGGAATTTTTAGTTTTGTTTTTTTTTTTAATGCTGTCTTCTAAGAATATGGAAATTATAAATTATATTTCTATTTTTTATGATTATCTGAGATATTTACCGTTAATATGTAGTGAAATCTGAAATTAATATTGTAACTCTCATTCTAGGCAATGGAAGAGCCTTCTAATACTTGTCATACATCACTCTCCCACTGACTTACATGGCATTATTATCAAGTATTGCAATTGTTTTAATTCACAAACTGGATATTATCATATTTTACACAGAAAATATTTGTTTATATTTACCTAATATTATCCAATACTCAAATTTTTTTTCTCAGCATATGTTACTTTTCAGAACTTCTAGAATAGTTTTCCTCTTCATTATAGGATAGTTTTCTTTCTCCTGTTTAGGATATATGCATTTTTAAAAGAATTTTTTTTTAAAATAAGTATCTATTGGTGGTAAGTTTTAATATAAGGAATGTTATTTTATCTACATTTTAAAGGACATTTTTGCAGATTATGAAACTTCAGTTCACAGTTACTTTCATTTAGCATTTTGAAGATATTCTTTTGAAGATTTCTTTTCAAGCATCTATCATTTTAGTCAGTTTATAGTCAGCGTGGTGGTTAATTTTCTGTAACAACTTGACTAGGCCACAGGGTGCCCAGTCAGTAGGTAGAACATTATTCTGAGTGTGTCTGTGAGAGTGTTTTGAGATTAGATTACCATTTAAATTGGAAGACTGAATAAAGCTTTGCCCTTCCTAATGTGGTTGGGCCTTATCCAATCGAGTGAAGGCTGACAGAAAGGCTGGCCCTCTCCCACGTAAAAGATGATTCTACCTGCATGAATGTTTCCAAACTAGATCAGCCTTTTTCTGCCTTTGGACTCAAACTGAAACTTGGACTCTTCATGGGTCTTAAGCCTGCTGAGTATGAACTGGAACTTATGCCCCTGACTCTCCTGGGTCTCCAGTTTGCTGACTTATCCTGCAGATCTTGAGACTTGTCAGCCTCTAATCATGTGAGTCAATTCCTTATAATGAATTTCTTTCTCTCTGTACATACATCTTACTGGTTCTGTTTCTCAGGAGAACCCAGAGTAACATGGTCAGTTTGTCATTTTTTTGTAAATGAACTGTCTTTCCCCAAACCCCCTTCCTGGCTGATTTTGACAACCTTTGTTACCTTTGTTTTTTGCCTTTGGCACGCCATTTTACCTACTGTCGATTTTATGTGTCTTGGTTGGAAAATGTGCTTTTTGCATCTATAGATTTATGTCTTTCTTCTTAACCACTTTTGAAATGTTTCTTTTCCACTATTTTCTCTATTCTCTCTGAGACTCTGATTAAATATATATTAAGATCTTCTCATTCTATCCACCTGTCTTAGTTCATTTGGGCTACTGTAACAAAATACCATATATAGGATGAATTATAAACAATAGAAATGTATTTCTCAGAGTTGCAAGATTAAGGCATCAACAGATTCAGTGTCTGGTGAGGGCCTGCCTACCTCTTGGTTCATAAAATGATACCTTTTGCTATGTTCTCTCATGGTAGAGAGGGCAAGAACTGCCCTTTTTTTTTTTTTTTTTTTAAGTAAGGGCAATTAATCCCATTCCTGGGACCTCTATCCTCATGAACTCATCACCTCCCAATGGTCTCACCTCCTAATACTATCATATTAATAATTAGTTTTTAACATATATATTTAGGGAGACATAGAGCAGACCATAGCACCACCATATTTTTTATCTTCTAATATTTTTAATCTTCTTGTTCTTTGGGCTACAATCTAGATAACTATTTCAGATGTATCTTCCAGGTTGTTAATTCTCTCTTCAGCCATAGCTATTATTTATCATAGCTAATGAATTTTTAAAATTTATTTTCAACCACTGTACTTTTCATTTTATTTTGTATGTGTTTTATACATTCTTGACTGACTTAGCCTAGATTGACCAGAAACCAGAATTTACATGAGACTGGCTTTTAGTAAGTACAATCTTAGGTGAGGTTAAGAAGGAGAGAAAGTCTAAATGAAGATGTGCTGTTAGCTGGCTGCTACTAAATGCAACAAATTATTCCTAGCTTAGGTCTATGCTAGGCAATGACCCCTCAAGAAGCCATATAAAATACTTCTCAGGATCATCCATCTAAAGGAAGGTATGGGAAAGAACTTGTCTATTGATTCCCTCTCTCCCATTGGCCAGTTTTGCCCATAGGGCAGTGACTTCCCCACACTTCTGGTTTCCACATGTGTGGACACTGAGCAGCGTCTCTCCATGTCTCACAGCTTAGCATCATCAAGGAAGCCCTGGAACAGGAGGCACAAAGCATTCAGAGATGCATGCAATACAAGCATGAGGTGAGGCACTTTTCAGGCTGTATCTGCATAAAGTTGGTTAGAGTCCACACAGAGTTGGTCATGAGAGTGATAACCAGACTGTGAGACAGATTAGGTCAAGTGTATCATAACTGATATGTAAGATATGTCCAATGCTGTGTCAAAATCTGGTGTTTGTTGTTTCTGCTGATTCTTACCCATGATGATTTATTTTCTTGTATGCTTAATGATGTTTTATTGTAAACTCTTAGTGGATTGATTTTAAATTTCTGAAATTCTGTGTGGCCTAAATCTAGGATGCTTTCCTCGAGATAATAATTATATTGGCATCTGCCAGGAGCCAATGGGTGCCTCCTATACAGGACTATTTTAGACTTTCTTCTGGATTTCTTGCTTAACATGAGTGTTTAAGGTTAAAGAACTACACCCTTCAGCTGGCCCAAGTCATAGTCACCAGAATACAGTGCTAATGTTGGCATTTACCTCAGACTTTGCCTTCCATATTTGCTTACAGGTCACACTCATCTTTTTAATCTTTCTTTTCTTTTGACAGAGAGGATGGGCACTTGTAGAGTTTCTGGGGGCCCAGCAATGCATTCAAAATTAAGTTTTATAAGCATATAGTTGGTGTGCAGTGAGAGAGCACTTCTAAGTGTCTAATTGCCACACTCCTGGAAGCAAAGGCCACTCTTTCTATTCTTTTTCAAAATGGAACAAGATGAGAATTACAGCCAAAAGAAAACTTCAGGAGATGCAACATAGCATTGATCCCATTCTAGATACATATTTAAAGGCTGTGGATGTGTTCTCATATCTGCCAGTAGGAGCATGCTGGACTATTTCTTCTACTTTCAAAATACTGGACTATTTCTCCTACTTCCTTGGAAAGGCTAAGTTCAGGCTGTCCTTGGAAAGGAAAAGATCAAAACAATTCATTTAATGTTCCTGGAAGCTGTGGCCTAGTGCCTGCTGGGGCATTAGTCACGCTTGACACCCCTTCTTTACAGGCTTGGCTCTGAAGCAGGTGTTTTTTCAAGACAGTGCTGACCACAGGTGTGAGTGACACAGGTAGACAAGTGTGAGACATGAAAAATACAGGATTTAGTAGCATGACCAGGTGTGTGAGGAGCACATCTGGCCACTCAACCCCAGGGGGATAGCCTCTTCCTGCTGGAAATAGAGTGGAGTGAGCACAGTTACAGAGGGAGAGCAGAAACCCTGTGGAGATAAAATGGGAAGGCTTTTAGACCCAGGAGATAGAAGTGGGACCTCTGTAACACTCCAAAAGCTCAAAGGGGCACTAAAATTGGAGGAATTTGAGGCATGACAGTTTGGCTGAGAATAGAAGTGAAATATAAAGTTCTGTACAAGGTTTTGTGCAAATGATTTCAGAGTGCAAAAAAGAATAGGACCAGACAGAATGTTGGAGCTATTGAAGTTTAAGTATCATCAAATTTAGTGTTTCCAGCCCAGGACTTCTACCTCTGGTGGCATGAGAAGCTTTTGTCCAGTCCAAGGGCATGCCTTTATATACCACTAAACTCCTAATACAAAAGTTACTTCATTTTCAGATCTATTTCAATTCTCCTGTTTACCAAGAATGCCATTTTTACTTTTTATCAAAGAAATAAAGTATTTGGAAGGCAAAAATGCCCAGCTAGAACTTAATGACAGTGTTTGGTTTTCATTGAATTTATTTAAAAAAATTTTTTTAGGTTCATCAAGTGATAGAAAGTTTCCTTTTACAGTAAATTTTATTTATAAAAAAGTGAGTCAATTTAAGAAAAATTATTAAATAAAAAATAATATGGGCCAGGTGAGGTAGACCATGCCTGTAATCCCAGCATTTTGAGAGGCCCATGTGGGCAGATCATCTGAGGTTCAGGAGTTCCAGACCAGCCTGGCCAACACAGTGACTGGTGAAACCGTGTCTCTACTAAAAATACAAAAATTGGCTGAGCATGGTGGTCCATGCCTGTAATCCCAGCTACTCAGGATGCTGAGGCACAATAATTGCTTGCACCTGGGAGGCAGAAGTTGCAGTGATTAAAGATCATGCCACTGTACTTCAGGCTGGGTGATAGAGTGAGACTTTGTCTCAAAATAATAATAATAATAACAACATAGATGACAGATGTGGCACAAACACAAAGGTGATAAAAGTGTGATCAAGCATTAGAAAACACTGATCTAATACAATCTTCTGATCGTGTGGCTCAGGCACAGGAGAAATGGAGAGGAAACTAACTCCTCAAGGTCACACGTCCCATTAGTATCATAACAGCAAACACAACCCAAGTCTCTCAACACCCAATCCACAGTTCTGCCCACCACCCCAGGCTATGTCCCTAAACTTAACAGCAAAGAATGAAACAGAGCACCTGCCTCTCATGGCAGAGGCTGAGCCAAAAGTAAAAGGCCATCATGCCCTGAGCTAAGTGCCAATTTAAAGAGGCTGACAAGACATTTGAAGATGTTAAGCAATGCTATTTGTTTTCTGCTGCCAGCTTATTCATTCTTTCTTTTTTCTTTTCTTTCTTTCTTTCTCTTTTCTTTTCTTTCTTCCTTTCTTTCCTTTCCCCTTCCTTCCTCCCTTCCTTCCTTTTTCTTTCCTTCTTTTTTCTTCCTTCTTTCTTTTTCTTTCTTCCTTTCTTTCCTTCCTTCTTTCCTTTCCCTTCCTTCTTTCCTTTCTTTTTCTTTCTTTTCTTTCTCCCCTCCCTTCCTTCCTTCCTTCTTTTCCTTTCTTTTCTTTTCTTTTTTTCTTTTCTTTTCTTTTCTTTTCTTTCAGGCTGTTTCTTAGGTGCTTATTTCTTTAAGAAAGGGATGTGACTGTCCTTAATTTTAAAATGACAGTACTCTTAAAAGAAAGCAGAGAGTTATGGATATCACAAAATGTTAGATAATCTGAGGGGAAAGCATTCTCCTTCTCACCCACACACAACTTGGAATGCTTCTTCTGGTCTTGGGAGTGTTAAAAAAAAATGGAGGGGAAAATCTCCATGTGTAAAGATGAGCACGGGTCCTAGAGAAGGAGGTTCTAGACTCTGACTCCCAGGCCGAATCCCTGGCAAGCTAAGAATTCCAGATGGGTTTGTGGAATCTGAGGGCAGAGGGTCCCTGCTTCTCTGACAGAGCTACAAGAAAGCAACGTGGTTACAGAGATGGAGCAGCTGCTTGGTGCACCTAGAGGGAGAAGGTCGAGGAGAGCCTCAGACTGTTCTGAGTAGCAGCATGGCACTGAAGTAAAGGAAGGATTTGTCAATGAAGAGGCCACGCAGGTGGGGAATGGGAACAGTTTGGCAGTGACTGGCAAGGAGAAAATAGCAGAGGTCCAAATAAGATGAGGAGACTTTTGAATAAGTGTTAGACTATAGAAAAAGAAGTTATATTTTCCACACCTCATTTGGTGGATTGAAATTCACATTAGATTTTAAAAGGTAGGAATAAAAGTGTGTGTGCACTCAGAGTGCCGAACAATTTAATAGAAATCCATGAAATGGCATTTGGGTCAAATCTTAGAGGATGAATAGGATTCCAAAAGACAGAAGGGTTGGGAAAGGAATAGACATGTAGTCAATCGGGATTTATTTTTGATAAAGCAAAGGAACAAATCTCCTAAGAAAGATGAAAACAAAATGCAGTGAGAGTTCAGAGGAAGAAGTGACTGATTCTCACTGGAGAAGTGAGGGCACTTTCCCGGGGAATGTATCATGTCATCCAGACTGAAACAGGTGAGTAGAGAAAATTTGCTGATTTTCATTTCAGCCTCTGAGGAGGAAGACGACTTTGTGTTCAGGTTGCACAAATGATCCCGAGGTAATGGCCAAATACTTCTCCAGCTTCTACCCCATTTTGTGGTCTGGGTAGAGAAGGATGATTCAGGACATTGATCTGGGGATAGATTATGAAACAATGATGTATAAGGACTTTCAAGTTCTACAAGCCAGGGCTCAAATCAATGATCTCCCCGGGTCCTCAGTTTTCTCATCCAAAGAATGGGAACAATAAACTTTACTCATATGATTGTAGGGAAAATAATAGATAGTAGTAGACATAAAGCTTGGAACATGGTGTCTGGTATAGAGCAAGACCCCAGTAGCAATTGCTTTTCCCTGCTTTCCTCTCTGAGGAGAGAGACTGTTTTTCTCATTTCTGTATCCTTCACTGTATCTAATACCATACCTTGTATGCAGAAGGGGCAATGAAGAATTTCTTGTTTTGACTTGCTCTGATTTAAAGAACATGAATAATTCAAAAACAAGCAAATAAAATCAGCATTGGTTGTATCACCCAGCTGTTAGATGAACAGATCAGAGAAAGTTTTCCATTAGCCAGCGCAGTTTTTCTTTCTTTGGCTGTCAGTCAGCACAAAGGTAATCCCAGGAATCAAGGCACTGAAAAGTGAATTTCTGGCTGGACTGATCACAGAAGCCCTGACATCATACAACCACTGCTTTCCATAATCAATGCCAGAGCTTAGTTTATTCACCTTATGAGTCCCTTGTGAAATTCCAAATCCGGTACCTGGACAGTAACATTTCCCCTAATTGATGCATGTTTGCTCTGGGAGAAACATCCTGTTTGATTAATTTTGGGTTTGATTTTCCTCCTCCTGGTGCTATGATTTTCATGGACAGAGTCATTCTTTTGATGCTTTGCATGTGGTGAAGGGAGATAGATCTATGGGCAGTGAGCTGGGTCCTAATGCTAGCTTCCTGACTTTGGGAAAACTTTTCTATAGGAAAAGATCCAGAAATGACAGCCCTAGTGTATCTTGATGCAACATTTTCACCTACTGTTAGGAAATGAAGGTGTGCACATTGAGTACCAACAGTAGCTTAGATAATTTATGTGCACAATTATGTAATCTTTATGGGTTCTATTTGTAAGATGAGAAAACCAAGGCTCAGAGAAATAAACATCACAAACTCATTAAAGAGTGGAGCTTTTATTCAAGTTCCTCAGTCTTTCCTCTCCACTAAACTTTAAGAAAGTGAAGGTAGAATAGGTTCATAAGAAAGTAGACTTATTTTTTAAAGAAAAGTGTCTATAATTCTACCATCACCACTCATAGCATGTGTCTTCTTGCTGTCTTGCCCCATTTACATGCTTTTTTGGTAGGATTGGAATCATACAGTTCAAAGTATTATACAGCAAGTCCTTAAATAAATATTTTCTTAGAAATAGCTTTACTGGAGTTCTCAGAAATAAAAATATCATCTCCATTTATTGAACCCAAGACAATAGTAAAGGAATCCCTGGAGGGTCTAGATGGAGACCTGCCTCTCTGGTCTTAGTAGACCTGGGGAGGAAGAGGGTCTGCTTAATGATAACTACAGGATCCAGACAATCCCCTTGCCGTGAAGTTATCCTGTCATGTGTCTTTCCGTCAAGGATTCCCAAATGGTAACTCTTTTTTGGACCTCTTCTCTGGATTTCTTGAGTAACCTATTGAGTGTTATTTTCCTTTGTATGTTTGTGTCTCAGCAAGAATATCCAGTTTCATTTTGACAAATTTTCCCCTTTATCTACGGTATACCAGGAAGCCCTGTGATTACGGGCAAACAACTTAAAACTTACTTAGCCTCAGTTTCCCTGTTCTAGATGAAAGGGATAATAGCACCTATCTCAGAGAACAATCAGAAGAACTCAGTAAGATAATATAGGCATTATGCCTACAGCAACATTCAAATGTGCTGCTAAGAGAAAATTAAATGCTCACTTTTGGTTTCCTAATAACTCAGGGAGCCCTAGGATACAAAGATATCCATAAAAGTCAGGGGATGGGCCAGGTGCGGTGGCTCACACCTGTCATCTCAGCACTTGGGGAGGCCAAGACAGGCAGATCACCTGAGATCAGGAGTTCGAGACCAGCCTGGCCAACATAGTGAAACCCCATCTCTACTAAAAATACAAAAATTAGCTAGGTGTAGTGGCGGGTGCCTGTAATCCCAGCTACTCTGGATGCAGAGGCAGAAGAATTGCTTGAACCCAGGAGTCAGAGTTTGCAGGGAGCACAGATCACACCACTGCACTTCAGCCTGGACAACAAGAGCGAAACTCCATCTCAAAAACCAAAAGAAAAAAAAAGTCAGGGGATGAAGAGATAATAGATATCTTGTCCCACAAAACAGCTGTTTTTATTTTGAAGATAAGAGGAAAGAGAGATATAGTAGAGTCTCAGGAGATAGATGCTTCAAATGTAGCACTAAGAGTCGTTCTTGAGGACTTGGAGCTAGACACCCAGGATTTGTTCTGCTGAGGCCAGAAGCTGGGGTAAGACCAACAGATGGTCTTTTAACTTCCTGCTGCTAGGTACATGGAATTTGGCTGTAAGTATACAGTAGAGAAGTGTTATGATGTGACAAAGCAGGTGGCCTTAAGAAACTGCAAGGCCAGAAAGTAACCATATCACTCCAAGGAATCCCCAGACCCAGCTCTGATTGTGGGGGGAGAGTCTTGGGCATTTATCCAGCAGGCCTTGGCTTTGTCCAGGTTTGGAATGTGCTGGATAATATTGATGCTTCAAAAAGATCCAGCTTATTTGGGATCCCAGCTCATCATTGCCCAAGTTCTTGTACCTGCTGTGGTGGTCTTGGGGCTGTCAAACTTCTCTGACCACAGTGAGATTGCTTATGGAGTAAGTAAATTAAACTCTTCCAAGTTATCCAAGAGCTTAAGAAAAGGAGAAATAACCAGGATTGAGATTATTTGGAACACTTATGCTTATTTGGGCAAGAGTAAGGAGTCCTGAGTAAGCAGTATTGAAGATAATACTCCTATATACCTAAACCTAAACCTGCAGATTTGCAAGGGTTATTTGTGTGTAGTGAGCTCTGTAACTTCATCTTGAATAAGGACTGGAGCTTAAGTGGGGGAGGGAAGTGGGGGAGGAAGGGCCATCAACTCTGCCTGGGGGGAGCTCACACTGCAATTTAAGAAGCCAATATAAGGGTTACCACATATCCTGATTTGTCCAACCAGTCCCAATTTATGCTTCTTATCCCTGTGTACTTATTAAACTTTCTTGATTCAAAAAATAAGTAAATGGTTACCCAGCAGATATCATTTAGATGGCATTGACAAATATTTATTTTGAAGGAATATATATTCAAAGTATCTTGAATATGTATTTTGAAATGCTTTAAGCATTTTGGACAAAAACAGTCATGCTTCTATTTAGGGAACTTCGGGATTCCTGGGAGAGGACTTGGCAGCATCTTAGAGAATGAGATAACCCAGTGGTCAGGGCTTGTGGCATTTAACCGAAAAGGACTTGACCTTGTCTAATACAAACTCATGCAGTTGATGCCCAGTACTGCTGGTGCTAGACTCTTGTGATGAAGGACCTGACCCATAAGATCTCTGGCTTCCTGTGTGTTGGAGCTCCATTAATTCCATTGACTAGTGTAGGAGACTGGCATATGTTGTTCTGCAGATACTCAGCTTAATGCCTTATTCTTCATGTCTCAAACAAGTTAGCCAGGGTATTACAGTATGGGCGGAGGGTTGGTGGTAGTAATAAGAGGTGGGAGAAGGGATGTGTTCATAGCCATTGCTATTCCTGGACTAAACTGGGCCAGCAGACCTTTTCAAAGCTCATGTGATTTGGATCATTTATTTGTCTGGGACACTGAGGACAGTCAGGGCTCCCATTTTTTAGGAACAGAGGAGAAAGCACAGTAAGCGTTGTTTCACTTAATGCAAATCGAAAGTACCTGGGGGAAAATAAATATATTCTATGGAACCAGAAAGGTCATGTCATGTTTTCTGAGAAGGCGGGCAAGGAAAGCAATAAGTCACATCTCTTCAAGGCAGGTCTGAGGAAGCATAGAGGGATAATGGATAATGGAAGAACCAAGCCCATTGTTTCTTTCCCTAATGCCCTTTTAGTTAGTCAATTGGCCTATCAATCGATCGATCAATCAATCCATCACTAAGCACACACTGAGGACCTACTGTGGGCCAGCCTCTAGGACAAGTAGAGAAGATATCCAAGCCACAGTTGCTGTCATCAATAAGCTCATTCTCCAGCTGGGAATATGAATAGATAGACTGTGCCAGCCCTTGTTATTAACTCCACCATTATTAACTCCAGACTCAACCATGTGCAATCCCTTACCCAAATTCTACTGGGCAGGCAGTACAGAAAAAGGTCCACCTCTTCCAAAAGGCAGGGGAAATAAATTCATTGTACATTAATTGTGCAAAGAAATTAATTGTGCATCCAACAGTATGAGATCTGTTGTTCTTGGGGCTTACTCCAGACCATTATTTTCCTTCTAATTGAAGGTGACTCCCAGCTCCTGCTCAGAGGACAGCTCAACCTCAGCTTCTATTCCAGCTTGTCAGTACCTGTAGGGGCAATGTGATTTAGAGGACAATGTATAGGCTTTGGAGTCTGGTCGTCCTGGTTTGAATCCTGCCCCTGCCACTTTTTTTTGTGTTGATTCAGTCACACAACTCTTTTCTGCAAAAAGAGATGATGATATTCACTTGAAAGATCTTGTGAGGAATTAATGAAGTACTTGGCTGTACAACCTAATATAGAGAAGATGTTAAACTGTTGGTAGCTATTAGCACTATTGTTATTACTGGTAGTTCTAGTAGTAATAGTAATAGTAATAATAATACTATCTAATAGTAGTAGATGCCAAAATCATTGTAGTTGTTTTTGCACAAGAAATGAATTCCTTCTCTAGTGAATAAGATCTGTTCCCAGGCCCACGGTTTTCCTGGCTGCTTCTCATTATAGTCAAGTATGTCTTCATTGGCCATGACTTGATGTCTACTTACAAAGAGACCAATCAGAACCTTAACACTGCTTCTGCTTGGGCATCAATGCTGGCCCTAATGAATCCTGAATTTACTGTGCCTCCATGGACATTTTGTTTAAGGCTCTCCTGGATAACCCAACAAAGGACTGGCCTTACAGTTGACATGGTTTTTCTAAAATAGTCCCACCTGGTTCTGGATTCTGTCCTCATTTACCTGTCCCTGCTGCCAAGCCCCTTTTCTTGTTCATGACACAGTCTACATAGTTTAGGACAAACAATTTCAGGAAATCATGCCAGCTACGAGGACAGTGGCACAATAGGTTGGTTTATGACTGCTTTTGGAATAAAGCTGGACAGGAGCAGAATTCCCAAGGACTACGGGTGGCTAAATGGAGGTTTGGAATAGTAATTGAAGGCAGGGTCCTGATGTGAGCAGTGGCATGGAAAGACAGCAGCATATTTGACCATACTGTGGTCAGAGTATAGAGAAATAGAGACAGTGTAGCTAGGTCTTGAAAATCAAATAAAAATGTTTGGACTTACTCCTGACAAAGGAAGAATGTTAACCTTGAAAACCCATGGAATTTCCCACCACAGAGACAATTTATCTTATAAGAATAGACTGTCTCTGTAGCTTACTCCGAGCCAATTAGCTGGTTAGAGCACTGGCCTCATCTCCCCTGTCCTGTATGCTGTTTATTTTTTTTGGTTCTCATCATGCCTGGTCAGCTCGCTTCCTCTCTGCCATCTTCCCTCAAATTCTCTTGAATTTCTTCACTTTTTTTTCCTCATAAAATCCATCCTCTGCATAGATACATGCATAGATATCTATTTCATTTCTGTCCTCTTCTCCATCATGAACCATGATATGAAATATATATATTTGGTCTTTGTCATCATTTCCTGACATGCAGCTTCTAAAACTCTTGTAGATAGTGGTGATAAGAGAATCCTTTAATATTTGGTCTTTGACCCCAGTTCCTAACACAGACTTCCTAAGACCTTTGTAATGTCCTGAGTGATAGGAGTGTCTTTTGTTCTAAAGATATCATTCTTGGTGGGCTCCTAGATAGCTTCAGGATAAGGGCCGGTTGACACAGGAATCAACTATATGATTAGTGAGTTGGAAATTTTAGCCCCACCCACTGGGAAGGAGAGAAGGGCTGAAGGTTGAGTTGATCACCAATGGTCAATGATTCAATTAATCATGCCTATGTAATGAAGCATCCATAAAAACCCAAAAGGGCTGGGCTTAGGGAGCTTCCAGATAGCTAAACGCATGGAGGTTCCTGAAGGGTGGGGTGCTTGGGGGAGAGCATGGGCATTTCAGGCCCCTTCGAACATACCTTGCCTTATGCATCTCTTCCTTCCGGCTGTTCTTTTTTTATTATTAGGTGGGGGTTTGAAGAACATGGAGTTTTGATAGGTACACACATGGCAGTTGATCTCCTCCTCCCCATCCCTTTCTCTTCTCCCCATGCTTCCCTCCCCAACTCCCCCCCCCCACTATCCCTCCCTTTTCCCCCGCCAGACCCCATGTGTGTCTCCCCTCCCTTTCCTTTTCCCATGTTCAACACCCGCCTTAGTGAGAACTCTTTTTTTTTTTTTTAGTGCTAGAATTGGTTTCCAGGTTCATCCATTCCCTACAAAGGACACGAACTTTTTTTGTCTCATAATTTCCATTTATTTCCACTTCCCTTCCATTTCATTCTTTGGGTTTTCCATTTTCTTTGTAAACTTCTGCAATGAACATTCGTTCATGTTCCTTATAGTAGAATGATTTATAGTCTTTTGGATATATACCCAGTAATGGGATTGCTGGATAAATGGAATTTTATTTTAGGTCCTTGAGGAATCGCCACACCATCTTCCACAATGGTTGAACTAATTTACACTCCCACCAACAGTGTAAAAGCGTTCCTATTTCTCCACATCCTCTCCAGCATCTGTTGTCTCCAGATTTTTTAATGATCGCCATTCTAACTGGCGTGAGATGGTATCTCAATGTAGTTTTGATTTGCGTTTCTCTAATGACCAGTGATGATGAGCATTTTTTCATATGTTTGTTGGCTTCATGTATTCTTCTTTTGTAAAGTGTCTGTTCATATCCTTCGCCCACTTTTGAATGGGCTTGTTTGTATTTTCTTGTAAATGTGTTTAGTTCTTTGTAGATTCTGGTTATCAGCCCTTTGTCAATGGGTAGACTGCAAACTTTTTCCATTCTGTTGGTTGCCGATTCACTCTAATGACTTTTTAATAAATGAGTCCTATTAGTCACTATAGCAAATTAATTAAAACTGAGGAAGGGGTTGTGGGAACCCCTGATTTTCAGGCCATTGGTCAGAAGCATAGTGAGAATCTACTGGCTGTGACTGTCATCTGAAGTGAGGGACAGTCTTATGAGACTGTGCCCTTAACCTGTGTGTTCCGAAGCTCTCCTCAGGTAGATAGTATCAGTATCAAATTGAATCAGAGGACACCCAGCTGGTGTCTGCTGGAGAATTGCTTGCTTGGTTTATGGGGAAACACTCCTGCACATCTGGTGTCAGAAATGTTGAGTTGTGTGAGAATAAAGATAGGGAAAACACTTTGTTTTTGTTTTTTCCTATTGTAAGATAAACTTTTGCAGGTAGGTTTTTATCCTCTTTCTATGAATCGAAGTCAGACACAGTTGATGAAAATTTGATATTATCTTTGGTTTTCTGTATAGAAATGCAACTCTTCTTGATTAAGTTCTCTGGTTTACATGATAACCACATCATGTTCTCAGTGAGTAAGGAAAATTCGTTTTGATCACTTTAGGAAAGATTTCATTCAACTTTACAAATATATTGCATTTTTCAACATCAGAAACTGGATAATTAGATGGGCTGTGATTTTGTTAAAATTATGTTTGCCCCACTAAGGATTTTTGAATGGCAAGTCCTGGATCCTCATCTTCAATCTAACTCCAGTCAAAAATAAAAGTTTGAATTTGTTTCTGAAGTGACCATAATTTCCAAATGCCAAATCAGGATATGAAGTCTAAAAGAAAACAGATTGTTTTACCTGTTTTTTATTTATTGTTATTAAAAATCAAATTATATTTAATTAAACAATTTATGATATTTCTTTACCAAAATATATTAATTTCTATATGAAATTAAAGACCTCCTGGGAAATTCTTCCTTAAGGTTACTGGGCGATGCCTATACTCCTGAGTACTTGTTATTCTTTCCCTGACTACACCCTACTAGAATCATCTGAAGCTTTTTCCCTGGTCTTCTATCCTCATGCCACTCTTAAACTATAATAGAGTTTTATCCTTTGTAGCTGTAAGTTCCACATTTAGAGATCCAACAAACTAATAAAAAACAATTCAGACAAAAAATAACAAATAACAATTAAAAAATAAAAACAAATAAAAAACACTACAGTATAACACCTATTTACATAGCATTTATACTGTATTTGGTATCATAAGTAATCTAGAGATGATTTAAATTACACAGGAGGATGCACATGGGTGCTGTGCAAATAGGACACTATTTGATATAAGGGACTTGAGCAAATACTGGCCACTGGGTACTAGTGCTGTCACCACTGGGTGGAGTCACCATGCAATGCCTGGTATCTCTTGGGGCTCCTGGGAGGGTGCCCTGGAACCAATCCCCCATGGATACCAAGGGATGACTGTACAATGTTGACATGTGGCTTCAATTACCAGCTATTTACTGATATAAGGCTCATTTATCTTTTTTGGTATTTTTCATAACTTTCCTGCATCCTAACAACTTTCTATTGGAGGGCCATTCCATAGTGTAATTCTAAGTCTTGATAGGATACAACTTTCTATTTCTACAGAAGCTGGATGAGAATAGTACAGGGTGCTGCATTGTGCAACTACAGGGGATGCATTCTCATCATAATTTGTAGGAATAGCTGTGCACTGAATAATTCTAGGAAGCACCAGTTTACTGTGATCTCTGATTAGCTGACTTCTGTGAGGCTCCAGGACATGCTATGTATATAGAACAAAATTGTGCATCTAAATTTGAGCAATTCTGTGGCTCTGGGTAGATACTTCATCTCACTGCTTCCTGGCAGTTAGGATATGGGTGTGTGACTTAAACTTGGCCAATCACATGTTCCCATTCAATACTTTAAATTTCAAAAAATGAATGCAAAGATGCAAGGCAGTGAAGAAGGCATTGCATGGTGGTTGTACCCAGTGATGGCAGCGCTAGTACCCAGTGACCAGTAGCAGAAACGGAGTCTAGTGGCAATGTTGTCCATCAGTGGTGGTAACAGTGTCAGGTGTGCTAGTAGTGGTATCTTAACAAGACTTATCAGTCACAGCATCTGGGCTGTGACTCCTGCTGCTGGTCTCCTCAACTACCTGCCCCTATTGAGCAAGACCAATTCTACAGCCTTTCTTTGGATTCTGTGGCCTATCTGGTATGCTTTCAATGAATTCCTTTACTGCTTAAATTAAATATAATTGGTTTGCAATTGAGAAACTTGTTACAGAAATTGGTAACAGAAAGAGGCATATGTGGGTATATTTGTTTTCTTTTGCTGCACAACAAATTCCTACAAACTTAGCAGATTCAAGCAACACATATTTATTGCCTCTCAATTTCTGTAGATCAAAAGTCTGTGAGCATAAGTTAGCTGGGTTCTTTGCTTCAGGGTCTCATTAGGCTGCAATCCAGGTGTTGGCCAGGATTTTACATATATACATATATATATACATATATATATATATGTTATATATATAATAATACATAGATTATCTTTTCTGTGGCTCTTCAAGATATATATGGATATTACTCTTTAAGATATATATATATATACATGTATATACATATATACATATATCTTGAATAATAATATATATTTATATACATCTTGAGTCACAGGAAAGATAATCAAATTTAAGATTATTCTTGTGGGTTATGGAGTTCTATCAATTGAATATGAATCAATTCTTGTGTCACAGTTAAGGAGCTAGTCAGGAAAAATTGAGGCTCTAAAAGTTGGGGGGGGGGATATGTGGGAGGATTCAGAAAACTTGGAATTTCCCTTGATATCCACTTGTCTCTGGCTCCCCCTAGCCCACTAGGCATCCTTTTATCCTTGTCTGATGAGACTATCTATTTTATCTCTACTTTTAGATCTTGAAAAAAGAATCAAATTGTCCTCTTGGACTACATCTTTGGTTGTAGGAACGTAACTAGAGTTAGCTCTTCATATAGTTCCAGGGTCCAATTACAAATGAAACCTGAAAGAGAAGATTTACCCTACAAAGATATTAAAGTGCAAGATATCTTCTCATAATGAATCTATCCCCCTATTTTTCTCACTTCCCCTAACTTATTAAGACTTTAAAATATAACAGCGCCTGATGGTGGTGAGAGTGTGAGTGAACAGTCTTTTTCATATACAGGGAAGGGGTGTTTAAATTTGCATAAACTTACTGGGTAATTTGGTAAAATGCATCAGACAACTTAAAAATGTTTATACCCTTTGAATTAGTAATTCCATTTCTAAAAATAAATCCTAAGGATATAATAATGCAAATGTGTAGAGATTTAGCTACAATAATGTTCATCATAATATTAAAATAGCAAAAAATTAGATAAACCTAAATTTCCAACAGAAAGAGATTAGTTGAATAAATTTCGTTATATTTATGCAATGGAAATTCTTTACAGCTATTAAAACATTATGTTATGGAAGAATATTTATTGGTAGAGAAAGATCATTATACTTTTAAGGTAATTCAACAGGTTATAATATAATATGCACAGTATGATTTCTTATATTTGTGTGTGTGTCTGTACATGTGGATGAGACATAAATAAGCTTAAACATATTCACACCAAAATGTTCACAGTGGTTATTCTCAAAAAAGATATTATGAGTAATTTGTATTCTCTCCTTTTCTTTCTTTATGTCAATTTTTAATCTTTCCAGAGAAAAATTGCAGCTATCCAGTCTCATTCTCCCTTAGAGAAGGATTAACCTGTTCTTACTCTGATATAAGAATGGTGGAAAGAGAGACTTTGTGATGATTATTTTATCTAAGATGCTTATTTCACAAATGAGGAAATAGAGTTTCATGGAGGAATTTCCACAGTGAGTCAGGACGTATGGAAGAAGTAAATTCCAGAACCCCTATGATTTAACCGGAATTTCTTTCTCTCAAGATGTCTCCTGAAATAACAAAAGGCCTAATAATGAATTTTGGCTTGTTGCTTTCAAAGCATGCTTTTAGAAGGTAGCTGTCAGAAGAGATACTTCAGGAACTGTGAGGGTGGGCACAGAGGTAGGTGAAACACCGTCCACTTTAATTCCCTAAACTGAGCTGCATCAAAAGCAGTTCTGTTTGCCATGTTTTATTATTTTGTTTTGTTTTTATTGTGGGTATAGTGTTCTTTTCCTTCCTTTAGTTAATATAATCCCCAACTGGTATCAGTCAAGATACTTTTGTTGGAAGTACTAGTAAATCTAAGTTAAAATAGCTTATAAAATGGGAATTTATTTGCTTTTATAATTATGAACTCAAATAAGGAGCAAACTTCAGGGATGGTTCAATCAGGCCATCAGTTTGGTTTCTCTAATATATTCTAAGCTCTTTTCTTCTCCATTTATTGTATTCTTTCTCTGTCTGGCTTTCCTTATGATTATTTTCTTAGTTATATACAGAGAGCAACAGTGCATGTTCCCCCTCCCCATTCTCAACAAAACCGTCAAATTTAATTCCTCATATTTGCTCTGATTAGAATATCTCAGAGTCAATCATTGTAGTTACTGACATATTATGCACTATTCAGTTTAGTCATCACAGTGTCAAAGGTTGGGTGAGGGTACCTTGATTGGCTTAGACCAGTCTACAGCCACAGGCCAAATTCATCCTGCTGCCTGTTTTTGTAAACATAGTTTTATTAGAACACAGTCAGAGTCTTCTGATTTACTTACTGCCTAAGGCTGCTTTCATGGTACAACAGAGTTGAGTAGTTGCAACCATCTGGCTCACAGAGCCTAAAATATTTACTCCCTAGTCCTTTTTGGAAAAGTTTGCTGATCTTTGGTTCAGGTTTCTCCCCTGGAGCTGGAGTAGTCAATCTTATCCAAATCTTAAAGTTGCTGCAGAGCAGGGAGAATGGATGCAGTAGGGAAAACTCTTCTCTACACTCTACAGTCTATTAGAAAAATTCCTTTTCTGACAGTCCAATTCAGATGAATCCTTCGAGTCCACCTTGTACTGCCTTTTCTCACTACCATAGAGAGGGCTGTATTCCAAAGACCTCTCTCACTCTGCAATCCTAGTTGGCATTAATTTACCCCCAGCAAGGCTCTGCCCTACTTCGCCTCCATCCCACCCTTCAGCCCAGTAATGTCTTTTTATCTGGGTCTTCTGCTGTACTGGGTTGCTCTGCTCAAGTGCCAAGAAATCCTTGCTGAAAATAAAGCTAACAGAGCTGGAGTTACCCAGTCATCCCTTTGTGCACAGTGGCTTCATGACACCCAACTACTCTAAATGTTCCAGTTGAGTTTTCTCTGCCAAGTTTACCTCCACTTTGTTGCCAGTGCTTTCATCATATTCAGATACTGTTTTCTTCTCCAAAATCAGTCTGTTTGTTGTCTTCGGGAAGTAAATTAGGATAATGACTAACACTGGTTGCATAATAGGCTAAGATATATATGCATTATCTCTTAATCTTCACAAAACTCTAAGAAGTAAGTTTTATTTACAGACACCCATTTTAGAGATAAAGAAATCAAGGCCTAGCTAGATTCAATACCTTTTTTCTGTAATCATCATTTAGTAAGAGATAGCACATATTTGAACCCAGGTCTGACTGAATCCGCAGTGCCAAGTACTCAACTTTTATATCATATGGCTCTTGTTTCTATCACAAAAGCAACTGTCTCCAAGATATTCATCTGAATTTTGTCTAGTTTTTTTCCCATTTTTCAGTTCCTCAATGAACCTTGTAAACTAGATTCACAACCATCCCATCCTCTCCAGTTTGGTTCTGATATTGTCTTCTCACCAAAGTTCAAGAGTTTTCAGGTGAATAGGTTAATCTATTTTTTTTTTTTTTTTTTTTTTTTTTAGCTAGAACTAAACTATGCCCTTGGAGTCCTTAATTTATATACAACCAAATGAGGGAGAAACAATTGACCAGAGGTAGACTTAGGGCAATTGAACAACAGGTCCCCAGTGTCTTTCCTTGCCCACATCTCATATTCCCATCTTCTAGCAGGAGAGAGGTTCCCATCCCAGTGGGCCCTTTGTAGGAGTCCAGCATTCAGCACACAGGCAGATGGCTGAGGCAATTCAGCCATGGCTTCTCCTTACCCTTAAACCAACAGTTTACATAAAACCTAGGAAAATGAAGCTCACAGAAGATAAATCTTGCTTCGTGTGCTTTGTGCTAGTGATAGAACAGGAAAGCAGGATCACGTGGTGATTAAAAGCATGGGTGTTGAGGTCAGATCCATACGTGAATTCCAGTTTTACCATTCTTTGGTTATGGAAACTGGCAAGGTACCTCAATTCTCTAGGTCTCACTTTCCATATCTTTAAAATGGGAATCATGGTAATACCTACCAAATGGGATTATTGGGGGAGACCTAGTCAGGTAAAGCACATAGAGTCTTTCACATAAATGCCAGACATGTAATAAGTGCTTATTAAACACCAGCTACAATTAGAGCCCAGATGTCCTCCCCTGCCATTGATGGCTCTTTCCATTTCCTGGGCACTGTTTTTGGTTGAGGTCATCTACACTTCTCATTTTCCTTCTTAGGCTCACCATGGGGTACCGCCTTGTACCACCCTGCAATGTCTTCTTGAATTTTCTGGCCTTGCCTCTGAGCTCAGTCTGGGATTCTGATGACACCAGTTGCCCAGCATGGCTTCCATTAACTGTAAGCGTTTGTCCTCTTCTCCTTCAGAAACACTCTGTGCCCTGGAAAATGAATGTCAAAACACCAGACCTGTTGCAAAGGGCTTTTTTTCTCCTCACTTAAGAGTCCTCAGAGGTCAAAGAAAATAGATTTAAATGTTTCCCAGTCAAATGCAGCCCTCACAGGGCTCCACAATGGACCCACGGTAGGAGCTTTTTACACCTTCCCCAGCTGCCAGCCGCAAATTGATCTAATATTGACTTCCCTGGGGTTTGCCTCAAGTCATTGTAGTCAAGAATAGCAGAGTGCATCTTCCATTAGTTGTGATTAGTGGTTAAAGCTACTTTTTTTTTTTCCTTCGAAGGTGAAGGAAATAGGAGTTCTCCTTGGAGAAGAGAAATGAGTAGAACATTCACTCTGCGTCTTTTTCCCTGGGTTTGCAAGTTGTGATTGATGAAGTCAGCTTTCAATAAAGCCCGTAACTGAACGGACAAATATCTAAAAATAAGTTCAAAGAGAAATAGAAGAAAAGGCTTTGACCATAAATCATTCATAGGATTCCTCACATGAGCAGAATAGAAACAAGGCTGCCACATTCTCAGAATCACAGACCGCCACAGCCATGGACGAGAGCTTCTCTATGGACTTGGAGAGGAAAGGCTGGCCGGGTGCATAGGTCTCAAAACTCCCAGGTTGGAATCTTGCCTTGTATCCACTGTACTGGCTCTGCCACCCTGGAGACTATCAGCCTTACATGCACCACTTTTATTTTCTGAAGCTGTTTCCCTCTCTATAAATTGAACATTGATCTCCCTGCATTATTGGAAAAATTATTGAAAACACAAATGGAAATGTGCCTGGAAGAAACTGACACTAGCACTTCATAGATTGACAGCAGATGTGTGCTGAGTTTGGATAAAGTATACTTTTCTTTTCTTGGCAGTGGTGAGGGGATTATCTAACATTTTGAATTACAGTACCCACCCCCAATGCTGCTTATCTATGATTTTGCTCTCTCACAGGTTTTAGTTACCCGTGGTGTAGTATGGAAAGGTATTTTGAGAGAGACCACATTCATGTAACTTTATTACAGTATATGGTTAGAATTGTTCTAGTTTATTATTAGTTATTGCTGTTAATCTCCTACTGTGCCTAATTTATAGATTAAACTTTATCATAGGCATGTATGTATAGGGAAAAGAAACATAGTAAATATAGGGTTTGGTAGTATCCAAGGTTTCAGCCATCACCTGGGAGTCTTGGAACATACCTCCCTTGGATAAGGGGGGTGACTATCTCTCCTCTCTTTTTTAAAATCATCTTCATTTCCCTTTTTTTTTTTTTTTTTTGGAGACAGAGTCTCACTCTGTCACCCAGGCTAGAGTGCAGTGGTGCAATCTTGGCTCACTGCAGCCTCCACCTCCCAGGTTCAAGTGATTGTCCTGCCTCAGCCTCCTGAGTAGCTGGGACTCCAGGTGGTGCACCACCATGCCAGGCTAATTTTTGTATTTTTAGTAGAGACAGGGTTTCACCATGTTGGCCAGCATGGTCTCAATCTCCTGAACTCATGATCTGCTGGACTTGGCCTCCCAAAGTGCTGGGATTACAGGCATGAGCTGCCAGGCCATTTTCCTAATTGGAATTGGAGCACTCATGGGTGCTTAGAACACCTGTAGATTGAGTCCACTGGGTTATTGTCTCTTGTTCAGTGCCCACAGCTGAGCTTATGTGTGTTACGGTCTGTCTTTTAAGTGGTCTTATACAACATTTACTGGCTAAATCAGAGGAGGTAAAAGATACCTTTTGACACTAGGATTTTCTTCTTTTTTTTTTCTTTTGAGACAATTTGGAAAGAACTTCTCTGTCTCCCAGACTGTCTTGCTCTGTCACCCAGACTGGAGTGCAGTGGTGCAATCATGGCTCACTGCAGCCTCAACCTCCTGGGGTCAATAGATCCTCCCACTTCAGCCAACCTGGTAGCTGAAGACTACAGGTGTGCCCCACAACGGCTGACAATTTTTTGCATTTTTTGTAGAGACAGGGTTTTACCATGTTGCCCGGGCTGGTCTGGAACTCCTGAGCTCAAGCAATCCACTGACCTGGGCCTCCCTAAATGCTGGGATTACAGGTGTGAGCCATAGCACCCAGCCCACACTAGGATTTTCTACAGTCTGGGTTTCTTTCCCAAAACTCTGTAAGGTAGGTAGAGCAGATATCAGTCTCACCTACATTTTCAGGAATGACACTTGAGATTTAGATATTTTATTAACTTGTCTATGTCACACAGTAATTGAATGGAAAAGCCAAAGACTGAAGCTTGAGTTTCTTGAGTATCTTTCCAGGGTTATTTCTACCATCAATGGATCAGGAAACAGCAGCTTATGTAAAATCATCCCTGGCCCGTTATCTGCAGTTCTGCTCTTCATGAAATTGCCAATGGACAAATCAAGTGAAATATTGATTGTCAAAATGCAATGTATTTGTAAACAGGCAGATTAATTAGGTTAATGGAACTGAATGTGGGGGATGGTGTTTTACAGTTTTTAAAATGCTTTCATATGCACTGTCTCACTTGATCTTAGAAACAGGCCTGAGGGTAAGCTTACTGTTACTATTTTACCCATTTACTGTTGGAAAAAAATGAGACTTGGGGTAGTTCAATGACTTACCCAAAAGCACATGAATAACAAATATTGGAAGCTATGTTCATGCCTCTTCTATCAATTCTTTCATATTTCTGTTAAACTGAACTGCATCTAGCAGTGTACAGGTAAGATATTTTTAGTAATAATTATCAATGAGGTTATGTATTTAATAAATTTTCACTTGTGCCAACCCCAGTGTTAGGTGAAGTGTGATTAAATTATTAATTAAATAAGCCAATACGCAGGCCAGGCATGGTGGCTCACACCTGTAATCCCAGCACTTTGGGAGGCCGAGGCAGGCAGATCATGAGGTCAAAAGTTCGAGACCAGCCTGGCCAACATGGTGAAACCCTACCCCTATGAAGAAAACAAAAATTAGCCAGGCATGATGGTGCATGCCTGTAATCCCAGCTACCCAGGAGGCTAAGGCAGGAGAATTGCTTGAACCCAGGAGGTGGAGGTTGCAGTGAGCCAAGATTGCACCACTACACTCCAGCCTGGGCAACAGAGCAAGACTCTGGGTGGGAAGCCGATATACTAAATATGTAAATTGTGTTAATTAAATAAAAAATACAGTACTAGCTATTATTGTAAAAATGAGATGAATAACAACTAATTTTTTCCTTCAATTCCTGGTCTTATTTGTTTGTTTTTTAGTAGCATCTGTTGGTTTCTTGGTGGTTTTCTTCCCACATGTGCCTAAAGCTGCTAACACTCATCCACTCTGAAAAGCCATCCAGGTTGGCTTCCTCCACCTCTTCTTCTAACCCTCCCACCTCCCTGAGATTCCCTTGGAGTTGTTTAGCTGCTCAGTCGCTTCATAATGATGGCCTGACTTGGATTTTACTATCTCCTTCAGATACTGACTCCTGACTGCCCCTCTTGACTCTGTGTACTAGGTGCCTGGCTCTATGGCCAAGAGGCTTAACCTCTCCAAACTTCAGTTTTCCTCATCTCTGCACTGGGAATAATAATAGTACCTACTTGGTAGGGTTCTAAAGAGGAGTAAATAGCGTAATAAATGTAAAGTTCCTAGAGTAAATACCCAGTAAATGCTAGCCATTTGTATTTCTAGTATAGCCTTTATGTAAGGGATATCTCTCCTCCATATTTCATTGCATTACTAGAGCCAGGCTGGGCATGGTTATCTAAGAGGCGATCTGCACAGGATCCGTGAGGACTATCAGCAGGTACACTTTCTGAATGAACCCATGTGTTGTGGAATTGCCCACATATTTGTTAAGTCCTGTCCTCTTAACCTCTTGTTTTCAAAGCCCACCAAATCAAACCTGGGTGCTGATGCTCATAGCTCCTAGACCAGGTCTCACCTTCCCCTTCCACATCGAAGAGGTTTCCTAGGGACCTTTTTGCTTAGGGCTTTCGATCCAGGATCTCTGGGGGCAGCCAGCCCCTTATAAACATGCAGGATATATTCTACCTTTGAAAGGCTTTTGGGAGTGCAAGGGGCAGGGAAGTGGGGAATGGACAGCTTTGCTTCCTTATATGGATTGCTTTTTGTTACATACCCGAGTTTATAAGGAAATGCAATTGAAGCTGCCATTATGTTTTAAAAAATCAAGACACTCAGTTATAAAACATAGAACATATAATTAACTTTATTGAGCAGAACAAAGCATTTTATAAAAACTCACTCAGACTGAATTAATATAAGGATACTTAGCATAATGTGTATAGTTTAAATTACCGCCTACTAATCATCAAGCAGTTGAGTGGTAAAGTTGTTAGACTTTCAATTTGCAAACAAGTAGACGGAAAGGCCTATTTTTACTTTCTGATGATTAGATAGAGCATACATTTGTCCAATCTCCGTGTGTGTGGGTTCACATCAGAGGGATAGGGTTCTGTTCTAAGTCTTGATGTCTTAGGTTGGTGACATTGTTCTGCTTGCTGTGTTTCATGCCCGGTTTGTGATAATGAGCAATCTGGCTTCCTGTCCCATGCAGCTACTATCTCCCCCTTACCTAAGATCCCCTGAACCCCACCAGCAACAAAGTTCCACTTCTCATCTGCATCCTGTTACTAACTTTTATCCCAAATGAAAGATACATGAAGAGCCATAATCTAAGCCTAACAACTTAGATTCAGCTTCAGCTTATGCTTTCTACTTACTGACATGTCTCTTTATGCTGTCAGTCTATTCTCCCAGACTTCCACATATTTCTGATTCCAGGTGCACCATCACAAAAAATTCTACCTGCTTGATTTTCACTTCCATCTTTTTCATAGGAAAGTTTCCAAATTCAGGAAAAAACACAGCAAGGGATGAGAGGGTTATATTTATCCATCCGAACAGCCTGTCCTATCAGGGAGAAAATGAAACAGATTTGGAAATAAGAAGGTAGTCTCAGCTAAAGCACAGAGGCATTTGTTCATCTTATACTGAAAAGTCCAAAGGTAGATATTGCTGAGCTTCAGGTGGGTCCATATGGTATCACTGGGCTTCTACTTCTCTTCACCTCTCCTCTCTGCTAACTGCTGTAATGACTCCGTTTGTAGATAGACTTGTCTCTCATAGATGGTTGAAGCTCCTCTTCACCTTATTTCCTTTCACCATAAGTGTCTCATTGGGTCTAATTGGTTCTCATGTGCCCATCTATGAACCCTGGGTAGGCATTCACGGTGTACTGTTTAGCTTAGGCCAATCAGGATTACATCTTAGCCTCAGTGCTCTTATCTGTAAAATAGGCATCAGACTAGATCAAACTTGTCAAATTCTTAGTCAGGAATCTGCTGATTCTGCAGAACCCCTTTAGGGCCTACCAGGCAGAGAGGGACATGGTCCTGGCTTTTAGGAAGAAAGTGGTCAAGGCTGCCTCTCCTTTACCACTGCTTCAATCAGATCAGATCTTATTTCTTCTGTTTTTCATTTTGAGCTTTCTGTGAATAGATCAGTTAGCTTCTGCTTCATAACAAAATGTGCCAAAGCATAGTGGTTTAAAATAATCATTGTTTATTTAGTGTATGATTCTGTGGGTCAGTAATTTGGGCTGGGCTCAGCTCCACCTTGTCGCAGCCAGAATCACTCATGAGACCAAGGGTATCCAGTCAGTTTATGATAGCCTTGACCAGGCTGCCTGGGATGATTGGCCCTCTCTCTACATGATTATTATTGTCTAGCAGGTCAGCCTGGGCTTGTTCACATGGGCATCTTAGGGTTCCAAAGATCCTTCAGGAAAATAGGATAAGCTGCAATGGGCAAGTGCTTTCCAAGCCTCTGCTTGCATCATATTTGGCAATATTTCATTGACCAAAACAAGTAACAGGGCTAAACTGAGATTTAAAGGATGAAGAGAAAGACTTTATCTCTTGATAGGAAAAGCTGTAAGGACACAATACAAAGGCATGCATAAAGGACTGGAAGAATTTGGGGCCATTTTTTGCAGTCTACCAAGATAAACCTGAACATTTGAAGAAAGAATGTTAATTTTTAAAAGTTTGAGAACTCTGACCAGAGAGTCTCTAAGAATTTTCCTGATGGACTGTCTCTAAATTTGATTACTCTTGCAATTTTGTACCTTACAACTTGTCCAGTATTCCCAACCTTCCCCTCTGCCTTTCTTGGAATATCTGTCACAGCTTGGGGGACCCAATAAATGAAAGCCAATTAGTCTGGTCCAGGTCTGTGACCTAATTTAGTGTGAGTCCCCAATTCATGCATACAGTAGGAAACGTGTTAATTTATAACTTGCCCCACTTTAAAAGTTTCAATCTTAACTTGAGCCAGATTTTATGTTTTTTTTAAACTGAGGTCTTTGATGTATAGGCAAGAGCTTCACATCTTAAATAAATAACAGGTCAGATACATATTTAGAGACATGAACCAGGAGCAGTACAGTTTTTATTACTAAGAATACTTTGTGCTGGTTTCTAAATTAGCAACCCTCCCAAGAAGCCTGTGGGTTCCTCCTTTTCATGACAGATGAAGACTGTACATGAGTCTTCAATGTGCTCATTCATCTCTTAGCCTGGCAAACTATGGCTTAGCCACACTGAACTGTTTGGAGTTGCTGAATGCCCTATGCTTTTCCTTGTCTCTAAGCCTTTATTTATACTTTTTCCTCTGCCTGGAACACCTTCCAAATGCTTCACTGGGTCCTTTTCATCTGGATATTTTATACATGTTCTTGAGGCCCTAGCCTCTATTACCTCCTTCCTGTAAGTCTTGCTAACTTAACACTCTACTAAGCCAGAGTTAAAGGCCCTTTCTGTGTGTAACCTTGACACCCTATACTTAACCAGTCAAAGCAATGGTAAGTACTGTACTGTAATTGCCTCTTTTCTAGACTGTATTCCCCCTCTAGTCTGTGAGCTTTGGGAGACAGGAACTCATCACAGCCATTGTGACAGGGCTTGACTTACAGCTCACTGTCCATAGATAATTGCTGATTGAATTAAATATCTTTGTTTCACTTATATTTCCCTTATTTTCAGAGGGGTGAGCCAACATATTATTTAATAATAATAGCCAATATATATTGAGTACTTACTAGATATTATACATGTATTTTATTTGCATTATCTCAGTTAATCTGCCTAAAACTTCAATGAGGTATTATTATTAACACTATTATTACCTCTAATTTAGAGATGAGGACACTGAAGCACAGAGCAATTAACTTAGCTAAAGAAACATATTTTTGTCAGTTAGGATGCTTCTGGATGCAAGCATCAAAAACCCAAAGTAAAATGATTTTTAAAATATGAATCATTTATTTTCTCGTATAATAGTAAGTCCCCTCTAACGGTGGCTCCACAGAACTGGGTAACTCAGCAGGTTAACAATTTTCTCTAGAATCCAGGCTCTTTCAAAAGTTTTGAAAGTTTTTTACTTATTTTCCAAAGTTTTTTAATTACTTAGATCTTCTTTAATTTCTCTCAGCAATGTTTTATGAATTTCTGTGTATAGATTCTGCACATATTATGTGAAATTTAACCCTGAATTGTGGTTTTTGATGCTATTATAAATAACATTATTGGTTTTTTTAAATTTCAGTTTTAGTTACTTGTTACTAAACTATAGACATACCACTGATTTTTATATTTGCACCACTATCCTCTGACTTCACTAAAGTCACTTATTAGTTCAAATAATTTTTTGAAGATTCCTTGGGAGTTTCTACATAATCATATCAATTACAGATAAGGGAAGTTTTACTTCTTCTGTTCCAGTTTGTATACTTTTACATCTTTTTCTTTCCTATTTCAGTAGCCAGAGTCTCCAGTACATGGTGAATAAAAGTGATGAATGTTGACACCTTATTTTAGGAGGAAAGTATTCAGTTTTTTTACCATTAAATATGATATTAGCTCTAGGTCTTATAATGATTTCTATGTTTTCAGTTTGAGAAAGTTCTATTCTGTGTCTTGTTTATTCAGAATTTTTGTCACAATTAAATAAAAAATTTTGTCAAATGCTATTATGTATATGCTAAAATGATCTTACAATTTCTCTTTTGAATATGTTGATATAGTAAGTTACATTGATTGGTTTTTGAATGCTGAACCAACCTTGCATTCCTGAGATTAACCTCACTTAATGGGATTTGTTTTGCTAATGTTTTGTCAAATAATTTTTGCTTTTCCATGTATAAGGGTTATTTTTCTGCAGTTTTCTTATATCTCTCTTATGTTTTGGTATCAGAGTAATGCTGACCTCATAAGTTAGAAAGTATTATCTCCAATTCCTCTTTTGGGGAGTTTGTGTAGAATTGATACAATTGGTATAATTTCTTCCTCAAAGATTTGCTGGAATTTGGCAGACAAGCTGTCTGAGCATACATAAGCAAATAGGGTTTGCAGTAGGGCAGGGTGGAGGGTTAGTGGGAAGGATTTAACTACACATACAAATGTTTTAAATTGTTATAGTCAGATTATCTATTTTTCTTGACTGAGTTTTGGTAATTTGTATCCTTTGAGTAGTGTGTCTATTTGATCTAAATTTATTGACATAAAGTTTTGTATAATGTCCTATTATCTTTTTGATATCTGTAGAATCTGTAGTTGTGCCTTTTTTCCCTATCATTGGTATCTCCTTCCTCTCTCATGCACTTTTTCCCTTGATTAATCAGCCAAGAATTCTATCAATTTAATGATTTTTTTTTCATAGAACTAGCCTGGTTTTATTGATTTTCTCTATAAATTTTTGAGATTGATGATTTCTACTCTTTATTCCTTCTTTTGCATGCTTTGGGTTTTGCTCTTCTTTTACTAGCTTCTCGAGATTTAAACTTAGATTATTGATTTCTAATATAAATATTTAATGCTATTTTCTGAATAAGAGGTTGACAAATACTTTCTGTAAAGAGCTAGACAGTAAATATTTTTAGACTTTGCAAGGTATAAATTGTTCTTGTCAAATAATGATCATTGTCATCCTCTTTTACTTCTACTTCTTGTTTTTTTTTTTTTACAGTTATTTAAAAGTGGAAAACTGTTCTTAGCGTGAGGGCCGTAGTTTTCTGACCTTAGCTCTAAGTGATTCTTTAACTACAGACACAAACTTTGATACATTATTTGTTTTCATTTTCATTCAATGCAAAATATTTTTAATTATTCTTGAGTTACCCTCTTTGACCCACATGTTATTTAGAAATAGGTTGTTTAGTTTCTAAATATTTGGAAATTATGCAAATATCTTCCTGTTATTTATTTCTAATGTAATTTTGTTTCTGTAAAAAAGCATGCTTAGTATGATTTTAATTCTTTTGACTTTGTTAAGGTTTGTTTGTTTGATGGCCCAGAATATGGTCAGTTTTAGTGAATGTTCATTTGCACTTGAAAATAATGCATATTCTGCTCTTTTTGAATGTCATAGTCTATATATAAATGTCAATTATATCATATTGGTTTATAGAATTGTTCAGGTTTTCTTTATTCTTACAGATTTTATGCCTACTGGTTCTATTTATTGCTGAGTGAGAGATGTTGAAGTTCCCAGCTATAATTCTGGCTTTGGACTTGCTTTTTTATCCTTCAGTCCAATCAGTTTTTCCTTCACATATTTTAAAACTCATTCAATGGATGCTGATTTAAGATTGTTATGTCTTCTTGATGAATTGATCCTTTTGTTATTATTTAGTATCCCTCTCTATCTCTGGTAATATTCCTTATTTGAAGTCTACTTTTTTGTGCAGCCATAAAAAGGAATGAGATCATGTCTTTGACAGGGACATGAATGAAACTGGAAGCCATCATCTTTAGCAAACTAACACAGGAACACAGAACCAAACACCACATGTTCTCACTTATAAGCAGGAGTTGAACAATGAGAACACATGGACACAGAGAGGGGGAACAACACACACTGGGGTCTGTCAGTGGGGTCAGAGGCAAGGGGAGGGAGAGCATCAGGACAAATAGCTAATGCATGCAGGGCTTAAAACCTAGATGACAGGTTGACAGATGCAGCAAACCACCATGGCAGAGATATACCTATGTAACAAACCTGCATGTTCTGCACATGTATCCCAGAACTTAAAGTAAAAAGTTTTTAAAAAGCTGAAATTGTGATATTAGATTTTTAAAAAAAATCAGGAAACAACTAAAGACACATGCACACGCATGTTTATTGCAGCATTATTCACAATAGCAAAGACTTGGAACCAACCCAAATGCCCATAAATGATAGACTGGATAAGAAAATGTGGCACATATACACCATGGAATACTATGCAGCCATAAAATAGGATGAGTTCATGTCCTTTGCAGGGACATGGATGAAGTTGGAAACCATCATTCTCAGCAAACTAATACAGGAACAGAAAACCAAACACTGCATGTTCTCACTCATAAGTGGGAGTTGAACAATGAGAACGCATGGACACAGGGAGGGAATATCATACACCAGGGCCTGTTTGGGGGTGGAGACTAGGGGAGGGATAGCATTAGGAGAAATAACTAATATAAGTGATGGGTTGATGGGTACAGCAAACCACCATGACATGTGTGTACCTATGTAACAAACCTCCATGTTCTGCACATATATCTCAGAACTTCAAGTATAATTTAAAAAAAGAAAAATCAAGAAACAACTCTATGATGTCTACCTTAAATATTTAACTACAGATAGAGTAAAAGTAAAAGTATAGGAAATGTATACCAGGCAAACACTAATCAACAGAAAGCTGGAGTGGCTTTATTAATATCTTTAACCTATTGCAATCTAACTTCAAATTATGTCACTTTGTATATACTATAAGAAACCAATAACATTGTATTTATAATTTCCTGCTACTATACTTTGTGCATTGCCATATATTTTAATTCTACATATGTATAAACCTCACAATACATTTGTATTATTTTTGCTTTTAAAAGTCCATTATCTTTTAAGGACACTTAAAAAGAAAAAGAAAAAGTTTATATTTATCCACATATTCACCATTTCTTAATTTTATTATGAAGATCTGAATTTCCATAAGGTATTACTTTTTTCTGTCTAAAGAACTATCTCTAACATTTCTTGTAGAAATGCTGACAATATATTGTCTCAGTTTTTTGGGTTTAAAAATGTTTCTATTTTGCTTTCATTTTTTAAGAATAGTCTCCTTGAGCTGACAGGTCTTTTGTTGTTGTTAATTTTTTTTTTTTTCTCCAGCATCTTAAAGATGTCTTCTGGTTTGTATATAACTTGCAAGAGAAATCAGTTGTCATTCTTATCTTTGTTCCTTATTTTTCTCTGATTACTTTTAAGAGTTTCTCTTCATCAGTGGTTTATAGTAATTTGAATATAATATGCTTAGTTTATCCTTTTGTTTCTCCAACTTTGATCCATTGAGCATCTTGCATGTATGGGCATATAAATTTTTATCAAATTTGAACATGTGATACAATTTGATAAATTTCTAACAAATTGGGAAATGTCAGCCATTATTTCTTCAAATATTTTTCCTTACTTCTCTTTGCTGTCTTTCCTTCTGGAGTCCAATTACATGTATGTTAGGACACTTGATATTTTTCCATAGTTCATTGAAGCTTTTTTGTTCTATTTCCTCTTTTACTATCTTTTTTTTCTTTTGTGGTAGGATCACCAAAGATCTAGTCTTCTAGCTACTTTCAATTATATAAAATATTATTAACTATAGTCACCATGATGTACAATAGATCTTGAATGTATTCCTCCTGTCTAACTGAATTTTTTTTTCCTTTGACCAACATTTCCCCAATCTCTTCAACGTCTAGCCTCTGGTAATCACCATTTTACTCTCTTCTTCTAAGAGTTTACCTTTTTAGATGCCATATATAAGTGAGATTATGTGGTCTTTGTCTTTCTGTGCCTGGCTTATTTTACTTCACATAATGTACTTCAGGTTCATCCATGCTGTCACAAATGAAAAGACTTTTTTAAAAATCTAAATAGTATTTCATTGTGTGTACATACAACATTTTCTTTATTCATTCATCCACTGATAGACATTTAGATTGATTACTTATCTTGGCTATTGTGAATAACGCTGCAATGAACATGAGAAGGCAGATATATCTTCAACATACTGATTTCATGTCCTTTGGATATTTACTCAGTAGTGGGATTGCTAGATCACATGGTAGTTTTAAATTTTACATTTTCTGAGGAACTTTCATACTGTTTTCCATAATGGCTATACCAGTTTACATTCCCAGCAACAGTGTGCCAGGATTCTTTGTCTCCACATCTTGGAAAACATTTGTCATCTTTGGTCTTTTCTATAATAGCCATTCTAACAAATATGAAGTAACATCACCTTGTGGAATTTATTTGTATTTCCCTGGTGATTACTAATGTTAAGCATTTTCTTATATGAAAAAATTGGCCATTGATATGTCTTCTTTGAGGAAATACCTATTCGGGTCCTTTACCCATTTAAAATTTTTATTTATTTTTTTATACCAACAAGAATGAGCTTGAACTTTGTTTATTTTTAATTGGACTATTTGCTTTTTTATTATGGGCTTGTTTGAGCTCCTTACATATTTTGGATATTAACCCCTTATCAGATGTGTGATTTATAAATATTTTCTTCCACTCCTAGGTTGTTTCTTTATTATGTTGATTGCTTCCTTTGCCAGCAGCTTTTTAGTTTGATGCAACCACATTTTATTGCTATACTTTTGGGGTCATATTTATAAAATTATTGTCCAGACCAATATCATGGAGCTTTTACGTTATGCTTTCTTCCAGTATTTTAAAGTTTCAGGTCTTAAATTTAAGTCTCTAATTTATTTTTAGTTGATTTTTGTCTCTGGTGTGAAATAAGAGTCTTATTTCATTCTTCTGCATGTGGATATCCAGTTTTCCCAACACCATTTATTAAAGTGACCATCCTTTTTCCATCTGTTCTTGGCATTCTTGTTGAAAATCAATTCACCAAAAATGCATGTGTTTATTTCTGGGTTCTCTGTTCTGTTCCATTGGTCTAAGTGTCTGTTTTTAAGCTAGTACCATGCTATTTGATTACTAAGGCTTCATTGTTGATTTTGAAATCAGGTAGTGTGGGGTCTCTAGCTTTGTTCTTTTGGTCAAGAATGCTTTGAGATCTTTTGTGTTTCCATTCAAATTTTAAGATTTTTGAATTTTTTTTGTGAAAAGTATCATTGGAATTTTGATATGAATTGCATTGAATCTGTAGGTCGATTTAGGTAGTGTGGACATTTTAAAAGGACAGGCTCTTCCAATCCATAAACATGAGCTATCTTTCCCGTTTTTTTTTTTTTGGTCTTTTTCTTTTTCTATCAATGGGTTGTAGTGTTCAGTGTACAGATTTTTCACCTCTTTGGCTGTATTTATGTCTATTTTTTTGTAGCTACTATAAATGAAATTGTGTTCTTCATTTCTTTTTTAGATAGTCCTCTATTAGGGTATAGAAATGCTACTGATTGTTGGCTGTGCACGGTGGCTCACACCTGTAACCCCAGCACTTTGAAAGGCCAAGGCAGGTGGATCACTTGACGTCAGGAGTTCGAGACAAGCCTGCCCAACATGGTGAAACACCATCTCTACTAAAAAATAATAATAATAATAATACAAAAACTAGCCGGGCATGGTGGCGGGCACCTGTAATTCCAGCTACTTGGGAGGTTAAGGCAGGAAAATCGCTTGAACTCGGGAGGCAGGGTTGCAGTGAGCTGAGATCACGCCACTGCACTCCAGCCTGAGCAACAGAGCAAGACTCTTGTTTCAAAAAAAAAAAAAAAGGCTACTGATTTTTGTATGTTCATTTTGTTCTGTATCTTGCAAATTTCCTAATTTTGTTTATTAGTTCTGACAGTTTTTTGGTGGAGCCCTTAGAGTTTTCTATATATAACATTGTGTCATTTGCAAACAGAGATAATTTTACTTCTTTCTTTCCAATTTGTATGCTTTTTATTTTATTCTCTTGCCTAATTGCGCTGGGTAGGACTTCCTCCTTCTATTTTCTTTCTGTGTTTTGTGTTGGAGCATTTCTGTTGCTATGTCTTTGCATTCACTGACTTTGTCTTCTGCAGTATTTAATCTGCTGTTACTCCCAGTCAATATATTTTTCATCCCAAAATTATTTTTTTCATCATAGTTCCATTTGGTGCTTTTATATATTTCCCATTTCTCTTCTCATCATGTTCATGTTTTAATTTACATAGTTAAGCATATGAGTTAGATTGATAATAACTGCCTTAAGGTTATTGTTTACTAATATCATCTCTTTTTTTCTTGGTCTGTAGGTCATATTTTTTACATTTATTTACATGCCCCGTAGTCTTTGATTGATATCAGATATTGTGATTTTAGATTTTGTTGTATTTATTTAAAGGATGTTGGAATTTGTTTTGTTATACATCATAGTAAGTTGCAGATCAGTTTGGTCCTTTTAAAGCTTACACTGAAGCTTTGTTATTACAGGTCCACCGTAGTCGTAACTCCAGGAGAGAATTTTAGCCCAGCTTCTGTGATGTGACTTATTCTGAAGATTCTATATAACATCTCTCCACATGGCCATGAGGAACCCAACTTCCCATTCCTGTGCAAGCTCAGAATTTTTTAACCCACTGTCTTCTAGTGATTATTTTTCTCTCCACCTTGTGCAGTTTGCTCTCTGCTTTCATGGATCAGCCAGAACTAAGTAAAATACTTGTGAAGAACCCTCTGATGATCTCCAGAATGCTCTCTCTCTCTCTCTCTCTCTCTCAGCACTCTCTCTCTCTCTCAGCACTCTCTCTCTCAGCACTCTCTCTCTCTCAGCAACTCACTCTTTCCAGTACTCTGCAAATTCTAAACACTTTGGTCTTCCTCAAACTCTAATCTCTGTCTCCTCAATTCAGAGAGACTGGGCTTTGCTTTGGATTCCCTTTTACATTATCACCTAGAAACACCTCCTGGCACTAAGAGGGTGGAATCAGAGGGCTAATCTTTTTTGGTTCCCTTCTTTCAGGGATCACTGTTACACATTACCTATTATCTAATGTCTGAAAACCATGATTATATATATTTTGCCTAGATTTCTAATTGTTTATCGTGGGAGTGTACTTCCATAACAGTCAGTTCTTCACTGAAGGGACTGCAAGTCTCCTTGGTCTGTATATTGAAAGATAATTGAAAAAGATTTGGTAAAGAGTGGGGGAAGGATGGGACAAACTAGTGAATATAAGCAAACTCTCCAAGAGCACACAATTAATAACATGGCAATTTGAACTCAATTCTGTCTTACATCACAGCTATCCCTGACTATAAGTTGGCAATATTCTAGTGATATAGATAGAAACAATTATGTGGTAATACAATGGTGCCATGATAAAGACTGTACTTTGAAAGAGAAGGGGTTATATCTTGTTTATCTCTGGGTACCAGTGCCCAGATTGTGGCCTGGTACTCCACAGGCGCTCAAGTTAATATTTGTTGCTTCCAAAAATGTAATGCAAACACAGAGGAGAGTGTCGTCTCCTCAGCCTGTGCTTGAGGCAGGTGGTGGAGGTAGAGATACAACTGGAGTGTGAAACTAGGACTCAGTATCCAGAGGTTCAAATGGGATCAATGGTAATAGAATTCAACCTTATACTTTCACAGGTTGGTGTCAGTGATTCAAGTGAGATATTTGGAGAATGTAGTTCAGGTTAGCAGTGTTTGCTTATGTATTAGTCAGGATTCTCTAGAGGGACAGAACTAATAGAATACGTACATACATTATACACACACATACACACACACACACATACACACACACATATGAGAGTTTATTAGGTATTAACTCTCATGATCACAAGATCCCATAATAGGCCATCTGCAAGCTGAGGAGCCAGGAGAGCCAGTACAAGTTCCAAAACTGAAGAATTTAGAGTTTGATGTTGAAGGGCAGGAAGCATCCAGCATGGGAGAAAGATGTAGACTGGGAGGGGTTATAATAGCTTTTGGAAGTTATGGGTAGGTCTGCACAGCAGCCAGTAGGTGATTCTATCCAAGCTTAGAATTATCTGTCCTCTTCCTTTGTTTGAAGTGGTCTTCCTGATGTAGGTGAATAAGCACTGGCTGATGTGTTCCATGCCCAGAGATGGACAAGGACAGTCAGCTAGTGAGGGAGCTGAGGACTGGAGGTTGGAAGAATCACAAACCCAGAAGGTTTTCTTTTACCGAAGGAGGCCATGTCTCAAGTCTCTCTGCCTGAGGACTCCAGGGCTACTGGTCTGTTATCCTAAGTACCATGCCCTACTTTATTAATGTTTAGAGCTTCCTAAGGTGATATCTGCCAAGAATTTACCTGTGTAGCTCATTCTGTTACTTCCACACTGACACCAGGAACTGAGCCAGAAACAAAACCTTTTAGACACTGCTTTAGCAGCTCGCCTAAAGCCCCTCTACCTGCCTGGTTGTCTCCTGGTTATTGCCCCTCCTCTCATGATGTTCTCATGGCATCTCCCACTTCTCCCTGGCCTTGAATGGTTATTTGAGAGCACCACTCTTCTATACCTGACTTCTATATGTGAAGAATAGTACGTGCTGATGACCAGAGGAAGGGACTGAGGTCCCAGGAGGCTCAGGAGCAGAAGACAAATAACTGAGAAGAAATGGATTCTAAACTGGAAATGGGGGGCTGCTGATGAATTGTGCCCAAAGGGCAGGTACAGAAAGAGGAGCTAGGTGAATTAGGGGTGACAGGGCAGAGTCAGGGGAAGGATGGAGATAATGAGAGTACACCAGATTCTGAGATAAAATCATCTGGGTGAGATTCTCCTGCTTCTGTTGTCTGCCCAGATCATTAAGTAGATGTAACCAAACCACGTAGTATGTGCTCATTGTCCCTGAGGCACCATGGCTCAGATCCTGCAACCACTCCTCCAAGCCGTATTGATGTTTGGCATCAGTTTTGCCCATGATTTGTCCCCTATCTCTAGTCCTGTGTCTTTCTGCCCAGCATTCAATGATCAGGTGTCCCCTTTGGATTTTGTGCAATATTTTCTGGCTGCCAACATTCACATTATACTAAGTCGGTGTCCTGCTCTACCTAAGGCAGGATCTAACACCCTTACCCACAGTGACATGTTCAGCTGATGCCCTATCCAGACCTATCCAAGCCCTTTGAACAAAAGTTTAAACAGCTATTAATGACAATAATGTTTTTTAAAAATATACTTAGTTATGAGCTTGTACTTGACAGATATGACTACATCATTGTCCCTAAATGAAGGAGGCTAAGAAGGGTGAAATGGATAGGTAATATTCATCTTTCCAAATTCTAACCCTTGCAGAAAGGCAGCAGAGCCCTGACTATGTCCAGGCCTCCTAGAATACATCCCAGAAAGCCTCTAGGATTTCTGTCTCTGGGTTAAGCTTTTAAAGAAGTTACTGAGTTTTAAGGACATAGCCTCTTTGTTAATTGTGGTGTCACCATCTACAGTCTGGAGGGGGAGATTCTAGTTCATTTGATGAGTAGTAAATCTGTTCCTAATGAGAGGGGCACACAGGGTGATTGAGGGTCATATGTGCCTTGAGCAGAAATATGATGAGAGTCTAGTTCACAAATTGGAGCTGGTGCCAAATATTTCTTACTTACAGCTCTAATATATGGAGGAGGTAGCTCACTTTAAAATATGTTGACTGTATCTTCTAATTAAACACTGAAAAGTACTTTTTAATATATATTCAAAATGATAAAATAATTGCTAAATTATGCAGATTTTTATGGTGGGCCTGAAACAGACGATTTTTAAAAAAATTGTCACCTTTTGCTGATTCAAAGATGTTAATCACAGGGACCCTAATAGACCTATCAGAGTTCTCTAATGTATTCAAATAAAATGAGCAAAATCATTAAATGTCCAAATATTGATTTAAAGTGCTCCAATTGGTAATGAAATTTGGCTTCCCACTTGAGACAGGGCACACTGACTGTGTGCTTTAATTTTAAAGAAACTGCTGAAGAGTGAGGTAGATAGAGATGAGAGAGACAGAATGGAGGAGAGAGAGAAAGAGAAAAGAGAGAGGGGTGACCTTAAGAAACACAAGATACCAGTCACTGGACTAGAATGGATGATTGGTTTAGACTGAAAGAAATGGTTGAAGATGGATTTGGTTAACACAATAAAATTACATTGAGCATTCAAGATAAGTGCCAAGACATAAGGTCCAGCAAGCCTTTAGACACGAATGTAGAGAGGAGAAGATGTCAGATACTGGGCTACAGCCACTTCCCTTTAAATGCCAGCATGAGATGAAATTCAGAAAGAATGTCCATCACAGACAGGGCAAGTCCGTGCATATCTGTGACTCAGACTCCCATGTATTAGTTCCCTGGGGCTGCCATAACAACTTACCCCCAAAGATTGTGGCTTAAAACAACAGAAATTTATCTCCCCAAGTTTTGGAGAGTTTTGGAGACCAGGAGTCTAAAATGAAGGTGTCAGTGGGGCATGCTTCCTCCAAAGGCTCTAAGGGAGGATTCCCTCCTCTTCTGGCTTCTGGTTGTTGCTGACTTCCTGGGCTCATGGCTGCATCACTCTAGTTTCGCCTCTGCATTCTTCTATCTGTGTTTCTCCTCATCTGTCTGTCTCATAAAAACACTTGTTATTGATTTAGGGCCTACCCGGAGAATCCAAGATCATTAATCACACTGCAAAGACCTTTCCCCATATTAGGTAACATTCACAGTTTCTAGGGACTGGGATGTGGACCTATCTTTTTAGGGGCCACCATTCAACTTACTACAATGTGTTATTCTTTTAGTTCACATTGTACAAACCCTTTAGAAGCACTGCCTATGGGAGGAAGATGAACCCCAAGGTATATTTTATGAAGATCTATAGGTGGGGAGAGGACACAAATTATGGTCATGAAAGACCTAAGGTTGCATTCAGAAGGATGGGCGAGGGAATGTTTCTGACAGAGGGAACAGGTTAGTACTAGGTGTGGAGGCAAGGACAAGAGCTGGTTGTCATATGGGAAGAGAAAGTGAAAGGGGTTGCATAGAACAAGGGCTCCATTGTGGGAATTGTAGAGTCACATACAGCAGGGCTGAGCAGACCACACAGAGTTTGGATATATTATGAGAATAAGGGAAGTTGCAGAAACATTTTCATCCGAGAAGGGATAGAATTTTCATTTTAGGTACAGAAAAAGCCATAGAGAAAAGTAAGAAGACCAGATGGGAACCTGTTACAGTTGAGGTAACCTGGACTAGAATGGCAGCAATAGAATGTGAAGAGATGAGACTGGGCTTTGTCACTGTCTAAGATGCAGAATCAATAGGAACAAGGAATTCATTAAAAATGAGGGATAGGAGACGAAGCAGAATGAGTCAAGGGAAACCCCACGTGTCAGATTTGCAAGTGGTCTGGATGCAAGCAGTGTGGCTGAAGGACCATGCAGGGCTGAGCACCCTGTGTTTTTCTTTGCTTGCCTCTCCTCCGACTGTTCTCCTCCAGCTGCCACTGATCCTGCCCCTGACCTCAGGTCCTCTCTTGGGTGGGTCTATTCTTGTTTGGAAACTCACTCAAATAGGGCCTGTTCCTCTGGCTCTGCTATAAATTCATCCCAACTTTTGCCTCTTTGGGATAGGGTTTTAACTCAAGTCAGCTCTGGGCTTTGTTATGATAATTCTTTGTCAGTCTTCACATCCATATGCAATCCTAGCCCTCACACCCCGTCCCCTTTCTGCCCTAAGTTTTGGCAGCAAGTACCCAGAAACTGCATCTAGAAATTAAATGGGATCTCAAGGTAAGATGATGGCTGGATTATGAGACCAACTCTCCTCTACCTTCTATTTTCCTGTTAGTTTAATCAATAGGGGAACTAACAATGGGGAAAAGCAAGCATCAGTGCCAGAAGTTAGGGAAAAGTTACAGACGCACAAAGTGAAAGAGATGATATATTCTAAGGAAAAGAGAAAGAAGATCAATTTAAGAACACTATTTGAGAAAGCAAAATAAGTGAGGGGTGGGTGTGGGCACATATATATATACAATATATATGTTATATATATTATATATATATATTATATATATATATTATATATATATATTATATATATATTTATATATATTATATGTATTATATATATTATATAATACATATAATATATAATTATATATATAATTATATAATATTATAATACATAATAAATTAAGGGCATGGAAATCATATTCTAGAGGTCCAAAATCTCTAGAGTAATGCAAAAAGGAGAGAATTGGATACACAGAACCAAAAGAGAAAAAACATTCATGATGTAAAGAAATTTATCTATATATTAAAGGAGCCCATTGTGCACTAAGCAAACATAATAAAAACAAACATCTGGATTTATTCTACTAACTTTTAAAAAACATTCAGAGGTAAACAAAGCACAGCAGGTATATACAAAGAAAAGTGAAGGTCATCTGAAAAGGAAGAAAATAAAATCCAGCCTGACACTTCTAACCAAACAAAACAAAACAAAAATCCACTAAATTCCAATAGTCAAAAAAAATTATTTCTATGGAGGACAAAAGCAGAAGATTGTAACTTCTATTTTTAATAGAAGATAGGAAAAAATAGAAGACTGTAACTAAAGAATATATAATAAATTAAGAAGCCTCTGTATATGAATGAAAGAAAATGATACTTTTGGTTCTGAAAGGGTTCAGCAGATTAAACAACTCTTGAAGCCTCTCTAGGGGAAAAATGCATGTGGTAGTTAAGTGGGGTGGTGTTTATAACTTGAAGACTTATTTCAGCCAAGGTAGGAATCAAAATGTGAAAAATTCAAGAACTGAAATGTTAGCAGTGTAAAGTAACTAGCAGTGAACCAAAGAACTCCAACTAAATGTAGATTTGTATATTAGACAAAATGTACACATACATATATTAATGGGAGATTGCTCTAAAATAGCTTATAAAACCAATAATCAGGATCTAAAATTGAAAGACATAATAGCAAAGGTAATAAGTAGAAAAATGTAATGTCTATTCACTTCTTAATCTAATATAGGAAGGAATCAATGGTACTTTCATTCTCAACATTGATGAAATTTTAGATAAATTGTAACTTGATAATATCTAATAGAATAGAACAAAGTATCTTTTCAAATTCAGTAAGAAAAAAAGATTTTAAAAAAATGACATTACTAGAAATACAATCATAGCTTCTCTGTACACATTCCCTCCATGTGAATTTGTCCCTTGGCCAGAGCCCCACCAGTGGGGATGTAGCACGTGACCCACACACTGAGATGAGTACTGAACCCAAGGGATGCGGTATAGAGGGTGGTCTGAACCATCTACATTTTTGTGCTTGGGAATTTGAATTATAAGACACGAAGACCTGGGTCAGCACTCCTGCAGGAGTAGGAGCCAAAGCCTCAAGTGACCTGGAATGAACAGTTCAGAGAGACTGTGTGTAAATAGAAAAGGTGATTTGTTGAGAGAAGCAAAAGAATGAAGCAGGTGCATGCACAGAAGAAATGAGTACCCACACAGCCATCGGTGTCGTCTTTCCATATCTGTCAAAACTATTTAACATTTGAGGAAATGTGAAGATTTCTTTTGTTTATATACCATTCTCGTCAAACCACTATGACATTGGTTATATAACACATTCAGACTGTAACAACATACAATGGAATATTATTCAGTCTTTAAAAAGAAGAAAAGCCTGCAATACGTGGCAATATGGATAAACCTTTTTGCTAAATAAAATAAGCCAGCCGCAGAAGGAAAAATAATGCATGATTCCACTTACGTTAGCTATCTAAAATAGCCAAACTCAAAGGAGAGAGTAGAATGATGGTTGCCAGAGGCTGGAGAAAGGGGAAAATTGAGAAAACTTATTCACCATGCATAAAATTTCAGTTATGCATGGTGAATAAGTCTAGAGATCAGATGTACAACATTGTGCTTATCAATAACAATATTGTGCACTTAAAAATCTGTTAAGAGGGTAGATCTCATTAAGTGTTTGTAACACAATAAAAATAAATGAATGAATGAATGAATGAATGTGATCTAATTACCCCCTGCTTATAATCTCTCAGGGACTTCTACAACAGAGATTCTCAACTTCAGGGTGTCAACACCACTGTGTTTAGAAATGGGGTACGGTGTCTCCCAGCTATTTTTATTATCAATAAAGCATTGAAATTGACAGTAAAGTAGTATTGAAGTTTGAAACTTCCGAGTTTGAGATTTTCAACCCTTCATGACTGATTTTGCTTACCTCTTCCATATCTGAACTTACTCTCCATAGTTTAATAGTGCCAAATGCTTGCAGTTTCTAGAGAACAATATTCATACTCTCTGAGCTTTGCAAATCCTGTCCCCCAGTAGTGTGCTGGTAAACATTCAACAACCAGTTCTCAGAGAAAAAACCCAAAGCAAAAACCCCTGATTTGTAACATTTATGAATTTCTCTGGTATTAATGTCCCCCACCATGACTGATACAAGATAAGGTGCCTGAATGCAGACTAGGGAAGATGTGTTGTAGCACATCATTATATATTATCTTCACCACTGGATATACTAGACATAAATAATCTCCACAACACAGATAATAGAAAAATGTCATGAAATAATTAGGCATGAGTTTTGAGTATTTTTAAAATTTAAAATTAATGTAATTTATTTGACTATGTTAATAGAATTTAATTGTTAATTGTGGTAAAGCATACATAGCATAAAATTTAACATTTTCACCATTTTTAAATGTTCCATAGCATTAAGCACATTCACATTGTTCAACCTTCACCACCATTCATCTCCAGAACTTTTTCATCTTCCCAAACTGAAATTCTGTTTCCAGTAAACAATAACTTCCCATTCCTCTTTCCTCAGCTCCCAGATGCTGCCTCTACAGATTTGACTACTGCATGTATTTCATGTAGGTAGAACCATACAGTATTTATCCTTCTGTGTCTGCCTTATGTCACTTAGCATACTGTTCTCAAGGTCATCCATGTTGCATATTACAGGATTTTCTTCTTTTTTAAGGCTGAATAATATTTCATTATATATATATATACATTCTATTGTATAGTCTATTATGTATGTTCCATTATATATACACTCTCCATTATACATATTTATATATACATTTATATGTATTCTATTCCATTATATATTTATATTCCATTATATGTATATACACATTATATATATTCTATTATACATGTATATATTTCATTATATGGAAATATATTCCATCATATCTATGCTATTATATATAGTCCATTATAGATATATTCCATTATATACATACATTTCATTATACATACGTACTTTTATATATAATATATATTATATATACAATCCATTACATACAATTTTATATACATATAATTGTAGAATGGATAAAGAAAACAAATATATATGTATATATTTTTCTTATCCATCCACTGATGAACATTTGGGTTTTTGGGTGCTTTCTGCCTTCTGGCTATTGTGAATAATGCTATGTACATGGGTATACAAATACCCATTCAAGTCCCTGTTTTTAATTCTTTTGAGTACATACCCAAACATAAAATTGCTAGATCATGTGTAATCTTGTGTTTAATTTTTAAAAAGCCATTAGACTCTTTTCCACAGTGGTTGCATATATAGTAATTTAATTTTTAATAATGATTATATTTAACAATCAGTTCACAGAGTTTCTGAGAATGTGGTAATGAGCACCATGAACCAGCGCAGGTCTGCTCTAGTGCACTGCTGGCCTGGAGCACACTTCCTGTCATGTGGTACTGCCACTTCCTCTATGACAGCTTCCATAAGTTTCATTATTAGCCAATTGAGTCGAGCCCTCTCTTCTCTGCACTTTCTCTGTTCCTTGTATTTACTTCAGATGCCTCATATTACAGTTTAGATGTTTGCTTTTATGTCTTTTTGCTCTCAACATGCTGTGCCTTATTATCTCAACCATACAAACTTGTGGCTCACTTTGGGTTCTCAATGCATGTGTGTTGTACTGATCTAACAGGTTTTGTGTTGTGGATCTGTGAAAGATAAACCAAGTGGGCAGCATAACTCCTCTCTCCCATGCCAGACTCCAAGGCCATCCATGCCCAGTGCTATAAGCTGGTGAGAGATTATAAGGGCAGGGCTGGGGCAGAGGTGGATCCTGAGCAATTGTCTAGTACTCACTCTGGAGGTTAACCAGATAAAGCAAGACCTGAGGCCAAGGTTCCACACTGAATCAGAGGCATGTGCCACATGCTGAGTTAAGCACTGTAGATTTCAATCCTCATAACATTTAATCCTGAAAGTTAAGTTTTATTATCCCCATTTTACCAAGGAGAGTACATGACCTAAACATACAAAGTCAAAGTTCATGGTTATACCTCTAAAATAGAGGTCAGGACAACTACCCTACCATCTGCATTAGACTTCAAGGTTTTTAGGTTTGTCTTCCTCACTGGAATGTGGTACCAGAAAGCTCAACCTGTGTCTCATTTTCTCTTGTACTCTCGACTCTGCAGAGTGACTGGCTGTCAACAAATACCCATTGATTCATGTCACTTGAAACTCACCGAGAAATAAAGTAGTACCTGACCCTGAGGTGTCAACCTCTCTCTTCTCCCATTGCAAGTCATGACCTGCCCCTCACCAGGGAGATAACATTCTTCAAGCAATTAATTATCATGAAAAATGCCACCCCAACCCTCACTCCTGTAGAGCCTTACAGGTGCCCATTGGCATATTGTTGAATTATAATGCATAACTAATTAAAGATGACCTCATACCAGGTGTCTGGTCTCCTGTGTCGGGACCAACAACAAACTGGTCATCAGAATATTTCCTCTTTCTCTCACCCAATCTCCCTATCGTGTGTGTGTGTGTGTGCGCTAATTTCAAATTCTTTCCCTGCATCAGTGAGCAGATGAGATCCTCAGCCAGCTTTCATCTTTCAGAAAAATGAATAGTGCAGAGAGAACATTATCAAATGAGCTGTTGAAGAAGTCAGTGAATATGTCATTGAGTGTGACTGCTTCCTGAATGAATTTAGATTGATCTCTGTTATCTTCCCACTCCCACCCAGCCCCCCTTGCCAGGCTGGCCCTCAGGGCAGACACATGCCCGCCATGAATCCTGACAGACAGCTGTCTCTCCTGGCTGACAGGTCCAATGGAGGCCTCTGAGCTTGTTCAGGAATTTGGTTTGTTAACATTATAAATGAGCTCATTGGGCAGCCCTGTTAAACACCTCACACCTCTTGTTTCTGCAATTTCTTAAAGGATTCCATTTCCATTAGGCAGACTCAGGGACAGGGCCACACTCTCACTCTGAAATTGTTTTATCACATCAGGAGCTGCTGAATGGCTGTGACAACACTAGACCTAGCAAGCCTCTCTTTTCTTCCTCTCTGGCTGTTTTATTAAAATCAGGGTGCCCTAGTTCTTGTCCCATTCATTCATTCATTCAACAACTATTTACAGAACAGATCTATTCATGGGAGCAATTGTGTTAAGGCAGAGTATATATTGGTAAATAATACAGACATGGGCCCTGCCCTTGTGTAGTATATGCTTTAGTTTATGATCCACATCAGAAAGCAATTTTTGTTGATTTCCACATTCTCAAAGGAATAGACTTTGAACCAAGAAAATATTGTTTTTTAGTTAGAATGTCCTAATCAAAGTGTGATCTTTGGGGTCAGGCTGGTTTATGTCAACATTTTGGGATAGAAAAAGAGAAATTATTGCATCTGAAACAGGAACAGGATGCTATGGACAAGAGAGTCACAAAAGAAGGAAAAGATTTGGAGATTAAAAATATGGTAATAACAATTACAAAGTTTAATAAAGGAGTTAGAAGAAAAAGGTGAGAGAAAAAAATGAGATGGAAAATAGGAGAGAGAAAGAAAAACAGAATTGAAAATGGGGTTAATATGAGTTCCAGAGAAAGAAAACAGAGAAAGGGAGGAGAGGAAATTATCAGAAAAATAATACAGGATAATTTTCTATCGTTGAAGAATGTGCTTCCAGATTGCAAGGGTTTATGAGGAGTTGAGAAATAGAATGAACAGAAGACTCACCTGAAGGCACATCATTTGGAAGTCTCGGGATACAAGGATAGAAAAGATTCTAAAAGCTACAGGGGTTATGGGAGACAAGGAGGGAAGTCACATACTGAGGACTGGAAATAAGAAGGGGATCAGGCTTTTCAACAGCAACACTTGCAGGAATGCCTTCAAAATTCTGAGAAATAATTTGCAACCTAGAATTCTGACCAAGCCAAATGATTGTAACATATGAGGACAGAATAGATGCCCTTATCTGCAGGGGATGTGTTCCAAGATCTCCAGTGGATGCTGAAACTGAAGATAATTCCAAACCCTATACATACAATGTTTTTTCCCAGACAGAAAAACTGAAAGAGAAAATAAAGATACCATGAGGAATGCATTTGATAGTATAAGTGTACATATCTATGATAAAATTTAATTTATAAATTAGGCACAGTAAGAGATTAACAATAAAAATCATGTAATTATATAACAGTATACTATAATAAAAGTTATGTGGTCTCTCTTCAAAATATCTTACTGTATTGTACTCACCTATTTTCAGACTGGTTGACCACTGATAACTGAAATTGCAAAAGGTGAAGCCTGGGATAAGGGGAGACAACTGTACAGTTACCCTTGAACAAAATGGGTTCAAATTGCATGGGTCCACCTACATGCAAATATTTAAAAATAAATACAGTCAGCTCTTCATATTCAAGAGTTCCTACATCTGCAACCAAACACAAATAGAAAATAAAGTATTCCCAGGATGAGAAACTCATATATATGGAAGACCTGCTTTTTGTACTTGAGGTTTCACAGGGCTGATTGTGAGACTTGTGTGTAGGTGGATGTTGGTATGCAGAGGTGTACTAGTCAGAGTTCCCAAGAGGGACAGAACTAATAGGATATATGTATATATGAAAAGGAATTTATTAAGAATTGACTCACATGATCACAAGGTAAAGTCCTACAATAAGCCATCTGCAAATTGAGAAACAAGGAAGTCAGTGGTGGATTAGTCCAAGTCTCAAAACCTCAAAAGTGGGGAAGCTGACAGTGCAGCCTTCAGTCTGTGGCCAAAGGCCCGAAAGCCCCTGACAAAACACTGGTGTAAGTCCAAGAGTCCAAATGTGAAGAACTTGGAGTGTGATGTTTGAGGGCAGGGAGAATCCAGCACAGGAGAAAGATGAAGGCCAGAAGACTCAGCAAGTCTGCTCTCCCATCTTCTTCTGCCTGCTTTATTCTAGCGGTACTGGCAGCTGATTTAGATGGTGCCCACCCAGATTGAGGGCAGGTCTGCCTCTCCCAATCCACTGACTCAAAATGTTAATCTCCTTTGGCAATACCCTCAGAGACATACCCGGAAACAATACTTTACCAGCTACCTAGGCATCCTTTGGTCCAATCAAGTTGACACTCAATATTAACCATCACAGGTGGGAGCCCGGCACCAATCTCCTATGTATACCAATAGACGACTATATTTTCATACAAATGAGGTTTCAAAAAAATGTCTCCCATGCATTCTTTTTTAGGACACTATTGCAAAATGTGCTTTACAAAAGCAAAGAAGTAATAACAACAAAAAGAAAACCAGCATCTAGGAAACAAGAGCTCCTAAAGGAACTCCAGAATGTTGGCAAAATTATGCCCTTTCTAGAACAAGGGCATAGAGAGATGTGGGTACAGGCTGGAAAGGAAACTGAAAGGTTTCAAGAGGAATGCTTCCAAGAGATAAGCAAAATGATATTTTCTGGATGTGTTTAATCATACCAAAAAGAGATTTAGAATCCTGTCAGAATCTGGATGAATGGAAGATAGCAAGCACTATAGAAGGATTTGCTGAAGAAATAAAACTAATAATAACTGAAAGCACACTTTCTAGGTGATGGTTCACCCCAGCTTACAAAATCATCCCATAAAAGACATATTCTAAGTGACAGAGATAAGAAGTTCTGTAATTGTATGGCCGACCAAGACTCTGGCCTACCTGGGTTCCCCGTCAGTGAGATTAGGGTCCTTTTTACCCACAGTCCAGGTACCTTTCAAAGTATAAACCTGAGACTGTAGATTTTTCAGGGAAATATTATTTCATAAAAACAAAGCAGATCTTAGTGAACTATTCTGGGAAAGAGAGTGACAGTGTGATACACAGGGAATGGAGGGTGGCCTCATTTATTTATTACTTATTAAGCACCTACTATGTGCTAGGCTTTCTAGGCAACCTAGTGACCCCAGCTCCTTAATATCTGAAAGTCCTAATGGAAAGTTGGGGACATAAAGCACAGTGAGAATGGGGGCTTCACAAATGAAAGTGGAAAGGTGGGCATACAAAGCCCCCTGCATTTTAGCCAAGATGTGTGTGGCCAGTGAGGTCTCAAAATAGATATCAGGAAAGAATGAGGTAGAGACTGAGAAGCAGGAAGACAAAGAGTAACAGAGTCAGAGAGAGGGAGGTGGAGAGACATTACTAAGAATGAGACAGAAGGAGAAAACAAGGATTTCGTTAGCAATGCATTCAGTAATATAAGAGATAAAAAGGAATATCCAATTAACACACCATATAATTGCTTGAAGACATTCTTTTTTATTTAAAGATGAAATAGCTAAGAGTTCTAATCAAAACTAGGGTCACAGCCTACATATTAAATGAAAGAAATTGATTGGGTTTTTATTATGCCCTGACTACTGCCAATGTGCCTGGATCACAGATTGCCATAAATTTATACTTATAAACTACTAATTGCCCAAGTCATAATGGTAACAATGGGATAATGAAATCATTCTGATCAAGCTGAAGCCAAATTCTGCTTGACAACACGGGGGGATTTGCAAGGGGGGGGACAGACAAGAAGAAATTGTGCATACAAACCCCCGACACTCCATTATGATAAATACCAGCAGGAAACGTACAAAGACCTCCAAAGGTTCTAAATTCGGTTCTAGGGGGCTTCCTTTCTAACAAATCACTTAAGAAGGGGGGTGGTTACATTTATAATACAAGCACTTGTATCGTTTATTTGTCTTGAAAAACTAATGACTGACTTAATCACATTTGATTAAAGGAGATGTGTTGATGTAGTCATGTGTTTCTGATTGCATTAGGCTTGATTGAAAGTGGCAGGGAGAGTATGTAATAGTATAACTGCCCCCTATATCTTGTCACTGGGGCTTGGCGGGCATGACGTGGGAGAATCCTGAGGGAATCGTTGTGGTGAACGATGTCATCTTTCAACTTGGGGGAGGGGGCCCAGAAAAGTAATCTCCAACATAAAATCAGGGCTCCCATATCAGAGCTGTTGAAAGAGTCAGAACTGATCCTCACACACTTCCATGTTTAGAGGACTGAAAAAAAAAATAAAAGGAAGAAGGAACCTGCCCACATAAAAATATTTTCTTTCTAGAAACATTCAGATATTAAATGACAAGCCGGGAAGGTTTTTAAACTTCTTTTTTATAAATAATATGCACAAGACAAGTGCTTAGCTTTAGGAATTAATAGGCCAACCCAATTTTTAAAATGAATTTATTGAAAGCCTGACTTTTTCTGAGAAATATTTACATTGATGGAAAAAAATTTGATTCATAAGTCTTGTCCTGGCCATATATAAATGCAAACTGTGGGTGATAATTCAGGACATGAAACCACCAGCTCAGCCATACCTGGACATTGAGCATGACAGGACTGGGCTCTGACAGTCATTTTTCAGCCATTCTTTATCATATCTCACCATGATGACTGACGGGGCTTTTACTGTTATCACCACCTTTTTCCCACCAAGCTATGCTCTCTAAATACTGCTCAAGCATAGTGTAGAGGTTCCAAGTTCTGGCATGCATCAGAATCACTGGAGGACTTGTTAAAATTAGATTTCTAGGTCCCAACTCCTTGAGTCTTGGATTCAGTAAGTCTGGGGTAGGGCCTGAGAATTTGCATTTTTAACAAGTCTCTGATGCTGGTATTTCAGAAACTAAGTTTTGAGGACTCTGCTAGAGGAATGTTTCTGATTTATCAACTGGATCATATTTTACATGTGCTCAAAATTCTTCAGTGTTTCCAATTCTTTACTGAGTGAAATCTAAATGTCTTTTTCTTTTCTTTCGAGTCATTTTTAGAAGGAAGTGGCGTTTGAGGACAGATGGACAGACAGACATACCAGATATATAACCCACCCTCTAAGCCTGCTATTCCAAAGTTCTGCATCTAGCCCCAAATGACTTTTCTAATTAAAAACTATTTTTATATTATAAAATAAATAAGATATCCAGAAAAAATGGACAGTACAGGAAAATACAAGGAAGATATACATCTGTCTCCTGGCAAGCAAAAAAAGTCTGAAAAAATAGACAGCCACTCTTTATTAATGAGTACCACTTGGTGGTAATATTCTGCATGATTTTCTATATTGCTCAATTTTTTATGAAAATAATACAGCTATTTTCCATGAAAAAAACTAAGAAATCATCTCCAATCCTATTATCCCGATACTTACTTTTAAAATCCTAAACTTTGTGCTTTTTCATGTTGCTAGTTTTTCAAAGTGAACTATACTTAACTCCCCAAGTTTGGTTTGAGCTCCTCTGCCCTGCCCATCTGCTCCACTCTCCTGGTATGAGTGTTAATATCAATAATGAATCAATGCCAACTCTGTCATCCTTTGAGGAGGCCACGCCAACCTTATGGGCTTATTTGTTGACAATCTTGGAAGTGTTCTGAGTTAGAAGACCCTGCTTCCAGCCCCAACTCCTTCGTGAGCCTGTTGTGACGTGTGAGGGCCTGGCCACATCTCACAGAGAACATGGGCTTCCTACACTTCTTTTCAGCTCAGTCACACTCCACCTGTGTGACCAGTTAAGGTTTCTGAACCTCGGGCCCCTGGTCTGTAGAACAGTCACATAAATACTTAATGGCAGGGATGATTATGGGTAAAATCACATGGGAATGTGCCTGTCCCATAGGAGGAATTCATTCAACATCATTCTTCTGTCCCACTGCACTTTCTCATCCCTATAATAGAGATGTTCCTCATCAGTGCTACCTACCTCCCCTTCTGATGGGGTTGCATGAGGTTTAAATGTGTCTTAATACTTTAGAACAAAAAAGGAAAAAATAGTCTTTTGGAAATGTGATTATTACACTTGGATTTTTGTAATAATAAAGTCTATGGAGATGAGGATTCTGGGTATATTCTGATCTAAATTCCCTTTCTCTATGCTCACTCTCTGATCAGTCTACTCCCTTAAAAAATTGTTGGGTGGCTTGAACAAGCTATGTTCTTTCTCAACTCTTCATCCCCTTTACCCCTTCCATATACCCACCTATCTGTACCATAAGAGGGTGGGTTTATTTTTTTCAAAGCCTCCTCCCCCCCGCTTTTTTTTTTTTAGCAGAGTCTTAGTTCTAACCTTCTTTGAGTCTATGAGCTTATGAAACTGATAGATGAATTAATAGAAAGTAGGCAATATGATAATTGGAAGAAGAGAGGAGAGGTGGTCAGCAAGAAAAATGAGCGAGAGAGTAAAAAATGTGAAAAAAGTAATGGGAAAATGGAGCAATGAACAAACAAAAAATTGAGTCTTGCACATTAGCAAAAGAAAGAGGCACCAGGCTGCCTATCCGCAGAGAAGATAGACATATATTTTTCCATACAGCTATTTTTCACCCTCACATACAATGAAGGCAGAGCCATAGTTAGAATTTTTAGTAGCTTGAAGCTAATTTAAACTTCATCGTTCTATTTGACTAGCATTAAAATATCATATAGATTTTTCTCCAGCGGGTTTGTACATCACCACATAATTGGCACCCTCGATACCTGCTATTACTCTCTCTTCCACAATAGAGGTGGTCAGAAAGTTCAGAGGAAAAAAATCCCCCTTCTGCATCTACTTGATTTCACAACACAGAATGAATGTGAGACATGGATCTGGTTTTAAATAAATTATTAGCACCATGTAATTTCTTGTCATATAATCGAGGGTACATTTCATGTGGAAAAAAAGTGAGAAAATAATTTGCAAATAGGTTTCAGCATGAAAACATGCAAGAAGAATACCTAAAACAGAACTTTTGGTGATGAAAAATGTTTGATAAAATATATGTTTGCTTCCTCTTGTGGTTTCTGCTCCTTTCCCCCTTTTTTAAAAATGGAAAAAAATCATTTATGTTGCAGATAACTACTCTTGTTATGGTTATCCCTCCTTGAATTTGGGGGAACTCCAATGTGTGTTCATTTCAGCTTCATTTTGCTGTTTAAGAATTGGAGATCCTCAGAGTTAGGAGGAAAGTCTGTGTTTGTCTGGGCTAATATCCTGTCCAAAGCCAATCCCTTCTACAAATTCCCAGGCATTTCGTTATTCTGCTTCTGGTTGTATAATTTCAGGGGAGAGGCCACCTGAACATTTATCAGGAAATCACTCTCAGTTTGGGGTCTGTGGCATGGACTTAAATTCTAGTTCTACTGTTTACTGTTTACTTATTGTGAGACCATGAGCAAGTCATTTGACCTTTTAGAGCATTGGGTGCTTTTCTGTGAAGTGGAGGTAATATTCCTAATCCATAGAATAGATTTCAAAAATAACCTGGCTGTAAGAGTCCTAGCATGGTATGCAGTGATGCTCAAAAAAAGTGCAGTCTATTCTGCATGATGACATCTATTCCCTGCTTGACAGATTCCTAGTTCTGCCTGAGAATGAGCTGAAATCTGTCTCCAGGTGACTTCTACCCATGGGATGTTGCTCTGTCCTTGGACCTACAAAGAATAAGCTACCCCTGTGCTTCCACCATGTAATGGAAATTCTTAAACATCCTGTCTCTTTGGTTCTTCTCATCCCCTCACTCAGTAGCCCCAATGATAACTGAATGAGCACACCAGATAACACAGATTGTGTTAGGTATCACCAGAAATCAGCCAGAATATCATATCCTAAAATTCATCTGTCTATGTAAAATGGAAATGGATTGGTGGAGAGGGGTGTACAGGTATATTCTATAGATATATCTGGTTTCAGAGGCCCAACCTAGGAGTCTGATAGAAATTTCTAGTTGCAAAAGTATCAGGTTCTTTATCCTAACATAGTTCTCTCATCTGTAGCAGCTTCATCCTCAAGCATTTGCTACTAATGAATTATGCATCATACCTAAAAACAAACAACTAAGATATACAGTGACTTCTTTAAATGGTTTAATAAATACAGTATTAACCAAATGTTGATAAATAAAGACTCTCATTTTTGTCCTTATCTCAAGAAAGAATCATCTGGAGGAAGTAGCAGTAATCAAAAGATAGGAGCAGACGACCACCCACCACTCTTATGCTTCTCAGAGATTCATGAGGACGTTCTAGCCTCTCCCAATTAAATTGGAGTTTCCCTTTTGTTTGGATTTTGTGCATGTACCTGATGATTTTACTTCACTTAGATCCTTTTTGTCTTCCCAGTCCTGTTGTGACTGCTTTCTCTCAGACCTTTGTCAGGTCTCCTCTGGATGAATAGAATAGCTGATCTCTCTGCAGGCAGGCTCAGCTGCCTCTAATACACAGCCCCAGGGTTGTTTCTAAATATCAAATCCACGTGTATTGCACTTTTATTTAAAGTCATTAGGTAGGTCCTGATGGCTTCACAAAATAAAATGCAATTTCACACTCTTGCACACAAAACTCTTCAAGATCTGATTCCAGCTGACACACTTCTTCCTTCTAACTTCTTTTTCATTGCATACACCATGCTTCTTCCTGTCTCTGCTTTGTGCATGCTATTTACTGTAGGTGAAAAGCCAGTCCCTCCCCCTTCTCCATTTAGAAAATATCTTTTTAAATTATTTTATTCCCCCTGCCATCAGATAGAAAAAGATACAATGCAGTTTAATTATGGTAGTGTAGCAATTCCAGAGAGTGTTATCACATGACTGGAACATTCTTTCTTCACACCTCAGTTCCAATGTCACTTTCTCTGGGAACTCTCCATTAAAAGCTCCCTTTTCTAACTCCCATAGTGCTCAGCACAGACTGCTGTATTAGAACTCAACACACCTGTAGCATGTAGTGATTATTTTTTCTATTTGACTTGGAGCTCTTCAAGGGCAAAGTCTGTGTACTTCTCATCTTTGTTCCCATCTTGCTGTCATCTTGCCAGTTTTATTTTTGACTACTAGAGATCAGAGGATTTACTTAACAGATTGGGATATTAAGACCAAGTGCAAAATGAAGATTTTACTCATAGATCTTTGATGCTTTAGGTTCATATTCCCATTTAATTTCCCCAAGTCTTTGAAGTAGGTATCATACCTAGAACTACTTTACCTAATAAGCCAGGGGCTGGGTGGTGACAAGAAGACTTGTTAAATGTCACAGAGTGAGTTGGTGGAAAATTTTGTCTTCAACCCTGGAGTCCTGAATCTCCTGCCCTGGTAGCCCCATGGGTTCTTTCCTTATTTTTATTTGCAGATTCTCCTATCTTTCCATTCTGTCTTCCTTTGAGACTTTTTATCAACTGCCCTCCTCTCTGTCTTTCTCATTTTTTCTCTCTCCTTTCTTTTTTCTTTCCCAATCTTTCTCATTTTTTCATTAAATATTTATTTTTCCTTTGCCTCCATCCCATCTCTTGTCCCAACTTCTGTTTTTCCTTCTCTTTCCTTTCCCTTTAATTCTGTTTTACTTTTTTAGCCCAGGAATATTTCCCTAGGAAAGTGGACTTTATTGACTTTCATATCTTTCTTCTTCTGTGCCCAGTCTCCTCCACCCCCATTTCTTTGGTCCTGTAGCCTCTGGTCACCATTCCCCTCAACCTGACACCCATTCCCAACACACATGGCCCTCTTTAGATCTGGACACAGGAGTGGCCATCTCGCCAGAGTGGAGAATGGAACTTGACACACAGAGTGAGTGCCTGTCACTGCCTAAGCTTCCAGGTAAAGTATGCAGCAAATAAGTTGGTCCAGATAATCACCAAGTTCTGAAGATAAAAAATAACAGCTATCTTTGAAACTCATTTGCTCGTAAAACCTTTAAGAAAAGCTTGTGAAGTCCTATACATTTGAAATGTACTTGTTCCATGATCTTTGAGATAAATGCTTGAGAACCATGAAATTACTTTGGGGTGGGGTGGGGGGATGTGTTGATTATTTGATTGCAAATAATTTTGTTCATTTAACTATTCATTAACATAAAAGATGAAAAATTCTTGGAACATATTTTGCATAGATTTAGAACTTAAAGAATTTAATCAAAAGGAAAGATAACCTTGAGAAATTAAGCAATTAAATATTAGGGAACTAAATACTTGACTAGTATGATTAATACTTGTGGGTAGTTTTCTTTTTCTTTGGGGGAAGTCCTTGGTTATTAGAGACTTACAAGATTACTAGAGACATAACCTCAAGGGGCTCAGTGCTTAATATCCAAAGGGAGGAACAGAAAGAAAAGACCTCGTCCTAAAAAGTCTAGCTAGGAGATGTTTATAGATATAGGTTTGAAAAAGCAATCCCTTATAGAAGTAGGGAAGTGAGAGAAAACTCAGCAGCCTTAAAGTAAGCAAAGGAATCTTTAGTAACTCTAGGAAAAGTAGAAGTGTTTCTAGCTCAATATCTCATAGCTCTGTTCCATAGGGCTGCGAGCTCCTTAAGAGCTAGCCTATGTCTAATTCATCTTTGCTACTCCAAAGCCTGACATAGCACCTGGGCATAGTAGACACCCAGTAAATATTTGTTGAGTAAATATTACCTAATGTTTCTTGAGTCCTTATTATACGTCAGGCTAAGTCTAAATGCTTTATGTATACTAACTTTAAATTTCATGACAACCCTAAGGGGTAGATACTTTTAACATTGCCATTTTAAGAGGAGAAAACTGAGACACAGGTAATTTAAGTAATTTGTTTAAGGTTTCACAAGTAGTATGTGTGAGCCTTCACTGCCTCCAGTAATAAGTGATGGGCCCGTGGTCCCACTGTCTCTCTTAATCTGTCTTTTTCTCATTCCTTTGTCGCCATCAAACTCAGGGTACCCACGGGTAATGTGGGGCCCATGGTTCCCTACATTATGTGGCTTAGCTAGGATTTGAACATATAGAGTCTGATTTAATGCTCATACTCTTGGAGACTCCTTGGGACTCTAATACAGGAAGTTCATGAACCATGAACTCTCTTGGTCCATGCCAGGAAAAGGGAAAGTAGGGTTCCAGTAATAATACTTGGGCAGGAGGGAGGATCCTTTAGAGATAAAACTTTGTTTTGTGCCAGAAAAAACCCAATCTAATCTTACTTAATATTCTCACTAATTCTATGTGGTAGGCAATATTATTCCCATTTGGAAAATTGAGATTCAACAAAATAAAGAATGTGTTCAAAGTCACAAAGCTAATAAATAGCAGAGTCAAGGTTCTTTTCACCATGGAAATGTACTTGTTCCATGATCTTTGAAATAAACACTAGAGAACCATAAAATGTGTGAGGTTCATTAACCTCATGCCAAGGTTCTATTGTCACTTAAAAACTATAGTTTCTGGATTTTTCTTGCTAGGAAATGTGGCCCAACCTCCCCATATCTCTTTGTTTGCAGAGCATCCCAGCTGCTACTTTCTTCATCTGAACCCTGCTTAAGACAGATTAGGGGAGTAGGGCAAGTGAAACAAAGGAAAAAGGGACATTGCTTTAACGAAGAGAATGAGTTTGTTTACAAGAAATGCATGGACATTGAGCCAAATGCTTAAAGAAATATGAAGGTGGCTTTAAGAGAGGAGGCTTGGGTGGATGCCTTCTGGACTGAGCCACCATCCTGTCCCAGAGGTCCAAAGATCGGGAGCACAGTCTGTGTCATAATCACAGAAGAGTTCAGCTTCCCCAAAAGAAGGTTCCAAGAGGAATCTTGGACTCCATTCTTTTCAAGTATGTGTTGCTCTCTGGGTTCTGCTTTTAAGTCTACATCTAGGGAAGGCCTTTGGGAGTCTGATCAGCTAAATCCAGTCACATGACCAAGTCCTAGCTCAAAGGACACCATGACTGTTGCCCAGCCAGTCACTCTCTCAATCCTGGGCTTTTGAACTTTGAGTGAGGAACACATAGAAGTAGGGGTAGTAGAGATATTGCTGAGCCTGCTTCTTCAGATTGCCAGCAATTTTCCAAGCTCCTCAATATTCTGAGGAAGATCCCTGATTGGCGCAAGGGCCTTGGAGAAGTCACTTTCTTCTCTTGACCAACTGCTAATTAGTAGGCTAATTTTTGTCCTCCCAGGAAGAGGAAGGAGGCCAGGGAATCTGCAGCCCTGTTCAGCTTTTGCCCAGATTCCTGTCAGGAGCCATGTAGAGTGCCTTTAAATACCAAGGTGAGAAGTGAACCTAGAAGAGCTAATACCATTAAGCAAGGAGACAGCAGTGCCAGCTAAAGGCCACCATGATATTCTAGGACTGTGATTCCCAAAACTGAGCTGACCCATCTGTGGGCTCCAACTGGAGTCGCAAGCCTTCACTCTTGGAACTTACCCACATGCCTATGTTAACTCTGATGCTCAAATGCTGTCCCAGTTTTAGAAATTGCCTATACTGCTATCTAAGTATCCAGCCTTTCACTCAGTCTGCCTAATTGACCTTCAGGGGAATCTGACCTTCATGCATAGCCATTTCCAGCTCACAAACAGTTTTGTAAAAATGGACTAAGCTCAAAAACAGGGAAAGAAGGACCATAAACCTTCAAAAACCAGACAAAAGAGACTCTAGTGGAAATCTGCTTGTGTGACATCATCTCCCTGAACTTCAATTTTCTTATTGTAAAATGAGAATAGAAATGGGACCTACCATAGGGTTGTCCTGAGGCTTGAATGAGATGATGCATTTAAAACCCTTGAATGTTCAATAAATTATCTCTTCCACTTGAATTGATATCCATTTTTTTCTAGCCATCATAACAACAGAGAAACATCCTATTTTTTAATCTCTCCCATAACTGCTATGCTTCACAGCGATTTCATACCTATTACATCACTGGCTTTTAAACAATTCCTTTGAAGAAAACAGTAAAGAAATCATGATGTTTGCTACTTTCTGATATCTGCCTCTTTCAGTCCTTTAAAATACAAACAATCTGCTCATGAAGGGGACCTGTTATTTGCTTAGACACATTCCCATTCATTGATTTTGCAGGTTACCCATACTTATTTGGCTTAAAATTTTGGTTCCATTTTTCAGACTGACAACATTGGATTTAGTGATCATTATTTTAAATACCTACTATACTTGTCTCATACCTTGACTCTACTCTGTTAATCCTATGGATTGTGAAATATCCTTATTCAGACCATCAGAACCTCACTCCTGCAGGCTGCTCATCTGCTTACTGGCTCCATTCACAGAAATCATGAGAAAGAGGTATGTGCCCTGTGACAGCCCAATTTCCAGCCTGGTTTGATGTTTCACCACTGGTAACCCCAATTCTACAAGGAACTCTTTCAGTTATGATGGTTTTCCAAAGAGTTAATGCAACTTGCTTGTATTTCTTTATAGTTTTTATTTCTTTTTAATTCAGTGTGTACTGAGTTTCTGTATTGCTCTGGTGCACACACATGATCCTTCTTTCCTTCTCAGAAAATAAACACATGGGCTCCAATGGCCTGTAGGCTCTCAGTACTTTCAGTGATATCAGAAACCCTATATGGAAGATAGGGCCTCTTTTCATTATCGATCCTAGATCTCTAGTGGGTAGCATCTGGTATTAACAATGGCCCTAGGCTCATCTGGGTCATTGTTTAAGCTTTGCCATAGTCTAAGCTTTCTCTCTAACTGCTTAAATTGGTTACATTACTTCACCTCTGTAGATTTCAGTGTTTTCATCTGTGGTTCTAGAATAATTATATCTGCCTTGATTAACTCCCAGGATAGTTATGAAGATCCAAAGATATGTGAATATATTTCAAAAAATTATAAAGTAACATACAAATGCAAGATGTTCATATTATTAAATTTAATGCTAATCAAAGTAATTGGCTTTGAAACTGAAATGATACAGAGAAATGAACCATTTTAAGTATTGGTCAGATGTTAACATTAACCAACTAATCCCTAAAGTTCTGAGTTTGTCAAAATACTTTGGAAATAATGGCTGAGACTGAGCCAAAATTCAGATTTTAATAGAAACCTCTAAGTAGATATTCAAGAAATATGAAATCGGGATTTGCCTCTCTTGTGCCTTATCAGTCAAGTAAACATACAGGCATGTATATGTGCTCACATATATTCTGTGTGTGTATGTCACACACACATGCACACATGTGCGTATACACACATGGAATGTTATCCAATTAGGAACAGAACCTTTTTTTTCCAGCTAAGTTAGAAAGGAATTTATCAAGCTCCTAACATGTGCCCTTGGTGGGTTGATTACATGAGATATGTCGCATATTTAGTTTCTACAACACAACCATAAGGTAGGCATTATTCACATTTTACAAATGAAGAAAATGAGACTTGGAAATATATGACTTGCTTCTAGTCACACTGTTAGTAGATGGTAGGATTAAGATTCATGCTCATGACTATGTTTCCAAAATCTCTGGGCTTTCTACCCCCATTGTTCCCAAATGTTCACCCTTTTGACTGGTTTCTGACTATCGACTTTCCAAGATTCAGGGAACAAGATGGAAATAAAGGTTCTTAGGCTTCACTCCTGGAAATTCTACTTTAGTAGTTCTGGGCCAAGTCTTTAAAATCTCTATGCTTAACAAACATCCCAGAACATTGTGAAGAGAGGTCAGTTTTAGAACACTGCTAAGGCCAATATGCTACATGAGAAAATATCAAGATTGGTGGTAACTTCTGGAAAAGGTGAGAAACTCATGACATCTGAGAAATGAGACACACACACACACACACACACACACACACACACACACACCCCTTCCTTTTGCTACTCAAAAATGTAAGCTCTACTTACCTCTCAATCCAATCCAAGGGAAGGGATGTTTTTTTACTTATGCACTCAAAGTGCCTAGAACAGTCTCTGCCATATACCAGAGTGCTATAAATATTTGCTAAGTGGTTGGGATGAAATTCATTAGCTTCCTTGGCAAAAAGATAAGTGTGCAAATGGATTGGAAAAATAGGCATAAGTCTATGGTTCTGTGTTTGCTTATTTCTGTGTAAGATTTTGTAAATGGTTAATGCCTGGTGCAGATGTTTCAATTCAATGATGTGCTGGTCCTTTTCACAGCTCTGTAATCTTTCTCCTGAATTTGTTCATGAAAGTTGGAGACAAACATACTAGCACTTCAGTTCAAAATTGGGCTCCTCTGTCCCTTTGGTTCATTTCATCTCAAATTCATGAATTCAAGAAAAGCTTGTCGACTCTCTGAATGAGACAACTGTGGCAAAACAAATTTATGAATCCAATCAGAAGTGAACAGAAGTGATTCTGCTGGTTTGATGAATGTGCCTCAACAAATCCCTGCCTCCCTCTGAAGCTAGGAGGTTGGAGGAAGTTTGGAGAGAGAACATGAGGAATCTATTTGTGACGCACTATGGATCCCGAGTGAATGGGCCCCAGAGGTAGGGAAGGCAGCAGTCTGCATCCATTAGCATCACCAACACCTGTCCTCCTTCCAGCCACCTCCACCGAGGCCCACTGACCATGGTCTGTCACTAGATCTTGTGCTCAGATGTTCCACTCGAGCAGAGCATTCATAGCGCTAATGCCACAGTGAGCCCAAACATTACAGGGGAAAATGTAACTGGGGCAAGGGTGGCATTCAGGGCAAGGCTAGCAAACTTCTCCAGCAATGGCTACCAGGTTGTTAAAGGAATTCTAGAGGATTGAATTCTGTACTGTTAACAACCTTATACCCACCCCCAACATCCTTAGGATCAGAACTTGTGCTGATATGTGCCTGAGTTTATTTTACCCCAACTAAAGCATGCATGTTTTCTCAGGCCTAGCCTGTGCCACTCAGCCACAACCAGCTTCTCAGAAACATAATCACAGCTAATGTATTGGGGATTTGCTGCGTACCACATTTCGTGCCAAGCACTTTCAGGCATAACATCCTTGAATCCTAATGATTAGATAAGAATCTGAATACCCATATTGCACAAATTGAGATGCTGATGTTCAAAGTTAAGTAACTTATCCAAAACTACACAGTGGGTAACAGGTAGAGTTGGGATTCTGCCTTGTCCAGAGCCTGAGTTTCTATTCACCATGAATTATCACCCTTTGAACCTGTACAACTGTGGGAACACTCACCCCTGTCCCCAGTCCATCACATTTTACCTTTCAGCTCCTCTTCCAAATTTCCTGTCTCCCTTATCTCAACTTGGGCACTCACTTGGCTTCTACTGGTTAATTCTGAAGTCTTTGCTCTGCAATTCTGTCTCAGGCCTAGCATTTAGGACTTCGCCTACATTTACTGTCTACCCCAGCAGCCATAGGCCTTCTTGGGCTCCTTCTAGCCACATTGCAGAAGAGTTACAGTTTTTCATGCAACTCCTGGTAGTTCTGCATAACAGAAAAGCAAACAAGGTGCAGGGAACCTTTTGATATTGGTGAACAGGGCACAAGAGAGAGTCACAGCATCATTAGGAGTGAGGTAGTAGGGAATCTGAGGTGTGTGTGGCTCAAAGTTTCCAAGAAACAAAGATCTCAACTCCTGACCCATTTGCTGTGTGACCTGGGCAAGTTACTTAACTTCTTTGGTCCTCTTATTCTACATTTGCAAAATGAGGAAAATTGTTCCTACAGACAGGTTGTTATGAGGGTGAAGCCCATGAGGGCCATAGCCCATTGCCTGGTGCTTAGAGGATTTTGTAATGTTGGTTTCTATAACCCATGCTGTGAAAGGGATGGTTTCTGGAGAACCCCTCAGTGAAGAGTAATTTCTGTGAACATGATATTGGGTCTTCTCTGCTAGACTAATTTTGTTGCCCCAGGACCTGCCCCCAAAAGTACCCTCCCCACCCTCACCTGAGCCTCAAGTGTGCTAAGAGCATGGAACTTTCTGATCTTTGGCCAAACCCACATTCAGGAGACATTCTAGAGTACAGAATGGAGCCCCTGTCTGTGAGTACTCAACCACCACCATCCTGAGGCCCCCAGAAGGAAGGCCCTTTCTATAGGTTCCCTTCACACTACAGCTCCCAGGTTAGGACCTCTTGGATGTCTGCTGGCCCTTACTCTGCTGGCCCTTACTGAGGCCTGGAATCTGTACAGACTGGAGGCTCCTGGATTCTTGGTTCAGAATAGGTGGAAGGCTCAGAACAGGGAATCTGGGGAAGTTTCCCAGCCATGAAAGTGAAGAGGGACAGGTGGGAGTAGGGAACCATCACTGGCTGGGTCCTGCTCTGTGCCTGGTTCTCCTCTCCTCATTGCCTACATTACTCCAAAACCCTAATAGAGCTGCATGCTGGGCATCTCTCCCCACTTTTGTGGAGGTAGAAACTCATAGACTTTAAGTGACTTACTCAAGGTCACACAGGTTTTGAATCTAGGTCTGTCAGACAGCAGGGCTCATGCTTTTTTCTTTACCATGCTGCCGCATGTGGGAAGGGATGACAGACAATGAAAGAAACAGGGGAAGAAAAGGGCACTGGAGAATTCTGAGTCCAGTGCAGAGAGCCTGCAGCCATGAGAGATCTTGGGCTCTGAATGTCAGACTCTAGTTTTAGACATCTCCTTGCATTTGCCCCTGAGTCTTTCTTTCTGGAAGACAATTGTCAAGTAAGGCTTGGACACCTGGTCTCTCCTGCCTGCAACCAGGGAAGGTCATCTCATAATTAACTCTGTGACACAATTCATTGGAATGAGAAGGGTATTCTTCAATTGTTTTGTGGTGCAGAACAAATGCCTCATTAATCAGCAATACATCAACCTGAGCCCAAGCACTAATAATGAGAGAGAGTAATGAGTTGGTATCACTGGGGACACAACCGCAGCCACAAGCTCATCCTTCAAAGTAGCCCATGGTGCTTAGACTTGAAAGATGGACAGTCACAGGAGGGATGAGAGGCAAGGCTGGGCAAGATGAGGGCAGGGTGGAGAGAGATGCAAAAAGGAAGAGGAGGAGGAGAAGAAGAGGGCTCTTGCAGGCCTTCTCACAAAATGTTAGGGAGGAATCAAAGGTGCAGAAGTTTGAGGGTCACGGTCCTGTCACTAACAAATGGATCAGGGACCAGACTGGCTTGGTGTATGGAGCACCCATCCAGAAGCAAAAAGCAAAAAGACTGTATAACTCAGGGAGCCATACAGTCATGGGCTCATTCAGAGAAGAACGCAGACATAGAGATGAGACCTCCAGCTCATGTTCTAATTTTGAATCACACAAACTGATTTTATTGTTCCTTTGCTCACTTATGAATTCACTAATTCCTTCACCCATTCAATCAATAAATAGTCATTGTTGAGTGTTGACTTTGGGCCGGAAAGACATCAGATAAATGTGGCGATCCTGGTTATGTCACAATGATCAAAAGTTCTGATAGACTGCTATGCGTTGTAGGCATTTCATGTGTTGAGTCACAATGATATAATCCTAATACCAAAATTTTAAAACACAGTTTTAGTTACCTTTGATTTCTAAAACTAAAAGATAAATTATTACACAACTGATGCATTTTATTTGCAAACACAAATTTTAAAACATGAGATTCAGTGAGGGATAAAAAAACCAGAATCATCTGAATTAGCATTAATCTATTATTTTAGACATGAAGGGACTGAAGCCTTCTGAGAAAAAGGTTTTGCCCAAAGTCAACACAACTAATCTGAAACAAAAAAGGAATGGAAACCCAGAGAGTCCTGCCTCTCAGCTCCATGTATTTCCCACTACATTCATATGACAGAAGGAACAACAGGTGAGCTTCATGGTCATGATGAGGCTGGCTTAGCTTTTAGGAGAAAGGCCAGCTTTCCTAAGCACAGTAAAACCAGGTAAGTGTAAAGGTTCCCACATGCCTGCTGACTGTGCAAGAAGCTGTTCTGAGCTTTCACATCCCTAGGTCTCCTCACCCTTCCTCATATTCACCCTAGACCAGAGCCTAGCTTATATCAACATGAAAGCTACCCTTCCCTTCAACTCAGAATTCAGTCTCCAGCTTGATGTAGGGGGCCTTTGGAATAATAAGGGACTCAGTAAAAGGACTGCAGGGCTGACAAGAAGACCTCACAGGAATGCACAGTGAAGTAACTTAGATAGTCAGCAAATGGGAACCATTGATTAAGAGAAGACTTGCTATCTGGGGGATAGGTTTCTTTTTTCAGTGACTATGGGATGGTTTAGATGAACACTGACTTTGTACTTAGCCCTGTATTACCAACAAGTCTTTAATTTTATTTTGAGAGACAAGACTTATAATAAGAATAATCCAGGGAGGCCACCAAATCTAGCCGGTACTTTTCAGTACTTATTTATCTGCATTCCTTGACTTTTAAAAAATTGTATGTTTTTAATGTGTACAACATGCTTTTTTGATATAGATACATATAGTGAAATGATGACGACAGTTATGCAAACCTACAGTCAGGCAGCCATTGCCTCTTGAGCATCCTTTCCTTCTTAGAGTCTTTTCTTTCTACTCCCTCAGTATTATTAAAAATAATGGGAACATGCACTCCAGATGCTTTTCAACTCTTACTCTTCTTCCATTCTCTTCCATTCTTCCCCATCTCCACCCAAAATACTTCAAGGTCTGTCCTCTCTCAATGCATACCTTTAAAATGACTTGTTTTTTTTCATGCTCTTTTTCCTGTCCCTCTCTCTCTCTTTTATTTTTATTTATTTATTTTTTTTGAGATGGAGTCTCGCTCTGTTGCCCAGACTGGAGTGCAGTGGCACAATCTTAGCTCACTGCAACCTCCGCCTCCCAGGTTCAAGCGATTCTCCTGCCTCAGCCTCCCAAGTAGCTGGGATTACAGATGTGTGCCATCATGCCTGGCTAATTTTTGCATTTTTAGTAGAGATGGGTTTTCACCATGTTGGCCAGGCTGGTCTCGAACTCCTGACTTCAAGTGATCCACCCACGTTGCCTTCCCAAAGTGCTGGGATTACCGGTGTGAGTCACCGCACCCAGCCACCTGCCTATCTTTTGGTCTCAATTTTTCCTACTGTCTCCTTTGTTATTTCCTGCACTTGGGCTTTTATATGAGACAGGTTTATAGATTCAAAAAGCAAAGTTCAGAGACATGAGTCATTTACCCAATACCGCAGGATTTTTAACAGGAAACCAAAACTCTACTTTGGGCTGACTTTCTATGACTGACTTCTCCCCATGGAGTCTTGTAAGATCAGGTAGGATTCAGTGTAGAGTGATTTCAATAACCAGGCTTTCATCCAAAATGGTAGTGCCCTCTTAAATTGCTTGTGATTATAATTCTTTGCCTTGCTAGCAGGTGAACGGAAATTAACCCTTACTCTAGACCACACAGGTAAAGGGAAGGTGAGATTCATTGGTACTCCCTGGCGGTGAGTTTTATCTATCTCTCTCTGTCTTCCCTGGCTGGGGCAAAGGGTTTCCTCGTGTTTCACTCAAGTGCAATAATTAATACCCATGTCATCCTTATCTTCTTCTCTCTCCCCTTCCTCCATATTCTTCTTTATACCTCCTGCTTCTCTCTTTCCATATTCTTCTCCCCATCTTCTACCTTATATCTTTCTCCTTTTTCTTATCTTTTCCTTTCCTTGCTCTTTCTAGAAACATTTGCTTTTTTTCTTTTCTCACAATCCACAGCAAGACAGCATTTTTAATCCTGACTTTCACTGGCCCTTGGCAACTCACATGTTATAACAGTAATTCAATAGCCCTTCTTTTCTCCTCTGCCTCTCATTCCAGTCTTCCACAAACTATCTGGCCTCATCTTACAATGCTATGCAGTTTGGAGGCCTTGGGATCTGAAGTTAGAACACACGTGTTTGCACCAGGGCTTGTTAGAGCCTATGGGACCTCAGTCTTATGGGACCTCGGTCTTATGGGACCTCACTTTCCTACTCAGAGCTTTTGCCGCTGTTTTTGGAGCCCTCAGCCACATTAGGATTTCAGTATCAGAGCAGCTAGTGTCCCTGCCTTAACAGGAAATTAAAGGAAGCTGGACATTTTACAGTGTGACTTTCATGGGATACTTCATTTACCTGGCAGATAGCCAAATGCCCAGTTGTCTGACTCACAACCAGGAGGTCTCTCTCACAGACATCTTATTTATTTTGACAGAACACTCTTGTGGCTTTTGTCTGACCTATGTCCAGTTTATGCCAGCCTGATCATTGCTCTGCCACTGAGAACTTATATTCCTTCTGGTGTCCTGGGGAAAACCCAGCCTGAAACAGCCCCTAGTTCTTCAGATGAAAGGTATAGATTCAATACACCACCACAATAGAAAACAAGTTCAAAGATCTTTTACTTATAGATCCTGGACAAGGGGGGATGCAATGAGTCAGAAGGGCAGGTTTTGTCCCCAGGTCATGCGAGGCAAAAAAAGAAGAGTCAGGCAGAGAGAGACAAAAGCATGTGGCAACTAGCAGTATATATAAGGAAACAGCGTATGGGTCACTTTAAGTTCATAGGCAAATGCTTGAATAGTCTGCTTAAAGGAAATAGTGGGAAAGTGGGAGCCCCATCTGCTAGGCAGGAGAAATGCGTCTAAGTTCTCATCTCCGGCCCCTAGCTTGAGCCATTTGAGTGTGGTGTAGAACTAGAAACTGTGTCAAGGGTGACTGAACACTGCTACTGGTGTGAGAAAGTTAAACTTCTGTTCTATATGGACGCTAAGACAACATAAAATTATAAGACAACCACCTCCCTGGACTATAGTGAGGATTAAATTAGATAGGATGCAATTAAAGCATCATGGTTAGCTACCAAGTGTCCTCTAAACTGCAAAGGCTGGAGGTCTGCCTGCTCATTCCTACAGGTTTACTATCCTCCATTGCGCCCCATTGTCTGGACTCTGTTCTAGGTAAAACCGATGCCATTGCTGCCACCTGCCATAAAGAAGCATTCTCATCACTGCATTTGTGCTTTAGCCCACATCTGATCTGCTCATTTGTCATTTTTCATAGGCCAGTTCCTATGTAAGCTCTTCCAGAAGCTTTTCCTTTAGCCATCTCCCTAAACATTGGCATTCCCTCCAGCACTGGATTCTTCACTCTAGGCCTATGGATGAAGGCTTTTCTAGTCAGTTAGGTATAAATGACAGAGAAAATATTTTTCTTTAAATTCTCTGTGATGCTATCCTTGTTCTGAGCACAGGTGATACTCAATCAATACTTGGTATATTAATTTCCTGAAGTTCTCCAGAGCTCTAGCTTAGTTTTATTACTGGGGGTCTAGAAGACTGCAGATTTTTGAGTCATGTCAACTCCCTTCAATCTTTTTTGCAGAAATTCATGAAAGGATTATAAGGATGAACAGAACTAGCTTTAAGGCCCAACTCTACTAATCTCTGGCTGTGTGATCTTAATATTACTTAACTTCTCTGATCCTCAATACCTTTCTCTATAAAATGGGGATATTACCTCATAGGGTTATTGTGAGGATTACATGAGATTATGGTTATAGGTTCTTCCAAAAATTAGTCGTAGGGTATTTTTAGGTCTACCACCTCTATTTCTTTGGAATGATTCATCTGTCTTGATTTCTTTCCTCATAGTACAGACTGCAGTCCTTGACCTTTGAGCATTCTTTCCTTCATAAAGATGTCAGGTGAACAACTGAGGGGAACTGAGGAATCGGTATGTATGAATTGCTCACGAGGTGAAAGGCAGCATTCAGAAGGCCTTTCAGTCAAGTCATCTGGGGGCAGACTTGCTGCCTTTCAATACTACAGACATTTTGACATACCCCGCTCCTCTTCATTTTATCTTACCAAGTCATGGGTACAACAAATACCAATGTGGCATACCTGCTCCTACTCCACCCTTGAGCCCATCCCATGCCACAGTGGCCTTAGCAGAATGTCCACCTTCATGCCAGAGGAGATAGTACGGAGGTCAAAAGAAAGTTGCTGGTGAGTGTCAACTAAAGACAGTGGAAGCAGAGACCAACCCATTCTGCTAAGGGTCCATGCACAGAAGCGCAAACCAAAAAACCAGCAGATGTCAAAACTGGAGTGGCTGCTCTAAGATCAAGGCATGTCAAAAAATGCCACTAAAGATCGAAGCAGATGTGGGGACTGGTCCTCCAGGGAAGCATGGGGCAGCCCTAGGAGCTCACATTGAATTCTCTGGGCTCCAAATTCCCAATCCAGCTAGATTTTTAAAATGTATTTGCTCAATGAGAATGAAAAAAGAATAAATTCTTAATCGGACCTCTGCCATGTGATTGGCACCTTCTATTCCATTTAATTGTCAATTAAAAAGTTAAAAAGTTATGAAAATAGCCCCCTGTAATGTGGCTCTGACCTCATCTCATGCATGCTTCTCTACTTTGCTCCTTCCTCACTCTGCTCCACCACACTGGCCTCCATCCTGTGGAGGAGTAGCTGGGTTGGAATGAAATCTAGCTGGAATGAGAATTTGGGGCCCAGTCTCACTCCTACCTCAAGGCATTTGCATTTGCTCTTTCTTCTGTCTGGAATATTTTTAGCTGAAATATTCATATAGCTTACTTTCTTATTTCCTTCAGATCTTTGCTAATGTATCCCATATTCTCAGAGAGGCCTGCCTTAAGAATCTTGTTTGAAATTACAATTCACACCATAGCATTCCATATCTCCAGTGTTTATCCTTTTCCTCCATGGAAATTATAGGTATATGATATACATAAATATATCTTTCATTCTGCTTTTTATTATGTGTCATCTTTTACTAGAACCTAAGCCTCTTTGAGGCAAATTGGTGTTACATGCCTGGCACCTAGAACAACACTTGGCATATAGCAAACAAATGTGTATTGAAAGAATGGATGAATGAATGAATGAATGAATGAGCGGGGATTATTTTTGTCATTTCACCAATGAGGAAACTGAGGCTCAGGAAGGTGAAATCCTACAGCCTGTGGTCATTCAGCCAGTGAGTGCTGAGCCAGGATCAATGCCTAATCTGCTAACTTCAGAGCCACCATGGCCCTTTCCACACTCATTGGGTCTGGGGCAACTCAATGGAGGCAACAGAGCATGAAACTGCACTGGGCTGAAGAGAATTGAGAAGGAGAAACTAAGAAGTTCCCACGAGACAGGGTTGGAGAACTAGAAAGGAGTGCTTAGAACATTTTTCCTGCAAACTGTTGGGGGGGGCAAAGCTGAGGCAGCTTAGGCCAGAGTTAGTTTTCCTATCTGAGACCAAAAATGGCCAGATAAGAGGTTAATGGTTATATGATCTCACTTTATCCTGTGTGAATTACATAGTATGATCACCAGCCTCATGTTATAGGTGGGCAATTCAATGTTCAGAGTATTTGAAATACTCTGAACTTTACTTTTTCATGACTGCACAAACAAGATCATGTGACCCTTATCTCATGCCCCTTCCTTTGCCTCTCTCAGCCTTTTCCCTGGTACCTGGATCCACCTGGCTACTTGGGAAAGCCAGAGTCAAGCTGCTCCCGCACTGCCAGGGCTGACCCACAGCAAGTACCCTGCATTCACCCTGACATGACAGGGCATGGGCTGCCATCTTGGCTCTGGACTTGGAGCACACTGCCAGCCTCTGCCAGCCCTAGTTCCTGACGGGCCAATCCGTGTATTTTCTCCAGATGCGGGCAGGAATGGGTGATTCCCCACGACAAGAAACTGATATGTTTTATCCTGTGAAAAATCACACAAGGCCCTAATTTAAATTCCTCACACCTCACAAGTATGTGGAGGTGCTAGAATCATTCTCATTTATCTGGCTTTAGTGCAGGACAGCGAATGACAGGAATAGTGCTTGGCCTTGAACCTGGGGAGCTGGGGAGGTATGACCTTGTTCACGGTGAAAAAACACCTTGGTCAGGGCAGTGGCAAATGAGAAGTTGTGACAATTTAGATAGGGACCAAATGGAAGTCTATTTGCTCTGACTGTGAAGAAAGTGTTTATGAAGCTAACAAGAAATATAAACAAGAACTGGAGGGGAATGCTACTGCTTCTAAGTGTGCTTGATATGCTAATTACAAATTATGCTTATCTTTTTGTATTAAAGCCGGTCCCCTTAGGGATTTATATGTTAGCTAGTTGCGATGAGTACTTGAAAGATAGTAGATGGGACTTCTTTAAAAATATGTTATAGTTTAAGCAAGCATTACTATCTATTTACTCATTCATCCATTTAGTCAATAAATATTTACTGAACTCTTATTTTGTGACATGAACTAGGCAAGGTGCTTATGGGAAAATAAGGAATGGAATAGAGGAGGCCCCTGCCCTCGGGCACTTCTGTTCTAGTCAGGGAAACCCTGTTCTGGTTGGACAGAGATGGTGTAGCTTGCTATAGTTTTAGAAGCAGAGTGAGGACATTGTAGAAAGCACATTGAAGGAAGGCCATCCTTCGTGCTCAACCTAGGTACAAGAGGCAGCATAGTAGGCCACACAATAACTGACACCCTGGTCTTTTCAAGCTTTCCTTGCAATGCCTGAGAGACCTAAGTTCAAATCTTAACCCTACCACTTATTAGCTATGGGACCCTGATGAGTCCCATAACCCCAATGAGCCTCAGATGATAAATCTGCGAAATAGGGATACCAATTTGAACCTCACGGGATTTTATGTACTAAATGAGATAAAGGACTTAAAACACTTGTCCCAGTAGAGAAAATAACATGTGGTGGCCAAATATTATTATCAGCTTTTATTTCTAAAGTATGAGAAGTTCTATAATATTCTGAGCTTTAGTGTTATTTCTCTTAGCATATGCAAACAGGTGCATATATGGGAAAAAAATGTTTTAGGTTTCTTTAAGTCCTCCTTCAAATTCCAAATATGAAGGACATCAGGACAAGTCACTTTGCTTGTCTGGCTCCTCAGTTCCCCAAGGACAGGGCTGGACTTAGTGATCTTTAAGATCCTCTTTGCTTGCTTTCTCTCTCTCTTTATTTGTATGATTTTATTTCTTTTTATCCCCCTAGTTTACTATTTTTCTCTACACTCCCTTCCTCCCTCCTCCCCCTTCAAGGAAACATTCCACAGAAGATTCCTGTGATTTTTAGTTTACTCAAACCAGAAATATTCTCTCTTACTTTTCAAGCTTTGACTCCTGACATGCTACCTAGGGTTCTTCATTCTTACCTTCCAGTGAACTGTGGGATCTAGCTCCACCCCAAGGATCTTGTCAGCTTAACCATTGTTCTCTCCTCAACTTGGTCACTCCTGTCAAAGTTTCCTTTCATCCACAGAACACCTTTGGGGTTCTCCAGAATATTTGTAATGGAAGATGGGAGAGTTTTTGCATTAGTCTGTTTTCACACTGCTGTAAAGATACCTTCCGAGACTGGGTAATTTATAAAGGAAAGAGGTTTAATTGACTTACAGTTTCACATGGCTGGGGAGGCCTCAGGAAACTTACAATCATGGGAGAGAGTGAAGGGGAAGCAAGGACCTTATTCACATGGTGGCAGGAGAGAGAAGAATGAGTGAAGGGGAAAGAGCCCCTTACAAAATCAACAGATGCTGTAAGAACTCATTCGCTATCATGAGAACAGCATAAGGGGAACTGCCCCCATGATCCAATCACCTCCTACCAGGTCCCACCATTGACATGTGGGGATTATAAAAATTGTAACTAGTGAGGAGATTTGGGTGAGCATACAGAGCCAAACCATATCAGCTGTCCTCAGTGATGAAACTGGAGATGGATTCATCCTCAGAAATTCATCCAGAGCCCACGCCCAGGTGTGGATAGAAATACATGCACTAGCATTCTGGGTAGACATACATGCTCTCATATACTCTTTATCTGCTCATTTCTTTCTGCTGTCCTTTGGCTCCATCATTTCATGTTTACCTACAAGGAGGCAGACCTCTGGTGGAAAGGCAAGTTGTGTTTTGGTGCTTCAATGATGTTGTATTTTGTTCTGCTTCTCATGAGACCTTTATTTCCACCCAAAGTAAAACTGAAATCCTAGTGTTTCACTCCTCTTTCTAGGTATTTATTGGGGATTAACATGCAATCAAAGTAGATCTAGGAAGTTGGTAGGGAAACAGGAAGCTGGTCCTTTCTGAAGAGAGGCTATTGGGATATTTCTTGGGTGGGCGAGAAAAGGGTAGCTGACAGTTTTAGAAAAGTCTAAAGTTTTGACCTATTTGTTAAGCAAACATGACTTGATTATTTAGAATACAGACCACAGCAGAAATGACTCCTAGAAACTTCCTTAACCACTGCTCCATTCTACTCTAGACACCCCTAGCCTCCTGAGATCACATCTATCACAGCCCAGACTATTTGTGCATATGATTTTTGGTTTACTTGTGTATCAGCTAAGAAACAGGTGGCATACTCAGAGTGGGTAATTTAAGGAGTGTTTAACAAAAGGTAACCATTTACAAAGATGTGGACAGGGCTTAGGGAAACCAAAAAAAGATAACACAGTACCCCAGAACTAGTTACAGTGGGAATCCTTGCTACTCCAGGTCTGCCGGGGAAAGGGAAGGTAGTGGTTACCTGATAGGAGCTGTGACTCTTGATAGAGAGACTCAGCCATCACTTAGTGTGTCTACTCAGAGGGAGCTTGAAATGAACATCCTTACTTCATCGTCTTTCCACCCTCTGATCTCCCAGCACCTCCCATTGACCAAACCCAGCCTGAAGCCAGTAGGTAAGGGAGCCCACTGAAGTGGTTCAGCAGCCTTCCAGAACACAGAGTAGGGTCAAGAAGAGTAGAGAGTAAATCTCAGGGTGATGGGAAGAGGGGATGGGTGAATAGAATATATCTGGCAAATTGTTGTCTCCCTCACTAGCCTATGAGAGGCTTTTCAACTGGGCATGTGGTTTTCATTTTGTAGCCCAAGCCCATATTCAAGCCCTGACAAATAGAAAGAGTTTCATAAACTCTGAATAAATCAATGGATATAGGGATGGTAAACAGAGGAATAATTAAATGACCTAATGACTGAATGACTGAAAAGTAGGATGACAAAAGTTTTCCTACTGGAGAAGATTAGCTGCTTTAGTAACTACCCAAGAACAATTTGTAATTAACATATCAAAAATACTTCTAAAGGCCTTAAAAGACTTCGTCTCTTCTGCAGCTTAAGCAGTCAGCACAGAAGCTTGTGTACAGGGTGAAATTGCTTCCTTCATAGCAGAGATTAAGCACCTCCCACCTCCTGTTCCAAAGATCTCAAATTCTGAATTAGGAGAGACATGAATTAATGAGTTCTTCATGTAACAAGAAAAACCTCTTTAATAACTAGGAGTTAAACAGAGTTTGGATCCCTGCTGATCTTATTGGCAAAATTAAATAAAAGTGACATTCTGCTGGCCCAAGCAAATTAGCAGCCAGCCTGTGTAAAGGCTCAGTTAACCCGAGACATTGTGTGATGTATTGCCCATTGTTTGACGTACTTTCATAAGAGCAAGACGAAGTGTCCCATCCTTTAGACTCTGGTAATGTGCCTCATTGTTAAATTCAATAGGAAAAGCGATTCATACTGTGGTATGATTGAAAAGAAAATTGAATCCTTTTGATGTTATAAATGTGTCTATTACTGCGTGTGCACACAAATTTTCCATGGAAATTATGGTGAAAGTAGTGATTCTCCTCGAAAAATGCATTAGTGTTGACACATTCAATTTTATCTGCATCAGAATATAAATACCCTTTAACCATGGTCAAATTGTGCGGAATGTATATACCACATCTGCATAAGTCACTTGTCTATCCATCTATCGAAAAAAAAAATGCATTGAGCCCTGAGAGCTATCCTGGTTGTCCATTTGCAGCATTAAAAATATATATAATTAAAAGCATTGGTGCAAGATTTGTGTGAGGGTCTTTTTAATTTAAAAAACAGTTTCAAAAGCAAATGTCTGTAATTTCACTTCTTGATTACACAAAACAAGTTTGAGAGCTTGGAGAGACCTGGCGAGTTGTTGTCTGAGTGTCATGCCAGCATGGACCACCAGGCCATTACTGGTCATGCACTGAGTGGGCATGGAATCTTTTTATAAGGACATAGGTGGTGTGCTACTCAGCTTGGCATTGTGGTTTCAAATCCCTTCACTTACAAGCCAAATGAGAACAGTAAACTGCTGGCCACTTCTTGCCTTCTTACCCCTAAGTTCTACCCCTTTTTTGGCTCTGCTCCTGTATTCTCCTGCTCCTCCCTAGATGTGGAAATCCAGGAAGCACCTTCTCCTCTCTGGACTTTGGCCTCCTCTTTGCAAATCAAAGGGATGGTTTCTATGTCCCTCAAAGATAAATGTCTGATACTGTTCGAATGCATTATGCTCTTTTTGCCTTCATCCCTATATGAATCAGAACTTTTTGGGTCACAAACGGCAGAAAATTTAACACAAAATGATTTTGGAAAAATGAGAATATATCATTCCTTTGCCATACCGCACGCCAAAAAATAAAGATCAGACATAAATCTGGCAGTGAGCGTCAGAACTGGGTGCTTCTCTTGATTCTTCTGTCTCAGTGTTGACTCCATCCACAAACTCTCTTGGTGATCTCTTATCCTGGTGACAAGATGGCTGCACTCATGTTTATATCCTTTCTATTCCAAATACAGCAGTACACAGACACAGACACACACACACACACACACACACACACACACACACAAACATGAATGTATTTTTGAGCAATATTCCTGGATCTGGCTCTCCTTGGCCCGGGGCAAGTCAGTGCCTACCCCTGAACAAGTCACTGTAGCCGGTAGCATCTGATGCTCTCATTCGCTAGGCTGGGGTCACATCCACCCTTGGAACTAAAGGGAGATAGCTCAACCCATGGCATATGAACTGAGAGTGGGAGAAGAGTAGTCATGCCAAGAAAAATCATGTTTCTGTATTAAAAGAAGGGTAAATGTACACTGGTGGGGGTGGGGGAGACATACATGCTGTAATATATTTATGCAAGCAGTTTCCACTACCTGAAATACCTCCTTCTCCTTATCAGTGTGGTGAATCCTTGCTTATCTTTCAAGATCCAGTATAAATAACCTCTCTTCACTGAGCCTTCTAAATTCCTAACTGGCCTCTGTACTCTCTTAGTGCTGAAACATACCTCTGCTATAGAACCTGTCATATTCAACCCCTCTCTCAATAAATATGTACTAAGCACCTAGTAAGTACAAAACACTGCCAGTTCTAACTTCCATTAAAGAGCTGGAATGCCAAGATCTATGTGTGCTGGTACATGACATGCTGGAAAGGAAACCTGGGACAAATTCAGGAAGAGGTCAGTGAAAAAGTTGGCAGAAGAATAGCAGAAGCTAACAGAAAAAGGTGACTGAATAACTAGCTTTTCCAGGAGGGCATTAGAAAAACCAAGACCAAGGTTGCACTTGGGTGTGGCAAATTTTGTCCAGTTCCTGGGAAGATTTGAGAATCAAGAGAGAAATATTCTGGAATGCAGGGCAGAGTACAGCCGCTGAAGCCCACAAAAAAGTTAGTGAGTGTTTGAAGCAAGCAGTTCATCCACAAACAAGGTGGACAGTGAGCAGGATGCAGGGCAGGGGACCCCACACACCCAGGATATTGAACACAAAAGGACAGGAAAGAAGCCTGGCCTCTTCAAGTAGAACTTTGGTCTAAGAACCACCTGCCTGACCTTGACCAGCAAACATTAGCCTGGACATTCTCACTTGATGCTTCCAGAGACTAAGCTTATAGAGATCTAGGGGGTAGGCTGGGCTTGCTTTAAAACTTTAGCCTCATACCTGTTTTTCACTCTCTTCACCTCCTAACCTATTCTATATCCTACATGGATTGGTTTCTTTGGCTTGCCTTTCATTTCCAGTCCACTCCTTACTTAAAGCCAGAATTGCTCTTCCTTCTTCCTTCCCTTGTTCCTTCAGTGTCCCTTGCCATACCCATCAGCTGTCTCCGCTCTGAGTTTCTTTGAATAGCCAGTGTACCCACCTTAGATCTAGTCCTGAGCTCACATATTGGCGCCTCTCTCTTGCCCTTCCAATCTTTTCCTGACACTGATTAGCATCATGAGTGTAGAGCCTGACATTTTTACACTGAAGGAGGGATCAATATGCACTATTTTTTTTTTCTTTTTCACCTTTTATTTTAGATTAAGGGGGTACATGTGCAGGTTTGTTAAAAGGTATATTGTGTGATGCTGGGGTTTGGAGTATGATAAAAATCTTTCTCCTAGGAAGTGAGTGTAGTACCCTGTAGGTAGTTTCTCAGCCCTTGCCTCTCTCCCTCCCCTCTCTTGTTTCCTAGTGTCTGTTCCCATTTTTATGTCCACATGTACGCAAGATTTTACTCCCACTTATAAGTGAGAGCATGTAGTATTTAGTTTTTTGTTTCTTTGTTAGTTTGCTTGGATAGGATAATGGTCACCAGCTGCATCTATGTTGCTGCAAAGGGCATAATTTCATTCTTTTTTATAGCTGTGTAGTATTCCATGATGTGTAAACACCACATCTTCTTTATTCAATCCACTATAGATGGGAACCTGGGTTGGTCCATGTCTTTGCTATTATGAATACTGCTGCAATGAACATACAAGTGCAGGTGGGTTTTTTTTTTTTTTTGTAGAATGATTTATTTTCTTTGGGTCTATACCTAGTAATGGGAATGCTGGGTCGAATGGTAGTTTCAACTGTTAGTTTTTTGAGAAATCTCCAAACTGCTCTCCACAGTGGCTGAATTAATTTATATTCCCACCAACAGTATATCAGCATTCTGTTTTCTCTGCAACCCCGCCAACACTGTTACTTTTTGACTTTTAACAAAAGCAATTCTGACTGGTGTGAGATAGTATCTCATTGTGGTTTTGATTTGCATTTCTCTGATGGTTAGTGATGATGAGCATTTTTTCATATGTTTCTTGGCTGCTTGTATCTCTTCTTCTGAGAAGTGTTCACCTCTGTTGCCCACTTTTTAAGGGGATTATTTGTTTTTTTGCTTGTTCATTAGTTTAAGTTATGGATTCTGAATATTAGGCCTTTGTCAGATGCATAGTTTGTGAATATTTTCCCCCATTCTGTAGGTTTGCTCCTTACTTTGTTGATAGTTTCTCTTGCTGTGAATGTACTATTTCTAAGCCTATCCAGCCAGCTCTGTATCGATAACAGTCTGAAGCCACTAGAAGGCAGGATATGTGGGGTTAAGTAAATGGAAACAAATAGACTTGGGTTTGAATCCCAGATATGCTGTTGGTTAAGCAACAAAGGGCAGACTTTATAACTACTTATTCAGCAGATATTAATTTAGCTTCTCCTATGCACTGTCATTGTTGAGGCTATAGGGAATATAGCAGCGAACACAACAGCTTCATACACATCTTCTGCATGTGATAGTCACCTTTTAGGGACAGTGGCCATGACTCTTATTTCAGTAATCATAGTACTTGTTCCAGTGTGTGGCACTTAATAAACACTAAATACACAAACCTGATGTAAGGTTGAGAAACAGAACCTTGTGATTCTTATCAGGGTGACATTCACCTATTTTTATTTAACAGAATTGAATCTTTGCAGAAGGTCTAACATTTATTTCTATAGGTTCTCAGGACAATAGCACTAAGTCAGAACTTTACCTGTTTTGCTCCAAGTAATAGCCCAGCCCAGACTGAATGACCCCTCAGAGGCAGCTCTCATAAGGAAGTGGGGCCTGTCTTTTTGATAGTGCAGAACCTCTTCTAACCGACTGTCAGCATGGTCTCCAGTTAGGTCCCCAGGGGCCATCAGCACAGGCCAGTTTACAGAACCAGAAACTCTCTGGAATTTACTATTATGATTGCTGCTGCAATGACATTCAAGTGCAGGTATTTTTTAGATATGAGCTGTAATGCCTTATTTGACTTCACTGTGTCCAATTCTTTATTTAGTCTAAATATCCTTGGCCTGTGGCTGACCAGGCTCCTGATGCACACTTCCAATGACAGGGAATCCACTCAGAAGCAGCCCATCACATGCTTGCACAGGTCTGACTGAGCTACGATCTACTTCGTCCAGTTTTCACCCACTGGTTTTGATTCTGTTGTGAGAGATTTCCTAAACTGTACTTACCAATGTCCTTCATTACTTTACTCACTATATATTTATTGGGTATCTATGTGACAGATACTGGGATAAATTAGTGGAAAAAACATGCAAAGATACTTATTTTTGTGGAGGGAACTGGAGGAGGGAGTTCTAAGTAAAGAAACGGTGCAAAGGTCCTGGGGTAGGAGTGTGTTTAACTTGTTTTAAAAAGGAAAGCAAAATGAATAGTGTGCCTGAGAGGGAGAGTAGAAGGAAGTGACATCAGAAAGCTATCAGGGTCAGATCATGGAGGGCCTAGTACAATATTCTGAGGACTTGGGATTTTACTGTTCAGCCCACCATCCAAGTATTGAGTGATTGTAGGGAACAAAAAATTCATTATCAGCCTATGGGGAAAATGAGGCTAGAATTTGATTTGTTTTAGGAATCCTGAGTTCTCATGAAATTACCAGGTTCCCGTCACCAATTTATCCCAGGCTGTAGGAGTAGATTTTTGCCTCAGTTTCTTACTAATAATTTTTGTTTACCAGCTAACTCTGCTGAGGCACCTGAGACCCTGGCGATATGGACTAAATTTATGCCTATAACTTCTGGTGATAGTAGGAGAGGTACAGGGATGAAGACATGGAGAGGGGCAGAAGTGGAGGAGGGAGGAGGGTAGAGTTTAGTGCTCAGGAGCAGGGTCTGTGAGTCCAAGTGCTTGGTTTGAACCACAGCTTTGCTACTTACTATCTGTGTAGCACTGAGTAGTTATTTACTTGCTCTGAGCCTCATTTTTCTCATCTGTAAGATAGGAACAAGAATGCATGTTCCACAATGCACTGTATGATATTGTATATAAACTGCCTAGTATTGAATAATCTCTCACTAAGTAATTGCTGTTACTCTACTGGACATTTCTTGCAAACCCTTTCCATCTGGGTTTGGAACACAGTCCTTTATCCTTCCATGCATTAGCAGGGTCTCCATTTCCTCAGTGCCATGATGCTACTGCACACTTGGACTTTCAGAGACACCAGACACATAGTTCTTGGCTGTCCCTTACCACAAGAGGGTACTACTTACCAAGAGCTGACTTAGACCTTTACTGGCTCTTAAACCCTGTCTGAGATATGCCCCATGTCACCAAATACATTTGGACCTGGAATACTGGTTGATTGTCATTTCCCCTCACTAAGGAACAACTGGAGAATTTCTTATTTATGCCCTGTCTAATCCCCAGTCTCACTTTCCAAGCTTGGCTGGACCCAGCAGGACTAGTGGTCACATCTTAACAGAATCATGCCACCTGCCTACCACATTCTTCTTACCCAGAAAGCCGTTTCACCTCTCAGATAAAAATAACCAGGACAGTGGCCCTTCCCTAGGGAAAAAATCCCTTGTGGCATTTCTCTGCCTCTCGCTCCTTTCTGTCTCTCTCTCCATACGGCAGTCTCTGCCTCTCTCATGCATCACGTGAGGATTGCCTTGTAAATTGTTCGGAATCCAAGTCTGGGTGGGATATTTACCCAGAGCGAATTATGGCTGGATGCATTCCTATGTCAACATGTGCCACGCTCATTTCTTATAAAGTAGTTCATTATTCTGTGGGGCATAAATAGTATTACCAGATTGATATGATTAAAGCTAGTGAGTCATTAATTAGCATCTAATTAAAAGAGATGAGTTACATACCCATGTACAGTAGCTAATGTTATTTTTTCTTTGAAAAAGAAATGATTAAGTGTACAGTGATTGTGTTTTCAAAGAAACCACACCAAACCATGTGTTCAGTTCTCGAAAGATGCAGGGACAAAGTTGGCCCTGAGGCATCAGAAAATTGAATTTGCTACTTCCCCAAGATGTGGGTGCTAATATGGGCTAGGGCTTTTCTTGTCACAGGAAACTGGATTGAGTTTTGCGTTATTTCCAGAAATATCAACAGGGAAACTATTGGGGCAGCTTCCTGGTGCTCAAAGCCCAGGCTCCTATATTGTGTCTCTTTCTGTTCCACCTCCTCCTGTGATATCCACCTGCCACATGTTCTCACATTCTTTATCTAATTTAATTCCAACATCATCCATATTCCTTTTCCTTTTTTTTTTTTTTTTTTTTTTTTTTTAGAGTCTCATTCTGTCGTCCAGGCTGGAATACAATGGTGCGATCTCAGCTCACTGCAACCTCTGCCTCCCACGTTCAAGCAATTCTCCTGCCTCAGCCTCCCGAGTAGCTGCGATTCCACCATCACACTCGGCTAATTTTTCTTATATTTTTAGTAGAGACAGGGTTTCACCATGTGGCCCAGGCTGGTCTCAAACTCCTGACCTCAGGTGATCTATCTGCCTCAGCCTTTCAAAGTGCTGGGATTACAGGCATGAGCCACTGTGCTGGGTGCATATTCCCATTTTATAACCCAGAAAACTAAACCTCAGGCAGGACTCAGTTGTGCCTGATTTGATGACTAGAGAATTTCTAAAGAAGCACCAGGACGCATTCCAACCACCCAAGCCAGACATTCAGGGCCTCTGAGGCCTGATCTTGACATCTCCATGTAACTTCCTCTCTCCCTATTCCTTACTCCCTAGCTTTTTTTTTTAATAGCTGAGCTGCTCATCACTGTGTTTTCCCTAATGCCATAATTCTGCTCACAGCCGACTAAGAAGACTTTCATCCCATCGTCCACCCATCCACATCCCACCTACACTTCTGCATGCAAGCCAATTCTAATTTCACCCATACAGGCTTGACTAAGCCATACTCTTGTCCCCTTCTGCTTAGTAGATTCTTAGTAATTTATACACTAGAACCCAAACTGGAAGATTAAGCCCACCTGACTCAAACTCTCTACTATGCAGAGATTTCCATCATAGCACCCCACACATGTAGTCACTGGGCCTCATTTTACAGCAATGGGAAGTCTACTGCTTTCATTTTTGTTAAGCACCACCTCTGATTATCAAAGTAATACGTGAACATGTTCTGGAAGGCAGTAGGAGAAATATCCGTGGTTACTCCTTAGAAGAGACTGGCATGGGAATAGGTCAGAATGCTAAGGGGAGCTTTTATTTTATGTGTTATTTATATTTTTTATAACACTATTATATTCATGGATAACTTGTGTAATAAAAACAATTCATAAATGAAAGCAACACAATCTCATTGGAGGAACCAATATATATTTATAGGAAGGATAAATAACAAATAGAACAAAAAAGAACTCTCTCACCTATAGATAAATGTTGTTAATAATTGGTATTTTTCTCCTGCTTTGTTTTTATTAACATTATATATTTAGATATCATAATATTTTATTAGAATTGTGAATCCTTTTTGCTTAATATTTTAACATAGGTATGTCCCATATTATTAAAAGTTTTTATTAATACCAATTTAAATTATGGCATTAGGAATAAAATATCATCCATGTAATCTTTCCCTATGGTTGGACATGCATGTTTCCAACATTTTTTCCATGTAAATATTGCTGAAGAAAACATCTTCTTTAATTGGAAAGTTTAAATTATTTATATTTTTTGTCATCACTGGTATACTCATTTGTTCTTCTCCGTTATGCTGATTAAATTTGATATGTTCTTGTTGAATCATCCTCTCTTTCATTATCGTTTTTGCTTTTTAATTTTAGAGATAGGATCTTTCTGTGTTGCTCGGGCTGGAGCAGTGGCTGTTCACGTACACAATCACAGGATGCTACATCTTCCAACTCCCAGGTTCAAGCAATCCTCCTGCCTCAGCTTTCGAAGAAGCTAGAATTATGGACATGCATCACCTGTGCTCCCTAAGGTCATTTTGAAGGTATGTATTTTGTTTTTAACTCAAATAAATATTTCCTTTTAAGTTTAGTACATAATGGCAAACTATACCAATTTCTAATTTTAACTAGCTAATCCTGCTATTAAACCATCTGAGTCCTTAATTTCAGTTATTATGTTGTTCTTCATTGTATAATTTCAGTTTGATCTTTTATCATAGATTACACTTCTCTAGAATATTCCTCAGCCTATTGCTTCAGGTTTTCAAAACATACCCTTTAGTTGATTAAAATAATTACATCATCATTTTTCATTTTAGCTTTGAAGCTATGATATTAGGTACACATAGATTTAGAATTTTCATATCTCATTGATGGAGCTGGCATTTGTTATGAATTATCTATGTTTATTTCAAGTATATTTGCCTTTTAAATTTCCCTATCTGATATTACTGTAGCTATATCAGCTTTTTTCCTCTTCTTTTTGAAGTATAAATGACATGGAGGGAAATGTACAGTTTTTAAGTATTGAACTTCAGCGAGTTTTAACAAATTCATATACATGTGAAACCTGTATCCCTATTAAAATACAAAATTGCAGCACTCTGGAGAGTTCACTAATGCCACTTCGAAGTCAAACTTTTTAAGTTCTTTTGCTGTAGTTGAGTACTTTTGCCTGTTTTATAAACATCTATCTATATATAGAAATACATATAGATATATATTTATATAGATTTATAAACACATATATACATTATAGTATGTGCTCTTTTGTTTCCAGTTTATTTCATTTCACTTAGGGTAATGTCTGTGAAATTCATCCATGTTGCATGTATCAGAGATTTGCGGGATTTTTTGTTCCTGAATAGTATTCTGTTATATAAATATACCAATATTTATGTATACCTTTATTCATTGATAGACATTTGTATTGTTTTCAGTTTGGGACTATTATGAATAAAGCTTCTACAAAGATTGTTGTGCAAGCATTTGTGTAAACCTAAGTTTTCATTTCTTTTGAGTCAATGCCTAGGAAATAAATTGCTAGGTCATAGGGCAGGTGTATATTTAATTTTATAAGAAACTGCTGAATTATTTCCAAAGAGGCTATCCCACCTTACATTCCTACTTCAAATATATGAGAGTTCTGGTTATTCCATGTTCCACATTCTCAGTTTTAAAAAGTTCCCTTCTATTTCTGATTTGTTGAGAGATTTTGCCATGAATGTATATTGGATATTTTTGATGTTTTTACTGCAGCTATTTAACTTATCATCTGATTTTTCTGCTTTCATTTGTTCATGAGTCTCCTTTAGTCTGTTAATTAATATTTTAATGATAACCTTGCATTTCTAGAATAAACCTCATGATACATAACTATTTTATATATTGCTGGATTTGATTGCTAATGTTTTATTAAGAATGTTTGTATCTTTGTTCACAAGATATACTGTTCTGTAATTTTCTTTTCTAGGAATATCTTTGCCTGGTTTTGGTATGAAGGTTATGCCGGCCTCATAAAATGACATGAAAGGTATTCCTTTTTCTCTATTTCTGGAGAGTTGGTAGGATTGACATTATTTATTTCTTAAATTTTTGCTGAAATTCACTAGTGAAGCTATCTGAGGCCAAAGTTTTCTTTACAATAATGTTCCCATTACAGGGTCAATTGATTTAACAAACATGGGGCTATTACGATATTCCATTTCTTCTTGTGTTAGTTTTGGCAATTTGCATCATTCAAGGCATTTATCAAATTGTCCCAAGATGTCAAGTTTATTGGCATAAAATGTTTCATAATGTGACCAGCCATGGTGGCTCATGCCTGTAATCCCAGCATTTTGGGAGACCAAAGTGGGTGGATCATGTGAGGTCAGGAGTTCAAGATCAGCCTGGCCAAAACAGCAAAACCCCGTCTACTAAAAATACAAAATAATTAGCCAGATGTGGTGGTGCGTGCCTATAATCCCAGCTACTTGGGAGGTTCAGGCATGAGAGTCACTTGAACCCACCAGAAGGTGGAGTTTGCAGTGAGCCAGGATCATGCCACTGCACTCTAGCCTGGGTGACAGAGTGAGACTCCATCTCAAAAAAAAAAAAAAGTTCATAATATGCCCTTATCTTTGTAATGTCTGTGGAATCCATAGTGATGTTGTTCTCTCTGCCGTTTCTGATATTAGTAAACTGGTTTCTCTCTCTTTTCTTGATCAGTTTAGCTAGAAGTTTATAAAGATTTTTGTTTTATTTTTCCTTTGAATATAAGCTTTTAGTTTCATTGGCTTTCTCTATTTTTTGTCTATTTCTGTCTACTTCATTGATTTGCACTCTTAATGTTTTCTTCCTGCTTAATTTGGTTTAATTTGCTCTCCTCCTTCTAGCTTCCTAAGGTGGGAGCATAGATTATCGATCTGTTTTCCTTTCTAACTTAGTTTGTGCTACAGTCTGAATGTTTGTGTTCCTTCAAAATTCAGATGCTGAAACCCTAATCCCAATTTGTGGGTATTAAGAGGTGGGGCCTTTGGGAAGTGATTAGGTCATGAGGATAGAGTCCTCACGAATAGAATTAGCACCACTATAAAAGAGGACCCAGAAAGCTGCCCAGCCTTTTTCACCATGTGAGGACACAGTAAGAAGGCATCACCTATGAGCCAGGAAATGGGTCCTTATCAGACACCGAATCTGCTAGCACCTTGATGTTGGACTTCTCAGCCTCCAGAACTGTGAGAAACACATTTTTATTCTTTATAAGCCACCCAGTCTGTGGTAATTTGTTATAGCAGCCAAAGCAGACTAACACAGTTTAGTTGAAGTAGAATTTAAAATACAATAAAATGAATTATGAAATACCACCTATGTGACCCCCACCACAATCAATATGTAAAATATCTTCATCTAGCTAAAGAGTTTTCTCATGCTACTTTGCAGAAAATCCCTCCACTTCAAGACAACCACCATAGTTAAATATCTTCTTGTGTTATACTTCCTTCATACAACACAATAATTTTGATATACATCTGTGTTATTGTGTGGATCAGCATTGCAATATTCCATTTTATAAGCATACCAAAAGTTGTTTATTTGCTCACCTATTGATGGACATTTGAGCCATTATAAATAAAGCTGCTTTGAACTGTCATGTACAAGCTTCTTTATAGACATATACTTTTATTTCTCTTTAGTAAATATTGAAAAGTAGAACAACTGAGTTATATGAGAACTATAACTTCATAAGAAAGTAAAAAATATTAAGTTGTTGTTCTATTCTATAATTCTACCAGCATTGTATAAAAGTACTAGCTGCTCTACACCTTTGCCAAAACTTGATATAAACATTTCTTAAAATGTAAGTCATTCTGGTGGGTATCTAGTAGTATCTCCTTCAGATTTTATTTGCATTTTCCTGATGACAAATGCTATTGATCATCTTTTTCTGTGCCTGCTGGCCATTTGCATATCTTGTGTGTGTGGCTGTGTGAAGTGTCTGCTCAAATATTTTGCTTATCATTGAATTTGTATTATTATTATTATTGATTTGTAATATTTGTTTGTCTATTCTGGATTACCAGTCTTCCATCAGATATTTGCTCAATGAATGTTTTCTCCCAATCTGCAACTTGTCTTCTCAATTTCTTAATGGTACTTTTGAAGAGTAGGAGCTTTTAATTTTGATAAAAATCCAATATATCTATCCTTTCTTTCATGGCTTGTGCTTTTTGTGCCTTAAGACATGTTTTTCTGCCACAAGATAACAAAGATTATTTTATGTTTTATTCTGAAAGCTTTATATTTTTAGCTTTGCATTTAGATCTGTGATCCATTTTGAGTTCATTTTTGTTTATAACATAAAATAACCCCCAGTATTTTTGTTTTGTTTTTATTTTTAACTGCATAGATATTCAGTTCTTCCAACTCCATTTGTTGAAAAGACTATCCTTTTTTATGGAATATTTTGGTATTTTTGGAAAAACAACTATCATATGTATGGATCTCCATTGGTCTCATATTTATGAGCTCTAATCTGTCTCATTTACTTGTATGTCTCATTCATTTACCTTATAAAAATACCATTAGGTCCTAATTACTGAGATTTTCTAGCAGATTCTGAAATTAGCTAGTATAAATCTTTCAACTTTGTTCTCAATTTTCAGATTGACTTTGGTTTCGTTACTTTTCACTATCATTTTATATATTACATTAATGTTCATTCCCATTGTTATTATAACCTTTCTTCTATTTACTTTATTTTTTATCCTCTTAAGGTAGAAGCTTAAATTATGGATTTTAATATTTTTCCTTTTCTAAAATAAACAGAATTAAAAATGTCTCGTTAAGCACTGCTTTAGTTGAATCCATCAATTTTATTTTATCACACTATCATGCAATCCAAGATATTTTCTGATTTTCCTTGTGATTTCTTTGACTTTTGTGTTGTTTAGAAATGTGCTGCTTAATTTCAAAATATTTGTGCTTTTTCGAGATACCTTGTTTTATATTTCAATTTTGTCATAGTTCCATAACACTTGTGTAGGATTTAAAGATTTTGAAATTTACTTAGACTTCCTTCATGGCCTAGTGTATGGTATATCTTCGAGACTGTTTTATATGTGCTTGAAAAAAAATATTTCTTCTGCAGTTGTTTAGTGTTGTGTTACATACATGTCAATTAGACTACTTTGATTGGTAGTGCTTTTCAAATAATCTGTATTCTTACTAATTTTTGTCTAATTATTTCATTCCAATAATTTTGTCTAATTATTCCAATGTTAGAGTAATGTTACAATTTCCAACAATAACTGTGGATTTTTCAATTTCTCCCTACAGTTCTACCAGGTTGTGTTTTATGCATTTTGAAGCTCTATTATTAGATGCATACTCACCTGGGATTGTTATACCTTCTTGATGGATTAGCACTTTAATCATTATGAAATGTCCATCATTATCTCTGGTAATAACTCTTTGTTTTGATGTCATTTTTGTATGATATGTATATAACAACTTCAGCTTATTTTGATTAGTGTTTGCATGTTATATCATTTTCTATCTTTTGCTTCTAAGCCATCTGTCTTTATATCTAAAATATGCATATTGTTGAACATTGCTTTCATATACAATCTGCCAATCTCTGCCTTTTAATTAGTGTTAATTCCATGTATATTTAATATAATTTTTAATATAATTGCATATAAATGTAACTTTTTTTCTATTTATCACATCTATTTTTTGTCCATTTTATTTCTTTTCTTGCTATGTATTTTGGACTAATTGAGGGTTAGTTTCAAAATTCTGTTTTATCTCTTTTATCTGTTTTTAGCTGTAACTGTTTATTACCTTTAGTGGCTGCAGTAGGAATTACAATTTTTTTTTGTTATAATTAACCGTGGACTAATATATCACTTCTCACATAATATACTAGCCTTACAAGCGTACCCTCCAATTTACCCTCATCTTTTGTTCTGCTGTCGTCATATATTTTATTTCTACATACATTATTATCCTACAATAGATAATTAGTTTTGCTTTAAGCAGCAAATTATCTTTTTAAGAAATTAAATGTAAAAAATAGTTCTGTATTTACCTATGTATTTGCCATTCCTAGATCTCATTATTCCTTTATGTAGATTTAATTTTCCATCTGGTATTATTTTCCTTCAGTCTCAAGAACTTCCTTAAACATTCTTGTAATGCAAGTCTGCTGGTTATGAATTGATGTATTCTCTCAGATTTTGCTTATTGGAAAATTTTTGTATTTTGCCTTTATTTGTGGAAGATAATTTGTCTGACTACAGAATTCTGGGTTGCCAGCTTTTCCTTTCAGCACTTTAAATGTGTAGTTTCTGTGTCTTCTAATTTGCTTTGTTTCTGATGAGAATTTGATGCTCATGTTTATTCTGAGGGGTGTGTGGTGTGTGTGTGTATGTGTGTGTGTGTGTGTGTGTGTGTGTGTGTGTAATGCATCTTCATTGTGGGTATAGAGCCTCTTGAATCTGTGTGATGATAGTTTTCTTCAGTTTTGAAAAATCCTTAGCCAGTGTTATTCAAATATTGCTTCTTCCAAATTATCTTTCCTCTCTTTATGATACAACAAATTCTTCTATACTAGATCTTTTTTAAAACTTCCCAATATATCCTTTGCATGGTGTCATTAATTTTCATTTCCATTCATCTTTCTCTCTGTGCTCCATTCCACATATTCTACAATCTATCTTCTAATTTACAAATCCTTTTCTTTGCTTCTAGTTAATAGTTAATATTCTGTTAAATCCATCTATTGAATTCTTAATTTCAGTTATTACTGTATTTTTGAGCTTCATAATTTCTATTTAATAATTTTTATAGGTTCCAGGTCAAATTTTTATCTTTTCATTTTTATTCTGAAATATATGTCCTACCTGTTTTTAAAAATATATGCTAGATAACTTCAAATAACTAAATTATCAATAGGTGTGTCTCTATTTCCTTTCTTCTCTTGATTTTTAGTCATTTAGTCATGTTTCCTGGAATGCAGTTTAATGACACTGGACATGTTTCATAAACAAAAAATGCTAGCGTTTGCTTCCTTCAGTGATATTTTTCTTCCTTGAAAGTAAAGTATGAGCAAATCAATTTTATCCAATCACAATTTGAAATTATTTGAAGATGTGTTTCAAGAATTTCAAGGGTTGGTTTATTTATGGCTTTTCTGAATCCTTACATACAGCTCTTCAGGTGGCTCAGCTGAAAGCTTAGGGTTTTCTTGCTATGTCTGAACTCCAATTCTTGTGTTTCCAGGGCCATAAAACTACTGAAACTCTGCTTAGTGTTTTAGTGTCTTAGCAGTCATTTTCTCCTTGTTTTCTTAGTTTTGGGCCTTTTTCTGGGAATATTTATAGCTTAAAACTCAATAAATACTTTTAGGGGGAAGTCGTGCTGACTTCTGTGAGGTTTTTTTTACTTCTAACATTTTGGCTCCTCAATCTTAGTTACTTTGATAGCCTAGAACCCTAATGCTTGTCTTCTGGAATAATGAAACTGCCATAGCTTCAAGCTGCCACTTGTTTCTCAGTGACTACGTTCCAAACCCTGAGTTGGAAAATGCCCCAAAATGAAAGAGCAAAATTGATTATGGGGCCTCAATGTGTTTATCTTCTCTCTGAAATCTTATACACTCAGGTCCTGGCTAATTTGGTTATTCTCTCCTGCCTTCAAGTGGCTGGATTTATTCTTTGCATTTATCCTGTTTTTATACTTCCTCTTTGTGGCAGAGTTAGTCTAATACAAGATATTTTGTCACAGCTGGAAGTAGAAGTCTGTACAATTATTTTTGTCAAAAAATATACTTGCTCCTATACTACGAATGCATCTGTAATTATTTACTACCTTCAACAAAGATGGATATCTTTTGTCAACCTTATTTTACCTGCTGCCACCCGCTTTAATTGGTATAACATGATAATTTTACACAATTAATTGTTAATTTTATAAATTAAGAATCTTCTCTTTCAAGAATTATTTATGACACTTTCATTCTGTTTTGTAACCATATTTACCACAGTTATTTAGAATACATTATGTGCTTAAATGCTTTCAGTTGCTCATTACCAGTTCTTCCACACCATGACTTTATTATTTATGAGTTTTAAATTTTGATTTATTTTTTTTCAGCTGGCTGAAGTAGACCTTGGAGTAATTTTTCAGGAAGAATGCAGGAGTCAAACACGTTGTGAGTCCTTGCATAACTGAGATTATTGGTCTGTTGACTTCATATATGAACCACAATTTTTAAGTATTCAATCATTTACCAAAAAAAAAAAAGAAAAGAAAAGAAACTCAAGCAAAGTACTGTGCTAGATGCTAGAAATACAGAAGTAGCAAAATGTGCCCAGTTGATGTTTTCATAGATTTTTACACCCTAGTGGGAAAAACAGATGTTAACAACTGATTCTACAATTAATTGCTAGTGATCATTACAACAAAAGAGAATCACAGAGTTTTAGTTCTAATCACTGAAGAGAAATGAGCAGAGATGTGGTGTGACCAGTCCTGTCTTTTTATTAAAATCACTCTAGTTCTGCTGTAGAGAATAACTCAGAAAGGGGGAAAAAGATGAAGATGGACCAGCAGGAAGGCTATTTATTATGGCAAAGGTTCCAGCAAGAGATGATACTGGCTTGGACTAGACAAGTAGCAGTGGAAATTGCAAGAGATGGATATATTTAAGACCATGTTAAAAATGTCTTTCACTCTCCTGTCTCACCCATTCAACATCAAACCATTAGCAATTCTGTACATTTGAAATATATCCAAACCAATCATTTCTCACCACTCCCTTCCCTTTCACCCTAGTCCAAGTCACCATTATCTTTTACCTGGACTACTGCAGAAGCCTCCTAACTACTGTTCCTGTGTTTACTTTTGCTCCCCCTTCACAGAGTGATCCTGCTAAAACATAAATCAGATTATGACACTTGTTTCAAAACTCAAAATAGTTTCCCATCTCAGACTGAGTGAAATCTGAAGTTCTAACAGTGGTCCACAAGGCCAAATATGATCTGGCCTTGTGTTTTCTGGCATCATCTCTTACCACTCTGCTTTGCTGTTATAGTCTAGCCATACTGACTCTGTGTCATTCCCCGACCAGCAGGGCCTTTGCACTTGCTGTTCCCTTTGCCAATAACACTCTCTCCCTTAATCTTTGCACCACTTGATCCCTCATATTATTGTAGGCTCTATTAAAATGTGTCAGTTTAAGAGACATTCTCCCTGACGATTCTATTCAAGAACTCGTGCTCCACTATCTCCAGTTCTCTTACTCTGCTTTATCTTTCTTCATAACACTGACATATTGAATAGCTTTGTATTTGTTTGTATTGTCTGAATTTCCTCAACTGGAATGTGAGCTTCTTGGCAGCAGATGTATTGCTTTGTTGTTGCTATATTGTTAAATAATCAGAAACATCCATCATGTGATTGATGTGGTTGGGATGTGGCCATGAGGAAAGATAAAGCACTGGGAACAACTCCTAGGTTCTGTCATGGACAGTAGGGTAACTGGTAATGCATTCACTGAGAGCAGGAAGTTAGAGAAGGGCTCTTTGGGAGAGATCATGAATTCAGGATTGGACAAGTTGAGCTTAAGAGAGCCACAGGACATCAACTGGAGATGTCTAGTTGCGTATTTGGTAGTTGTCATCCCCAGGGTAACCAATTCATTCCAGTTTTCTTGGGACTTTTCAGATTTTAAGCAGTGAAAGTTCCTTGTCCTGGGGAAACCCCTCAGTTCCTAAAGCAACTGAAGTCATGAACATGAATGGAATCATGAGGGAGAATTCACAGAATGAGAAAAGCAGTCAGTTTGGCCAGGTCTGAGCCCTGAGGAGCTCCAGTAATAAAGGCAGAGCAAGCCCACTTCATCTTCTGCTGGGCTGTGGACTCCCTGAGGGCAGGCAGGCATAGTGCATGATAGCTGTCCAATCATACTTATTAGGGATGAAAGAAAAAAATGTTTAAAGGTTGAGTAAACAAGGCACAAAGGAGACAGTGAGGGAGATGTCCAAGTCAAGTCAAGGAGTAAAGGAGAGTTTCAAATTAAAATTTTAAACATCATCTCCCTCCTTTTCTTTGCTCAAAACTCTTCAAAGATGTCCTCTCTCTTTCAGAGACCTTATTTGGAAGGCTCTGCATGCTCTACTCATACCCTACCCATATCCCACCTCACGTCTACTTTTCTTTCCCTGGTTCTCTGCCCTAGCCATCTCTGCCTCCTTACACTTGCCGTGGACTTTGCTGTCATAGGTTCTTTGTACTCTGCCTGTTATGCTCTTCCCCAGATGCCACCCACAATGGTGGCAGAAGAGCAGACTGGAATCAACAGGGGTTGCTTCCATTTTTACCTTCTCTCCTCCTTCTCCCTCTCTCTCCCCTCTGTCCTACATTTTCTTTTCTTTTCTTTTCTTTCTTTCTTTCTCTTTCTTTCTTTTCTTTCTTTCTTTCTTTCTTTCTTTTCTTTCTTTCTTTTTTCTTGGTATTATAAGCTTCTCTAATTTTAGCCATACTGGTGGATATGTAGTGGCATCTCATTATGGTCTTAATTTGCACCTCTGTAACAAGTAATAACATTGAACACTTTTTTGGTCATTTGGATAATCTTTTGCAAAGTGCCTTTTTAAGGCTTTCTGTCTGTTTTTCTCTTGGATTGTCTCTTTTCGTATCACTTTGTGCAAATTCTTTATTCTGCATACTGATCTTTTGTCAGATGTATATTGTAAATATTGTTTCCTACTCCATGGTTTGCTCTTTCCCTTTTTAATGTTGTCTTTGATAAATTCTTTTTTTAAAAAAGTTAGCAATATTTTTATTGATAAATCATAATTATATATGTTTATGGGGTACAATGTGATGTTTTGATATATGAATACAATGTGGAATTATTAAAGTTAATTAACATATTCATCACCTCACTTTCCTATCATTTCTTAATATGAGACATTTGAAATTTACGTTCTTAGTTATTTTGAAAAATATTTTATTGACAGCAGTCACCCTGCTATACAATAGATCTAGAAATTATTCCTCTTTTCTATGTGAAACTTTGCACCTTTTGATCAATAACTCCTCACCCTCTCCCTTCCCACTCTAGACTCTGGTAACCAGCATTCTACTCTCTACATGTATGAGTTGAATTTTATTATTATACATGTAAGTGAAATCCCATGGTATTTGTCTTTCTGTGCCTAGTTTATTTTACCTAGCATAATGTCTTCTAGATTTATCTGTGTTGTCACAAATGACAAGATTTCCTCCTTTTTAAAGGCTGAATAGTAATTCATTGTGAATATAGAATATATTTTCTTTAGCCATTCATTCTTTGGTGGACACTTAGGTTGATTCCATACCTTGGCCATTGTGAATGATGCTTCAGGGACTATAGGATTGCAAACATCCCTTTGACATATCAATGTCAGTTCCTTTGGAAATATAGCCATTAGTGTGATTACTGGATTATGTGATAATTCTATTTTTAGCTCTTTGAGGAACCTCCAAACCATTTTCCATAATAGCTGTCCTAATTTACACTCTCATCAACAATGTATAAAAATTCCCTCTTCTTACATCCTCTCCAACACTTATCTTTCATCCTTTAGATAAAAGTCATTCTAACAGGTGCGAAATGATATCTCATTATGGTTTTAATTTACATTTTCCTAATGACTATGGTTGTGAGTATTTTTCCAGATACCACCAAATGCTTTTCTCCAGCATTTTTTAAATGAGAAATTATCTGTTCAGGTCCTTTGCCCATTTAAAAAAAAATTCAGCTATTTATTTGCTTGCTATTGAGTTGTTTGAGTTTCTTATATATTTTGGATATTAATTCATAACCAGATGTACGGTTTGCAAATATTTTCTCCCATTCTATGGGTTGTCTCTTCACTTTATTGTTTTCTTTGTTGTACAGAAGGCTTTTAGTTTGATGCCATTCCATTTCTGTATTTTTGCTTTTGTTGTCTGTGCTTTTGGGATCATATTCAAAAACTTGTTGCCCAGACCAATGTTATGGAACTTTTTCCCGTATTTTCTTCTAGTAGTTTTGGAGTTTCACATCTTCAAAATTTTAACCAATTTTGAGTTGATTTCTGTATGTGGTATAAGTTAAGGATCTAATATCCTTCTGAATATGGATATCCAGTTTTCCCAACATCATTTATTAAAGAGACTGTACTTTCCTATTCTATATTTATGGTACCTTCCTCAAAATCAATTAACTGCAAATAAGTGGGCTTATTTTGGGTTTTCTAGATAAATCCTTGATTTTAAAAGGACTCCAGTGTACCAGTCTTTTTGGTTTGTGCTTTACGTGTTCCACATTTTTTTGTCTACTCCAATGTCATGAAGATATTCTACTATATTTTCTTCTAGAAACTTTACTGTTTCTATTTACATCTGTACCATCTGGGACTCCATCTTTTCCATACTGTACTACCTACCATGTCATCTTTCCCATAAATCAAATGTAGGTCTCTAAATGTGTATATGTGTGAATCCGTTTCTACGCTTTTGTCCTATTTCATTGGTCTGTTTTTTTATACATGAGGTAATGCCACATTGCCTTAACTATTGTGGCTTTGTAAGTATTGATATCTGGTAGTGTGCTTCCTATTTGCTTTCCATTGCAAATAGGAAATATTTGCAAACCATACAAAAAATCATTCTTGAGTTAGGATGCTGAGAGTATGCATGGAAACCGCTCATTCACTTGCATCTAAAATCAGGATGTGGGCTAATGGGATGTGGCTCAGGGCATGAAAGAATATGCTCAACCTATGGTGATCCTACTGCACCCTGTGTGAAATCCAAACTCCTTACCAATCCCTACAGGTTTATATTCTTCTTCCTACCTATAGCTCCAATCTCATGTTCTTCACTCTCCTTAACTCACCACATCCCAGTAGCCTTTCCTGTTCTTTTGAAGACAAACATTTCAGTTTTACATAATCACACTTACTGTTCTTTCTGTTGGATCTCTCTTCCTCAGATTTCCCAAGTTTAAGTCCTTTTTACAATTCAGATGTCAGTGCAAATGCCCCTTTCTCAGAGAGACTCCTCTATCACCTTCCATAAATAAACTTTTCTGCCCCAACCTTCACTTGCTCATACTCTACCTCATTATCCTGTGCAATTATAAGACTTACAGATATCTGTTTGTACATTTTGTGGGAGAAAACCTATGCTATGCTAAACAAACAAATATGTTTGTTTAGCATAGCATAGGCTTTCTCCCACAAAATTTAACTTTCAATGGCTTTGGAGGCCATCAATTTTTTTTTGCATTATTGCTAGAGGCTTATCTCCTAGAACAGTATTTGGCACTTAGAAAGCACTCAATAATTATCAGTGGAAGGAATTTGCTTTTCCTAACTTATTGGTCCCAATGTCCTCTGGAGACCAAGTTTTTTTGTTTTGTTTTGTTTTTCTCTCTTCTCAGTGAAGCTTTCAAGATATCTGAAAACACCAATCATGTCTTTCTGGACTTTTTCCTTCTTAAAATTAAATTTCCTTAGTTGCTTCCACTTATTACATATGGATGCATCTTATCTCTGGCTTAGCTGTTTGGTTTATCATATTGTTAGCTCATGGACACTTTGGGCCATACCCTGTACCTTCTATCTCTCTATGCATGTATTTCTGCCATATATAAGCAAATACATCTTGCCTTGCCCCATGCCAGGGGACTCAGAAAGCATTTGTTGAATAAAAGACTGAATGAAAGGTGCTACAAGCAGAGAATCCCTGGGTGCTCAGGCCTTGGAGGGTAAAGAGATCAAGCACAGCTTTTCTGCTAGATTTATTACTCTCCCTTTCACTACATCCCATCGCCCACACTCCCAAGGCCTTTGTAAATCACTTGGTGTTATTCCTTCGCTTACACATTTTTTATGACTGTCCTTTTAGGGCCACATAAATCAGATGTCAAATCAGGTTATTAGCAGGGGCTATTTTTTTCTCTCCTGTCAACAACCTGGTATTTTAATTCACTTTGGACTTTTCTATTTCTATTTGTAACCCTTCTCTGGGATGCTGGTAGAAAGGTTTGCTTCAGAGGGAAAATAAATGTTAGGCCATAGATTAAAAAATGCATTGTCTTGTAATAATGAAAGGGAAAATAAGCCTTCCCTCTTTGTCACTGAAAGATGACCATTAAGGTGATCTCAGAGTTAACCTTGAGAATCAGGAGGTTTTCCTTACAAACTAAGGAAAAACTAAGGATTTTCCCCCAGCCCTTAGCATGAGAGAAGTATCAACTTTAGAATAGAGATTAAAGTCATTCCTTATTCAAACATGTTTGTGTAAACTCATGAAGAAATGTAGAGATGGAGGAAGTTACTTAACAGCAGAGATGAGTTATAAACCTAGACCTTTTGGCACTAGAGAGTTAAAAAAAAAACCTTATGTCAAAAAAATTCTGTAAATATAATTTTTTAAAAAATTCCCCATATTTCTGCCATCAACAATTAAGAGTGTAACATTTTGACATACTTTTTATTTCCTTTTACTTATGGATCCCTTTTAATTCTGAGCCCCACACGCTCTCCACAGATGTAATACTATTGTGATTTTATGTTTTATTTTTAGTCTTTTAAAACATACACTTTTGCATTTTTATGTATATCCATAGAACTCTATAGTATTATTTGGTATGTGCTTTTAAGGTTTAAAAATGTGATCAGGTTTATAGCAATTTGCAGTTTGCTCTTTTAATTCAACGGCATTTTTTTTTTTTTTTTTGTATTTTTTGTTTCTAGATCTCTTCACACTGATATACATTGACCTAAATGTTTCTTTTGATTGCTGTGTGGTTACCATGTACCCACATTTATTTCTTCATTTTTTTGATACACATTTGAATTATTTCTAATGCTTTCAATTACCAAGTAATGGTTTTATGAAAATGCAGGTAAACATCTCAGTGCTTATTACTCCAATTATGTGACATTCTAGAAGCAATAAATAAATAAATAAATAAATAAATAAATAAATAAATAATTAGCACTGGTCAAAAGTTCCATTTACCAGGAGGAGGCGAAACGGGGTAGACCTAAATAGATAACTAGGAAAGTTGCTGGGTCAAAGAGTATGTACCTTTTTTTGTTTTAATAGAAAGAGCCAAAACTTCTCCAGAGTGACTATACACATTTACATTTCTATTGGAAATGAATAGCAACTGCTCTTTTCAAAAAACCCTTGCAAACAATATTATCAGAGTATTTTGAAGTTTTCCAATTTGGCAAATAAAATATCTCATTTGTGTTTTAATTTCACTGAGCTTGAGTATCAAGTTTTTTGATAATCTTTAAATTATTTTATTTATAACATTTATCTTATTTATATCAGTTGTCTCATGTTTTTGTCTTTTTATTATTGCTTTGCAGGAATTCTGGATCTTGAAACTTGGTCAGGCATTAGACATTAAAAATAACTCCTCCCATTCTATGGTTTGTTTTTTCCCTTTGTTTATAGGGTATTTTATTACATGTATATTTTCCATTTTTAACATAGCCAAATGTATCTTTTTTGTGTGTGTGCACTCTCCACTCTTCTGTACTCAGTGGCCTAGGATCTAGAAAGAGCAATAGGTATAACCAGCCAAACTAAGCTTTACAGGCAAAGGAGAAAAAAAAAAGAAAGAGCAATGGGTATAGTGGAGTGATATCAACCAGATGGTGACATAGGAGTTTTCAGAGCTCATCTTATCACAGAAACATCTATTTGAACAACTATCCATGCACAAAATTATCTTCCCAAGAGCTAATAAGTCAAGGTGAAATATCGTAGTACCTGTGGAACACTGAAATAAGAAAAGACACATTTGAAAAATGTAGGAAGGATAGTTTCATATTACCCATGCCTTACTCCCCCTCAAGCCCACACAACACAACATGAACCTTGGCACATTACCAGTTTCCACAGACCTAGGCTCCAGGTCAGCACCTGTAACTCCAGGTTCCAAATTGGCACCCACAACTATGGGCACCAGACCAGGACCCAGAGACCCAGCATCTGGGGATCCATGATCCAGTCTTGACCAGCACCAAAACGGCCCCTGAAATTTAGCCTCCAGGCCCACACTTAAGAACTCAAGCTCCAGGCCTGCTCTAGTACCAGGCCTAGCCCCATGGATTCATGCTTAAGGCCCATCCCAGATCCAAGGCATACCCTGTCTACCAAGGTTTTAGGTTCATCCCCCATGGACCTATACACCAGGCCCACCCAAGTAGATTGATGCACTAAGCCAGCTCCTACAGCCCTAAGGTCTGCACTATGAACCCAGACTACAGGCCCACTTTTTCAGATCCAAGCCCCAACTCAGCCCCTGTGGACTCTGGCACCAGGCCTGTCTGATGGCCCAGGCACCAGGCCAGCCTGCCCAAGGACTCCAGCAGTAAGCTGCTTCATAGACCTCACCAGGCATTCTGACCAATATCTCTTTAAACACTGTAGCCAGAAGCCAGTCTTTATAGACTAGAAAAGGTGCTTACTTCTTCAGATGAGCAAATACCTATATGAAGCCTCAGAGTTCACAAATAATCAAGGAAGCACAGCGCTACCAATGGACCAATAACTGAGCCTAAGGAAATGGAGATCTACAAAGTGCATGACAAAGAATTCAAAGTAATTATGTTAAAGAATCTCTGTGAGCTACAAAAGAATACACAGACAACTAAATGAAAACAGAAAAAATAATACATGAACAAAATAAAAATTCAACAAAGAGATAGTAACCATAGAAAAAGAACCAAATAGAAATTTTGAAGCTGAAGAACACAATTGAACTGAAAAATTCCATAGAGAACTTCATCAGCAGACTCAAACAAGCAAAAGAATCAGTGAGCTTGAATATAGATAATTTGAAATTACCCATTTAGAGGAACAAAAAGAACAAAGAATAAAAAATAGTGAAGAAAGCCTACAGGACTTACGAGACACCATGCAGTGTACTCTATGCATATCATAGGAGTCTCAGAAGGAGCAGAGAAAGGAGGAGTGAAAGCTTATTTAAAGAAATAATGACAAAAAGTTTTTCAAATCTGAATAGAAAAATAAACATCCAGACACATGAATCCCAAAGAACTCCAGATAGGTTAAACATAAAAAGATCTTCTCCAAGATCATAATCGAATTCTCGAGTCAACACAGAGATTTTTTAAAGCATCAAGACAAAATTGACTCATTACATACAAGGAAATCCCATAAGACTATCAGTGGGTTTCTCAGCAGAAACCTTGCAGGCCAAGAGACAGTAGGATAATATATTCAAAGTACTGAAAGAAACCAAAAAAATGGCCAGGTGTGGTGGCTCATGCCTTTAATCCAAGCACTTTGGGAGGCTGAGGCGGGTGACTCACGAGGCCAGGAGTTCAAGACCAGCTTGGCCAAAATGGTGAAACCCTATCTCTACTGAAAATACTAAAGTTAGGCAGGAGTGGTGGTGGGCATCTGTAATCCCAACTACTTGGGAGGCTGAGGCAGAGAATTGCTTGAACCCAGGAGGTGGAGGTTACAGTGAGCCAAGATTGCACCACTGCACTCCAGCCTAGGTGACAGAACAAGACTCTGTCTCAAAAAAGAAAGAAACAAACAAAAACCCTGCTAACTATGAATACTATACCTAGTAAAGCTGTTTTTCAGAAATGAAGGAAAAATAAAGACTTTCCCCTCAGATAAACAAAGCTGAGGGAGTTCATCACCATTAGACCTGATTTATAAGAAGTGCTAATGAGGGTACCTCAAGCTAAATTAAAAGGACATTAATAACATAACCTAAAAAAGTATAAAACTCACTGCAAAGGTGAGAATATTGTCAAATTCAAATACCATAATACTGTAACATTGATTCATATATCACTTTTAGCTTTAGTATAAAAAATAAAATCCAAAGTATTAAAAATCAGTATGGCAGCCAGGCATGGTGGTCATGCCTGTAATCCCAGCACTTTGAGAGGCCAAGATGGGTGGATGACGAGGCCAGGAATTTGAGACCAGCCTGGCCAACATTGTGAAACACTGTTTCTACTAAATATGCAAAAATCAACCACATGTGATGGCGAACTCTGTACTCCCAGCTACTCAGGAAGTTGAGGTGGAAGAATCACTTGAACCCAGGAGGTGGAGGTTGCAGTGAGCCAAGATCATGCCACTGCACTCCAGCCTGGGTGACAGAGTAAGACCCTGTCTCCAAAAAAATAAATAAATAAATAAATATATATATATATATATACACACACACACACACACACACACGCACACACACAATAATTTGTTAATGGGTACACAATATAAGAATATAAATTGTGACATCAACAACATAAAATGTAGAAGTTTGTGTAGAGTGTTTGTATGCAGTTGAAATTAAGTTGTTATCAACTTAAAATAGACTGCTGTAACTGTAAGATGTTTTACGTAAGTCTCATGGTAATCACAAAGACAAAAACTATAGTAGATACACAACAAAGAAAAAATATCCAAGCATATTACTACCAAAAAAAAAAAAATCAAATCACAAAGAAAGAAAGGAAGAAAAAAGCAAAGAAACCACAACTAAAAAAATAGAATGCAATTGTAAAAAGCAGCAATATTAACTTCTTATGTATCAATAATTACCTTAAATATAAATGAATAAAATTCTCCAATCAAAAGACATGGCATGGTGGAATGGATTAAAGAAACAAGATTTAATTATATGCTAAATAAAAGAGACTCACTTTAGACTTAAGAAAACACATAGCCTAAAAGCAAAGGGATGCAAAAATATATTCTCTGGACATGGTAACCAAAAGAAAGAAGAGGTGACTATGTTTACATCAAAGTAGACTGTAAGTCAAAAACTGTCACAAGAGACAAAGGAAGTCATTATATAATGAGAAAGGGATCAATTTATCAAGAGGACATAAAAACTGTAAATATATATGCATCAATATTAGAATACCTAAATATATAAAGTAAATATTTATAGAACTGAAGGAAAAAATAGATAGCAATACAATAATAGTAGGGGACTTTAATGCCCTACTTTCAACAATGAATAGATCATCCAGAAGGAAAATAACTAAGAAAACAGTAGACTTCAACACTATCAACCAAATGGACCTAACGGATGTCAACAGTATTATTCACCCAGTAGCACAATACACATTCCTTTCAAGTGCATGTGGACCATTCATCAGTATAGAGCATATACATTACACCATAAAAAATATCTTAATAAATTTAAAAAGATTGAAATTATATCAAGTATATTTTCTGATGACAATGATATACAGCTAGAAACCAGTAACAGAAGGAAAATTTGAAAATTCACAAATACTCCTGAACAACCAATGAGTCAAAGAAGCAACATAGTCCTGAACAACCAACAGGTCAAAGAAGAAATCAAAAAGGAAATGAAAAAAATACCTTGAGACAAAAAAAGCATGGAACACAATATACCAAAAGTTATGAAATTATGTTAAGGCAAATAAGCCAGGCAAAGAAAGATAAATACTGTTTGTTCTCACTTACATACTTTTAAAAAATTGATCTCATAAAGATAGAGAGTAGAATAGCGGATACTAGACAATGGGAAAGGTAGGAGGATTGGTTGAGGAGATAGGGAGAGGATGATTAATGGATACAAAATTACATCTAGATAGAAAGAATAAGTTCTAGTGTTCTATAGCATTGTAAGGTAACTATAATTTAAAAAATCATTATATATTTTCAGATAGCTAGAAGAAAGAATTATGAATGTTTTCAACAAAAATAATAGGCTGGGTGCAGTAGCTCACACCTGTAATTTCAGCACTTTGGGAGGCAGAGGCCAGCAGATCACTTGAGTCAGAAGTTTGAGAACAGCCTGGCCAACATGATGAAACCCTGTCTTTAATAAAAATACAAAAATTAACCAGACATGGTGGCATATGCCTGTGACTCCAGATGCTTGGGAGGCTGAGGTAGAGATACGAGAATTGTTTGAACCTGGGAGGCGAAGGTTGCAGTGAGCCAGGATTGTGCCACTGCACTCCAGCTTGGGTGACAAAGCGAGATTCTGTATCAAAAACAAACAAAATAAATGATAGGTATTTGAGATGATGGTTATGCTCGTTACCTTGATTTGATCATAACACATTTTATGCATGTATCAAGATATCACTCTGTACCCCATAAATATCTATAATGATTATGCATCAATTAACACTACAAACAATATTCAAACTAAAATAAAACTTATGAGATGTAGCAAAAGCATTTCTAAGTGGGAATTTTATAGTGATAAACACCTACATTTAGAAAAAAGGAATGATCTTAAATAAAAAACTTAATTTTATGCCTCAAGTAACTTAAAAAGAATAATAATAAAGATCAGAGTAGAAAGAAAGTTGAAACTAAGAAAGATATGGAAGATCAATGAAATTGGAGTTGGTGATTTGAAAAGATAAACAAAATCAACAAACCTTCAGCTAGACTAATCAAGAAAAAAGAGAGAAGGCTCAAATAAAATTATAAATAAAAAAGAAGAAACTACAACTGATACTCTTATAACACACAAATAACCAAAAGAGACTACTTTGAACACTTACATGCCAACAAATGGGATAACCTAGACTAAATGAATAAATTCTTAGAAACACACAGCCTACAAAGACTGAATCATAAATAGATAGAAAATCTGAGCAGACCAATAATGGGCAAGGGGATTGAATCAGTATAATAAAAAATCTCCCTGCAGGCTGGGTGCGGTGGCTCATGCCTGTCATCCTCGCACTTTGGGAGGCCAAGGCAGGTGGATCACTTGAGGTCAGGCATTTGAAACCAGCCGGCCAACATGGTGAAACACTATCGCTACTAAAAATACCAAAAGTTAGTGGGGTGTGGTTGTGGGCACCTGTAATCCCACCTACTCAGGAGGCTGAGGCAGGAGAGTCACTTGAACCCAGGAGGCAAAGGTTGCTGTAAGCTGAGATCATACCACTGCCCTCCAACCTGGGTGAGAGAGCAAGACTCTGACAAAAAAAAAAAAAAAAAAAAAAAAAAAAAAAAAAATCTCCCGACAAAGAAAAATCTAGGACCTGATGGCTCTACTGTAAATTCTACCAAACTTTTAAAAACAAATAAATTTCAATCCTTCTTAAACTCTTCAAAAAAATGTAGAGGAAGGAATATATCCAAATGCACTTTCCAAAGCTAGCATTTCCCTGATATCAAAGCCAGACAAGGACATTGCAAGAAAAGAAAATTATAGGTTAATATCCCTGATTAATATAGATACAAAAATACTCAACAAAAGTATTAGCAAACCTAAATCAACACAACACTACATAATCAAGCAGGATTTGAAGAATAGTCAACATATGCAAATCAATCAGTGTGATATACCACATTGAGAGAATAAAGAATAAAAATCACATAATCATCTCAATAGATGAAGAAGAAGCATTTGAACTTCCTTTCATAATAAAAACTGTCAACAAATCAGGTATATAAGGAATGTACCTCAACATATAAAGGCCATATATGAAAAATCCACAGCTAACATATACTCAATGGTAAAAAGCTGAAACTTTATGATAAGAAATAAGACAAGGATGCCCATTCTCACCATTTCTATTCAATATAGTACTGAAAGTCCTAACCAGATCAGTTAGGCAAGAAAAAGAAATAAAAGGCCTCCAAATCAGAAAGAAAGATGTTAAATTGTCTCTGCAGATTAAAAAAAAAAAAATCTTATCTAGAAGAACTCTAAAGACTGCATCAAAAAAACCCGTTAGAACTAATAAACAAGTTTAGTAATGTTGCAAGATATAAAAACAATGTACAAAAAGCAATTGTTTCAATGTACTAACAACAAACTACTTGAAAAAATTAAGGAAAAAATACCATTTACAATAGCATCAAAAATAAATAAAATACTTATGAATTAATTTAATCAAGGAAAAAAGTCTATATGCTGAAAACTATAAAAAGTTGATGAAAGAAATTGAAGAAGAAACAAAAGGAAAATGATCCACTGTTGGTGGTTTGGAAAAATTAATATTGTTGAAATGTTCATAATACGCAAAGTATTCTATAAATTCAGTGAAATCCCCATCAAAATTCCAATGACATTTTTCACAGAAATAGGAAAGATGATTCTAAAATTCATGTGGAACTACAAAAGACCCCAAATAACCAAAGCAATCTTGAGCAAGAACAAAACTGGAGGCATCACACTATCTGATTTCAAAACATACTATGAAGCCATAGGAATCAGAATAGTATATTAATGAGATAAAAACAGACATGTAGGCCAATGAAACAGAATAGAGAGCCCACACATTTACAATCAACTGATCTTTGATAAAGCTGCCAAGAATACACAATGGGGAACAAATAGTCTCTTTGATAAATGGTGCTGGGAGAACTGGCTATCCACAAACAGGATAATGAAATTAGACCCTTAGCTTACATTATTTATAAAAATGTATTAAAGATGGATTAAGGACTTAAATATGTGACCTGAAACTGTAAAATTATTACAAGAAAAACACTGGTTAAAAACTCCATGACATTGGTCTGGGCAATTATTATTTTGGATAAGCCCCAAAAGCACAGGCAACAAAAGAATATATAAACAAATAGGATTACATTAAACTAAAAAGCTTCTGCACAGCAAAGGAAACAATCAACATAGTGAACAGACAACCTGTGAAATGAGAGAAAATATTTATAAACCATACAGCTGATAAGGAACTAATATCCAAAATATACAGGGAACTCAATACAAATATCAAAACAATACTCAATGCCAAAAATAATAACCCACTTAAAAAATGGGAATGAACCTTAATAGATATTGCTTAAAAAAAGATACATGAATGGCCAACAGGTATATGAAAAAATGTTTAACATCACTAACCATCAGGAAAATGCAAATCAATACCACTGTGAGATATCACCTCACAACTGTTAGAATGGCCATGATCAAAAAGACAACAGGTAAGTGTTGGCAAGAATGTGACTAAAAGGGAACACTTGTACACTATAGTGTGAATGTAATTTGATGCAACCATTGTGAAAAAACATAGAAGTTTCTGAAAAGGTTAAAAATAGAACTACCATATGATTCAGCAATTCTACTTCTGGGCATATATCCAAAGGGAATAAAATCAGTATCTCGAAGAGATATCTGCTCTCCCATGTTTATTACAGGGTTATTCACAATAGACAAGGTATGGATTTAACCTAAGTGTTTACTGATAGATACGTAGATAAAGAAAATATGAGATTATATATATATATGTATTTATATGTGTATGTATATATGTGTGTGTTTGTGTGTATACATGGGTATATGTGTGTGTATATATATATATTTTTTAAAAGAAATAAATTCAGCTTTTAAAAGAAATAAATCCTGCTACTTACAACAACATGAATGAACCTACAGGATATTATGCTAAATGAAATAAATTAGTCATTGAAAGACAAATACTACATGATCTTACTTATACATGGAATCTAAAAAAAGTAGAACCAGAGAAGCAGAGAGTAGAATGGTGGTTGGCAAGGGCTGGAGGGTGAGGAAAATGGGGAGATATCTGTCAAACGGGCCAAAAATAATTTTTAAACAAAGAAAAAGAGAAGGTAACCACCTATATGAATAGACTTTAAATAAACACATGCACACATTTTAAAAAATAATTCATGAGTAAGAAAATAAAATCTAACAATTAGAAAATATGTAGAACTAAATGGTGCTAAATAAGCTACATGCCAAAGTCTGTGAGATGTAGCTAAATTATAGAATAAACAAAACCCAAACATTAATAATAAACTTTTCTGACAAGACAGATCAAGGGAAAAAAATGAGAATGAGAAAGTATACATGTAAAGTGCCACAAATGAAAATGCAGACTAAACAATCAATAGAGATGTAAGATATCATCAAAAAATATAAACCCCACTGTGACTGTCTGCATAGCAAAACATTTGAACACTAAGTCAGTGGTTCTCAACCCTGCTACATTAGACATATTGAGGGCCTTTTTAATTAGTGATTCCTAGACCTCTCCTAGATGAAACAAATGAGAATCTCTGAGGGCAGATCATTAGCTTCAGCAGGGAGTTCTAATGGGCAGCCAGGGTCAAGAACCACACTGCTCTTGGTTGTTATGAGCTCATTAGACAAGCTCCTCACCTGCTGAGATGTTAGCCCTTGGAAGTAAAAGTCTTGGAAGGGCCCCTTTCCTCCCTCCAATAGGAGATGTGCAGCAGACTTCACAGAACTCTGTAATCTGCCATGTGTCCTCCCCCTCATCTCCACTATGGTTCAATCCAATGTCGCCATGATGCTTAAACAACAGGTGACTTCTCTTCTATGACCAGGATTACACCACACAAGAGAGTATCTTTTCCCCACTAGTGGTCCTAGGACTGTTTTCTCTTTGGTCAATAATATTTTATCTGTGTGATCCTAACTTCTTTTCAGAATCAGAATCAAGAAGAAAAATAGCATTTTCTTCAAAATAAGTTTATTGATAGTTGCTAAGACAGGCAAATTCCAAGGAATTTACAGACTAATTGAGTATCAGGGATTCACATGCACATAAATATTAAGTTGTGTAAGGCAGTCTTTAACTAAATCTGACTCTGAGTAGTGGAATCAGTCAAGGTTCAGGGGCAGAAAACAAACCATTCTAGCTATTTTAATTTGTGCGGTTTTGTTTTGTTTTTTATTGTAGAGACAGGATCTCACTATGTTGCCTAGGCTGGCCTTGAACTCCTGGGCTGAAGTGATCCTACCCTCCTCAGCTTCCCAAAGTGCTGTGATTACAAGTGTGACCCACTGCTCCCAACCACATTCTAGTTATTTTAAAGAGAGAAATTTAATAAAGGAAATTGGGTGTTTACAAAATCACTGGAAGTGCTAGAGGAGCAGGCTCCAGGTAGGCCTCCAGAGATGACTCTGGAGTGACAATGCCAAAGTGATCCACTGAGTGAACTATCCTGTCTGCTGTGTCATTCAGCAAGAAACAAAATCAGGAAATTATTGGGCCAGTTGCCAGCCCTAGGCTATACCAATAGAGCAGAGACTGTGGGGCATAAGCCTTGGCCAGGAGTGTTGGCTCCAAAGTCATGCTGTGGCATCTAGGTCCACTCCAGAAGAAAATGGATGCATCCCTGCCATACCTTTCCCCCTGCTTAACTCACTTCCTAATCCTAGTCTTGCATGAGTGCATTTCACTGCTGGAAAACTTAGCTGCAAGACAGTCTGGGACATGCAGTTGTTAGTTTTCCAGGCCTCTGAAGTACAGGAAGATACACAGGAAGGAGGCTGAGCCAGACAAGCTCCCTTAGGGGTGACAGATAAAGAAGAGAACATGTGAACTAAAACACTTTGTCAGCCTTTATGCCTTCCTCTCTTGCTTTCCCTCAGGAGGATGTACCAAATAGGTCATCAAGGCCTGCTGATTTTTACTGTATAAAAATATTTCACGTGTGTCTCCTCCTTTCATTTTCTTCTGCCAGCACCTTAGATCAAGTCTTCATCATATTTCGACCTGGGCCACTGCAGGAGCCTTCTGACAAGTCCTTCTGTCTCCAGTTTTATTACCTATAAACCATTTCTTACAGTATTTCTACAAGAATCTTTTAAAAATATAGTCCCTTTATTAATACACTCATCTAACTGTATTGTAATTTCATAATGGTATAAAAATCATCTTCATAATCTTTAATGCTATTTTATAATCTCTTCATATATAGAATTCAAAATTGTTGTTGGGTGAATGAATGAATGAACAGTAACGGCATTTCCCCAGCATGCTATATGTATACAAAGTGAGTTAAGGTGGTACATGAGCAAATTATCTTTATTTTAATTGGTATATTATTATGGCAAATATATTGCAAAGTATAACTAGCCTATTAAGTCTGTGATATTTTATTGTTTAGGATAAAGCTAAATATACAGTATTTAAATTTAAAAGGTGAGTTCATGGGTAAAAAAATAAATGTGGGCTACAAATATCATAAAAATTCATAATAATGCAATGTGAATAACCAATATAGGAAACAACTACCAGGATCACTCTTCTGCTGAAAGATGTCCTTTACCTTGAAGATAACATTCAAGCTCCTAAGTGGAACTTGTAAGTCCTCTCTTCTTACCTGATTCCAACTAGCTATCTCTTGCTATTCCCATTCCATTCCCCAAAGGATACAGCCTGTACAGCCACATGAAACTCCTTACCCCTCCCCACAGTGTTCCTTTGATAAAGATTTTTGTCTCTGAAAATGCAATTCTCTGCCAGAAATGCCTGCTCCCCAATGCTTCGCTAATGAACAGGAGAACTCTTATTCACCCTTCAAAACCCAACTCAAATGTCAACATTTGCAACTGTAGAGAGCTAAAATAGAGATGTCATAAATGGGTACAAGCTGATATCCCAGAGAGTCCAACGGTGTCAGGCAATATCTAATAAGTTCACCATGACCTGATGATAGCTCTTCCCTCTTACAGATCCCTGAACTCAGTTTTTGCAGATATATTAGAGCTGATTGCATTCAGATAGAATGCCCAAAAGAACTCAACAGAATCGAATAGTAACCAGAATTAGATAACATATTTATATACGTTATAATTAAGGGTCTTTACTTCTCGTATCTTTGGTGCTGCTTATTATGAGGATAAAGAACTGATAACTCCCTAAAATCTCTCAAGCGTAATCACAGCATGGGTTCAAACAGGCCCTGGCACTTCCTGCACTGAACCAAAGGCTCGAATATGCCATAAGTATCAGCACTAAGAATCGGAATCAGCATTCCATAGCTAGAATAACAGTAATTTTCTTTTGCTAATTTTTTCAGACTGTGCAAGATACTTAATTGTAGAAAATTGGAAGTATAAAAAAAATCTAAGAACCAGAAAGAGAAATCACTCCTAATTCTATTACCTACAGGCAAAAAATCTCGATGTTTTGGCACATTTCCCCTTAGCCTTTTTTCCACTCCTCCCCACACCCTGGCTTTATATACTGTCCTTGTATTTTACTTTGCTCACTTACCATTATTCTTCCATGTTATTAAAAATTCTTTTCAAACATTAATTGCATTACTTTACCTTAACCACCAGCTATTTTGACTGTTTTCAGGTTTTTTATTACACATAATGTCGTAATAAACATTTTTGTGCATAAATCCCTGTCTGCATTTTAGCTTCTTTCCCTAGGACTGATACCTAGCTATGAAATCATTGGTTCATAAGTTATGGCTATTTTAAGGCCAAACTAGGAATACTCCTGCCTCTTGACTTCTGTTTCAGGGCTCTTTCCACTTCAGCAAATTATTACTCTCCTTCGTCAAAATCCATGTGAAAAAAATCATGGGAAGTTTCCTTCCCTGGCTTGTCACAATATCCTCAGCAGAACACAGTTGAAGCCATAGACGCTCTATAAAAGTCTCTTTAGAATTTTCCATAATGTACCTACTGAGACTCGCGTGTCCTGATTTGGAAAACACAGGTGTCCATGCTATACCTAGATGGTACCTGCCTCTTTGCATTAATACCTTGGTGAAACTGTTTATTTTTTTCAGGTAAAATCCTGCAGGAAACCTTGCAGTCAGGGCTGGGCTTGCGATGTTTTAATGTCTGTGCGAATATTTTCAGAACTTCATCCCCTGACTTCCACTGACCCCATCGGAAAGAGCTCATTGCTAATAGCCACAGTTACCTTAAGAACCTGGGTCATAGGTGGTATAAGCATGCAGCTGATATAGCACCAACTTTATGCATATTATAACAATCACCTCCTCTGTCTGGACACATGCTTGATGAGTGGACAGCACCTTTTGAGAATAAACAATGCACACATTTTTATAAGGAGATGCAGCTCTGCAACACAGCATGCACTGGAGCTTTGCCCTCACCAGCTTCTAACTAGCACCTCAGGGCTGGGGCAATTGACACAGGCAGATGGGAACCTTGACACTGTCTTCCCAGCCAGAGACTTTTAGTGGATTGTCAATATGAATCTACATTTAAGAACCTCCTCTCAATAGTCATTTGATGCAAGTGATGGTCTGCTTCTCAGAGGATATCTCTGAACAGCAAAGAACAACTGGATAAAGAAGAAGGGAATAAGATGGCAAATGTAGAGGAATAAAGTTTTTCCTCCTGTTTGCCAAAGAGACTTCTGCTGCTTCCCCTCATTCCCCTGGGCTTTACATTATCGTACCTGACAGGTAACCATCAGCAAAATGCATCTCTTTGCCTGAGGGTTTTCCTTTGTGACTGACCTCAACTATGCCCATGTGCTCATTGGGTCAGAAGTGCTGGAGAACTAGGGCTCCTTCTCCAGCAATCCTTAACTAATGAGTGATGAGGATTGATGTACAAGTAGCGCAGGTGGTTGGCCTCTCAGGTGGGATAACTGCAGTAGGTGTTCTACACTGGCTTCCAGAGTTCCCAGCAGGAATAATTTCAGTTATCCACAGTGGTTATCTACCTGGTAACACACCTTTTATTAGCCTCTTCCTTTCTTTGTCTTACTTCCTCACTCCTTTATTAGTATTTCCTAGGATTACTTCCCAAATAAACTACTTGTTCTAAATTCTTGTACCAAAATGTGACACAGATGAACTAGACACTCTAAATCAGTGAGTATAGACAAGCCTTTAAATTAGAAAGGAGTGGGGGAGGGGCTGAAGCATCTTATTGGAAAAGGAAGGGCCAGGTGGAAGCCCAGGTTAAAAATATCTAATATCTGATACTCTAAAGAAGACTTGGATGAGTGGAGAATTTACCAGCTTTATACGCTGACATAATGTGAAATATGCATTTTGATTACATGTGTTTCTAATATAATTCTATGGCAGGAGCTCTTGCAAGATATGTGCTGGGCAAAAATCACCACTTGGCTTAGTGTAATCTATGTTTCCATGTAAAAAATGTATCCTCCACAAAGCAGTATAATTCACAACTTCTTCATCTAAGCTCCTTGGAGACCAGCAACAGATGACACAGACAGGACAGGTAGATGGTGTTGTGATTTTAACAATGTGTAAAATTAGGATGAGCTCAACCAATAAATAAAGTCGGGGCTCTCCTGGAAGATCCAAGCCTTTATGCCCTTGCAGTAGTAAAAATGCTGTGGATCCTGGGCAAATCCTCACAAATGGCAGAAATATGCAGAGGAAACCAAGATGGAGCCAGAATTCTGGAGCCAAAGGGGCAATAGAGGCAGCAAGCAGGTAAGCAGAATTGGTGGCTGTGGCTGGTCAGGTGCCCCCTCCTGTTTCACTGGTCCCTGACCCTGTCTTCCACGTGTAAAGGCCGAGTCCTGGAGGCCAGGCTGAGGTGCCATTCTTGCAATCAGCAAGCTCATTACCCTGGGAAATGGTTTCTTCTCCTTTCAGCTCCTTTTCAGATTTCATTTGCATTTCCCCAGACCTGTTTTCATTTCCATCAGCCTGGGCTGGCAGTTGGTGAGGGCTGGGGCTGGAGCTGCCTCAGAGTCAAGATTCCCCCGCTTGATGTTGCTTCTGGTTGGGCCTGTTTGGGCTTGCTTTGGCAGCACAATCCCGAGTGTCATTCAGGCAATTAAATAAGGTATTTTATTTTATTCAAGGGGGCTGTATCATGCCTATTTCAGGAGCTATTTGATGGGAACTGGGGCAAAAAAATGTCCCTTGAAAATGGCATCCCATCTGTAGCCCGATGCGAAAGGATCACAGAATTAGCTTTTCTTTAACACTATTATATTTTTTCAATAGGGTGTAAAGTTTTAGGAGATGAACTTTCATGCTCCATGTCACGGGAGCAGATTGGTTTTGCATGTGTGACAGAGCAGGCCCTGAGACTCCAGCCGTGGGAGGACGATGCAGAAACATAGAATTCTTAAGTGAGTCAAATGTCTTTCCAAGGTCTGTGTCTGCTTAAAAACTTTTTCTGTCTTCCCTGTATTTGCTTTCCCTAACTTGTTCACTTTCTTTTCACACCAACCTGTGGAATAACATTGAGCAGAGTCAATGTTCTTGTCTAGAAGTTGGCTTCTTCATTAAAATGCAGGTAGGACTGTAAGTCTGTGTATGTTGTGGACCAACTCCACATGTGGGTCATTCTAAGGCATTTTCTCTTGCCTTGAGTTTCCTTGGAAATGATTCTTGTGTTGGCTTAGGCCCATTTACTGGGAGACTGAGGTCCCAGGCCTCCCTGTGCTTAATTTCACAGCGGGAAATCTGCGAGTTCATGGCCCCAGCAACTACAAGGTCATGGTTAGAACACAAGAGGCATTTATATTTTATCCTGGCTCCCCTTTGCCTTTCATCTTTCCTGGGATACTAAATTAATTTTTAAACTAAAACTGAAGGGGTTTTGATAGAGAGGGTGGCTGGGAACATGGAAAAAGACAGAGTACAATATCTGGAATGGTTATTTGTTCAACTTTTTGAAAAGTGGAACATCAAACAATAATTTATTCATAAAACAAAACCATAAAATTTTCTTTCAAAAACAAATATCAGACAAAAAGCCAATCAAACAAAAAATTTCATCAATATACAGGGTGAACAATATTAAACCATCAACTTAAGTACCAAGAGTGACAAAGAGAAAATATTCTAACCAATCTTAAAAACAGAAATTCTGGTACTATTTGAAATCACTTAGTTATCAGGCATAAAAGAAGTAGAAAGGTTTGTTTTCTTTCCTTTCCAAAAATATTACATAGCATATCCTGTTATGGTTAACATTTTGTTGGCTTTTAAGTTCTAATAGATTCATATTTGTATGAAGCAAACCTCTCAAACAAGCAATTCATGGTGAGACACAGTCTAGGTATGAGTGTAACCCTACTATTGCACAAGCCTTTACTCTAGAGAGGAGCATTGTTGGAGAGCCTCTGGGCACCCAGAATTCAGCAGGATAAATGGGAAGTGAAAAGACCTCAGACAAAATCTAAAAAGACTTTTAAACATAGGAAAAGGCCAGAAAATGGTAAACTAAGAAAATAATTTCTTTTTCCTTTATGCTTTTCTCTTGTTTTTCTTAGTGTAGTGAGAGTGTAATTAAATTATTGGACATTTCAATGCATGCATTGAATTAACTCCATTACCTCACTGTCTCTAGTGGGTGAGATCCTCTCTGGGGACTGGTTTGTGTGTTCTAGGCATCTGAGAGTCCTTCCCTTTCCCTGATGCCTTGGATACACCACTAAAACTAACCTAACGGATCACACTTAGGAACTCTCAATCCATCGATAAGAAATATTGTTGAGATTTCATTGGAGGAAAAGATTGCTAGGGATTGAAAGACAATGTCACTGTGTTCTAAGGGATCATAATCAACTTGAGGAGATAAGACATAACCCTTTGGAAAGTTAAATATGAAAAAAAATCATAATGAGTGACACAATAAAGTATCAGAGAGGGGTGGATAGAACATTCCCCCTCTCCTCACCAGTCAAAGTAACCAACCATAGGAATCAACATTGCAGTGTCAAAGGTGTGAAACCCAGCTGGTCCACATCCTTCAGAAAGCCCATCTTCAAGTTCAAATTTGCTGCTGACCCCTCACTTATTGGCAGCTAGCTAGCTGCCTCTTCTGGGGTAGTTTCATGAATATTTTTGAGCTTGTATTTCTTTAGGTACAAAATGAAAACTCATTTTACCCATCACCTAGAAATATGGAAGATTGCTAAAATAAGATATGTAAAATCCCTAGTATTAAGTATGACATATAATATATATTCAAGAAGTGTCATTCATCTGCCCAAATATTGTCTTCCAAGCTTCAGGACCACAGAGACTTTATATAGAATTAAAAGCCCTGAGAAACACAGGCCAGAATCCAGCTACCAGAAATTTTGTAATTCTTCCTACTCCTGAGATAGAAATTTGTGATTTAAAAAAATCCGCATTTCACCCAACTCTAAGTAAAATTAACCTTTCACCCACTCCTACCTTACACTCACTATTTTCACACCTTTAGCTGAGTTCAGGCCAAGAAATGCATGTGAGCTGACAACTGAAGTAAGGGGCATAGGCACTATCCCGGGTATCTAGCCCTAATGGACCATAGGATAGAGCAGCTCTGGGAAATGTGCTGCTCCGAGTAAGAGGACGGCAATCTGCTCTTAGTTTTTGCCAAAGAAGTAGGCTCACTATAACTTCTGTGGCCTGTCTCAGCCTCCAGCATCGGATTTGCCTGGATTTGCCTCCTGGACAATACTAGCTTGACCTTTGGAAACTAGTATTGCCCACAGACCCATCCATGAGCTTATTCTATCGCCACCCTCTTCCTGGCATTCCAGTCTGCAGTCTTCCTTAGTTTTGACTCTCCTGTCTGACTAAATGCCTCTCTGAAGATTTTCTGAGCTCCAACCAAACCCCAGCTAATGGACCACAGTTGCCACTGGCTGATGTGCCATCGTGACAGCATTGTAATTGTATAGGCTGGAGTGAGTCACCAGCCCTCCTCGATGATACCTCTATTTACTCCTGTCCACACAGGAAAACAGGCCACTGTCATAGGTTGAGTGCAGGGCATTGGAAATGACAGTACCCCCCAGGCTGAATGGGGAAAGGAAGTCAGTATGTAGCTGGTGAATCAGATGCACCACTTTTCTATGTGGCACTCCCCCCCATCCCAAGATTTTCCATAGCACTTGAGAGAAAATCCAAATTTCTTCCTATGGCCTGCATGACCCCTCCGAACTGATCTAGCACACTTTATTCTGCACTCTGTTGGCTTCAGCCACGCTGCCCTTCTTTCTGTCCCTCTAACTGCTTTTGTCTCATTTGCAGACCAGGGCTTTCACTTCTTGTTTGCTCTCCTTGAAATTTGCTTCTCCCAGGTTCTCTCATAGTTGAGTTGTTCTTGTCATTCAAGTTTTGGCTCAAATGCCATGCCTCTTCAAATGGTCAGAGAACTTTCCAGATCATTTTATTAAATGTTGCCTACCTACCCCATCACTTTCTAAACCATTAACTAGTTCTGTTTTCATCATAGCCCTTATCCCCCTGATGTGATCTTATTTACAGTTACGTACTTATTTCATATTTACGTCCTCCAGTAGAATGTCATCACAATGAAGGCTGGAACTAGTACATATTATTCACTTTTGTGGTGCCAGGGACTAGATAGGTAAATGGCACATAGAGGGTTGCCAAAACAGAATCTGGATAGACAATTCACATAGTTTGAGAAGCACAGCAGGCTCCTTTAGGTATTGGTTGACACTAAATGGTGAATTGAACAACTAAAATAGCAGCAAATATTTCAAATGAAGTGATGGAGAGTTAGAAAGGCAAAGGTTATCCAAGGAATTTTGTCCTTTGGCAACAAGATTTGAGCCATCTGGACTAGTCTTGGGGTCTTGAACGGACCATGCAGGGCAACAAGACTCTCACTCTGAAATAAGGATGACAGTGGTCTCAGCCCACAGGAGGACTGGTATTTAGCAAGGGAGTCAATCAGAACTAAGACGAAAGAAACAAGGTTGAATCATGGAATGGACAGACCTATCTAAAAGAGAAAAAGAAAGATTTGTCTTAGGCGAGACAGCTAACCAGCAACCAATTTTGAAAGGATAGGTTTCCAGATCTGGTGTCAAGTGGCAATGGTTTGAGGGTGAGCAATGTGGAATCTCATCAGTCTTGACTCAGAAAAGAGAGAGTGACTTAATTCTCAATCCTATCCGAAGGGGTTCAGGGTTAAAGTTAGGTATGAGGGATCAGGAAACCTCATGCCAGTGAGAAGCTAGGGATAACAGAGCCACACGGAGGTGGGAGCTGACAGCTTCTCCCAGCAGCCAGCCTTTGCAAGAGTTAATCAGCTCCCCTCACAGTTCTCAGAGGCAGCCGAAGATGAATAGCGTGTGCTGTGATTACTCTGCCTTTTAAACCATCCTGTGTCTCCACGGTACAGGCAACACTTTCTGGAGTAAGTAAATCATGCCCAGCATTCATCTCACACATACAGACAAATATGAAATCAACATTTCTCCATGGTAAACAAGATCCCGCTGTTCATCTGCTGCTGGTGGGCATCTGGAATGTCACTCCTTTTCTCTAAGAGAATGAACATCTCAGAAGAAGGACCTGTTTTCTGGTCAGGGAATCAGTTTAGGAATGGTTAGGGACAACTGTCTAAAACAGGAACAGACTATTGTGAAATTGAATCAGCAGTGCTGCTTCAACTAGTTCAGTTGCAAGTCTGTCCATAACAGTACCTGCAGTGAATCTTTATTCAAACTTTACCAGAACAGTTTAAGCCTACTAGTCTTAAAATGATGAAAAATATTGAAGTAGTATCCGGTGTTGGCTAGGGCATGAGTAAACAGGCATTCTCATATACTCTGGTACCAAATTGAAACTGGCACAATGAACCTTCTAGAAAGTAGTTGCTAGCATAATCCTCATAACAAAATGTCATCTCACTGATGTTTTAATTATGTTTCCTTGATAGCTAGTGAGGTTTAGCACATTTTAAATGCTAAAACCTTATATGTATATTAGTCGATGAATTGCCTGATCTGTCTTTAGATCATTTTCTATTGGAATACCCTTTTTATCTTGGTTTGTATGAACCCTTAAAAATTTAAGGAAACTAAACCTTTGTTTGTAATATTTCTTGCAAGCAAGTTTTATAGTTTGCCTTTTAATGTCATTTGTGACATTTAGATGAATAAATGAATCAGGGTTTGTTTTTTCCATTCACAAATTATGGAATTTTATATAGTCAAAGGCGTTATTAATCTTTTCCTTTAAGCCATTGAGTCTGTATATTTTAAGTTCTTCACCATCACAGGATTACATAAATATTTACATATTCTGGTATTGTAACAGTTTTTTTTGCTCAAAACTTTGAGAGAACCAAAATTTATTTTTGTAGCAGTGATGGGTACAAAGCTTGAAGGTTTTTTTAAAAATGCCTGTACACTTGCTATTAGTCATATTTTATTAAATAATCCACTTAATAAATAGGTGAGTCTTTCCCTAATATTTTAACTGACCAAATTAATGTATACCAAATTATTATACATACTTAGCTCAGTTTCTGGACTATTTTTTAGCTTTATGAATCTGACTACTTTGGTACTACACCACAGTGATAATTTAATTTCAAATAGAAAAAGTCAATCTCGTTACTCATTTTTCTTGGTCTTTCATGACTATTCTAACACAATTATTCTTCTAAATGAACTTTGCAGTCATTTGGTCAAGTTCCAAACAAAAATCTCATCAAATTTTAATTGGGATTGTATTAAATGTATAAATTAATTTGAGAAGAAATGACATCTTTAAAATATTGAAGCCTCTAACCTAGAGACATGAAATGCCTCCTGATTTATTAACATCTTTTATGTCCTCAAGTCAAGTTCGTGATATTTCTAAGATAGATCCGTTATATTTCTTGTTAAGATTACTTCTTATTATACTTTCATTGCTATTGTTAATGTGATTACTTTATGTATTTCTTTTATTGTTATTATTTTGCCTCCTCCCCCTTTTTTACATATTTCTAAGTAGCTATTTCTGCTGTAGAGAGAAGCTACTGATTTTCATATTAATTTGATAACTGGATATTTTGTTAAATGCCTTTATTAGCTTTATTGTTTTTCAAATTATTCTCCTGCTTTTTCTAGATAGATGATCTTAATCCTCAATAAACAATGTTGATTTTATCTTCTCCCTCATAATATTTGTAGGAAAAATTTTAGTTAAATAATTGTTTTGACACATATGTCTAATATGAGAAACCTTTAGAAGCAGGATAATTTTTGAAAAACTCATATGAAAGTGCTTCTAATAAAATGTAAAATCCTTACTTTTTTAAAACTAAATATTATTTGTGATAGATTCAGCTGCCCATTAAATTTTCCCTAACTCCCACTCTAATTATAAGGGATTCACATCATATTAAATTTTATTCTTAAATTATTTTAAAATTTTAACAATGAGAAGGAAAGAAAGAAATCGAGATTAAAATGGTTCAAATTGTGGACTCTGAAGCCAAATAGCCTAGGTTCAAAGCCTGTCTTGGTTATGTATTAGTCATTATTATTTTAGGCTAATTATTTCACTTGTATGTGGTTCTCAGATATGTAAGACAAAAGTAATAATACACATTGAGCATCCCTAATCTGAAAATCTAAAATACAAAATGCTCCAAAATCTGAAACTTTTTGAGTGCCAACCTGATGCTACCAGTGGAAAATTCCATATCTTATCTTGTGTGATGGGTGTGCAAAAATATTGAAAATATTGTATAAAATTATCTTCATGATATGTGAATAAGGTATACATAAAATGGAAATGAATTTCATGTTTAGACTTGGATCCCATCCCCAAGATGTCTCATTATGTATATGCAAATATTCAAAAATCTGAAACACTTCTGAGGTCCAGCACTTTGGTTTTGTTTGTTTGTTTGTTTTTGTTTGTTTTTGAGAGGGAGTCTTGCTCTATCATCCTGGCTGGAGTGCAGTGGTGAGATCTGCTCACCGCAACCTCCACCTCCCGAGTTCAAGCCATTCTCCTGCCTCAGCCTCCAGAGTAGCTGGGATTGCAGGCAACCCGCCCCCCACCACACCCGGCTAATTTTTGTATTTTAGTAGAGACGGGGTTTCACCACATTGGCCAGGCTAGTCTCAAACTCCTGACCTCAAGTGATCCGCCTTTGTTGACCTCCCAAAGTGCTGGGATTACAGGCGTGAGCCAAGGCAACCAGCCAGCATTTTGGGTAAGGAATACTCAATTTATAGTACCTACTGGTCTTCATCTGCTAAGGCTACTGTAACAAAATACCAGAGACCAGGCAGCTTAAAGGACAGACATTTATTTCTCACAGGTGTGGACACCAGGAAGTTTGAGATCAGGGTGCCAGCATGGTAGGTTTCTGGGGAGGGCTCTCCTCTCAGCTTGCAGAAGGCTGACTTCTCCCTATGTGATCTCTCTCTCTCTCTCTTTGTCTTCTTATAAAGGCATAAATTCCATCATGAGAGTCCCACCCTAACAACCTAATTTAAACCTAATTACTTCCCCAAAACCTTACCCTCAAATACCATCACATTGGGGGTTAGGGCTTTAGCATACAAATTTTGGGGGAAACATAAATATTCAACCCATAATATTTACCTAATACAGTAGCAAAGGATTACTTTGTATGTGTGTGTGCATATATATATATATATATATATGCACACACACACACATACATACACACACACACACACACACACACAAAGGATTACTCTCTCTCTATATATATATATACACATATATACATACATATATATATAAATATATATACACATATATATACATACATATATATATAAATATATATATACATATATATACATACATATATATATAAATATATATATACATATATACATACATATATATATATATACACACACACATATATATATATATACATACATATATATATATATATATATATGATTTTCCTCTCATTGCAACCTCACAGAGCTGAACAGATGAGGGATCTCTCTGGAACTCTTATATGAGCACTAATCTCACTCAAGAGGGCCCCACCCTCATGACCTAATTATCTTCCAAAGGCCCTGTGTCCAAACACCTTCACATTGGGGATTAGGTTTCAACATCTGAATTTGGTTGGGGAGGGCACAAATAGTTATTCCAGAGAACCCTATTTTATTTTTTTTTAATGTCAGTGCATTAATTTTGTTAGTGTGTTATAGGATTTCTCATCTGAAGCCATAAATATAATTGTACTCCAGAGTTCTGTGGTTTTATATTTGTGGTATATGCATTGTTTTTGTTCAATTTTACTATCAAGTTTATGTTAGCTTCATAAAATGAATTGAGAGGTTTTCTGTCTTTTTCAGTGCTTCGGAGAAAAGTAATACATTTCCAATCATCTATGCTCAATGTGAAAATATGTTTAGAACATATAAGTATTTGATTCTATTACGTTTGATAGACTCCACCTGAAAAATTATTGGCTCCTAGAGTCTCAGTTGCTACTACAGTGAATTAATCTACTCTATTTATTTTAATAAACTTTTTGTTTTTGAATTGGAGTTTCACTCATGTTACCCAGGCTGGAGTGCAATGGCGTGATCTCAGCTCACTGCAACGTCTGCCTCTTAGGTTCAAGCGATTCTCCTGCCTCAGCCTCCCAAGTAGCTGGGATTACAGGCATGAGCCACCACAACCAGATAATTTTGTATTTTTAGTAGAGACAGGGCTTCACTATGTTGATCAGGCTGATCTCGGAACTCCTGACCTCAGGTGGTCCACCCACCTTCGCCTCCCAAAGTGCTGGGATTATAGGTGTGAGCCACTGCACCTGGCCCAATAAACTTATCTTAAGAACATTTTACATTTACAGAAAAATTGCCAAGATAGTACAGAGAGTTCCCATATACCCCACACCCAGTTTCCATTATTATCAACGCCTTACATTTGTATGGTACATTTGTTACTATTAACCAATATTTTACATTATTATTAACTCCATTATTAAGTCCATATTTATTCACATTTCCCTGATTTTTACCTGGTATTGTCTGAATGTCTCCCAAAATGTATGTGTTGTAACTTAATCACCTATGTGATGCTGTTAAGAGGTGGGTCTTTTAGGAGGGGATTAGACCATTACTCTGTGGTATTTTGTTACGGTGGCACAAGTAAACTAATATCTTTTTTTTCTGCCAGAATGTTATTCAGGATATTGAATTGAATTTACTCACTATATTGCCTTAGGCTCCTCTTGGCTGTGACAGTATCTCAGATTTTCCTTATTTTTGATGACCTTGACAGTTTTAAGCTCTCATCAGGCATTTTGTAGACTGTCCCTCTATGGAGCTTTGTCAGATGTTTTTCTTATGATTAGACTTGGGTCATGGGTTTTATTTAGGAGGTAGACCCTAGAGGTAAAAGTACAATTTTGATCACATCATATCAAGGGTATACCCAATATTAACATGGCTTATCATTGTTGTTATTAACAGTGATCATATGGCAGAGGGATTAATCTTATCAACAGAGTACAATGCCTTGTTGAGTTTATTTTGCCCTTGGTCTTATAGATTCTACTTATTTCCAAAACTAGTTAGATCAGCACTTCTTTTACCTATCTCCTTCAGTGCAGTTGTTTCATATATTTGTAAAACAGATTTTTTTTCATTACATTCTGCATTCTGTCCTGGGATTCCAGACCTCCTAAGTAATTTTTTTAAATGTGTATACATTAAGATTCACTCTTTGGGCTATCAAATTCTATGGGTTTTGGCAAATGCCTAGTTTATGACATCCACAATTACAGTATCATACAGAATAGTTTCACAGTCCTAAAATACCTCCTCTGCTTCTTCTATTTAACCTTACCCTTTTATCCTTCCCTATGGCAAACTGAACTTTTGACCAATGCTATAGTTTTTCCTTTTCTAGATTGTCACATAATTGGAGTAATACAATACTTTTCAAATACTTTTCAAACTGGCTTCTTTCACTTAGCAATATACATTTGGCATTCAGGTCTTCTCATGGCTTAATAGTTCATTTTATTTTATTACTGAATAGTATTCTATCGTATATACCACAGTTTGTTTATTCATTCGCCAATTGAAGGACATTTTGGTTACTTCCAGCTTTTGTTGATTATGAATAAAGCTGTTATCAACATTTGTGTTTGATTTTTGTGAGGACATAAGTTTTCAAATCAATTAAGTAAATACCTAGCAGTGAGATTATTGGATAGTGTTATAAAGTTATGTTTTTATTTATAAGTACAGCCAAACTGTCTTTCAAATTGAATATACAATTTTGCATTATCATAAGCAATGATTAAGAGTTCCTGTTGTTCCATATCCTAGCTAGCAATTGGTATTGTCAGTACTTTGGGATTTTAGCCATTCTGATAGGATTGTAGTAGTAGCTCATTGTTGTTTTAATTTGCAATTCCTTCATGACAAATGATGTTGAACATCTTTTCACAGGTTTGTTTGCCATCTGTATATCTTCTTTTGTGAGACTTCTGCTGGCAGTGAATTGGCTCAGTTATCTTTGCCTGAGAAAGTCTTTATTTCTCTTTCTCTTTTGAAAGTTAGTTTTACTAACTATAGAATTCTATACTGATGGCTTTTTTTCCTTCAACATTTTAAATATTTTATTCCACTCTCTTCTTGATTGCTTGGGTTTTTGTTTTGTTTCGTTTTTGTTTTTGTGTTGAGACAGTCTTGCTTTATCGTCGAGGCTGGAGTGAAGTGGTGTGATCTCAGCTCACTGCAACCACTGCCTCTTGGGTTCAAGTGATTCTTCCACCTCAGCCTCCTAAGTAGCTGGGATTACAGGCATGTACCACCATGCCCAGCTAATTTTTGTATTTTTAGTAGAGATGAGGTTTTACCACTTTGGCCAGGCTGGTCTCAAATTCCTGACCTTAAGTTAAGTGATCTGCCCGCCTTGGCCTCCCAAAGTGCTGGGATTACAGGCATGAGCCACCATGCCTGGCTTTGATTGCATGGTTTCTGACAAGAACTTTATGATTATTTTTACCTTGTTATTCTCTAGGTAAGGTACATTTCTCCCCCCTCTGGTTTCTTTTGATTTTTTTTTTTTTTTTTTTTTTTTTTTTTTTTTGGTGTAGGTTGAATATACCATGTCTTGGTGTTGGTTTTGGGGGATTTATCCTGTCAGGTGTTCCCTGAGCTTTCTATCTTATGTGGTTATGTTTATTCATTAGTTTTTATTGATTAGCTACCAAGTCATTACTTTAAATACATCTTCTTTGATTTCTCTTTTTTTTTCTGGTATTTCAATTATGTATATGTTACACTTTTTGAAATTGTCTCGCAGTTCTTGGCTATTTCTCTTCTTTTTCATTATTTTTTCTCTTTGCATTTCAGTTTGGGAAGTTTCTACTGACATATCTTCAAGATCACTGGTTCTTTCAACAATGTCCAGTCTACGGATGAGGTATGACAACATATTGATGATCAAAGGCAGCATTCTTCATTTCTATTACAGTGTTTTTATTTTTAAATTCTGCCTTAGAATTTTCATTTCTCCTCTTACATTATCCATCTGTTTTGCATGTTGTCTACTTTTTCCATTATGGTCCTAATGCGTTTATCATAGTTATTTTACATTTCCTGTCTGATAATTCCAACATCTGTGTTATATCTAAATCTAGTTTGATGATGCTTGCTTTATCTCCTAGATGGAATTTTTCTTGCTTTTTGGTTCATTTTGTAATTTTTTACTGAATGTCAGGCATATTATATGTTAGAAGCTGACGTAAATAGGCCTCAGTTTAAGGATTTGTGCTAAACTGGTTAGGAATTAGGCTGTGTTTATATATATATAATTTTTTGCCTTTTTTAATTGTACTTTAGGTTCTGGGGTACCTGTGCAGATCATGCAGGATTGTTGCATAGGTACATACATGGCAATGTGGTTTGCTGCCTCCATCTCCTCGTCACCTATATCTGGCATTTCTCCCCCATGTTATCCCTCCCCAAGCTCCCTACCCCCAGGTGCTCTCCCTCCCCTAGTCTCCCCCAACAGACCCCAGTGTGTGATGCGTTCTCATCGTTCAACACCCGTCTATGAATGAGAACATGCGGTGTTTGATTTTCTGTTCTTGTGTCAGTTTGCTGAGAATGATGGTTTCTAGATTCATCCATATCCCTACAAAGGACACGAACTCATCATTTTTTATGGCTGCATAGTATTCCATGGTGTATATGTGCCACATTTTCCTTGTCCAGTCTATTATCGATGGGCATTTGGGTTGGTTCGAGGTCTTTGCTATTGTAAACAGTGCCACAAAGAACATACATGTGCATGTGTCTTTGTAATAGAACGATTTATAATCCTTTGGATATATACCCAATAATGGGATTGCTGGGTCAAATGAATTTCTGTTTCTAGGTCCTTGAGGAATCACACTGTCTTCCACAATGGTTGAACTAACTTACACTCCCACAAACAATGTAAAAGTGTTCCTGTTTCTCCACATCCTCTCCAGCATCTGTCTCCAGATTTTTTAATGATTGCCATTCTAACTGGTGTGAGATGGTATCTCAATGTGGTTTTGATGTGTGTTTATCTAATGACCAGTGATGATGAGCTTTTTTTCATGTTTGTTGACCTCATATATATCTTCTTTTGAAAAGTGTCTGTTCATGTCCTTCACCCACTTGGCTGTGTTTAATGTAGGTACTAGAGGCTTCAAATTTCTTTTATGTCCTTGTTTATGTTTCTCCCATTATCTTTGGATTTCCCCTGTGAACACTTCCTCAGCTGAGTCAGTTATGTATAACCCTGTTAGCTATAATCCATTGTTACTACATTGGAGCCTTATTGGAGTGGTCATACAGTTTATGGGGGGAGGGGAAGGTTTCTATAATTTATTATTAAATCTCTGCATGTTGGTGGACCTGTCTTCCTGGCAGTGACCTTCATAAGTGTTTCTTAGATTGTTCTCCTCACTTCTGTGAGACAGAAAGCCTAAAAATGGGAGAGATGTCTTTCCCCCCGGGTTTGATAAAGTCAAAGTCCTTCCCCCTAGAGAGGAGGCCTTTGTTAGGGAGAATTCACTGTGTGTTTCACAGTGGTTACTCTCCCCCTTCCTGTGCCAGAGCCAGGAGATCTTTCTTGGTTCATCCTGAAAATCTCATGGAGTTTCTGGAAGTAGGACTCAGAAGCACATCAGGACTCCTAAGACTGCGACAAGGAGTTTCTCATTTTCTAATTAGTTCACTTTCACCTCCAGCTATTCATCAAAATTATCATTTTACTGTTCTTGCCAGTTGTTGGCTGCAGCAGCTTCTGCTTCAGGTAAGCTGATCTCAGCTTTGATTCTTTGGATTTACCTGTCTCTTCAGATTTTGAGGCAGCAGTTTCCTTTGCAACTTTATTTCCTGATATATCTGAGAAAAGCTGTTGATTTTCAGTTGGTTCAGCTTTTTTATCATAAGGGTGGAGTGTAGCATCTTCCAAGCTCTTTACACATTAGAGCTAAAACCAAAGTATTCTGTTTTTTTAACTTCCTTTGGTTCAATTTTGTGTCTAAATGTTTTGTGTCTAAATGTTTTTCCATGGAGATGTACAGGGTATTATTATTATTTAAAACTCTTTTGTATATTTAATTTTACCCCCTTTCTCATGCCTACTGTTGCACATTTTTATTTTCTATCGTTTTTCCTCCTGATTTGCATTGCCAGAAGGATATCAATATTATTGAGGGGAAAAAAAATATGTTAAGCTTGTCAACTCTGTTTTATCTCCTTTTATTTAATTTCTTATTTTATGTACCTTCAGCTTTTCTTAGGTTTTATTTGCTACTTACGTGTATTCTCTCCTTAAGTTGGATGTGTAACTTGTTAGGTTTCTTCCATCATTGTTTAACAATATGCTAATAATACTCCTCTCTCTATTACTGCTCTTCCTATTTTCATACTTTTGCTGTAATTTTATTGTTTTTAATATAGTTTATAATTTCAGTTTTAACTAACTCTTTGACATAGAAGTTACACTGGAGAGGAGATTATCTTTTATGTTTATGTGTACTTTTATTGCACTGCATTGTTAGGATGTAGAATGTATGGTTCAAATGTGAAAAATTTATTCACTTTTTTTATGGCCTAGGATATAAATATTTTTGTGAAAATGTCATGAACTTTGGAAAATAATGTGTTTTCTGTTTGGAGTGTATACGATTCTCCATTTGATCATTTAAAAAAAGTTTTCAACTTAGTTTTTACTTTATTCACTTGCTAGTTGTGCTGTGAAAAATAGAATCTTTAAATCTGTCAATACAATTGTACTTTCATCAGTTTCTCTAACAGCTTTTTAAAGTATTTTAATGCCTTGTTATTTAGTAGACTAGCATTAGTAATTATAACTTCATTTTAGGTTATATTGTCTAATCAATATTAAGTAACATTCTACTTCCTTTACGTGCTGTTACATGAATTTTAATTTGAGTTCTAATAGTACTATAGGCATTCCTGCCTCTTTTTTTGGCATTGCCTTAATAACTCTGTACTCCCGTGAACCTTTCTAGATCAACTTAGTTTTAAAACATTTGCTATAAACAGTACGTAAATAACTTTATGTTTTGCACATTATATGCTTTTTTAAATGTTATATTGATTAGAAAAATATCTACTCTCTTTTATACTGATGATTACATTGTTTGTTCTTAAGGCATATTAAACTCTAATTTTTGTGTTACAGTGAAACACATAAGCATTATCTATTGAGTCCCCTACCCCATCCTCACCCATAAACCCCAGTAACTACGAGGAGAGGGGAGCGACACATAAATAAAGAACTGTCTGTTTAACCATTGAAACATACATGTTTTTTCTTGCTATTTCTCCTTTATACCACATTTGTGACAGAATATGGGTTTTTTTAATTTAGATGCTAAAACTGTAATTCCATAATACATTATACTTCTACCCCTTTAAGAATTTTTTAAAATTAGCATTAGGCTTTGTATTTACCTTTTACAAATATTAAGATGCTAACATTTATTTTTGAAACACTACCATCTTTATCATCCATTTCCTTCTTATTACATTTTTTCCATAAATAACAGCTTCATTTTTCTTAATTTCTCAGACAGGCAGAGAACTGCTTGAGTTTCTTCTTCTTCTTCTAATAAAGACATGTGGTGGTTTTACTTTCTAAGTCATTTTTCCAGCCCTTTTATATTGACAGTTTTTCCAGGTTCAGAAATTTTTGATCACAGTTTCCTTTCAGATTTCTGTAGACATTGCTCCATTGTTTTCTGGCGATTAGAATTGCAGAACAAGAGTCTGTTGACAACGTAATTATTTTTATTTTTACAAACAAATTCTATTTTCCCCTCCTTAATTATTTACAGAACTTTTCAATTAGTTTTTTATTTTTCTTTACCATATGCATACTGATAATTTGAAAAGCCAAATAGTTCTAGAAGAATTGTTAACTTAAAATAATATAAACTCTCTCCCTCTCTTATTCACTGCTCCACAAAAGCAACTACTTTCAAATTTTTTAGCTGATTTTGAGAAACGTACTTCTGTAACTCTAAATAGCAGGCTTATACTGCTATGTGAATTCTCAACATAATTTAACCAGTCTTTACTTTAGCTTCTTCTTAACATCATCCACCCTGCCCCCATCAGTGTGGGAGCTACTGATTCCTGAGGGTTTGAGTACTGTGATGGGAATGTGTTCTTCTTGGGTTTTCCTGCCGGCAGCTTAGAATCTTGCTTTTGTCAGTCAGCTGTGTCTGTTACGCTTCTCCATCTACTGCTCAGCTTCCCAATTATTTTTTTGCTATTGTTGTTCTATTTTTCTTTGCCATTTTCAATTACTGTCTTTAAACATTTTTTTTTTTTTTTTTTACTATCATGTTGGTGAGATTTTAAGGGGAAGTGAAACTAAAGGCATGTGTTCAATTACCCATTTTTTGCCAAAAATTCTCAGATGTTTTTGATCCTTGAAATTCAAATATGTTACTAGATATATCAAGGAGCATATTTTCTTTACCAGCTTTACCTGGGTGTTCAATTGGGGATTTGATTCTACAAATCTTAATTTTTCCTTTGTACAGAGAAGTCTGTTTCTATTTTGTATTATTCTCCCATATGCTTCATTTCACTTTCTGAAATACTATTATAAATGGATTATATCTTCTAGATCTATTCTTCACTTTTATCACATTTTTGTTCATCATTTTTATCTATACAAATTTCCTGTGAATTCTGGGATAATTTATCTAAATAAACTATTCACCACTTCATTATGTTTTCTGTAAATATTTCATAATCATATTTTTTAACTAGAATTTTTTTTCTGATCTCAGAAGTTCTTTTATTATTATTATTATTTTATTTTTTGAGATAGTCTTGCTCTGTCACCTAGGCTGGAGAACAGTGGTGCAATCATAGTTCACTGTGGCCTTGAAATCCTGAGCACAAATAATCCTCCTGCCTCAGCCACCTGAGTAGCTGAGACTACACAGGCATTCACCACCAGGCCTGAGTAATTTTTTAAGACTTTTTTTTTAGCAATACATCTCACTTTGTTGCCCAGGCTGGTCTCAAATTCCTGGGCTCAAGTGATCCTCCTGTCTTGGCCTTTCAAAGTGCTGGGATTACAGGTGTGAGCCACCCTACCAGTCCAGATGTGCCTTTTTTGATAGATGCATTGTCCTCTTAAACCTAAATAAGAGCATGGATTATAATATCTTTAAATTCCTTATTTATTAACAAAAATTTATCTTTTAAATAGGGAAATATTAGTTTTGATTCATAGGAACAATCTCCTTATATTTGGACCAGTAAATTTTTATATGCAATTGATATTTCTTTAGTTTATTAACTTTTAAAGAATTAAGGTGTACTTGGGAAGAATATGCTATTTGGAAGCCACTTGGAATGAGTAAAATGCACAGAATCCTGGGGCACTAAATTATAGCTGAGAGCAAAACCATGATGGGGGAACAGGATGGAAGAATAAAAGTGGCCCAAATTATACCATACCTTTCAGCAGAAAACTACTCTAGTCTAGCCCCAGACCTGGCTGCTCTTGAACTTTGCTGATCATTATGGTCTGCTTTCCCCCCTTCATGGCTTAGCTCTAGGCCCTGTTCTTTGACATGTTCTTTAAAAGTTTGACTCCTTCCAGAATTAATGCAAGTTCTCAGTTTTTCTGTTAGTTTTTCAAGATAACTGCTACGGTTTGAATGTGTCTCCAAAATTCTGTTTTTGAATGAGATTAAGAGGTGGGCATTTAAGAGGTAATCAGACCATGAGGGCTTCTCTCTTTTGAATGGGATTTAGGTCTTTATAGAAGAGGTTTTACAAAGCCTGTGTTAGGCTCTTGTCCTTTCACCTTCTACCATGTGAGAACAAAATGTTTCTCCCCCTCCAGAGAAGTCAACATCAAAGTGCCATTTTGGAAGTAGACAGCTTCCCTCACCAGACACCGAACCTGCCCACTCTTTTATCTTGGACTTTCCAGCCTCCTCAACTGTGAGAAATACATTTCTATTCTTATAAATTATCTAGTCTCAGATATTATTTTATATCAGCATGAATAGACTATGACCACAACTCGGGGCAACAACAGTCTCCAATGTCATTACTGGCACTTGCATTGCTATCAGCTCTAACAAATACTACAGCATTTTAATTAGCACATCTGTAGGCCAGTTCAATCTTCCAGTTTAATTCCAGAGAAAGAATATCTTGTCATCTGAAATAGATGGTTATTGACCTTCTTATTGCATTAATCATTTGAAAAACTAAAAAAAATGTTAAATTTGCAAAAGGCATATTAGTCTGAAGATTCTTTATGAAAGTAATATTGAGACTTTATTGTTTATTGTCATTCAGAAACTCACTAACTTTGTGTCTCTCTCTCAGATTACATATTCCAAATCCACAAACTCTTTTCTTAAACACTTGGGATTAGATGTATTTAGAATTACACTGTTAAAAAATTTATCTTAGAACATTGATAAAGGACATGTAGTATATGTTACATGATCAAACATATAAAAATGTATAAGTGCTGACAAAATGGAATAAAGATGATCAGTCTTTCCCAGGTAATATAATCGTGCAATGGGTTCACCTTGCCTGCTGCCTAGACAAAGTCGATTTATCGAGACAGGAGAATTGCAATAGAGAAAGAGTAATTCATGCAGAGCCAGCTGTGCAGGGGACCAGAGTTTTATTATTACTGAAATCAATCTCTGCAAGCATTGGGGAATATGAGTTTTTAAGAATAATTTGGTGGGTGTGGGGCAGCCAGTGAGTTAGGACTGCTGATTGGTCAGGCTGGAGATGAAATTATAGAAACTCAAAGCTGTCTTGTGCTGAGTCAGCTCCTGGGTGAAGGCCACAAGATCAGATGAACTGGTTTATCAATCTGGGTGGTTCCAGTTGATCCATCAAGTGCAGGGTCTGAAAAATATCTCAGGCAGTGATCTCAGGCCTTACAATAGTGATGTTATTCCCCAGAGCAATTTAGGAAGCGTCAGAACCTTGTAACCTCCAGGTGCATGACTCTTAGACCATAATTTGTAATCTTTTATATAATTTGTTAGTCCTGCAAATGCAGTCTCATCCCTAGGCAAGAAGTGGGTGTGCTTGGGAAAGGCCTGTTATCATCTTAGTTTTAAACTATAAACTAAGTTCCTCCCAAAGTTAGTTCTGCCTACGCCCAGGAATGAATAAGGACAGCTTAGAGGTTAAAAACAAGAAGGAGTTGGTTAGGTCAGATCTGTTTACTGTTTCAGTTACAATTTTGCAATGGTGGTTTCAGTCAGGTCAGGTTTTGTCATCAAAGGAGCTATGAAAAACTTTGTCAAGAGAATATGGGCCTTCCCTTACCTTGCTCAGTATTCTTCCATTAGTTAATATATGGTGACAAAATCCAACACAGGTGGTAGAAATTTCAGAAAAGAGATAGCAGAGTCTCTGAACAAAAGGTTGAGGTTAAAATTATATTTCCTAAAAGATAATACAGGAGAAAATAGAGATGATGTTGGGCTTGGTGATGACTTTTGATACAATACTAAAGACAGAATCAATGAAAATAACCAATAAGCTGAACTTTATAAAAGTCAAAACTTCTGGTTTGTAAAAGACAGTGTCAAGAGGATGAGAAGACAAGCCACAGACTGGAATAAAATGTTTGCAAAAGACATATCTGATAAAGGAGTGCTGTCCAAAATATACAGAAGAACTCTCACAACTCAACAATAAGAAAACCAACAACCTGATTAAAAAATGGGCCAAACACCTCAATAGACACCTCACCAACAAAGATGGACAGATGGCAAATAAGCATGTGAAAGCATGGTCCATGTCATATGTCATTAGGGAGATGAAATTAGAACAACAAAGAGATGCTGCTACACACCTAGGAGAATGGTCATTCTCCAGAACACTGACAACATCAGACACTAGCAAGAATATGAAGCAACAGGAACTCACTCATTGTTGCTGGGACTGCATAACTGTACAGCCATTTTGAAAGATGATTAGGCAGTTTCTTATAAAACAAAACATATTTTGACCATATGATCCAGCAATTGCTGCCCTTGGTAGTTAGCCAAAGGGGGAAAAACCTACATTTTACACAAAACCAATACATGCATGCTTAGAGTAGCTTTAGTCATAATTGCTGTCCTTCAGTAGCTGTGGTATACCTAGATGATGGACTAATATTCAGTATTAAAAAGAAATAAGACATGGAGGAAACTGAAATGTGTATTAGTAAGTAAAAGAAGCCAATTTGAAAAGACTACATATTGTATGAGTCTAACTATAGAACATTCTGAAAAAGGCACAACTATGGAAACAGTAAAAAGATCAGTGGTTGCCAAGAGTTAGGAGGAAGGAAAAGATTAAGTAGGTGGATCACAGAATATTTAGGGAAGTGAAACTATGTCGTATGATACTATAATGGTGGATATATTTGCCAAAACCCATGGAATGTCCAACAACAAAAGTTAGCCATAATGTCGACTATGAGCTCTGGATGACAGCGACGTGTCAATGTATGTTCATCAATTGCAACAAATGTACTATTCTGGTGGGGAGAGGTTGGTAGTAGGGAGGGTATGCATGTGTGACAGCAGGAGGTATATGGGAACTACAAACTTTCTGCTCAATTTTGCTGTGAACCTAGAATTGCCCTAACAAAAATTAATCAAAAAATTCAATTTATATATTAGAAAATATATAATATTGCAGAAATATATATATCAGGAAACACTGTCCTGTTTGAATTGACTGTTTATTTCCAGAAACACAGTTTGGAATAATATTGTCCATTATATTCTAAAGATATGGGACATCCTGATCATGTTATTGGAAGGGCTTTGATCTTTTTGGATTAACAACCATGTTACTAAGTGAGATGGGGCATGGAGGAGGCTACTGTTTCAGTCTGCAGAGATTTCTTTACTGCTTTACCTTGTCTCTTCTTCAACACTTCCAAAATAATCCTCATTGTTAACAGTTCTAGCTATTAGTCCTGCAAGAAAGCTTGGTTCAATTTGTATTATAATTCATTGCCATCCCTAAGGAATGTTTTTCAACAATCCTCATTAAAGCTGTTATTTACAGGTCAGATGTTGGAGAAATGATTACACATATTTAAGAACCCCAAATGCAGATTGTCAAATTATCCCTGTAGCTGGAGGAGGAGGAAAGTTGGGAATGAAGGAAGAAAGGAAAGAAGAAAAGAAAAAGAAGAAAGAAGGGGAGGGAGGGAGAAAGGAAGAGAGGGATAATTTATAATCTCAGTTATTCCTTTCTACAAACAAGTAAACAGAGTCCTGGAAAGCGGAAGATTAAGTTCTGTGGTTCTGGTTGTGAGCTCAGGGACCAAGTCTTAGGCCTGCAGCTTGCTCTCTACTCTTCTCTCCCCTTCACAGATATTTCCGTTTTTTTTCTGAGAGGTTAGCAGAGGTAGGGCAATGGAGGGACTTGCTCTTGAAATGTCTCACCGACTCTTGTTCAAATAAAGTTTCAGGAAACAGAGAAGTGGCTTGGGGCTTCAGCTTGCACAAATGAGGTGTTTGAATCGATGTTCTAACATTTTAATCATGTCACCTGACTGCAGGGGATCCTCAATAGTTCCTACCATGTCAAATACTAAAACCTCAGAATTAGGACTCCTCAGAAATCATTCCTGCAGAAAGAGACAAGAAGGAGGATATTGGCATTCATCTATGTCCTCTTGCAGTCCATCTTGGTCCAAGGGACAGGAATACTCTGGCCATAAGGCTGAGCTGGGCATTGGCTGTGTGGCTGTGTGCAACAATCAGTCTTTGCGCAGCTTTCTTATTCCTGTCCTGTCCTTGCTCCTGTCTCAAGTTCTCCCAAGTTCAAACCCCAGCCCCTGGACCTCTGGACACAGACCCTGCACAGTGGTTTGTGGTGTTTGGTCTCAGTTCTTCCCTGTAAGCTCTGCTTTAGAACATTGACCTCCTCCCTCTCAGGAAGTCCTCTGCACCCCAGTCCTGCCTATGGGAGTCAGAGGCAGAGCTGGCAAAAAGCAGAAAAGACAAGCGCTCCCTGGAGCACATTCTCCAAAGCCAGAATCTCAGAAAACCTCAAGGTGTAAGGAAGGTGTTAAGAGGCCTGCCCCTCCTCTCACTACACCTACCAGGATGGAGGGCCCGATGGTGCTTCCCACCTGGAGCCTGGTGCTCCTGTGACCTCCCTCTGCCAGTGACAGGGAAATCCAGATCATTTCCTCCAAATCACATCTGCTGTCAGAAGCTGGAGGGGGAAGGCAAGAGGACAGGGTGTTCTTCCTGCTATGGCTACAAAACAGAGTCAGATGCTTCCCCCTCCCCCCGAGAGAAGGCACAACTCTAAGAGGCACCCTCACACCTGCCTGAATTTTAATTAATATCAACCCACCATCTATCAACAGCAAGTCAACATGCTTCACACCAGGGGGAGAAAAACAATCCTCGCCTTGTCAGCCCTGCCTCTCTGGGAGCAGCTGAGGGTCTCAACGCCCTCTGACTCTCTGCCACCTCTTTTCCCTGGTGGCTGTTGACAGTGTATGGTGCAGCATGCTACAGACATGGCTTTGGCATCAGAAGGTGGCAGCATGAGAACGTGGCAGAATGGCTTGGGACTGACCATGGGCAGGCACAGGCACTCTGTTCCAACTGTCTCAGGACTTTCCAGTCCTCACAGCAATGCTCTGTGATGGGTATTTCTATCCCCATCTGAACAGAGGGGCCACCGGAGGTTGGAGATGTGCAGGGACTCCCCGAGGCCACACTGCTAACACAGAGCAAGGCTAAGCATATGAGTGCAGATCTGACCGATGGATCCCTCGGGTCTTTCTGCCTTTTTTTCCCACAGCCTCCCCGTAGGGATGCTGCTCAGCCCACTGAACTTTAGAGTGTTACCCCCAGATAATCAGCGCTGTTTTCTGAAGCTTGAGATGCAGGATAAGAAGAGCTCTATCCATTAGATGGAGACAGGAGGTGGAAAGAGGCAAGATCTCGGACAGGCATCCCTGGCGTGGGAGTATGTTCATACCTATAGGGCTGTGTGTGCTCATGCACACACACGCGGCATCTGTGGGAGTCCGAGCTCTATGTGACTGCGACCGAAAGTGTGTTGACTGGTGTCTGTGCATAATGGAACAGTGTGCCTTGTGAGCATACATGGGCATTCTCCATTCTAGCCTGTAGAAAAGTGTTATAGAGAGGTGGCAGAGATGCTCCCAGGCTCCCCTGGGCTTAAATGTGTCAACCTCTCTGAGTCACTTTCCTCATCTGTGAATGGACAGTGAGGTGATTCAGTGATACAACGTGTGAAAAATCCAATATGATGCTTGGCACATGATAAGCACTCAATAAATTGTAGATACAAACCAACCCCGAATTCACTTAATTACCTTGTCATCTATCTTTTCCATGAGGATAAAGCCTGTGTCAAATGCTTGAAGTCCAGATTTGCTTGCTTTCCAGTGTTTCCACAGTCTCCCAGCCTAGGAAGTGGTGAAAAAAGTGTTTGGTCCTTTGAGGTCCTTTTCTTGGCAAACCCTCGCCAAGTCTTAGGGATCGCTTTCTCCCTCCCAGGTGCTCACAAAGACTGTGTCTTTAAAAGGAGGGCAGGAACTAAATACTGACATATGTGAAATGCTTCCTATGTCTGTAAGAAGAACCCCACGCCTTCTGGTTCCTGACAAGGATGTGAAGAGATGCCCTTTCCTGGGCCTAGCTCTCGCCCCTGATTCTCTTGATGAGCCCCTAGGTTCTGGAAAATCTCCATCTGCCTTTAAAGCTGGTTTCTATTATCCCTATTAAAGAAAACCCCACTCAGCTGGGTCCTCAGCTACTTAGTAACAATTGTCCAATTTCCAGCCTCACTTCCTTTTATCATAGAATTGCCTGAGCAGGTGGTCCTCCTCGGCTCCTCTCTCCTCACAGGATAATGCCTTCCTTTGTGCTCTGCCTGGCAGGAGAGGCCCTTGTGGGGGATGCTGCTGCCTGAGGACTCCAGGGATTGAGTCTTTGCCAGCCCTCAGATTTCTCTCCTGGGTGATTGCAGTGGAGGTGCTGGGCTCTTCCCAAAAGACGTAAGCCAGGGGGATCTAAATGCAGCCCTAGACAAGACAGAAGCCAAAGATGGCAACATGGGTTGTGGGGGGAGAACCAGATGATGAGCCAGGACATCAAAAGTCAGGGAAAGGGGCACTCAGCTGTGTCCTGGAGAATATCCCTAGGTTTCCTGATAGGTAACAGTGGGCATTTTCCTCTTCAGACTTCTTGAGCTATTCCCTTCAAAGAATTACATTGTAACTCTTATTGCCCATTGCCTTTGTAGACAGAATTCTGGTTTTGTAAATTTTACAATACTCGCTGTTTTCTCTAACTCTTTTGTTTTTCTTTCCTGGATTCCTTTTGATCTAGCTTCCTTGGAAATAGCTTCTCAGTTCAAGGAAATAAAAATTCTTCCTGGAGTGGGGAGACTATCACAGTGCCCCTTGGCAGTGCTAAGACAGCTCTGTACTAGAGCCCAGGATCTAAAAGAACAGAGGCCATCTAAATGGCGTAGGAAAATGGAGTAGATCAGGGGCAGAAATTTCATTGCAGATAATGGAAACAAGAACAAAGCACCTTTTCTCTCCACTAAACAAAGAGGCTACTCTGATATGGATTGTGGTTGTAGAGATAAATGATGGCGGGAGTGGGGCTGGAACAGTTGCTGTCAGGGAGATACTAACAATGGTGGAGACAATGAAGGTGGTGGCAATGGTGGTACTGGGGAGAGGAGTGGTGGCAATGGTGACAATACTGAGGTTACTGAGGATGTTTAGGGTGCTGTAGAGCTATCGTCTGGAATACTCTCCACACTTCATGTCTAGTCAAGTCCTACCCATCTCACTGCATCATGGAAAGAAGGTGCATTTGGAAACCGGAATTCCTACTGCTCTTGCAACCTTGTAAATCTTAACGTTTTTTTGGTCTTCAATCTGCTTATCTATAAAATGTGGGATTGGAGAAGGTGAGTTCAAATAGTCCTGCCACTTCTTAAATTATAGCATTTCAGGATTTCAGGCTTAGTTCTAGTCCTACTTTCTCCCAGACACTCTAGGCTGCACATTTCCTGTTTCTCTGTGTTTCAAGGATACTTGATGTCTCAACCAACTTCTTGGTCATTAGCATTGACTAGTACCCTTATTGTAGTGTCTTGGTCTTGGGGCTGGGTTCCCGTATGAACTATTTTTGTTTCAGTACCTGGAATAATATCACACATTATAGACATTCAATACATGGTTAATGTTTCCTGGGAATGAAGACTTACTCAACGAACAATTACTGAACCTTTCTACATTCCAGGCTCTGAGCCAGGTCCTGATTTAAAAGCACATTTTCTGACTGTGAGGCTCTGATAGTGAAAGCAGTTTGCTTCCCAGTATAAACCATTAACTAAAGCACAATATGATAAGTTTTCATAATGTACATAGGAATGAAGTGAAGTAGCTTGCTGAGGAGAGAACCTGTGTAAAGTATAAGATAGGACACAATGTTTTAAAGGGAATCTTGGAAAATGATTCTTGTTTTTCCATTGACAAGAAGAAAAAGGCTTTCAGGCAAAGAGAATTGAAACACCACGTGTAAAGGGTGAAGGTACATGCCTAGGGAATAGTGGTTTGGCATGAAAGCTGATGCCTGACTGTGAAGAGAGATGAACTTTATCTTCTGGCCTCTATGGAAAGATTTTAGGCAGGAGTTTCCAGCATTTTCAGAAAGGCCCTATGATGGCAGGGTGGAGAATGGACTGCAATCCAGGAAGATGGAGGCAGGAAGGTATGGCAGGAAAATCTTACAGACTTTGACTTTATAATGAGACCTGACAGAGGCAAGGCATAAGACTGACGGAGCAGAGAGCAGTATCCATGGGGGCCTTAGGAGGAGGCAGCAATAACTTGCAATGACTTACTGGATCTAGAGGGTGAGAGACGGGAGAAATTTGGAATGGTTTTAAAATTTCTTGCTAGGACAACAGGTCCTATTAGAAAGGATGCAGGAAGGAGGGTTGATGATGATGAGTGGATGAAGATGAGACTATTGTCTTTGGGTCTTTGGTCTTGGTATGGTGCATACGTGAAGTGGACATTTGGAAAATGGACCTCTGTCTCTCCCTGTCCCTCCCTTGTCCACATCTCAGTGGCTCATAAGGTTCTACTGACCAGAGCTCTGCAGAGTCTAGGAGCAGGCTGGGAAGGAGAAAGCAAGGGGGACCTCACAAATCAGTCATTGGTTTCATTTCCCAATATCCAGATGCCTCTGTCCAACAAGACCTGTAACTAATTTCCCAGAGAAGGCCCGCGAAGAGGTCTGAGCTTGATGGAGTTGGGTAGTAGGCTTTTTCTTTATTTGGCCCCCTTTTTTTTTGGACTAAAAGCAGTTTCCATTTTATGCCTTTTGTCTCTTCATCCAAGCAAATGCCGGTGGGATCTGGCAACCTGGGTTCAATAGCCAGTCCTTTTGGTCTTTCAAAGGCTATGAATGTAATAAGAGCACTCAACCCTTCTGAAGATATGCAAATCCGTGCATTTAAAAGATTTACATTCATCCTTCACAGGCCCTGAAATATAAATATGAAATACCCAGAACCTTGTCACTTCAGTAATAATTAAGCTGATGGCCTATTATGTTCGATTGCAAATCAATATAGTATCTTTTGGTGCCACTTGAGTTCTTGAGGGTTGGCGCGGGGCCAGCTCCAGTTATACAATTGAATTGCTGCAGCTGCCTGGGAAACTTCGCTGCCGTTCCCATTCAGGAAGAATAGGCGGGTAACAATGGTGACCAGCCTCCTACAGTAATTGTGTACGAGGACACATTTCCAATGGGGTTTTTGTTCAGCAGGTGCTGTTATTTTAGTTTAATTTGAATTCTGAAATATGGAGGAGAGAAGGAGACCAATCTTAACAGCATCTAACCTACAGCTGTTCGAAAGAGGCCAGCAAACAGCATATGTTGCTTAGATGGAAATCATAATTGCTTATTCTCCCTGGGATGTTGGCCCACCAACGTGGAGCCTCTGAAATTAGCCGGCATTTTTCCGGCATTTTCCTCAGTGGTGAGGCCTCTGCAGAGCTCAGGAGGAACTATTCTAGAGTGGCTCGCTCCCTGGGAGGCTTTGGTGGTAGTGACTGCTATATGTCCTTTTTCTTCTCCTTCCCTTTTTCTCCTTCTTGGTAGACTGAGGTGAATTCCAAACACTATAGAAAACGCATCCTGGGTTGGCTTCCTTATTGGAGGCTGCCAAGGGGACACACAAGGAAACAGGCAGTGCAGAGGCCTGGTGGAGCCCCGGGGATGGACTGTCTCTGACAGCAGTGACCCACACCCCTGGGTTAGGGTCAGGGCAAGAGGAAAACTCAAGTAGTGAGAATAGCATCAACACAGACACCTTGATCTGGGTAAAAAATAACATCCACAAGGCATGCTCCCATCCACAAAACACTTTCACATACTCTGTGTTTTTCTTTACATGTTCACAACACTCCCTGGAAGGAGGTGATAGTGTTCCATTTCACAGAAAGGGAAGCTGAGGTGCAGGGTTGTCAGAAGACATACCCAAAGCTAAAGCCTGTTGGGCTGGAATAAGTCCTCAAATGTAAAATTCCTCACCCTTCTCTTTATCACTGTTTCCTTTTTTGTTCCAGTAACTTCCTTCAGCTCCCAGGTTGGTAAGAGGTCCTGAGAGATCTACTTCCTTGAGCCTCTAAGTTATGGTAATGAACTAAGCCCATGATAAAGACCAAACTCCTGTGATCTCTGTATTGGAAACCCATGTTTACATGATTTGGGGGGCTGGACTTAGGAAAAGTCAGAGGTGTGGCATACTGAATGCCTAGCTTCCATTTTTTTTCTCCCTCCCTTTCTTTCTTTGCTTTTTCCTTCCCTTTCTCCCTCTCTCCCTCCCTCCTTAACTTTACTTCTCTTTCTTTCCTTCTTTCCTCCCTCCTTCCCTCCTTTTCTTTCTTTCTTCCTTTCACATTTACAGAACCCCTACTATAAGGCAGGCATTGGACTAGATGCTGTGGGCCATGCAAAGATGATTAAGGTAAGTACCTGGTTTTCAACAAGCCTAGTCGAGAAGAGATAAGCCCCCTAAAATAAAAGAAGCAAGTTGATTGGGTTTCAAATCAAGCTGTTTTGATTGGGATGTACGAAGTGCTTGGGTCCTGGAGTAGACAATGGCTCCATGGGGAGGTGAATATGGAGGTAGATAAGGATGTGTAAAACTCTTGAAGGTGGAGAAAAGGGGACAGAGATCCAGACTTGGCTTGAGTCACAGGTCTCAACCCGTCATGAGCCCATTGTTAATAGGAAATAGGGGTTGCAGGACTGGGGAGAGGACTGATGTAGCTTGGCCCCCTCAGTGGCGTTATGTTAAGGAGTAGCAGTGCTGGAACGGACATTTGGTGTGAATGAAAATTTGGTGGAATGGAAATTTGGCATTAAGAAGATGAAGCGGGTATGTGGCAGGAGTCTGGTCCAAATGTCTCTTGTTAGTCCCTCCTGGCCTGAGAAACCGAGAACTTGCTGACTTCTGATGTGGCTAGAGCAGTGCCTTAGCTCAGATGCTGCTGCTGTTAGAAAAGCGGGCAGCTCTTAGAGCTCAGTGATCCAAGGCTCATAGTGAGCCCCTGCTCTCTGTCAGAAATCTTTGCCCTGCTTTTTTTTGCTAGAGACTGTTCATCCTCTGCCTGACCTTTGTGTTCACTGTGTCCCTGTTTGGGAATGTTCCTGCTGAGAGGTATAGAGCAAGGATGTCCAATCTTTCCCCTGGGCCACATTGAAAGAAGAAATATTGTCTTGGGCCACACATAAAATACACTAACACTAATGATAGCTGATGAGCTAAAAACCAAAGAAAAAAATCTCATGATGCGTTAAGAAAGTTGCAAATTTGTGTTGTGTTGCATTCAGAGCTGTTCTGGGCTACATGTCCTGGGCCCACAGGCTGCAGGTGGACAAGCTTGGTATAGAGCGATCCTTGAAGCCTTGAAGCTATACAAGGGTAAGGTTCAGCTCTCAACACCCGCATGTCTCATAAACCTGCCTCACTGGATTTCAGAGTGTTTACCAGTCCCATGGTTAGGAGCATGGCTTTGGAATCACACGTGTGGGTGCTAGAAATGGATCTAGAGGGGAAGTATAAGATGGTGGTTAGGGTCACAGACTTGGGAAGTCAGACTGCCTGGGGTTGGAGCCTAATTTCATCACTTCTAAATGTGTAACTGTCACTTTATTGTCTCGTCTATAAATGGGAGACAATAATCTCTAATTGAGAGGGTGAGTGTGATGTTTAAATCAATTAATGCATTTAAAATATTAGTACAGGGCTTGACACTTACAGCCCACTAAGTTTTAGCTGCTCATAGAAGTAGCAGTAGCAGCAGTAGTAGTATGACAGTAGGAAAGATGATGTAATCATCATAGTGGCAATGGTGGTGATGTAATCATCATAGTGGCAATGGTGGTGTAGTAATCATAGTGATACTGGTAATACAGGATATTATGGCGGTGTTGGTAGTAGTGATAGTGTTAGCAGTGGTAATGGTAGTAATGGAAGTAACATTGAAAAGCTCCACCACTTAAATATCTTGGGAAAGTTTCTATACCTCATCTTAACCAAAAACTGGGGCAAATGGTATTTCTCTCGTAGCAGTGATGATGGTAACAAGCAATCACATTTCACAGTTATTTACCGAGCACTTGAGACACATGAGAAATTATCTATAGCTGAGTCTGTCACATGGGATTTCACCAAAAATTAGATAAGTTGAAATTTGAAAACAACCCAGGGGTTAAGTAACCAATGTTTTTCTTCATGATTCTTTCTTTGCAGACAAAGCAATGACCTTGTAGAGGCACAAAGCGAGACTATAGTGTTAACTGTACAGGGTAAACCAATGGCCAGAACCACACGATCTCTTCGCCATCAGCTCCCCTGTGGCCTAGCACCGTGCCCGGCATAACAAGTGTTTAAATAAGTAATATGTTTGCTTATTGAATATTTGTTGAATGCAGAATAAAGGGACGATGCTGCACTGCCTAAGTAAAAACCATGGGGATTCTAGAAGGCTCTCCCCAACAAAGGAAGGTGATGACATTTTGGCTTTTAGTCAAAAAAGTCCTTTTAGTTAGGACAGGAAGGAAAGAAACTCCACTTTGGGAGGGGCCCCAGGGTTGCTTTGGACAAGAGCTTTGCGGCTTCCTTTGTGAATGTGGGAGAATCTGCTATGTAACAGCTCCTCTGTCTCCATGCTTTTACTCTAAGCAAGCCAGACAAACTCAGGATATCCGTGGGTGGGAATTTATTTTGGCAGCTCAAGTGATGTAGGAAAGCCAAGAGCCTGGGGCTATTCAGTTAAACAACACATGTTAATCTCAGTCTATTTTGCATAATCCCAGCAAACATTTTGATGTCAGGAAAGTTGTGAGAGGCTTGTTCTTGGCATGATTCAGTAATACAGGAGGATGGAAGTGAGGTCTGTGAAGGAAACCGTTTGTCCACTACAGGCATGATCAGATACAGAAGCCCATTCTATCCACCAAATTATGATGTTATGGTATGAGAGATGGGACCCCAACCTACTGGTGGCTGGAGTACAGAGTGACTGCTTTGCCTCTGTAGATTTAAGAGCATGGTTTCTATAGTCGCAGTGTGTCTTCCAAAATTCATGTGGTGGACCTTTAATCCCCAGTGCAACTGTGTTTGAAGGTAGGGCCTAATGGGAGGTACTTAGGTCACAAGGGCACAGCCCTTCATGAATAGATTAATGCCCCTATAAAAAAGGCTTATGGAAGTAGGTTTGCTCTCCTCTACTTTTCTGCCATGTGAGGATGCAGCAAGCAGACCAATACCAGATGCTGACACCCCTGATCTTAAACTTCCCAGCCTCCAGGGATGTGAAAAATAAATTTCTGGTCTTTATAAATTATCCAGTCTCGGGTATTCTGTTATAGCAGCACAAAACAGAGAGAGGGTATTGGAACTCGTTGCAAAAAGAAAAAAAGGAAAAAGCTGACGTGGCCGGTAAGAAAATGGTGAAGATGTTCTGCAGGAATACTTTCTCTGCTAGGCCCTGATGGGTGGGGTCATAAAGATGTGGTTTCTGAGAGCAAACTGTCTACAGTGGGAACAAACAGCCAACTCAAGTCCCTAGGCCATGGCATAAAGACCTCAAGGTGACAAAGGTAGGCCCTGGTGGCTCTTAGGAGGTGTTGGCCCTCTGCTGATTGCTGTCTCTTGTGCATCCCCATCCTCTACACCATCATCTCCTCTTCACAGGTAACAAATTATGAAAGAATCTGTAATTCTGGCTGAGGTGGGTTTACTGGCCAATATACATATATATGTTTATATCTCCCAGTTATGGCACTTTTTCACATCAAAATGATTTTAAATGTCAGCTAACATCTCCCTCTATTCCACTCTCCCCCCCCCCCAAACAAATCCCATTCCCCCCACCAGATACTCATTCCATTTGATCGGTGGGAAAACCCAGTTGCATGGTGGGGAAGTGCTTTTTCAAAGGATTCACAGCAACTTAGCATCAGACAGTGCTGGGCTATGACTTACATCTGTCCGCTCCGGATTCTCTGCTCTTTATGCTCTACACGCTGCCTCCCATACTCAGACTCTCTTCTTTCTTGATATTTAGGAAGCATGGCACTTCCAAATCATCTGTATTTTCTCCAGGATGATTTTTACTTGTATCTAGTGGGCTGAGAGTAATGTTAGCCTAGAAGAGAAATCATCACAGGCCCAAGATAAGGGGGACGTTGTTACCATTGGCTCCAAGGAAATTAGGCAAAAGGATTAAAAAGTGTGTGTGTGTGTGTGTGTGTGTGTGTGTATGTAGACATACATATAAAGAACAAGTATATATAAAGATATACATGGAAAAGTACATATACATATATAAAATGTATGTAAGAAATTAAATATAATACAGATGTGATATATAATATCTAATATATGTAAAATATTAACTTCTTGCTTATTCGGTATGGGTTTGTGAGTGTAGAGGGAAAAGCTTGAAATTAAATCTTGATTCTACCACTCATACGATTAATGACTTTTGTATAGTCAGTTTTTCCCAACTTTAATTTCCACATGTTTAAATGAAGGATAATAATACCTTCTTACCAGGGTTGTGGTAAGGGTCATATAGAATCATGCACTGTTTCAGGAATGCTTCTGACTTTAGTGACAGAAATATTTAGCCATAGTGATTTAGACACATACAGATTTAATGTTCTCAAACACAGACGTCTGAGGCAAGTAACTGCTAGTGTTAACTTAGCAGTTTAATTCGGCATGGGCTGATGCCTTTGCGGTTCTCGTCTCCTTTCCTTACTCGTTGCATTATGACTGCTGCAGCTCTTGCCATCACATCTGTAATCTAGTAGGAAGTGGTGAGAAGAAGCAAAAGTGTCTCTGTCAGGAAATCCAAAGCTTTCTCAGAAATTTCACAACAGGCTCCCACTTACCATGTCCAGAGCTGTGTCACATGGACACCTCTAGCTGGAAGTTGGCAAAGAAAAAGAAGTTGGGAAATGGTCAGTCTACTATGTCTTCCAGCATAAAGCTTTCCCATAGGACACAAGACTATGGAATGAATGCTCTTATTTCTCTTCTTTCAAAAGATTCATGCAAGTGTGCTAGGAACTCTAGAATAAAGGAGAGATGATGGGGCTGGTGAAATGACAAAAAGCAGGCTGAGTTTCTCTGGTCATTGCCCAAGAAACGATTATTTGTTGCCAGACTTGCTTATGCAGGTGACCTTAGTGGTCTGGAATTCAGCACTACCTGGTGAGTAAGGGGAGAAAGGACTATTGAGGACTAAAAAGGAGAAAGACATCCCACCCTATCCTACCCCCACACACCCTGACTGGGCTGCTGGACACTTTCATCTGGATCTCAGCCCTCAGTCTGGTCACACTCAGCATGTCCATAAGAAAATTGGCATTTGGGGGACATTAAGTCATCTTTACCATTGGATTTAATTCATTAGCTCTCAATGTCCATCAAGGGCTACAACAGCTTCTTCCTTGCTGAGGCTCTAAAGTTCAGAGCCCTCTTTGATTGTGAGGACTGGATCTTAACAGGCAACTGGCTATATCACCCAGAAACAAGGAAGTGCTGGTGACAGGGACAGTCAGACAAGAAGGAGGGCAGCAAACTGGAGGGGGAGCCCTCTCACCTTAGTCGGGGGCAGAGTAGAACACAGAACCTCTGTCATGGGGGTATCATCTGGATAAAAACAAAATGGGCTCTCATCCCTGTTGCCTCCCCCTCTGGACTCCTTTTCTGGCCAGGCCAAAGATCTATGGCTGGGTCCTCTCCAGTGTCTCTTTTCTCAACCCTTGTCCCTCTCACATGGATAACAGGGTATTATGGTTTGGATTTATGTCCCTGCCCACATCTCATGTTGAACTGTAATCCCCAGTGTTAGAGGAAGGGGCCTGGTGGGATGTGATTGGATCACAGAGGCAGATTTCCCCCTTGCTGTTCTCATGATGGTGAGTGAGTTCTCATGACATCCGGTTGTTTAAAAGTGTATAGCACTTCCCCCTTTATTCTATTCTTCCTGCTCTGGCCACGTAAGACATGCTTCCCCTCCTCTTTGCCTTCCGTCACGATTGTAAGTTTCCTGAGGCCTCTGCAGCCAGGCTTCCTGTACAGCCTGCAAAACCGTGAGCCAATTCAACCTCTTTTTTTTTTTTTTTTATAAATTACCTAGACTCAGGTAATTCTTTATAGTAGTGTGAGAATAGACTAATACACAGGCATAGCCAGCCTGGGGCTCCTTGACCACAGTCTATCCTCTTCCAACCAGGTGACACCCTGATGGCGTGGACAGAGCACTCATCTTTTGTAGTCAGGATAGCTGAGTTCTAAGCCTGACTCCTCTCCACTTCCCAGCCATGTGACTATACTGCTTTCATTCTGACTTAACACATCTATAAATAATATCATCATTAGAGAGTTGCTGCCAGGGCTGAGATAGGCTGTGTTTGTGAAAGGGGCCTCATGACCTTCAAGGACTGATTAGATGGGAATTTGAGTAAGGAAAGGACAAAAGGAATAGGTTAGGCTTCAGGTGTCTCAGCTAAGCTTCAACAAGAGCAGCTCTTCTATCTTTTTTACATGTTGGGCTTCTGGAAATATATCATGTGAAAAAAAGTTTTTCTGAATAAATAAATGCATAAGGAAATCACCAATTTATGTTAAATGCATAGCATATATTAGTCACTTAATAAATACTGCTCACCTCCTTTCCCCAACCTCTTTTTCGAAAAATAGCAATTGCCATTTCCAATGGCTTTTGCTTCATGCACTTCTAAAAGTTAAAAAAAAAATACACTAAATGCTCGCCACTTGCATCTAATTATGAGAATGGCTGGTCCAGTGATTCTGTGTGTTGAGATCACAACTCCGGTGCTTATCTCTTAATCCATCAGTTCCAGATGACCATCCAGGGACTCATTTTTCTTTGGCATGACTTCTTCTGCAGCCAAAATTTCTTGGACCTGCCTGAACTCCCATCTCCATGCAGCTCCCCTTTCACTTAGCTGACCTGATAAATGGCCAACAAGGTCTGGTTTCAGCAATGGGCACGTTTCACTAGAAAACAATTAAAGTGACCGAAACCTGCTGAGATCTAATAAATATTCACTCATCCACCTGAACAGATGCCAGTTACAGCAGAAGAAAAATATAGTGTCTGTAATCAGGGAATTTACTGTGGTCTGGAGCTCCTAGCACAGGTGTCAAAAGAAATACAATGAAATGAGGATAATCTTGCTATAGAAAGGGCATCAGCGAACAGAGAAAGATGGGGTACAGGAAGGTAGGTGTCTATGTAAAAGTGATACCTAGGGGTCCCCCATGTGGATTTGTCCCCTTTTAGCAGAGATGGTGACTTGAATATGTAAGCTTCTTAATAAGGTTTGTATAATAAATCTTTGGGTCCCTTTGTAGTCCTCAGAACAGGGCCCTAAGTAAGATTTAGGGATACTTACGGAGCAAGGCTTAGAGTGTGCAGGCCATAGGAGATATGGGAATGCATGACTCACACTTCTGTGATTAGAAACTTCAGTTCTTGTAGGAGGAATGGCAGCTCTAGATGAAGTTCAGGAAGATCTACATGGGCTACTGGGTCTAAAGATTCTGTAATTTCACAGGGGAAATCACCTCTGCCTGGAGGGGATTAAGGAAGCTTCATGGCAGAGGTGACTTTTAAGATGGGTCCTGGGATATGGAGGTGGGGTAAGGCCATTTGAGGAAGAGTGGATTCTGTGAGCAAAGGCTCGGAAGAGAAGGAGTGGATTGTGCTCAGGGTCAGCCTGAGGTCCTGTAAAATCCTGTGGTTTGGAGACAGAAGACCAGGTTCTGATCCAAGCCTCCATCTGTTCATAAGGAAACTCAACTTCAGAGAAAAAAAAGTTATGTGTCCAAATTTACAAGGCCAATTAAAGGCTTCTTATGAAATTTCAGATGACAGCTTACCAAAAAATGAAGCATCAGTGGACAATACGAGAAGAGCTTTGGTTAATTACTAACTGTGAAAGAAATTTTTGAGCTCAGAGGAGATTGAGTGCTTGTAGGTGACAGAGAAGCCTTCCTGGAGAAGGCACAAAGAAAGTTTCTCAAAGAACAGGGTAGAAGAGAAGAATCAGGAACAAGGAACTTCTAACTGTGGGACCCAGGCACTGGGTCAGGCACAATATATATCTAATTGATAAAAAGACTAATTGCAATTACTATTTTTGGTAACCAATTATGTATTAGGTATTTTATTTACATCATCTCTAAAATTTAAAATGATACTGCCAGGGAGGAAATATTATTCCATTTTGCAAATTAGAAAACAGAAGGTCAAAAGAATTACCCAGTCCACCCTGCTGTCAGTAATCAGAGCCAAGTAATAAAAAGTGATCTGCTTCCAATGCCACATTGACACCAAGATTGTTTTTGTCTGTTTATTTATTTACTTAAGAATTATAAAATAATCACTATCCCACTTTACATATGAGAAAACATGTTCAGAGTGGCTAAGTAATTTACCCAAGGCCACATAGCAAGGATGGTGGTGGGTTCTATCTAAAGGCAAAGCTGATGCTTTTTGCCAGATAACACATTCTTTACCATTGTGGATTTGGATGGGTCTAAAGGGAATGGACAAAGTGAGAGTATAAAGGTGTGGAGGCTGGAACAAGCATATGAAACTGCAGAATTTTGAGACCACCTGCCTCCTGTCCATCTGAATCTGTGTGAATCTGAAGAGCACAACATCTTGATCTTGGCTCCATTTTCTGTTCTTAGTTCCAAGACTTCTCAGGCCAGAGTATTCTTTACTCTCTCTACATTGTGCTTTGGGTGATAAAAGGTTGGAATTTTGAAATTCTCTAGTTTCACTCTCTCTACTCTTTATATATACAAACCGCTGGCTCCCCAGTTTCTAGGCAAGCCATTTTTTCTCTTTGAGCCTCAGTTTCCTCCTCTGTTAAATGGGAGCATCAATCTTCACTTCAAGGATTGTGTAAGTAATAAATTAAACAATGTTGATTAAGAGTTTAGAACAGGCTGAGTGTGGTGGCTCACGCCTGTCATCCCAGCACTTTGGGAAGCTGAGGCAGGTGGATCACTTGAGTTCAGGAGATCGAGATCAGCCTGGCTAGCATACCACAACTCTGTCTCTACTAAAAATACAACAATTAACTGGGCATGGTAGCACCCACCTGTAATCCCAGCTATTTTGGAGGCTGAGGCAAGAGAATCGCTTAAACCAGGGAGGCAGGGGTTGCAGTGAGCCAAGACGGCACCACTGCCTGTCACCCAGGCACTCTAGTCTGGGTAACAGAGCAAGACTCTGTCTCAAGAAAAAAAAAAAGAGTTTAGAACAATGTCCGGCACATATTTGGCATTTCATACACAGTTGTGGTAGCAGTACTATTATAAGTAGATGGTGTGTTGTTAGTATGACCATTTTCATTTGCCCCAGCCACTCAGTCCTCAGCTCCCAGGATCCATCAGACCTGAGCCAGCCAGCCAGCATTCCTGCTGTTCTTTCCCAGCTGATACGGGCTTTCAACAAGACTCCTTTTTGCTATACGGCAGGCAGGACTGAGGTAGAAGAATAGGGGTGGTGTGGGGTATAACTGGGTAGGGCAGCCACGAGTTTTTGAAAAGTAATTCATGGAAGTGATGGGGAGTCCCAGGGTAGGGGACAGCAGATTAAGCAGGCGTTGCCCCATGGCTAACCAAGACTCCCTAGGGGAACCAATTTCTGAGAAGAAAATGAAGTCTCTCCTCTCTAGTCTCTCCTCATTCCTACCTCACCATCCTTTGCCAACTCTGGGCTCCAGCTGGTCTGGGAGGCAGCTCACCTCTGCCTGGTCATTAACAGTTCATTTGCTTAAATACCCATCATCATTACTGCCAATGACTCCTCAGGGCACCATTGCATCTCAGGAACAGCAGCAGACATTCTCCTCTGACTCATGGCCCCACGCTCAGCCCTGCTACCTGCTAATGACTCCTGGGCTGACAGCCCAGTTTGAGGGCAGCAGGATGTGGAACACTGAAGGAGATCTGCGCTTCTCCTGTGAGTTCCTCTGACCCTCACAGTCCTGGAAAAGACTTGGCCCTGAGATTGACAATGCCCCAAATTGTCAAGGAAGAGAGTATAGGAGGCATCCTCAGTGCCCGCTCTCTAAAATCTCACTTCCTGAGAGCTCGTCTCTGCTCATGTCACAGGGTATCTCCATCTTCCTTTTGTTTTCAGGGTGTTTCTCCTGAGTTCATCAGGACATGAGATCTAAGAGGAAGGAGATTCTTCTGACTTGAGTACCACATCATGTCAGCCTATTTAGAAAGACTCTCTCATCTGCATTTCCAGACAGGTGGGATTGTGCCCACTTTACAGATGAGGAATCTGAGGTTCATGGAATTTGAGTGAGCTTCCCAAGATCACACAGCCAGGGTGTGGCAGTGTCACTTTCCAAATTTAGTTTGGTCTGAACCCAAAGGCCAAGCTTCTTCTCTGCCTCTGATGTTCAATGTGAGGGAAGCCCCAGGATTCTGCAAAATTGAGAAGCCAATAGGCATGGATAAATTGAGCGGCTGCCTACCTTACAGAAGCATTTTCTGTTAAAAAATTTTGCTTAGTTATGAAGATTTTGTGGTTTTGTTTGAGGGGAACACCACTAATTTTCCCCTTCCCTGACTCGCTGACCCCTCCCCTTTTCTGCTTTCTGCATTATCTCATAGGATGCTGTTTCTGTTTTTTCCAGGCAGAGGGGACTGCTCTTAGTAACAACAGTATCTACCTTTTCAATATGCCAAGGACTTTTTAAAGCTTTACATGTGTTAAGTCGTTGAATCTTTACAATAAACCCATGCAGTGGGTCTTGTTCTTATTCACATTCACAGATGAGGGAATCAAGGGCCGAGAGACAAAAAACTTGCACAAGATCATCATAGCTACTACATTAGAATCCTTAAAGGGCGAGGTGGGAGGCGTATCTCTTTAAGGGCATCATTCCTGTGCCCCTATTGTGGTCTGACCTTCTTAAATCACCTACAGTTTAAGCTGTGTTATCAGAAGTTGAGAAACAGATTGCTGTGGAGTGAAGCAGGTTTGGAAGGGCCTGAAGCCTGGACATGCATTGTGGTAGGGTTGGGTATGGGGGCTGACCTGGTGCTGGCAGGGAGAATACATCTCGCTTAACGGGAGAGAACGATGTCCAAGTCCCTTGTCTGCAGCAGGAGGTATCAGGGCAGGGACCAGGTTCTACAATCGGTATGGAAGCTGCTGGAAAGCTCAGCCAGGAAGCTGGGGGAGCAGGCTTGAAGGAGGCATCAATTCTGGGACCAGAATCAGGAGTATATTCAGAGGAAGGACCTTGGGCCCTGAGGATGAATTTCTGCTGTGGCTCTCAAACCAGGCAGAATGAATCACTCCCTCCTCTGGCTCCCTAGCGTTGCCCACATCCTTGTTGCCACACTTACTTCTTTGTCTAAGTTGCAAAGCTAACCATGTCATTCCTCAGCTTAAAAAAATTTTAATGGCTCTATAAGGTTACAGGGAAAATCCTAAACACCTAAAAATAATTTCCAAGGACCCCCACAATCCAGTACTGGATGAGACCTTTGGCATCATCCATCACCTCCCCTTGTAAGATTTGTTTATCAGAACAACACAACTTTCAGTTCACATCACAAAAGGTTTTCTCTCATCCTCTTCTATTAGGTACCTGTGATTCCCTTTGCTGGGAAATTATTTCCACCTCTCTGGCCACAGCTGCACCACATGAATTCACACCTATGCCCTGTTCCCTGGAGAACTATTCATTTTTTGGCTCAGATATTGGTGCTGCTGGCAGCCCTTCTTAACCAACCCCACCATAATCCTAACGGCCAGGCCACTTTCAATGCCCTTGCTGTATTTCCTCTCAGCAACTGGTACTTCCCCTATCATGCACTTGCCCTCTGGACTGTGATGGCTTTTTGGTCTGTGATGGACCTTTGCTCCCAGCACCATGAGGGCAGGCACTCTGTCATTTTTGTCATTGTGTACCAGTGTCTGACACACAGTGAGTGGTTAATCCACGTTGCTGAATGATTGAGTGGCCTCCATGTTTTTGCCTGTGAGACTATTTCTTTTCCAGAGTGACTCAGACACTATATCTGGGTTATCATTAGGACTCAAGAGCCTCCCTCAGGATGGGCCCAGAGCAGACAGAAGTATAATCCAACTTACCTAAAAATAACATAGGAAATGGTGCACCAGACTGGCACCTGTTGCAAGACTGCAGTGAAATGCTCAGTAAGTCATGAGAATGGGAACCATGTCATGAGAATGGGAACCAGTGGGTGCTGGGCCCTGAGGTTAGTGGTCAGGTTGCAGCTAGGGTGGCCATGCTAAGTTACCCCTGTGTCCCCAAATAGATACTTAAAGTATCACAAGCTGGGGACAGGACTGGTCCCTGAGGGTTACTTGAAGTTGACCTCTAATTAGTATCATGTGGAAAAATTGGGACTATGGGAGCTGAGAAAAGGCAGTGTGGGCAATGAGTCCCAAAGAGGGAGAGGTCTATGAGCAAGAGAGAGCAGCTGGAGAAGGAGAGAGACTGGCATGTCCCCCTCTCGGGCTGAGTTACTGGGAGACTAAGAGCCCCTCTTCCTCTTGGCTTTCTAAGGCTGAGGCTGGACTGGAGGGACCCTCAGCAGGAGAGGTCCCCCAGTGAGGCTCAGTCCTAGGAGAGGTTCACATTGCAGTGTGGCCCCAAAATGGTCAGGGACCCTGACCATTTTGTCCAAGGAGGCAAGTCTAAGGAGCTGAGGCAGCTGAAAAAGGTCCAAGGTCAAGTTCTGGCTCAATTAATTGGCCTGTGTGAACCTGACAAGTCACTTCCCATCTATGAACTTCAATTTCCTTCTCAACAGAATGTAGAAGTTGAGCCTCAGGTCTGCAATTACCTAACCCACTTAGTCTGGCATCTAAAACCTAGCTGTGTATGTGCCAACTTTGTCCAGTTTAATCCACTCAACCTCACTAAATGGTTATCTGCATAATGTAACAGCATAGGCCCTGAAGTCAGATTAATGGGGTCTGAACCCTGATCTTGCAACTTGCTAGTCATGGGACCTTGGAAAATATTCTCAACTTCTCCATGACTAGCTTTCTTCATTTCTAAAAAGGGAATAGCATTTGTATCCATTGGGAATAGCATTTGTCATCAGACTTTTAGGAGGGTTACATGAGACAATGCAGGTAAAGCAGAGGCTGGCTCGTGATATGACCTTGATAAACATTGGCTAATATTGTCTGTCAGGATCCTTGTTTTGTCAACACACCCAATTGATTTTCACTCATTTTCATTTGCCCTTTTCTACCCAATTCCTCTCTACCTCTATCCAAACCTAACCTATCCTTCAAAGTAGTATGTTAGACTCCTCCAGAGAAACAGAACCAATAGGATTAATAATTAATTAATTAATTAATTAAATCCTTATAAAAAATTGACCTACATGATTATGGGGCTGGCAAGTCCCAAGATCTGCAGGGTGAGTCAGGCAGGCTGAATACCCAGGAGAGCCAATGGTTTGGTTCTAATCTAAAGGCCAGAAGACTTGAGACCCAGGAAGAGCTGATGTTTCAATTCAAGTCCTAATATAGGAAACCGTCAGCGTCCCGGTTTGAAGGCAGTCAGGAGGGAGGAATTCTGTTACATCCAGAGGGTTAGCCTCTATGTTCTATTCAAGCATTCAACAAACTGGATGGTACCCACCCACATCAGGGAGGGCAATATGCTTTCCTCAGTCAAATGTGAATCTCACCCGAAAACATCTTCACAGAAACATCTAGAATAATGTTTGACCAAACATCCTAGCATGCTGTGGCCCAGTCAAGTTGACACATACAATTAACCAACACAGATGGCTCAAGGACCCTTCCTCCTGAGAGACCCACTCACGTCTTCCATTGCCTGGGATCTTGAACTCTTCTTTTTCTGAACTACTAGAGGATTATTTCTGGTTGTCCTATTTTTTTTCCAATCAGTTGCATTGTGATTTTCATTATAAAAGAAGAACAATAAAGGGTGGAGACACTGGCTCATGCCTATAATCCCAGGCGTGGGATTTGGAGGCTGAGGTGGGCGGATCACCTGAGGTCAGGAGTTCAAGACCAGCTTGGCCAACACGGCGAAACCCTGTCTCAACTGAAAATATAAAACTTAGCTGGACATGGTGGCACACACCTATAGTCCTAGCTGCTTGGGAGGCTGAGGCAGGAGAATCACTTGAACCCAGGAGGTGGAGGTTGCAGTGAGCTGAGATTATACAACTGCATTCCAGCCTGGGCGACAGAGTAAAATTCCACCTCAAAAAAAAAAAAAAAACCAAAAACAGAACAATTTATTCAACACCTATTGTGTGCCAGCCAGAGGATGGTAGCCATTACTATTCCTATTTTTAAAGATGAGGAAACTGAGGCTTAGAGGATTTAAGAAACTTACCTAAGAGGTTTTGTAATTGAGGGAACCAGGGTCCAAATCTAGGTCTTTTTGACTCCAAACTTGTGCTCTTTCCAATACACCAAGCTATCACCCTCATTATTATTTAAATAATCCACCAACAGGTGTTTTCCTTTTCTCATCGGACTGTAAGCTGCTAAAGGGAGGAGTTTATGTTTCTTTGGATCTTTCACTGAGCTTAACATGGTAACTAATGCTTAGCAAAATGGAGATGTATCTGGTTGTGATTTTTTAAAACAAAAGTATGGCTGTGGCAAAGGATCAAGTGTCATTTAAGCTTGAAGTAGGGAATTTTGAGGGGGTTTCAAGGCGTATTACTTTCATTTCTCAGTTACCATGCACCATGTCTTTGCTTTTCGTCTGCAGTGGGCCCATTTCCCAAGAGGAGGAGAAGTCATCAGCCCAGCAATCCCCACCTTGCAGTCATTCTTTCACTTCTTCAGTTTCTGTCTTCTCCAGCTCTTCAGCTCCCTGGATGTTTTCTTTCAGGCTCATTCTTGTCCTCTATCTGCATCTCCATCTTCCTTTTCTACTGTCATCCTAACTGGGGCAAGAAAGACTTAACCTGTACTTTCCCTGTTCATCCCCAATCCAAATGCTTAGCTGCTCTGGTCTAGATTTCTCTCAGCTCCTGTCTTCAGTTCACCATAGGTTTGGAAGCACTTTGTGTCTTCATAGTCCATGAAATGGCTTTGCCGTCTTATTTTAAGATCTTCTTTTTCTGCTAGGTCCTAGTTGGAGTGAGATTCTGTTACCACAAGTAAAAGATCCCTATCTGAAACACCTTAGTGATTCAAAAGGTTATTTTAAATTCTACTTCAGTTCTAAGGTAACTTTTTAAAATAATGATAAGAGTAAGATTAAAGCCTGTTTTATTTTCTTTATTAAAAGCATCACAAATGATTTAAAGATTTTTTTTCAAATAAAATTGCAGCATTGTGTCCAAAGACACTGCAAATAAGTTAGTGGGACTGGATGGAGTAAGCAAGGTGAACTGATTGATGATTCAGGGAGAGGGACAACAAGGTAACTGTGGAAGGGTGTGGCTTGAGGAAGTGACAGATTACCTAGGGCTTTGAACTTAGTAAATTTTGCCTTTGTTTTTTATTCTGGGTTTTTAAAAAGTTACCGATTTGTTTATTGTGAATGAGATGGAGTCATTAGGGCAGTCTGAGCAGCAGTGTGACACGATCTCAGCATACTTTAACAAAACCTGTCTGGCTGCTGTATGGAGAATTGATGGTTGGGGGCAAGACAGGAGCAGGGAATACTGTAGTAATCCTGGTGAGGGGTGGTGGCAGCCCAGGTGGTTGGTATGGATGTGGGGAAAGTGATGGACTTGGCAATGATAATAGCATCTAATGAACTGGACCATATCTGCTTTTTGAGGGCAGAAGAGTAAACTATGAGATCCTAAAGACTTGTCCCAAAAAGAAACCACTACAATTTTATAAATTTGGCAACTCGTAAGAGGGTGTTCCATTGGAGGTTAAACTTAAATATATGTATGTGAAAAGGGTTGACAATTTTCATGAGGACTCTAACCATCTTCTTGGGAAGAAAAGGATTCAGAGCTAAGCCTCCACATGGGGAGATCGTGGAAAGAGTACAGTGGATACATAAATGTGGGGGGTGGCCACTGCACCAGAACCAGCCTATCTATTCGGTGGCAGGCTTGTGCCCTAGAGAAGTGGCTGAGTGAGTGAATGTAAAGAGAGGAACCCAGGCTAGCGGAATGGGCTGAGCAGACCCTAGGAATTAGAGAGTCAGCTCTCCTGACCCCTTGAAGAACATCTGTGGCTTGGACAGAGCCTGCTCTGGCATCCATGGCAGACTTTGGAGCAGGCTGCGAGGCCTCAAGACTTCCTGCTTACCAGGCAGTGAAAATGCAGCTCAGGTGGGAAGAAATGGTCAGCAGCAGAGAGTGGGTGTCTGTTTGGATTGGCCACATGTCTGCCTGGACAGCAGGTCTCCAGGTTTACACCATCGTTAATGTCGAAAGGCTAATGCAGATCACGAAACAAATTTCACTCTCTATCCTACTGAGCACAGTATAATGGCAGCGCTGTCAGAGAAGACACTTGGCAGAATGCATCCTTCTACTTGGCATGATATAATTTGCACCACCTCTACAAACTTTTCCTAACTCTTTCCTAAAAATAGTGCTTCAATTAGAAAGTGACACAACTTCTGTTGGGAAAAGTGTGAACAGCCACGAAATGTTCTCTAAAGGAAGAAACAGGTGAGATCCCGGTAGATCATCAACTGCCAAATGATATACTATAATGTATGGTAATTGGTTATTATTAAAATAGTCTATTGCTTATCACACAGTAGCTAAATGGCCTTTCAGTTGCTCTATAATTACTCAGTGATGGGTGATCTGTTTCTTCTTTGGGAGCTGGGTACCAAGGATATCAGAGCAGCATCTGTCACAACACAGGAAGAGAGCACAGGGAGGGGAGGGTTTCTGCCAAGGTGGGGCTGTACTGGGTTCTTTCAAAAATCCCCTATGGGACCAAATGCTCTTAGGAGTTTTCACAGGGCCAGGGAGCAGAAAATAAGGCTCTGTCTCTGCAGGCCTTCCTCTGCCTTCTATCACTTCTTCTTCTTTTTTTTTTTTTTTTTTTAGTTGGAATCTCATTCTGTTGTCCAGGCTGCAGTGCAGTGGTGCGATCTCAGCTCACTGAACCTCCGTCTCCTGGGTTCAAGTGATTCTTCTGCCTCAGCCTCCCAAGTAGGTGGGACTATAGACACGTACCACCACTAATTTTTGTGTTTTCAGTAGAGACAGTGTTTCACCATGTTGGCTGGGCTGGTCTTAAATTCCTGGCCTCAAGTGATCCACCTGTCTCGACCTCCCAAAGTGTTGGGATTACAGGTATGAGTCACCGAACCTGGCCATATCACTTCTTACCTATCCTTGAAGCTACCTCTTTAGAAGTGTTCTAAAGTTTTTGCTGCTGGTGGAGAAAGACACATTTGTGTAGAGTGAGGTGGGACGGGGGAGTGCCATTCCTTGATTCTTCTCCTTCAGTGAAACCATGAAGAAGCCTGGGCCTCACAGAACATTGCTAACTCTGAGACTCTGAGGATAAGAAGTAAGATTCAGTGATCTCAGGGAGACCTAGATCAGATCCCCAAGGAGGTGGAGAGAGCAGCCATATCAGAGACAAAGACTCAGCCCAGGACAACATGAGGGAGAAGAAGGCAGGGATGAAGGGATTCAAGAATTGGAAGGCACATAGCAATCCATGGGGAAGCTGATCTCTCACTTCTCAGATGGAGAAGAAACACTCAGAGAGGGAGCAGCTTGTCCAGAGCCACATGCTGTGATAACACCCAGAGTTGGGTGAGAGGTCTGTCCTTCCAAATTCATCCAGACAAGCCCCAGCCAGAGGGTGCTGCTGAGGCTATTTGTACTGAGGCTAGGAAAACAGGAAGATGGGGGACACAGGGCCCCAATTCCTCTTCTCCATCCCCTCACTGCTCCAACAGGCCTCACTGTGGCCCTGGGGCAAGATGAGAGGAGGGGACAGTTTTATAAAAAGACGACGTACTCCCAAGTCTAGCTGGTTACAGGATACAAAAGGAATACCTGTGACTTCTGGGCTGGTTTGTTTCCTCCTGAGTGGGCAACAGGAGCTATGGTTAGAGTGGAGTCTGACCTTAGCAAATGAGAAATACATAAATCAGGGGGGAATGTCTCAGGAGAAGCCTCTGTCACCTCTTATGGCTGTCTTTTTTTTTTTTTCCCAGAGAAAGGGTCTCACTGTTGCCCAGGTCAGAGTGAGCACAATCATTACTTACATGTGATTGAGCATACAGTGGCAAAATCATTTCTCACTACACCCTCGAATTCCTGGGCTCAAATGATTCTCTCACCTCAGCCTCCTAGAGTGCTAGGATTACCAGCATGAGCCACCACACCCAATGACTGTCTTTTATGTCAATGGTATTAATAGTTATTTTTTTCGACCCAACTAAACCCAAAGCCTCATACACTCTAGGGTACTTAATGAGTGTTTGTTGAATGAATTTATGAATGAATGGAAAGATGTATGAATGCTTAACATTATAATCCATTTCTATTTCCACTGTTTTAGAGCTTAAAGTTCTGGCTTGTGTCACTTCCTTGGGAAATCTTGATGGACCATATAAGGAAAAGGAGGGGTGTGTCCTCACAGCACTGTGTACATGGTGCATTGCCATAGTGTATTGTAAGTATCTACTGGGGAGCTCTCTACCCCACGACATAGTTTTTTTTAACCATTGCATTCCCAGTAGTTAGCACATGCCTGTCATAGAGATGTTCAGAAAAGTTTGTTGAATGATTGAGTATTCATGCACACACTCACACATGTGTTCTAAATTATGAAAACATAGCTAGAGGAATTTTTTTTTTGTCTGCAACGCTTTTATTTTCCATTTCAACCATATCTCAATATTTTGGAGAAATTAATTTTCCCCTGTTATTTGCTATCTTGGTGGAATGGTAAATCCAGATACCTGCTCTCCCACTGTAGAAGTCAAAGGGATCACTGAGGGCTTCTCTGCCAGAACCAGGGGCCAGCTGATGCTCTCTCTGAGACGTCTGATTTCTGAGCAAATAATACAAAGATGACTAATACAAAGAGGTGATCAGAGTTCGTTTATCCCATAGCTCCATGATCTGACTACTCCTGCTCTAAACATACACAACATATACCAGTAGCTCCACATTCTGGATTATTTGGTTCCAGCCCACTTCTAAGCCTGGTTCTCCAACTTTCCCATTGATTCACTAAGCTCCTGTTACCCTTCCAATAAATTCCCTTATACTTACATCAGCCAGAGTTAGTTTTGCTGCTCACAATGGAAATCTTCTTACTGACGCAATCACAAATTAATTTCTGAGCATGAATACACACTCAGCAGAAGGCCTGGCTCTTCTGTGGAATAAATGAATTATGTTTAGTGGATCCTCACTTATGGCTGCCACTCAAAAATGTTCACTGAAAATACTTATTTTTCACAAATATCACAGAAGCTCAAGGATTTAAAAGCAAATCCAGATTGCTCTCTTGGCATCTCCCAGATTAGAAAGAATGAAATATAAATTAAGCAAGTTGCCAGAGACATTTGAGTGGACATTTCAACTCAATTGTGCCTAGGCCCTGCCAACTTAGATGGCCTCTCTGCCTTTGCTGAGGGAAGGATGCCTGATTGCTCAAATAGGCCTGCCTGTGGTCAGCACTTCTTCCTCAGTGTGGGTCTTGGTGACAGGGAAAGTGGTGAGTGAGGAGGTGCTCACCTCTATACACACCCAGGAAAGAAAAGGAAGCTGAGCATTGAAATTTTCCTTAAGCCAGTTCCACTTAATTTTCCAGCCAAGCACTAACAATAAAGCAGCTTGAAAACATATCTTCTCCAAGAGAGTATCTGCCCTGGCCTCCATTATGGGTATAGTATGGTGGCTGTTATCAGCACTAATAAAATATCCAGGGAAAGGTATTTTTTGTTTTTTAAAATATGAAATATGTTAGACAGAAGCATTCCATCCTTTCTGTGAAAAAGATGAGACCCCAATCAGATGAGTGTAGAGACAACATTGCTGAAGGGGCCAGCATGGTCTTCGTATCACACACTGTAATCTACAGGGCTGATGCTGGGATTTTGAGTTTCAAGTGCTGGATGATCACCGGGGCTCTGGGTAGAGATAGGCTCTCAGTGCCCCCTCAAAGGCATTACTGGAAGCCAATTGTTCAGGGAAAAGCAAGTTAGCTTGGAACCATGGAAGGAAATTATCTCAACTAGTGTACCACAGCCCTATGGAATAATAACAATGGTTATCCCACTCTGTGCCATGAAATCTCTGTGTCAGCTCATTAAATATAACAGTCCACAAGACATTATTCTTATACTCATTGAATAGAAGTAGAAGCCAAGGTCCAGAGAGCTTAAGTGACTTTCCCAAAGTCATAATTGGTTAGGAGGGTAGCTTAAATTTGAGGATTTATTCTCTGAATCCAAATCCTCTGCTCTTTAAGACCTGCCATGCTGATTCCCTGTGCTTTTGTAATTTTGTGAAATTCATTTTTGTGTCTGGACCTCCATGGCTTCCCAGTACAATGGAGAAATTGGTTCAATCGTCTCCTGATATCCCTCTCCACTAAAGTTACATTTCTTTGGGACCGAAGATCCAAGACCATCGTACCCATAAAAGACAAAGCAATCACCTCTGATTTGACTGAGGCACCACAGGAAGAGCCAGCCTTTGACTCACAAATAGACAAAAGAAGGTCTGTCTGTATTCCCCAAGAAGTAGAAAGGTGCACAGATACCAGTCCAAAAGGCCCAGCAGTCTCTGATAGGTATTGCCACTAGGAATTTATGGGAGAAAGAAGATTAATTCTGGGAAGGTTGCATGAAGGATAGAAATGAAATGTAGAATTTTAGCTGACTCTTAAAATGATCGGTAGAAATTAGAAAAGAAAATCAAATTTAGCATTTTAGGCATTGATACATAATAATAATAACTAAAATTGAATAAACAATCATCTAAGACTTTTGCATATGTTACTGACATTTAATTATCACAGCAGTCCTCTAAAAGCTATAATACGATTATTTTCATTTTACAGATGGAGAAACCAAGTCTTTGAAATCTTGAGAAACTTGCTCACAGTCAATATAGATGTTAAGTGGCAAGTTTGGTGATTGAATCCACAATGATTTTCCAAGCTTATGCTCAATATTTGAATGATACAGGGGACAAGTGAAGAGGAGGGAGGCAGGTCATAAGCTTCAAGCCGTAAAGGAGGGGAGTAGAATCAAGCAAGATGCAGCAGAAAAGAAGGCTTTGAAGGCACTTAAAAGAAGACTTTGAAGGGTCTTGGTTGGTGGAACCATGAGAAGAACACAGAGAAATTGGTGAGGATAATTCTGCCCCTTCTCCATATTCCAGAGCTGACAACTCCAGCTTGTGTCAAGGTACTCAAGAGACGATTTAGTGCAGCTCCTACCATGTGCCAAGCGTGCACCTACCTAAGACCCTTGGAGTTTTCTACGCATTAACTCTTTTAATCCTTGCAACAGCCCTGTGAGGCAGCTACAGTTTACAAGCTCTAGTTTAGATGAGGAAACTGAGGAACATAGAGGTTGAGTAGCTTGCCCAAGATTTTCAAGCCAATCGAGCGGGCATCCAGCTCCAGGGTGTATGGCACTCTGTAAGCTTCCTGGACAGGCTGGGGAAATGAAAGGGGTACGAGCCTGGATCCAAATTCAAGCTTCATTACCGTGAGGGTCCTCTTTTGAGTCTCAATTTCCTTATCTGCAAAGCAAGGATGGCATCATCTCCTGTCAAGGGTTTATGTGAAGATGACATGAAATGACTAAAGAAAATGCCAATCCCAGTGGATTTGAGGTAAAAGGACTCCCAGCCTTAAATTCCTTCCTCTTATTCCCCAGATAGTCTTCTCCCTGTGGAATCTGGATTTCAAGTCTCCTTTCCCAGAAAGGGAACACCTTTCTTTCTGGGACTGTTGATACAGAGCTATGTGAAGCATTCCAACCTAGATTTCTCTTCCCCAAACAGCCCTGACTGACATTTTCTTTCCCCACTCAGCTCAAAGACACTCAGAGCATTGAGCAAACATCTGGGATTTTTGCATGTTGCCATGTCTTTTAAAGAACATCCCTAAAATGTACTGGAGACTCCAAAGCTTAAAATAGGTCCCTGCAAATTCACCCATGCCTATAATTGAATAGCAGTTTGAAAGAAAAATAGCTTCAATAATGTTGCATTTTAAAATTATGGTACATATTAATTGTGCTCGAGTTCTCCATTTTCATTTAAGAAAGTGGCCTCCTCGTAAGTAAAGTGGGAAAGACACAAAAAGAAAACCAAAAATAAGCAGTTTTTTTTCCCAAACCACTGAAGTGCAAGGCACAGTCTGTTCCCAGGCAGAGTTTCTGAGGGAGGGACACCTTCCCCGCTTTTGGCTGGAGAAAGGAAGAGATCTTATTGCAATCATTCTTATTTTGTGTAGAACTGAGGCACAGAGAAAAAAAAAAAGACCCTTCCAAGATCATAAATATGCCCAATTGTGCAATGAGGCCCTCCAGCTAACTGATTTTAATTCTTCCAGCTTAGATATTTCCTATTTTACAGATGAGGAAATTGAGACTGAGGAAAGCAGGCACCCCGGGATCCTCCTAACTATATAAACTTGAGTTTGTGTTTGGGGAAATAGAGGTCCCATAGGCTTGAAACTCTGCCTATTGACCAAGGTCACTCTGGAAAATGGCCATAGGCTATCCTGAAGGCCACCTGTAGTCACCACCTGTTGCTAGTGTTTAGGACTTCCCATTTCTCATGCTTGTCTACTGCATGTTCACAGATATCTGGCTGACTGTCAAGTCCATGGTTAGACATGTGGGTAGCAGATGTGCACAGCATTGCATCCAGCTGTGCTTTTGCCAGCTGCAAGAGGTACCGTATGCCAATTTCTTACCCATTAGACATCTGGAGAACAGGGCCCACATGAGAAGAAGCTCCTAGACATGGTGTCCCTCTAGGTGAGAGTCATAATGTCTTCAACACTCACCATGAGCCTAAGAAAAAGCTGGAAACAGAATTCTGGCCAACACATTCAAGAAATAATTTTTGAGTGCTAACTCTGTGAGAGGCACCATTCTAGATGCTACAGAACTGGTGGAAACAAGACAGAAGAAAGGACTCCACTGTGGAGGAAGGGGGAAACTGTGATCCCCAAAGCAGCCAGGATGATCCTTTAGGAAAGTCAATGGAGTCATGTAATTGCTCACTCAATTTAAAAGCCACAGTCTCTACCCTGGCTTTACATGAACTGCCTTCTTCTTCCTTTTCAACCTCAACTCCTAACACTCTTCCTCTTCCCCTACCCACTCCAGCCACACTGGTCACTTTGAATTCCTAGAACACACTAAGCATGTTTCTACCTCAGGGCCTTTGCACTTGCTATTTTTCTTTACCGTTGGGCAGGGATTCTTAGTTCTTGGTTCCCTCTCTTTGCTATTGTTCTCTTCCCTTCCTACTCCCAGCAAATATTTTTAAAAATCAGGAGCTAGTCATCACAGGCAGTTAAAGAAGAAACCATGTTCTTCCATAGGCTGTCCTGGAATGCCCCACCAGTATCAATGACTGGGTCCTCTTCCCTGGCCCTGAGGAGTGGGCCACTTTCCAGACACATCCCAGGCAGCAGGCCTGCTCCCTGACATTGACAAGAAGTGAGGAGCCTCAGGAAAAATCACAGACATAAACAAGATAAAGCCTGTGACCTTCTAGGACACTTTGGCCTGTGGACCAGAGAACTGTCAATGGCCCAGCCCTTGCTCTGATAAGGGAGGGCAGGAACATTCCAGGAGATGCATTTGTCTCTAGCCCTCAGGGAGAGCAAAGGCTGAGCACCCCCGAGAATCTGGCAGGGAGAGAGGAGGGGGGAATGCTGGTGGGAGGATCTCTCCAGGGCCTGGAGCCAGCCCCACTGCCCTTGCTATTCCTTCAGCCCAGATATGGGGCAAGACATTCAGGCCAACTCAGCAAAACCTGGCAGCTCGTTTCTGCCTGGCACTGCTAGGGTCAGGGTGCTGGAGGAGATGGGAGAGCTGGGACACCAGGTTGCAGGGGCTCAGAAAGGTGTAGAGGGACGTGGATATCAGTTGCCTGCATGGAAAATGAGAGAGGACAAAGGACAGGCTTTAGTTCTCTGAGGAAGGAGGCAGTCATTCTGTCTGAGGTTGCAGTAGTCTAGGAATATTTATTTCCTAGGGAATAAGGCCCCTAAGTAGGCTGTAAAGTCAGCCATGACTTTGAGAGGTGGAGGGGTCAAAGGAGAACATTTCTGGCATAGATTGGTATGTTCAAAGCATGGTGGAAGGCAATTGCAGATGTGTTTCAGTTCATGCGAAGGCCCCTGGAAGGTTGCAATGGAAGATGAAGCTAGAAAGACAGATCAGGGCTGCAGTAGGAGGGGCCTTGACTGCCTGGGAAAGAATATGAATCTATCCTATAGGAATGGGAGCCAGGGCTGCCTCTCCTATAGTGCAGAAACAGGACCAGCTGGGCTTCACATGGAGGAAGGCGGTGTGGAAGGGGAACAGACAGGGCCAGTGGAGGGGATGTAATATTCTAAGTAAGAGGTGGTGAGGCCTGAATTCCAGTAGGAGCCATGGGATTTCTGGAAAAAGTTGCTGATTGTTTTCTTGCTCCTCTTTTAAGACAGTTATTAGCATCTGTGGGGCCACCTGAATGTGTACTGAGCACTTGAGAAATGGGTCCTGAACCAGAAAGACTGCCCAGGTACAAGTCTATATCCCATACATACATTGTCAGGCAGAAGTTAGCAGAAAACCCTGAAGCCCAACCAGATAAAGCCCTGGCTTCTAGAATGCCCTGGAACTACCTGGGTGATCCTTTAAAAACATGAATATAAACATGTCCTCATCCTCCCTTAAAACCCTTCACTGGTTCCATGTCACTTTCAGAATAAAGTCCAAGATCTTTGGCTTGGTTTTAAAGTTCATCAAGCCTGTGCTTATTTATACCTCTCTTGTCCATCTCTACAGTGTATGGCAGGGGTCCCAAAACTTGTCTGCACATTCAAATTCACCTGGAGATCTTTTAGAATGTCAAAAGCACAACCCAGCACCCAAACCAATTAAATTACCACTTCTGGGATGGGACCTAGTTGCTCAGGTGACCCCAGACAAACTAGGAACCCAGGTATAGGGCCTATATCCTAAGCTCCAGTCATACCAGATGTATTAGCTGTGTATTTCCATAGCAGACCACTTCAAATTCTTGGTGGCTTACAACAGACGTTTATTACCATGCTCACATAAATGCAGATCAGCTGTGATTTGGCAGGCACATGCTGGTGGCAGCTCTGCTTTAGGCTTCAGGGTCAGCTGGGTTTGACTCTAGGCTGACCCTGGACATTGCATTGAAGACGTTGCATTGAGGGAATTCTACAGATCTCTCATCTTTCTGGGAGCAACGTCTTTCCCTGCAGCAAATTTTTAAGGTGTTGATAGAAGTGCAGGTGCCCCTAAGATCTTAGATTTAGTTGGCAAACCCTCACTTAACTCACATCCCATTGGTCAAAACAAGTCCCATGGTCAAGGCCAACAACAGTGTGGCAGGAAAATAGGCTTTGCTCACTCTCCTGTTCTGCAAGTCACATAGCAGGAAGAAGTGAGGAACTGAGAATAATTCACTCCGTCTCACAGGTCATCTTATGAGCTTGCATGAGTCACTTCTACGAACCCCAGTTTCCTTACCTGGAGAATGAGATAGTTGCCCTGGATGCCCACATACACGACCACCCCCTCCCAGCTCTTCTCATCCACAAAGACTTTTGCACATGTACGCACAGCCACCCACTTGTGTCCATACTGCACATTTTAAAAACTGCACCTATGTGCCTGTGTGCACTTGCTCAGCCATACTCACACATGCCACATGTATTCTCAGACATGCCTAGTTACAAACAGTCTCCCCCCACCCTGCTCACCCTCACACACTGGCTCACTCACACATATATTCCATACCTCTCTGCACAGCTGTTTAATCAGAATCAGGGCCTGCTGATGAGGCTGTTGTCTGGTGCTCAGGGGAGCTGCTTTAACTCTTTGCTGCCCCCATAAAGGCTGGCTGTACTGCGTGCCCTCCATCTGCAGACCCTGGGGAACAAAAGGGCCACAGAAGGGTCAGGCAGAGCTGCTTAATCTGCAGGCCTGGAGCTTTTCTGGTGCTGCAGGGCCAGGGAGAGGGTGCAGAAGACACAGGGACAGCACTCTAGACCCTCTGATTGCACTCCATGATTTCTCCTCCTGGCTGCATCTCCCTTCTCATGTCCCAGGTATCTTCAGTAGGATAACCAAAATATGAATCATCCAAACCAAGACACTTCTGAGAGCCAAAGGGACATTAATAACAATTACACTGAAACAGAATTACCTGAGATCGTCACAGGCAAGCAGCAATGCATGGTCCCTACTCACGAGAGACCAGATCTTGTGGACTTGCCCTGAGCTCATGTTTCAGCCCAACTCAAGGACAGTCCAGGTTGAAAGGAACTTTCAGGTAGAATTGGCTTGTTTTGCAGTTGAAGGCCCAGAGAGAAGCTGGGACTTGCCTGAAGTCACACAACAAGTTAGTAACAAAACAGGGTGTTGAACAAAGTTTTTCAATCTTCCAGGCCAGAGTTCTCCCTGAGCTTCGGTGCAGCTCCTGGGAAGCTGGCTGAGACTGTGGAATTAGCATGCAAGCGTTCACTGAGGTGTACTTGAGGAAGAGAAAGAGGACAGAGCAGAAGGACAGCAGCCTCAGCATAGCTCATGGGGAGCTGAGAGGGTCCTTCAAGGTTGTCCCAAATGAGTATGTGGGCCAAGGCTTTGTGCCTCGTGGGAGAAGACATGATGTAGGGTGGGGCAGTACCCTGCAGCTGAGAGCGAGTCTCAGGGAGGGACACAGCAGCTTGTCAACTAAGGGAGGAAGTGCCTTGGTTTTCCAGGGGAGGTGAGCAGCACACCATGGTGTCCAACACATCCTGCAGCCCCAGGTCCCCCACCCCCAAGCCGGCTTGTGCCTGGGCAGCAGTTGTATTGGCATTCATTTCACTGGCTCCACAGGGGGTCCTGGAAAGAAATTGCTGGGGGAGGAGGCCACCTGGCTGAGGTTGCTCCTGTGACTGACTGGCACGTTCCTTGTGGAGCCCGAGCTTCCTGCCAGCCCCAGCACAGCCATCTCTGCAGCTTTGCAGCTGCATTATTCACACTCATCAGAAGTCACTGTTGCTTACTTTATTTTTTCACTTCCTCGATCCTTCTACATTGCATGATGAGGACAAAGGAGAGTTTGGGAGGTCTTGGCCTCTGCGGCAAGCAAATTCAATTATTTTGACAAAACTGTGCCTGGGCCTGTCTTCTGGTCCAAGGGAGTTTCCTGTTGAACTCCACCAGGGAACAGGGGCAGCTAGCAGAGAGCCAAAAGGGGGTACCTGGTCATGGGTTAAGAGGGCATCTGTGGCAAGCCCATTACACAGCTAAAGAGAACAATCTCAGTGAGAATTCTCAGGCTTCTCTATGAAGGAGGGACACTTTTCCCAGGGGCTGTGGAGTCCAGCAATCCTGACTTCCAGTCTCAGCTCTGCTGCCTACCTACAGAGGCACTTTACAAATACTTCCAAGTGTGAAAAAAAAATTCAGCAAATTAAATTTAACAAAGTTTAGTTGAGCAAAGAACAGTTCGCAACTTGGGCCCCAATCAGAACCAGGAAACGGAAGTGAGGCACAGAAACAGCTTCACTGGTTACAGCTCAGCATTTGCCGTATTTGGATGTGGAGTGATGAGCTGACTGCCTGTGATTGGCTGAACCTCAGCATCTGTTATTGGCTGAGACTCAGCTACTTGTCACAAAAAATACATACTCCTAAATTAGGCTTTCATTCTGTTTACATACTAAGTTAGGTGCCGTTTGTTATGTAAATACTCAAGGTACAGAGGCATCTTCAGGCCAAGTTTAGTTAAATTTAACACAAGTTACCTAGAACTTAGTGATGACTCTCTATATACAATAGAGCATTGTGAGAATGTAATCAGGTCACCTGGGAACAGGAAAAGGATCTGCAACGTGCCAGCACTCTGCTAAGCACGCAGCATCCACAGCCTCCCTTGTCCCTATCACAGGTCTGCAAGGTGAGTACCCAGGATCCCATTTTACAGATAAACAAGCTTGCCACAGGGCCCCAGAACCAAGCTCAACCTGACACTGTATGATTGCAGAGTCATTGCCAGCATTCTTTGCAGATTAGTCCTGACAAGGGGCAGTTTCTTGCTCCAGTAAAGTAGGAATTAAAAAGAAAAAAACACTGGAGTAGTGTTTGATATTTCCCTATGTTTTTGTCATATTGGGTGCAAGAATTTCAGTGCCAAAAAAATAACTGTGGAGTTTTTACACACAGACACACACACGCGCACACACACACACACACACACACACACACGGTCTTAGAGTTTTTTCCTGAGGATCCTGCAGAATTGCTTTTCACAAAAGAGGGCTAACCGCACAGGGCTCTTTTGGAGAGCAGATTGAACAAATTGTCCAGTTTTGGGTGGAGGGCCATCCCACTTTCCCAGTCATAAGTGGAATGCTGGCTGGGTTGATGCGGGGTGTTACTCAGGGACTATTGACAACTCCCCCAAAAGAATCTAGCAAACTAATATGTGCCAAGCTCCAATGAAGAAGCTCACAGTCTCCTGGGGAAAATGGACATAATAACAGGAAATTACCACATGTAAGTAATATTATAACAAGGAGTAATAGAATCAAATACAAAGTCCCCAGATAACTTGGAGGTGGTAATGGCTCTGTTATGGAGGCTTAAGGAAGATTTGCTGAAAGAAGGATTAAGAAATCCAGGTTTTGATGTATGAACAAGAGTTTTTAGGAACTGCCACCTACTTTAATATTTCTTTTTCTATCTAGGAGAGTGGAGAAAAGAAAGAAGAGGAAGGGTACTTATATGTACTACATGCCATTGGCCAGGCTGCATTAGACACTTTGCAAGTTTGCACATGTAATTCTTATGATAACCCTGTCAGATGAGGTTTTTCACAGGGAGGAAACTTAGGATCAAAAAGGATAAGCTGAGCAATTTACTCAAGGTCACACAGCGACCAAGTGCTGGGTCCAGAAATCCATCCCAATTTTTTTGGCTCCAACTCCCTGACTCTTTCCCTGCTGCTGGCTTCTGTAGCCCATAGGAGCTGCACATTCATAGAGCTTATTTGTAGCACATGGTGTAGTTTTAGGGTTGGTTGGAATAATGTAAAATCATTAGAAACTGATTTAGCAATGGGTCTTATTTAGAGTCAACCCTACAAAATTTCCTCATCTGTTCACAAAAACTACAAGTCTTCAAAGCACTGTCCCATCTACCCATGACTCAGCCCAACCCTGCAACTTGAACAGGAAGGTCCCTTGTCTGCTAAGTCAGAGGCAGAGCTAGAGGGACTAGTATCTCAATCTCTTGGCTCCAACTGCAGTGCCCTACGAGTGACAATATGTTATACGTACCTTGTCCCTTTCACATCTCTGGTGCTGTAAGGAAGTACCTTGAGGTCCTCCAGATCCTGGGTACTTTCTGCAGACTCCTTAACACAAAATGACATTTAGCATAGGATTGAGATGGAATGTATTTCTTTCCATAAACAGGTATGGCTTGAATTCCTGTGCTGGCTGCTCCTGACTTGTGTGAACTTGAGCCAAATTTCCTGACCCTTTAGAGTTTAAGTCATCTGAGAAATGGAGGCATAAGGTTGGAGAAGTCCTACCTCACAGGACCTTTGTACAAAATAATTGGGGTGATGTTTCAGTACTTACTAGATACACAAAATAGCTGGTACTTACTAGGTGCTCAGTAGATGTGAGTTTCCTTTATCCTTTGAAGAGCTGAAGAGTGAGGAGGGTTAATTTCACTCTGTCAGGACCTAGACATCCCTATAAAATTAGAGATTTTATTTCCTTGTGCAGTAATTATCTATATATTGTACATTCTGGATCCAGAGTCACAGAGCAGATATGGTTTTCAAACTGGGTTCGATGAAGCCCTGAGGTCCTGGGAGAAGGTTCAAGGGTAATGGATGTCAGTGGTCAGGCCTTCAGGCCACCCCACGCCCAATTCAAAAAAAGCAGAATCTCATTTATATCTTTTATATGTTGAGTTTTCAAGTAGAATTTCTTTTTAAGAATGAGATTGAGTGTTGAAAATAGAAAATTGCAAACCTCTGTTGGAGAGTAATGGAAAGTTTAATGTATGAGCTTGCGTCATAAAGGAGGTTGCTTTCTCCTTTAGTCTCTTCCCTTCAGGTCTTCACAAAATGACAAAAGCCCAGCTCCTACCCTGCTCACTGCCCCACCCCCCAACATGCCGACTAGTCACAAGAAGGAAAACCAGTTAATAAGCACCTGGGGAAGCTACAACATACTTGGGCTTCCAGTCTTTAAATGGACCATTTTTGTGTCAACCTGGCTGTGAAGTCTTGGCTGATGTAGGCTAGAGACAGGAAAGGAAGGTGAGTTAGGGCCTAAAACGACAAAATGAGGGCAGAGTAAAGTGTTGAAAATGAATGACTGCGGGAAGGAAAGAAATCTTCTTCCGAGATGCTCCTGTTTCTATCTGACGCCCAGTGAGATGTCAAACACGCTGACTTTGGATCTAAGAAAGCTGAGTTCAAATTCTGAGCCTACCCACTCTGTAGCTATGTGATCTTCAACAAGCCATTAACTCCTTCCAGTCTTAATTTCCTCATCCACAGAATGGGAACAGTATTGCTGCCACCGGATTAATATGAGTGTATATCACGTGTATGTAAAAAGCATATGTGAGATATTGAATGAAAAACAATTGATGCCTGCTAGCTGTCACTGAATAGACATCAGTCCCCCTTCTCCATCCAGCTACCATATTTTCCAGACCATACATTGAGACACTAGGGTGTGGTAAAGACTGAATTAAATGATGTAAATCAAATTCCTAATGCAACTCCTGGCACACAGTAAGTGTTTAATAAATGCTCTCTTCTCCACAAGCTTCCCCCTTTCTGCACAGCATATTTGCAGCAACCACCATCCTGATCCCTCATGCTTGGTTACTAACTTAGCCTCCCTAGTGGGGTCCCCTGTCCCAGAGCCCTGTTCCTGTCTCCCTGGCATGTGCAGTCACCCTAATCTTCCCCTAAACAAATGAACAAAGCAAGACAAATGGCAAAGCTCCACTAACAACAAGCTATTCCGTTCCAGCATTATCTGATTTAATTCTCCATTTATGTTCCAGACCAATCTGCATGATCAGTGTTAATAGCACTCCCTCCCCCTTGTAGTGATAATCTCAGGCTCAAAGAAATAAGCAGTTTCAGCTCCTCACCTCGGTGGGGGGCACAGGTGAGCTGTGAGATCCCATCAGGTCTGTGTGCATCCAAAGAATCTTCTGCAGTGTGACTGCTCTCTAAAGTGGGCTGGCTGGGCACTGAGAGTGGAGAGACCTGGATGCTAGCACGGGCTCACCATTGGTTCATGGCACATGAGCCCATTTCCTCCTCGAAAATGAGGAGAGTCTCTTCCCTTCTTACCCTGTATGTATGCTCTCAGGTTTCTGCTCTTTGCCCAAGCTGCCCCCTCCTCCTCAATCACCTCCTTCATTGCTCTGTGTCTACCTGGTTAAGAATTAAGCTCTAAGATTCTACTCACTCATCCCTCATCTCCTTCAGAAAGCCTTCCTAGATGACCCCAGGCAGAATCAGGTGCTCCCTCCTCTAGGCTTTCATAGCCCTGCATCTAAACCACAACTATGACCTTTTTTTTTTTCTGTATATACATTTGATTATAAGACTGTCTCCTAGTAGATACACTGGGGGCTCTCATGTATCTCATTTATCTTTATACCCATGTGTGTAACAGAATAGTTGCTCAGATAATACTTACGGAATGAATACATTAATGAATGAATAAAGAGAGAGAGCAAAGGAGATCGAAAGAGCATCATTGAATGAGTTCAGGGTTTTGTTGGATCCCAGCTTCAGAGTCCATGACTTAAGAATAATTCATTCTTGCAGTTCTTCCACTGCTGACTTTGTGCCTCCATGGGGGTCAATGGCCCTGTGCCCTAGAAGCTTATCCCTATACCATATAATCTGTGTCTGATGCTGGAATTTGTGCTTAGAGCTTGGCTCCAAGTCTCTGTGACAGGTCTCTGCCCTGCATCCAGCCCCTATCCAGAACATGGGCCCTGTATTACCCTGGCAAGCCTGTTCCAGACCAAGGAACTCCATTCCTCTCCCAGCTCCCATCCTCTCCCTCTCACCTGCTTCCCTGGCTGGTGACAGGGCCTACCTCCTGCCCATCAGAGCTTCTTAGACTACAACTATCAGCCTAGTTTCCCCACTTCTGTGTCCCACCCACCTACTAGGTCAGCCTTCCCATGATAGCTGGGAGAGGGTAACATCCTCATGTGCTAGGCTTTACCTGGTATCAGGATCCCGTCATGTCAGCTCCTATCCCTGGGTCAGATGCCCTGACATATGCCCAGCCCTTCGGACAGCTCCAGACCAGTGTCCAGTCGCTTTTTGGCTGTCAGGGAGCATCTGGACATGCCTAGCCAAATCCTGAAATGGGCCGGGAGAAGGCAGTTGGGCCTGGAGATTATTTTCAGTGAAGGCCAGCCCTGCAGGTGGACACATGTGGTGGGTGTTCAGGTTTGACTAGGCCACGGGAAATGAAAGACTGCATGTGGTACAAACCTCAGGCTGTGTGCCTTTGGACAACTCATTTTACCTCTCTGTGCCAAAGAGTTTTCATTTGTAAACTGAAGATAAGAACACGTAATTACTACCTCAGAGGGCCATTATGAGGAATAAATAACACAATGCACATCAACCTCAGGGCCTGGTATGTGATGAGCCCTCAATAAACGTGAACCTTTTACCATGTCACTATAGCTGCTGTCATTGTTGCTGTTGCTGCTGCTCTTGTCGTTAAGAAGAGTGGGCTGCATCCTCAAGTACGTCTCCTGTACCGTTTCTTCTCCTCAAACCACTCATTAATATTCTGAAGACTAAGTCAGGGAAGCAGTAGCGACACACCAGGCTTAAAATTAATCAAGTTCCCTTCAGTCCAAATGAACTTTTCTCACCGATTCTCAGATCTTCGGCATCTTGCTACTAGGTACATTTTTTCTACATAATGAAGTTTGGGCAGTGCTGGCTGGCCACTGTCAGCTCCTGCCTAGTCCTGAGTGAGACCTCCATGCAGTCACAGCTGTTCTCAGGCACTGCGCCGCGTGCCCCCACCCCCCATAGTCTGACTGCCTTCTCATCTGGGGTGATGTGACCTCTTTCAATCAGATTAACATAATGTCCTTGTAATTCTGCATCCAAGACACATGTCACTTTCCTTCAACACATTTGGAAGGAGGGCAAGTTCTACTTTGTAAGGACCATCACTTATTTTGAACTGGAAGAAAATAATTTATTTGGTCAAAAGTTGTTGTGCTTTTCCATTAAGGGCACATATTCCCCTTTTGTAATGGGAAATGGGACCTTTTAGATCCCACATAGTCTAATCTCCAAAGTCATTCCAGCACAGGGCTTTCTTCCTCATTTGATTTCAATTAATCAATGAAGCCAACAACTAAGGAAATGCATTCGAAAATTAACCATACCAAGTGAGAGCAGAGGAAGGTATGTTAGCAGGAGTCTCCCATCTCAGGTGTTTCTGTAAGAACTATTAAAATGTCCCTTATTTGAGGCGGAGGTTGCGGTGAGCTGAGATCGCGCCACTGCACTCCAGCCTGGACAACAAAGACTCTGTCTGAAAAAAAAAAAAAAAATCCCTTATCTGAGTGGAAATTCTTTTTTTTTTTCTACTATGGGAAGACTCCCAGACACTCCTCCTCAAACTGGGGCTTGGCTCTATGCAGAAACCCTGCTAAAGTTTGCAGTGCCACCCACCACCCAACTAAGAGGGTCCCCCAAGACTGTTTTCTAGTTCCCAGCCTGGGCTGTCTGACATGGCACCCCAACCTAGTACATGTCTTAGAGGCTCAGATTTTTGACAGTGGCAAACTGAAAATTTCGCCGCTTAATGAAACCATGAAATCTTAAGTCTTGGGATAGTATGTCTGCAGGGCAATCTTGGTGTGCACGACCCTCTTTGCACCTCTCACTAACCATTTTTAACAGATGCCAAATTCTTGGATCTGGAAGGGGTGGCCCTGGGCCCCATCTTCAGGCTGGGTAAATGGTGAGCTTGAAGCATGAAGAAGACTGCTTCAGACTTTGATACATTATCAATATGACTCAAAGAGAAGAGGGAGGTTAAGTAACTTGCTCAGAGTCACACAGGTAGTAAATAGCAAAATTGGACTTTGTATCCAGGTTTGTATGATTTTACATTATGCCTTTCTGCGCTGCTGCCTGGAAGTCAGGCTTAGTGCTGCTGAGATCCTGGTAGATATATACTTTCCCCAAAGTGGTGAACTTTTCAGGCTACCACCAGATCTGTGCCATCTGCTCACTTCTGGAAGGGTGTCTTCAAATCCCACCAGGTGATCTTAATGTCCCAAAATATTCTTGACACTGAAGCCCTCACTTGCAAAGAAAAGCTGGACCCAACCCCTGTATTGGACAGACCTTATAGGAAGTTTCCTTAAAAGCCTAAGAAGCAGAGACAGAAAATGAAAAATCACTAAGGTAGTGGTAGGCTTACATCCCAGGGAGGGAGCACCATGGCGCACACCTCCTGCATGGGCTGGGGTTTGCATTTGTGTTTAATAACAACTTTGATCTCTCTGCCAGCGGCAGCGGTCATTGAGAAATCCTGACATAAAGAAGGTATCTGGGAGATAAAGTTCTGCAAGCGATGATTACTAGCACTTAAGTTCTCTTTTGTTGAAAGGAAGAATCCCAGATTGAACAGTGCATTGAATGATATGACAAGCAAGTACTTGATCCCTGTCCAGCTGGAGGGGGGATTGTACCCATCAGCAGCTTTTTAGCTAAGGACGTCTTTATATTTCCCTTCTTTGTCTGGGCCTCTCTAGTTCCTCCTTTTACTTCATGTCAGCACTATATAGTAGGTATGCCAAGTGGTTTTGAAATTTAAATTACAGTCTCTTTTTCAGATGTTATTGGAAAGAACATGTAATTTATAACCACGTGTTAGGAGTACAGGATGTTCATGGTCCACTGCCAATTTTTCTTTTGTAAAGTTAATAAAACTTTCATAAAACACTTATACACTTGTATATTTCATGGTAAAGATTTTTTTTTATCTCATAGGCTAATGTAAAGATTTATTAAAACCATTTTTTTGTTAAGAGGAGTGTCAATAGTTTGCAGCTGAGTGTAATTTTGAATCCGTGGAAGATGACGGTCTGATGGAAAATGACAGTAACAGCTTTGTTGATTTAGCACTAAAAATAAAGGAGCCTTTCAAATGAGAGAATGCTCTAATATCCAGAGTGGGCTAGGACGCACTCAGGCCAATGGAGGCAAGCTGGAGGAGCCGGCCACCAGCACTCCAGCCCCTGGCAAGAGCAGAGCAGGATTGGATGGAGCCCAGGTGGGAGGGTGAGCAGAGCCCCAAGGGTTAGCGGGAAGGAAGGCTCTTCGTGCTAGGGAGGATGAAGGGCCAGGAAGAGTGTCTGAGTTTACTTCTTGTGGCAGAAAACTCTGGAATCTGCCTGCCCCCACAGGCACTTTTAGCCCTTTCTAGCCTTTGCTGGATTCGGTTTTTCCTGAATATAACAAGCTGATTATATCTGGCATACCTCTCTTGCCCCACTCTCTGTCACCTCTACCAATCGACATCTACCCCAAACTGGTTTCTACTGAAAAATCCTTTCAAGGAAACTCACTTAACTTTTTTCTGAGTGTAAACCCCAGCATATTTTTTTTTTTTTTTTTTTTTACTGGAGGTGGGTAACTGGTAAATCGCTGTGCTCTCCTGTGTAGAGCTGAAGAGTAGATGGGATACAGATTCAATGATTTGGAGGAGTAAATAGACGTTTCTGAGCTTCTGTCTTCTTCTCCAGGAAATGCAGATGATAACTCCTACCTCCAGGCCCCTTTCTGTGGTGATTCTGAGATAATTGCATATAAACGGGCTTTGCAAACTGTGGGCAGTAGATGTGAGAACTCTTCATCTTCCAGGCTGGATCCAAGATCCTTTGGAAGGGATAGTGAGCAAATTGCATCCTGCTTGCAGGAAGACCCACGTTCCCTCAAATGCTGAAACAGGCTGAATTTACAAACAGATGAAGAAATTAAGAGCAAATGAAGAGGAAGGAATGTTTATTAACTGTGTGTCATAGATCTTTGCATTAGTAAGCCTTATGGTCCTTGTTTTATAGATGACGAAAGTGGGAGTAAGAGAAATAAAGTAATCAGCTCAAGATTACAAAATGAACGGAACAACCAGGTTTCAAACAGGTTTATTCTGGTGCCAAAGCTTACATATTTTTTTCCATTCTAGAATGTTAGAAGCAGCAGACACTCTGGAATGTTCCCACATGCTAAGCACTATGCTAGGTGCTCTGTAAACATTCTCTCTCTCAATCCTCACACCACACCTGGGAAATCACAATTACCTTCATGCAAGGTGAGCAGTGCTGAGAGTTATAATTCGCTGCAGAGGAGGGACTGAGTGTGCTTCCCATGGAAGCCTACGGCCTAGCAGCGCCTTTGGTGGGGAAGGAGCAGGAAGCTTCAAGCTCTGCCTAGGGCCACTTCTCCCGCAGTTGAACGTTTAGGGTGAGCTCCTAGAATTTGACTGAGAAATGAGGTTGATAATTGTCTCGTTCCTCTCTTCACAGCTCCTCCCCCCTCTCCCTCACTCTGCCCTTCACTCCAGCCCTGCTCCCTTGGGCCCCTCTTCCAGTTGTCCTTTCTTTTCTCTGTCTGCCATTCTCTTCTATATTCCTTTTTCAACCAAGTGGTCACTCTTTATAGCAGCATTTCTCCTGGTGACCCTCTCTGGCGTCACTGAAGTCAGGGTCAGGCACATGCCTGGTTTAGGGTTGCTGTTATCTTTGCAGGAATCCTCTCCAGCCACCTCCCTCTGCCTACTTTCTGGCTAACTCCTGTTCTTCGCTGAGGTTTCTGCTTAAATGTTAATTCTTCAGACCATGCCCAACAAGTCTAACTAGATCAAGCCATGTTATGTGTACACTCTCTAATCATTTTGTGTTTCTCCATAACTCTTCACAATTATAATTAAGTAATTGTTTGTAAAACTTATTTGTTTGCTATCTATGTTACCTGCAAGACTGCAAGCATCAGGAGGGGGAGGAACCGCATCTGCCTCACTCATTGCTGCATTGCCCATGACCAGTATAGCACAGGGTCAGTCCTCTCAGCAACCTCACACCATGGCAGTGTTCCTCCCCTTCTAAACAAAAGCCCAGACAGCCTCCTGACTTCACAGCAGAGTCCCATTTGTAACTGTGCCAAGTATCACCAAGTGTCATACAAGTGTCACAGAGTCTAGTTAGGAGAGATTCTGATGGCAGCCTTCCCCTTTGTACTTTGGAGAGTGAAGATCCAGATTCCCACACTGTAAGAGGTGAAGAAAGAGCCCATAGCCTAGCCAGCTTCCACGTCTCAACAACTCTGAGATAAGGAGGCATAGGAAGCTCTGGGACCCTGGAAGAAAATGTAAAAGAGAAATTAGGACCCCAGGGCAAGGAGTCCAAGAGAAATGATAGAGGACCCCTACACAATCTCTGTCACTGCTGCAGGGGCAAAGGCAGAGCAATTGGGATTAATGACCCCAGCTAGGAACATAACCTGGAGTGAGTGAGTGAGTGAGTGAGCATGTGTGTATAAGTACATAGGTTTCCTTTTCATCAGGTCTCGGGGAGGGCTGTGGTCCAACTGAGCAAGCCATTTCCAAATATGCAGGTTTTTTCATTGCTGTTGCTGTTGTAGCTATTGTTGTTTTTAGATGAAGTAACTGTGGTTCAGCAGAAGTTGCTGCCTCTAGAGTCAGAGGGTGCAGGCTTGGGTGCTAAGCACCAGGGGCTGGAACCCAGGCTATTCACTGAGCCTCCCGAGCGGTGCTCAGAGCTCAGTCAGGCTGAGGCCCCTCAAGTGGGATGATCGGGACCCTCCCAGAGTTGCCAATTCAGGGGAATGTTGGCAGGGCTGGAGGATCCACCCATTATCCAGCTATCTTGCTTGAGACAGTTCTGCAGAGTGGTTAAGAGTTCAGGTTCTGCAGTCAGACCGTCAGTTTATTAACTTTGTCATCTTGGGGAAATTATTTAGTATCTCTACATCTCAGTTAAAATTATAAGCAGAGTCTGTTTCATGGGCATGTGACCTGTGCCTTTCCCCAGGGCCCCGTCCTCACAAAGGCCCTGCACTTGGTTTAACACTGCTCTCACTGTCTTGAAATTCCCAGTGATTTTTTTTAAGTAGCTCTGTATTTTCATTTTGCACTGGACTTTGCAAATTAAGTAGCTGGTTCTTATTATCAAATACCAAATAAATATTTATTAGCAGAACATATACTCAGGATGAGAAACAGTGAGATAAGGCAGGTCTGTACTTGGCACACATTGAGGTCCTGACCTTAAGGGACATTATGATTATTGCCTCCTGGGTTACCTACCAAGAACTAGACACCTCCCCAGCATTCTGGCAGCTAGTTGGTGAGAAAGGACAGCTCTAGTCTTCCACAACAATCAAAAACAAGGCCCCGTTAATGCTTGAATAAGACCTAGACTGAATAAAGAATCAAGATCTTGAATGGCTTCATGGCATATTTTTCCAGAAAGCCCATGGGGTGGGAAGTAGGATTAACATGTGGTAGCCTGCAGAGAGGTGACCAGGGGTGATGGGCTGCCCTATGGTCAAGTTCACCCTCTCCTCTCCTTGGTGCCCCAATCCCCAGTAGCAATGCCACTCTGCAATCCGAGAGTTTAACATTTCTGCTGCCGGTCTGATTTGGTCAGCCCAGTTGCTCATCAGTGGTCTCCCATGTCCCAACCAGTGACTGGTTATGCTTCCAAGCTAGGCACATGCAAGGTAACAGACACAGGCAACAGAAAAGTTGGCTGCACTCTTCATTCACCTGGTGAATACACTGGAGTGGCTCTATCTCTGTCCAGACCTCTTCAATCACCTCTGGCTCTTCTAACACATACAGCCATGGCCAGTGCTGACGCCTTCCTTTACTATCCCCATCTCTCCTCAACTCACCCCTTCATCTCTGTCTTCATCCAAGTGCTGGAATACCTTTGTCCATCTGGTTATAAGAATATTACCACCATCCCATCCCTTTGACATTCCTCTAGAGAACAAAACCCCCACGCTAAAAGGAAGCATTTTCTATTATATTTGACCAAAATCTATTTTTGAAACTTTATTTGCAATAGCTGGCAGCATAGTGCAGCCCCTAAAGTTCCTCATACACTCCAGATATTATGTAATGGGGGAATGGGCCAGGAGAAGCAGGAGGTCTCCTTAACCCTGAGGTATCTGAGGAGCCAGGGAGTCACAGCAGGTATCCACAAAGTGAGGCTTTGAAATAGGGTCTCTGAAATTCAGCCCAGTGTTCTTCTTCCTGCTGTGTGATGTTGTCTTTATTGAAAGATTCTCTTTCCCCAAACATAGAGTACAACAATCCCATTGAATGCATTGCCAATGATAAACTATGTATGGACAAATAACAACAGTGACAAAACCGCGTACAGAGACAAGGCAGCCTGTGTTGGGGAAGAAAGAGAAAAATAAATGAAATTAACAGTGGGGAGACAAAAACAGAGGAAAACCCAGCAATTAGATTAATCATAGACTTCCAGGAAATTGGCCCAAATTTCTTTAAAATCTTGTTGATTGTTATTCAGATTGAAGGGTTCCCTGCAAGATTAGCCAGAGCCCACTAAGCTTGCATACCAATCTGCTACATCCTGCCTGCGAGCTGCTCAGATCCCAGGGCTGTGCTCCTGCTACAGTGGATCACCTGCGTAGCGGCAAGGTCCAGTAGACAGTGCCCAGGACTGGGGGTCAGGGAGTGGCATTTCTAGTCCAGCCTCTCAGCCAACTCACTTTGGGACTTTGAACAAATCATGTAACTTTCTGGACCTCAGTTTCCTCATCTGTTAAATAGGCAATTCTGCCAGCCTTTCTTAAGTCAGTGGGTTTTGAGAGGTTGAAGAGAAAATATAGATGTGGAAATCTGTGGACAGGCTGAAAATGCTATGCCAGCATAACATAACTTTTTGAGTATTTTCAGGGTCAGAAACAAAGTAGGCTATTGCCTAAGGTTCACATATCCCCCCTCTGAATACCAGAGCAGAGAAAATGCAGTGGAGCCCTAGTAATTGCTTACAAAAATGTTCTGAAGGCTTCAGATTCAAGAGAAAGTTCAGTATATCTTTATCCAAATATTCCTCCCTCTTTTATGATCTGCATTTAAAAGAAAATAGAATGACCTATCTCTGGATTTATTAATGCTTAAATCATTAGTATCTTGGCTCCAGAATGCTCCTGGGTTGCCAGAAGGATGTCAGAGCTTTCAAATGCCTGGAAGTTGCCCCTCACCCAGGGTGAAATAATCCAAGCATGAAATGGTTTGGGTTTGGTTTGAAGGATTGAATGCCTGGATTCCTCTTAGAACTGAACTCTTCAAATAGGACCATTTTTGGCTCAAGGTTAAACAAAGTTACTGGCTGCTTATTAGGTGCTAGGCTCTATGCTAAGGGCTTTGCATGCATTATTTAACTTAATCCCTACAACCACCTAGTGTGGTACGTTCTATTAATGTTCCTATTTTAAGTATGTAAAAAGCAGGACCACCCCTCCAAGTATTATGGAAAAGATTTTGACCAGTTTTTCTCTTGGCTTCTGTCTTTGAATCTGTGAATCATGAAAAGAATAAATCATCTGAGAGCTGAAGTAAACCACAACAACCATCTGGTATTACATTTCCCAAAATATGTCTCTGCTGAATTTACTAGGTGTTAGCATTTGAGCATCAACTAAGCTTGAGGACAAGAATTAAGTAGGCTTCTTTGCTGCAAGACTTCTCAGGGCCTTTGAAAGGGATGTTCATTGTGACTCTCAAAGGAGAGGATGATGCATGCAGCATTTTACTAACTTACCTTGTGACAGATCTTTTTCCACAGGATCCTAATATTCTTCAGAAAAATTGTTTTAAAAGATGATATAGATTATGATATTATTTTATAAAGGAAGACACCAAGGCCCAGTCAGAGACAGCAACTTGTTCCCAAGTCCCAGGATGTTAATAATAGTAGAGACAACAACCCAGTTGCCCTGAATCCAGGCCTAGGCCAGGTCCTGTGTTTCACTGCAACAAAGGAAGGTGTGGTAAGAGGGTCAGTGTGGGCTTTCCACAGATTCGTGCCACAGGGACCACACCTGGGATCACAGACCATAAATCACACATTTGCAGAATCAAATGGTCATGGGTGCTTTAAGCTGGAAGAGAGAGTTCTATTTCAGTCAACTCCTTTATGCTTGAAGGAGCTGTATTAGTCAGGATTCTCCAAAGAAACAGAACCAATAGAATGTGAAAGGAGAGAGAGAAAGTGATTTAAGGAATTGGCTTATGAGATTGTGGGGGCTGGCAAGTCCAAAATCTTCAGGGTAGACCAGCAGGCTGGAAACCTAGGGAAGAGTTGATATTACAGTCTTGAGTCTAAGCAGTCTGGATACATAATTCCTTTTTCCTCAGGGGACCTCAGTTTCAACTGATTGAACAAGGCCCACCTATATCATAGAGGATAATCTGCTTTACTCAAAGTCTGTTGATTTAATGTTAATCTCATGTTTAAAAACACCTTCACAAGAACATTCAGACTTGTATTTAATCAAATATCTGAGTAATGTGGCCTAGCCAAATCACACATAAGATTAGTTATCTCTGGGGCCATGTTCCTTCCTTCCCTTAAAATGCCATTGACATTTTTCCACATTTTCATCTTATTCCATAGAATGGGAGAGGCATTCCCAGAAATCCCTCATTGCTCTGAGTTTCAACCTAAACCTGCTGTGGTACCAGGGAAGTACCTTGTGAGTTCTCTCATCAGTGAATGAGGCTAGAGGCAGGGGTGAGGGAGGAGGGCTGAGCTGGATATAGTCAAGGTTCTACCACACTCCCCTCCTTCAACCAAAACAATTGAATTTCTACCTGTTACATATGAGACTTCCCTTTAAACTGATGGTAAAATCTCCTGGTCTACACAAGAACACTAGCCCCTCCAATGCTTTTCTATTCAAAGTACATTCTCCAGACCAACAGCATCAGCACCACACAAGAACTGTTTAAAAATGCGGAATCTCAAGTCCTACTCTCGACATACTGAATCAGAGTCTGTACTTTCACAAGATCCTTAGATAATTAGTAAACATTGTCAGGACTGAGAAGCAGTGCTCTGAAGCTTAAGCTTCTAGAGGACTGACTAGAACACTGCCAGACACATCATAGAAAGTTAAGAATTGATTATTTCCTGAATGATGGCTTGACTTAAAAAACTGAGACATGGAGGGAGAAAAGATGACACAATTAATTAGTAGAGTATTAGTTAAATCTTATTAACAGAAAATAAGATGCTCTGATCCTATATGCATTCTTTGTACAAGAATATGCCTCTTTTCTGGAAAGCCCAAGTCATCCTTGAAAATTCTGAAGTTTCCAGTCTGAGCATTTCAGAATTCAAGAAGTCCTATGGAACTGTTTAAGTTATTTGTGTTTATAGGAGAATTCCTTACAAGGATTTTGTTCAGCAAACAAAATCACTTGGCCAGAATGAGCAAGTTCCCCTGAGAGGTCCCATTGGAGTGGATGAAACCTGAACTATGTGTTTACCTGAAGGTACATTCAAGCTGAAATAAAAATCTCCTATGCAATCTAGGGTTCACTTGAGCTGCCTTTTCTGGAATGATTTAAAAAATTCTGAGCAAATGATCAGTCAAGAAGTTAATTTGCTGCTGTGCTAAACTGCTAGCACTGAGGCTGTCACTGGGGAGAAAGAGAAGCAAGTGGAGAAATCTTTGATCCTTAGTTCAGCCCACTTCTTCCAGAAAGTGGAATGGGAGATCAAACATGAACAGCAGTGTGGGCTCTGGGCTCTGTCCAGGGCTATAGGAATCCAATATTACAATAATCATCCAACTTCGACAGAAGTCATCCCAGGAAGCTTGCTAAGAAAAAAGCTTGACTAACAAGACGGCTGAAACCATGACAAATGAGAGGGAGGGAGTGAAGGCTGCAGACGTCCTTGGGTTGTCTTCACTGGAAAACTCCTTCTGTGCATCTCCTCCCTTATGCAGCCTTTCTTACAGAACCCAAAACAAACAAAGATGAAGCTGAATAATCATCTGCATTTCTAGACTTGCCTAAAAGTTCAAGGGTTCGGTCTTAGTTTTTCTGGGCTAAAAATTCACACAATCTCAGCCCAGGAGAGGAGCTTACTGTTCAAATAGCACTGTGTACCAAGGGTCTCGCCAGAACTTCTGTTCAGATCCTGTGTGATATTCACCGTAAAGGCCCTCACATCGGTGTAATACCTTGTTATAGCGTGTTACAAAGCACCGTCACATTCATTAAGTCATTTGTCCTGAGGTGGGGTCTGTGTGCTCTGGGATTCATCCACAGACTGGCTGCCTCCTCATCCCATTTTCCCTCCAAGAACCCTGGTCAGAAGTGATGCACAGGATGACTCGATCAAAGTCCAGCAAATCCTACAAGGGTAGTCACTTGCAGCTACTACAAATGCAAAATCTCATTAGAGTCACTGGAATATAGCCAGTTACCCTGAGATTTGGCAGAAGGCTTGGCAGATAGTCAGAGCAGCACCCCACATAATTTTCTGAGTGTCCAGACTATTACCACCTTACCTTGACTCATGGTATGGAGCAGATACTATGTAAAAGCTGTACCTTAGGACATAATCTCTACTCACAGGCTTGGTCTTGAACCACGCCCTTCAGCTTATCTAGCTTTCAAATGCTCTGGCCACCTGCTACAACACTGATTCCCCCTTCCTCCCTCCCTCCAAAATACTCCCCCTCACCCTGCCAAGATGTGCCTTTAGAACCCTGACCTCTTAACATCAACCACAACCTCACTACCCTATACTTCAGTGTTATTGTCTTATTAAACCTAACCCAAAGGACACTGTGTACCAAAGGATAAACAAGTCAGTCTCTTGGGGGAAAAAACCCATGAAATTCTGAGAAATGCTTCATAAGTTCACACTGTGCTATGGTTCACTGCAGAGCCACTCAGTAAGGGGTGCCGCAATCTGGAGAAGAGAAACTAGCAGAACCAAGTGAATTCTAGAGCTGTTAAGTGTGGTAGGCTACAGTTTACCCATCATCAAGTGAGTTGATAGAACTAATAAAACATAGTCTCTTCTCTCAAGAGGTTTAGAATTCATCAAGGAAGACAGACACGAAACATGCAGTTAAAATCCTGGGGGATGTTGTTGTGATCCAGATTTCCCAAATGCTATCAGAGCAAGTTACTGGTAACTGCTGCATCCAACAATTTCAGAGGAGTATATTCACATTAGGGATAGCTAACAAAATCAGCCGATCTGGAGAAGCTTTCGGCATTAATTCTATAGAAGCTGACCACGTTATCAATGTTTATAACACATTATTACCTCTGACAAAGATTGAGATTTTATCCTTTCATAACAAGGCTTCTCAGCCAAGTCTCCCAAACCCAGGGTAGCTGCAGAGTGACTCATGGAAAGCAATAGTGATCCAACATCTGAAGGAAGTGGTCTTTGTAGCACAGGCACAGCTTGGAATTGATCTGATTATCAATCATCAAATTACTCCAAAAATAATATTGAGCAACTATTATCTGCTTAAATTAAATCACTCTTAATATATAGACGAGGCATAATTGTCCAATAGTTTTCTCACCCATGAAACAAGGATAATAATTCTGACCCTAGAGAATGAGTGTGAGCTTTAAATTAGACACTATAGGTAAAGTATCAATAGTTCTGTTAAGTTTCAAGGCTTGTTTAAGGTTTCAGCCTGCCTTGAATAAGAGAAGGAAGGGAAAACAAATAAACTGTATTTGTTCTACCTAGTATTTTAAAACTCCAGATTATTTAAAGAGGATAGCCTAAAAGTGTTCAGAAGTCTTGCTAGAGCCCTTTTAGAATAGCTAAAGACATCAGAGATAGGGAAGCTTTCCTTTTGCACCAGGTGATGAAGGGCTAGATGTCTCAGAACTAAGGTGCAGGCCGCCGGGTATCTAGTCCATCTTTCCCTGCCCACTCTAGTAGAAAGAGGAAAACTCAGGGGTTTATTCAGAAACAGACAGAACTGATGGGAGGGGGCTAGAATATTCAGTTTGTGAAAACTTTGCCTTCTGAATCAAGTTTAAACTGCAGCTTTATCTGAGTCCCATGGCAAGAACCTCTTGAGGTACTGTTAACAGTTTACATTTCACTTTAACTTCCTCCAGGGGAGTTAGAGCCATAACTACTAGTGAGATGGTTTTGTATGATAACCTGGAATTCTGGTATTATTATTGTTGGCAACAGTGTTTGGTTTCATGGCAGGAGGCTTTGGTGGTTGTCTGATATCAGTAGATAGAAAGCCGTCTTTAACTTCAACATGGTAATGTAATGATTATTAGTTCTTTCTGCATATCAAGTGTAACCCACCCCCTAACAAACATCCCAGATAGGAACTGGAGGACCAGAAAGACAGCTCTGAATTAAAATCCTGTAGCTGCCACTCACAAGCCATGCAACCTTGGCCAGTCTATTTGGGCTTCTGTTTTATCTGTTGAATAAGAGGCAAAATCTCAGAAGGTTCTTCAAAGGTTTAAATGAGAAAATGTTTCTGGCACATTATGGGACTAGAAATACATCTTATCCTTCCCGTTTTCAAAAGCAGGCACTCTGGAGTGAGTCTGGTTTATATCCCAACTTCTCGACTATCTAAATATAGAATCTCAAATGCCTCTCCACTTTTTAAAATAGGATAACAATAGTATTTACTATATGGGGTTGGCTAACCCCATAAGATAAATTGCATGAATAAGTACAAGTTATTAATATATGTAAAGCACTTAGAATAGCACCTAGCATATAGTAAGTTCTGTTTTAAGAGTTAGCTATTTTTGTGATCTCTTTCCTTCCTCCTTCTCTCCCTCTCGTTTCTTCTCTTCCACTGCACTAATATGACAGAAAATCTCTTCCTGACAACACAATCCATTTGGAATCATCAATTTTCAGATCACTGATCTCCTCTCAGCATCAAAAGAGTTAAGATCCTTTCAAAACCAGATGCCTGAGCCACATACCACTCCTTCTTCTTTATAGAGGCTAAGGCCTTGATCATTTCTTAATGTAACTACTTCAGGAAATTTGTTGCGCTAATAATGTTAATATGCCTTATTTCTACACTGCTCACGCCCTGAGCTCTCAATCACTTCAAAACACAGTGATTGAAATTTTTCAAAAGTCTTTGATTTCGAAGTTGTTATGTAGAACACTAGTCAAGTATAAATATGGCAGAGTGATTTAAGGCGGTTGGAGCAATCCAAATGTTTAAGCTTGTTTCAAATAATTATCAATCTTTCTGCTCTGCATTTTCAATACCTCCCTTCATGTCAAGGAGTGGCCCTCAGTGGGGCCTAGAGCATGCTGTTGAGGCTGCTGAGTGCCTCTCTGTTTCCCACACTATGTCACCTTGTCATAATCATGTTATTAAACCCTAATGGCTTGTGCTGCTCCTGGTGTCTGATTCAGGTCACAGAGAGAACTGGTCACGTTGGAATCAAACACTCGCGCCATGACTGCATTCATTCAGGCATTCTCCTTCCAAGCCACGGCTTTGAGGATGTGCAGCCTAAGGGACAGTGCCTTCTGATGGCCTCATATCAGTCAGTTCGGATGCCCACAAGGAGGCAGGCTCTGGTGAACATTTACCTTGAAGTCACAAGCTGCAGATGGACCAGATGATGCTCTTATGGCCCTGGACATCTCCTGTGCACTGCTGCTCATCCGCTCAGTGCCACTTCGTATTCTACTCCAGCCCCTCCCACCTCTACTAGTTCTGCTGGGATTTGACCAGATTCTCTCCAGGGCTAACTGACAGTGCTTTCTTCACTTGGGTGCATATCACATACTCCCTCTCTTGCCCTGGGGCTTCTCTGATTGAAGGGGGAGAAGTAACCATGGGCCCTGCTTAGCCATATACCTGTGCAACTATAAATGCAGACAAGTAAATTACCCAAGGGCTGCCCTTGACCAAAGGAAGTGATAGATAGATATGTTCTCCCTTCATGCTCCTAGTTGACAGTTTCAAGACACATTTCATGAGGCTTCTCCAAAAGCCCTGTGAGATGAGCATCAGTTGCTCATAGCAGCAGCCAATCCCAGGGCATATACTTGCATTAGCCTTCTCTCCTCTGCTATTCTACTCTCTCACCTCTCTTTCAAGTGCCCTCCCTTCCTAAATAAAATATTTGCATGCAATTGCATTTGCTTTAGACTCTGTTTCCAGGGGGAACTCAGGAATTACCCGCATCTGGGAAGATTGGGCTCAGAAACATTCCAGGCCCAGAAACATTAACTTGGAAGACCAGAGCGCATGAATTCCTGAGAACAAAGGGAATGAAGCCAGGGACGCCTTTGTGCAGAAGGACAAGGTGACCCAGTTGTCCAAGCACAGACTAGCCAGGGAGCAGAGCTATCTCAGCACAAAGGGTTTGCTTGACACATTATTTTTTCAGTGCCAAAATACCAGTGGACAGGATTACTTTAGTAAAATTAGTACAGATGACAGTTACCACAGCACAAAGGACTAGGGGCCTGGGCACAATAGCACCGATGAATACAATTACGTGAGATAGAAGCTTCAGGTATAGACTGAAGTTGCCTCCATGTAAATGGACCAAGGCCTGGGGTTTGCTAGGCACAGAGTAACAGAGCCCCATGTGGCTGGGGTGGAGACTGGCCAGCTTTGTCCCTTCTGCCCTCTGCACCCCTCCATACCGTGGCATCAACCATTGCTTCCACTCTTACTTGTGGAGTGCCCATGAAGAAAAGCATGAGATTTAGGCTCAGAGGATGGGAGTTAAGTCCCCCCCTCTGCTGCTTCACTGATGGTGTGACTTGGGAGAGTCGCTAAAACTGTTCGAGAAACACCTTTCTTCTTTATAGATGGGAAATAATAAATATGAGATGTTGGCTATTGAAGTCCTCTGCAAAACTGTAAAATACACACTTAATGTGTAAAATACCATTTAGTATGAAATAGCTGTTTCACAGAGGCTAACAGGAATGCAAATTGATCATTATCATTATTATTAAATAATATTTGCTTTTGCATAGCTCTGCTTTACAAAGTGTTTTCACTTGATCCCGTCCAAAAGCTGTCCAGAAAGTTGTGTAATTACCTCTCATTCTACAGAGGAGGAAACTGCCACTCAGAAAGTGTGACTCTCCCAAAACACTCAGGCAATGAGTGGCAGATCTGGGGGAACAAAGCAGGACTTCTGCGCCCACATCCCTTGCTGTGTTTCTACCCTGACATGCAAGAAGGAAGAGTTGGGCACCATAGTTCCATGTTTTCCAGCTTTAATTGGAATGATGCCGGGGAGATAACTCTGCTTAAGAACACTGGGATGATAGTGTTCCGTCCCCCTCTTCCCCGGGGCCATTCCTGGGTAGCACTCACATCATGCTGTCGTGTAGAGAAGCTTCTCAGGCCTATATTTAAGTAATAAGACATGACAGGCTGTGTATTTCTGGGACATTATTACATGCCTGGGGTGGTGGTGGGAGGCTGAGGCTAAGGAAATTTCTTTGAGTGTCGCTTTGGCTATTATAAAATATCATGTATAAATCAAGATGGGGGAGCGGGCTAGTCAAAGAGGCAGACAGTCACTTAGAGGCAGTGCTGGCATGGCTGTTACATCACTGCCAGCCAATCCCACTGCTCCTCTTTCTTGCCAAATGCCCCCTGTGATTTGACAATATGAGATCTACAAAGCATTCAGGTTCAAAGTCATCCTCAGGATTCTGAGATTGTTAGGGTTTGTGGAGCTGAAAGGTCAATCATCCCATAGGGTCCATGTCCACCCAGTGGAGGGTGATCCAGTGAATTTGGATGTAGAGGTTCTGTAAGAGAGGGCCCTCCAGCAAACTCATACTTGCCATTGGGTAATTGCTGGATTTGCACGTCTCAACGTCTTATGGGTTGTGGTTGTGGTTTTACACTCTATTTGAGGAATAGGCCTTTACTCTCTGCCAGTCTAAATGACTAGCAGGCATTAAAGATGGCTGCCAAGCTGATCAGAAACAGACCTCTAGGCTGATCTGCAACTAGATCCCTGAGCTCTGATGTTTCAGCCAAGGTTAGGAAAATCCAGACCTTATGCCTGGTTTCTGTGGGGCGTTCTCGTGTGCGGTGACCAGGCTGTGATTAGGAACGGCAATATTTTCCAGAGATTTTTGTCCTTGCGGAACTGACAATCTGGAAGAAGGCATAAAACAAATATAGTCAGATAAATCCAGTATGAGTAATAAAAAAAATTACTAAGACCAAGTCGTATGTAGATATATCCTTAGTGCATGACACAACGTTGAAGATAATAGTTTCTCAGCCAATGTTTGTTGAAGGAATGAAAGTGCCCTAAGAACCCAAAGTGCTAAAGATGTCCAGCTGCTCTAAGCTTCAGTTTTTTAGGCTGAATATAAAGAAAAGTGGGGCTTTCTTTCCCTGCCTTGATTGCGGAGTTAGATTGAGAATTAAAATATGAGAATTTCATTGTAAGCTTTAAAGCGCTACCCAGTTTTAAGTGAATGCAACATAGGATGTGATCACATATCTGTCTAGCAGTAAGAGAGACAACTCAGAGAAAAAACTCTGGATGGCTTGCGGGTGCATAAACATTTCCAGCCTCTTCCCTCTGTTCCCTCTCTCATTATCAGTGACTTGGACTAGACCTAGTCTGCAAAGAGGCTTCATCTATTGATCTTTTGGAAATGTCTGCCCCATATACTAAGTAGAGTAGGATGGTGAGATTTCATCTAGATCCAGTGGGGCAGTGCCATGATCAATTAAAAGTATCTGCCATGGAACTTGATTCAGGAAACAGCAGCATGTGTGCGTTTGTTTGCCATTTTTCACCTGGACCCTCATTTTCTCATTCCAGGTAACAGCTTGACAATTGGTCTTCATCTTCTTATTGTCACACATTTCAAGCCATTCTTACTTCTGCCACTAAAGTGGTCTCTTTCCAAAACATAAATCTGACCATGACATGCCCCTAATAAAATCATTCAGGGATTTTCTCCTTGTCCCATAGAATATAGCCAAACTCCTCAGCAAAGCCAATAAAGCCCATAGTGACTTGGTCCCCACCCTGCTAAATCATCTCTGGCCTGGAAGCCCAAACCTACCCTCTGACCCTACCAGGAAGGCACAGCCAGCTTTCTCTGCAACACACTGAGCAACTTACCAGCCCGAAATCTTCTGCTCATCCTTACTCTTTAGTGCATTTATTTTCACCTGTGTGAAATCTTCCTTCATCACCTTCAAGTAGAATTGATCTCTTCTCTTTCATCCCTGTAGCACACTATACAGATATCTATTATAGCATTTATCCTGCGTAAAAGGTATTTATTTGCTTGTTTACCTCCCTCACTAGACTGTGAACTTTGTAATACAGGAGATTATGTCTTGTGTAGACATCTTTGTATTTATTCTAGGTACTGTGCTTGGCATAAATATATGCTTAATAAATATTTGAAGAACAAATAAATGAGATGAGGAATGTACTGAACTGGACTGCCGTACATACAGCCCTTTCTATGGGCTCCTTCCTCGTAAGTCACCAGCCTTAGATCTAATTGAATCTGGGGAGGGCACAGACCCAAGACAGCCATTCTGAAAGCTGGATTGTACTTCGTGAACTGCATATAAGGAGGATAACTTTGATAAACAGAGTTCACTGACATGTTAGTTGTGAGCCGACGAATATCTGAACTTGAGATACAGAAAGTCAGTTAATAGCAGAAGGTAAAAAACACAAGGAGGAGGCCAACTTGGTCACCATGAGATATTAGGAGCTGCGAGTAAACAGAAATGAGCAAGACAAGATGAAATTTGCATGGAGTGAAAATATGGCGATTGGATGGCAGCAGCGAGAGTGTAGAAACAATCAACTCTGATCTCTGAGGGATGGTCTGTAGAGCCATCTTGGATCCTGAACAACTTCCCAGTTTTCATGTTACATTCTAATTGCATTGTTCATTATATCAAAACAATGGAATATGTTTCTGCTAAATCTAGAGGGTCTGTTTGGCATGGTCTAATTTAAAATACGAAGGACATGGTTCAATCAATGGTGCAGGTAGGATTCAAAGGCCAGATCCCTTTCTATGCAACAGCTGGACCTCAGAACTAACCAATGTTGGTCAAGAAGAAAGCCCGCTGGCTTTTGTCCAGAGTAAGGCCCACAGCAGCAGCAGCAGGGGTCAAATATTGGTAGAGACAGAAGTACTGCCCAGTCTGTAATACCAGCTTCTCTAAGTGCTGGGCCAAGCCACACTCATGCAGAACTCCTCCAATATATCGACATTGCTTTCTCCCCTGGAGGTTCCACCTCATTATCAAATTGGCCTGGAGAAGAAAAGATTAACTTCAAAAAGTTAAGTAGCTATTCAAATAACTGAAAAGCTGCTCTTTATGAAATGAAGAGCGGACATACGCTCTATAAGTACTTCTGAAACTTAAAGGGGCACACAAATCACCTGGAACTCTTACTGAAATTCAGATTCTAACTGAGGGGAAATGGGCGGAGGCCTGAAATTCCTCATTTCTAACAAGCCTCCAGGTGATGTAATGCTGCTGGTCTGAGGACCACACTTGTGTAGCTAGGCTCTAAGTAACCCTGAGGGAAGAAAGAGATCCCTTTGGAGGATGCTAAAGTATAAGAGTCCTGGCTAAAAACTTTTCACCTGTTCAGAGTTATGTGGAAAAGAATGTGATGCTTCAGTATCATGACTGACCAAGCAGAAATTAGGCAATAATTTGGCAATTGCACATTATAGAGGAAATTTCTGCTCTGCATGGTAGGTAGACTATCACTAGACTATCACAGTCAACTTCAAACTTTTTTGTTTACGTATGCCCTAAAATATTTTGACAACTATGTATCTACTTGACCATTTCTAGATTGACACCTAAATTTTACATCATATGTTTAAAAATATTTATTTCTTAATAAAAGATGGAAAATGTTAAGCAATTAGTTTAAAATGAAATGAAGATTGACTAATTTAAACAAATACTGTATTAGCACCAGCAGGTAAGCTCCAGAAAGCATGGAATTATTTTGCCTGTGTTTTCCAGGTAATAGGTACTTGATCAATGTTGTTGAATGAATGAAGGTGCCCCAAATACAAAAGCAGACGTGAAAATTTTATCCATGATACTTACCTGTAGTATCTCAAAAAATCTGGTAGCCCCACAAAATATTCCAGTTATATTTAAAAAGTATCTTGACCTACACTGCTCAGGCTGTTCTAAATTCAGTGCAACCCAACCGTGGTCAAAATACCAATGTTTTAATGTTAAGTTTTATATAATACACAACAGAATGATGATCAAGGCAAAAAAATTTTTTTTAAAACCTAGAAAAGGTAAAGTGCCTTTGCTTATGGTTTTTTTAAATAACAGTTTCTATTTACAGATTATTTGATATCTCAGGGCTGCCTCCCTGATCAAAATCTGTCTGAATTTCCATCATTTTGTTCCATTTACCCATCAGAACATTCTGGGGTCTGGGTTAGGACCCCCAAATGCCAAGTACATCTCTGAAATACCATAGAGTACCTATTTTCATACTTTCTGGAGGCCACATTCTTCCCACCAATGGAATTTTTCATGGTGTCCCCCTCTACCTACAGTGGAAAAACCAATCCCAGGTCTCATTCCCTGTATCCACTGTAACAACCAGCACTTTTCTTCTAGGATAGGCAGGCATTTGAGTAGTGGCTGGTATCAACATGGGGCAGTGCCACCCAGCCCTTCCAACACAGCAGCTTTTTACTACCCTCTGACATCTTTCATGCTCTTGACCTCCCTTTTTAGCAATCATTTTGGCAGTTACTCTTCCCTCCTTTCCTTCAGAAAGTCCACACTGACTTTCTGAACCCCAACTCTTTGGCCAATAGATCTGTAGGTGGGATCTGCCTGAGTGGTCCTATTCCTGCCTCCAACCTGGACCCACTTCCAGCTCCTGTCCCATTTACATTACAATGCAAACCCACAGCTCCACACTCTCCTCCCCTCTCATCCTAATGGAGACCCACCTTCGTCCTCTCTCTCCCCCAGCCTTCCCTAGAGACAGGGTTCCAGAAAAGCATCAGGAGCTTCCTGCACCCAGCCTGCTCATTGCAATGTTGTTAGAGGGGGAGATCCAGCCAGCCCATCACTGCCTTTCTTTTCCTCATTTGTAGTCCATTTCTGTAGACAGCAGGTCAGACTAAGACCCTGATAGAGTGTTTTTCTGATAGAGGGAAATGGGACTGAGACTGAACCTTGGCCAAACAAAAAATATTTTTGACTGTGCTTTAAAAATTTTTTTTTGATACATGCCATAACTCATCTGCCTAAAGGAAAGTGGTGATATTCCAGTGTCCGATAAGCACATCAGACAAGCCCACAGATCATGGGAACCAAGAGAAAATAGCACTGCAGGGTTACAAGAGCCTCGGACGTGTTCCCGGACAGAACAAGTGTTATTGTAGGATGACACAGACCAGACTTCAAATCAGATGCTAGTTAGTCCTGTTCTCAGAGGAAAAGCGGGCTGGAAATGGAGCTTTGAGACAGGGTCAAAAGCAGCAATGCTCTTTCTGGCTGGCAGCCCTCATCCCAGCCTTGTCTCTACAGAATCTCACTGGGAAAAAAGACAGAACCCAGAAACATCTATGTGACTGTCTTTAGATTTAATCATGATTGATATTTGCCCAAGGAAGTGAATGGATCCAGGACAGGGAGAGAGATATCTGATCAGAAGGATGAGTAGGATGTCTCCCAAATTTGCTTTCTGGCCCATTAAAATCTCATCAGGACAAATCTTTTGGGGGCCTAATTCACCTTGGAAGCATCTGGAACAGCAGATAACTGGGCAAGAAAGAGGGTGTCAATTTAGATGTCTTTCACTGGATGGGGAAAGTGGCAAGCACAGGGCAAATAGAATCATCAGAGCTGTTAAGAACCAAGAGGTCATCAAATTCAGCCTCTTGATTTTGGAGAGAAGGGGAGTGGGGCACACAGAGGAAGGGGGTGTGCCAAGGTCACACTGCCACAAGGTGTGGAGGAAGGTGAACAAGGACTAGCACTCAGTTCTCCTGATGTCCAGCCCAGGTGTTTTCCTTGCACTGAGCCTTGAAGGACAGCCCAGGAATTGGCGAGGACGCTGCTTCCCTTTTCTTCTGCTCTGTAGCTGGGGAGAAATGGGCCAGGTCCTAAATGCAGCTCTTAGGGAAGTCTCTAGCAGGTTGTCAAGTGTTCCTGCCAGTGCTGAGCTGGCAAAGGAGGGTGGGGGAGAAGTGCTTAGAAATCCTGAGCAGTGAAAGGTGGCCCGTAATTGTAAAATTCCATTTCCTTTCAATTAGCAGCTGATTGCATTTGATGAGCTGCAACATTGTTTCCTCTGTGTAGATTAGGAGTCAGAGCAGTCAATGAGCTGTGAAATTCTCTCCCTGCTGAAACAATAGACAGTGATTAAAGCGCAGCTAATCCGATCATTATAGCCAGAACCCACTGATCATTAGCTGCTAACCAGATCCCTGAGAGCAGCTTTAGCCCAGCCAAGGCGGGCTGGATGCAGCAGGTAAATGCTACCAATACGCCGCCTCCCTCCTCCCCGGTGCCCAGAAGTCCCTGTTGGACCCAAGGGTTGGGGCGAAAAACTGGATGCCACAGTGGATACAAGGAATGAGACTGCCAAGGGCAGCTTGATATCAGAGAGACAGCCAGGACTTCAGAAGCAGAGGTAACAGATTTGGGATCATGTCCCACCCACCCCTCACCCCCACCCCCCCCAGTCTGTGTTTCAACCCTGCAGTTGGCATTAGCTATTTACCCCAGATCCTTAATAATACCTTCCTTGTGTGGCTGTTCTGAGGATTAATACCACGGCCTAGGTAAGATCACTGGCATAATGCTAAAGGTCGGTAATAACACCAACTAACATTTTCAAGTGTTTGCTACGTGCCCAGCATGGTTCTAAGGGCTTTGTATGGATTAATGTGTCTAATCCTCATAACAGCCCTGATACAGTAGATGCTATTATTATCCCTGTTTCTTCAATGAGGAACACATAAGTTCAGTAACTTGCACAAGATCACTTAGCTTTAAAAGACAGAGCTGGGATTTGAACCAGGCAAGCTGGCTCAGAGGTGGTGCTATTAAACATCCCACTTGGCTGCTTCTTAAAAAAAAAAAAAAACAAATGTCAACACTCATTGTCTCCCTTTGCTAGCCCTGTACTTTTCAGACTTTACTGTGCAGAAGAATTAGCCAGAGAGTGCTAAAAATGCAGATTACCTGGCCTAAGCCCCAGAGATTCGGATTCAGTAGGTTAGAGACAGGACCCAGGAAACTGTGTGTTGATCAGCACCATGTGCAATGCGGATATGATGACCCAGGACTTACCTGGAGAAATGCTCTAGGTTCTGGGGAGCAGCCATGTATTGTCCAGGACCCACATCCTCCTGTAACTCTGCTGCTTCACTCAGGGCTACTGCCCAACGCCAAATGAGGAAAGCCACAGTTGCACTCACAGAGGATGAGAAAGGTGCAAAAAGCAGAGGTTCTGGAACCACATGGAGTAGGATTTGAAAATCTGTTCCTTTTCTTATAGGCGTGGCCATATAAATCATCATCCAAAGCAGGACACTTCTGAGAGTAAAAGGGAAATTAATAATTATTCCCAGTCAACAGACATAGACTATCCCAAGCAAACTGGATGTGGGGTCATTGTAGCAGATGCTGCTGGTGACCTTGGTTCTCTGGTGCTGAGGTCTGCTTACAGCAAGCACCTGTGGAGAATGAGCGACCTGAGCACAGGACAAGCAGGAAGAGCGGAGGGTTAATGACCCTGAAGCAGCATCAACCAATGGCAGATAAGGGATCTGTATGTTAACTCCATAGTGTTCTTGCCTCTAGGACCAAATAATAACTCTTAAGAGTGTTCTGTTCTATCTCCGAGAGTTCCCCAGTAAGACAGAGCCCCAGTCACTCATCATGGTAAGTAGCTGGGTAACTCAACGTTTATCTTCTTTCCATTTCTGTATTTCATGTTTCTCATCTTTACCGGTTATTTCATGAAGTCACCTCGCAAATGAATTGACACCAGATCCTTTGCTCAGTCTTCTTCTGAACTCAGAACAGTTGCCTTACCACTTTGGAGCCATGTGACCTTGGGCAAGTACTTAAATTTCAGCTTTCTTAAGAGTAAAATGGAAATAACAGTAGAGAATGCATGTGAAGCATGGCATATGGCAAACACTTGATAAATGTCCAGTTCTAGTGTCATTATTATTGAATTGTTATTGCTCTGACTCATGTCGGAAGCATTTTTCTCTGCTATCTTGCTGTCTCCTCTTCATCTCTCCTCCAGATTGTTGCAATCCTCTCTCATCCGGGGTGGCGTCCACACCATGGCCAGGGTGCTGACCCCTTATTTTACTGCTACCGTTGGCCTGCTGTATACCAGGCAAGTGCCAGGGTTTGAGAAATAGTAATATTGTGTTTTTTAAATTTGTTTTGAAAAGCGATTCAGAATTGCTACTTCCAAAAGAGAACATAACTTATTTACAAAATGCAGAAGTCACTTATATTGAAGATCAACACACAATTTAAAAGCCCTGAGCTGATCATCACTCCTCCTTTCAAATACCTTCTTTTGCCTGATGCTGAAAGAAGTCCAAATGTAGCATTCAAGGACACATCATAACCTTTGGCCTCCTGACAGGTCGGCTGACACTGCTTGTGCTCAGAGGCCTGTCCCTACACGGAAAATGCCATGGAAAATCCCCCCTCTGCCTAGGTCCCCCCTTCTTCCTACTTTTCTTTCAAATAAAACAAATGTGAGGTATGATTGCCTACTCCTTTTAATTTTTTTGCCAAGCACAGTTGAACAGCTGATTTTAGTCATTTCTACCTATGGTTTCCTCCTTAGAGCTAATTAGTTTCTTTCCAAGTAATTGCAAATAGTACATTTTCCAGGCCCTTGGAGTAGAGGCTGACAACTAGCTGGCTGGAGTGGGCTCTTATCAATAGCTCACGGAAATTAGACACACAAACATCACACTGGGGCCCTGAGGGTTGCTCTAAGTTGTTTAGAAGAAATAGCTCATGAAAGTCCCAGGGCTCTTTTATGAATGGACTCGCTGATACAAAATCTCTGGGATGTGGTGGGCAACAGGATAGTGGAAGCGTCCCTAAGCATCAAAATGGACTCAGCTCTACATGAGATCAAGCTTCACTGTGCTGCAGATACTGTGCTTGGTGCTATGAGTGAGTCAGGAGCAAGGACTGAGTCTAGAGAGGAGGGGGAAGGAAGAGAGTGGGAGGGGCTCTCTCTGCAGGTTTAGAGAAGTGGACAATGATGTTCACCAGAAGGGGAGAGGCACACAGGCTTCATGGGATTCTTACCATTATTATCAGTCATTCCCCTGCACCAGAAAGCCAATCCTACTACCCCATCCTCCAGGAACCAACAAAGAGATCATGTCTATAAAGTTCTCACTTTGGTCTTTGGAACAGAGTGAGTGCTTACTTTCAGGTCCATGATTTTCCATCGAATCTGGTTTTATATTTTGTAAAGGTTTCTTTTCTTGTTCTCGTCCTTCAATTTGAACACTGTTGTTGCTGCTGCTGCTGCTGTTGCTGTTGTTGTTTTGAACCTGAGATGAGGAGAGCCAAGCCATTCGGACTCCTCAGTTCATGGCATGTTGGCTACCCCGATCAGTCCATGTGACTCCGTCTACCCTTGCATGAGTTTCCCATTGCTGCTGTAACAAATTACCACAAACTGAGTGGCTCAAAGCAACACAAACTTATTACTTTACAGTTCTATAGATGGGAAGTCCAACTAAAATCTCACTGGGGTAAGGTGAAGATATTGGCAGGGCGGACTCCTCTGTGGAGGCCCTAGGGGATTATCTGGGGTAAGGTGAAGGTATTGGCAGGGCGGACTCCTCTGTGGAGGCTCTAGGGGATTATCTGGGGTAAGGTGAAGATATTGGCAGGGCGAACTCCTCTGTGGAGGCTCTAGGAGATGATCTGGGGTAAGGTGAAGGTATTGGCAGGGTGTATTCCTTCTGTGGAAGCTCTAGGAGATGATCTGTTTCTTGGCCTTTTCCAGACTCTAGGAACGTCCCACTTTCTTTAACTCATGGCTCCTTCCTCCAACTTCAAAGCCGGCAACTTAAAGCCTAATCCCTCTTACACTGTCTTCTCTTAGTCACATCTTCCTTTGACTGACTCCTGCTTCCCACTTCCACTTTAAAAAATTTTTGTGATTACATTGGATAACCCAGGCTACACTTCCTGTCTGCTGATTAACAACCTTAATTCCATCTGTAACCTTAATTCCCCCCTGTCATGTAACAAAACAGATTCACAGGTTCTGGGAATTAAGATGTGGACATCTCTGGGGGAGGAAGGTTATTCTCACTACGATAATCCCTAATCCTACACCTATTCCCTGTCCCCATCTACTCTAATGTGCTTGACATATGCCCTGAAATATGCGCATTTACCTTGTAAATATGCCATTAGTGTGTATGTTTTTAACTGACATATTGGTATTATTTTATGTTTCATCTGTGGTGTTCTCATCAACATTATGTTTATAACATCTCCATGCTGTTCTGTACACACGAGTTTGATGCTCCTAACAACTGCATATTATTTCATAGTTTATGTCTACCTCATTTTACATATCCAGTTTTCCACTGATGGACTCTTGTATTGCCTTCACTCTACTCTGAGCTTATCTTGACAGACATCCTTGTGCATGGTCCCAGTTGGACTCACATAAGAATTTTTCTAAAATAATGAACTAAGACTAGGATTTCTGGGTAATAGGGTAAAGGCTAGGATTGCTGGATCACAGGATATATCTATCCCTACTTAGTTTCACTAAGCTCTCTTGACTGGCTGTACTAGTTATACTTGGACTAGCAGAGTTGTTAAACCTCTTTACCATGATGGTTATGCAGCATCTTCTTCTGTCAAACCTCTTTCCCGGGAGAGAGCTGAAAGCCTTTTCTGGATCTGTCTCCTGTATATTTTTGTTTCCTTGACAGGCTTCAGAGGCACTAAATACACTTTCCTCCAGCCAGCACTTGCGTCCCCCCTCCACTTCTCTTTTCTATGTGTTAGCACTGTGCTGGGCACAGGCCTCCATCAGAGGAGCCTGTTCTTTGGCTGTGCAAACTCAGAATTTTATTTCCATCCCTTCTTCTTCATCCCTGTGCCTCTGGACTCAGGTTTTATTAATTAAACAAGGATTTCTTGAGCACTTACTGGCTCAAATACATTACCCCCTTCTCCCCCACCCTAAATATTAGGGATATCAAAAAAACAACTAAGGGGCTTACATTCTGGTGTCCTGTCAACTCAACTGCAAAAACGTAGCCAGGATCCATTCACTTCTCCCAAAACCAACCTAGTACAAGCAAACAGAACTTTAGCACTTTTCACCTGGACATTTGCATTTGTCTTCTACTTGGTCTACCTGCTTCCACTCCTACCCCATCTAGTCATTTTTCCACACAGCAGCCAGAATAAACATTTAAAAATATAAATCAAATCCCATCTCTCCTTCATATCTGCTAATAGTCCATTGCCTATAGAATGAGATCCATATCCCTCAGCCTGGCTTACTAAGCTGCATGGCAGCCGGCTGCTCTCTGTCTCTCTGACCTCATGTCGTGTCACTCTTTCCTTCATTCATCACATTTCAGCCACATTGCCCTTTTTCCATTCCTGGGATAGGTCAATCCTGTTTCTGCCTCTCAGTCTTTGCAGTAGCTGTTCCCCTCTGCCCAGAACGCTCTTCCCTCTAGGTTGCTCAGGACTGGCCCTGTCCCGTCATGCATACATTGGTTCTGATTTACTTCTCTGGATGGCACTTATTTATTTGCTGGCACTATTTATTTATTAATGAGTTCATTTCCTATATTCCCCCGTAGTGTGTGAGCTTCATGAGAATGCTTTTATTTCTCATGTTCACAGTTCTATCAGTACCTAGTATACTGCCTGGCACAGGGGTGGGGTTAAAAAATGCATGGGTTTTAACTTTTTTGAGGAATAAATGAATGAATGAATCTAAAGCAGTGGTTCTTGATCTTGACTACCCATTAGAATCATTTGCACAAAGCCAAGCTCTTCTTAGACCAATTGAATCAGAATCTCTAGGCACAGGGCTCAGGTACCCGCACTTTTTAAAGCATCCAGATAAACATTAGCTTAAGGCTCTGAAGCAACCCTTTGAGGATGAGAGCCCATCTCAAGTAGGGAAACTTAGAAACCTTCCTTGGAATTTTGTATTCAAACTTTAAAAAGAAAAATTTTCTTTTTCTTTTTCTTTCTAGTGTTAGCCAAGGTGCTGTAAGCCTCCAGCTGTCTGCAGCCATGTCAGCCGACACTACCACCATTCCTGGCTACAAGGAGGAAGCCAAGCTGTAGGAGGAAAGAATAGGACCAACTCACAGAGGAGCTGAGCCAATTCAAAGAGCAGGGAAGGCATGGCAGGGAGGCGTAGGAAAAGTGCTGATAGTATCGTGGGAGACCCTGGAGTCTCTGAGTCTAGCCCCACTTAAATTCTCTTCTCTGCTCAAGTTGGCCGGGGTTAGGTTTCTGTCATTTGCAACTAAAAGGATCCTGACCAATACTTGATCAAAGCAAATAATTGTGGGTCAAGAAAAGATGATTTAAATGGAATCCAGAAGACAGAATATTAAGGCAATGCCTTTATCAATAAATCCATAATTCCAAATATAGCTGCTTGTTAAACTAGAAGGAATCCTTTGCTTCTCTTATTTCAGCCAGTTAGTCTGTTTACAAAGTGTCACAGTTAAGCACTTCCACAGCCGCATGAAAAGTATTAGATCACTTACTCTTCTTAATAAAGGGAACAAATTTGTGATTTGAATGCACTGCACTGTGCATTCATCACGGGGCACTGCATATGCCAAGCTTTTGGTCCTTAGGGGCTCCTCTCCCAGCCGGGAAACTGAGAGAACTCAGCACAAATGGTCGAATGCTGAGACCTCTATGATTTCCCTGTCCACCTCAATTCTAATCACAGGGATCCTTTTGAGCCGTCACAAAAATGCTGAAAGGGTAGAAGCTTTGGTTACAGAGGCCCCGACAAGCCTATAAGGTTCTACCTTGAGCAATGGAGAAATAGAAGTAGATCAGTAGGAAGTTGCCCAAGATGCCAGTCTTCAAGGGGTCCCAAATGGAATGCTAAAAGGTTTTGAAAAATTGAGGGAAATCAAGAAAGTTGTATTGGAGAGAAGTCCTCTCAAAGAGAATACTGTGTATGATTGAAAGGCACAAAGCTATACAGAGCAGATACGAGGCCTGGCACACACTTTTGGAAGTGCGTACCTAAACTCTTTAAGCCTTCAATACTGACAAGCTCTGCTCCACAAAATCCCACATGCCAAGATGTGATTCCTGCAATCTTTCTGCATTTCCCCAAAGATAAGCTATATGAAAAAGAGAAATAAATGGGAACATTCCCAGGAAGATTTCCTGCTGGCTTCGACTTTGAATGGAGGCACGAACAGGGATGGGGCACATAGAATCACACAGGGAAAGTATGTAAACTAGGTCTCTAAGCTGGAGGAAACACCCAGATATTCTCTTACCATTTTATTAGGCTCCTGCCAAGACAGCCACTGTGTTGTTTAATAGAGTAAGCCCTGGCAATAGCCCAAGTTAGAAGGCAACCGTAGCTGATTTCTCAGACTTCTGAGGCTCCCATCTCTCTTGGGCAATAGGTCAAAAGCTGTGTTGTACTATAGAGAGCTGTTGAATTGGATAGCAATCTGTAGGGGGCAGCAGCAAGACAGATAAACGTTAGGTTACTTCCAGAACAAAAGAATATTTGATAAGCCCCTCAGTAAAGCACAGAACCTTTCCCAAAGACCTGTGCTAAACAGCATCCTGAGAATGGTGGGTTTGGTTAGTTGGGGGGTGTGCATGTTTGGGGCTAGGCAGAATAGTTCAGTGTGGTAGAGGAGAAGCAGAGCCCCACCCTTGGTGGTCTTCACTCTTCACCCTGTAGTGATAAGCTTCCCTAGTAAGTAAGTGTTGAACAAATATTTCAAGTCTGTGGGTTTGAAGGAAAGTAAGAATCTTACCTGCCTGAGGAGCCCCAGAATTTGTTCTGGCCTGCTCACAGACATTCAGCAGCCTCCTCACTCCTGAAGTCTGGAGTAGAAGGGAAGGGAAGGTGCATTGTCATCCTTCCCAGGACAGACACAATGAGGAAAACTGCACCACAGCATATCTGATTGTCCCCTTTTTTTGCTTTTGTATTTCCTATACTTGAAACTGAAATTTTCCCTTGTCTGTTACCACCGTCTTCCTGTAGGTTTTCTATAAAAATAGTGGTTGTATTTTGTCAGGGCTAAAGCCTGGGTAAGATTGTCCACCATTAACCAAAGCTCTAAAAGTAATCTAATATAGGCCTCTTAATTGGATAAGCTCTCTAGACCTAAACCCACATCATATATTCTGTGATCAATGAACTGTAATTGAAATTCCAAATAAACCCCTCCCCATGGAGCACCAGCCTTCCAATTTGGAAAGCAGTGATCTGGTGGTTTCATCATGCTCCATCATTAGCAGAGGACGCTGTAGCTCACTTGCCCACATCCTGACACCATATCTTAGGCTCACTCCCTTATTTAGCATTAGATCTCTAATGTGCACATGCACACACACACTTGCATACATAATGCAGATAAAGATCTATACAAAACAAAACAAAGCTATAAAACAACTAAAGAATATGAAATTATTATTTCAAAATTATAGGCATTGGATATTTATTTCCCTCTTTCCCAGTGGGATCTAAATACCTTCTACCCCAGGTCTCGGGTTGACCCTGCTACTTGCTTTCCAGTAGAATGTTAGTAGACACGACACCTAGATGACATGAAGTATTTTGTGCATCAGCTGTCACCATGAAGATAACATACCCAGTTGCTTCACTGATCCCAGGAAGACAAGGGACACCTAGAGCAGAACTGAACCCAAGCTACAGCTTAAAGCAAAGCCCAGCCAAACCCAAGTGGTATCAACTAAGACTCAATCCTCAGACATATGAATGAGAATAAATGATTGCATTTTTAAGCCACTACACTTTTGGATGGTTTGTTATACAACTTTATTGTGTCTATAGCTAAATAAGAATGATATTTTCTGAAGCAAGTTATGGAAGTTCAAAGTCAAAAGGGAAAATGCTGACAGAGGTAACCATGACTATTTTTAAAGTTGTATGTGAATGTTTAAGAAAACAGCACCATAAATAAGCTTAAAAATTAATCTGAGGCAATAATTTAAAAAGTATCTTCAGCAGATGAGGGTGAGATGGAGGAATGAGCAAAGAAGAACAGAATGCGTAAAAATATCTGTAGTAATGAACTTTGTCCTTTCATTTGTGGAACATCACGTTGCTGGTAAAAGGAATGAAGTCAGTCATTCAGGATTCACCATGGATAGATGTTCATGCTGAATAGAAATTTCAGGATATGCGATTAGTAAGACAGTATCTTGAAAAGGGATTTGGAGGGAAGTTCACTATACTTGTTGCCCCTGGAGACTGAAATTGGGGGAAGGAAGGTGAGAGTGGGGACTTTCAATTTGGCTATGTCTGTATCTTTGCATTCTATTCTAATGACCATGTATTAGGCAGGTGTTTGGTCTCAGATATCCTTTTGCCCAAAAGCTCAATATTGTAATAGCACCATTATTATATGGTGGTCCAGCCATATATATAGGATATCCTATAGTGACAAGAAACCTACTACCTCTGACATAGACCTTTGGGTGGATTAATTTTTAGAAAACATCTCCAAGTATTTTCATGTATTTACATAAAATCTGCTGCTCTTTCTCCTAAGTTCACTTTAACTTTCCTAAGATGGAGGCCACATCTTATTTTTTCTTTATTTTCAACAAGTCAGGTATAGTTGAGTATATTTACTGGAGCGTACAGATATGAGAGTTCATACCTTCACTCTATAATTGTGGACTCTCAGAGCTTCAAGGGAGATCACAGACCATACCATTAAATCCCTAATGCCAACTATTTTACAGACAAGGAAAATGAAGCCCCAGAGGGACGATATCTCACTAGAGGTCTCTGAGCTGTGAGATCAGAACCAGGACTCAGAAGAACTGAGCAAAATTGCAGTCCAGTCTTCTTTTCCTTCTTCTACCAGCTAGCTCCATAGTCCAGTTCTTTTTTTTTTTTTTTTTTTTTTTTGAGACAGTGTCTCATGTTGTTACTGCCCAGGCTGGAGTGCAGAAGCATGATCTTGGCTCACTGCATCCTCTGCCTTCCAGGTTAAAGTGATTCTCCTGCCTCAGTCTCCTGAGTAGCTGGGACTACAGGAATGCGCCACCACGCCTGGTTAACTTTGTATTTTCAGTAGAGATAGAGTTTCACCATGTTGCCCAGCCTGGCTAGTCTCAAAACTCCTGACCGCAGGTGATCCGCCCGCCTCAGCCTCCCAAAATGCTGGGATTACAGGCATGAGCCACCGTGCCCATCCACAATAGTCCAATTCTAAAGACTGGTCAGTCTGGAGTCTGAGAAGGCAGCAAGATAGCAGGATATGATAACAAGAGCATGAGCTTTGGAATCAGACAAACATGGGTTCAAATCTCAGTTCTGGTATTTGCACAAACGGTGCCATTAGCCATGTTGCTTAACATTTCTGAGTCTATGCTTTAGCTTATAAAATGGGTGGGTAATAGCTATCAAACGGTTACTGTGAAAAAAATGAGATAAGGTTTATAAAGCACTTAGCTCAGTGCCTGGCAGAGAGTAGGAGCTAATTAAATGTGAATGCCATTCCCTTCTCTGTGGAATATCTCAGTAGCTAAAACACTTCTTTATGCATCAAGGAATTAACACCACTGTTATGAGATTAATTCACAGCAATGCACATGAAAACAGTGATTCAGATCATGGCAAAAACTATAATTAAAGTATCTGGTATTGTTTGATTACAGGGTTGGCTTTACTGACTTTAGCACTTTGTGGACAGAGAGCAGGCAGCTGAGAGGCAAAGCATGGCTTTATTTTCTGGGAGGTTTTTGACCACTTCCTAGGTCAGGGTGGGGATTATTCCTCTCATCCTTGTTTTGCACTGAAGCGTCTAAGCCTTAATGGGGTAAGATAGAGAGGGGAACTTACATTTACTAAACATCTACTATGTACCAGGCCCTTTAAATACTCAATCTCACTTTGTTTTCCCAGAAATCCCAAAAGGTCAATATGCACGACTACATTTGATAACCATGAATACTGAGGCTCATCAGTAAATCCAGTAAGTTGCTTACAATATCATCCCCAGTTAGGGATGAAGGTAAGGTTTCATTCAAGTCTTCTCAACTCCAAAGGCTGTGTTCAATTCAATATAGAGGCTACCTCCTATTTCTGGCACAAATTTACAGCTAAGTATGTAACAGGCACTGTTTTAAGTACTTTAAGTGGTACAGCTATGACTGTTAGTTAACTATCCACTTCCATTCTTCCCTTCTTTACCCAAGTTTTTATTGTGAGTAGCACCGTGCCTAACCACAGATCAGCATTTCCCAGTTTCCTTTGCAGTTAAGGAGGACCCAAAAGATCTAAAAAGTATTGGTTGGAACTACCAGGAAATGTCCTGAAAAGATATTGACCCATGTGAGAAACATGACTTCATGTCCTCTGTGCCTCCACCTTTCTTTCTGCTTCTGGTCTAGAATGTATACTGAGAGTTGGTACCTGGCAGCCATTTTGAACCATGAGGTACATGAGGTGACCCTGAGAATGGAAGCCAGTGCTAAAAATGGTGGAGTAGAAAAGTAGAGGTAGCCTTATGCTCCTGACAACTGTGGAACTGCCTTGACAATACTGGATTGCCAATCTTTAAAATTATTTTGAATGAGAGAGGTATAAGCCTCTACTAATTTCAGCTACTTTTCTGTTGCTTTCGTGATTATACTTGGAATATAATCTTAACTGCTACACCTATAGTTTCTTATTTAATCCTCCAATAGTTGTATGTGGTGTTATTTTTATTTCTAAGTTTTTCAGGTGAAATAATGGAAACACAGAGAGGTTAAGCAACATGCCCTAGATCACTGAACTAGTATATAAAAGAGAGTGGGTTTGAACCCATTCCAACTTCTGCAACACTCATGCTCTTAATAATCATATTAGACTGACGAGCCGGACTAGACATCAAAGACTATTTTCCCCAAGCTGAAGAACTCTCATGTCTCGGTGGAATTTTCCTTCGGAATCAAACTTTATTTCTGATGGCTTGAGCCCTATTTGCATCTGGCATGAGGTTAGTTTTTCACTTTGTAAGAAATAACATTCTAATGGCTTTTTAAGGGCCCAGAAGACTTGTTAGCCATTCCCTGGCTGCCGCAGGACAAACTCATTAAAAACATCTGAACAAAACCAACAGAATTTGAAGGGCAACAAGAAAATGAAGACACCTCTGGGGGTGGAGTTAGAGAATCCATATGGTAAAGCACAGATGCTAATGGGTCCACTCACGCAACTGGAGGTGGAACTCTGTGACCAAGACATTTCACTCGTTTGCATGACAGGGTTTCATAGGTTGATAACAAGAATTGCAGTCACTTACTCATTATCAGAGTTGCTGTCAAGAAAACAATTGGGATATCCCTAGAGTTTTCTCTTAATGGGATTTACCTCTGTGGAAAAGGGTTTGCTTAGTAAATGAATGAAGCAAACAAAATTGGAGGAAAAATATTTACTGAGCTAAAGAGAGGAAATTATTTTGCAACCCTGGAAAAGTACCAATTACAGGAAAATATGGTTTATCCAGAGTTCTATCAGTTGGGATTTGCTATTAATTTTATCTGTAAAATGGGGATAATCACACTGATGTTTCAAGGTGGTGGCAAGGAACATGCTAAATACACCACATGGAGGTGACTTAGCACAGAGACTACCACGGTGATAAAAATACGTTGAGATATGCTTGTATTCTTTTATGGGGCTCTGAGGACCTAGGACTTGGCCACTGTGTTTTCTTTTCCAGCCTTTGGGGAGCAGACTGTAGAACATACAGAGACCATTTAAAAAATAATCAACAGAAAAAAGCAATAAACTCTCCATTTCCCTAAACAAACCAGGCACAGAGCAGGAAGCATTGGCTCCAGTATCTGCACATAACCTTGCAGTTTTCAGACTACCTGGTTTTCAGAAGCCCACCTAAGTAAATCTCCCAACCCCTGGATCATGCCAAGAGGCAGGGCAGCACAGCGCAGCAGTGAACATCTCGGCTCCAATGCCAGTTGACCTGGGTTTAAATTTTTGCTCTTTACTTACTTGGCCATTTTAGTTAAATATTTGTAAAATGGAGTTAGTAATAATATGTATAGTTGACTGTGGTGAGTATTCAATCAGATAATACACATAGGGGGCTAGAAGAATGTCTAGCACATAGTTAGTGGTTAATAATTAGAGGTCAGTGTTAGTGATTTTAACTATTAGTATAGAGTATGGCATAATTTCCTTCTTCCCCTTCCTTCCGTGACAGCTCCATCATGGTGGGTCCCAGTCTTGTGTGGTGGAAGCAAAGCGGACTTCATAAGGAAGTCAGGAGCCCAGCCCTTAGGCTCTATGGAGATAAAGGCCCTGATGAAAGATCTGGCAGGCTTCCTTTAAAAGATTAGAGCGTAAACTTTGCAACCAGGTCTACTTGGGTTTAAATCCTGATTTCTCTGATGACCAGCTGGCTTTATGACCTTTAGCAAGATCTCAGGACCTCAGAATGGACAGGTACTGTCATGTGTTGCATAACCACATTTTGATCTATGATGTACCATATATACAATGGTGGTCCCATAAGATTATAGTACTGTATTTTTTAACTGTACCTTTCCTGTGTTCAGATATGTGTAGATACACACAACTTACCATTGTGTTACAATTGCCTACAGTATCCATATAGTAACATGCTGTACAGGTTTGTAGCCCAGGAGCAATAGGCCATACCACATAGCCTAGGTGTGTAGTAGGCTGTGCCATCTAGGTTTGTCTAAGTACACTCCGTGATATTCCCACCATGACAAAATTACCTACTGATGCATTTCTCGCAGTATATCCTTGTTGTTAAATGATGCATTTAACATGGTTGTTAATTTTTTACTAATTGAAGAGTAAAAGCTCAAGTAAAAGAATTCTTCCTTGTTTAGCTTTAAACTTTGTAACGAGTGGCCTTGTCAATTGTAAGATTGTTCTGAGCTGACAGTCTAATTAGAGAAATGGTCCATGTGCTTTTATTTGGAGGAGGACTGCATAAAAAACCATTCCAAACTTTAGTGGCTTAAACGAACAACCCTTTATTTAGCCGATGACTCTGATGGTTGCTAATTTGATCTGGGCTCAGCTGGGAAGTTCTTCTGCTAGTCTCAAATGGGTTCACTCGTGTGTCTGCAGTTAACTGCCAGTCAGTGAGATGGCTCTGTTTCTGGGGATTAACTGGCTATTGGTAGGGCCATAAAGCAACATTCATTAAGCTAGAGCAGGCAGTCATGGGGTTATGGGAGAAGCAAGAAAGGATGTCTCAATACACAAACACTTCTCAAGTTTCCTTTTGCATCGCAATGGCCAAAGCAAGTCACATAGCCACCACCAGAGTGTAGAGGGAACTTCCCAAGGGTGTAGGATGATGTGAACTATCAGAACCCACTACTGTTAACAGTCTACTGCAATCACCATAGAACTTGTTTTGGGAGAAATAATTCATTTCTGAAATCGGCATCTTGTACATACACATGAGACCAAAGTGCCTTTCCTACTATATTCCAAGGAGAAATTATTCAGTATGACACTCTGGACAACGGCTGAATAAAGAGTTTTCCGGTTACCAACCAATTGAAATGCTGTATATTGCATAGCGATTTCCTCAATTTGTGAATTGAAGCCCTGGAATAGGGGGTTTCTATGTCTCTTTAAACTCTGACATTCTATGAATCTATACTTTTCCATTTCAATTTGAGAACAGCTAAAGCTCAGGTCAAGAAAACTCTGTGTCTTGTCCAGTGAGGCAGTCGGGAAATTTCAGCCCATTGCAAAGAGCAACTGGTAAACCATGAAGTCTGTGTGACAGGACCATGGATTAAAATGTCTCAAGAAGTAGTGAGGTCTCTGTTACAGAAGGTGATCAAACACAGACTGGTTAGCCGTTTTAGAAAATAATCAAAAGCTGTGGTTTTAATTCTATTTGTATAAGGAGACATCAGAATGATTACATTGCTTCCAGCAATTCTGATGCCCTCCCCAAGACAGGCCATGCAGAAAAGTAGAATCTGTCCTTGTATTAAGTAAAAAAAAAAAAAAAAAAAAAAAGATTATATGCATTTAACAACAAGTGAGCACCTAATATAAACAAATTAAAGTACTTTCACATCTTATACCTTTCTTTAGTGCCAGTAACTTCTTTTTACAAAGGGAAAAAACAAAGGCTTACAGATTTTGCTCAAAGTTATTCTCAACTAGTAACTGTCCGAGTGGTTCTTTCACTTTCAACTGAGTGGTTCTTTTCATGTTCCTGGTGACCTTTCCTTCCTCCTATCATTCATTCATTTGATCTTCATTTTTAATGAAATCTCTGTTAAATGTTGGGAAGGATAGGCATGTACTAGCCCCAATACATGTGTGCATCTCAACTTCGAGATCTTAAGGTTGGGTGAGAATTAAATTACATAATATATGTAAAATTCTTAGAGCAGCATCAGGTACCTAGAAAACACTCCAGGAAGGCTCGTTAATATTATTATATTGGGAGAAAGGCATGAAGCTTTTGAAATTGAGCCTGAGTTCAGAGAATCTGAGATGTCTGGTCAGAAAGGAACATGTAAAAAGGGTGAGAGGGCAATGACCACAGCCCCACATCGTTGAATCCTGTGGTTGTTTCAGGAACCCTGAGGGGCGTGAGGACGTCCTGAGCAGAGGATGCCTCAGGGGAGCTGAAGGAACAGGAGAGCAGCCCTGGCACACCCCGCCCAGGCTCATCTCCTCCTGCAGAACTAAGCCAGGGCTGAGAAGTTCCTTGAAAGAGGCTGCTCTTTGGAAGCCTTGTACATTTCTGAAGGCTGCCAAGAGAATGTGTGACTGAAACCAGAGTGGGGACCTGTGCTTCCTTGAGGTGGTGCCCAGGGTAAACCTGAGATAGAGAAGTTAATCCTTTCTTCCTGCTCTGTGCTCCCACGCCCACTCTTGATGGCTCTCTTGGGCAGGACTAAAACAGCCCCACACAGATTTTCTCATGAGTGGCTGACATCTGGTCTCTAGAAAATACTCAAGTAATACTTGTCTGGCAAATTCCTGGAATACAGGTCACACCCAGCAGCTGACCACTTTCTCCTTGGCTCTGAGGCCATGACAGCTATCCAGTCTAGTGTGGGTCCATTTGAATTCTAAAGTGTGTCTGGCCTGGTCACCCCACAGCAGGGGATGCAGATCAGGCTCTTCTCATGGTCTTCTTCAGACCCCTCTCCCTTGCCTTGCATACCTGTCCTCATGAAAGGATGTGTTCTGTGAACAGATCGGGGTGGATGGGGTGGGAGGAAATTGAATATTTTCTGAAAGAAGATCCTTTTCAGAAATTGTTTTAAAGTTAAGCCAGGCATGATCACTCACACCTGTAGTCCCAGCACTTTGGGATGCCAAGGCAGGAAGATTGCTTGAGGTTAAGAGTTTGAAACCAGCCTGGGCAACATAGTGAGACCATATGTCTAACAAACAGAAGAAGAAGAAAGAAAGAAAACTTAGCTGAGCATGATGATATGTTCCTATAGTCTCAGCTACTTGGGAGGCTGAGGCAGGAGGATCACTTGAGTCCAGGAGTTCTAGGCTGCAGTGAGCCATGATCACAACATTGCACTTCAGCCTGGGTGAAAGAGTGAGACTCTGTCTCTGAAGATAAATAAATTAGTTAATTAAAGTACTATGTTGATAAGGTAATTCTTAAGACAGTGCTAAAAAGAAATTAGAGATAGTGAAATGCAATGTATCATTGAAGCATCCAATGAAAACCAAGAGACAAGTGGAACAGGTGGTCTGGCTTTGAATGTGCTTGCACTTGGAATAATCCACAGCACTGGCACCCTCTGATGTTGAAGCCTGGCTCTTCCTGGGCCTGGACCCACATGTCCAGGCACAGGCCAGGAGAGAAATATCTGCTGGAGTTTCCCCCTGAACCTCTGCACTTGGCCACCTTGGAACCATGGCTATTACAGAGGCAGTTTTAAGGAACCCAGATAAAAGATTTGACAGAAGGAGAAGAAGCACCAGCATCCACAGTTGAGTCTGTGCTTCGCAGAGTGCCAAGGGCTTTTTATACAGAATTTCATTTCAATAGGAAGGCAAAAAAGACGATTTCATGCCACCTTCAGTGCAGCTTGATATCTTAGTTCACCAGATAATATTTTTGCTCTTCTCTCTTCATTGTTATCTCTGCCTTGAATGTCCATTTCCTGGATCTTCACGTTTGCAGGCCCCGCTGTCCATACAGACTCAATCCAAACCCTACCCTTTCCATAAAGCCTTCTGTGGTTCCTTCTCCATCACTGCTACCAGCCACAGTCAGAAATAACTTCATCACATACTTATTCACTCTGTGCCATAGCTTCCTCATCTATAAGATGGGCATAATAATAATACCTACTCCATAATATTATTGTGGGAATTAGGAAGAGCACTTAGAATTAAGCTTAGCATACAAACAAAGTTGAATAATGATAATGATAATAATATTTGTAGTTGTTGTCAATGGATATAATTTATCTTCTTTGCTACACTGTGGGATTTTGGAGGCAGGGCACGAATGAGGTCTTATTCATCTCTGAACCCAGAGGCTACCAATCAGACTTGATGCCCAACAGATACTCAGGCTCAGCAGAAGGTTTGATGAGAGCGGAGGAGTGTCAGATGCCAGCGACAAAAGCAATCTTTGAGCCAACAGACTCCCCACTCTTTAACCTTCCATCTGCCTGGCCATCTTTATGGGCCACCTATCACTACGTGGCTATTGTTCAAAGCTGGCCAAACTATCCTGGTGCTGGCTGCTGGCAGCCTTGGCTTCAAACAGCCACCAGAGGGGCTGCTACGTAGGCTGACAGCATCATCGAAGCTGCTTTCAGGGCTCTGCTTCTCGGGGGCTGGTACAGATGAAACCTGTGCCCCTGGCAAAGTGGGGCCTGGTCTTCCTGCAATCCCAGCCCTGCTTGGACACCCATTACAGTAATGAGCACAGCACGTTTGACTTCTTGCCTTGTCTCTCATGCTTCTCAACACGGACGATTCGTAATGGATGTCAGACTTTGAATTTCTTATCATGTTGTTTATATCTAATAAGTGAATTGCCCTGTTTTTTTAAAAGTCAGCTTTTAAAAATACTGTGTTTGAACATCTGTCAAGGGCTGGGGATTAGCTGAATAGGCACTGGATGCCAGGATATTATATTCTCTCTATCCTTTATACTGTAATTATCTTGATCCTCAAACAACTCAGCACCAGTTACAACCACTTTCGCAGACTTGTTGTTGCTGCAAATTCAAAAAATTATTTTATTTGAATCTAAATTAAACTGATATGTAACAAGGTTTTTTTTTCCCTGCTAAGTCTCAAAAAACAGTATCTGCAGATGATTAAAAAACAGTAAAACACGGACAATTTCAAAGTTTATTTCAAGAATAAACTCATGAAAATTCATCTAATTATGCAGCAGTGTACCAAAAATAATCTTTTCCAAACCTAAATTTGTTTAACAAAACACACAGTCAGCTAAGCCAAATGAAAGCAAACGTGTGTTTATGCCACAGTCACCCCCTCCCCCTGGCTGCTCGAGTGGGCACGAGGGCTTGGCAGGGTCCTGAAGCCTGTTGGCGGCTTCTGAGTCCTGACACTTTGCTTGCTGGTGTTTCCAACGAGGGGGCCGTTGGCTCCACTGATCACAGAAATGGACCCTGTTGCTGCTTGTGTAAGTGGTCTCTGTTTCTGTCATGTGAAGAGCTGAAGCAGGGAGGACAGAGCACTTTACTCTCAACAACTCAGGGGGGAAGAAGAAACTACTAAAGCATCATGCACATAACCGCAGGCAGAGTGGTGCTGTGTCTGCCAATGATTAATAGCAGTAGTGAGAATAGCTACTGTTTATTGAGCCCTTGCGCTGAACCAGGTATTCATTTAAGAGTCTCACATTCTTCATGTTTTCAACTGACCCATATAACAAAATAACTGGAACCCGGTCATCACGACCCCTACTTTACAGATGTAGAAACTGAGGTTTAAAGGGAGACAGCCAGCCTAAGATCACACAAGTAATTGGCTGAGCTGAGATTTGAATCTGTCTGACTTCAAAAGCCATGTGTTTAAACTGCCATAGCATATTGTGTTGGCTCAGGCTTGGGCCAGCTTCTGGAAAGCAGAAATCTGGGAATCCGTGGGAATCCAAGCTCTCCCATTCTAGACAAGTTCCTGGTTACTTTCTGGATCTCAGTGTACTCATCTGTAAAGTGGAGAACGCAATACTTAAGACATAGTAAAAATTCAAAAAGTCATAAAATATGACTATTCAGTTAGATGATACACCCTCAGAGGGCAAGAAGTATGTTATTTTGTTTGTAATTGTAACCCTAGTACCCCCCATAATAATACCTCTCACAGTGTTTGGCATATAAAAGACTACAAGTGAAATCGTAAGACAAGCTTCCTTCCTGTAACTTGTTTACAGCTTATTTGGAAAGAAAAAGCAAGTGTGAGCAGATGAGAGAACAACCCTGGTGAACGTGTCATCACGGAGCTGCTAATTAGCTGCCAGACTGGTGACCTAGCAATAATGTCATATTGGACTTATCCCCCACCAAGCATTAGAAAATTGGGTTCTGGCCCCAGTGGCACAACTTCCTAACTGGGCAGGTTTTTGAACTTCTCTGAACTTCTGTAGGAGAGAAATCATAATGATCTAACTTTTCTCCTTGTACTATTGTGAAGTCTGGAAAATACTGTCACATGCTTTATGAAATGTCATGGCCACCAGCATTTTTGGCAGGAAGAGCAGGGATGAGGCTGAACTCTCTGGAGGAAATGGCTGGAGGTCCCAGCTGTGGACGAGAGCCACATTTTGCTATGGATTAGAATGTATTCCAGAAGGATCTATGTCAAGTTCAACTCCTATGTTTCCAGAGGCCTATGGAATCCTGGGCGTTGTCACTCACTATCACTTGCCAGTAACAATATTGGGCACTCACTAAATATTTTTAAAATCAAGTTCATTTGTCCTAATTGGAGTCATGGAATTGAATTGTATTGAATGCAAGGGCTTCAAAAAGCTCAGTTAAAATCCACCTGCCACCCAATCACATAAAATCACCAAAACAACTTTCTTCACTAAGTTCCATGGTCTGTGCTTCTGCTGTATCTTTTCTCTAACTGAGGCAGAGTGCATGGGGAAGGCGTGACTTCTGGAAGGGAACGATAGGAGGGCACATGCATGGATACTACGAGGATTTTCTCCCCCAGGAGCAAGAACCTGGGATTTCTAGGGAAACAGAAAGGAGGCCTCACATCCCTCAAATTCACTGGCACATGCTTCCCTAAATTGTCTTAATAAGTGAAGCTCTAAATCTCAGCATTCATCTATTAATTAACCAAACAGTTTTTGTCCTTGCTGTGTACCTTGGCATCATGCTAATCTCTGGGTCTTAAGGCTTTTCAGATTTTCTATTTCTGTTATCTTGGGCAAGTCCCTTAAACTTTCCTATCCTCAGTTTATATATCTATAAAATAGACATCATTTTTTATGCCTCCCAGAGTTTGTAGGAGGAACAAATGAGATTAAAATACTTCACACGCTGTCTGACATTTAACAATTACTTTAAAAGAAACAGTCATTAAAGAATTAAAGATGTTTTTAAAAAAGAAATAAAGGTCTCTGGATCTAATAATGTGATGTCATGGAAAGAACTAGCTATAGTTGGAAGTTGAAAGTAATGCATACACGTGTGAAAAAAAAGGACCTGATTGTGCTAGTCCCCTGCCCGAAAACCATCCACTGCCCGTCATCCACTCCCAAAGAGCTGCAACTCCTGAGAGCCTAGCCACCTCTCCAGACCCATCTCTCATAGCCCTGCTCCCTGCCCCCAACGTATGCCCTGCTTTTATGCCACACGTGGATTTGATGGGCTAGTTCTTAAAAAAACCTATTCTCTCAGGCCTCCCTGCCTTTGCACACACTATTCCCTCAGCTTGGAGAAGCCCCAGTAATTTGGCAAGAGCTCACTGGATGTCAGCCCCTCTGGGAGCCCTCCCAGTGTTGCCTTTTTATCAGGGCTGAGTTTTGTTCTCTTGTCTGATTCCTGCAGCACTTGGGCAAACAGCTGATGCAGAGTTCATTTTGTGAAGCTGTGACCAGTTTTCCAGTAGACCATGAGCTTGCTGAGGGCAGGAGCCTGCCTGTCTTTGATCTTTGTTTCCGTGGGGTCTATCCGGGTGCCTGGCACAGCAGCTTTGGAGATGGAAGGGATAGAGAGAGGTAACTGGACAGGCAGGAAGAGTTCAAGTGCTCTGTTCTTACAGGGAGTGTAGGGATTGATCCAGGATTAGTTATTTAGAATAACCTGGAGAAATTCTGAAAACAAAACGTAACACATATATAATTCCTGCCTCCCAAGAGTCTGCTGTCATATGGGCCTCAGGCAAAAATGAATTTACCTTGACACTAGTGGAGTTTATACTTCAAGACCCTTCACTTGCGCAGCTCCTTCCAGGGACATGGGAGAAGCTCCAGCAACTCCTTTTTTTATTTTTAGACAGGGTCTTGCTCTCTTGCCCAGCCTGGAGGGCAATGGTGTGATCTCAGCTCACTGCAACCTCCACCTCCCAGGCTCAAGCGATCCTCCCACCTCAGCTTCCCAAGTAGCTGGGACAGGTGACAATTTCTTATTCATAACTTTATATGTATATTTTAAAAAGGACTCTCTATATGGAATGAGCTCAGGCCCCACAAAACCTGGATCAACCCCTGGCCCCAGGATCCATAGTTTCAATAAGCTTAGCAAGTGATTCTGATCCACAGCCAGATTGAGAGATGGCTTGCTACTCAATGTGTAATTCACAGGCCAGAAGCATCAGGAAACATCATGGTTGGGCAAGTCGGAAATGCAGAATCTCACACCCTATCCCCAACCTACTCTCTGTGAATCTGCATTTTAACAAAATCTCTGGGCTGATTCATGCGCAAAAATTCACATTCAGAATAAAGTTATGAATTGCTGCTGTAATGATTTCTCTGAGAGAAAAATGATTTCCAGCTGTAAAATCACAGAGGCCTTCTTGGAGGAGGTGATCTCTGAACCAGGACCTAACGTAGAGGCAGTACTTGGGTATGTGAAGTATTTTAGCAGAAGCAGCAGCAAGCAGCATCAGTGGAATCCTGGCGATGGGGAGTATGAGGAGTTGTCCGAGTAGACCAGGACCTTTGGGCTGGAATGAGAGAAGACAACCACAGGTAAGTTGAGTCCGGTGGTAGGGAGGGAGGGAGGGAGGCAGGCTGGGGAAAGCCCACGTGCTGGGTTAAGGCCTTTGGATTCTAATTAGGTAGGAATGTGGAGCCTTGGCGTTTGGGTCCAGAAGATATGAGATTCAGCTGCAAAAGCAAAACATCCCCCTGGGAGAGGGAAGCCAGTCACAGTATTTATCCATGCTCAGGTACCGATTATTTATGCCCAAGCCTTGCCTGGAAGATGTCAAAGAAGGGAAGGGGCAGGAAGCCAGAAACAAGGACTGAGAATTCATGAGGGAGGTACTCATATTTTTCCCACTCTGCAGGGTTGGTGAGAGTCTCAACGGCACTCCCATCCTTGGCACTGCACAGTCAGGATATTTGCTGATTGTGGCTTACAGAGGGGAAGGATCTGGGTGTGGTCCAGGGTGAGTCCTGTGAATTCCCATCACTCCTGCTCCCTGCAGGCTCCACTTCTGCAGCTTCCTGTGTTCAATTCATTCCTGCAGCCAAAACAAAACTTACCTACAGGGTTGTTAGAAGGACTAAAGGGCATAATATAGCAAAGTACCAGAAATATATTGGGACCTGAAAAAAAATGCATGTAATCCTTTGAACCTTGAGTCAGAACTTGTAGTTCATCCACTTCCCTATGCTATCACATGGTTCAAGTTCTAACAGATGTGGATTTTCAGTGAATGCTTAATCATAAAATGCCCAAAATATCAGCTAATAGGAATTTCATCATTTGGCCTTAGAGTGGGTTTTGCCAAGGTTTGAGGTCATATACACACTTTAATAACACACGTTAATGGTAATTTAATGAGCATTTACTACGTCTTGATCATTGTGATAAGCATCTTACAATACACCATCTCATTTTGTCCCATCATAAGATGAGGAAAGGGAAGCTTGGAGATGCTGGGTGTCTTACTCAAAGTTCTATTGCTATTAAGAAGCAGAGCAGGAAATAGAAGTCAGCACCAGGGTGAGATCAAAGCAAGTACTCACCTGTAAAGCTTCATATGGGTGCCACAGGTGAAACAGGTTTCATTAGGAAATGTACATTTGGCTTCTTCCATCCTCTCCCCATCTCATTTCAAATGCTAGGAAGAGTCAACATCACATTTCATATAGATGGAATTGTAGACTCAGAGCCAGAGACAGAGAAAACATAAGGATGATCTAGTTCAATGCTGCTCCCTTACAGAGGCAGAAATGGAGGCGCAGAGAGGTTGCTTTCTTGCCCATGGTAACACAGGATGAGAGTGTCTTACCTCTTATAGCTCATACATTAAGATAAAAACAAACATTTGAAAACACAGATTATCTTGTTTTGTTCTATCCTCGCTTCTTCACATCCTGTCCCAGGCATCAGCTCTCTCCTTCTCTTTCTTTTTCTTTACTCATTTATGTATTGGTTCAGCAAATATTTATTGATGTACTATTGTGAAATAAGTTACATTCAGGGAAGAGACAGGAATTTAGGAAGAATAAGTAATAAACAAGAGAGAAAAATGAAAAGTAAAGAACAAAAAAAGTACAGAGAAAGAAGTGGAAAGAGAAATACAGAAAGAGATAAGGAAGGAAAGAAGGAAGGGAGGGAGGGAGGGACAGAGGGAGAGAGGGAGGGAGGGGAAGGGATAATATCAATTGGCCACTTTCTATTGGGCAGGCACTTTTCTAAGCATTTTACATGTATTAACTCATTTAATTCACCCAGAAACCCTATAATGTAGTCACTATTCTTATCTCCAGTTCACAATGAGGAGCCTGTGGCACAGAGACCTGAAATAAATTGCCCAAGGTCAGAGGGCTGGAAGGTGGCAAGGCCAATATGCAAACCTGGCAGATCTGGTTCTTTACTTGGGACCTGTGCATGTAATCATATTGTAATGTACTCTATTTACTCTGATGGCCCCTGGAAGTGGATTAGATACTTACAGTAAGAACATTAGTGTTCCTGAGGGTCTTTATCATTTTTTCTCAATGGAGAACCATCATCACGGTTTGTCATGGACCATCAGTGCCCACAATGTGAAGGGAGAAATGCATTGCACATAGAACCATCAAGCAGAGGAGCCTGGAAGGGAAGAGGATCATGGAATTTAGAGCCATGGGACCTGGGGTTTAGCTGCGTCCCTGCCACTCCCTAGTTATGCCATGGGATGAGTCAATCCATCCATCTCTTTAACTGTCTGGCTCCTCATGTGGAAAATAAAAATTATAGTTGAGTCGACCCTATCTACTTCGGAAAATCAAATTGAGGTGAAAGTAGTTTACAACATCAAAGGGCAAAACCAGTGTGAAATCAAACACAACCATCAGTCTTCTCTCCTTAATTTTGTGTAGATGTTTATTAAGACAGAAAGAAAGAAACTCTGTGGGGGGTGGGGGTGCTGAATTTAGAATGAGGATAATGGAGAAAACCTAAAAAGGAAGGTTTAGATGATGAGCTTCCAGTGGGTAAGGGAAAGAAGCTGGATTATTTGGGAAGAACCAGAAAGGGCCCTGTGGATGGTTAACTGCTTTGGATAAATGGATGGTTATAGTCATTCATTCATTCATCCATTTGGTCATTCAGTTAGTATTTACTGAGTGCCTCCTAGGTACCAATGACAGTGCTACATACTGGGGTACAGTTCTTTAGAGAACAGACACAGTCCTGGTCCTCCTGGAGCTTGCAGCATGCAGAAAGTCAGATACTGAACAAATATGTACAGAATTTAAATGCATAATAATAAACTGGGATACATGCTATGAGACCAAGGAAAAGAAGAATTCTCTAGAAGAGAGAAAAACAGTATTAAGTGAGGACACACTGAAAGATTCAATGCCCTAATTTTCCCATTATTCCTCCCCCACCACCCACCAACTGCTATTTGAAAGGCTATAGGTCTCTGCTACATATAGACATGTACTATCTCAATTTAATGAGCAATCTTTTGAGTCCCCAATAAAAATATGTGGGTATATCCCCAGGTGTCAGGTGTTGGGCTGCCTTCACGGTCGGCCCTGGCTGCAGCCCCCTTTGATGGAATCCCTGCATATCATTTTTATTCCTATTTTACAGATTTTAAAAATGTTCACAATAGTTCAATGATTCATCCAAGACAACATAGCTAGGAAGTCCAGACCAGGGTTCAGGACTTTTGATAGAAAATCAAGGGCTCTTTCTATTCGCACTTGGAATAAAATCCTAACCACAAGGTCCAGGATGTCATGGCTTCAGCCAGCTCTTGCTACCTCCTTCTTCTTTACCAGGCTTTATCCACACAGGCCTTCCCAGGATGCAAAAAGATTTTCCCTGCTTCAGGGGCTATGGAATGCTCTTCCTTGATTTTTTACTTGGCTACCATCTTTCAATTTTAAATCAGCTTTATTGAAGCATATTTTTAAATTTTTTTTTTTTTTATTTTTTAGATGGAGTTTTGCTCTTGTTGCCCAGGCTGGAGTGCAATGGCGCAATCTCGGCTCACTGCAACCTCCACTTCCCAGGTTCAAGCAATTGTCCTGCCTCAGCCTCCCGAGTAGCTGGGATTACAGGTGCACACCACCACACCCAGCTACTTTTTGTGTTTTTAGTAGAGACGAGGTTTCATCATGTTAACCAGGCTGGTCTTGAACTCCTGACATCAGGTGATCCACCCACCTCAGCCTCCCAAAGTGCTGAGATTACAGGCATGAGCCACTGTGCCCAGCCTGAAGCATAATTTGTATGAATAAAATTCACTCCTTTTCAGAGTTCAGTGTGATGAGTTTTGACAACTATATAAATATACTTAGGCAACCACTGTTACATTTCCATCACCTTAGGAAGTTTCCTCCTGCTCCTTTGCAGTCTATCTTCTGCCTATACCCCAGGCATCCACCAGCTTCCTCCTTTTCATCTAAGTTTCAGCTTAATTATCCCCTCTTCAGAGGCCTTTAAAAGTAATGCCTGCCCTCACCATCCAAAAGCTCTCCTCCAGGTTCCTCCTCCATCATTCTCTTTCAGACAGTCTGGCTGTTCTCTTCCTAGCGCTTAAGATGTACCCATTTATCGACTTACTTGTTTGCTCTATTTCTGGTCTTCTCTAAACAATATAAGCTCCATGAAGGAAGGGTCTTTGTCTTCATTAACACTCTTGTAACCCCAGGGCACAGTACTTGGCACATAGTAGAATAAATATTTATTAAATGGATGAATGAATTCATGGATAAGTGGTACTGCATCCGTCTGTGTACAAGTAGCTGAGGATTCATGGCTGAATCAGAAATGATTTCTACACTTATGGAGCTCACAATCAAATGGAAGTCTGGCGACAGGCACACAGATAACAGTGACACAGATAATCCCTAATGCTTGGATAATGCACTACTATGCACGTATAATGCATTTACTGTGTGGCAGGCCTTGTTCTAATATATATATCTCCGTTCATTTCATCCTCCTGACAAAGCTATATGGAAGTTACTACTATTATTGCTGGTTTAAAGATGAGGAAAGTTAGGCACAGGAAGGCTGAGTCACTTACCCCAGATCAGCCAGCTTGTGAGTGGAGAAACCAAGATTCGGGACCATGCTTTTTTCGGGGCTGCCTGATCCATGCCCCGAGAGAGGGTCACATAAGGGATCCAGAGAATACAGAAAAAGCTAAAGGCACGCCCAGCCCAGACTCAGGTCAGACTTGCAGGTCAGGTGAAGTTCTAACTCTGGAAACTGGAAACAGCGGCTACTGTCTCTGGAAGCCCTACATCAGGTCCAGTTCCAGCAGCCAGAGACAGCCCTCCAAACCCAGGGACAGGTTTTTCAGGCCTCTAAAGGGGACTATAGCCCGATGGGGGGGGGGGGAGGGGCTTTCCCTAGTGCTCCTGTGTCCCCAGGGGTCCAGTTACCCCAGTAACAGTGCAAGCCAGAGCATCCGGGCTTCAGGTGGCCCGCTGAGTTGTTCCCTCAGGGCTGCCGTACCCGGAATACATTGGGAACTGGGACTCCAAGCCGAGGGGCCTGAGCGCCGCATGGGAATCTGGCCCCTCCCTATGGCAGCTTCCCAGAGGCCTGCCGCTCCCCGGCCTGCAGTTCTCCGCTGAGGACAGTAGGTGGCAGTGGGTCGTGAGAAATGGCCCTCGCCCAGCCCTGGCTGCGGAGACCCAGCCTGGAGAAAAACGTGGCTGGGCTTCGGCCGCCGAGCGAGGGAGAACCGCGTCCCCGGGGTGGGGCTTGGGGGCCGCCCTGGGAGTCGGTGGCTTCTGCCCGAGTGGAGGTCAGCGAGGACCCGGGAGGCAGCGCCTGGATGGAGCTGGACAGGGAGGGCTCTGCTGGGACTCCTGGTCCCCATGCGGCTGGGCTGTCATGGAGAGCCCTGGGGACCCTGGCCCCCTCGGGAGGGCCCAGCCTGCCGCCTCCTTAGCCAGAATTTGTGCCCAGCGTGGGAATTTACTTCCTGAGCAAACAACCTTTTTTTTTTTTTTTTTCCAGCTGAAGAAGAAACTGCCCTTCAGAGAGATTAAGGGACTTGGCTGTGGCCACATGGCTCGTGCGTGGCTGTGCAGGGATTAAAACCTTGTCCTGTCTGACGACAGTCGTGCTTTTCTCCACTGTGCCAATACCCAGTGGGGGATTCCATGTCGCGAGCACCTGGGGATAACGGGGTGTCTTCTAGTCTGCATTTACAGTGAGGAGCTCGGCTCAGCCAGGGTGTGGCTGTGGGTCACACTCCCAGGCACTGTTCAGTGAAGGAGTGGCTGAGACTACGCTGGATGGCCTAGGAGAGCCCTAATTCCCTCCCCAAACCCTAACTATCCAGCTCCCCCCCTCCCCCGCACCGCCCTCGCCCCCTAGCTCTGGCAGTCTCAGAGCATTAAGTCTGACCAGAGCTGCCCCTGCAGGGTCTGAACTCTGGACGCACCCCACCCCTGTCTATCTCCTCTTATTGTACTGGATTTCAACTCTTCTCCCCACCTCTGACATTTGAAAGCACTTTTACTCTTGGGATTTCGTTAGATCTTTACAACCACCCCGTGAGGAAAAAAAAAAAGGATGTTTACATTTACAGAAGAGGAAACAAGCCTCAGAGAGGTGATTTGCCAAAGGGTACTAGGCAAGTTCGCGGCCGAGCCGGGCCTTGAACCCCAGGTCTTCACAGCTGCCTCCTGCGACAAGGCGGGAGCAGCCAGCGCTGGTGAGCCCAGCCAGCGGAGGCCTTTCCAAGCGTCTTCCTCTCCCGGCGGCAGGCGGGGAGCGGCCGACAAATTAATTCACGCTTTCTTTACATTATGTATAATGCGGCATGATTTTATTTTGCTTCATTCCCGAAATCTTTTACAGTAATTAGTAGCCGAGTAAAATATAAAAATTAATGCAATATAACACTTTAATGGTAATAATACACCATCCTGTCTAATTAATAAAATCTGTTGTTTCCAAGCACGATTATTTATTTGACAAATTGATAGCACATATCCTGTTCATACCCTCTTTCCTAGCTCCCATCCTTTCAGTTTATCGAATAACATTGTAGCAGGAAAATAAACAGATTGTCTTCTGACCTGACAAGCAAGTGAGAAATAAACCCCTCACTCATACATCCCTAATTGTTCTCAGCAATATCCTCTAACACATGTCCAGATTGGTTAAAAATGAATCTTGAGTCCTCCTTCTTTTCTTAAAAAAAAATTCCGTCTCCTTATTTTAGAGAAAAGAGACCTAGCTTCGCCTTTCCTCTGGGTAGTGTTTATATAGGGACAGTTGGGGGGATATAAATTTTGTGACTGTGTTCAGAAATTCTGATGGCCTTGCTAACAGAGTGAAATGATTGTTCAGGCTCTGCCAGACAGAGAGAGAGAGAGAGAGAGGAGAAAGAAAGAAAGAAAGAGAGGAGGTCCGGGCTCCTCTGAGCTGCTGCCGAAGAACACTGAACCCATCGCGAAGGCTGCAGGAAAGGATCAGCAAGGGAGCAGGGAGCAGTGAGGTGCAGGATTGTCATTGGGAGTTGGTAAAAACAAAACTGGAAAAAGGGCTAGGGTAGGATACGCAGCCCTGATAGTATTTGCAGGTAGTACTGAGGGATAAAGAACAAGGTCCAGCATCATTATGTGTGGAACTTGGGATGAAACAATGACCTAATTACAAACCCGAATACATGCTATTTTATGTAATACAGGGGCATTTTACATGCCAAATGTGAAAATATGAAAGCATTTTAAGCTATAAATAGGGCCTCAGAGACAGAGGCAGAGATACAGAGAGACATGGAAACAGATGGAAAAAAGAGAGTCAGAGACAGAGAACACGCAAGAGCAGGACAGAAAGAGAGAGAAACAGAGACTCACTATCTGCAGGTTATTTTGCGGCACTTTTCTCTGAAAGAAAAATTATGTGATGTCATTTGTGTTCGGGGGAAAAGCTATGCTATCCCCAGCTTTCAAGCTACATTTACTGTAATAAAAAAGGAAAAATCTCCAAGTGCACACAGGTGAAAAAAGTCACCCTCTCATGGAAACTGACCTCAAAACACAAAAAGAGATTTTCACACACACACACACACACACACACACACACACACACACGCACCTGCTTGCCCAACCCATGGATGAGTCTCCAGAGTCCTTTCTTTTGTATGGAAAAGTTCTACTATCCTATGTGCATTAGGTCCAAAACACACACACACGCACGCACACACACTGAAGATATGTGCACATATCACCACTGCACATACACCCTGCTGAGCCCAGGCCCTTGAATCAATGCAGTGATGCCCCATTGGTGAGACTCCCTGGGCCACTCCCTGGGCCACCACAGTAACCCCTACCTCACTGGCATCTCAATACTCTGATTTTATTACTCATCCCCCACCTTTTCCTCTTGATCCATCTCCCCCATCCCCACCACCATTTTTTGCTAGTGCGTCACTTTAGTAATAAAATTTATAATTTAAATAAACTTCTTCCAGGCTGGGTGCAGTGGCTCACCCTTGCTATTCCAGCACTTTGGGAGGCCGAGGCAGATGCATTGCTTGAGCTCAGGAGTTCAAGACCAGCCTGAGCAACATGGTGAAACCTCATCTCTACCAAAAGTACAAAAGATTAGTCAGGTTTGGTGGCATGCACCTGTGGCTACTCGGCAGGCCAAGGTGGGAGGATGGCTTGAGCCCAGGAAGCAGAGTTTACAATGAGCCAAGATTGCACCACTATACTCCAGCCTAGGGAACAGAATGAGACTGCGTCTCAAAAAAAAAAAAAAAAAAAAAAAAAAAAGGGGCTGACTCCAAGTTTTTGGCCAATATACAGATATACAGAAGTTGACCGACCAACCAATTTGAATGCTTTACTTTTTTAAAGTGCTCCCCCTAAGAATTGTTTCAGAGCAAGGGTTACTACACTCTATAGATAAGGAAACAGGTCATTTCTTTCCAAGGGGGAAACACCTAGGATGTTCAATGAAAAATATTTACTGAACACTTTGGGTGGATCAGGTACTATGTACATGCTTTATAGGTATTATTCCAATGAATCCTCAAAATAACTGTATGAAATGGGTCCAGTTATTACCCTCAGCATTATAGATGCAGAGTCTGATATTCAGAAGGTTTACGTAATTTGAGAAATTACACAATTATACAGCACATATATAATAGCACTGGAGTTTGAACCCACACCTGTCTGGATTTGAGGTTCCTAAAGCCATGTTCTAATTCCAGCTCTAATATTCACTGGCTGTATTACTTTGAGCAAGTAACATTTCTGAGACTCAGTTCTCTTAACTATAAAATGAAGATGAAAATTCTCACTGTTGATTTGAAGGTTAAATGTAACATATATATAGTGCCCAGCAGAGAGTCTTGGCAAGGTTTAGGATTTTAATCAAGTCTACTCTTCCCTTCATTTTTACTTTTATCCGTCTTACATTAGCCACTCCCCAGAAGTTGCCTGGAAAATGACTCGGTTGGGGCTACACTCAGTTGACAGCTTGGGGTTTCAAGCCTTTGTTTCACCATTTGCAAAATAAGGAAATAGCAGCTGTTTATGAAGATAAACTGAATTAAAGCATAAGCCGCCAGCACAGTGCCTGGCACATGGTTGGTGCTAAAATTAATATTTGTGAAAGGAAAGAAGAAGGGAGGGAGGAAGGAAGCAGAAGAATGGTGCCCAGGTATTCAAAAGAACTTGCACCCCAGCGGCTCTTAGGGCCCAGGGACTGGTCTCACCAGGCTCTGCCAAAGGGTGAGCAGGAATGTTCCAGTGACGATGAATGTCCTGTGGACCTGCTCAGTGCCATCGATCAATATGTTTTATGATGGATCTAATTAAGCTCTCTAACGAGGGATCACGAGATAACAATTTATCCCAGAACCATCACTCATTAAAATGCTATTTCAGGAGATGACATCGTTCCAGCCTTAATTGGCAGAGTTCGCGTGACTGGAATCCCTTGGGAGCAGAGATGCCCCTTGTCATTTACTTGTCACCTCTGTGGAGAGGGGGCTTAGAAGGGCCCTGAGAGGCACATGAATTTGTCAGACATTGCCACAGCCCAGGCCCCACCTACCCTGCTGCAGGTGGCTCTCTGGAGTGGTTGACTCAGCAGGTTGCTGACAGGAGCCTGCGGCTGGGCAGAAACCCGGTTTCAGAATGAGAAGCCCAGAACTTTAGTCAGTTCCCGGAATGATGAGTTAGGAAGCCTAGGGAAGTGACCATCCCTATCAGCCTCAGTTTCCTCTTCTGTAAAGAGCCCTTCCCTGCCTGCCTCCTGGGTTGGTGGAAGATTTAAGGAGATCATGGAAAAGGCTTATGGAGCAGTGGAAAGAGCACAGACTGGGAGGTGAGATTCTCCAGGTTCAAATCCTTGTTCTATACCCACTGGCTGTGTGACTACAGACAAGCTACTTAGTGTCTCGGAACTTGGTTTCTTCAATAATAGTGCCTAACTCGATAGGATTCTTGGGAGGATTTTAAGAGCTTTATAATCAGCTTGGTTTCTGAGGATCCCAGGGACACAGAAATGAAAAGGCATGGGGGTTTTCTGAGGGAGCCTGTAACACCTTAATATCAGAATAATACTTATGTTAGGACAGATTACAAACCCAAAGAGGAACTGAAAAAGTTATGGTGGCTATACCCACAAGAGAGGAGGAGGCATCTGAGCTAGATCTTGAAGTAGAAGACCTTTCCCATTTGCAGAATAGAGGAAAGGGCATCCCAGGATGAGGGAGCCCTGAGCATAAATAAGCAAAGCACCTGGAGTTGGAGAGAGTTCGTGCGTTCAGAATGCGGTAGTGCCCCCTTCTCCGTGGAGAATGCTTGAAACCATGGATAGTACCAAACCCTGTATAAGAGACATTTTTTCCTATATGTGTCCTTATGATAAAGTTTAATGTATATATTAGACACAGTAAAAGTTTAACAATAACTAATAATAAAATAGAACGATTATAACAACATAATAAAAGTAAGGTGAATGTCGTCACTCTTTCTCAAAATATCTTCTTTCATTGCACTGTAAGTAAAGCAAGGGTTACTTCAACACAAGCACTGTGACAGTCGATCTGATAATCTAGAAGGCTACTGAGTGACTATCAGGCAGGTTGCATATGCAGTAAGGGTGCACCGGACATAGGATGGTTCACATCCTGGGCAGGGCCAAGATTTCATCACGCTGCTTAGAATGGCATGCAACTTAAAACTTGGGAATTGTTTATCTCTGGAATTTTCCATTTAATATTTTCAGACTGCAGTTTACCCCGGGTAACTGAACTGTGGGAAGCTGCTGCGTCATCCCATTGCGGAAAGGCAGAGGGCAAGCAAGCAGGTGCGGAAGACACTACAATGCTCCAGAGCTCCTTTTTTACAGCAACCCACACTTCACTCCCGTAGTAATGGCATGAATCCATTCAGGAGGGCTCCACCCTCATGATCCAATGACCATTTAAAGGCCCCACCTCCCAGCACTGCTGCATTAGGAATTAAGGTTCCAACACATGAACTTTTGGGGGACGTATTAAAATTGGTGCACCTTGCAAAGCATTTGGATTTCATTATGAAGGTCACTGTAACCTCTCACATAGGGTGAGTTTAATGAAGTCTCATTACAGAGCTTGGACCTCAGAGGAGGAGGAGGGAGGAAGATTTAGGTGCTTCTTCCAACAAAGTTGGCTTGGAGCCTTCAGAGCAGACCTCATCTGTTTCCTAAGACCAGGAAGAATAGAGCCCCCATGTCCTAAGTGCTATGGACTCTCAGGAGCACTGTGGAAACCAAGATGGCAGTGGTGCCTTGAATTGTGGCTGCTTTCCTCCCAGAGAAGGAGACTGGGGGTGGGTGGAGGGAATTAAAACTTGCAGAGCTGCTATATGCATTAGGGGATGTAGCATTTGACTCTCACAATACTCACCACTAGGTGTGACTGTCCACATTTACCAAATGATGCATTTGAGTCTCAGAAAGGGTTAGTGGCTTCTCCAAGGTGACCAGCTAATAAGAGCAGAACCAGGATTTGAGCCTTGGTCAGTTGGTTCCAAACCAGTGCTTCTATCACTGCATGCTCTCTCACCAAACACTGTCACAACTAGGACCTCCAGTCCTCAGGTTTGAGATGTGAGTGATTTAGCACCATCTTTCAGTAGGGGAGGCTGAGACCCAAAGAATTCTTCAAGAAGCACCTTGCTCATGGACACTCTACTTGAGATAACTTTCTGATAGGAAACAGAGGTGCAGTTTTGATCCGACAGCAATGGTATTAAGGAACGCGTTTCTCCTGGAACTCTGGGATGGATCTCCTGGTTCCAATCTGCCTTTTGAGGGTCCATTAGCCCCCACTCATTCCTGACTCCTGGGGCAGATGTGAACACTCCTGGATCTTTGATTTTTGAGAGGGCATAGGAGGGGCTGATGCTATTTTCTTATTGTGTAATAAAATTATTTCCTTAACAAAAAAAGGGATCCACAGTTTTAATTTAAATGCTTTTTTAAAAAAAAGGGGGGAAAAGTAGCAAAAAATAGTTAAAAGAATGCACCCCTAAATGTGAAATTGTTCAGAAATACATATTTGTAATAGGATTCAAAGTGTTCATGACAGCTACTACTTACAGTGTTTAAAAAGTTGCAATTAGTACCAAAAGGCTTGGATGAAGAAAACATCCTATCATAGGCATATTTATAAAACAACTTCCATCAGCCAAAGGAAAAATGGACAGAACTCTATTACAAGCTTTTTATATTTGAAGAGCAATTTCTAATAATATATCTAGAAGCCATTTCTGAAATTGACTTAGCGTGCATGATCTGGGATTAATGTTTTCTGCAAAATCACATGCTCATTTGAACGTAAACATTTTGCACTTCCGTTCCACCTCCTGGTTCAGAAGAATGCACCTCCAATGTGTAAAATGATCTATCAAAATTAATTGTGAATGCCCTAATCCAATCAAGTCCACCTCATTAGGCAAACATTTAAATTATTAAGTTAAATAGTGGGATATTTCAATATAATCTTGTTATGCTATTTTTATGGCAGTACAAATGTTGTCTACAGATGGGCTCAGCTTCCCAGCCTCCTTGCTATTGTTGATGAGCTCACCACCTCTGTTGCTGGATTTCACACATGTGTGATATTGGTCTAGTCACAATCCTGCACTCCCTCACTACCTCAGCAATTACTGGTGGAGTCCTACTGTGTGTTAAAATTTGAAGGCTAAAAAAGACCTTCAGGATAATCTAGCCATCTCTTTTGTAGATAGAGGAACTGAGATTCTGAGAGGTTGGGTGCCTTTTTATGAATCATGGAGCAAATTTGTGGCAGAGCTACTGGTAGAACCCTTTCTTCTAGATTCTGCATTGAACCATCTGCTTTTGTCTTCTTTCCTTGTACATTGCTCAAGATGTAAATAAAATAGATCAGAGTCACACTGTTCATATTTTAAATCATTAGTATTTTGCAAAATTATTCTGTTATCCCCCCCCATTTAATAAAAAATATATTCCCAACCTGGTTGCTCTTCACGGAGCTTTAAATAGCTTGCCCTTTCTAAATTCCTCCAGCCAGCAAACAGCTATTCATCATTCGATAGTTCCTTCAAGGCCAGCCCAACAGAGACATGTTTGGAAGAAATAAGATCTTGATGTCTCAGACTCCAGTCCCTAAATTAGTCTCTGGGTATGTGCATATTGAGAGGAGGAAGAACAAAGGAGTAAACAAACAGGAACCAAAGCAGGCTTGAGGTCTGGCCATGACCAGGGACCAGATGCCCATATTGGGGATCCTCTTGGGAGCTAGAGAACACAGTCTTGTCCTTAGCAGACCCCTCGCCCTACACCCCCAAGGGAGTCATGTCTATGCTGTCTAAAGATTCAGATTTCACACTGACTCTGAAGGTAGGTCTAAGGAACCCTTAGACTTTACCCTACTTTTGGCAACAAGGCGAAATGAAGAACTTCCCAGTGTTCCCCTTTTACTCTCTGGTTCAAATGTAGACAGGGTTCTCTTTTCTTTATACCCCAAGGCATGGCTGAGACAGGGGTAGAACTATCAAAAAGATATTTTGAAGGGGAACTGAACTCAGAGATTGCCATGAATTCGAATTATCCACTCTGCAGGCGGCTTAGGCTCCAGGGACACGGTATGATCATAGTGGGCCCTAGGTACTCTTATTTTCATGGACTTTTTCTTCCATAGATAAGTAAATAAACAAATCATATCTTATGACTACATTAATATAAAGAATAAAATATTAATATTATAAATTAAAGTATTTTCTTTGACCCAAAAGTCCTAAAATTCTCTGATTTTAAGAGAATCAAAACATTTTTGTGAGCCCTTAATTGTCTGCAGTTCTAGGCACTCAGCCTACTGTGGCTAACAGATAGAGCAGCCATGCCAGGCCCAAGGAGAAAGAGCCTCCCATTCTGCCTCTGTTTGGCAGGATCTGATCTACAACACCACCCTGGAAATATCTAGCTTCTTCAGATCTGGACAAGAGAAAAAGGCATTGGCTCCTGTCCTCTTACTTTCCATAGCCTATCTGGTGACAGATTGAAAACCACTGGTGTAAGGAGAAGTCACCCTCCTTAATACCATTCAAACTCAGGCGCTTCAAAGTTATCCCTGGAGGGGAATGAGATTTTTTCTTTGTTCTCACAGTTTTATTCCTTCTGCCAGCATTACACTGGTCCTATGTGGAACTGCATTCTTCATACACCAAAACATGACTCTGTCAGGGTTAGAACTGTTAAAAAGACCTTCCTAAGGGGAAAGTAAACACAGAGAATACTGCAAATTCATGATGCAAAAGGGCCCTTCAGAACAGAGGAGGTGGGTACATGAGGCTCTGCAGAGGAACCTGATACCTCTTGTTTAAAAGACTGTAGAGGGCCAGGTGTGGTGGCTCACCCCTGTAATCCCAGCACTTTGGGAGGCAGAGTTGGATGGATCACCTGAGGTCAGGAGTTCAAGAACAGCCTGGCCAACATGGTGAAACTCCATCTCTACAAAAACATAAAAATTAGCCCAGCATGGTGGCACATGCCTGTAACCCCAGCTACTTGGGAGTCTGAGGCAGGAAAACTGCTTGAGCCAGAGAAGTGGAGGTTGCAGTGAGCCAAGATCGCACGCACCATTGCACTCCAGCCTGGGTGACAAGAGTGAGACTCTGTCTCAAAAAAAAAAAGACTGTAGAAATTCAAACTCTTACACACTACTGGTAGGAGTGTCCATTGGTAAAATCACTTTGGGAAGCTGTCAGTATCTGTGAAAGCTGAATATATTATACATACCTCATGACCCAACATTTCTACTCCAAAGTATTAGATTGAGCCATATGAAATTGCCAGTGTTTGACTTTTGATTTACAAAAATGTCAATTTAATTTGATTTAATTTAATATATAACCAATAGAAAAACATACATATGCTCATCTAAAGTCGTGTAAGAATGGTCTAGCAGTACTATTTATAATAGTCAAAAGCTGGACACTACCCAAAAGCCCATCAACCATAAAATGCATAAATAAATTGTGGTTTGTTCCTATAATAGAATAGTACATGCAACAAAAATAAAGAAATTACAACTCCATACAACAACTTGGCTGGATCTCACAAACACAATGTTAATTGAAAGAAGCCAAGCACAAAAGGGTATCTATTGTATGATGCCATTTATATAAATTTCAAGAGCAAACACTACTAATCCATGGTGCTAGGAGTCAGAAAGGGGAATAGGTATGACCCTAAAAGGCACATGAGGGACATTTTCTTGATCTGAGAGACAGTTTTATGGGTGTGTTCACTTTGAGAAAACTCATCAAACTATAACTTATGATTTGTATACTTTTCTAGATGTATGTTTTCCTTTCTTAAAAAGCTTACTTAAAAAAAAGCAAGAAGGCTGCAGAAGAATGCAGGCAGCTGTTTGGGGCAAAGACAACAGCAGGTGGTTTTAGGAAGGCCTACCCTCCTGCCCTCCTGTTTTTGTTGGGCCTCAGCGGATTTTTTGATCACTCGCTAGTACAGGTTCTTCTTAGTCTCACTCTCCAGCCCAACATCAAGGTGGAGCCTATTATCGTCCGTATCCAGTGGATGGAGAAACTGGGGAAACTGATGCTTTGAGAGTCTAACTCTCCCAAATGCACACAGCCATTGTATGAGAAGCCAGAACCTGACTCCAGAACAATGTCTCTCCTAAGCTCTCACTCTGCAGGTCTGCGATCCAGACTCAAAGTAATTGGGACCACATGGGATACCTAGAAGTCACAACTCCCTGTAATTTGGTTGCAGATCCCACCTCTCTGATCCTGCCCATCTGTAGACAGCATTTGTGCTTCTTTGGAAGAAGGTTCCAGTTCTTGTCCCTGCCCACCAGCATGGTTACCCATGAACCTGTGAAAACTCTTGGTGGGGACCAGGACCCCGTGACTGCAAGTTGCTCATTCAATCTGGTACAGACATGATTTTCTCTGTGTTTCCTGACAAGTCCAGGCCCAGCCAGCCAGCTCGGGCCTTGTCATCTTTGTTGCACGTGCCAGGGACATCCCAGTCCTGTCTTCTTGTGCTTACTGCTCTTTCTGACTTCAGTTCTGAATGACCCTATAAAGGTGTCTGTGTGGGTTTATATGGAGATATAATATATGGAAAATGATGCAGCCTCAGGCCACAACAGAGGCAACACTGAGCCTCTGCCTTCTTCTCTGACCACTAACTCAACTTTCCCTGGCCCCAGCTCTTCCCACAGCACTATTTAAGGTGAGTGTGGGAAACAGTGCCAAGAAGAAAAGAAGGAAAGAGTGCTTTCTGAGGGGGCTGTGGGAGTCTGTTCACATGCTCTTCTACTTTCATGTATGCAACACCCCTGGGAATTGGGTATCATCATTCTCGTGGCACAGCAAAGGCATCTGGGTCCAAAGAAAGTTAAATGCATGGGCTGCTGTTTTCCCTGCCTGGGACAGTGATGTAGGCAGAGCAAACTGGTGAGCACTCAGGGGCAGCCAGTCTTTCCTCTGCCACGGTTTGGATTCAACACTGTTGGGTGTGGACACATTCATAGATAGAGCTTTCTGCCGACTGGTCTTGGTTCAGGTCATGGCTGCAATTGGTACCATTTGTAAGGCACATACTGCTCTTCTAGAAGAATGAAGAAGAGAGCCATTACCTTCTGTGAGGGGCAAAAGACCTTATATTAGCAGGTAGTAAATGGTTCCAGCTCCCCCATTTACTCTGCATGGCTCTGGAAAAATTTCTTCCCCCTCTCTGTCTCTTAACATTCTCATCTGTGCAATGAGGGAATGAGATTTGTTGATATCTGAGGGTCCTCCCACCTCTGGTACTCTGGCATCTTATAAGGAGGTGCTCTTTGATCTGGACCATGAGGTACTGATACCACTGAGGAATACTCTAATTTTCCCCCCAGGACTGAAAAGCCAGGAAGGAACTTGTGTCCTTGGCCTCTGGCTCTGGTGGGTATCTGAGTGACGGAGGCAGGCACAAGCCTGGTCTAGAAGGAATGAGGGACAGGTAAGTTCATGGGTAGCTGAAAGATTCTGTGGACCAGGAACCTCCCAACTCACGGGGTGCCGGACAGTGAGAAGAAGGGCCCAAGAAGGTGGGTTCTGAAAGGGGAACTAGAATAGCACCAGATTCATATCCAAACCATTACTGCAGCATCTTATTTTATGTGTATACCTCCTGGCTCCCACTTACCCCAACTGTTTCTTATAACTCAAGGGCTCTTAATCTGGAATTCATGCCCTTTGAAGTCACTTGCAAAATAATATGTGTAGGAACGTATGAGCATTTTCCTGGGCACAGAAGCTTCCTTTTTATTATCAAAGAGCTTAGACACACACATGTAAACACAAAGTTAAAAGCCACTTTTCCAATTCAAACGCATCCTTTCTCCATCCCCATACTGATCCAGGCCCTTGTCATGAGTGTTTTGGACTATTGCAATCACTTCCTAACTGATGTCTGTGCCTCCAGCCAAATATTCGTCCAATCCAGCTTCCCCAGAGCCTTCAGCACAACTTTCTTCAAACTTTGTTTTAGGAAGCTCTAGATAAAGTTCTAAGTGTTTAGCCCAGTTGTAAGATCCTTTGAAATATGGCCCCTAATTCCTTCTCTAGTCTCACCTCCTAACAACCCCCGTCCTTGTGCAACTTTAACTGTGGCTTCACCCCAGGACATCATGGTTCTATGACTTGCTTGTTCTATTCTCTCTGAGAGGAATGGCCTTCCCCTCCCTTCATTTGCTAAACTCTTAGGTTGTAAACACCATGAGAAAAAGACTTTGTTTTGTTCATTGTACTATCCTGATACATAGAATGTGCCTGGTATGTGTAGGTACTCAGCAAATATTTGCTGTGAATGGGTAATTGGATAAATGACTCCTTTGGAATTTATAGCAAGAGTCTACACCAATTGAAGCGTTCTCTGATGTCCCCAGTGGAGGTGGTCATTCTATTGGATCCAGGGCTCACTGTATTGCAACTATTTTTAATATTCTATTTGAAATTATTAGTTAACATTACATATGTCACTATTATTAATATATATCAATGAACAATAAACTCTAAGTTCACAGATCTAGAATTTTTTTAATTTAAAAGAAACCCCCAACATCTAGATCAGCCTGGCTGGCACTTACCAGTTTCTCTAAATAAATGTATCTTAAATGGATGAAAGCAAAGGAATGCCTGCTCAAAATTCAAATGCCAAGGCCATCTTTGCCCCATCAAAATCCTATCCATTCTTCAAGCTCTGACTCAAATTTTACTTCCTTTCATGAATCACTCCCTTCCCTTGTCCTCAATTTAATGTGGTTTTTAGCTTCTCCAAGCCACCACTGGCATTTTGTTGAAGTCTTTTTTTGTGGACTAATTTCACTCTCCCCCTGGGTTAAGAACTTAGCATGTTGCACTCTCCTATTAGTCTTCCATACTCCTGGAGCCCTGGAGACACATCTTTTCTATTCTGTGGCCCCTTCCACCCTTGCCTGCTGACCCAGCCCTAGCACAGTGCTCGAAACTGTGATACATGACGAGATTTTTGTTTAATTGATTAGCCTCCCCACCCACCAATTTTTGGCTAGATCTACAACTTTCCTTCATTAGGCATGTTTCAGCTTCAGTTCTTCATAGTCTTTCTTTACAAAGAAGACAGAGAAAGACCCACTTGTCAGCATGGGAGCTTCTGTGGAAGCATTCAGCTCCTTGCATTCTTTCTGTGCACATACCTCAAACCAAGACTGCTCAGAGGAGGGCCAGCCAACCCCCCCCAGGAAAGCCAGCACACTTAGGCATTCACACTTCAGAAAAAATAAAGATGCAGAACTGGAAAAAAATCATTATGGGCTGCATCCATCGCACAGTAACAAGCACTAATTATTCTGTGTAGCCTGAGTTTTTCTTGGTAGGCAAACTCTTTTGAATATTAACAAATATTTATTTAGGAATTAATAATTGACATCTATTAAAGCATAATTTATGGAGAGTGAATTCCTCTTGGTTTGGGTTCCCACTGCTCTGCTACTTCTGGCTGCTCCAGAAGTGACTCTTTCTTTTGTTAGCAGCAAGATGCAGGGGGCAGAGCACAAGCCAGGGCCAGGGACGCGCTTCAGCGACTGCACAGAACAAAGCGCGGTGGGAGAGCATAGGGTTAGGATTCAGTTGGAAAACTGGCTGTGGGCCTGACTCTGCCACTGCTGTTCTTGTGGCTTTGGGAGAGTTTCTTAGCCTCCAGAGCCTCCTTTCCAAGGCTAAGAAACAGACGTCTTTATGTCTCCCTGTATTTAGTTGGACATGCCTGGTTGCAAGTAAATAAACTATTTTGAGTTGGCTTGAGCAATAAAGGGGAATTTGGGGAAGGAGACCAGGTCATCTTCTGGAGCCCTGACAGAGACAGGGCTAGGCCTCAGGCACCCCTGGGAGCCAGGGCTGCTAAAGCCTCTGCATCCTCTCTGCTTCTCATCTCTGCTCCTCTCTGTGCACCTGCTATTCTTTTCCTCTGTTTTCAGATTTCCCCTACTTCTTTAGTTCCCTGACAAAAGCACAGTCTCCTCATAGCTCCTGAGCTTTTTTGGCATGGGTTCAACCATTGAAGACAGCGTGAATATCTTTTGTCTCCATTTCCATCTTACCCCTGTGTGATGCTGACTGTTTAGTGGAGGGATACTAATCAACCATGGACAGGGTTTCAGGGTCACAGTCAATAAAATGCCTTCTAGGAACCACCATGAATTTATGTACTCATTCATTCATTCACTCATTCATTCATTCAAGGACCACTGACTGAGAGCTCACTGTGTGTCAGGCAAGGTTTGGGGTTCTGGATATGAGGTAGAAAACTGTGTGGATCAGAGAGGCCACTCTTAGGACAGGCTGTTCCAAGAGAAGCAGCATTGCCAGAGAATCAACAGAAAATCACTGCAAGGCTAAGGAAAGCTCGAAGCCTTTGCCAAGTGTAACAGGTTATTATGATATTAGACATATTTAGGAAAAACTATAAGAAGTTTAAAATAGAAGAAAAGGAGAGAGAGAAGAAGGAAGAGAAACAGTAAGTCCACAGAAACAGAAATAAATGGAAACAACAGGGAGGTCAATGCTGAACAAAGAAAAGAATTATTTTTGCACTTGAAGGCTTTGAAAAATAAAATGAACAGTAGTGAGCCCTCTGTCATTGGAAAGTATTCAAGACAAAGCTAGATGACCTCCACTCAGGGCTGATGTGCAGGCTATGCATAAACCAGACAAGAGATAGATGTGCCTTCCCATTTCACAGTTCTGAAAATCTATTTTCACAGTCAAATTCAAAGGTTTCAGGTGATTCCACACTTTTGGCCTTCAAGGGGAGAGGCAGCTTGTCACCTTTCCTGGCCTCCCAAGACAAGAGCTTATACCTCATTTTTACATTAAATAAAGAACAGCATTTCAACTCCTCTGGAATGCAAAACTGTGAATTTGAGTGAAATATGCAGTTTTCATTATGTTAAAAGATCTACTCATTACAATCAGGATAAGAGGATATGAATAAGACAAATTGATCACCACTTTAAATGTATTAATCAGCTTGCAACTCTTGTCACCAGTCAAAACAGAGCAGTCAGACATTTATTCTGTCTCAGTTGTGCTGTAGAGCCCATTGAGGAGGTCACAGAGTCAGAGTGCCTCCCTGTGCCGTTTATGGGAAAACAATCACAGCACATTGCAAAAGTTCTTGCCTGCTTAGAATTGGACTAAGCAGACACAATTAAATACCGTTACTCATGCCACAAATATTTATTGAGCATATACTATGTGCCAGGCATTGTGTAAGGCACTGGAGATAACAAAGATAAGTCTTCATATTCCCATGGTTTAGTCAGGAAGCATACGTACAAGCAAACAGTATAACTGGAGATAAAGTCTAACTGGAGATAAGTCAGTGGCCTTCGTGCAGTGCTATGGGACTAGGGATCAATCTGGAGATTGTGGTTGCAGTTAGATGGTGGGCACGGAGGATATCTGGTCCAGACGCTGTCTAAGCTTTAGGTCTAAGAGAGAACAAAGGCTCTTGTGAGAAGAGAGGCCTCCACAGCCAGGACAGTGGGTACAGAGGGCACAAACACTACACTCAGGAAGAACATGTCTTCCTCTAGCCTGGTCGGGGAACTTGGGCCGATAGCTATGTTGGCTGAACTACCACACTTAGTCCAAAGAAAAGCTATGAAACTAGCCCCAAAACCCTCATAGGAAATGTCTTCCTTCCTCACTGTCTCTGCCATAACAGAGGCTCAGAGTTCTGTAGGGTGAGGGGCACTACACTAGTTTGGGTCAGGGCTTATGATAAGCATAGAGAAGATGGTTGATAGAAGGATTTATTCAAACATCAGGAATAGCCAGGGAGTTCATGCCTGTAATCCCAGCACTTTGGGAGGCTGAGCCAGGTAGATAATCTGAGGCAAGGAGTTTGAGGCCAACATGGCAAAATTCCGTCTCTCCTAAAATACAAGAATCAGCCGGATGTTGTGATGTGCGCCCCCTGTAGTCCCAGCTACTTAGGAGGCTGAGGCACAAGAATCACTTGAACCCAGGAGGTGGAGGCTGCAGTGAGCTGAGATCACATCGCTGCACTTCAGTCTGGGCCACAGGGCGAGACTCCATCTCAAAAACTAGCAAACAAACATCAGGGATAAACAACTGTCTTCTAGAAAGTGAGCTTTCACAAGAAAGGAGGGCTTGGGTGGAAATCCTGGTAGCTGGACTGGTTAAGCCTGGGCAAGATTCCCAACCCCGGGACAGTCTCCCATTCTCAGAGGACTCAGGTTTAATTCAATGACTTGGGTGCAGCTAGAGCAGAGCCATTTGTCAAGCTTGGGGCACAGAAATAATGAGGCTCAATGTTCAAAACCAGCACTTTCAATCCTCCCTACCTGAGAACAGAAAGGCAAGAATGAGCTGAAATAGCTGGGACAGGGACAGAGAATCTGCTGTATGATTGTCAGCTCCCCCTTCTTTCAGTCAAAGACAAAGTCCCAGAAAAGTAGATTTATAGCAAGTCTGAAATCTAAATGAATCAAAACACTTCAGCTTGGGGCTGGGGACTCAGTAGTCAGTGGGCAGAAAGGCAGGGTAGATGGAACCACCTAGAAAGAGAAAATAACCCAGATTTCCTTCTATGTCTTTTCTCCAAGCCTTGTGGAAAACATGGAACAGCTCTTTGGGGTCAAGGAAAGCCAGGTGCCTCTGGCATGATCTGCTTTTTTTCCAGGCAACTCTTGGGGCCAATCAATCCACAGAGTTGAACTTTATAAGTTACTGATTTTTTTTTTAACTTCAATTATCTGCTGTTGATGATTCCATTATGGGGAGGGAAAGAGGTGTTAACTCAATCTAGGGTTCTCTGGAGCAGAGCATTTATCTGATTTTATGAGGTTGCGAGAGCCCAAAACGTATGTTTTATGGGCCCATTCTCATTTTTAATCTGCTTTGATAAGATCACTATGCTGAAAGGATATAGAAACTCACTGCCAGGACCAGCCCAAGAGAAAGACAATGATACTGGCTTGGGAAGGTTTTGCTCCTTCAGTTGATGCCCCTGAGCAGTTTCTTGGATGTGGGCTCCTTAGGATCCTGCTCAGTCAGGGTACTGTCTTGTCGCAATCTCTCAGACAGCCTTTCTTTATGGATCCTGGGCGGTAAAAGTCACTAGAGGGCACAGACCTCAGACTGTGGCAGTAAATTACCTTAACCTCCTCTTTAGGTTATAACAACAGCAGTATTTTTCAATAAAAATGCTGAAAGAGAGAAACAGAGAGAATAGGAGAAAATGCATTTTTTTTTAATGCTTAGAAATGGACTAAGTTCCAGGCACAGACTTCCAATCCTAGCTCTTGGAGTCAAAGGTCTGACTAGAGTCTAGGGTCCCTGCTCCAACCCCATCATCCTCAGGCTTGACCATTTCATTTCCCACTTGGTTCTTCCAGTCCTCTTCCTTGCTTCATCCTTTTACCAGGAGAAGGAGAGGCATGAGCGTTTGCTGAGCAGGCACAACAGTGAAGCCTTACTGAATCTCTACCTGCTCCCCTAGCCCTTAACTGGGCTCCTTTGCAGCTATGTTGGAATGCATGCCAGATCAATAGGCTGGGAGTAGGAGTCATTTGTGTTGCCTCCAGTTCGAAGCTGGTAAGAAGAGGTGTGAATTTCCACAGTTTCTTGCCACTGGGAGAAGTGAAGACGGTTGAGATATCAGAGTTGAAAGATGAAAATAGCCCTGATCCCTAAGTCACTGTTGGAAAAGAGCCTTCAAGAACACTGCCTGACTCATGGACTCTGTCAAGTCACTGGGATTTTGGGATTGTTTGTTCTTACCATCTAGTGTAGCCCAGGCTGACAACTGAGCACCTTCTATGTGCCCAGCACTGTGTTGGGTTCTTTCTGACAAATTATCTCAAAACAATCTTATGAATATCTACTCTAGGAGAGTTTGGGCCTAGTGAAGTTTGAGGATGTGAAGGATTCCTGCCTCCACCAAGAGACTTCTTTCTATGCATCTCCACAAGTTATGCCAGAAACCCTGGCCTTTGGGACTTTCAGATTCTGCCTGTCCTCAAGAATTATGCAAATCTAGCCTTCTCTCTGGACTTGCCATTCATCACACTTGCCCCTGGACTTGACAGTCTCTGGATAATGGAAAAGCCACAATTTTCATTGAATTCAGCTGACTGGAAGGTGATTGAATAGTGTATAAAATATTAACTTTTAAGTCAGACAAATTTGAGTTCAAATCTTAGCATGATCACTTTGTTCATTCAGTCTTTCATTCTTGGTGCATAGTATGTAATTAATGCCCAAATGTACATCTCCAGCCTGGACTGCTACTCTGAGCTCCAGAATCAAGAATCCCACTGCCTGCTTGGCATCTCAAACACAGCTAGAGCTCTTGATCTCCAGACCTTCCTCTAGGCTTCCCCCATTTCAGTAAGTGGAGGCTCCATGGGTCCAGATGCTCATCTCAGAAGCATCCTTAACTCATCTGTCTCTCTTAGCCATCGTAGTCTAATCATCACCAGGTTTTATAGATTTTGCTCAGAATATCCCTGGAGATTTTGTCTCCATTTCCACATTCATCATGCCAGTCCAAGCTTCTCATCTCTCTACCCAGGACTAGATCTAGAGCCTCTTCCTTGTATTCCCAATTGCCTTGTTCTATTCATTCTCTAACCCACCAGCCAAGGTCTACTCAGAACCTATTAAAGTATTTGTACTGATTTTAAAGTGGAAAGTTCCAAACTCAGTTGCAGCCTTGAGTGATCAGTGGACCCTCAGTGGACCTCTCGGCCTTCCTGCTTCTCTCTGTGCTCCCTTCATGCCAGCCTTCCTTTGTCCCTAGCAGGTCCTCAGGTGGTCCCATCCTGCCTCTGCCGGGGGGCTCTCTGGCTACTGACTTGGCCACCTTCTGTCATTCTTTTAAACCTCAACTTAAGTATCCCTCTCTCAGGGATGCCTTCCCTAAACTCTCAACTTAGAATTGGTACCCTAATATAACTTCTAATAGTACTCTGTACTTTTCCTTCATGTCAGTTTATACTTGCATATTTATTAGTGTGGTTATTTGTTTAATGTTATATCTTGCACCTGACCACAGGGGCAAGGTACGCACAGTGACTAGTACAGAGTATGTGTTCCACATATGCTGTTGAACTGATAAATACATGTTTATTGGTTGGAAGGCAAGTGCCTCTGCTGCAAGAGTGAGCAGGAGTCCTAGCTATGGGATCAACTACAGTGTGCATATACAAGAGCTCTGCTGTATGAAAAGCTCTGAGAAGTCCATATTTATAAGATAACAAGATGGGTGTATAGTTGATATAAAAATGGATTTTTAACACAAGCTTTTCTCCTGGTAATTCTTCAAGAGTTAAAATTTATACAGTTTGTGTCATGTGCCATACACTAAATGAATGCATTTAATTCTCAAAGACTCTAGGAGGAAGGTTCTACTTGCGCAAATATGGAATGTGGGACACAGCAGGGTTTAGTGACTTATCCAGGGTCACACAGCTAATAAATGGCACAGCCAAGATTCTAGCCTGGGTTTTCTGTATGCTGTTAACCACTTTGTGCTATGCTAGGACATGCTCCTTAGCGGTCCCTAAGGTGGGACCAATGGATGACTTTGAAGTCCCCATCTCAGACAGACACCTAAAATAGGAATGTATCATGAATATTCTCAGAGAGATCTTGAAACACAGCTAGGACACGGCATTTCCTGGCAATGGTCAGGAAGCTGGGTAGACCGTTTCTAGTCCTGGCCATCACCAAGTCACTGTATGGTATTGGACCAATCACTTCACTCTCAGAGCGTCTGCTGCTTCTTCCTTCATAAAAATAAGGGCTTTGACTAGTTCACCTCTGAAGTTTCTCATATACAATAGTCCAGAATCGTGTGCCTCTTATCTTTGATAAGATCACTATGCTGGAAGGATATAGAAATTTACTGACAGGCCCAGCCCAAGAGAGACAATGCTAGTGGCCTGGGAAGCTTTTGCTCCTTCAGGTGCTGCCCCTGGGAATCCTCCCTCAATGTAGGCTCCTTAGGGCAATATGAATAAAGTCTTCTCTCCCCTTTCATTCATTCTCAGAAATTAACCAGAAGTACCCTCTTCTACTTGTTCATTTAGGCAAGGAATGAGAGTTAACAAATGGATCAGAGAATGACCTAGACAGAATGAAAGAAAAAGTTTAAAAAATGTAAGGAAGAGAAGAGAGGTGAAAAAGGACAAGGTGAGCTTGGTGTACAAGGCTGTCTCTACTGTGAGTTCCCAAGGAACACGAAGGCACATCAAAGTTTGCAAATTGACTCAGTTGCCTTTCCCAGTGACTACAGCTGTCAGGGGCTTTTGACTTGCTCTGAGTCAACAGAGGAAAATGAAAAGGATGTTTTAAAAGACACAAACACGTAGAGCAGAGATTGCAGATACAGAACAATAAATGTCCTCTTCAAATTGCCGATTGGAGTATCTGTATTAGGCCGTGTTTGTAGTCTCTGCGTGTCGAGCGATGGAGAGCCCAGATTGTGGCCAGGGAAGTCACACAACAATGGGGCTTGATGTTTTGTTTCCACTTTTCAAAGGCGCTCTCTTTTCCTCCCAGTGATAAGGCCCAGGAAATGGTTAGTGACATGCTCGTGGGAACCTATGGAAAAGAATACACACCGTATCAACGGAGCAGCCGGCGGCCCGGGAGCAGAGCGGGTGGGTGGGGGAGCTGCAGGCTCCTGGCGTGGGCTGTGGTGGTGAGATAGCATTGAGAGGTCGCCCGAAGCCGTGTGCCCCTAGTCTGGGGACCGGGCCTCTTTATCCAGCCAGAATGGGTGGAAGGCCAGACAATGTAGTGCTATATTTGGTTTCACAACAAAGGGCCCTAGAAAGATTTGATAGTGCAGGGATGGTCGGGAAGGCAATGCAGGATACAGCACAATACAAGCTTTGCAAAGGTATTTAGCCAGGCCCTTTATGCCAGGGACATGGCAGGGTATGGATGTCGTCATGATGTCTAATGGCTTTTGTTTGAGCCAGGATTCCATTTGCTAAGGAGGTCCCTAGGCAGAACTGAGAGCAATGCCAGGGTGCTCCTGGTGCCACTGCACTTCAGAGCCACCTAAAGTCACACTCCACGACTGCTAATCCATTCCTTCCCCTGAGCCCAGACTTCAGCAGGCCCAGAGAGCCCCAGGTCAAGGGGAAGGGGTGCAGGAAGAACTGGAGCGAGACCTTTACAGGAGTTGTCCTAACCAGAAAGAAGCAGCTCCAATTCTTTTTGGGGCCATGCATCCCAGCAGGAAGCTACCAGGATGGGGATGGCGTGCAGATTCAGAAAGGTAGAGTAGAGAGCACTGAATGGCATTAGGTACCAAACCTGGTGTTTTTGGGAATTCCAGCCAGAAGGAAGGCAATGGACATGAAAGAAGCCCAGGCCCTGTGTGATAAGGCTGACAAGAGTCTAAGAAAACTAGCCCCATGATGTGGCGGGTTACAGACAGGGCTTCTTCTGCCCTAGATCCTGAGACCTTCCAGGAGGAGGCAAAGTGAAGAGAGCAACCCCAGAAATGCAGGGGGAGTAAAGCCATTGGGTCCACTGGGTAGCTTGATTGTACCAGAGAAGTGTTCTGGACGAGAGATGTGGGAATGGCATCTACCACTCAGTAATAATCCTTACACATTTAGGGCTTCATTCCAAGGGGGAGGAGCATCAGTGACTATTTCCAACCTCTATTCTGGTTTTTAAAATGTAAAAACCCTTGTTGGGCTGCCCCCATACTGGTTCCAGGAAAGGAACATGGAAATAGGCAAGCTAGGGCTGGGACAGGACGAGAGATATTCTGCTGGGTGACTTCAGCTGTCATCGGCCCATTGGACCAATCCCCCCTGTTCAAGCTAGAGAAGTCCAGAACAATGCAACCTCAATTGGAGGAGTTATCCCTGGTTTGGGGACACTTTTTTCCTATTGACTGCTTTGTGCATCAGGATTCACTTTGTGGACTGAGTCTGGTGCAGGGGGATCTCTTTGAGAAGGTCTGCCAACCTTTCCTCTCTGTTCTCCCCTTACTCTCATCATTGGTGCCATGAGATCCTCCAGAAGTGCTCCCTGGGTACTGTCTTCCCCATTTCAACTTTTATCAGTTCCATCCATTATCTATTTACCTGTACAACAGAGCTCTCCTTTACTCCTAGATGCCAAGTTTACCCTGGGTATTAGAGATAAAGTATGGAGCTCCTGCAGCCTCCTCGGGAGTTCTTGGGCTGGTAAAGAAGATACTTGTCTAAACCCATAACAACTATTACAAATTCAGAAAAGCAGTTGTCACAGTAGCTCCGAGGAGGGAGATGTCAAATTCTATCCAAGAAAGCTTAAAAGTCTGCATGGAGAAAGTGACATTGGGTAAAGTCATAAGCACATGAAATGGTATCTCTCGTAATATAGATCTGGGTCTATATTATGGGCTAAACTTTGTCCCCTTCCCAAATTCCTATGTTGAAGTCCCTAGACTTGGAGACAACGCCTTTAAGAGATAATTAAGTTAAAATGAGGTCATTAGGCTAGGTCTTAATCCAATCTGACAGACGTCTTTATAAGAACAGGAAATTTGAACACAGACAGGAACAGAAAGAAGATGCTGTGGAGTCACAGGGAGAAGACCTCATCTTCAAACCAAGGAGAGAGACCTGGAATGTACACTTTCCTCATGGTCCTCGAAATAAACCAACCCTGCCATCACCTTGATCTCAACCTTCCAGCCTCAAGAACTGTGAGAAAATACATTTCTGTTGTGTAAGCCACTCACTCTGGGGCGCTTTCCTAGGCATAACTCCAACCCTGAACACTGTGACATTCTTTGCAGGGGAAAGGACCCCTTCTTGAGTATCTGGCACAGTGTTTGACACATAAAAGGTGCTTAATCAAGACTAAACTGAATGAAACAGCAGGTCATTTTAAAATCCAACTCTATCAGCCTCAAGTAGAACATGCAATTCAGAGAGAGAACAGCCCCTGTTCCTAAATGTTGCCCAATCTTTTATCTCAGCTTATGTTATCTATATACTTTCAGTAAGTCATTCAGTAATTGCAACATATATATAGAGAACTACGTATTAGGCACTGGAAATTATAGTGGGAGGAAAGGCCCTTTGGATGAAGAAATTCCTCCTCAGCTGCTCCAATGCAAGGAATGCCTATCACTCAGGTCACATCTCTTTCAGCAATGAGGCCCAGGCTCCAGGACAAGTTCGGCCCATGCTGGCCTGATGTCTGTGGCTCAGCCTGTCATTAGCACAGGCTCACTGTAGGGCTGAGATAGGCATGGGAGTCTGATGCGTAAGAAAGGTGCCAATAAAGGGCCCGGCTGAAGAGGCACTTCAGATGCAGAGTGACTGAACTCTGTGAATTCCCTCCTGCTGACCCTGGGAGGATTCCTGGTTCTCCACGTGGCTGACAGGGACAGACATGTGGATCCCCAATATACTGTCAGGAGTTTCAGCTTCTAATTGGCAGGCATCCAGATACTGGGACAGCCTAGTGATAGGAAGAATGTAGAGCAATTGTGGGTGTTAATGAGGGCTGGGGAATCAGCCAAGAAGCAACGTGGTGGCATCTGCCACAACACTTCCTATACCCATAGCTTCAGAGACAAGCACTGTGGGTCAAATTCACATATTCTCACATGCATATGTGTGTAGACACCAGCATATGTGCTCTCATATGCTGCTGGTGGTATTCACACAGATCACCATGTAAAATATGCATGTTGTCATGATACGTGCACCTGTCACACTGGGCAAGACCTGACACACATACAAAGCCATGGGCACACACATGCACTTACATTTCTAAGTATGCACTGATGCATAAAAAAGTTAAGTTCAATATGGATGGTGAAAGTTATACAAGCACATGAAATGCATCTCTCATTGAAGAGGGTTTGTATCCTCTTCGATGCTTCAGAAAGTCTTCCTGGGACGAAGGCAATCGTAAGTGTTTTCACCATTTGGATTAGAACTTCCTTGTCTTCCCTGAACATCTCTGATAAAAAATAGATGGAAACTGTCCTCAATTCCTTTGGAAGCTGTAAAGTGCCTACCAACATGTAGTATTAGCACCATTATTTATGATTTTTAGAAACAGAAAGAAAATTGATGCAAGTGAAAGAGCAAAGAACCAGAGATCGGAAGATTTAGATTTTCATCTCAATTTTGCCTCTCTCTTGCTAGAGTATTGGTCTGGATCCAGGATGATAACTTTCTTCTCGGCATCATCCCTGACAGTTCTGTTGAGGAGTGTTCTGAGGCTATGAATAGGCTCGAAAGGAAGAATGCCATGTTTGGTTAGGAGTCTCTGACTTAAGCCTAGAATAAGGATGTTTCTGACCCTTCTATTTCCAATTATCTCTAAGTATGTATTATTATTCAGAAACTAGAAGAATAGTGCTCAGACTGTATCAAGTTACTTTTCTATGGTCCAGTTAACTTATTTGTCAAGACAGGGACCACACATGCACCTGTTTCTCCTCCTTATCCTATCCCTTCAGCTCTTATTCAGCCTTAAAAAACCGTGGGATCATTGATAATATTTTTTGATTCTGTGACCCTCATGATTCCCATTGACACTTTACTTATAGGGCTGAGTTCATCATCTTTGTCTTCAAATGGAAAAATCCCTTCAAGGACTGCCCGGAGCGGTGTATTAAGGCTCCAGTCTGTGGTTACCCAAAGAGATCAAAAGCTGACTGGTATGCATTTTGCAGTGTGGCTCCCACTGCAACTCTATGAAGCATCAGCTATGCACTGGTTATGATTCAGACTGATGCGAGGAGGGGGAGTAGAAAGACTGGGACCACTTTACCATTCTAACAATACCCACAGAAAAGCAGGGGAAATGTATTGGAGCAATTCAGACCTAGTTCTTAAATTCTGCCTACTGACATGCCAGCTCTTCTTCACTAGTTTGGATGAATTCTCAACAGTAATTGAGCTCTTCCAATGTGTAAGACATTAGACTAGGCACTTTACATCATGTATCCCATTTAATATGTTCCATATGCCTATTAGATAAATAATACCTGCATTTTGAAAGTGCAAAAGCTGAAGAGGGAGTCTGAATTAGACAGCTAAGAAAAAGTAAACTTGGAATTAGTACTGTGTTAGCCAGGCCCTCATGCCACCTGGGAAATACCACTGTAGACTCACAAATGGTTTACCATTCTCCAGTGCAGAACATACAGGCATCCTCCATAGTCATCTTGGAGGTGGACTCCATCAGTCAGAATTCTCCGTGAGGCAGTTCATCTGACCCTAACCAGAATACCAAAGACTTTAAGAACTGAACTACAGGCTAGCCCACCATCCAGATCCAGGCAGGTTACTGGGTGGTGCTGCACACACAGGACAGATCCAAATATCATTGCAAGGTCTTTGAAAAAAGAACGGATATTAACACAAAAACTCATAAAATCCTGTTTGGACCTTATGGCCTGAACCCAACCAAGCTGACTGATAAACATAAAGTAAACACATTCTCCATAGTCTTATTCAAGACCTAAAGTCTCATAACATAATTATGATACAATTAGGATACAATCCAAAACGTTCAATGTATGAATAACTAGGAAAATCTACAGCCACAGAGGAATAGACAATCCCTTGCTGAGATAACATGGATGTTGAAATAATCAAATTCTATAAAACAGCCATTACAAAAATATTCTAAGAATTAAGGGTGAATACTCTTGAACCAAGTAAAAAGACAAAAATTCTGGGAAAAGAAATAGAGGTCACAAAGAAAAACTGGAAGTTTCATAACTCAAAAATATACTAAACAAAATTTAAAAACTCACTAGATGGCATCAATAGCACAAAGGAAAAAGTCAGTGAACTTGAAGACAGAGTGATTAAAAAATACCCAACCTGAAAAACAGAGCTAAAAAGGAATGAATTAATTAAAATAAATAGATCCCTAGGGACATGTAGATAAAAACAAAAATTCTGACATGTGTATCATGGCAGAAAGAAGTAGAACAACATTTATAAATTACTGAAATAAAGGAACTGTAAACATAGAGTTCTACATCTAGTGAAAATTTATATCAGGAATAAAGGAGGAATAAAGACATCTTTAGATGAAAGAAAACTGAGAGAATTTGTTGCCACCTGACTTGACCTAAATTAATTGATATAAATAGTTCTTTGGACAGAGGATAATGATACCAGACAGAAATCTGGGACATTCCAAACAAAGGAAGAGCAACAGTAATGGTAAGTAATTAGTTAAATATAAACTGTTGTCTTCCTCTTGAATTATTTAAAATATATGATGGTTGAAAACAAAGTTCATAAAATTGTCTAATGGGTTTTTCAATGCATGTAGATATAACACATAACAACTACAACATAAGTGAAAAGGGTAAGGAACTTATATGATGTCAAAGTTTCTATGCTTTTTTTTTGAAATAGAAAACATTCAAAGTAGTCTATGGAAAGGTAAGTATGCATATTTAAATTCCTTAATAGCCACTAAACAAAAATAGGCAAACATATGTAGTGAAAAACACAGTAGATAAGTTAAATCAGAATAATGAAAAAATGTTTCAAATTATTCAGAAGAAAGAGAAAAGGAGAAACAAAGGAAATAAATCAGAAAGAACAAATAGAAAACAATAATATGTTAGGCCTAAATCCAAACATATCAATAATTATATCAAATGCAAATAGTCTAAACACACCAATTAAAAGTCAGGGATTGTCAGAATGGATTTTTCAAAAATCTACTTTTATGAAAGAGCTCTTCATATATAGTAATATAGAAAGGTTAAAAAAGATAGGAAAAGATATACCACATAAATACTTGTCAGAAGGAAACTAAAGTGGCTAAAACAATGTCAGATAAAACAGATTTCAAAGCAAAGAAAATTTTACGAGATAAAAGATATTATGCTATGATAAAAGAGTTATTTCACTGAGAAGTTGTAATAATCCCCAAAGTGTACACACCTGACAACAGAGCTTTAAAATATATGAAGCAACAGTGAACCAAACTGAAAATATATACAAATTCACAATTAGAGATATCAATTGTGATAGTGATATCTTGATATCTCTAAAAGTTGTATATACTTTCTCTCAATAATTGATAGACCAAGTAGACAGAAAATCAGCAAGGATCTGTAAGTACTAAATAACACTATTGACTAGCTGGATCTAATTGACATTTAGAGAGTATGCCACCTAACAGCAGAAGACACATTCTTTTCAAGTGCACAAGAATCACTTACCAAGATAGAGCATATCCTGGGTTATAAAGCAAACCTTCACAAATTTAAAAGCATTAAAATCATGCAAAAAGTGTACTTTCTGACAAAAATAGAATTAAACTTGAAATTAATAATGGAAAGATAACAAGAGAGCCTCTAAACACTTGGGAATTAAATAATACACTTCTAAAAATATCCATGGGTCAAAAAGGAAGTCTCAAGAAGAAAACAGAAATTATTTTGAGCCAGTTGAAAATGAAAATACAACATATCAAAATTTCTGAAATACAGCTAAAGCATTTCTTAGGTTATCTAGAACATTCAATGCTTATGGTAGCAAAGAAGAAAGATCTTAAGTCAATAATATACACTTCCATATTAAGAAGCTAGTAAAAGAGCAAAAAAGAAAAAAAAAATAAGTAGAAGAACAAAATAAAAAATAAGAACATAAATAAATAAAATTGACACCAGGAAAACAACAGAGGATTTGAAATCAAAACCTTATTCCTTGGAAAGAGAAATAAAATGAATACAACTCTATAAATTTGACAAAAAACCATAAAAGACTACAAGTTATCAACATTAGAAATAAAAGAGAGGAAGTCATAAGACCCCACAGACATTGAAAAGCTAATAGATGTATTCTAAAAACAACTACTCGGGGCCTGGTGCTGTGGCTCACGCCTATAATCCCAGCACTTTGGGAGGCTGAGGTGGGTGGATCATGAGGTCAGGAGTTCGAGATCAGCCTGGGCAACATGGTGAAACCCTGTTTCTAATATAAAAAAAAAAGGATGATACAGTAAAAACAACTACTCTACCCATATAAATTTGACAACTTAGATTAAATGAACCAATTTCTTGAAAACCATAAATTATCGAAGTTCACCCATGCTAAAACAGATCACTTAAGTAGTCCTATAACTATTAAAAGTATGAATTTATACTAAAATCTTTGCAAAAAGATCACTTAAGTAGTCCTATAACTATTAAAAATATGAATTTATACTAAAATCTTTGAAAAAAGAAATCTTCAGGCATATATGATTTCAATGACAAACTTAGCAAATACATATTTTTTTAAATAGTACCAATTCTACATGCTTTTTTCCTCAAAAACAAAAGAGGTGGGTGAACTTACAATTTGTTTTATGAGGCTCACAGTATCCTGGCACCAAAACCAAAGACGTTACAAGAAAAGAAAAGAAAATCAAAACTCAAAAACCCCTCATGAACAAAAATGCAAAAATTTTCAACATAAAATTAGCAAATTGAATTTAAATAAATTATTAAATGTGACCAGTGGGGGCTTATTCTGGGAATTCAAGACTTGTCCAATATTCAAAACTCAGATAACATAATGCACCATAATAAAAAAACTATATGATCTATACATTTGACAAGATTAAACATCCAGTTATGATAAAATCTCTCAACCTGGAATTAAAGGAAACTCCTTCAACAATATAATGGACAAAGAACCTACAGCTACCATCATGCTTGATGGTGAAAGACTAAACACTTTTCCTCAAATATCAAGAACAGAGGAAGGATGTATACTGTCACCACTCCTATTCAATGTTATGTTGGAAGACTTAACCAGTGAAATAAGGCAATAAAAATAAGTTATAGGCATATAGTTTGGAAAGGAAGAAATCAAGCTATTCTTATTCACAGGTGACATTATCATCTATGTTGAAAATGCATAAGCATATCCCCCTAAAAAGGAAGAAAGTAAAAAAAAAACAAAAATATCTTTTTTGTTTGTGTGTGTTATATATGTGTGTGTGCACGCATATATATATATATATATATAATACACACATTTATATATATATATATCTTTTTTATTTCATTTTAGGTTCTGGGGTACATGTAAAGAACATGCAGGATTGTTGCATAGGTACATACATGGCAATGTGGTTTGCTGTCTCCATCCCTATCACCTATATCTGGCATTTCTCCCCATGTTATCCCTCTCCAACTCCCTACCCCCTGCTGTCCCTCCCCTAGTCCCCCAACAACAGGCCTCAGTGTGTGATGCTCCCCTCCCTGTGTCCATGGGTTCTTATTGTTCAACACCCACCTATAAGTAAGAACATGCAGTGCTTGATTCCCTGTTCCTGTGTCAGTTTGCTGAGAATGATGGTTTCCAGGTTCATCTATGTCCCTACAAAGGACATGAACTCATCGTTTTTGATGGCTGCATAGTATTCCATGGTGTATATGTGCTACATTTTCCCTGTCCAGTCTATCATAATTGGGCATTTGGATTGGTTCCAAGTCTTTGCTATTGTAAACAGTGCTGCAATGAACATACATGTGCATGTGTCCTTATAATAGAATGATTTATAGAACTAATAAATGAGTTTAACAATCCACAATACATAAGGCAAACAAAAATCAATCAAATTTTTATACACTGGCAATGAGTAATGAATAATTATAATCAAAGTGATAAGGATAATTACTTTTGCAATAGCTCAAAAAATAGAAAATTTAGGTATAAATCTAACAGTGTATATAATATCTGTGTGTTGAAAATTACTAAACACTGATGGCAGAAATAGAAGAAAACATAAATAAGTAAGAAGGCACACCAAGGTCATGGATTGAGAGAACTCAACATAGTAAGGTGTCAATTGTCTCAAAATGGGTAAATAGATTTAATGCAATTCCAATCAAAATTCCAACAGGATTTTTTGTAACTATAAGCAAGCTAAGTCTAAAACACATACAGGAATGCAAAAGATCTAGAACTGCCAGAACAATTTTGAAGAAGTTAGAGAAACCACACTATGTCTTTTTAAGATTTGCTATGATGCTACAGTAATCAAGATAATGTAGTATAGGTGACAAAACTGACACAAAGATAATTAAGTTGAAAGAGAGTCTAGAAATAGTCCCTCTTTTTTTTTTTTTGAAAAGTTGCAAAAGGTACAATGGGTAATTTATTTTTGACAAAGTTGCAAAGGTAAATGGAAAAAAGGTAAGTTTTTTCAACAAATTGCATTGAAACAATTTGAAGTCCATTTGCAAATAAATAAACTTTCATTTAAATCTCACATTTTACAGAAAAATTACCTAAAATTGGATCACAGATCTAAATGTAAAAAATAAAACTATACAATTTCAGAAGAAAATGTCAGGGAAAATCTGTGTAATTTTGGTTTTGCTGATGAGTTTTTAGATATGACCCCAAACATTCATTATATAAAGTAAAGATTATTAAATTGAATTTCACCAATTTAAATACTTTTTCTCTGTTAATGAAACCAGAAAACTACAGACTAGGAATAAAATATCTGCAAATCACATATCTGACAAAGGCATTGTATGTAGACTTTGTAAAGAATACTCAAAACTCAACAGAAAAGAAAACAAAATATGAAAAATCAAAATATAAAGAAAGCAAAAGGTGAAAAGCAAATGATAAAGAAAACAAAAAACATAATTCAAAAACGGGCAGCAAACCTTCACAGGCACTTCATGAAAGAGGATTACAAATGACAACATGGAAAACATTCAATATCATTAATTATCAGGAAAATGACAAATTAAAATCATAAGTTACCCAACAGACCTGGTAAACCTAATATAATAGCTAAAATAAAAAATCCTGTCAATGCAAAGTGCTTGTGAAGATACAGTGCAACTGGAATTGTCATATATTGTTGGTGGGAATCCAAAATGGCATAGCCACTCTGGCAAGGTTTAGCAGTTTCTTAGAAATTTAAACATGCACTTTCGTTATGACCCAGTAGTCCCACTCCTTTGTATTTACCATGCATAAAATTATATTCACACAAAAATCTGTGTGTTCATGTTTATAGCACCTCTAGCTATAATCACCAAATCTAGAAACAATCCAGATGTCCTTTAATAGGTGACTGGATAAGCAAATTGCAGTACATCACCCAGCAATATAAAGAAATGAACTATTGATACATTAAAAAAGTGAGGTAAATCTTAAAATTATTACGTTAAGTAAAAGAAGCCAGCCTTAGTAGGTTGTGGACTGCATGATTTCATTTACATGATAGTCTCAAAAACACAAAAGTATGGTGATAGAGTACAGATCAGTGGTTGTCAGGAGTTGGAAGTCATAGGAGGGTGACTACAAAAGGGTAGCATGAGGGAATTGGAGGTGGGTGATGGTACTATTTAGCATCTGATTTTGTGGTGGTTATACAAATCTGTGCATGTATTATAACTCATTGAACTGTACACCAAAAACAGGTCAATTTTACTATATGTTAAATTTTAAAGGGAAAAAAAGTAAAGTCTCTACTAGAAATAAAGGTGAAAAATAATGATCTAAGCTTCCTCCTCAAGTATCTAGATAAACAAGAGCAAATTAAACCAAAATAAATAGAAGAAATGAAATAAACATAATATAATAAATTGACAAAATAGATAATGTTCAAACAACAGAAAAATCAACAGTCAAACTCTGGTTATTTTATGTAATTGATCATTCCCTAACAAGGCTACTAAACAAAAGGAGAAAACAAATCACAAACTACCAATTTCATCAATGAGAGGGGAGATAGTCCTACAAATCCTAGAGATATTAAAGGAAAATAAAGGAAGGTTCTGAAAAACTTTATGCTAGTAAATTCAAAATGACACATACAGAAATGGACACAACATGAAACAGAAAAATCTAAATTGCCCTATATCTGTTAAAGCAATTGCTTTAACAAAACAAAACAAAAAAACAAAGCAAAACAAACAAACAAAAAAAGCTTTTCACAAAGTAAACATCAACTCCAGATGGCTTTACTGGTAAATTCTATAAAATATTTAAGGAATGGATAAAAACAATGTTGTGAAAATTCTTTCAGAGAAGTGAACATTACCAGCTTTTTTTATGAGGCCAGCATTACATAGATATCCAAACCAAACAAAGATATTATAAGAAAATTTTTAAAATGATGTTTCTCATAAACATAAACAAAAATTTTTAATAATTCAATCCAGCAATATGTGAAAGGAACACTACACTATGACCAAGTGGGATTTATCCTAGGAATTCAAAGTAGGGCTAAAATTCAAAAATATATTAATAACAGACTAAAGAAGAAGAATTGTACGTTGTCTCAATAGACACAGAAAAAGCATTTGACACAATTCAACATACATTCATGAAAAAATTTATAGACAGCATCTTAATGGCGAAGCATTGCCCACTTTTGCCCTAATATCAGAATCAGGGCAGTGTTATGTGTCTGCTCTCACTACTTCAATTAAAATTATCCTGGAAGTCTAGCTGATGTAATAAGATAAGAATTAAAATAAAAAGTGTAAAGTTTAAAAATAAAAAAGTAAACTTGTTTTTATTTGCATATGCAATAATTGTATACATAGAAAACGTGATGAAATCTAAAACAAAACTACTGGAACTAATTAACTTAGCAGAATTGCAAGATAAAAAGTTAATATACAAAAATCAATTTTATTTCTATGTATAAGAAACAAAATAGAATATAATTTTTAAGGTTAACATTATCATGACAAGGCATAGTAATAAATTCAACAAATGCATATAAGACCTCTACACTAAAAACTACAAAGAGCTTTTGACAGATATTTGGCAATAAAATTATAAAAATCTAAATAAATAGAGATATATACCATGTTCATAGATTGAAAGATGCAATATTGTTAAGGTGCTTAAAGTCTTCATATTGATCTTTTGATTCAACATAATCTCATTTGAAGTATAAGCAGCCTTTTTAAGGGAATTAACAAGGAGACTCTAGCATTCATGCGGAAATTCAAAGGCTCTAAAACAGCCAAAAGAGCTTTTAAAAGGAAAAACAGAATTAGAGGACTTAAGGTAACTGCCTTTTAGACTTACAGTAACCCTTCAGTAGTTAAGACAATATGGCTTGGCAAAATAATAATTTATTTCAGCAAATAGGCCAATGAAACAAAATATATAGTTCAGAAATAGACTCATATTTATATTATCAATCAATTTTCAACAAAACTACCAAGTAAATTCAACGGGGCAAAGAAAAGTGTCTTTTTGTCTACTTGTTTAAAAATGATGCTGGAGCAGCTAGATATCAATATGGAAAAAAATGAATCTCAACTCCCACTTCAGCCCATACACTAAGGCTAACTCTAAGTTAATCAGTGAACTAAACTTTAAAGTGATAATTATAAACATTTTAGAAGAAAAATATTCAAAACCTTGGGGGGTAACATTTCTTAGATAAGGCACAAAGTGTATAAACTTCAGAAGGAAAATATACCTCATCAATATTAAATATGTCTGTTCTTTAAAAAAACACTAAAGAGAAAATGAAAGGGCAAGCCATAGACTAGGAGAAAATATTTCTAATACATATATCTAACAAAGGACAGATATCCAGGTTGTATAAATAACTCCTACAATGCAAATAATAAAAAATAAACCAGTAAAAATATGGCAAAATATTTAAACATATCTTCACAAAAAATCAATATGGATGGCAAATAAACATACAAAATGATATGCAACAAATAGAAATGACAAGGCAAACCATAATGTGATTTCACTACATACTCATTAAAATGAATAAAATTTAAAAGACTGCCTATGCCAAGCCTTGTTGAGGGTGTGGAGCATCTGGAGTTCTCATACTTTGTTGGTAGGAGTATAGCATGTTACCACACTGGAAAATTGTTTTACACTCTCTACTGACATGCTTAACATAAATGACTCTCAGAAACATGTTGTGTGAAAGAAGCCAAATGTAAAAAATACATATTGTATTATTTCACTGATAGGACATCTAAGAATAAACAAAACTAATCTATAGTGATAGAAGTCAGAGCAGCGGTTGTCTCTAGGGCAGGCAAGAATTGCCTGGAAAGAACCATGAAGAAACTTTCTGAGATGATATAATGTTCTGTATTTTGCTTTGGGTAGTGGTTACTAATGAGTATACAATTGCCAAAACATGTCAAACAATATACTTAAGACCTGTATGTTTTATTGTAAACAATTTATAATTTATTTCATAAATTATACCTCAATAAAAGATAAAATAGTTTTTCAATTTTAAAAATGCTGATAAGGCATAGATCTTGATATAAATATATATGTACTTAGAGATAAATCTATTTCTGACTGTGCTTCAAAACTAATGTGAAATGCTTGGACTATTCTTGCTTTTGCAACTTCCCCGAATGATTAAAGCTTAAACATTCTGAAAATGGAATGTGATTGATCTTCACCCAAGCAATGTTGCTACTGGGTAGGGCTGTGTCCAGCAAATATATTATTTCTGAGCTGAACAAGACTGCCCTTTTCTTGATCTGTCAGATTCTCATGCCAAGCTGCAAAAGCACCCTGGTGTGAAGGAGCATGTCGTGTTTTAAAGTGAACACACACGCACACACAGATACACACACACTCCAATGCACATTGGTGTGTTTACCTTGTATCCCTCTATGTACCCAAACTCAATGCATTGGAATTCTGCTGAATCCTGTTTCTGTAATATGAATGTGTTTTCCCAAGGGTGCTTCCAACTCTGCAATTTGTTGGCTGGGTAAGAGCTGAGGCAGGAGTGGGAATGCTCAGTCACTGGATGGAGCTATGCTTACACACTCTTGAACACACACACACTCTTCTCTCCTGCTGATATAGTTTGGCTGTGTCCCTACCCAAATCTCATCTTAAATTGTAGTTCCCATAACACCCACATGTTGTGGGAGGGACCAGGTGGAGACAATTGAATGATAGGGTGGTTTCCCCTCATTCTGTTCTTTTGATAGTGAGTTAGTTATCACAAGATCTGATAGTTTCATAAGGGTCTTTCCCCTTTGCTGGGCACTTATTTCTCTCCTCCTGCCATCATATGAAGAAGGACATATTTACTTGCCTTTCCACCATGATTGTAAGTTTCCTGAGGCCTCCCCAACCCAGTGGAACTGTGGGTTAATTAAACCTCTTTCCTTTATAAATTACTCAGTCTCAGGCACTTCTTCATAGCAGTGTGAGAACAGACTAATACACCCACACATCTCCCTTTTATGTCTTAGGAATGACAGCTAGACATCTGCCATCCTCTTCCCAACCACCATTCCCAGCCTCAGCATGGAAGCTCTCTCCCAGTGCAGATGGGAATCAGAGCACTGCTGAGATGATTCTGAGTGAAAAGTGACAGTTAATCCAATGAATAGACTCCAACTACATTTACTCTGTATCAGGGACCTTGCTTATCTCTTCAGTGTTTTATTGACTCCTCACAACAAGCCATAATAATTACTACAAACATTATATTTTATGAATAAAAAAAGACAGAAGCCCAAAGAGGTTACTTACCATTTTATCCCAGTTCACTCTGGAAAATGGGAGAAGTCCAGTTTTGAATCCAGATTGCATGTGTTTATGATTGCCATGAAAGTCAGCTTCCTACCTGAAAATTAATTGCTCTTTTTTGTTCAGATAAGCAGCTTGGTTTTTTTATTGTTCATTGCTTAGGCCAAGCAGCAGAAGAATATTCATTTGTGCCTAGTATGTATCAAGTACTGTGCCAAGTATTCCACATCTAATCATGGCAATATCGTCTCAATTAGGAATTTTTTCTAACTTTAGTGATCAATAAACTGAAGTTCAAGGAAGTTTATTGAAACTTTCATAAAGCTACACAGCTAATTACAGGCAGCAAGAAAATTTCAGCGTAGGCCTGACCCTGCTACCTAATCAGTTGCTATCCCAGAATATTTTGCTGCCAATTGGCTGGAGAGTAATTCAAAGCATCTGTAGAATCTTTGCCTGCAACCTGCAAAATTCATTAACTTTCTCCCACATGCTTTCCTATTGTCACTAACTCCCTGTCATCTCTGCAACTTTGCTCACACTGGCTTCCCCCTGACCCCCAAACTTCTTCCCTCTGCCACGCTCCTCCTACACCAATGTCCTCCCTATTTTTGTTAGGGAGGCTGGGGTAATTTATAAAGAATTTATACCTGAGGCTGGGTAATTTATAAAGAAAAGAGGTTTATTTGGCTCACAGTTCTGCAGGCTATACAAGCAGGGCACTGGCATCTGAGGCTTCTAAGGAAGTCTCAGGAAGCTTTTATTCATGGCCAAAGGCAAAGGAAACAGATGTGTCAGTGAGAGAGGAGGCAAAAGAGAGGCCAGGCCCTTTTAAACAATCTCAAGGTAACTAACAGAGTGAGAACACTCTCATTTCTACAAGTAAGGCAATAAGCCATTTATGAGGGATCTGTCCCTATGACCAAAACAGTTCCCACTAGGTCCCACCTTAACACTGGGGGATCACATTTCAAACTCAGATTTGGAGGGGGCAAACATCCAAACTCTATCACTACTCCTTTCTGTCTAGTCAATGACCTTATCCATCAAGGAACTGCAAAGCACTGTCTCCTCCAGGAAGCCTTCCCTGATCTATCTAAGGTAATGACTTCTTCCTTTGAACTCTAAGTTCTTAAAGGATGTCTTATTCTCTCAACTTGTGAAAAATGCCCTTTGAATTGTTTTTTGTTCTTTTGAGGTTTTTGGGTTTTTTTGTTTGTTTGTTTGTTTTTTGACAGAGTCTTGCTCTGTTGTCCAGGAGTGCAGTGGCATGATCTCAGCTCACTGCCACCTCTGCTTCCTGGCGTCAAGCAATTCTCCTGCCTCAGCCTCCTGAGTAGCTGGGACTACAAGCATGCACCACTGCGGCTGGCTCATTTTTGTATTTTTAGTAGAGATGGGGTTTCACCATACTGGTCAGGCTGGTCTCGAACTCCTGACATCGTGATCTGCCTGTTTCGGTCTCCGAAAGGGCTGGGATTACAGGCATGAGCCACCACATCCAGTCTTGAATTGTTAATTAACCTTTGTCCTTTCATTTTTTAAAAATGTAATACCTTGTTCCCAAAAGTATTGAAATTTCCAAATGACAGAGACAGTGTATGCACCACATGCTACTGCAATCCTATGTGCGTGTATGTGGTGACTCAGCATGCCACCTCTTCAGAAAGGACTTTCCTGATAATCCCATCTCACATAGCAGCTTCCATTATTCTTTGCTTTCTTGTCCCGTCTCATTTTCCTAGCTGGCATTCTCTAATATTGCTCTTTGTAACATGTGTTTATTGTCGGTTTTCCTTACTAGAATGTAAGCAACATGAGAGCAGGCACTTGGTTCTATTCACCATTGGATCCCAAGAATCTAAAATAGGGCCTGACTCACAATTGGTGCTCAAAAATTTTTTGAACAAATGACTGAATGGTTGAGGAAGCAACAGTCCCTAGAGTAACAGTCACAGCTACTGTTACAGAAGTGGGTAATCCCAGGAGAGTTTGGTAATAGTGTGAGTTGATGGGAGAAGGTTCCTCAGAAGCATCAAGACTAGAAACCAAGAACAGTATAAATCCTGGGTAGACTGCCCCTTTCCATCCTTTTCTACCCTGCTTTACATTCTGAAAAGATAGGCTTTATAGATGCATTATTCAGATTACTTTGTCCTTTGGCTTCTGACTGAGTTTAGCAAATGGGAGGCTTCATCAGTAGATCAGAGGTGGAAAGGGAGAAGTCTGAGTACTTATTCCTCCAGCGCCCTCCTTGCCATGTTTCTTTACTGATGTCCTCACCTCTATCAGCAAGTGCTCTCCTGCAGCCATAGCTCAGCCCAGGGCTGGTAAGTGCACCTGTCTCTTATCTCTTCAGACCTAGGGGTAGTGGCAGCATCCAACAGCTGCCAGCCTCAGGGTGCTCATCATCTCTTGTGAGTTGCCTCAACACTGCCCACACCTTTGTAAATAGTCCCTTCATTAAATTCTTTCAATCATTCTTAGACAGGAAAAGCCCTGCCAGACACAGCTCAAAAAACTTCTTGAACTAGCATCAATAATAAGAGATCAAGGAATTAGAGTCAGAAAGAAAGGAAATCATGGCATAGCGATGCATCTGCCTCTAAATCCATTATGAAAAGGGGTCAGGCCAGTTTCACATGAGAGGCCAGGGCCAAAATGAACCTCTTTCAGCAACAACACTGCCATGTTCAATTCCCAAAGAAGATTCCAACTCCCTCTTTGAGCTCTTTTCCACCTCCTGCATGTTAGGAAGGATGCACACCCCAGTGAAAATGTGGATTGGCAGAGACAGCCTTGGGAGAATGTGTCATGCGCTGCTTCCTCCTTGGACCTTTCAGCCAAGCCCACCCACGCTACAGCAACACAAAGGCTTCTTTGTGGTCACTGTCCAGCATCGACTAGCTCCTCCTTGCTGCCAACCATATTCCCCTTTCAGTTTGTCCTGTTCTTGACCCTTGGCTTTTAGGTTTTTTTGTTGTTTGTTTTTTGTTTTTTTCCTTCTTGGCCTTGATTCTGCCTTTTGGATTTAGTGGCTAAACATAGTTTCCCTGTTTGACCTTTGATTCTCTCTAGGGACTTTGGCTCACACTCACCACTCTATTTTCACTCCTGGATGAGTATACAGGATGCATTGACCCAACAGCATCTGCCCGCTTACATAGCACCGTGGGATATGAGTGTGCAAGTGAGTGCATGTGTTTAAATGTGTGTATATATGAATGCACATATGTGAGTGCACATGGCAGGAAGATAGCAAATTGCCTGAGTCTCGGTCTTGGCTCCATCACTTACTAGATGCATGGTCTAGGACAAGTTACATATCCTCTCTGTTCCTCAGTTTTCTAATCTGTAAATCTATTAGCAATGTTTTTAAAAGTACCTCCTTATAAGGTTGTTGTGTGGTTAAACATTCTGTTCACTAAATAGTTCCAATTGCCACCTCATCTCCTCCTTAATATAGTAGGATTCTACCCACTATTAGGATTACACCTACTATGTTAAGGAGGTGGAGACTGCTTTGTGGGCAGGAAAGATTATGTGATTCGTTCTGGCCAATAAGTTGTGAGCAGAAGTGATCTGTGTCACTTACCTGCTGATGTGAGGTCCTCTAGAGCTTTCCTTTCCTCTGCCACTAAGGCCATCCATGTTCCAGATAGTGGCTACCTGAGTCCCAGAGTGAGAACTCTGGAACAGAAAACTCACCAACCCACCATGAACAGGGAACAAAAGAGAGAAATGAGTCTTGTCATTGTAAACCACCGATATGTTGAAATTGTTTGTTAACACAGCATAACCCAGCCTGTACTGACTGAAACAGCTGTTGCAAGGACTGAGATAATTCGTAGAAATGCTCTTAGCTCAGTGTCCAACACATCAAAAATACTCAATAAACAGTAGTTATCATCATTCGTATGACTGTGACTATTTTTATCATTATAGTTCACCCTTAAACAACATGGGTTTGAACTGCCCAGGTCCTCTCATATGTGGATTTTCTTCCACCTCTGCCACCCCAAAACAGTGAGATCAATTCCTTCTCTTCCTCCTCCTCCTCAGCCTACTGATCATGAAAGTGACAAGGATTAAGACCTTTATGATGACCCACTTCTAGTTAATTAATAGTAAATAGATATTCTCTTTCGTATTATCTTCTTCTTCTTTTTTTTTTTTTTTTTTTTGAGACAAAATCTCACTCTGTCACCAGGCGCCAGGCTGGAGTGCAGTGGCACAATCTCGGCTCACTGCAACCTTCGCCTCCCGGGTTCAAGCAATTCTCCTGCCTTAGCCTCCTGAGTAGCTGGGACTACAGGCGCACGCCACCACGCGCAGCTAATTTTTGTGTTTTTAGTAGACACGGGGTTTCACCATGTTGGCCAGGATGATCTCAATCTCTTGACCTCGTGATCCGCCTGCCTCGGCCTCCCAAAGTGCTGGGATTACAGGCTTGAGCCACCGTGCCCGGCCTCGTATTATCTTCTTAATGACATTTCTTTTTCTAGCTTATCTTATTGTAAGAACACAGTTTAACATACAAAATACATCTTAATTGACTTTATGCTATCAATAAGGATTCCAGTCAACAGTAGACTATTAGTATTAAGATTTGGGGGAATCAAAAGTCATACACAGATTTTTGATTGTGTGGGGGCCAGCACTCCCAACTCCTTAACTGTTTGAGGAGCAACTGTATTTGTGTGGGTATGGATGTGTGTATATAAGAGTATTTCCTTTGTTAGATCGAACAGTTTCAACAACCCTCCATTCTCGCCACTTAAGAAGTCAGGTGGGCCATGATCCAAACTCTCAGTATAGTTTAAAGGTAGAGTTTCCTGACCTGAGGGATTCCCAAGAATGTGTTCTGACATCAGCGTCATACACAGACAGTGAACATGCCCCCCGAAATGTAATAGGCAAGTCATATTATGAATTCAACTTCCTCGATGTAAGCTAAAGTGGTAGCAAAACCAGAGATGGTTCCTTTGGTCATGGATTAGAGACAGGAGAGAGGCTGTGTTGGATCGCCTTTCTGTACAGTCTGAATGATTGTTGGTCTGCGGGGGACCGCAGAAGACCTCCAATTAATTATTACTGGAGAACATGAAATCATAAACAAAATTCCTTGTAATAAATTTTTCAAATGAGATTGCATGTTTTATTTACAGTACTGGCCCATTTTGGGCTTTAAATCTATGAACAAAAACAAACATGCTTTTTTATCAAACAGACGGGGGAATAAAAGTATTCAATATCCTTTCTTTCTCTCCTTGCCAAGGAGGACATGTGCTGTGTGCTACAGAGGAAGGCAGGCCCAGGCTCTGTCGACTGGTAGAATCAATGGACTCATTTTACTTTGCAGAGGAAGATTTAAGCTATAAAGATCCTCCCACATGGGGGAGGGGGAGGAGGGAAGAAAGAAAAGCGAAAACAAAGGGTCTTGCTGAGGTTCAGATGTTTTACTTCTTAATTCAGCATGGTATCTGAGTTTAAAATAGAACATATGCAAAGTATAAACTTCTAAAACTGAAACAGCTATCATCAGGCATGTTTCTATAGTAAAACAATCAGAAGCCTACTTGATCTGAGCATTCTGCAGAGAAAGTGAACCAAGTAGAAGATAGATTCTGGCCCAAGGTCCCATTTGCCCTTTGTCTACCTGTAGCCTACCAAGGTCATTCTGAATCTTTGGGAAGAGGCATCTTATATAAATTCATACCAGTCCTCATAGCCTCAGATCTGGTGGGCTCAGAAATGTTGCTGCCAAAATGTGTGTAAAGATGTATTTTCTCATAAATATTGGTGATGAATCAGCAAATACAGGTCTACTGGAATAATGGAACAGCCCATTAAACACTCAGCTAGGCACCAGTTTGGAACAAAACCCTGAGGGTCGAGGTTGTTTTCCAGTATGTGGTATAAGCATAAAACAAACAGCAATATATTGTGCTGTGTTTCTGTATTAGTTTCCCACAGCTGCTGTAAAAACTTGTCATAAACTTGGTGACTTAGAAATTTATTCTCTCACAATTCTGAAGGCCAGAAATCTGAAATCAGTATCACCGAGTTAAAGTCTATGTGTCTGCAGGGCCATGCCTCTTCCAGAAGCTCTAGAAGCAAATCTGTTTCCTGCCTCTCTCAGCTTCCTGGTTCCTGCCAGCATTCCTTGGTTTGTGGCCACATCTTTTCAACGTTTGCCACGAGCTTCTCATTGCCTTCTCTTCTGTCTGCATCTCCTCTCTTGCTGCCTCTCTAAAGACGCTTGTGATTACATTTAGAACCCACCCCAGATAATGCAGGGTAATCTCTCCATCTCAAAATCCTTAACTTAATCACATCTATAGGACACTTTTTCCATATAAGATTACATTTTCTGATTCCAGCGATGAAAACTTGATATCTTTTAGGGCCATGACTGAGCCCACTGTTGGATCCAGTAGTCCAGGAACAAAATGTGAAAGTAGAGTTGGCCTCTCTCACGCTCATGACTCACTTGCAGAATTTTTGTTTCCCATCCCCCACAACCTTAATTTCTCCTGGATTAATAGTTCTGTTTCCCCAGGGATAAAACATTTTCACCAGGGGACACAGTAAGTATTCCACTAAAGTTGAAGCTATGATTTTCATCAGGTCACTCTGAGTTCCTCCTCAGGTAGAGCAGCAGGAAAAGGAATGGGACCTGTTGGAGGCACCTAGGTTGCTGCTATAAAGTGAGGGCAAAGAGGAATGTGGCCAAAACTCAGAAAGTTGACAGGGAGTGTCTTTTGGTTCTTCTACAACCAGTGGAAATGGTGACTCAATAATGGCAGCATTCAAGGCCTAACCAGAGCAAGACTACTAAGATCAGATTCCTCTGAGATGAAAGTCTAGATCTCCAAAATCACTCAGTCTAGATTGCTCAGGGCAAACAAGCTGAAGTGTTTACCAAGGGTGAGGGAAATCTAGAATGGGTGGAAGAAGAGAGAGATGACAACAGTTACTAAAAAAAAAACCCAGTGAGTTTATTCAACCAAGCCTCCTGTATTGAGTCTGGAGATGTCTTTGGTGTCTGCAGTGGATTCTGTAGGCACAAACTGGGCTCCTGCTTTATGACTAAGGTTCTTATTTCTCCAGCTGCTGACAGTGTCACATGCTGATGGCTTCTGCTGAGCCTCTTTCCTTGGAATTGCTATTTGTAGAAGGGAAAATCTAGTTTATGCCCCCTCCCTAGGGCAAGACACATTCAATGACTGGTTGGTGTGAGGGTACCAATGTGGAGGCACCCTGTCTCTACTTGGAACATCTCTGAAGGACCATCCCAGCTCCAGGTATCATTCTGGAATTGGTAGATCCCCTGTTGCACATATATTACCATTCAATTTCTGCCTCTGTCCAATTCTGCTTTCCTTATCCTCTGAGTTATTCTTCACAACACTGCCCGATAAACCAATGCACTTTCACCTAGAGTCTGTTTCCAGGAATCTTGACCTAAGATAGGGCTCTATATTACCTCCTCTGAGCCCACCTCTGACTTTAGCCATAGCTTCAGTGGATACTTCTATGTAAGCTCAGACTTACCTCACACCTGCCAGGCCCTACCTGAACCATGGGCTACACATCTATTCACTTTCACTAGGACCTAAGGCCTCCATGAGAAGCCACTTGGTCTTTACGTATGCAGAGCCTGGAAGTGCAGAGGAAATATTGACCTCCAGTGAACAAACCTAAACTGAGGCGTATGGGAACTGAGAGGTAAATCATCCAGCCTCCTGTCCCTCAGGTGAATCATCCTGGGAGGTGGTCTAGACACCACTCAGAAGCCTGCAGCAGAATATAGTCCTTGAGGCCCAAAGCGGCAACCTCAATAATATACCATTATATTGACTTTTTCTCCCCAATCTCTGCTTGCTGGGATTATCTCCTTATAACTAAGTCCTTCTCTCAGGCGCTGGTTGAAGAGAGACCAGACTTCCAGGTACCACCATTAGCTAGGTGGCTGTTCCTATCCCCCTACTGCTTTATCCTTCTCAAAGCAGAGAAATTTGGGGAAAGTGGGCAGCTCACAAATTCTCCTTGATGGGTATATAATGAAAAGGAAAATGTCATATGTCAAAATCTATGTGCTGGGACTTATGTCAGGGATATAGCAATGACTAAGCTGAAACTTTTTCCCTAAGGAAGCTTGCATTCAGTAATGTGGATGGCCAGGATAAGAAGTAGGAATGAGATACACATGGAAAGGTGAAGTGGGAAGAGACCAAGGAAAGAATGTTTCCCTCTCATTAGAAAAAACAAACAGGCTTCACAGAAGAGGTGGAATTTGAGAAAGACAAAGTGAGGTGAGGAGAGCCCAGGGATAAGAAAGGGAAGGGCTGGGTAGGATCATTGGGAAAAGCCCAGTTGAGATGAGGTGTCAGGTGTGGGAATGAAGGTCACTGAAGATACAGCTGGAGGTGAGGACTGTGTTGGGAACTCTTGCATGCCAGAAAGTGGATTTTAGGCATTGTTCTTCTTTGAGACATGGTCTAGTGAGGTGCTGGAAGTGATGTAGCCTTCAGGATACACTATGGCCCACTTAACAAGAAGTGGGGAGAAGTATCTTGACATATGAACTAGTTGGTTTTTTGTTGGTTCCAGGAGAAAGTGCATGGTAGCTGTCAGACAACTAATAGAAATAGCTAGCATTTATTGAACAGTTATTACATACCAAACAATGATCTTTATATGCATTATATAATGTAATCCTCACATCAACCTTATGAGATTGGTACTTATAATATCTCTACAGGTAAGGAAACAGAGATTCAAAAAGACTAAGTAACTCCCCCACACACACCGTGGGTCTTAGCCTCATAGTGGTGAAGGTGTTAATGTGATCCATGAAGTCTGGCACATCCATGCCCAGAATTCAACCACGATGCTGGCTGGGTAAGGTGAGGGCTAGGAAAGACCAGCATCAGCCAGAGCTTTTGAGCACAGTCTAACACCCACAGGCCCTTTGTTCATCACAGGGTGTTGTGGTGGGGAGGGGTTAGGAATGGGAATTGGAAGTGAGGCCTGACCTTAATTTCAGGATTAGGGAGGGGACTAGCACCATTTTAGCATTACTAAAAAAGTCTTCCTAACCTTCTCTAGGTTTGAGCTACTTGATGGGCTACATATCTCACCCATCTGTTTTCAAGCCCTGCCAGCAGGGTAGGAATTCTCCATTCCGAGCTGGGATTTCATGGCTCACCTTTATAACTCTTTGCAACCATTGCTGCCACTGGATTTGAATCTCTCAGTTTCCATCTCTTCAAATACTTGTATCTTTAAGTAGCCCCTTTAAGATGCTAATAATTTATTTATGAAGCATTATTCAAGCATAGATCCATCTACTCCATGATTGTTCACTCATTAATAATAATAACAATAGCTAACACAAAGACCTACATGTATCATATTTAATTCTCCTAACAAACTTCCTTGTGAGGTAAGTATAGTATTACTACCTCCATATTTCAAACAAGGAAGCTGAAATACAAAGAGGCAAGATAACAAGTGCAAAGTCACTCTGTAGAGAGTTGAAGAAATTAATGGAGCCATTTCACTAAGTCTACTTGAAAGCACAATTAAGCTGCTGAAAACTCAGCTGGGGTGATTGGGTGCTCTCTGGGCTCTCATCTCTGGAACCCTCTCATGTCAGGCATTGTTCCTGCCAGCAAGATTATAAATATACACTTGTTTACTGAATGCCTCTTCTAAGCCCAGACCCTTGTCACACATTGTGTCATTTCATCCTTACAATGCCCTGCCAAGAAGGTATGGCTAACATTATCCCCATTTGATAAATTAAGAACTTGAGAGTCAGAGAGAATTATTAACATAAACTCACACAATTGTTCTCAAGGGGCTCACAGTCTAGACAGGGGATAAGCACGTTCTTTAAAATGAGTAGATACAATACAGTACGGTCAGCTGATCATTGAGAACTGTGAGAGCACCCAAGAGGGAACAATGGACTCAGCATGGCTGTGGCAGGAGGTGGTGGGAGGATATAGAAGAATAGTCTCGAAAGATGTCCTGAGGTGGCATTTTTGCTGTCTCTAGGAAGAAGAAGCACATTCTAGGGGAGGAAGTGGGAGAACGGCGTTTCAAGGAGTCCAGGGAACAACTGTCCAGTGAGCTAGTGGTGGGTAAAGGTTGGCATATTCTGGAAGGATGAGTTTTTGGGCATGACAAGAGCACTGGATGCAATGAGGAGATGTAACTGTGGAGAGTAAAGCAGGGGTAAGACCCTGAAGGACCCTACAAGTGCTACTAAGGAGTTTGGATGGCATCCTGGAAATGAAGGGAAATTTTTCAAGTCCTGGAGGAATGTGAGAAGATTTCCATAGGCATCGTCCAGAGTGGAAGTGGGGATGCAAATGGAGAAGAAAGAAAAATGGAAGAAACATTTAAGGGGTCGAATAAAAAAATCTTGGGGTTTTTGGTGTCCCAAGACATCAAAATGGCTTGGGATGGGTATGTAATGACTATGAGCAAGGACTTCAACGATGACCCTCCAGTTCCATATCTGGAGATTGGATGGATGGATGGTGGCATTCATTGAATTAAAAAGGAACGGCTTGAGGGAGAGAGATATTGGAATACCATATATCAGGTGAATTTGAGGAGCCATGGGAATCCAAGGGGAAGCTGTCCAGGAGGTCGGTGGACCTGAGAAATGGGAGAGATAGATTGGGTTAATGTGCTCAGCAGATGATTATGGAGTGTTTACTAGGTGGCAGGCACTGTGCTTAATACTTAAAGTGGGATGGTTCAGGGTTCCACTCTAGGAGCTCACAATCTAAAGGAGAGTGGACCAGCAAGTGTCCTAACATGTCACAGGAGCCAAGGCATGTCCTGGGTCTAAGACAGAAGCATGAAAAAAGTAATGCCTAACTCTACTGTGTAGGGAACAGTTTTTTTTTTTAAAAAAAAGGCTTCATATAGGAAGGACCTGAGATCTGAGTCTTGAAGGAACAGAAGGAGTTCACAGGCAGACAGTGGAGGAAAGGGCATTCTGGGTAAGGGGCACAAGCACATCAAGGTGCATGGAGCCTGCATTCTCAGTATGCTTGGCAGTAGATGTGGGAGGTAGGAACAGGAAGGGTTATGAGTTACAATGCTGAAGAGATCAGCAGAGGACAGATGGCAGAGAGTCTCAAATGCTATGTTAAGTGGTTTGGAATCGTCTCTGGAAAGTGGAATCCACTAGAGGAATTTAAGCAGAAAAGTGACATGATTGAATCTGGGATTTGGGAGTCAGAGAGTAGCAGTCAAAATTATAGGAGTAGATCTGATCTTTCAGAAAAATAAATAAATAAATAAATTGAAGATTATTCCGGAGACAGTCAAAGAACTTTATAGCCTCTGGCCCAGGCTGGTCTTGTATCAGGTCATTATCATTATTAAAAACGAACTTATAGGAAGCACTTATTCAGTGCCACATACTCTTCTAAGCATTTTATATATATTTGCTCATTTACTCCTCATAATAACCCCATGAGATAAGTTAATTGGAAAATGGTGGGGCCAGGATCTGGAGCTGGGATTTGAACCCAAGTCACAGGGCTCCAGAGCTGATAAGCCTTCTCCACTCAACCATGCAGCCCCCCTGCAATAATAATAGATAACATTTGTGAAGGCTTAATAGGTATCAGGCGCCTTATTCGCACTATCTAATTTGGTCTTCATAACAACCTCATAACAGATGAGAAAATGGAGACACAGAGGGGCACATGCAAGTTATTTAACTCGCCCAAGTTGGAACAACTAATAAGTGGCCAAATTTAATCCAAGCATTCTGACTCGAAAGGCTGTGCATATAATAACTTTGCTCTGCTGACTCTGTAAGTTTTCCATAAATACTAGCTGAATCAATAGATGGGTGGTTGCAAGAACAATATTTCTAAGAATTGGCTTCTGCAGCCCCGAGATCCAAGCATCACCAGGCCAAACACCCAGATGGTGATTTTCCACTGAAGCTGAGGAGCAGAGTTGTAGTGTGGCTGGCTCCTACCCCAACTAGCCTGTTTCTGTAGCCTGATCCTTGCAGGGCAGGTGGGCATCAAAGGCTGCAGGGACTGGGTAGGACCAGCCTACAGCCGCCTCATTGGCCTGGCCCCATCAAAGGCACCTGTGCCAGGCTCTGCTCCACTCCACGCCTGGGCAGATCAAAGGGCCCTGCACAGAAGTTGGGTTTCTGGGCAGCTCCAGTTCTGATCATGAATTGTCACTTTGGCAGTGACAGCAGAGTCCAACATGACAAGACTGCCACAGCCAAGGCTCCTGGGGCAGACATCAGAGCACAACTCCAAAGGCCAGGAAGCTGTCTGAGGCCCCTCTGGGCCCGCACCCCTGGTGGGAAGAGAGGGAAGAAACAGAGAGGCCCCTAAGGAAAATGTCTGGAGCAAGATCACTAGAGTAATGTTGATGCAGGCAAGAAACATGACCTCGGCATTTATATTCTTGCCATGGAACCATGATATCTGATTACTTCATGTAGCTGGGAAGAACTGTTGACATGCCCACATGTGTTCATTCTCATGCACACACATGCACAAACCTAAATATATTCACACACCTGAATCACTTGCGCAGGCATTATAAACATATCCCTACACATAAAGATTCTCACACAAACACAAACAAAATTACTCATGTACATATTCTCCTAATACTCATCATACTTGCCTACATACGTGTCTGGATATATACACACAGCACTATACATACTTACAGATGCAAATACGTAACCACACACATATACATGCTTGCTTAGTCACTGGGCATACATTTTATAATATATTCTGCCAGTTTCCAGGGTCTAACGCTAACATTTTCCTCTCAAAATGATGAGAACCATCCTCATAAACAGGCTTTAAGTGCAGGAATAGCCTATCACATAGATCTGGCTTCCAGTCATTCTCCAACTCCTCTGCAGAAAAATCTAGACGAAATGTCCCAAATTGTACCAAAAAGGATTTATGTTAGCTCTTCGAAGGGATTTCCTGCCAATAAGAGCTATTAAAAATATCAGCATGCTAGAATTCTGTTTATTGAGGAATATTTGGTTGCCAGAAATTTCAACCAATTGGAATATCAATTTTGCCTCAGTTGTATGCTCTGAATGAATATATGTTCTGAATCAATAATTTTTAAAAAAATATAATGGCCTAGCTATAAATCAGAGGAATTTGTTATAATTTGGGGAGCTGAAAATGCTTTAGTTTAAATGGCAATTAACATCAGAGTTCAGTTTCATTGAAGATTTAACAAATGAGCCTAATTAGGGGATTTGAGTTAGGGTAGTGTTCAAACACCTTCTTGCTTATGATAAAATCACATAACTGAGTAAAGTAGCATGGGGTGCTTTGAAACTACCATAGGCATCATCTCTTCCAGGAAGTCCTCCCTGACCCTTCCCTGCCTAGACTGGAGTGGGCATTTGCAGTGGACAGTTTATGTGGTGTGCCACCCAGTCACCCTTTAGGACTGCCAGTAGTATTGAGTGCTATTGAGTCACAGGAGAATCTCTCTCTGGGACTTGCTCTCAGCAAAAAGAAGCCACCTCACCCATGGTTATGCCTCATCCCTGGGGCAATGTCCCACTAATAATGGCTGGTTGATGTGGGGCTACAAAGGTCTGGCGCTTTTGCTACAAATGGGACAATTAGAAAGGGTTGTTCCGGTTCCCAAGCTTCCTGTGTGGTCAGCTGCAGCCTCTGTTGTAACTGCATCCCAGCACATCTTCTCCCTCTCTGGGCTGCAATCACTCCTTCAAAGGTGTTGTTTCTAAGAATGCACCCCAACAAACCTCCTGCACTCAAATCTTAAAAAACTTAGAAACTGTCTCCCAGCAAACCTGACCAATGGCAGCATCTTTCCTCAGTGTGCCCATATTTTTGTGTATTCCTTTCCTTTTCTCACAGCCAATACCCAAATGTCATCAAATGTATTAAAGAAATATCCCTAATCTCATCTCTCATTGCCTCCTTGGCTACTGCTCTGGTACCAGGCACCATGACCTCTCCCCCTGGCCCATTTGCAATAATCTCCAAACTAGCTGCTCTACTTCTGCTCTTAACTTTCACAGTCTATTCACAGCACAGTTACAGGGTAACCCTGTCAAAACATCATTTAGTCACATCAATTCTTTGCTCAAAATCTTTTCGTGGCTTCCAATCTTTTTAAAAAACATCCAAAGTCCTTACCGTGCCTGCTGGACCTCCATCTCCATGACCTGGCCCTTTTCTCTCTCTGCCTTCATCTGCACCTTCATCCTCCCTCATTCGTTCCCCCTCCAGCCCTGTTGCCTTTCCTGCTGTTCTTTCAACACACAAGGCCTGCTCCTGCCTCAGGATCTTTGCACTTGATGTTCCCCCCTCCCTGGACTCCTGGGACTTATTCCTTCACCACATTTAATTTTCTCCCAAATGCCACCTTATCTGAGAGGCCTTATCTAGCCTATCCAAAATGCCACAGTTCCATACCTGCCGCACTCCATCCCCTTTCCTTCCTGACATTTCTTCATAGTACTTATCGTCACCTAACATATCACATACTCATTTATTATCCGTGTCTCCCGAACGTGACAGCATGGACTTTGACCTGCTTGTTGCTATGTCCCCAGTACCAGACATCAAGTAAGATCTCAATAAATATTTGTTGAGTAAACTAATTGGTTTATAATCTTCTTTTGTGTGTCTGTCTCCTTCACTAGACTGTGAGCAACTAGGCTCAGTACTGGATCTTGTTTCTTTCAGTACAGTGAGTACCAAGCCCAGAGCCTGGAACACGCTAGGCTAGGCAAGCAATAGAATTTACATGAATGAATGAACAAATGGATAAGATCATTGATGTAGCCTGCAGCAAGCAACACTGTTCCTCTTTGGACCTCAGTGTTCTATTTTAAATGAAAATGATACTACCATACCCTCTATCTACCTCAAGAGGTTTTTGTTAAAAGTTAATAATATGCTATACCAACTTCAAAGGCACTTCTAAAAAGCCAGTGGTGCCATATCCAGGCAAAAGTTTCTAATTAGTCTTTGTGTGATGGCATACATGAGAAATTGGTTCCAGGACCTCTGTGGATACTGAAATTTGTTCATGCTCAAGTTCTTTATATAAAACGGTATAGTATTTGCATATAACTCCCACACATTCTCTCATATACTTGAAATCATCTCTAGATTATTTATAATACCTAATATAATATAAATGCTATGAAAATAGTTGTATTATTTTCTTATATGTATTATTTTTCACTGTTATATTATTATTTTTTCAAATGTTTTCGATCCAGGGTTGGTTGTGGAACCCACAGATGTGGAAAGCCAACTTATTGGGCCTGAAGGAAGATAAACCAGTAATTCAAACAGGATTTCCAGATCCCATGAGGACTCCATGATGGAAGATTTAACCAACATCTCCGGGCTACTTTGAACGATAGACAATACGCCTTTCAGACATTATCTTTATAAAACAATGGCTTGTATACTTGCTGCCTATTAATTTCAGATTTTCTCTTCAATCAGCCTGTGAATGTTTCCACTGTAAAAGATAATATATCAACGACAGTAAAAACAAGGAATAAAATGAGAAGAAAAAGCCCTCTATAAATTCTAGAACCAAAGCGGGTTTCAGAAACTAGCATTTGTTAGTCAAGTACTATAGACAAGGAACTGACGTAGAAATTCAGGCTTGGAACAGCCCAACAGAGCTCTGAAACAGGAGTAGTGGTGGTGGTACAAATCATGCCTTGTACAAAGCAGCGTCCCTTGAGCTCTCTGCCCATGTAGGCCAATGCTCCAAAGATCTCCTCCATTGTGGCATGTTGGCTTGTTCCTAAGAAGACAGCTTTATAAGACTTTACACATACATTCACATACTCAACACAACCACATAAAGTTTTATAAGCAAGAAAGAAGCCCCTCCTCCTAATTTCTGCCTTTCACTTTACTAGTCCTGGTTGATGGAATCTAGTTACTGAATCCAGTTCTATGTGTTACACTTGCAGCCAGGGATCATCATCAAAGGTGTGAAGGCTGACAAGATCCTCATCTCACTGTCAATGATTTAAGATAAGTATGGCTCCCATGAATGGATTGGAGTTATTGCCCTGCATCTCAGTCTTCTCCTCATCTTGCTGACTGTGATATGCCTGACATTCACTGCCTTGGCCTCTGTGGCAAGCCCCCCCTGGCACTTGTTCATCTGAGACTCCAGTGGAAGTTCAAATGTGGGGATCTAGATTCCTCAAAGCAGAACCGACCACTTTACTATGTCTACCCTTTTAACATTTGAGTCTTCCATAGCAGCTTCCTTGCTATGCTTAAAGCTGTCTTTTCCTCTTCCAGGCTCTCATCAGTCCCAATTGAGCAGCAGTCCTACTGCAGGATTGATCATGCAAGGGCTTGGATGTGAGCTGATCTGTTTCACCTCCCTACTCCACTGTTGGGGTCCTCTAGCATCCTAGCCTTGAAATGGGCTCTGGGTTAAGTCATCTTGATTTCCATGCAATTCCCCAGCAGGCTTTCACGTCTATTCATTTCAGAAAATTTCAGGGGCCTGAGTAAATAACAAAAGGAGGCCAGATATCAGGTAAGTCCACAGTAATTTGGTACTCTTAATTCAGCTCTATATGACATGACCCAACACAGCCTACCCTGGCAGATGGTGGCTGATTCTAGGCAAGGTGATAAAACTCATGAGAAGCTAAACAATACCAGCATGAGACACAAAAAACATCTCTCTTCCTTTTCATCCAGATTTTACCAGTTACCAAAACATTTGGATTCTGATCCTCGAAGCTTTCTCTAATCTACTCCCTCATTGCCTCCCCTACTGTCACTGTCATGATCCAGACCTTCAGATATCCTGTATGTATAACAGAATAATAATTTGAAATATTGACCCCAGTGCTTTTATTCCCATTATTCCTTCTACACATCCATGGTCTTTCTTGCATTAAAACTAGAACATAAAGCATGAGCATCCATTGCCTCAGAGAAAGGTAGCTATAACAGAAATACAAAGAGAAACAAGCAAATTAATTATTGATGCAACAGCCAAAATCCTAGTCTGAACAATAGACTAGAAAGAATACTTATAAAACGCATAAAGTTTAAAGAGCTGATAGAATTGGCAGATAGTCAGAGAGAAAATTAATCAAGTGAACACCTGTGTGGACCTCTGAGAAGGGTCTCTGTCCCCTGCCTGAACTAGGCTGAGCCCAAAGTTGGGAAGCAGGGGATAGTTCTCCCCTTTATTTCAAGGATCTGAAAACAAAGAGAGCCTGTGCTCCACTTTCCATCTTCAGCCTGGAAAGATGGCAACCTCCAGAAGTCTCCTGTTAGCTGTCAGGGAACAGAACAGGACGGTTATGGGTAGTTGCTTTGGACATCTAGGCTTAGGGCATAATTCAGACCTATTGTATTTCCCACAAAGCATACCTGGAGAGTCCTCAAAAAAGTAGAGTCTAGACCTCCCTGCCTAGAAAATGAAAAGGCCACATGATGATCTTAGTGAAAAAGTGACCAGGAGGACCCTGGATGTCACAGTATGAATAGATGATAGTCCTTGCCAGCCCCCAACTCCAACTCTCGTCCATCGTCATTCCATGGCTTTATGCTATATAATCCCTTCCTCATGTAGAACTTAGATGCTACCATCCGGAGAAGGAAGAGATGGAGAAATACTGGAACAAAGATTAAAAATCTACCAACACTGGTCTTGGCTTCAAGTTTATAGAAAATCCACTTCCTTTTTGCACACCTAATCTTGTGGGTTAGGAGATTATACCAGCTACCTGAAACTATTGCAATACAGTCCTAACTGGTTCCTCAAACACTACTTCTAGCTCCTCCAGTCTACCCCCAGCAACCAGAGGGAACTTTTGAAAACATGGATATAACCACACCTTTACTGGTGAGAAATCAGGCTTTCAAGTAGGCAGATCTGTGTTCACATCCCAGCTCTGCCATATGTCAACTGTGTGACCTCAGGTTAGTTACCCAACCTTTGTTAGCCTCATTTCTCTCATTCCATTATGAAATGGAAGAACCCCAGGGCCACCACATTGAATGCCATTGCGATTCCATGAGACGGTGGAGGTCCTGCCCGGCACAGATTAGATATTCAGTTAATATTGGCTGGTCCTTACTGTATCATGGTGTTAATCACCTCTTTCGCTTTGTGCATGTGCTCCTCCTCTCCCCTCCTCCCAAAAGAAAACCAGAAACCATCTCCTCTATCAATTTATTTCTTGAGGCATAAACTGGGCTGCCTTTCTTTGTCCCCCACAGGGTAGGTTTAGGGATTTCTCAGTGGTATACCTTCAGTCTTCCAAGCTCAGCTTAATCATAGCATTCATCACATATCATCTGGTGACTTCTCCATGTTCTTCAAAGGCCAGAAATAATGCTTGATCTCTGGGCCTCCTTTTAACCTTGAGTACCCCTTACCCTGGAGAGTGCCCAAGGGGCAAGAGAAAGCTCTTCTTAAAGGGAATGGGTAGGGGAGGGGTCAGGGGTCAGGTGGAGGAAGAAGTGAGCTTGCAGTCTTGCCCATGATTCCTTTAAGAGTCCTCCAGTCTGACCCATGGGCCTAAGACAGACTGGATCCCAGCAGGCTGGGACACAGGGTTTCCAGGTCAACTTTTATCTTCCCACTTGGTATATGTCCCTTTGATCCTTGAGCAGATCAAACAAAGCTCAGTAATCAATGGTTTCCCTCCCTGCCTTTCAGAGCAGATCCTCAAACACAGCCTGTATCTCTCCCTGCTCCCCTCCCACCCTCCAGTTTTCCAACCAGAGTTATTTGCTCTAAGGCCCAGACTGTGGCCCACCTATCATGGCTACCCAAGTAGTATAGGTAAGATTGTCTGTTTAATTTCTTTAATTCAAATAGCACTAGAGAAATTTCAGGACTCACTCACTGATACATCCTGGTTACTTATCTCTTGTCTAGGCCCTTGGGAAAGGGTGTATTGATGCATTTACTATGATTGCCTGGTTTTCTTGGTCTTGGAAGCACCTAGTAATGAAACAACCCAGAGAAAGATAAACAGGGCCAAGGGAGCCAAGATGAATTTTTTCGAGCCTATTGCTTCCTTTATGTAACTGGAATATTGTTTCCTCCCCCACCTACCTCACAAGGCTGAAGTGAGGATTAAGCACTTTAACGGCTCTCAAAGTCCACTGGGAAGGATGGAGTTCTACATACATATTGGGTTCTTCTAGTCCTTACATATTGCAAAAGACTTGGGTAAGGCTTCAGAAAGAGCTAGGGTGACCAATCTTCCTGGCTTGCCAAGGACTGAGGGATTCCTTGGGATGCTGGAATTTCTGTACTAAAACCAGGAAAATCCAAGGCAAACCAAGTTGAGCTGGTCACCCAACACAGAGGTAGCACTTAAGAGTGTCTATGCTGGGCTACATGGTGTTCCTCCAAAACTCATATGTTGAAGCCCCAGTACTTTAGATTGTGGCTGTATTTGAAGATGGGCCCTTGAAACAGGTGGTTAAGTTAAAAGGAGGCAATCAGATTGGGCTCTAATCCAATCTGACTGTTGTCCTTACAGGAAGAGGAAATTTGAAGAGAAAAGGAGGCACCTGGGATGAGCACACAGCGAGAAAAGACAATGTGAAGGCATGGCAAGAAGACAGCCAGCTGCAAACCAAGGAGCGAGGCCTCAGAGGAAACCAACCCTGCCGACACCTTGACTTTGGACTCCTAGTCTCCAGAATTATGAGAAAATAAATTCCTGTTGGTTAAGCCACCCAATCTGTAGTATTTTGTTATGGCAGCCCTGAGCAAACTAATACAGTATCCTTGAAGAAAGAAGAACTATAAAAGCTCACAGTTATGAGCAGTAAATTGACATATTAGTAACTCATTTAGTCTTCTCTTCACAGGAACTCTCTATGAGAGCTATTATCATTTATCCCCATTTTAAAGAGGAGAAAACTGAGGCACAGGAGGTCAAGTAACCTGTTTCAAAGTCATAACTAGTAAGTGACATAGACAGTTTCTTAACTTTAAGTCCTCTAGAGAGCAAAGCCCAAGACTAAAGTGCTGACATTTAGGAGAAGCAAAACCAGGGCCTTGAGGATATGGCCCAGGGGTGGTGAGAATGAGTTGAAAAGGGAAATGAGGCAAGAAAAGATGCAATGTGATGCACAGCAGCTGGCTGCCACCTCCCTATGATCCTCCCTGAGACACAGCATCTTGCTGGGTAGGTAAGCTGCAGCACTTAGAATTTCTCTGGATCATTTGCAAGGAGAAACCACCTCTAAGGCTAGTGGAGAAAGGAAGGGGAGAGAAGGGAAGGAGTTGTGGAATTAAGTTTGCTGACAGCTGCCTCCATATATATTATAAGTTTGGCCTAAAGGTTTCTCCATACATAGTGAATTGTAAACTAACTTCACGTGTAAATAGACTGTAACCTACTCTTGTAACAAGTAGCAGAGTCTCAGTCAACCGCAGGCAGCTGACTGTTCAAAGCAGGTTCAAATAAGGCAAAGGCCCAGCTGTAACCAATCCAGCTGTTTCTGTACCTCACTTCTGGTTTCGCTAGGTCACTTTCATTTTTCTGTCCATAAATATTCGACCATGTGGAGTAGCTCTGAACCTATTCTGGTTCTGGGGGCTGGCCGATTCGCAAATCGTTCTTTGCCCAATTAAACTCTGTAAAGTTTAATTTGTCTGAAGTTTTTTCTTTTAACTGGGTATTTATGTATTTGGCTCCTTCTTTTTCCCTTTCCCTTTCTCGCTGGTCAGGGGTACCCCCATGGGAAGCTAACTCCCTTGCACTTCCATCATCCAAGGCCCACACCTAATGTCTATGGAACCTACGGCAAGGATACCAAGGAAGGCTGCTGTAGAAAAGCTGTGTTTCCCAGAAGTCATATGTTGATGCCTTAACCCCTAATGTGATGGTATTTGGAAGTGGGGCCTTTGGGAGGTAATTAGGTCATGAGGATACATCCCTCAGGTTAGGATTAGCATCCTTATAAAAAGAGACTCCCCTCCTGCCTTCTGCCAGGTGAGGACACTGCAAAAATGTGGCCACAGCAAGGAGAGCCCTCACCAAATATCGAATTAGCCAGCACCTTGATCTTGAACTCCACAGCCTCCAGAACCATTAACAATAAATCTCTATTGTTCATAAATTACTCCATCTATGATATCTTGCTGTGGCAGCCAAAACTGACCAAAACGCAGCCCAACCTAACTAGAGTCCCAAACACTATGTATCTAAACATTTAAATGTTACACATCAAGAAAACAAACTTGATGCATTTATAGAATGTTTTCACTCTTTCATGTTATCAAATGCAACTTCGTAATGACCTGAAAGGCCATATTACCCGGTGTTTACCTGGAGATGGGCATTCTGGGGTGTCCATGAGAGGCACTTCTCAAGACTTTGAACTTAGCCATCTCCTGCCTGGTGAATTGTGTCTTCACTCCTCAGAGCAGGGCCTTGTCTTTTTCTTCGGAGGATAATCATAAAAGTAACAAATAAACACTCCATGTTTATCACATTAAAGAAAGAAAGGTGAGCACACACCAAAGAATGTGTTTTCATATAAGACGTACTCAGAAATATTGTCAGCTTAAGCTGAAGAATAAAAAAACTGAGGCTCAGAGAAGGGACTAGTAAGGTGGAGGTGACAGAGCCCAGGGTTTGACTCCGGAATCCAAGCGTATTTTAATTACAGCACATAGAGGCTATCCATAGTGGCACTAAATTATGTCCGTTCATTTGGACAGGCATTTATTAAGAGTGTTTCTGTGCCAGGCATCGATTAGCTGCCAGGATACAGAGGTGGACAAGATCCATATCTGCTGGAGTTGCTCACAGGCCACGGGGGAGATGGGCAGGTGAAAGTAGCAGTTGAGCAGTGCCAGCAATAAAGGCTGAAGGGCATGTAGTGAGGACCCAGAGGATGGTCACCAGGAGATGATGACATTTGACCTTCAAGGCTGAGTGGGAAGCGACAAAGAACAGAAGAAAGAAGGCCCTAACAAGCAGGAGAAACAGAGTGTGAGCAGGTCAGGAGAAGTGAGGAGCAGCATGATCCTGGAGCTGCTTGAATTCCCATGAACTTGGAGCATGGGTGAAGGTTTCAGGGTGTGATTATCAGGTCTGGTTAGATATGAGGAGAACCTCTGTCAGATTTTGAGCCAGGAAATGACCAGATCAGAGCTGTTCTGTAAATCTGAATCATGCACCTTTCACTTTGTACTAAAATGACCACTTCCCTTGTCTTTGTTCCCAGACCCTGTCTTGGAGCTCCTTCGGGACATGTCGTATTCACATGAGTCCCCCAGTGCCTTGTATAGTGCCTGGTATTCATTTGCTAAATGAGTGAAAGAATGAATGAATGAATGAACAGACTTGCTACCTGGTTGTATTCTGCTATTTTGGCTTCCTTCTTTTTTTCTGCGCTGTTCCTGATTTTAGTTGAGGATTAAACGTGGGCTCTGCACACAGGCCCTAAGGCTGTGAGTCTGTGTGTGTATGTTTTACATCAGCCAAACCAAATAAACAAACACATGGCAGAACCCCAGGAGTGCGACTCCCTCACTTGGCACAGCCAGCTGGCACGTGGCTGCCCCTCCCCAGCTTCCCAGCACCTCCCCCTGGAGTCAGGATGCTGCCTAGAGGCTTGACTGTGGATTTGAGAACCCCTCCCTACTTCCTCTGCAGCAGCAGCAGCGGGACTCCAGGCACATGCTGATAGCCTCCATTTTAATTACCAAGAATTTAAACCCACTTCCGTCTTCAAACTCTTCTGAGAATTGGTTGGTAGCCCCTATGACAACGGGGGCTCTTCTAACAGAACAATGACCACCGGGGAGAAGACAGGAAGATGACCCCACCCTCACCCTCCAAGTATGTTTCCTGCTCCACTATACTCATTCCAACTGGGCTAACTGTCCATTCTTACTGACTGATCCAAGTAATCTCTAGAGTTGGGTGCATTCTGGGAAACTGTAGGTGTTACCTAGATCTAAAAGGAAACTCTAGGGGCTACCTGGATGAGTCAGTGCTCAGCTCTTCAAGTGTCCCAAATCAAAATCAATGCTTTCAGTATTCATCTCTATCTCACCTGCTGAGGTCTTCCTGAATTTCCCCAAATCAGTCAGTGACAGCCCCATTTCCAAGGGCGCCAATCACAAAGGGAGCCTAATTCTAGGCTCCTTCCTTTCTTCACCCCAGTCATATTCAACGGGCATTGACTAGTTTACTACCAAACAGCTTTATCTATCTGCATCTACCCTTCCAGCCCATCTGCTGCTACTGTCCTATTTTATCTTCTCATCTCTCTGGACTTTTGTGAAACTGCCTCCTACTGGTCTCCTTGACTCCAGTATCTTCTTTCTCTAATCTCTTCTTTTCAGCCACCATATTGATCTTTCTATACTATTGATTTCATCTGGCCATTCTCTTGCCAAAAAACAAAGAAAAACACCTCAAATGGTTAGTATAGCAGACATTGTGCGTTGTTCTTCAATCATCATTCTTCAATGGTAATATAAACTTTCACATTTTAGGTGGCTATTAACAACAAAAAGTATTTCTTCCAACCTCCTCTAAGCAAGGTGTGGCCATGTGAATTAATCCTGTTATAATAAATAGAATTTACATAGAAATGGAGTATGCAACTTTAAGCAGTGTCCTTAAGAAGTGATAATGTGCCCTTTACCTTCTTTCTTTCCTTCTGCAGGATGGAATACAGATGTGATGGCTGGAGCTGGAGTAATCATCTTGGGTGATAAATGACGTTAGCAGTGGAGGTCATGCACAGCAAGATAGAAACAAACCATGGAACACCACGCAAAGCCTGGTTGTTTCTTTCAAACTTTCACATGAGAAAGAAAGAAACTTTGGTTCTTGTTAAGCCACAAGTATTTCAGGATTTTCTAACACTCCAGCTGATCCTAATTTTAATTAATTATCACCTACAGCAGGGGCTAGAACACAAATGCCACCAGGAGTCAAATAGGCAACATAATTTAGTGCTGCCTACAGAGAGCCAGAGACTAGAAATGTGTTTATTTTCCATTCATTTTTACTTATTTAGTCATTCATTTTTTCATTTAACAAGTATTTACAAAGCTGCATTATGTACCAGGCACTCGTAGGTATTGAGAAGGAAAAGATAAATGGACTTGGTCCTTTCATAGAGAAGATCTAGGTCTGGTTGGGGGAAGACAACATTTTAAATAAATAAATATAGTACAGTGCTATAAGACTGTAGTAGCTGACCTTACAAATAGCAACAGAAGCAAAAAAGGGAGTGAAGTCCATTCTTAAATCTGAAAAAAAAACTTCATGAAAGAGGTAACCTCCTTCTCAGAAAATAGGTAAAGAAGGGAATTCTGAGGCTGGGCGTGGTGGCTCACGCCTGTAATCCAAGCATTTTGGAGGCCAAGGCGGGCAGATCACCTGAGGTTGGGAGTTCAAGACCAGCCTGACTAACATGGTGAAACCCCGTCTTAAAAAAAAAAAAAAGAAGGGAATTCTGGATAAGCAAAGGTTAGAAGGATTTGATTCCCTGATGTTGCAATTCCTTTCCCTTTCAGATAATTGCAAATAATTTTGTAGAATACAGCCCAAGTGGGCTTCTCCTCCACTCTCCCTCCCACCCAATACGTCCTGCCCTCCAGAAGACAACAGAGAATGGCATTATTGCAGCCCAAGGAGCACTAGGATTTGGTTGGGGTTCGTTCTTCAGCCTTTATTCTCACTGAGTACTTTACTGGATCTGATAATACTGGGAAATCATAGCTCCTTCTTGACAGCACCATATAACATGCTAGCAGACCTGATGTTTGGGGTCTGCAGGCATGTCTAAGAGTCTGACACATAGTAGGTGCTTAGTTGAATTTTGATGAAAAGAAGTCTTCCTGAGGGTTTTTGTCTCTCTGCTCCAACACCTCAAGTCAAAAGTCCTAGAATTTTCAGTGGTATTCAAAATATGTCACAATCCAGTATTGTACAGGACTGACTAATCAGGTCAGAAATGGGGTAAACAACCCATCTGGTATGTGCACCCACCATACATCCCTCCTGCCTGGAGGAGGGTCTTCGAGTGACAGCATAAAAGTGACCTCCTTATCTGCATTTTTTATTAGCATTTAAAGAGAACTGTTCAAAGCAGGAATCACAAAAGCACAAAGCACAGGTGGTGCCCTCTCACTGTCTTTCACTTTGTACTCATTGCTACTTAAACTTCTGATGCATCCCTACTCAAATTTTACTGGAGTCCAAGGGAGTCGGAGTTCCCAGGGGGCAGGCATGGTGTGAATTTGAGCCTGCAGCAGATCAAGCCATCATGGGCCTCCCTGGATTCCCAACAGGGCTCAGAGCCCAACTCCTGGCACAGTGGCCCTTTACATTCTTCAAAAGGAGCAGCAAATCCCTGCTGCAGACTCAGCATGAGTCTTCTGTCCACATCCCTTTTCCATCTTTTACAAAGTCTTACATTCCTAACTGTCCTAAACATGTGTTCCACTAGGAACACGTACCTGGTATATTTTCTTCTCTGAAGCGCTTTCCTCATGGGAAAACTCTCTTCAAAGAATGTCTTAAGAGAATAGAAAACAACAAGGCTGAGCGGCATTTGTCAGCCGATAAGGGCCTTAGAAATAACTTCTCCAGCTGCTCGTTTCTAAAAGTGGAAAGCTGAGACCCAGAAAACTGGAGTGGTTTGCCTAAAAACACACAGAACACTTTCAGAAAATTCTTCAGCAGTTTGAAGTGTGTGTACTTTCCAATTCTTTTCTCTGCTTATATCTTGTAAACGTATTTTGAACAGACGGAGCCATTATCCACCACACTTAACCCCAGGCACACAGTCATCACGGTATGGGGACTGTTTAGGGGTCAGAGCCTTCTGGGAGCCTCTTTGGCCCAAGTGTATCAGGAGGCCTGAGTGGCTGTAGAAAGCCATGTGGAAGGGGGGAGGTGGAGAGTGTCCTGGAAGCTGCAGAGAGCCCAGGTGATAGGAGGGGGCTGGGCTTTTCCTCCCTGGTTTGAAGCTTTGAACCTCTTGGGCCCAGTAGGTGGGCAGAGGGTTGGGAGCATTAGCATTTGTTTTTTCACTTTGATCCTTTGTCTTTTAAGTGTTGTAGAAGATCTGGCTGGCTGGAGCCTGACTCCTCCAAAAGGAAGGAGGGGGGACACCTTGATTGATCTGAAGAAGAAAATGAGCATGAAAATGTGTCTTCAATAATAGGAAACCCATTCTCTTCTTAAAGCCCATTAACTGACTCATTCTTGACCCCATGCAAGTCATCTCCTTACTCTTCCTGCCTCTCAATTTTCTTCATCTACAAAGTGGGAGGGTTGGACCAGTCCAGTGATTTTTCAAACTTCACCTTTTAGCATCGAAAACTCATCTTTTTTCTTAATTCATACGCAGAAGTCCAATACTCAGAGCAAAGCACAGCTGCACTGACTGAAGCTGGAGAAAAGGATCTCAGCCTATTTGGCCCCCATCCTGAGGGCAGCTGACCTCCAAGACAGCAAGGAAGCCCTGGCAACACAGTTAAAAAACCTAGCTGATATTTAAGGGCCCTTTTTGTTCCCCTTTATAATACTAGATTTATCGCATAGAAAATTGACTCATGTGTAGTTGTTCATTCCATGTATCTGTAGGATGACAGAAAATACGGAGCCTCCTATTCCACCATCTGGCTGATGTTACCACCCTTTTTAATTCTAAAATTGCCAGGCAAGGTGGCTCATGCAAGAAACCCCAGTGCTTTGGGAGGCCAAGATGGGAGGATCACTGGAGGCCAGGAGTTAGAGACCAGCCTGGGAAACATAGTGTCTCTAAAAAAATTAAAATAAATTCTAAAGCTAAGCCCTATGAGTTAGGGAGGGCAGGGACTCTAGTCCAGTTGTATAAATGAACTGATTAAAAGTCAGAAATAAAAAATGATTTACCCAAGATGTAGGGCAGACTCTGTTTTATCTTCCTTTTAAATCTTGTCTCCTGGCCAGGCGCAGTGGCTCAAGCCTGTAATCCCAGCACTTTGGGAGGCTGACGTGGGTGGATCACCTGAGATAAGGAGATGGAGACCAGCCTGGCCAACATGGTGAAATCCCATCTCTACTAAAAATATAAAAAAAATTAGCAGGGTATGGCACATGCCTGTAATCCCAGCTACTAGAAACGCTGTGGCAGGAGAATTGCTTGAACCTGGGAGGCAGAGGTTGCAGTGAGCTGAGATCAGTCCACTGCATAATAGCCTGGGCGACAGAGTAAGACTACATCTTAAAAAAATAAAATCTTGTTTTCTGTTGTGCCTTCATGTAGAGATCATGCACTCTACCCAAATAGAAATACTTAGAGCTTCTCAAATATGCCATTTTGTATCATTCCTCCATGCCCACATAAATGTTCTTTTTTCTACCTGCCATGTAATAATTTATATTCTCATCAGACTATTGAAAATGGACATTTAGTTTTAAACTGGGTTTAAGGGCACCCATTCTCTGAAGACTGTCCAAAATTCTACACCCTTTTCTTTGTGCCTGCATAATGCCGTAAAGAAGCTTGCATCATAGTGCATCACCCAGAGGGCCATAGTCCACTGTGGCTGCTCTAATAAAATGCCTTAAGCTGGCTGATTTATAAACAACAGAATTTTCTGCTCATAGTTCTGGATGGTGCGAAGTCCAAGATCAAGGTGTCAGTCAATTCAGTGTCTGGTAACGGCCTGTTCCTCATACACAGTGCCTGCTATGTGCCCCCCACATGGTGGCAGAGGCAAACAAAGCGACCCTGGGCCTCTTTTATAGAGCACTAATCCCATGATATGGTTCAGATATTCGTCCCCTCCAAATCTTAGATTGAAATATGATCCCCAATGTTGGAGGTGGAGTCTGGTGGGAGGTGTTTGGGTCATGAAGGCAAATCCCTCAAGAAATGCCCTGCCTGTAATAATGAGTTATCACTTTAATAGTTCATGTGAGAATAGTTTGGACACATTTGCTCCTCCTTCACATTCCAGCATGACTAAAGGCTTCCGGAGGTCTCACCAGAAGCAGATGCTAGTGCCATACTTGTACAGAGTATAGAATTGCAAGCCAAATAAGCCTCTTTCTTTAGAAATTACTCAATCTTGTGTATTCCTTCATAGCAACACAAAATGGACTAATACCCCCATTCAGGAGGGCTCTGCCCTCCAACCTAATCACCTTTCAAAAGCCCTACATCTTAATACCATTGAATTGGGGATTAGGTATTAACATATGAAATTTGGGGAAATATAAACATAGAAGCCATACATTTTCTTTATATTTTATGGACTTTTCTGAATATCTTGTGCCTAGTAGATATTTACAAATATGTACCCAAAAAATAGAAAAAGGAAAGAGAGACATTGCGGGAACCAAGATGCTGGCCATCTATTACTACAGCTTCAACATTAAAACAGTCATGGAACAACTTATCTTTTTCTCTTTGGTGTTACCTGGCTTCCTCCCCCATGATATTTCCTAACACTCAGCTCCAAGAAGCAAAGGCATTTTATATGTAAGACTCTCTTCAGCTTACTTAATACAATCAGTTCCATATGCCAAGGACAGATCAGTGTGGTCAGGACTCAAAACTCACAAGATAATTTCTCCCCAGGAAAGACACTCAGCACGGGTTATGAAGAAAGAATATTCACCCATTGTACCTCTACTATGTGATAGATGCTTCATGCAAAGGAGGACCAGGTATTCCACATTCTTCATCCTAGTCCTGTCTACTGCCACCCTCAACCCTCAATCCGAAAGAGAGGGGCTGGATGTTTTGGCACTTTAATTCATCATGGTATTGCTAACTGATTATCTCTATTTTAAAAGTTTATTAGCCTCATGTAAACTTCTCTGTAAATTATGAGATGAACCTTTGATGACAGCTCCAGTGATCCCAGCTTTCCAGTCTTCGTGCCTGTGATGGTTCACTGTATGTGTCAACTTGACTAGGCCAAGGAAGAACCAGGTAGCTGGTAAAACATTTCTAGCTGTGTCTGTGAGGGTGTTTCTGAAGAGATCACATTTTAATTGGTGAACAAAGTAAAGAAGATGGGCCTTTCTAGTGTGGGTGGGCGTCATACAATTCCTTGGGAACACGAATGGTACCAAAGGTGGTAGAAGGGTGAATTCCCTCTCTGCTTGAGCTGGGATATCCATTCTCTCCTTCCACTGGGCATCGGTGCTCCTGGTTCTTGGGCTTTTAGACTCACACAGGGATTTACAACATCAGACCCTCAATTCTTAGGCCTTTGGATTTGTACCACCAACTTTCCTGGGTTTCCAGCTTTCAGACAGCAGATTGTGGGACTTCTCATCCTCCATAATCTCATGAGACAGTTTCTATTATATATATATTATAGGAATTGGCATAGATAGAAAGAGAGATAGATAGATAGATAGATAAAGTTTCCCTTTTCTCCACTTTCAAGGTGAACTTGATAGAATTAGAAGAAAATGTAAGAAGGACAATTTTTTAAAAAACTGAGGGTTTTTTTTTTTTTTTTTTTGCACCATCTTTTATGTTCCTGATTGCTTGGGAGCGATGCATACTCTTTCTGGTGATGAATTGGAAGCTCGTACGTTTCAGCCATCACAGCTTGATGTTATTCTCATGATAGCTTTCAAAGCTACATCCCCCACAATTTAGCACTACTCAGAGCACAAGAGGCCTTTGCTCAATGGCCTCTTGACATCTGCCTGCTTCCTGCAGACAAAGATCTTGGGCCAGATGTGAGGGACAGGTACAGAGATAGAGAAAAGGTTATATTCAGATATTAAAGGAGAGAACTGAAGGGTAGTTACCCTATGTCTCCTTGGGATGACGGTGTTTCCACCACTGAGATCTCTAATAGAGAGGAACAGAAAGAGGCATTGTCTATGGAAACTTGGTCAAGAGGTTAGTAAATTTTCTTAAGCCTCTTTCTACCCTATGATAGGCCAGAGTTCAGGTCTCTAAAGAATGTTGAGTTTACAGTATTTGCCAAGCACCATGCTGTGCTCTGGGGCATCAAAAGTGAACAGCCACATTCCTGTTCTCAAGGGTCTGGAGGCCCAGATACACTGAACAGGATGCCTGAGACCTAAGTGCTTCCTCAACAGAATTATCAATGAAATTCTGAACTACAAATGGCAGAGAGGGAATCAGCCTTTCTGGCTTCTTCATTCTTTTGTCCACATTCTTTGTTGTTCACTGATCTGGTCATGCTTTTATTTGAGAACTGAAACTATTTGCAGTGCATTCTCAGTCTTTCCTCGGCAATTACTCAGTTTCACTGACTTCATCAGCTGTGCTTACAATACTCAATTGTATTTACATTGCTTTAGCCTCTTCTGTCCTTGTTTGCCACTGAACCAGCACATAAAAATGCAACTCTAGTACAATGGAAACAGACTATGATTCTCTTCAATGATGTCTCTCATTAGTAACTGTGGCCCAAAGGAAGAGTCAATTAAATGAAATAATATACACAACATATTAAGATTGTGCCAGGCATATAGGAGGCACCAAATATATGTTAGCCATTTTCGTTAGAAATATATATGTATCTTTCAAATTGATGGTTACCTGGAATAAGTCCCATTATTCAAAGTCCTTCTTGGCTCTCAACATCAAGTGGCCTCTTGACTATAGCAGCTGGGGTTTGGGCCACCTGCTTCCGACTGCTGTTGGTTTCTCTGATTAGCATTTTCATTCCCACCTCGAGTGGGACATGTCTGCTCTTCACTCATTACCCCACCCTTACCTTGAACTGTCAATGGAGGCAGAGAAATGTGCATAACCCATTAAATTTTAATCATTCATTGAGGATAATGTAAGGCCGTTCCATTCACCAAATGTTATGAGCACTTGCTGTGTGCTTTAAGCTGTGCTCAGTGTTGAAGCTCTAGAGATAAATAAATCACAGTGCCTGTCTTTCAAATACTATAATATATAAACAAAGTGAAGCATATGAACTACATTCAGGTGAGAATAAAATGTCCCCTTGCACTATGGCGAGGGTTTCTGGATACTCCTATTAATATGGAACTATCTCAACTACAAAGAAGACCTAGCAACATCCCTGATTTTTTCCACAATCAAAACAAAATAGTATTGCCTAGTATTGAAGGCAGGTGAGAGAATTGTTAAACAATTATTTTAACTCACTCCCTTCCATCTCCTATGGGAAAAGTGCTCTTTTGCCCCATTCATCTTGCGTGTGGGGCATAATCTGTACTCGTAGAAGTAACAGTGTCTAAATTCTGAGCCTAGGATTTGAGTAACATTGTATGTTTCTGCTTACTCCTCTAAGAGCTTTCAAATTCCCCCATGAGAAGAACATACCCCAGAAAACTGCTACTGGCTAGCCTTTGCCCAAAGTAAGATGTGTGGGACAGAGCGGAACTTGACCCCAAGCCTAAAACACCCATCCCAGCCCCCTGTGGATGCATGTGCATCAATGCTTACTTTTTTGTGTCCTAAAATCCTGTGGTTGTTTGCTACACAGCAAAAGCTGACTAATACTGTGTTCAAGATCTCTTGCCCTTTGTCTGCTCTCTTTAGCCTCATCTCTTTGTAACCATACCGAACAACTCACCTCTTCCCAAACTCACTGTGTTCTTTCAAATGTTCATGATGTTCCTTGTGGAGTTTCCTCTGTCTGGAATTGTCTTCTTCACGTACTCAAAGTTCAAAGCCAGGATAAAATTCTCAAATTTCACCCTTTGTAATGATGCTTTTCTCTCTCCATCCTTTTTTGAACCAAAACACAAAAACAAACAAAGAAAAAAACTAATAACAGATTGTTAATTCATTCAGTGAGCATATAGTCAGGTACCTACTCTACAGCATGCTGAGGGGTTCTTCCTCTATGTGCCTCCCAAGCTCTTTATCCATTATAAGCCCTTGTCACTCTGCACTGCAATTGTCTGTTTAGAAGGCCTGCTTCCCACTAGCCATTGTCTCTTCTAGGGCAGAAGCTCTCTCTTTATCTCTAGGTCTGGGTGTGAGGACACTCACAAAGTAAATGTCTGTTGAATTCAATCTCCCTAAAAACTTACCGGTTGACAGGTAAAAACAGCCAGTTCTCTGGTAGAAAGAAAAGAGGTCAGAAGGACCCACAGCTGGGGCTGATGTTGCTTCCACCTGCAGACCTGGCCCTGCCCCAGTTCCAAACCAAATCTGACTAAGGCAGGAAGTCCTCAAGTATCTTCATAATCCAGTCCAATGGGGCTTAATGTTGACTCTCTCTGTTTATTATCCTCATCTGTGAGTGATTTTTCAGGCACTGAGTTCAGGATTTCACTGTTTTCCCCAAGTTGCCTCTCCACTGGTCTGACCGGGCAGTGGTTTGTATTAACCATCAAGCTTCTGTGCTGCTCTCCCTATTACTTCGCATTAGCTAGGGCACTTCTAAAGAACTCAGGTTTGGAGCTAAGACTTTCTGCTAAGTGCTTCCTGGTCCAGGACTAGCCTATTTGGTCCCAAGTTCTGACAGATTCTCTAGCCACTAATTTCCTCTAAGGAGCAAGAGGGATCTGCTTTGTTCTTGCTGAACCCTCTCCAGTTAGTGAGGTTCTGCTCCTACTCCTCAACTGATCTCTGGGACTTGCTCTCTATACTCGGTACCTCAGACTTTGACAATTGAGTGTAAAATCTCCAACAGAGTTTGGTGACTAAAATTACCACCAAACACTCAGCTCTTTGAGAGTAGGGACTTTATTTTAAAATATGGATGGGGCCTGCTTTCAATTTTCCACTGAAAAAAACATTGAATGAATAAATGAAAAGATGAATACCCAGCCTCAGAGCTCCACTTCCATAGGATAAGGGAACAATAGAGTGAACATAGCCATTTGAAATAGTCTTAAATCTCATGTTTCTCTCCCTCCTCTTCTTGTCTTGCTGATCCTAGCAATTCCCATCTCAGCCTAAGCTCCTGCATATCCATCACAGTACCCCCAACACCCAATCCCCAGCCAGTTTCCCATCTTCACTATTTTGACCACTCTCTTTTGGAACAAAGATGAATGTTCCTTGTGGAGTGAACACGTGTGAACCCCATGTGAGTTGTGTTCCCATCTGGTGAGGTCTGGAACCCTTGTCCTTAAGTCCTGCTTTCAATGGAAGCCCAAGAAAGATACTCCAACCATTTACACTCTGTCCCCAGGGCCAACTTTGGGTCTCAAGTCTCCCATAAATAGAAAGGGTTGCACCATGGGCATTTTGCCTGTTTTGAAAGGAGAACCTCTGCTTCTGCCTTTAGCCCCTGCATCTAATTCAGCTGCATCCCTTGCTCCACCCCAAACACTCACCACACCATCATACTAAGGTGGTTGAGTCAAGGGAATCAACTGGAGGAGGCTTTGGCAGAACTCAGAACTTCCCCATTGCCCACTAATGCCAAGGTCATCAGCCCAGGCTTACTGTTAAATTCCAAGATGGGACAGAGAAACAGAGACAGCCTAGGAATCTTGCTCCCTCCCCTGGGCTGCCGGTTGCTATCCTCACAGTCCCTGAAACAAATGATTCTACCAGGAGCCCTCCATATAAGATCCCACCCCATGTAGAGAAGGGGAGAAAAGTCTAAGACCACACCCCAAGTCAAGCAAGAGGAAGGCCCTGTCATAAGGAATGTAGACCTTTAGAACTGATACCAGTGAGAACTTCAGAGAGATACCAAGAAGTAGATGACACAGGAGGCATTTATCCTTCACTCAAGAAATAGCTCTGACTGTCTCAGGGCAGATTCAATCAGCTGCTGAGGATCCCCCAGCTCCAGGAGCTGCAGGGCTGGGAGTATGTCCCTAGGAAACAAAGTCTTGGAAGAAGAGTGCCTTTGAGACTCTTCTGAGTCACCTAATCTCAGAATCTTGAGGATGAAAAGGACCAGGGAAAAATTGTCCAATCTAGCTAACCCCCTAAAACATCTGAGATCATTTTATTTTAGAAAACCTCGGTCAACAGAGACCTCGCTACTTCCCAAAACCATATACAGTGTCTTCACACATTGTGATCTCTCTTAAATTGAGCTGAAGCCTGCTTGCATGTCAGATAAAGTGTTAGACAATCTCTCAACTCCTCCATCTAAGCTCCCATTATGCCCTGGCTCTGCGGGGCCCAGAGCATCCCCAGATAGTCTAATAAGCCCCCAGTTTACTACATTTTTCTAAAACGATCAGGATCCTATTTCTCTTTAAATGCCCCTTTGGGACTAAGAAGAGTGTGTAATAAGAAGATAAAGTTGTGAGTTCAGAAGCCCATTTTAGGTCATTAAAACACTCTGATGTCTTTAAGGAATTTGTTTACACCCTAGCCCAAGGGGGAAACATCACCCCAGCCTGTTTGCCAGTTCCCCCAACTCTGGGTCAGTGCAAAGGACAGCCCCCACCCCATAGTGCTCCCTTCTCCCCCTCCTCCACAACTTCACACCTGCACACACTTCTCATCCCTAACACCCCTTTGCCACTGGGGCTGTTTTTGCTACATGTAAATTTCACATAAAATCCTTCAAATGAAAACAGGTACTTTTCATTTTGCTCCCATAAACAGACACTTTCTAAATATTTAGACATCTGTATATAATGCCCTTAAACTGTTTGTTCTGAAACATAAATAGGTATCTCCGTGTTTGAGTTAGTGTCTGATATGTTTCTCATTTAAGGAGAAAACATAAAAAATAATTGGAATAACTACAGCCAGGAACAATGCTTACGCAGCATGTCAGTGTCTTTTATTGTGTCTTAAAGTAAAAGCTTCAGTTGTAAGAGTCTTTCTCCCCCAACAAACAGAAGCACAGCTTTTCTGCTAACCCTCCACAGGACTCAGCTGCCTCAGGGTAAGGGGGGCCAGCAAGCAGCCCCCACCTTAGAGCCTGATGTGCTATCTCTTTGCGTTTGCAGTGCCTAGAACAGTACACTGACTCCCCATTCCCCATCCTAAACTATTAATTGAAGGGAACAAATTTCTATTTTAGTTTCAAGGTGGGGAAATTGTGACCCTTCCTCAGGCCATGAATTGCTCCCCCACAAAGCAGATGAGATGAGGAAGAAGGGTCATGTGTAGATCTGCCCTTCAAGTTTTCTCTCATAAGAGTCTTTACCAGAAAGGTCTGGGATTGTCCATCCATCATAAATGGGTCAAGAAGTTCAGTTGGTGGGGGCTGGAATTAGGGAGCCAGTTGTGATAGAGATCCAAGCGATTTTCTCCAATCAGCTTTTTACTGATTTTTTATCTCCATATCTCTGACTCCAGCAGCTTTCTCAAATAGTTTGACCTATAGTATGAAGAGGTGTGGGATAAGTGTCTTTATTACCCTCAAGACCTTACTACCAAATAGGGTGTTTCCCAATCCCTGACACTCCCCCTCTGAACACACAGATGAAATGTTATATTTTTACTGCATCCTTAAAATGAAGCTTACACAGATCCTCATTAATGAATGCTGCTCCAGGATTCCTAATTCGACACTCCCTGCATCATCTTTAGTAGCCCTGCCAAATCATTATCTAGCCTCTGCTTGGACTGTCTGATGATGGGGAGTTCTGTACCTTAGAAGGCAGCCTTTTCCATTGTTGTACAGCTCTGGCTGTTACAATTTTTTTCCAATAGGCTCAAACGTCCTGTAATGTTCACCCATTTGCCCTATGCATTTATTAATTCACTTATCAAGCACATAATGAAACCCTAGTTGTATAAGACACTTTGTGCTTGAAATTAAAGTAACAATAAGGAAGCTTCTATTTCCAAGATTAGTTAGGAAAACAGACAGAAATGCCAGTTATTTCAGTTTGGTATGTAGATTAAGACAGCAGGAATCCAGCAGAGTTATCTGCTGGCATCTGAGAAGGGGCCAGCAGCTGAGTTCGCAGAGGACAAGGGCAAGCTAGGCAATGTGGCTGCCATAGTAGGTAGGGAGCAGGACAGACCATCCCTGAAGATGCAGTCTGGCCCCAGGGACCCCAAGACTGAGGAGAGCCAGGAACTCCATGAAAGTCCAAAAGCTTGCAGTCAAGGAGTAGGCCCTCCTCTCTGATTGGGGAACAGCTCCAGGATGGACAGCAATGCTTATGACTCATGTATTTCTGCCATCTGTCTCAACACAGCAGCCAGAGGGATCATTCTAAAACATTAGATCATGCCACTCCCCATTATATTACCCTCCATGGGCTCCAGAGCACACAGAGGAAAAGCCAAAGAGCTTACAGCGGCCAGTGAGGGATACATAATCCTGCCATTGTTACCTTCCCACTTGTTTCTTAATCTTCTCCTGATTGCCTCCTCCTCTCAGCCAGGTTAGCTTACTTACTAGAATGCTCCCAGCATGCTCCCACCTTAGGGTCTTGACAATGGCTGTTCCTGCTGCCTGAGATTCTTTTCCCCGGATATCTGGGTGGTGCACACCTTCCCCTCCTTTAAGTCTCTGCTTAATGTCATCTTAATAATCCCTCCCTGACCATGCCTTTTAAAACAAAAAATTCCCACACCATATCCCTGATTCCCAACTCTATTTTTGTTTTCTCTTGACAGTTCTTATTTTCTAAAATATCTTATTTGGTTTGTTTATTATGTCTATTTTTAATGTTGCCTTTCTCCACTGCTCCATGGACACACACTAGAATGTAAGTTCCTGAGTATAGAGACTTTTGTTTATTCACTGATATATTTCTAACATCTAGAGCTGCACCTGACACAGAGTAGGTACTTTAAAAATTTTGTCAAGTGAATGAATGTTATCAGGGGGAGAGCTCAAACCAAATACTGCTTTGATGTTAAATTTGTCCTTGATTTCTCTTACAGCGTGGAAAACCAGGGTTTGACCAATAATTCACACACATCCACATATATAACAAACCTCTGTGACTCATTTAAACTCAAGTAGATTTATCCATCCATTCAGTATTCATTTAATAAACAATTATTTATTTCATCTTTTTTTGTTTGTTTTGAGATGGAGTCTCACTCTGTCACCCAGGCTGGAGTCCAATCGTGCAATCTCGGCTCACTGCAACCTCTGCTTCCCAGGTTCAAGCAATTATCTTGCTTCAGCCTCCTAAATAACTGAGATTACAGGTGCCCATCACCACACCCAGCTAATTTTTATATTTTTAGTAGAGACAGGGTTTCACCATGTTAGCCAGGCTGATCTTGAACTCATGATCTCATGATCTGCCTGCCTCGGCCTCCCAAAGTGCTGCGATTACAGGCATGAGCCAGTGCACCAGGCCTTATTTATTTCATTCTAACAGATAAGCCTACTATTCTTGCCCCAACTTGGTTTCCTTTTTATACATTTATTGCTTGTTATAAGGACTTTGACTTATGCTACTATGATGTAAAAGGAACCAGTGCAATCTCTTTCTGGACAGGCAGGATGACAACTATTGGGTTCCAAAACCAAGAAGCCCATGTCTCTATTACCCAGGGTGGCCTGATGCCTCTAATAACTCCATTAGCCACTTTTAAGGCATAAAAGCAAATAAAAACCTCTCATGAAGATACAATATGTGAAGTTGAGGGTCTCATGGGACAAATCCTATAAAGCCAAAGAGTACTTGAGTATGAGTGTTTTTTTTCTTCTCTGAACTTCATGTTTTTCATCTGTTGTCTCAGTCTGTTTCTGCTGCTATAACAAAATACCTGAGACAAAATACACGCGGTAATTTACAAACAACAGATTTTCTTTCTCACAGTTCTAGAGGCTGGGAAGTCCAAATCAAGGCAAGTGTCTGAAGAGGGCTTGTGTTCTTTTTCCATAATGGCACCTTATTGCTTCATCCTTTGGAGAGAACAGATAGAGTGTCCTTGCAGGATGGAAGGAGCAGAAGAGCTGACTAGTCCAGTTGAACTTTTTTATAAGGGCACTAATCCCATTCATAATCACCTCCAATGGGCCCCCACCTCTTAATGCTTAACCTTGGAGGTTAAGCTCCAACAAATGAATTCTGGAGAATTCATGCATTCAAATCATAGCATACATACAGTGGAAACAAGAAGCATATCTACCCCATAGAGTTGTTGTGAGGATTAAATGAGATCATCTATTGTGTGTGCTTAGCAGAGTGTCTGGTGGATTATAAGGCTATTTGTTAGTAGCTCTGATCAGAGAGAGTCAAAATGGCACCTGGAGATATCTTAGTTCCATCAGTTCAAAGTTTAGTCCACCTGCATCCTCACAGTTAGAAGGCATATTTGCAACATACCCACACTGGGCCCAGAAGCCCTGGCCTTCAGTAGTTAGCACTCCACAGCATTGTCTCCAGGCCTGTGCTTACATGGCTTCTATGCATGAAACTCTGAGCACTGTGAGATGGTGAATCTGTGTACATTTGCTCCTTTCTGTTTCTATCTTCTGAACCCTGCTCATATACATTTACTGAGAATTCCACTACACACCCAATGTTGCCCAGCTGCTGAGCCAACCCTAAGAAAAGTAGAAGAGACCAGCCTCTCGGGCTTGGAATGAGTTGTGCCATCATAGACTTGGTATCCTCTCTTCCTGAGAGGAAACCTGGCTTTACTTTCCCTTATTTACACCCCAATGGGTGTTTGTTATAGGTTGAATTCTTAAGAAAGCAGACTGTAAGACAGTCTAGTACATAGGGTGTTTATTGAGAAGTGGCCTTGGGTCAACCCTGTGAAAGGGAGGGGCGGAGGGGAAAAGTCTAGCTGTGATGCAGGCCCAGGACAGCCTCAGGCCACCCTTTGGAAGCTATGGAGATAGGAGGGCCCTTTAGGGTTGTCCTAGTTGGCTCAAGATAGCCAGGACTTTATACTCCTGCACTGATCAATCACTGAATGTGGGCTCCATGGGCAGGGTCTGATCTTGGGTACCTTGGGCAGTCTATGAGAGGACCAACAACTGAAGACCCTTCTGCCAGCAAAACTTTCAGCAGCTGAGGCAACAAGTGCTTCACCTAGAGGAAACTATCTGCCAAGTATGCTGTCAATCTTACTGGGCTTTGGCCTCAGTGTTTTTTTCAGTGTACTAGTTATTTAAGCCTACCTCAAACACTAGCTTATTTGGCTATGTCCTCAACAACTGTCCAGTTCTTCCTCACCTCTCTCCTTGGGAAACAGAATCACTGTACCTGCTCACTGGCTGCTGTCAGGCTCTGACTGGAATGATCACTTCAGACCTCAATGTCAGTACCTGTTGGACTTTGGTCATCACTTGCTGCTTGGGAAGTACAGCCCCCTTCATCAGCTGGGACCTCCTTGGACACTGACCCTAATTTCCATACCCATGGACTCCATGCACTGAGCCCCACTCAGGTCACAAGGACTCTACAACCAAGTCAAAATCCTTGAGCCTTGTCTCTGGTCAGAGGGACTGAGTTTAGGTTCCTTTCACCCTCAACATTTTTACAAGATAACAATATAAATTATAATAATATCAACACCTCTCATTTTTATAATACCTTATAATTTGCCAAGTGCTTTTTAACCTGTGCTTTCAGTTTTTTGCAGAACACTCCTGGAAGATAGACATTATTCCCCGTTCCCCTTCACAGCTGAAGTTCAGGGTGACAGAGTGACTTGGAGTGCTGCCCCATAAGTGAAGTTGGGGACTAAATTCAAGGGCTTTGAATCCCAATTCTTCATGCCCTGCCTACTTCCTGTTGCTTCAGTCACCTCAGCTTTGTATCCTACCCACGCTCTCCCCTTCTTCACTCTCTCATTTCTTCTGCTCAGTCACCTTTCTTCCTGGTCTAGCCGCAGGCAGAAACTCTTCTGAAGATGCCAGGTAAATGAAAGAACAGCTTTATTTATTAAGTTCAGCAAAGAGGAGTGGAGGGATGTTAATGGTCATATGCATTTAACAAGAAAGCCTGTAGAGAGGCTTGTTTAACACAAAGACTTCACAGTTGGAAGAAAAAGGCTAGCAAGCCCCTCTGCATCCCCTCAAGCGGCTGACCAGGCACTGTGGGTAGCAGCATGTTGAGGCAGGGTGGGGCTGGGCATTCAAGTCCAGGAAAACTTAGGTTCAAATACAATCTGCTCTTCCTACTTAAGCTTTGTGACTTCTCTGAACCTCAGTTTCCTCATCTGTTAAGTGAGGCTAATATTCCAGATAATGCATGTGAAGCACTGAGCACATTGCCTCCTGTACATCTGTAACTTAGAAAACAGAAGTTCCTCCTCCTTCTTCCTCTGCTGCCCCTTCCTGCAGCCCTGGCAGGGTGTGATAAGAAGAGTGCTTGAACTAGGTAGAAAGAGCAGAAGATGCTAAGACCTTGAAGTGTTTATCAGGCTTGTGAGAGGAGCAGAAAAGGGAGGGGGGGGGCCATGTGGTATGGGGAAAGGCAGGGAACACAAACTGAGGTGATGAGTTCTGTGGTCTTATGCACCCATTCCCTCCAGCTCTGGGTACATAAAGAGAAGGGATAGCAGACGTAAATGCCCAGGACTCAAGGAAGGAAAATTACTTGGGTAAAAGGATTGAGGCAGTGGGGTAATAGGAGGTGAGGGCATGTATAGTTCTTTAAGGGTAGCAGGGATCACTCATCTCTAGCTAATATTCTCCATGAAGAAACATGTGGTCCTGTTATCAGATTTCCCAATTTATCCAAAGGACCCCAAAGTCTAGGTTCTAATGTGAAATCTCCTGAACTTTAAAATCTGACTAGTTTAAACTAAAAACAAAAACAACAATGATAAAAAATATATAGGCTAACAAAAATATCTAGAGTCCACATATTTTCATGGGTCACCATTTGGGGGATTTCAATTCAGAATCATTTCTAATCTATTTGGTACTTCTGTGCAAATCTAAAAAAAACAAAAAAAGTTGTCACCTCTAAGCAGGTACAAGGTTTGAGGAGCAAAATAAGGCTGAGATTCCAATCCTCAATCATCCCTCAATTGGAATTTTGTAAAGCACATAAACTGCCCAATAATATGATTCTCTTTTGGTTATGATGTTGAAATCAACATCCCTACAGGTCCTATCTATTGGTCCTAATTCTGACTGATTATAAAACCACACAGTGTGCTTCCCTCTCCCCTTTTTATTACCAATTACACTTTGCTTATTCAAAGTTCATCTTTCTAATTAGATCACAAGCTCAAGGCAGGCAGGAAATCTCCTGTTCCCTAGTTTATCCTCAGTCATAAATACAGCATCCGGCACAGCAAAGGCATCCAACAAACATTTACTCAGTAACTAAGAAAAAATAAACATAGAACAAGTCAGCCCCTTTTCAGATTTGAGTGAATCACAGATTTGAAGTCAGTTATTAAAGCACTCTGGTCTTCTCTATACCAAATGTGCCCAGTTCTTTTACTTATTCTACATAGGGCGTGGGTTCCAGATGTCTCACCATCCTGGTTACTTTCTTCAGGACTCAGTCTAATTCATCAGTGGTATTTCCAGAATGTGGCTCAACACTTCAGTCTATGACTTTAGTTACCAAAGGAATGGGAACTCAGGTTTATGCTATTAGGCATCTGATACTTTCTTCAATCTACCAAACAGTCCTCGGTAGATAAAATCTTTATACGATTTTATCAAGAAGAAATGAAAGCTTCTGAAAGTTAAGTAACTTGTCTAACCAAAGTCACATTGTTTGTAAGCAGAAGGACTGGAATTCAAACTTAAATTGTCTGACTCCCCCAAAGCCATGGTCTTTCTACTATGCCAGACTTCACTGTTTCATCAAATTACATTTAACTGCCAAGTGAGAGACTGTCTTGGGTCCAAATATCTCAAGCATGAATGAGCTGAAATTTTCCAGGCATGAAGGGTCAGACCAGGTAGTTGAGTCCATTGAGAGCACTACAGCAGGCCACTCCATTGAAAACCAGGTGTCAGCCTCAGAAAGGGAAGGATGTCTTGGGCCAGGACAGCTGAAAGGATGTTTATGGGAAGAAAACCTGGTGGAGATTAAATCCTGTGCACCCACAACACCCATGATCTCAGACTGCTGTTTATGGCCAGAACAGCAAAAAACCAAACAGAAACTTTTTAAAATTTTTTCCTGGTAATAGCTTTTGGGATTTATCTTAGGTCAAAGAAAAAGGCTCCTGACCTCGGCTAACTGCCACTCTCCTACCCCTCATCCTCTCAAAAAATAAAAAAATCAACTTAACCCCAAAATGAGGGCAGATGAAGGCCAAACATGTCAACTTTTCAACCTCGGTGTAGTTTCCACCTTGGGTTCTTCAGGGGTTGTCAATGGCTCAATGAAGTATTCAAATTTGGGGGCGATTGTTATCATTCTATCTTGTTATGAAGGACATTTCAAAACAGTTTGGAAATAAGAGTGAAGCCAGAATTATTCTTTCTTGTAGTCCAGTCATCTTTGAACAAGGTCCCAAAACCTCGGCTGGAAAAAAATCAAGATACTGTTTGCAGAGCCAAAAATCGTATCTTCTGTTGTTTCCGGTCTTATATTTATCTTTGAAAAATTTACAGTTAAGACAAGCACATTAAAAAGAGAAAAGTTTTGCAGCAGCAAATTAAAAACAGAATAGACAAACTACTTCTGATCTCACCTTCCTTACCCAAATACTCTCCCTTTGTGTATATTTCCTTCCCTTCTTTTTTCTTCTGCATGTAACCAGGTTGCAATCATTCTTTCTATATAATACTTGTTTGAGTCTGTATATTTTCAATGAACTTTATATCACAAACTTAAAAAAAAGTTACAATCTCTATCATAATTGATAGCTGTATAATATAGTTTTTTTCTTGACTTTAGCATTTAAGCTGCATTTTTATTAATGCATTAGATTGCTATTTTTAATGTAATAGATTTCTAGCAAACTAGTTATTGTTTAAATTTAGTTGTTCTTAAAAACCAGACATTTAACAAAAGAGGCCTTATTTTATAGAGATCTATAAATTATACAGAATGCTGATTAAGGAATAATTAAATTATAGATTCTTAGCATTAGAAGAGAATGTCAAAGTCATTTAAGTAAAAATTTCAATTGATGATGTTCTCTTTTGTGTTTATGATGAAAATGCTGAATTATGAGACACTCTCTCCTACAGAGCCAACCAGTTCTGTCTTGAACAATTCTTGTCTTCCTATCTGTAACTTCCTCACTGGGACAAGAAAAAATAAGTTTCCCATAAGAGATCATCACTTTTCTCCCATTCCAATTAGGAGGGCAGTCCTAGAAGTCACTTGATTTGTATCTAATCATTCAATACATATTAATTGGGGGCCTCCCATATGTCTCACACTTTCCTAGGCACTAGAGAGAGAATGGAGAACACAAGATGCAAGGCCCCAGGCTTCACAGAGCTTTGATTCCCATGTAGACCTGGTTTGGAAAGTAAAAGATACATACAACAGATACCTAACCCAAACCTGAGGGGTAAGGGAGGAAGTTCAGAGAAAATACCACTGAAGCTGAGTGAGAAGGCTGTTAGCCAGTCAAAAAATGTGGTAGGTGTTTTTTAGGCACCGGAAAGAGTGCGTGCAGAGCCCTTATAGAGAGAGGCTAATCAGAGACGAAATCCAGGGATGCAGGCAGCGTGGGTCTTGCACATGCACATTGTGATAAAGCTTTCTGTTGGTGATTCTCCGGCTAGTTAAAGCAGCAAAGAATGTCCTAGGACTATGGAGCCATAGAGGTTAGAGGGATTATCTAGAGATGATCTAGATCGCTATTTCCCGGAGTGTGTGCTGAGGAGCATTGGTTCCTTGGGTGATAAAGGTATGTACTGGGATAAATGACTTCTGTGTTCAAATGTATTCCAGAAAAACAAGGTTAAGCAAAAACAAATAGAGATATTCACTGCAGAAGGTTTTGGAGCTTTTCACAGGCACAGCAGCATTATCATTCTTTAAGGGGCATTGTTACATACAGGGTTTCTAAACATATTATAACATAATATAATTTCATGTTAAGTATTTAATGGGACTTAGTTTCCCTAGAACCTTTTTTGAGGACTGCAGATATAGACCAATCCTAGATTTTTACAAATGAGGCAACTGAGACCTAGAATGAGAAAATAAATTCTCCAAAAGGACACAGAGAAAAAGAACAGCAGCCAAGTTCTCCTGATTCTCAGATCCTTGGATGCTCCAATATAATTTAATGTCTCACAGTCACCAAACTAATGTCAGCGTAAGCTATTTTTCAGCCTGTGCCAGAAACCTACAATGTGCCTATTGCATTTTACATGTCATCTTGTGAAATGTTCACCACTGCCCTAAGAAGTTCTCTTTTGGCTATAAAGAATTTGATTAGACATTTCAGTCTGGATTACAGCTATCCTCTGACATGGGGGCTTCTTCCTACCCATCTCTAATGGATGTAACTAGGCTCTCTATCCCATCAGATCATTCCTTGATGGACCTGCTGTTCAGACACCATTGTAAGACTGGTGACAAATGGGCCCTGGATTCAGGATACTCCAAATAGAAGTGGACTTAGCAGTCACCTAGTCTAATTCCTCTGTTAATAGAGGAGCAGCCATCCTCTTTGTGAAGCTTTCCAGGAATGGAGAGCTCTGGAGAGCTCATTACCTCAACCCATTCTGGGTCTGGATGGCTTCCAAAAGAAACAACTGTACAGGCCTCGTACAGAGCCCCGTCAGAAACCAAATGTGGAGCTCCTTCCCCTTGAAATCAGAGGAATATGGCTGCTGGTGGAAACGTGCAGCTTCAAACACAACCACCTGCTCTTCTCCTTTCCTCTGACTATACTGCAGAGAAGACAGGAATCTAAGGTGGGAGTTTAGTGTTGGCTGCAAACAACCATCATATTCCACTTGAGGAGCAAAGAGTTTCAAGATGATTTGTCTAAAGAGAAGCAGCCATAGATTTGCCTTTGATTGCTCTTAATTCTCTTAATGAAAACATCTATAAAGAGCACTGGGAGGAAGAGAGATTTTTATTGCCTTTCTTTTTTTAATGACAAAAGAAACATCATGAGGAGCGATCGGGGCTTTCTTGTGGGTGCCAGGGTCTATTTCCCACAAGAAGAGCCTGGCTAAGCCCCAACTCCCCAGGAAGGAACTCATGAGAAAATGAGGCAGTGGGGGCACAATAAAATCTCCAGGGAAGGGTGTGTGTCTTCAAGAGGGAAAGGGGAGCAGCTGAGGGAACAAAGAGCTCCTGATAAAATCAAGATCTGTGTGTGGCTTAAGCCTGGGGCCTTGGGACAGGCGAGACTGCTTGGTGAAGGAATCTTCTTTAGGAAAACATGGGGAGCTTTCAGGCACCATAAAGTTAGCTTATTCTTAACCTAATCATCACACTGTGAGAGGTGACAGTAGCTCCCTCAAGGGAAGGTCCAAGAGGCAAGAGTGAGGAATTTCCCTGCATTTGTCGGTTTGTCAGCAGCAAAGATGGCCACACCCTTCCTGGCTCTGATTTTGTGGAACTGTTTGCTTCTCTAGTGCCTGTGGATTCGTACCTCCCTGGCCACCCTCAGGTTCCATCCCAGAACAAGATCATTAATCATAACGAGTCCATTAATCAGCTGCCATAGGCCTAGGAGAGAGCTTACAGCTTCCAGGCATGGCTTAGTCCTTGCTAATCTTGTCCTAGACCCAGCCTAAAGGGACATTTCGAGCCAAGGAAATCAGCCTGTTGTCAGTGAACTTATAGAATGTTAGGGACAAAGGCACCTCTGGAACAATTTGGTTATTGGACCAATTAACAGATGAGTAGATGGAAACACAGCTGGGGAGAGTGACTTGCTTAAGTTCACCTGGTTCACCAGAGACAAAGCCAGGTGTTCCAAATCTCAGGCTGGCTCTTTCCTGGGCTTGTGACAGATCAGAGCCAAGTGTGAACAAAGAAGGCTGTGCTGTATTCTTGTCACGCACCCCATGTCCACATAACACGACTATTGACACAAAGTCAACTAGAGCTGGGGGGGAGATCATGACACCACAGCCAGTCTGTGCTTCAGATGATCAGACCACCTCAGGGACATCTTCAGAGCAGGATGACAGAGAAAATGAAGTAGTTATCAACAACACCAGCTGGATAGGCTACTGGTTTTCCTGTATGCAATTTGAAAAAAAATATTCCTTTTATGATGATGTGACTCTTCCAGTCAAGAACTTTCAGAAGCTTCTCCATTGCCAAGAATATTAAGCTCTTCTATCAGCCTAGGTGTAGTCGGGCAAATAGAGCCTCTGGGACATTACGGGAATATGGGATTTAAAACAGGAGTTAGGATTTACATCTCAAGTCCTCAGTAACAGAAAGGAAGATCCTGGAAGTCAGTAAGTGACCACTCTAAGTAGACAACATGGGCCTCAGAGTGGATGCTCTTAGATTGTTTGGCCTCAGCCCCAATAAATAGCCAACAGGCATGTGGACCATGAATCTAGCTGACCTTGTTTATAACCTGAAAGTCAAAACCTAAAAATGAGTTGGTACAAAATCCGCTACATCTATGAATCCTTGATATGTGCCAAGACCTTTGTCAGGGGCTTAGGAAGGTACAAAGATGAATGAATGATGGACTTAATAACATTATTTTTTTCTTGAAACATATTCTCTTTGATGACCCTGAGTTGTTTAACACTTGCTTTACTCAGTTATATCAGGCACATTTCACTAGAAGTCATCACATATTTTTTGTTGTATCTTGAAGCATAACTTTGGCAAGGAGAGAGGGAATTATGAAAGGCATAATTGTACACTTCAGTTATGTGAAGTTTATTGTATATCAATTATACTCCCCAGGAAAGTTGTGGTAAAAAATAATTAGTTGCTTTCCAAATTTACTCCATGAATTTAGTTTGTTCATTGTGACACATGTGGAATTCCTTCTCTTTCATCTTCTTTTTGCCTAAATCATTCTTTCTTATGTGGGCTCCTGTGATGTTTCCATTAAGTGCGGAGAGGAATAACTATCCACATATTTTTATGTAGTACATGTTAAGTGTTGTTTGAGGCCTTTCAGATCAATGGATAAAAAATATAGATAGTAAAATTTTATCCATTTTTATCAATGGATAAAAAATATAGATACTAAAATTTTGGAAAGTCTTAATTTCGCTTCATAAGTCTTTTCACCATAAATTGTATTGTCCTAGAACTTAATCTTGATTATAATATGGAATCTCTGTAGACACATAAATGTGCACACATATACATCCCTTTAGTCTTTAATTTCTGTGAATATTGTATCTTTAATATTAGCCCTGTGAAAACCCAAAATTCAAAGAGAATTATACTGTTCTGAATAGCAGAAGATAAAATCTATTTACTCCTCATCTTTCTTAATCTACCAACCAGGGATACGGCTTTATTTCCTTAAATGCTGTTTCTCCTGCTAATTGTTTTAGAATGCTTCTCTATTAGCCTCTGTTTTTCTCATGAGTAGTATTTTATCACCCCCTAGGGAACTTGGTTTACATTCTTCAATAGGCAGTCTGGAAAGATTAGAAATATTTTGAATTGAAATGGCTTAATTGTAGTATCTCAAATGTCAGAAGAAAATATCAGAAGTCACTCCACTTACCTTCTAATTTTTGTGTGAGCTGTCACAGAATTGGGAATGGCATAGAATTGGAAAGGCATTCGAGAAGCTACTGGACTATTTTGTGGGATCTCATCTATAAAATCTCCGTGACTATTCTTTCTCTGGGATTATTTTTTAACCAGGTACCAGTTACAGTTTATTCCCACAATATCCGCGAAAGCTTCAAGGCAAACACTTTCCTAAGATTTAGAAAGACGGACCAGTCCCTGTTTTTCTTAAATTACTCTGGGACCCAGTGAGGAAATAATGAAATGGGGAAGAGGGTCAAAATCATACTTCCTCTGCCTCCGGGGGGCAAAAACCCTGTTCCATGTGGTCACCACATTCCTGGGTTGGTATTCATGAATCTAATCAACACCTATGAGTACCTGTTATGTCCATGACACTTTCTTAGTTGCAGAAAGGATGACTGGAGGTTCTTGTAGCTGAGTAGGGGTTTAGATTGGATAACCTAAAAATTAGATCTTGAGAAATGAAGAGGAGGAATTGGCAGGTGAGACAGGGAAGGGAAGGATGCCAATGTCAGTTAACGAGTGCATCACTGCTGTAGGTCTCAGCCAGTCAGTACAGTTCCACCCCCTTGCTGTTGTGATTGTTCAGAGTTGGGCACTTGGCTTACCTTGGTCCAATCTGTAACCCCAATTGTTTGTTAATCGGGGAAGTGAGTCTCTGGACATTGAGCAAGGAAGAACATAGACCAAAGTGCAATTGGTAGACATCTCGTGACCTTGGAGCCAACCTTAAGATGAAGCTGAACTGTGGAAGATAGAACAAAGAGGTAGAAAGAAACTGAATATTGGTGATTTCTGGAACAAACCTACCTCGGGGCTCTTCCTTAATAGGAGCCAAAGTAGTGCCTTGCTGCTAAGCTAGTTTGAGTTGGCTTTTCTGCTACTTCCTACATAAAGAATCTTAACAGAGATATTGATAGTGCATACAAAGCATTTAGTGTAGAAACTGACATATAATAAATGAAATATAAATGTTGCCTATAATTACACAGAATGAAGTGATGAACAGTAAAACTTAATCTTACATCAACCTATCAAAATTATGTATTTGCATTTGTATATACACGAGATAGGAAGAGGGTATATAAAGACATGTAGAGGATAGTGTATGATAAACATTACAAGCACTGTCCAACTCAACCAGCCAAGCTGCAGAGAATGATCACTAAGTCACTGAGAATCCATCTGGTAGAACATCAGGCTCCCATCTCTCCCATCAGTTGTAATTAATTTTGCAACTGAGGACATGGTGGAAGCTCCTGCCCACCTAATCCCACTGCAAAGGCCCATCTCACAGGTCTACTTCTCTCAGTTCCTGCTTGGCCTTCTGTTCTCTGCTGTCTGAAACTCCAGCCTGAATCCAGCAGAGTTGACTGGGGCTCTGGGAACTATATCATCCTTTACCAGTTGTTTCAACCATGAAACCAGTTAGGATCATCTTTTTCATGCATGCACATCCTTTTCCTAAGGTGTGCCCACTATGCTTTGGCTAGGGTTAGAGGTAACGTTGTGCTAAGAAGTAGCAATTTTCCATAATTGTGAGAGTAGTAGCTGCTCTTCCTGAGTCCTCAAATAATTCTCAGTTGTCTGAATTGCTGTTTTTCAAGACAGTTTGAAAACAAACATTCTTCACAGCTATTGTCCCTGGCATTACCGCCAATGCCCCAAGAAGAAGGGAAGACCTGAGGTTCAGAGGTTCTGCTCACCTTGCCTGTCTCCATGAATCAGAGAGAGTTGGCATCTACCACCAGAATTGTTCTGCAGTCTTCCACTGGCATCCCCCATCTGGCCCCAGGCCCAAAAAAGACCCTTCCCTATATCCAAGATCTGCCCTGTTTCTGAGTGCAGAACAATTGGCAATTCAAATTCTCACGGTATTCTCCATTGCTTCTAATAGACAATTAGAAAAATAAAATAGTCTGAAATTTTACATTTTCTCCATGTTTTAAGAGCTCTACCATGATGACTTTATTGCATAATTATATACAAATGTGTCTGCCCCTTTCTCTGGACAGAAGGACTTTGGCAGCAGGAATTGTAAACTCTCTTAGTCACGCCTATACTCCTAGCTCCTGATTCGGTATGTGCTACATAACAGAAACTCAATTAACATTTTTAAAATAAATAGTAAAATAGGTAGATGGATGGGTAGTTGGATGGATAGATGAATGAATGGTTAGATGGATAAGTGAATGGATGATAAATTAATAAATCTGTAACTTCCCCAGGAGACAAAATAATGCCACATGGGTCAAGCCCTTTGAGCTGGAAAAGAATAACAAACTTTGGATTATTTACCAGAGCTTAAAAGATCTTCTCATAGCTTTGATTTTATTGATCATCCCAACAACAATAATGGAGATGTTATTATCTAGTTTACAGATGAGGAAACCAAAGTCCAAAGAGGTTAAATAAGTTGACTGACTTGCCAACTAGCTACCGTTCCTCCCTAGGTCTAAAATCAAGTCCTATGTATCAGAGCCCAGACTGTTTCCCCCACTGAGCTGCCTCTTACAAGAGAGAGTGGAAAACCTCTAAAATTCTTGAAATGACATTAAACTTTTTATAGAAATAAATGTTTACTGTGTAGATTAAGGATTTGAGGGTAACACGAAAGAATACAGAGAAAGATGAACATAGGAATAGAATGAATTATTACAGAAGAAATACACATTTGTAATTTAATGTGATTTTACTTTCTTTTCTTTTCTTCATAAACCACTAACTTGCAACAATTAGGTTGTAGTTACAGGCAGCTTAGAGAAGGATGTTTCGAATTAACAACTAAATTGTCAGATTTCTTTGTGAAGCATTTTATTGTTGAGTACACTTGGAAGGAATCAGTTCCAGGGCAAGCCCATTTGCCATTCATTTCACTCTGCTGAACAGATGACTTGCCCACAAAACATTCCTCCTCTTTCATCTCTCCAGCCTACTATACTCCAGCCACTTTCTTGGGCCACCAGGACTGTGCACAAAGTCCTCAGAATGGGAAGGGACTTTAGGAAACAGCTAGTGTGAGTCCTTATCCACGCAGGAATCCTTCGTGGATTCCTAAATAAGGTGGATTCCTAAAATAAGGTCACACAAACTCTGCTTGATCACTGAGCATAATAGGGTGAGTGTGGAGAAGTGGTAGAAGTTCAAATTAAAGCTCTTTCCTAGCTCATCACTAGCTCTGGGATCTCAGATAAGTTCCATAACCTCTCTCACTTTCCGTTCTCTCATCGTATCAATATTCAGAGCTAGGGTGAAGACTTTATGATCAGAAACACAAAAAGCCTTGTACAAATCCTGGCTCATGGTGGTGCTCAATAAAATGGTAGTATTCCGTTTCTCCCTGACTTAATTATTAGACCCCTAAAATGTTGTGGGAATATTTTTCTTTGTAGCTTTCTAGTTCTGGTTTCTCTGACCATGAGAAGCAAGTCTTCCTCACGCTCACCTTTCAAATATTGACAAATAGCTCTCGCTGCCTTCCCATGTCACCTTTTCTTCACACAAAACAGCCTTGAGCTCTTCAGCTCTTTCTCTCCTGGCATGGTTTGTCATCCCCTCTGTATCCTGGGCTCCTTGATCTGCATGGTCCTGCTTTGCAAGTGATCCTCTCACAATGTCCCCATCCCAATCAGAAGGTCAGCAATGAAGGTAGAGAAGTATGTCCTTCATGTCTCTGCTTCTTCTCTTCTTCCACCCCAACTTCAGATTCTTTGTACCTTTGTATATCTCTGACACACCTACGCACTGATGGCTCAGGGTAGGAAAGGCCGTGTTGTTGGATTCAAGCCAGATACAAGAGAAGATATCGAGAGGAAAGTGGGCCTCCAGATGTCCTTGATGTGACCTCACATGAGCATCTTCCTCTGTGTCCCTACAGCACCCACCCTCCCTCCCCTGTTTAATAGAGAGGAACCCATATTTCCCTGTCCTCTTGTCTTCTGATGATGATGTTAAGGATAATTTTACTTCTCCAAGGGCTTCAGAGTTCCCAGGACACACGAACACAATCTGCGGATGAGCATGGACCTGTGCTCACACATGTAAATGACCCTTGATTCCTCATAAACATCAGAAGTTATTGCCAAGAAAGGTCAGTAGTTGGGGCATCAGTGAAAGTGGGTCCTGCTCCATTCCCATGCCAATTATTGATGCATTTGTCAAAAGCTAAGGCAATAATCAAAATCATAAATATGGGCTGAAATCTTTAATGTATATCCAAAGCATCTGAATACATAAAAAGATTTGTGATAAACTGGGGGAACATTTCTGAGATTTCAACAGCTCTTACTCTAACGTCTGATTTATTTATTATTAGAAAATCAAAGAACTCAAATATTTTATGCCAATGGAGTCTCCAGGCCAAGACTTTAAATGTGTAAACTTAAAAGAGAGTTAAAGGGAGAGGCATCTAACTTGGCAGCAACTCAAGTCTGTAGGTTCAGAACCAGGCCCAGGAAAGCACGGGCTGAGTGTTGGGAGGGAGCTTGTTTCTAAGCTGAGTCACCCAATGTGAGTAGTCAGAGGTGAGTGGGGACAGAGCAGAAACATCAGGCAGGTGCACACTGCCATAGCTCCCTTTGAATTCTTTCCCCCCAGGAGCCAGGGTTTGGAGACTAGCTTGTTTTATCATGCAAGCATTTAGAAGGGAGCAGACTGGAGATCCATACTCAAAAATGTTTTGCAAACCCAGGGGGATTGAAAATCCAACCTTTCTTCAAAACCATTTTGGGTCATTTGGGAAGTGAAAACTCCTCTGAATTGAAGACTGATGTTTGGAAGTACTATAGTAGTACATAAACCTTCTGTCTCAGGACAGAAGAGAAAGCATTGCTTTCACCGACTCTGAGCACAGCCTGAAGCTCAGGCTGAAGATAGAGAGGATGTACTGACTGGGTATGGAATTGGCGGATAACTAAAGCACAGTGGAATTTGTCAGGTTATTCCAAGGCCATTGGGGCCAGAGACCCCTTACTTCCTGTGCCAGCATGTCATGTGGAAGTTGTCTTTTCAAAGTATCATTTAAAATTTTTTTTTCCTCTTCCTGGAGTTAAGGCATCATATTCTAGAATAAGCTAACAAATGTTTCATTAGGAAACTAACTTTTTGGGAGCCATTACTATTTAATGGATATTTCATATATGTTCTAACAATTAATCCTTACAAAATCCAACCCATTAGATCACATTTATTTCTCCTCTTTTTTCCCCGATGAGAACACCAAGATGCAAAATATCTCAGAGTGACCTTCTCAAGATCACAGGGCTTGGTCACTGAATCCTGCATCATTTTCTCCAGACAATGCCACTTGGCAGTGCCCTACAAAGTCCTGAGTCCCAAGAAGAAGAAACTTGGAGTAGGGAAAAGAACTTTAGACAGTTCTGCATTCAAAATGTCAAGTTTATTAAACTCAGCAGCTGTGAGACCGAGGGCAAGTCATTTCACCCTGTATCTCAGTTTTCCCATCTGGGGAATAGAAAGAATCATTCCTTACTTTACGAGGTTGTTGTGATGACCAAAGAGGTGGACACATGACAATGCTCTGTGAGTGCTTAGTGTATGTGGTTGGTGCTTAATGTAAACACACTGAATCTCATTCAGCCTCCAGACACTAATTTCAATAAGGAAGCTGGAAGTGAGGTGCAGGAAAGGGATATGGGGCATAGCAATGGAAGGAGGGCCCTGTCCTGGAGGAAACTGGAGTATCTGGGAATGCAGATCAGAAGCCTGTTTTGCCACTTCCCCAGCTTGGTAGAGATCGAATATCCCACTGTGCGTGATGTCCAGAGAGAACAAATATAGATGCCCTCATCTTTTCTGAATCATTGATTACATTTGTCTTGTGAAAAATTCTATTGCTGTCTTTATGGCAAACTGTAAAAAAGTATTTTTGCTCCTCGTTTATCCAAGAATAACACAATTCCCTCGCAAATAGCTATTTTATTATGACCGCAATCAAAGCTGAAAACAATTTCATTTTCCTCCTTTGAGGTCTTCGGAAACAATTTTAATTTCATAATAAAGTGAGGCAGCATAGGGCTTGTTTCTTAGAGTCAGCAGGCAAGGGGTATGAAGCCAGAGATCCAGGAGTTAGAGCTGGGCCTGTGTTGGGGTGGGGGGCTTTTCTACAACCTGTTCTCCAGATGGCTTGGAAAGCATTTCGGAAGCCATTTGCAGTGCTTTTTCCCAGCAGGCTTTGACCAAACAGGAAGGCAGAGCATGGATTCACTTCGCTTGGAAGCAGGGAAAGGAAAAATATTCATTCATGCAGGAGATATCTCGAGCTTCAGCAGGCCATGGTGGGGCTGAAGGACTTCCCAGAGAGGGAATGGGCACCTCTCAGTGCTGACAGCTCAGCAGCAAGGCTCTGCCTGTGGCCTTCAGCCTGGAAAACAACACTGACACTTCCACTGCCCTAAACCAGAAACCTGAGTCATCTTAGATGTTCCCGTATCCCCCACCTGTCTTCAGGTGTCATGTCTTCTTATTTCTCTCTTGAGATTTTCTTGAATTCACCTGTATTCTTTCATCTACTGCTGCTGCCTTTGCTCAGACACTATCATCTTGCTCTCACCTGAACTATTGCAACAGCCCCTGACTGATCTCTGCTTCCACCTTGTCCCTACTCACTCTTCCTCCACATCACTAGGTCTCCCTTACATTTTATTTATGTAATTAAGTAATTATTAATAGAGACAGGATCTGGCTGTGTCACCCAGACTTGCTTGCAGTCACAAAATCATAGCTCACTGCAGCCTCAAACTTCTGGGCTCAAGCGGCCCTCCCACCTCAGCCTTCTGAAAATAGGACTACAGGTGGATGCCACCATGCCACGCTAATTTTATTTTTTATTTTTATAGAGACAGGGTCTCCCTTTGTTGTTCAGGCTGGTCTAGAACTCCTTGCCCCAATCGATCTTCCTGCCTCCACCTCCCAAATCTCTAAAATTGCAGGCATGAGCCACTGCACCCAGCCTCTACCTTATATTTTAGTTCCCTTCTTGAATCCTCCAATGTCATTCAGTTACCTTGAACATTAGGTTCCGATTTCTTTGCCTGATACATAAGACTCTCCATTATTCAGCCTCTGCTTACCTCTTGAACCTCATCTCCCATCATCCCCCCCACACTTTGCAACCTAAACTCCAGTCTTTCTGAGCTATTGACACTCGGAGCATGCCTCTACTTACTGGCACTTGGTGCTTTACCTGAAATATTCTCCTTCCCTTGGCAGCCAGAGGAATCCTTACTCTCAAAAGCCAACATCGCCTACTTTAAGAAACCATCCTGGGTCTCCCTCTGTATACACCCTTCAGATTGTTCGATTTTCATTTGCTTATATACTAGCATTATCTATTTGACTAGTACCTCCTTGAGTCAGGCACTTTCATATCTGACTCATCTTTGTGGTCCCTTGTGACAGACACAGTCCTGAAATGCTGTGGAAGGGAGGTAATGAACGAAAGAATGACAAAAAGAAAAGGAGGAAAGAAGGGACAGGACAAGAGAAAGAAGAAAGAAGGTAAGAGGCAGGCAGACAGGCAGGAAAGAAGGGAAGGAGGAAGGGAGGAAAGCAGGAAGGAGGGAGGGAGAGAGGGAGGAAAAAACTGCTCAACCTTCCAACACATCTCTTCTTGGTTTCCCAAAGATCCTTTCATCTGGAGATATAAAACATAAATTTGTATAGAACTCTGGACTGTTAATAAAACAGCAAAGGAAATTGTGCATATGTGTGTGTGCACGTGTGTGTGCATTCCCAAGTGCTTGCATATGTGGACCATGTAGTTTGAGGAATGGTGAAGTTGGTACTAATGAAAAGTCTAAATATTGTTACTTAGAAGGAATTACTCTTTTCAAAGGCTCTCATAAAAATGGGTCTAGATTCTTATTGACATATTTTCCAACATTTTATGATGAAAATTCGCAGTGAAGAAAAGTTGGAAGAATTGTACTTTGAACACTCATATACCCACAACTTAGAGTCTACAATTATCATTTTACAATATTTGCTTTATTATACACTTATTGATCCATTCACCCATTCCTCATACATCTATAAATTCAACTTTTATATGCATTTCAGAATAAGTTCTAGACACCAGTAGTTTACCTTCCTTAGCCTTCAGCATGCATGCCATATGACCATTAGATTTGTTTATAATCCCCTCTTCTCCTCCAAAATGGTTCTTGATCAAAGCATGAATATATTAAGATCCCCCCAAAGTTGCAAAAGACAAAAGTTAAGCACTAAAAAATAAAGGCATAATAATGGGAGAGGAAAAAACTTTATCAAAAATTTCTGGTGAAGAATATAACAGCAAGTGAATGCAAAAAAATATCTCTGAGTTCCTAGAAATCAAAAATTATGTTAAATATTGGCTTTAATCTTCTTGTAGCTGTTCTAGTGGGGACAAATTTTTCCAAGCCTTGATTCCTAGGAATTGGTCATAGGAACATAGGTAGAAGGGATGCTTAATAATATAGAAAACAAAGCCAATGTGATGTACTGATTAAGGACCTAGACACTCTAACCAGAGGTTTGAGTTCAAATCTAGGTGTTACCACTTACTAGTTGTATGAGCTTGAACAAAGGCATTTAACCATGTGAAGATTCTATTCCTTTATCTGCAAAATGAGGGTCTTCCACTACCAGCCTCATCTTATTTTGTGACTTTAATCATATAACGCCCATCAATCACTTAATACAATGCCAGAGGACACATGTAAGCGCTCAATAAGTGTAGTTATTATTAAAACAAGAGAAAGAAGTGCTTCAGGGAAAGGTGAGATTATAATATTAAAGCATAGTTTTATGAAAGCTTTTCTTTGGGTAAATATAAGTGTTAATAATCAGGAATGCTATTTTCTTAAATATAGTTAAGAATAATGAAAAAGCTAGAATCTCCTGAACAATGTGAGAGATACCACTGATTGCTTACCCAATAATGATCTCTACTTCTTTCTAGGCTTGAGTAAAAACCTCATAAGTCACTCTATGCTCTTTCTGTTTCTGCCATTTGGGACAAACCAGGATGACATCCTATAAGACAATGGAGTCTCAATATGGAAGGAAGCTGGATCCCTAATTCCTGAATGGAAGAGAGCTGCCTACCACTCTGAACTTGTATTACTACAGGAGTAAGAAATAAAATTACATTGTGTTTGGGCCATTATACATTGGTTGGCTCCATTCAATACAGCAATTTAGCATATACAAAGGAATTCAATTTATCTGTTAAATGCAACATATGGATATTTTGCCCCACTGGAGTCCCATAACTATTGGAGAATAATATGACATATGAACACATACAGTGAGATAAATATAAGTATATCCTCTTAACCTCTAGTAAAGTTATTTGTCCCTAGAAACTCAAATTTGTTTTTAAAAAATATATAACAAATAAATGCTAGGGCCAGAAGTTAGCTTTCCAGGGATTTTGGTTCTGTGATCCTGCCGTGCTGTGAGACAAGAGTATTATGTTTCCTTCTGAGGGCCCAAAAGGAGAAAAGCAAACCAAATGGCCAAAGCACAGCTACTGAATAATGGGATCCCCTCCCTATATTACTCATAAAGTCTGCAGTGCTCACTGATGCTTTTGTTTGTGTGGTGCAGTCATAAGGAAAATTATTTCTAGAGGGCATCCACAAAGAAATTTTGAGGTCTGCACTCATTTAGGCATTTCAGATACCTTCATGCTTAGAGCTCTTCCAGAAAATGTGCAAGAAAGGAGCTTGCAGATCACAAAAGAGGAAATGTTTTTTGAGAAAGCTTCAAAGAGGAACTGACTCGTCTTGAAAGATGAGTCAGAATCCCACCAGTCTAGAAAAGGAGCAAGGGCATTCTGATCAGAGAATAATAAATGGATTTAAGCCTTGTCAGGCCATGGCCTTCACGCATTTCCTGATTACTGGGGCTTGGTGCCTGACCCTGTCGCACCACCATAGCAAATGCGGTTAGAATCACTCTTATCACAGCCGCTTGTATTTCTGCCAGGTTACCTAAGGACAGGGACGTAAAATTCACCCCGATAAAGGCTTGTGTGCATCCCAGCAATCTTGTCAATTATCCCTGGGCTGATTTGCATGCCTGCTCCTTCTCAGCTCTGACACTGGCTGGCAAAGAGGCCACTTCCTTTTATCGGTGTCTATTGTGCTGTCAGGTTTGGTTTACAACACAATAAGCTTATAGACACTTACAATTAATGAGCTTCTCATGAGTGTTCACAAACACATTAAAAATGAGCAGGTAGCAAATTATCTATGTGTCCCAATAATCTGCACTTACATAAATATCCAGTTTTTAGTAGACTGGAATTGTCTAAAAGTCCCTCATCATTTGTCAGGTGGGATGTCAGCTTAATGGGCCCCTGAGCATGTTTATGGGTCACCCTATCCCACTAAACTGTCTAAATTATATGCCTGCTCCCTGTGCTTCTAGAAACCCACTCATGCCTGAAAAGGTGGCTCCAGAACATAGCCTTAGCCAAACTTGAAATCTGGTTCTTGGGGAATCCAGTATGTAATTCTGCAAAAAGTTCTTTTTTTCCCCCCTACAAAATACATATCCACAAGAAAGCTGCAAATATGGAAATAAAGAAGAAAGCAATTGTGGATTTGGTTGGAGTCTGTCTCCCACGTGCCAGCTGTGTAATTCTGAGGCAAGTTACTTATTTTTTCTAAGCCTCAGTTTCTTCATCTGCAAAGAGGATAAAAATAACAGATTTGACATAAGGATTAAATGAAACCAAGAGTATAAGTAATAGCAAACTGACACAGCATTCTGCGCCAATGGTTGTAAGTGTTTTTGCATTAGCTCAATATATCCTTACCACAACCTTACTTTACAGAGGAAAGCACTATTGTGTAACTCCATTTTGCAAATGAGAAAACTGAGGCCCTGAGAGGTTAAATCTTCTATTTAAAGTCATATAGCTGGTCAGTGATGGACCTGGGGTTCAAACACAGATGCTCTGACTCCAAAGATCTTGCTATCTTGCTTGTTTAAGTACTGTGCTACACTACCTGGAACAATATCTGGAAAACACTTGGTGTTCTGTGGGTGTAAGGAAGCTAGAGAGATGAACACAATTTGTATTCTGAATTTAAGAAAATACCAGTCTATCAGAGTGTATTAGTCTGTTCTCACACTGCTAATAAAGACATACCTGAAACTTGGTAATTTTATAAAGGGATGAAGTTTAGTGGACTCACAGTTCCACATGGCTGGGGAAGCCTCACAATCATGGAAGAAGGTGAAGAAAGAGCAAAGGGACATTGTGTTAGTCCACTTTCATGTTGCTGATAAAGACATATCTGAGACTGGAAGAAAAAGGTTTTAATAGACTCATAGTTCCATGTGGCTGGGGAGGCCTCACAATCATGGCGGAAGGCAAGGAGAAACAAGTCACATCTTACATGGATGACAGCAGACAGAGAGAGAACTTATGAAGGGAGACTCCCATTTTTAAAACCATTAGATTTCCTGAGACTTATTCACTATCATGAGAATAGCATGAGAAGGACCCACCTGCATGATTCAATTATCTTTCACCAGTCTCTCCCATAACACATGGGAATTATGGAAGCTACACTATGAGACTAGTGGAAGCAAAGTGTAGTTCTGACTAGGTGGATCAGAGAATACAGTTGACCATTGATCAACATGGGTTTGAGGTGTGCAGATCCACTTATATGCAGATTTTTTCAACCAAACTCAAATAGAAAATACAGTATCCCTGGGATGTGAAATTTGCATACAGCATATAGAGAGGGCTGACTTTTTGTATATATGGGTTGTGCAATTTTAGTGTGGGGGGGTTGTTCTAGAACCAATCTACAAGTATACTAAAGGGCAACTGCACTTTTTCGAGCAAATTATTTTTTTTTAAAGGATAGGTTTAATTTCTACAAGCAGAAATGGGATGATGGAAGAGTATCCAGGCAGAGACAGAAGCTTGGGCAGAGACAGAGAAATGAGGAGAAACAGGTCAGGTTCTCTGAATGAGGAAGCCAGGAAGAGGATTGCAAAATGTATTTAAAGGTCTTCACTCCCAGAAAGTAAACAGAGGAGTTTACCTTGCTGTGTGCTCTCTGGCTGAAGTTTCTGGGGAGAGGGAACCTCTCTAACCCTTAATGCCTCTTGGGTCTTCTAGAAGACCCACAGAAGAGAGGAGAGAGGCCTTCAGATTTCTGCATCCCAGGAGGGCTTCTCTTGGACTCATATGTCTGTCAGGTACCCCTCATTTCATTATTCCTGTAAAGAAAATCTGGAACAAACCCAAATTCCCATTGATGATAGACTGGACAGGGAAAATGTGGCACATATACACCATGGAATATTATGCAGCCATCAAAAACGATGAGTTTGTGTCCTTTGTAGGGACATGGATGGACCTGGAAACCATCATTCTCAGCAAACTGACACAAGAACAGAAAATCAGACACCACATGTTCTCACTCATAGGCGGGTGTTGAACAATGAGAACACATGGACACAGGGAGGGGAGCATCACACACTGGGGTCTGTCAAGGGGGAAATGGGGGAGGGACAGCAAGGGGTGGGGAGTTGAGGAGAGATAGCATGGGGAGAAATGCCAGATATAGGTGATGGGAAGGAAGGCAGCAAATCACACTGCCATGTGTGTACCTATGCAACAATCTTGCATGTTCTTCACATGTACCCCAAAACCTAAAATGCAATAAAAAAAAATCCTAGAGGAAGGAGCAAAAAGGGATCAGTTAAATCCATAAATTTGATCAATTATTTGTTAGAATCGAGATTAAATAACCACATCAGCCAACAGATCAGCTCTGCAACTGTTTTAGTCAGAGTTGTTCTGAGTGTGCATAATTCATTCTGTGATTGTTCCTTGAGAGCACTCTTCCATGGAGTGCTATGTGCCTAGCTAACCTCTCTCCCCTGCTTCTGAGGTGGTCTTGTTCATTTTCCATCCATCTGTCCCCTTCTCTGACTTAGTGACTACTCTGACCTCATATCACTTCATCCCTCACATAGGTAAACAGGAGTGATCCTTGAGACAATCACAAATGGACCCTAATATGGTTTGGATGTTTGTCCCAAAACATCCAAATCTTATGTTGAAATGTGATCCCCAGGGTTGGAGGTGGGTTTTAGTGGGAGGTGTTTGAGTCATGGGGCAGATCCTCATGAAAGGTTTTGTGCCTGCCCATGGTAATGAGGGAGTTCTCACTCTGTTAGTCAATGTGAGAGCTGGTTGTTTAAAGAGTCTGACATCTCTCTCTTGCTCCGTCTCTTGCCAAGTAACACAACTTCTCTCCTAGGTTTCTGCCATGACTGCAAGCTTTCTGAAGCCCTAACCAGAGGCAGATGCTGGCACCATGCTTGTGTACACTCTGCAGAACCATGAGCCAAATAACCTCTTTGCTTTATAAATTACTCAGCCTTAAATGTTCCTTTATAGCAACACAAATGGACTAATATATGCCCTCTGCTGCCACTAGTCCACTGGTTATGTGACACTTGCTAGCATCACATGAACAACTTCTGGGAAAGGGGCAAGGAAGATACCCTGGAGGATAAGCTATTTGGTTCAGATGGGATCTGTTGCCAGCTCAGGCTCCAGCGAGAGAGGTGAGATGGAGACCCTGAGCCATAGTCATGCCAAGCTATGAAGGCTCCTCAACCTCCTGCTCAGGCGAAGAGGATGAGTCTGTATCCTTGCCCCTGGGGAGTGAGGGGCAGGTTCACTTCACTGTAGCAAGGAAAGAAAGAGGGAGCCTGTGAAGTAAGAAGATCCAGCGTACATCTTTTCCTCTCCATTATAAAGCAAAAGATAAAATTTCCCTGATATTCATTCATTCCCTTATTCAGCAGCTATTTATTGATCTTCACTTATGTGCCAGGAATTGGATTTGGTACTGCAAGCTTAGTGTTAACAAAAACAAAATTTTTACCTTCATGAATCTGACAGTCTTGGGTGAACATTGGGAGTAGAGCGATAACAAGGAAGAAAACAAATTAATACAGAATAGAATAAGTGAAATGGGGTAGCAGAGGGGCATACTTGATTAAACACAGGGAAAGGAAGTTATCTTTAAGAAAGTGACATTTTATTTGAGATGTGAAGGATGAGAAGGGGCCGGTAATACCTAAAGCATCTCAGAGGAAAGAATGTATACAAATGTCCTAAAGTGGGAAAGAGAAGTTGGAAACCCCCCTGTAGTTGAAGTTTCTGAGTAAGCAAGGGGCTGACTCAGAGTGAGACAGAAGTGTGATCAGAGCTAGTTCAATCACAGACTTGTAGGACAGAAGAAGTTGTATTTTCTTCTAAGTCCCATGGGAACCTCTTGGAGGGTTCTGAAAGTATCACGCTGGTCAACTTTGAAGCAGTCAGGTCTGAGTCTTGCAGATGTTCAAGGAGATTTCTCCAAGAGGGTGAAGTGAATTGGAGAAGAGTTGTCATCATAGGGTACTTAAGGCCATGAGGTTAAAATCAGAATACTGGGCTGCCTTCTTGCCACTAGGGTTTGTGCCATCTCATGAGCATAGAAAATGCAGCTGCATTTCTAGTTATTCAAAGTTTTGTAGCAAAACCTTCTGCCTGAGGAGAGGAGAGATCTGCTACAGAACTGGAGAATGTAAACATTTCCTCCAGAAATAAGTATGCTTCTGTGCTGTGTCCAGCACCATGGCATGATGCAGGAACCAGAGGCCAGATGATGGGAGTATTTCCATGCTGAAAGCTATCTTGAATTTAAAAGAGACATGGAGAGCAGGGATCACTGGAGCTCAGTTATGGCTTCATGGAGATTTATTTTCCTCATAATTCTATTTAAGTGCATATTTGAAAATTTTCAGAATAAAAAGTTAAGTATGAGGACAAAGAGGAACTTATGGAGAACTTTCAAGTTAAACATATATTAAATACAGTCCCTGATAAAAGCAAAGATTTAGTTAGCACCCACCATGTGCCAAGTACTGTGCCTAGTACTTTACTCAGAGCAAGTCTGGGAAGGAGGTATCATTATCCTCATTTTACAGATGAGAACACCAAAGCTAAAATAAATTAGTGGCAAAGTCTGCCTAATTCTACTTCTGCATAGGATGCCATAGGTATAGTCCATGAATACACATGTACCTTAAAAATAAACATCCAAACATTGATGGCAGTGATAAAACCAGATACGGAAGGGTGGTCCCCTCTGGGAAAAGTGGAATCAGAAATGGATCAAGGATGAGTACACAGGGGCAGATTAAAATCTGTACCCGAAGCAAAAGACTGGAAGCAAATATTACACAATGTAAAATCTGATAAAGATGGTGGTGGGAATGCAGGTGTTAGTTATAGTGTTTGCTATACATTTCAGAATGTTTGAAATATTCATAATAAAAAATAAAATTAAACAGATGAAATGTGTGCAGGCCTTGGAGACAAGTTATGGTTTTGATCACTAACATTAATTCTGCCCAGGAAATGTCAGTGGGTGAATCTCTACACATTGCACCTACAACATTAAGAATATGAGGACTGAACTAACTTCATCATGTCTCTAGGAAGCTGGGCACTGGCTAATAAATTTACAGCTAAACAAAAGGAAGTTTACAGCTCACAAATACAAGTCATGCTAAAGTTATGGCCACGAGAAGCAGTGCCAGGCAGGGCCTAAAGGACTACAGTAGAGGAAGGAGAAAATATCCTCAGTTTGAAAGAATCTGGTCTCTGGACCCACGCAGGCCTGGAAGGAGAACTCAAGAAGAAAATGAAATATACATATACATATATATTTTGTATATAAATATATATATCTGTATCTATGTATCTATTTATCTCTCTATATATTAGATGCTCTCTGCATATCAAGAACTCTGTTAGGTGCTCTGCGCACATTATTCCATTTAATCTTCAAAACAACCTAGGAGATAGCTGTCACTGTACCCATTTTAGAGATGAGAAAAACTGAAGCTCAGAAAGATTAAATGACCTGCCCAAGATACACAGGAGTAAGCTGAGGCATCCAGATTCCCACCCAGATCTGTTTGATTTTAATGCTGCTGCTCTTTCCATTCCATCAAGATGCCACTCTGTGAATTCCTTTCACCTGAGTCCCCTGCTACCTGCTGAGATAGTCACCCTCTCTCTCTCTACCTACACCAACTCAGCAAGAGCAAGGTCTGTTGCCTAGAAGACCAAAGAAAAATAAGGCAACCAGGTGGCAGATGAGAAGTCAAGAGGCAGAGGGACTGGGGCTCCTTTTCAAAGGCAGCATACTGGATGATTTAGATCATGCTCTCTGGTTCTAACAGTCTGGCCAGGAAGTGTATTCCTGGTCATTACCAGGGAGACTAACAGAATGGCAAGACAAATACCCCAATGGTCAGGAGCAACGGCCACAGGATCCTCCTGAGAAGGTAGTGAGGATAATGAGGATGAGCCCACTGCTGGAGCAACTCCTATAGGCAGCAAGTACCCCTGGTTTTCAGGGCAATGTGTCTACTGGGCTCCTAGAAGAAAACAGAGAATAAGAACCTATATCTAAAGAGGAGAAGGGCATAGTAAAGAGGTAACACAGTCCATGGTTAGGAATGGTACTGACAACAGTTCCAGAGGTGACATCCACTAAGAAAGGGATTTCTAGGTGCCTGGGGCAAGTGGACTCCCCAGCAGGGAGCACCTGTGGAGATGGAAGGGACCTGTTTACCTCTTCATGCTTCCAACATGTTTAAGAATGGCGACATTCACAATTCTTTCCCTTGAACAGCAGACTTTTTAATACAAAGGGATTATTACTTTTACCTTTTTCCCAGAAGGAATTTCCCAAAAGACCAATGGTGTGGCAGACACTTAAGCATGTAAATTCACTCCAAAGAAAGAGTTAAAGTGCTTTCTAATATAAATTGGTTTTCGGTATTTCAGTGCCAATATAATTAGATTGTAACAAGCAAAGCCCTGTAACATAACACAGCGAAAATTTGAAAATTTGATTCTGCCTGGCAAACAACCAAGTCCCTGCGTGTGCGCAAACCTGACATTAATAAGCTACAAGAGATTACATGATTTAGAAAAGAAGCACTTGGTGTTACCAAATCAAATAATAGATCTCTAGGCTATAATTAGGAGAATTGGGACTCAACAATGAAGTCATAATACTGTAATTTAGCTGTGAGTAACAGAGCCACGGAGTCACATTAGGAGGTGGGATAGTGTCTCAGTGGTGTGTAGCTCCCAGTGGGGCGGCGGCTCCAGCACCCTGCACGCAGCCACCTGTTGGCACCATGAAGTCACATGATGAACCTTGGCCCTCTGTGGCTGCGTGGGACCCTAGTGCTTCAGATACACGACTTTAAAGATGAGGCTCCCCAGGGACAGCTGAAGGGGCAGAGCTGCTGCCAGTGCCATGTGGGCAAATTGCTGCCCCAGAGTGCTTTGGGAGCTAACAAAAGACACATTTAAAATGCAGAAACATAAACAAAGCAAAACAAACACTGTAAAAAAAAAATAATAGAAAGAGAGTGAGAGAGCCCAGCAGCATCATTTATAGTCCCTGAGCTGCAGGGGATTGTCAGGTTGGGCAAGTGCATTTTTCCTCTGAAACAGTTTCTATGTAGAGTAGGCAGAGCTTTACTCAACCACCTCCTGGCAGAGTAACACAATCTGTGCTCTTATGTCATAAAACCATATAATTTCACATGGAAAAGAAATCCTAGCAGGGCCTCTTAACCTAAAGTCCCCCAAGAGGGTCTGTGGATAGAACTGAATTTCAATATAATTGGTTTTATTTTTAATCCTAAGTATTTTATTTTATGCATTTTAAAACATTATTCTGGTAAGGGGGTCTGTAGCAGATGCTGGAAGTGCCCTCTTGCATAGCCCTCCAACCTTTCTATATGCCCCAACTGACTTCCAACTGCCAGTATCTGAATCTGTGGGTCTAAGGACTCTACCTCACCAACTATACAAGGCAGCATTGCCTGGATGCCCATACATGGCAGGCTGGAGGTGCCAGGGTATTAACACCCCCAGGAGTAAGTATATAATTACCCCAGCTCCCTCACCCTTCAGGTAGAAAAATTCTGAAAGGTGGTTTTGCGCCTTGCCCAGAGTATCCTGAAGGATTACACTCCAGTTTCCTACTTTATTGGCTTTCTTTTCTTTCATACTTCTCTATAGGTATTTTCCGTAACTCTCAAATTCATTACTCTCACTTAGAATCTGCTTCTGGGAAAACCCAAACAAAGATAGGGTTCACAGGTCAACAGACTGCCAAAAGGATTCACAGCAAATAAAAAAAAATTTAAGAAGCCTTACCAGGTGTATTTCCCCTTACTCCAATCACCATTTCACAGATGAAGAAACTGAGGCAGAGAGAGCTAAGCACCTTGTCCCACAAAAGGAAGTTACAGAGCATGACATTCACTTCTGTTTGGCTATTGTTGCTCTTATGATCATATCTTGCTTACCTATTCATTTTCCACATTTAACTTTTCAACTTGATTTCTCTTCTTTCCTTGTTCTTTCTCAAATTCTCTCCATCAGGAGCCATAGGTCTAGCATTGCAGGCCCTTTGGCTGGATGCTGTTTTCTGTTCTGCCCTGAATGTATTTGTCAAGGGCCTTGCTATGCATGACCCTATTCCTGCTGCAGCTGCTCCCAGTCCTGACCCACAGCAAAGTTTGGGAGAAGAGTCTCTCCTACCACATTAAACACAAATACCAGCTCCACCCATTTAGTTACCCTTGAAGCTAGATGGCACCTGACTATAAGCTTTCTCTCTTCCAGGATTCCACAATAGGATTCAGCACTGTAATGAAAAGAAGTGTGCTTATTATTTTATTTATATTTATGTAATTTTCCTATAAAGGACATTGTTCTAATTATAATTTTAAACAACATTTAGAAATATTACAGTATAATAAAGACAGCATATTAGTATGTCAGGTAGAAAAATACAGAGATACAATTATATTAGGAAGCCAGGAGTAGTTACACAGAAATAACATACAGCCACTTAAATAATAATAATAATAGTAACAGTAATAATTATGCTATTTACATTGATTATTTTATGTAATATTCTACACTTCCTCAGGATATTGTTATTATTGTTTATAGATTAAAAAAACTTCCCTGAGTGAGAAAAGTTCCATGAAAGTAGTTTAATATATTGACATTCATTCCTCAATTTTAAAAGTTAACTTCTTCTTACTATACTCTCCCTTCTTATTAGAAATGCCCTCTTCCCATTTTTCCCCCACATGGGAGAATTAATCTTGGCTTGCTGTGAGGACAACAATCTGATTAAATTCTTTCTTATCTCATTTTGAATGACTTATGAGGTCTTTCTATGACTGTCTCCCAGTTAGCTAGTATGAATCTCTAAGTTTTATACATTTTGACATAGAAAATAAAACAGAAAAATTATTTCAGGTATTGTGGATGAGTTGTCTTCAGGCAAGGTGGCTTTTCAAGAATTCCCCAAAGCTACATCTAAGGTGGTCAGGATGTCCAGCCAGGAAGCAAGTGTCAGACAAGGAAACAAAGAAAGAAAACCTGGACCAGGATGAATTTATTTGTGGGCCCTGAAAGACAATTTCTTTGATACAACAGCCTTACCCTTTATTGTCTATTTCTCAGCACCTCAACATGAAAATTAAGAAAAGAAGAAGAAATCTATGTGATTTCCCTATTCTAAAAATTTTGCTGGATCACCATTATTAAATATTAAGATTTAGTTGCTCTGAAGTTTTCAATATATGTTTTAAGTAATCTAATTCCACCTTCAAATAATAGCATACTGCTTTAGAGTTATACATGAAGATAACGTATAATAGATTATCCCCAATTCTTCCTTCTCTGTCCTTTATGCATTGCTGTTATTCATTTCACTTATCCATATGCTTATTTGATATATTGCTACTATTAATATTTTAAACAGTTATTAGTTCAAAGTAAAAAAAAACTAAGAATTTTTCTTACCTTCATTTACTCCTTCTCTGATATTCTTCTTTTCATTATGTAGACCCAAGTTCTGACTTAAATATTATTTTCTTTCTGTCTGAAACACTTTTTATATTTCTTGTGAGGAAGATGCACTGGTGATGAATTCTCAGTTTTTCTTTATCAGAGAATGTCTTTCTTTCTTCTTCACTTTTGAAGGATAATTTTACTGGGTATAGAATTCTAGGTTGCTATTTATTTCTTTTAACACTATAATTACTTAACTCTACTCTCTTTCTACTTGCATGATTTCTGATAAGAAGTCTGCTATAATTCTTATCCTGTTCCTCCATGGGCAAGGTTCTCCCCAACATCGTCCCCAACCCAGGATTCTTTCAAGAATTCCTCTTTTTATTTTTCATGTTTTGTTTTTTAGTAGTTTGACTATAATATGCCTAGGTATAGACCTTTTGTATTCAATGATGTTCTCTGAGCTTTCGGAATCTGTGGTTTGCTCTATCATTAATTTCTGAAAACTATCAGCCACTATTACTTCCAATATTTCTTCTGCTCCATTCTTTCTTTCTTCTTCTGGTGTTCCAATGTTATACCTTTTCAAATTATCCCATAGTTCTTGGATGTCCTGTTGGGTTTTTAGCACCTTATTTTTCTCTTTTCATTTCATTTTCAGAAGTTTCTATTGACCTATTTGGAAGTTCACTGATTATTTTCTTTCTCACATCTACGACAAGCTCATCAAAGGCATTCTTTATTTCTGTTTCGGTGTTGTTGATTTCTAGCATTTCCTTTTGAGTCATTCTTAGAATTTCCATCTCCCTGTTTGCATTACTCATCCATTCTTGTATGTTGTCTGCTTTTCCCATTAGGGCCTTTAACATATTAATCATAGTTATTTTAAATGTCATGTCTGATAATTACAACATCTGTGTCATATCTTAGTCTGGTTCTCGTGCCTGCTTTGTCTCTTCAGACTGTGTATTTTTCCCTGACTTTTAGAATGCCTTGTAATTTTTGTTTGTTGAAAGACTGACATGTGCTGAGTTGTAGGAACTGAAGTAAATAGGGCTTTACTGTGAGGATTTATGTTAAGTTGGCTAGCATTGGGGCTATATTAATATTTTTGTAGTTGGTGCTACAGGTTTCAAATTCCTCTAGTGTCCTTGTTTATGTTTTTCTTGTTGTCTTTGGGCTTTACTAAATACTCTTTCCTCGAGAGAGTCTGTGACCTAATGTTTCTATCAGCTGTAATACACTGTTATTATGCCAGAGTCCTGTTGGTGTAGTAGTAAAGTTTGCTAGGATAGAAATATTCTGTAACTTATTAAATCTTGGTATTTAGTAGACTGTCTTTAGTCTGTGGGCTGTAACCTTCACAAATGTTTCTACATTGATACGGCACTTTTCCTTCTTAGATGAAACAGAAGGTCTAGACAGGTCTGTGGGAGGAGGAATGAATGACCTTCCCCTGGGTAGGATGAGGCTCTGATGAAGTCTTTCTCACCCCTCCTCCTGGAGGGTTGTACTCTGTTATGAGGAATGCTCTGGATACATTTCACAGTAATTATTCTTCCCTTTGCTTTGCCAGAGCCATTAGGGAATTCTTCTTGGCCCTTCGCCATGAGAGACTGATGGGATTTCCAGAGGCAAAACCCAAAAAGAGTGTGGTGCTTCCTCAGACTACAGCCTCCAGGAGGTTCTTGCTCCATATTAGCCCAGACTCAACCTCAAACAATTCATCAGTATTACCATTTACTGTTCCTGCCAGTTTGTGGCTCCAGCAGCTTCTGTTCCAGATAAGCTCAGCTATGTTTCTCTAGAGCTGTCTCCCCCATGGTTTGGAGTATTGGTTTACCTTGTTATCTCACTTCTCAGATGGGTCAAGAAAAGTGACTGACTTTTAGTTTTCTCAGCTTTTTCTTATGGAAAGGATGAAAGTGATGAATTCTAAATTTTTTTTACATGTCAGAGCTGAAACTGGAAGTCCAGCATTGAGATTTCTTACTCTAGAGTAGAAGAAGGTATTGACATGGAAAGATAATTCTATCCCTTTCTACCTGAGAGGTTTGGAGAGAAAACACAGAAACACAGGGAGAGGAAGAGAAAGTCTCATGCCAGGGTTTCTATTTTTCCTCCTGGTTCATCTCAGGGCTGAATTTTAAAGGGGAGTGGCTTAGAAGTATTCAGATGAGGGGGAGGGAAAGCATGGGCAGAGGGAGAATGTGAAGCAGTATTCTACCCTGCTTCAGTTATAGGACTCTGGGGAAAGAGTGCCTCCTGGCAGCTGCCCTCCTCCTCTGATACTCTCTGGCAGTGCAAGAGAGTCAGTAGGAACTGCTGGCTTACTGCTTTCCTGAGCTTCTCTTTGTTTCCATACAGTATGTGTAAGACTCAGAAGTTCCTGAAAAGTGATTTAAAAGGCAGTGGATTTGGGATGCGATGGACTTGTCATAGAGTCTATCATAACAAAAGTAGAGATGACTCCCAGCAGAGGATAAAAAATGGATGCCAGGGCTGGTGGTATCCTGGCACAGGCAGAGCTGTAGAACAATCAACAGTGCCAAGGAGAGCTGAGATGAAGATCAGCCAGCCAGGGAGGGCTACCAGGTTCAGATTAAACTGAAAGAGTGAAGCAAGGCAAATGAAGGCACTTGCCATGGGCTCAGCTGCAATGGGACAGGTGCCGTCAGGTAGAAGAACACACTACTTCTTAGATCAGAGAAGCTAGAGGACAGTACAAGAGTGCCTCGTGGATCTGGAGGGCCCTTCTTCCCGAATAATGCAAGGTCCCGTATGAGACCCTCTCCTCTGCATATACCCAAATGCCATCTTGATTTGTAGCCAAAGGTAGGAAAACAAAATCCTAAATCTAAACAACTCTTTAGATTTATTCTGTCAGACTAAAATTACAGATTGAATCAAGTTAATTACTTTTTATGCTAACCATTAGGCAACACACGAAGAATGTCAGAGAAATTTAGAAATTTAAATAAAATGCATGTTCTCTGTGTCCATCTTAGTTTATTGGGGGATTTGTGACTCCACTACATTCTCTTGTCCATTACCCTGACTTATGTCCTTTATAACACATCATGATCTGAAGGCTTCTTCTTTATTTGTTTGATTTCTTTGTCTACCTCGGTAGAAAGAGAGCTCCAAGGAAACAGTAGGTAGGACTTTGTCTCCTTTTCCACTGGGAAGCTAACTCTGAGAATAGGGTCTGTTTCACAGAAGGTGTTCAATCAATACTTGTTGAATGAATGGTGTTTTGTAAAGCCCCTTTGTCAGGTGAGACATGTAGGTGTAAGAGTTGTGAACCTCAAATAATTCAAATAATTTAAACCCATAAATCATTTTAATTAATGTTTATTAAGTGCCAAAAGAACTTTACATATGTAGACTCATTTAAATACTTACAACAACATCATGAAGTCAGTAACATTATTATCCAACTTCTAAATGAGAAAATGAAGGCACAGAAAGGTTAGGAAACCTATCTAGGTCACAGAGCCCATGAGAGTCAGGGCCAGGGTTGCAGACAAAGCATTCTGGCTCCGAAGCCTGTACTCCCATCCACCATGCCACACTGCCTCAAAACTCATGTGTGGCCTCAGCTCACCGCCTCCTTCCCCCTCCTCCCTCACACCAGATGAGCCACAGACGGTTAAGTAGGCAGCGAATACTTCTCAAGATGTTTTCATCGATTTTGCCAACACTCAGCTGCTTTATCGGCTCTGATGAAACATTTGTGACAACCACAGCAATTGCAATGATCATTTCCATGCTGAAAACATTTGCCTACAAAGCAGACATTTTCTCTTCAAAGTAAACACTGGTGCTGCTGAGAGGCGGCTGCCCATACCCACGCACACGCTGCTTCCTCTAAATGCCTCGAAGGCAAAATCCCCCCAAGCGATGATGACAACAGAGAACAGGATGTAGGCTTCTCCTCCAGGAGACCTCGTCTGACATTCTCAGGCCAGTCATGAGGTGTCTCCCCCTCCCCGCCACCTCTGTCCCCGAAACCCAGCCCATACTTCACACATGCTAACAAGACTAGGCACAGGACAGTCACCCTTCCCGATTATGTGTCTGCGCTCTGTCTTGACTGCATCATGAGGGTATGGATGATGCTTTATTGATCTTAAGCCCAGCACTCAGTGCATCTGATTCATTAATTAGTTAATTGTAAACAGAAGAAGACATTGAACCCCCTGAAGCTGGTCCTATGTGTTCAGAGGAAAATAAGATAGAAGCCAATAGTTTTGCGTAGAGAGAAGAAAAACCACCTTAAAGTGAAATTTCCCTAAGTATGTTTCAGTAAGTCCTACTCCAAAAGATATTAACAGGACATTTGGTGTTAGGGTGGGGTGAGGAGGCTATCATTGCCAAATAAGATGAATACGTTCAGAGTTAAGCTGAATTAAAGCAAAAAAATGTCTGTCTGCAGGACTTCTCAGAGCCTTTGGCATGTCAGAGTGCCTGGTGAATCCCCAAAACGGGCATGAGTTTATAGCATTTTGCAAATGCATTTGACCATAGGCCTGTTTATTTTTCAGGCTTTTTAGCATCCTAGTGGGCTATAAAAACCGACATGAAGAAATGCTGTCTGCACAGGTGAGGATGGAACCTCCTCAGTCAATGTTTTACATGAGCATGGATGGACAGATCACAGAAAGCCAATCATTAGTATGGCTGAAGTCTTCCTGAGAATGGAGAGATCCAGATGGCATCTCTGTAGGAATAGCCTCTCAGACACATGGAAAAATGTACTGCAGACATAACAAAATGGGCCACTACATGCCAAGTACCATGCTGGGTCATCTCAGGAAACTAATTCAGCTCCCAACGGCCCTGAGAGGTCAGTGTTAACATGCATTAATGAGGAACTCCAGGACTGTGGTGGCCTGGCAGTGGACTTTTGCAGACAAGATGGGAGTTTTCTAAACACAAATCCAGTGCCTTCTCTGCATTACCTAGTTGCTTCAATGAAAACTAAAACCCAAAAGGTGTGAGCAGTTCACCTCTCTTTCAAGGCTCTGGGGTCTGCAAGACCATCCTTTCCTTGAAGAACCTGACCAGAAACGAGCTTCACCCAGGGCAGCCAGTAGGGCAAGATGGAGACCCTCCCAAAGTCAGAGAGAAGCTCCTCTCCTACCTCATCTACACACCAAACCACGAACTTTGCGAGCACTCTTAAGTGATTGTGACTGTTTCGTTTTCGAAATATCAGTCGGCCTGTTCTAGTAATTTTATACTTAAATTATTTAAATGCAATCTATCCATTGAAGCAATTTCCCCTGCACAGGAGAAGTGTTTTCTTTTTAGGGAACTGAAGCATGATAAATAAATGAATAAAGACTTGTAGCACTGTCTCTCTCTCTCCTGAAGAAAGCACTTCAGCGGCGTGTCCCTCTTGACGGAAATCTTGGAACTCATAATATTCCCTGTGGTTCTGCCACTCAGCATTAAAAATAACCAAAGACTCAAGTCACAGTTGTGTTTTTTTTCTAGACACGAAGCGCATTTTACGCCACAATGCCCGGGATGTCACAGGGACAGTGCAGAGCTTGCTAATATTCTCTACTGCCTCTCTCCCCCAGGCCTGCAAGCAGTTAGAATGGCTTAGTGGTGATCACAAATGCTGTCCCATTTGGAAAGCACTTCTTTAAGGCAGCACCGATTAAAATTCATGAAAGGCGGCTTGCTTGCATAAATAAATTAAAAGATGCAAAACTAAAGTTTAAACACCCATACACAACTAGCATTTCGCAAACACCATATGCACCGCGGTTCTCAATTCTGGGCTGTCATGCAAGAAGTAGGGAAAGAGGCCTCATTGGATTTGAATGCATAAAACTGGGAGCACCTTGATCACCTTTGGCACAAAGGAGTCTCAGCAGCAAAGTGTGAACTAATTGATTTGCACCTTGTCTAAATGCATATGGATTTTAGGGGAGTATGCCATTATCTGGAGAGTATTGTTTTAAAAAAACCTAAAAACAGAAAGAGCACAGGCTTTGCATTCAGGCAATGCCAGGTCCTAGCTCTTAAAATTACTATGCTATTTTGGGTAAATCATGGACAGTCTCTGATGCTCAGTTTTCTCATCTGTAAAATAAGCATAAGACAACTAACCTCTAGCCTTAGACTGTTGTATAGCGAATAAGTGATATGCCATACATAGGTCAGCTGGCAGAGGAGGTGCTCAGAAACATTTAATTCCCCCTCTTCCTGCCTTTATCTTACATTTCTACAGTGGCAGCATTGTGAAAAGGGAATGGACTCTGGGGTTACCAGCTTTAGAGCTGAGCCCCAGCTCTGCCACTCACTGCCTATGTGACCTCAGAGAACTGATTTCATCTCTCTGAGCCTCAGTCTCTTCCTTTGTAAAGTTAAGATGTTAACATCTCCTCTTTCCCAAATGTACATAACATCTATGAGGTAACTGCTCCTTTCAACATTATAAGGTAGACATGACCAGCAACCTTATCACCATTTCCTTCACGAAGAAATCTTAGAGAAGATTTTATTTTCCTTCCAGAGCTCTAGGGTAGAGAGTGTATGGTGCATGCTCTCTCTCTCAAGATAGCGTGCTCTGAGTGCATGCACTCTCTCTCTAAGATAGAGAGCTCTGGAGGAAAAGTAAAATCTTCTCTAAGAATGCATAACTATAATGACATGCCTCACACAGATTTGGAGTTCAAATTTACACTATCCACGTTGTTTGGTGACCCTGCCCCCACCACCCTGCCCTACCTTGCAATATAGGAAATTAACAAAAAAGTAAATAGATACCACCATTGCCTTAGCATCACCAGGAAACCAATGCTAAGAGATGGGACAGAGTGAGCCCAAAATGACTTAGCAGAGGTGCGAGAAAGCCAAGACCAAAAGCTAGCTCCCTTAATTCCATTGCCTATGAGGTACTGGCCCTTCTGCTGACTCTGAGGCAGCTCAGAACCTGCCTGGGAGAAACCTGGTCCAGGTTTGCCCTAGCTATGGGCATTTAGAAGCCTGTCCCACACCTGATGGAATGAATATGCTTTCATCCCTAAACTCTAAAGCCTTGCTGCCATATTCTGATTATTCAATGCAATTGGCATCAATGGGATACATTTCAATCTAAGGAACAAGTATGCTCTTTTCTGAACACCGTAAGCTGCTGGGGAGAGGCTGGAGCTGGAGTTCCACAAAACCCTCACATTGGAGAGGTGAGTTCATGAGAGAACAGCCTAAGTTGGCTTGGAATATGTTCCCCTTCATGAGTTGGTCTGGTGCGGGGATCACATTCGAAGTCTGGGAACATCCATCTGGCATTCTCTATCTGGAGTGCTCTAAAAACATATTAAACCTCAAGGATCACCAGGAATCAGAGCCAGACCCAAGCGGGCAAATTCTAAAACACATTGCATGCATCAGTTGTCTTGGAGGGGGAGAAACAGAAATAAATTCTGGCTAAGAGAAGCAAATTGAAAGAGTGAGAAGAATTTATAAAGAGGATATCAGGGAAAATAGTCTTCAACAGGTAGAATGGTAATCTGAAATTCTCCTTCCAAAAAATACCTAGAAATGCTAGACAGACCTGATAAACAAACTATGTATTTTAGCTTTTTGTTTTGTTTTGTTTTTGTAGAGATGGGTTCTCGCTGTGTTGACCAGGCTGAGTTTGAACTCTTACCCTCAAGCAATCCTCCTGCCTTAGCCTCTGGAATAGCTGGGATTGCAGGCATGAGCCACCATGCCAGGCTATATTTTAAGAGCTTGTAAGAAAGTAAGAAATCCCTGGGACAATTAAAATAAAGAGGAAACTAGACCCTTGCGAGCTGACCCTGAAACCACCCTGGTAAGTGGGAAGGTATGGAGGTGTGAAAGAGCATGAGAGCTGCCAATACCAGTGACCTAAGAGCTTGGCTTTTTATGCCTACCTTGGAACAAAAGACCAAATCTTAACACTTGAACAAAGACATCCGCATAAAGCCAGAACACTCAAGGGGTTTCACCATGTATAAAAGACTTGAAAATCCACTCAACCTAGTCCCTGTACAAGGAAGCTTGTCTATACTGATTGAGCTCTAGAGGGAAAATAAAATCTTCTCTAAGAATATATAACTGTAATGACATACCTCATACAGGTCTGAAGTTCCAATTTACACTATTCATGTAAATTTTGACCCTTCTCCCCCTCCCGCCCTGCAACACAAGAAATTAACAACAACAACAAAAATAGGTCTCAAACAAGAAATGCTTTGGGACACTTGGCAGACAAAAGACTAAAACCTTTCTGTCAGGACAGACTGTCAACCCAGGTGGCATGAAAGTCCTACGTATAAAGCCCCATTAAGATAATAATCCAATATTATAAAGAATTTTATTGTAACAGATTGCTTGTTGTTTATCTCAAGAATTTCCCATCCTCCCATTCTCCCTTGCTTAGAACTTAGGAGTTATCCAAGTCCCTGGCAGTCAGACTAGCCATATGATTATGTTCTAGCTAATAGGATAATAAAAGGCATTCTATGGGAGTTTTTGGTAATTATTTTCCAAAGACAGCTGGCAGGTGCCCTTTCTTTGTTCTTCTACCCATTGCCCATCCTGCTGTTTGTAGGCTGGATGTGATGGCTGGTGCTGCATCTTAGACCATGAGGACAGCTGTGAAGTCTCCATATAAATCTTGGACTGTCCATGTCACAATAAAACTTTTATATGAGACAAGTAAACTTCTATTGTTTACGTCATTGTTTTTCTTAATGTAACTCACAGTGAAACTCCTAACTAATGCAATAAGGAAAAAAAATCTGAGTCAAGTCAGTAGAAAAAATAACAGGACTATGTTTTCAAGAAAATTATATAATATAAATATTGGAAAATTGTAAAATAATAGTCTAACTGATTAAAAGGATAAAGAAAGAAAGGGAACATGAGAAACGAGCAAGACATTAAGGGAAAGAGTCAGACAGATTTTTTAAATATTCAAAAAACAGTAATAGAAGTAAAAATTGTTGCCATTGAAATTTAAAAGAAAAACAAAACAAAACAAAAACCATTAATGGATCAGTTAAAAAACCCACTATACAGAGGGAAAAAGAGAATTAGAGAAATGGGAGATACACATTATAATGCAAATGCAGAAGTCCAAAGAAAAGGCCTCAGACCAGTAAGAAAAGAAATGAGTTAACTGACTGAGAGAATACTTCTCAACAGAAATAGGAGAAAACAGAATATAGTAGAGTAATAGTTTCTTTCTTTCTTCCTTTTTTTTTTTTTTTTTTTTAAGATATGGTCTTGCTCTGTCACCCAGGCTGGCAGCCTGGAGTGAAGTGGCACCATCATAGCTCACTGGAAACTCAAACTCCTGGCTTCAAGTGAACCTCTTATCTCAACCTCCCAAAGTACTAGGATTACAGGCATGAGCCACCATGCCCCACCAAAATAATATTTTCAAAGTGCTGAATAAAAACCACTGTCAACCTAAAATTCTACATCTATCTAAATATTATTCTTCAATCATAAGATTGAGGATGAAGACATTTCTGGACACATGAAGACTAAAGACAAATACCACCAATAGATCTTCATTTTAAAAAATTACTGGCTGGGCGCAATGACTCATGCCTACAATCCCATCACTTTGGGAGGCTGAGGCAGACAGACCACCTTAGGTCAGGAGTTTGAGACTAGCCCGGCCAACATGGCAAAACCCCGTCTCTACTAAAAATACAAAAATTACCCTGGCATGGTGGTGGGGTCCTGTAATCCCAGCTACGTGGGAGGATGAGGCAGGAGGATTGCTTGAACTCAGAGGGTGGAGGTTGCAGCGAGCCGAGATTGCCCCAGCCTAGTTGACTGAGCAAGACTCCATTTCAAAAAGAAAAAATTACTAAACACTATATTTCATGGAGAACATTGAAAGAGAAGAAAAGGTAGAGTTTCAAGAGTAAAAGATAATCAAACAAACTGGTAAACATGTTGGTAAATCTAAATAAATGTTAACTTATTAAATAATTATAATAACAACAACTAATTCCAGGGTATAAAAACAAGGTGGAACTAAAATAGAGGAAAGTAATGTAAAGTGGGAGAAGTGAGATTGGTGTTAAAGCATTCAAGGTCCTTTTGTTGTATATTTTGCTTAAAAATATATATTTTATACATGTAATATATAACATATATATAGCATATATGCATATTCTACACATATATGCATTAGTAATCCACCCCAAATAAACATACAAATCTCTAAACTAAAAAGTAGAGAATGTCAAACTGGATTTAACATAAAGCATATTGGGAAATTAAAATACTTCCAATAAATTTAGATTTGTAAGTTCAAGTTTTGATGAAACCCCTGTACTCTAAACACTTGGGCAATGTTAGGAATTTTAGGAGGCAAAAACATCATTCTCTTAACCCTTCTCACCCAAGTTCAGTAGAGATTGCAATACAGACACAGCAGCTAGACATATGGAGATCAAAGTATCATTTTATTACTGATCACAACTCTGTTTTTTTCTTAGACTTGCAACGACATACTACATGCTGAACCCCAGAAGCTGGACTGAGGTTTCTGTCACCCAGTGACAGATAATGCTAGGCAACCTTAGGCCCTTCCCTTCAGGGACATAGTCTGCTCCTGTAAACGTTATGACATGAAGAAGGAGAGAAGAATCTATGCTTTCTACAGGATGTAGATAAGAAGAGAGAGAGGGAGGGAGGGAGGTCAGCCCATGCAATAAAAACACTGAAGTATCGCCATGGGACAGAAGACCTGATTTTTGACTGGGGACACGAGGGTCAGTAAAAGCGACCATAAAGACTACCAGACAGGGAGAGGCAAGCACCGAGAAACAGAAAAAAATATACAGCTAAAAATAAAACCTGCTACTTGAGATTATCCTATTGACCAAAAGTATATAGCACATAAAGAAATCCAAAGCTGGCGGGACGTGGTGGCTCACGCCTGTAATCCCAGCACTTTGGGAGACCGAGGCGGTGGATCACCTGAGATTGGGAGTTCGAGACCAGCCTGACCAACATGGAGAAACCCCGTATCTACTAAAAAAATACAAAATTAGCCAGGCGTGGTGGCTCATGCCTGTAATCCCAGCTACATGGGAGGCTGAGGCAGGAGAATTGCTTGAACCCAGGAGGAGGGGTTTGCAATGAGCTGAGATAGCGCCATTGCACTCCAGCCTGGGCAACAAGAGCAAAAACTCCATCTCAAAGAAAAAAAAATGATAAAAAAGAAATCCAAAGCTAATAAAGATAGCCAACAAAAGGAAAAATCAGGGCATGTATTCTCTCCACATAAAATTGATGTTATTAAAGCAGTTTTCCAAAGATATTAAAGCATAAGTATTTAAAAATTCTCAAAGAGAGCAACAAAGAAATAAATTCTGTTAAATAAAGAGCAAAAAGCGATAAATAAAGAATAGGTATATGTAAAAAGAAACTGATTCACAATTCACATTCCAAGAAATGAATAGTGGAGTCATTGAAATAAATTATTCAATGGATAAACACTGAATCAAACACAATTGAAATGAAAATTAGCAAACTAGAGGATAACAACAAGGAATTCACCCAGACCTCAGCAGAAAGAGAAAAAAAGGATGATTTTAAAAAAATTAATGCAAAGAACAGTTTAGGGACATAGGGAATAGATTGAGAGTCTCCAACATAAATCTGAGTTCCTGATAAAAATAATAGAGGAAATGAAATGGAAGTAACATGATAAAACAATAGAATTCTCCAGGACTGAGAAAAGATATGAGAACTCTTGGTTAAAGATTGAGATCATACTAGAAGTACAAAAATTAGCTGGGAGGGGTGGTGCGCGCCTATACTCCCAGCTGCTCTGGGAGGCTGAGGCGGGAGAATTGCTTGAATCCAGAAGGTGGAGGTTGTAGTGAGCCGAGATCGTGCCATTGCCTTCCAGCCTGGGCAGCAGAGTGAGACTCCGTCTCAAAAAAGTAATAATAAAAATAAATTTAAAAAATAAGTAGAGGATTGGGAGCATTCACTATACTTTTATCCCTTCCTAAATTTCTCTAAAATAACAGTGAAGGGATTTTAAAAGCCATACACTAACAAAGCAAAAAAGAATAGGAGAGAAGGCAATAGCCACAAAATTTTGGAAGCTAGAAATAAAATAAGAAAAAAATCTGTCTTAGTAAATTTGAGAATGCTGAATCTTAAACAAGCAGTAGGAAAAGTCAAGAGGCAAACCAGTTTATATCACAGAACTGGCCAAAGGCTCAGGATTGTACAGCAGCTGAGAACTTCTGGAAACTGGGGTAAAGATGGGGTAAAGACAGGTGAATTGGGTTGAAAATCTGCGTGAAAATCAATCAGATCCCACACCACTCCTCACAGCTGGACAACTGCCCCTGCTTACCCAACCAAGACTGGAGTCCTTTTCTCGAAAGCAGTGCTTCTCTTGGTGTGGGCCCAGGAGCAGCAGCTTCAGAGTCACCTGGGAACCTGTTAGACATGCAAATTGTTGGACTGCACCTCTGACTTACTGAGAAATTTAAGGAGTGGGAGGGACCCAGCAATCTGTGATTTAACAAGCTTTCCTGTGAAATTTGAGAGCCACTGTTCTAAAACAAGTTTTTATTTTTAATTTATTTTTTAATTTTTTAACAGAATCTTGCAGTAGCACCTAGGCTGGAGTGCAGTGACATGATCTTGGCTCACTGCAACCTCCATCTCCTGGATCCAAGTGATTCTCGCACCTCAGTCTCCTAGTAGCTGGGATTATAGGCACGTGCCACCACACCTGGCTAATTTTTGTTTTTTTTGGTAGAGATGAGGTTTCCACCAAGTTGGACAGGCAGGTCTCAAACTCCTGACCCCAAGTAATCCACCCATCTCAGCCTCCCAAAGAGCTGGGATTACAGGCAAGGGATTTTAAATGGCAGAGCAGTAAGCATAATGGAGATGGATATATTATGTTGAAAATAGGGAAATTTAGTAAGTTTCCTTACTGAATGTTGAGGCTCAGCATTATTGTCTGCTTGACTCTAGAATGCTGGCAGATAGAATGTAATACTGACTCCAGGAAAGAGACCAAATGGGACTTATTTGGGGAGTCTGACAAAACGCAACAAAATGCAAAGAAAGACCTTAAGGAACTGACAAGGAAGGCTCTCTGAGTAAAAGCCCAGCCAAATCACCCTACCTTTAAGCTCACAGTTGGCAAATCTTATAATGTGTCTAAACCTCTATTCAGGTTTGAAGTTCTACATTCTCAAATATGGTCAGAAAACCAAGGGCTGTCCGACGTCCAGATATTTAAGGAAAGCTTCTGACATCATAGATTTCTTTTTTAATGGTACACCTTGGAGAACTTGTGAGAAGAAAACTATGACAATACCTATCAGTCATATCCTTGGAAAATTAATATTGCAATCATTCCTAAAAAATGAAAACTGAGAATATTCAGAGAACAAAAGGGAGATTGGGAAATGAAAAATATCACAAAATGAGAAACACGATAGGAAGTTTTAAATTAGAAAATCTCCAAGAAAAAGATAAAGATGAAGAGAGGAATACCCTTTCTTCAGAAAGTAAAATATAAATAAATTAAAAATATAAGTCAGTAGATCTAATAACCAAATAATAGAATTTCTAGATAATTTGAGGAAATGAAACAAATATAATTATCAAAAATATAATTTAAGAAAAGTCCCCAGGACAAAAGAATCTGAGTTTCTTGATAAAAGAGTTTATCAGGGCAATGAATTAAAGAGAATATTTTAAGGACTTATGGAAAGACATACCATTATAAAATTTCTAAAGAATAGGGACCAAGAGAAAGTTCCAGGAGTTTCCAGAGAAAAAGCATACCACAAAGGCTCGGGAATCAGATTGGCTTGGAAAACAATGGAGCAATGCTTTGAAAAACTCATTCTATTCTCAAACTATTAATGAGGTGTGAAAGTAAGATAAAAATATTTTTAGATCACAAAAGATTACTTTCCATTCAACTTTCCCAGAAAGCCACTAGAGAATGCACTCCAACAAAAGGAGGGAATAATGGGGTAGATGATGGTGAAGGTAGATCCCAGGAAGAATGCTGTGCGCAGGCAGAGAGAGATCATAAGAGGTCAGGAGCCTCCTGGAGAGAAACTGCCAGAAAACCTCATGTAAATAAGCTTCGAGAGATATACATCTTGGACAAAGGGCTTGCAATTTAATTACTGATTTCTACATATAATTCTAAGCAAGTAGGGGAAAAATAAATATTAACCCTAGAAAAAGCTAAACATTGTGAAGGAAAGGAAAAATCATCAGTTTGCTACATGACTCATTTGTAAAGGTCATTACATGAAGATAATAATATAAACACTGAATATTTATCTCTCAAAATAATAACATTACCATATTATAATTAGAAGGATATGGGGTTTGGGAATAAGGTGAGTTGGGTCAGGAGAGCAAAGAGCTAAATGCTCATCTTCCCTCATGGGAAGTCCATAGATAATGCCTAAACTGAACACTGAGTGAGTAGCAATTTGAGTATATTACTATTAATAAGGGCATGGGGGAAAATAACAAATCTATTAGCTTTTTTGGGTGAAGTAGTTGTCTCTGAGAAAGGAAAAATGAGAAGATGAGGAACAGAGAGCTTCTATTTGGTAAATTGACTTTGCAAAACTGTTTAATTCTTAAATTTTTATTCAATAACTAACATGGCATAATTTTTGTAATTTGACTGTCATACCTCAAGCCCTATCAGACCAAGAGTTATATCTTGGCAGCCACCATCACTGGAAAAAGAATAACCTTGGGCCAGAGATTTCTAAAGCTATTTGATTCTTCAAATTTCATCCATAATTAACTTCAAAAAATAAAAAACTAAAGGAGAAAATATGGAATCAGATAATAGGCCTGTGAGTTGGGTTTTAGCTTTACTTAAAGTATGGTCATCTCTTGGGGGCAATGTATCCAAAGTGTGTTAATTTGTTCCCACTTAAATTAGTTCATTTTAGAAAATATATTTTTTTAGAAAGAAAAGAAAGATAATTTTACAGGTGGAGTGAAATGTTCCAAGGAGATCTTGGTCTTTTTATTGCTCTCAGAAGACAACACAGAGGAAATGAATAGGAACCATTTTTCTCAGTTGCTCAGAGACCTCGTTGAAGTAATGTGAGAACTACTGAGGGCATGTGAGACATGCCTGACAATGTCAAAACAGCAAGCAGCCTCGTCTTCCATTTTATATTTTGAAATAGGAAAGAAAACAAATGAAATAGCTTTTTCATTATTTTCCACAGCCCAAAAGGAAATTCACTTCAATTTTAATAACATTTCTATTTCTTATTTATCATCATGCAAACCTTATAAAAATTGCAAACTCTAAATTTGGGGGATAGGGTGGAGGGATGAAAAAGAAAATATTTCTGCCATCTAGTTTTTTTTTTTTTATTAAACTAAAAATAAAACCTATGTTGCTTTAGAAGGAGAAAACAGATGGACAATAGTTCAACAAATGGCTGTGAAGTCTCAGGAAACCGGCTCGAGGCTATGCAGCCAAGAACGCCAAAGGTCACACCGCGGAACTGGTCAAGTGCAGATGCAAACCCTGCCTCACCTGGCCTTTACTCTGTAGCTTCCACTCATAACATAGACAGTGTGGACAATGTTCAGTACCACTCCCCGCCACAGCCACAAATGATGCATTGCTCTTCAACCACCAGGGCTCCAAGAAATTCTTCTCTTGGTCCCCCATTCTTTGCATCAATAGCTTCTGATTTGAAGCCTAGGCTGTGTTTTCATTGGTTATACCCCGGGCCTACAACCATTCTACAGTTACAGGACCTGTAAAATGCTAGGAAAAAGAGCCTCTGGCATTTTTGACTACCCACCAAGACTCATAAAGGGGAAGGGCATTCAACATCAAGCCATGGAAAGAGACAGAACAGTGACTGTCATAAGCTGATCCCTGTCAGATGGTAGTGAAGTACATGAGGTCTGCAGTCAGACTGACTAGGTTCAAATCCCGGCCCTTTTCCTTGAGCTACTGAACCAAGCACACTCCCAGCCTAGAGCTTTTGTCCTGCTGTTTCCTCTCCCTGGGATTCATTTCTCTCCAATATGGTATTCTTCACTTGATTCATCTTGGTGAGGCATATCGTTTGAAGCCACATCCTCCTGGCTTTCTTAATGTTTGTTCCATGATTTATATGTATCCCCAAAACTTACCACCATGGGATAAGCTATATCATGTACCTGTTGACCTTCTTCCTTACTGTTTGTGCCTACTCTCTCTACCCCACTTGGATGTAAGCCCCATGAGGACAAGGGTTTTGTTTGTTTTGTTCACTGCTGTATTCTCCAAAAACCCAGAGCAGTACCTGGTGCATAGTGGACATTCTATCAATATTTTGTGACTGAATGAAGGGAATCAGCCAGTGAAGTCATTTCTTTGAGCCATAGCTTATCATCTGTAAAATGAGTTTCATAATAAAACTGCATCATAAGATTGTTTGAAAGATTAAATAAGATTACTGTCTGCAGTGAGATGGTGATAGTCTCCTTACCCATCCATCTTGCATTTCCTGTTTCCATCTCAACCTACCCCCATTGCAGCAGTTAGACTAAAGTCCCTACTACTTTAGGAAAGCTGTCATGGTAAGACCAGAGAACAAAGGCATCACATTCTTGGTTTTGAAGTTCAATGCGCTCAGTACAGAAATAAGACAGAAACTATTTAGGAGAATATGTGATCAAGCAGAACCAGTTTTTCATGTCTTATCACTCATGCACACAAAACCTTCCAAGATAGGGAGGAGGGGGAGAGAATACTACAGAAAAAGCAAAGGACTGTGGTCCTTCCCCTGGGCCCCACCTCCCCTCCCACAGGTGTCAGCTGCAGAGATGGAAGAGTGGTCAGGAGAGCTGTGGATACATAGGAAAGGGCCCACTACTGTGCTCCCACCTGGCCTTCTGTGAGATGGCAGCTCACAGAGGCCCAGGAACAGAGAGCAGAGACAGCTCCATGGGGCTCTAGAGGCAGGGGTTCTGGACACCCATGCATCTCCAGTGTTCCCAGCACGACACTGGAAAAGAGCCAGCTCCCCTTGTATATCATGGAATGGCATTAGAATTAGGAGAGAAAGATGCCACAGCAGGGAAGAGCAGAGACCATGAATCCAGGACCAAGTGGGACAGCAGTACTTACACACCTGGAGGAGGGTGCCCGTGTGACCAAGACCGGGAGTCACATCTCGGCAGTCATCATAATTGGAGAAAGAATGATTGTGGGCCAGAACCTCAGCCTGTTTTCAACTCACACCCATGCCAAGATACATCTCAACACCAGAATGCAAATGCCACACCAAGGGGAAGGAAAGAAAGGGAACAAATTTGAATTTGTTGAGCTTAAACTCAAAGCAACTTAGAAAACCCTGAGGGGACCCAGACTCCCTGGTACTAGAATTGGGTATCTATCATGCAGAATGGGAGCTTATATAAACATACAATTAATAAAAATGAAGTCATAGAACGAAAGAGTTATATTTAATTCAATGATTACATGGCCTATGAAAACAAGGCTTGCCAAAATATGTGAAGAACTTATTACAGCGTCTGGCATTTAGTAAACAACTAAACAGATGGAAGTTGCTGTGATCACTGTGATGACCTGCCAGGCACCAGGCCATTCACTTTACTCGCGTCACCTCTAACTCCCACAACAACCCTGTATAAAAGGTATTTTATTATTTCTCTTTTGTAATTATGAAAAATGGGACTTGGAAAGATTCAATGATCTGGCCAAAGTCACACGCTTAGGAGAGGCCAGAGCTTTTAACCTAGGTCCCCTGATTCCATTCCAGACTTCTACATCTCACACTGCCTCCTAGGGGATGGGAATCCTGCTTAGGTGAGGGGGGACACTTGCTCTGGTGACACAGCTGGATGGGGCTGTTCTGGGCTGGAGGGCACTGCCAGCCCTTAAGGATTGCTCCCATCAGTTATGGCAAGGATCCCAGGCTGTTAACAATGCGTCCAAATCCAAGTTGGCCTCTCCAGGGTTATCTGCGGAGACAGAACTTGATTTGTGATGTAGAGAGAATCCAGGGGCCTGCGGACTTTGAACTGACACTGGTTGATTTCCCCTCATAGGTCTTCTAATCACTCAGCCCCAAGACCCTCAAGTCAAAAAAGTATGTATGTAAAGAGCAAAATCCTCCCCCTGAGAAGTCTAAAATAACGAGTTGAGATACCAGAAGGAGGAAAGCCCTACCCATTTCAGCTGAGGCAGTGTCTGGGCACTAAAGTCTAACTCCAGCTGCAATGATTTCTCATCCCTTCTTCATGAGAACAAGGGAGGTCCAAACAGTGGGTAAACGTCCCAGGTGGAGCCACAGAACCTAAATGCCCACCAGGGAACACCAGTGAGTCATATGGGTCTTTGCCAGAGATGTGGGGGGAGTCAGGGTCATTTCCATTTTCATAATCACATATCTTTGAATTTTCCGCACTTGAGTGCAGGTGGGCTAGAAAAACAAGGGACAGGTGATTATGCAATGACATCAGGGTCACTTTGCTGTATTTCATCCTCTCCTCCCACAAGTAAAAACACACACACACACACACACACACACACACACACACAGGCACACATGTACATGCCATGCACAGCCTGGACCCAGTCTGCTCTAGTAAAGCCTGCCTGGAATAAAAATGGTCCTTCAGTTCCAAGAACTTGTTTGCATCGTTATTTAACAGATTTCTTTTGCCTAATCCTCCCTTGTATCTCCTGATTCTCTATGCTACCTGAACACTCACCGCACATTATCTCCTGGTCTCTTGAGGCCCCCGCTCTTTCTGATGCTTCTCTCTGAATAACAGGCCTGAGCACAGACTCACATCAGAGGTGGATATGCCCTGCTTTGGTCAAACAGTCCCCCAGGACAGTGCTGCCCAGGAATGTCCTTGGCTGCCTCCTCCAATCAGGAGGGACCCAATCCAATCACACCAAGAGGCTCCCTGAGCTATGAATCCCAGGCCTTCCTTGACCAAGTACAAGTGACCCCATGGCATGAGGAGAGAGAGAGTTTGGGAAACAAAGCTTCAGACTCTAGAGGGATTTCTATTTTTCAAGAGGGCTGATTACCAAGGTCACAAAAGCAGGTACCAGAGTTGAGGCCAGTTAAAACTGCCTGATAAAGTTTCATCCATCCTTGTTTTATAAGAGCTCAATGTCCATACATAATGAAGGGGTGGAGGGTGTTCTTTGAATAGACTTTTTTTTTGGACAAAGCTTAGGAGAGTGGAAGCAGACTCCTTGGCACTAGGAAACATTATGAAAATCAGCAAACTCCTCTAGCCAATGGTGTGCCCTATCCACACCTGTATTCACCACACAGGCGGGAATCGTTTATGTTCTAACAGAGGAGTGATCTCTGAGCTTAAAGTGCATCACCAAACAGACAGCACAGAGGGCTCATGCCTCCAGTGGTGGCTTCTCTGAACCATGATGTCCTTATCCTCGTAAAAGCTCACCTCTCTGGCAGAGAAAGAAATTGCGCAAAGCCAAAGCTTCGATCAGATCTCCAAAAGCTCCGCAAGAGTAACTAACCATGACTGAGCTCTTTCAGCTAGTCAGGCCCTGTCCTAGGTGTGACTTGGTTCTCAAGCTTTGTAACCCTTACACCTGTCCTCTGAGATAGGTACCATTTACTATCCCCATTTTACAGGTGAAGCAATTGCCTAAGGTTACACAGTTAGGAAGTGACTAGGATTCGAACAGAGTGAAGCCACCTCACCACACTGCCTTCCCTGGGACCACTTCAATTATACCCCTAAAACCAATGTGTCTCCATGCTCTGTTTGCCCGTTTATCACCTCCACCCTTGACCATGAGGGAAGGCACTATGTGATATTTATTTCTATATGTCCTCAAACCCAGCATAGAATGTGATTCAAATAGATGTTTAAAAAATGTGTAGTTGAATGATGGATCTATCCTTTAAAAGCCTGCACTACTGAAAAAGAGAAAAGTAACTAAGAAAAGATAATGTCTGTTGGACTTTTGCCATGCAAACAGCACCATACTAAGTACATTGCACTTATTGTCCCCTTGAATTCCCTGAAATTCTCTGAGAGGTAAATACTATTATTAGCTCAGTTTCACAGGAGAAAGCCTGTGTCATGGAGAATTTAAGTGGCACACACATAACCCCACAGCTGGGACTCTCCTTTAGACATTTGACTCTGTTGCTGTACATTTTATTTATGATCTATATTGCTCTCCCTGTGCTGTAAGAATAATGAGGAGCCTAAGGAGGAGGACCTCCTTTTACTCAGAGGATCAAGGAAGTCTTCTTGGAAGGGGTAGCACCTGGAACAGATTTTGAAGGACGAGTAGGATCTGGAACTGCACAGATGGGCAGGCAAGGCAGGACACTCATGCAGAGGAAACTGTGTGAGCAAACACACAGAGGCAAACAACTGCCTGCAGCATGTGCAAGAAAACCAGAATCACTTGAACTTGCTGCTGCTCACTATGAATGAAGAGGAATGTGTGAGGTTGAATTAGAAAGGAAGCCTGGAGCCAAACTGTAGAGAATTTTGAATGATAAGCCCTGGGTGTTGAAATTTAGTTACTGGGCAATGGGGAGCCATTGAGTGCTTTTGAGCAGAGAGTAATATATTGAAGTTGTGCTTAGGATGATTTAGTAACCAGAAAGAGGACAGCTTAAAATAGAGAGATATAGGCAGGATAAAGAGCAATTAGGATTACTAGAAATATGGGATCAGTGTCTTAACCAGACCCGGAGAGGAGAGAATGGAAGCAACAGATAATTTGATGCTAGACCCAATTATTTAGCAACTAGTAAGGTGTAAGGGCTGAGGTGGAGGAAAGAGTTAAGAAAGATGTTAAGGTTTCCTCCTGGCTCAGAGGATGACAGTTCCCTTAGGAGAGTGTATGTTCGTGGGAGACAGACCTTGTCAGTGCTGGTGGATGAAGCTAATGAGCCATTTCCCCCACACTGGGAGCATTTTCTAAAGGGTCAAATCTAAATTCTAGGTCATCTGCCCCCTCAGCCGGGAGAACTCCAGTTGGTAGCACGGGACTCAATTTCCATTTCTTAGACAAATTCTCTTTCTAGATTTGATTTACACAGAGTGATGTATATTTCAGATCAGTGTCAGGCATCAATAGCCAACACACACACACACACACACACACACACACACACACACACACACACACACAGCCCACCACCACTAATGACCAAGAGCTTAATGAAACCTCCTCCTCTGTGTGAGCTGCATTAGTGACTTGATCCAGTAATAGAAGACAAGCCATACAAATTGAAAACTAAAAACTTCCAGATTCCATCCTGCTTTTCCTTATGCCACTTATTTTATGCTGCATGAATTGGATATTAGTTTCTCCGTTTCGCTGAAATGTCGGATCACTAGGGTAGCTTGAGCAGACTCTATTTCGCTTCAAGTAATAGAGTGAGATTATTCAAAATTATTTCCAGTGGGCTGAGCCTGCCTGTTCCTTCTGTTATGAGAATAGAAGTAAACAACTTGCCACCATCCTCATGAGCTGACATCCTTGACACAGTGCCCCTTTCTCTAGCTCCTTAATCGTGAGAGCATTTTGGTTTTAGCCACGCTCAATTAATTCATCCAGGAAAGGGTCCACTCTGAAAGAGTTGATTTAAAGTGAGATAAACTGGGCATCTGCTTGGAAAAACAGATGATCCCAAATATGTCTTTCGTAGTGAGAAAATGAAGAATTCTCTCCACATTTAAAGCAGTAACTTCTCAGTGGCATTTTTTTTTTCCTCAAGAGTTTAAGCAGGAGCAGGAGCAGAGGCAATCAGTGGGATGCCCCCTCCTGGGATATGACAGGGCCATGATGTTGGGGGTGAAGACACCTCCAAACCCCCAACAATCCCTGCTGTGCCCCTGGGTCTGCTGAGACCAGGTATAAAAGCTGGGGAGTCCGAGTTGAGTTTTTATCCCCTGCTACACACACACAGCTGGTTCCTCTCTTGCAGTGAAACATAAAAAAAGCTGAGCTAGCATTTGGGAAAGTGGGATGTCAACATTTTTTGCTCAAATTTGATAAGCAGCGGAAGATTAGCACCTTCCTCAAATCTCTATTTCAAACAATGTTCCTTTCAAGTCATCCAAATTGGCAAGAAAATCTAGGCCCTGCAGAGAGCCCTGGGGCTTGAGGGGAGAGAATGGGGAAGGGGAGATTGGAGCAAGGGAAGGAAGAAGTGTTGTGACCAACCCCAAACCCACAGTTTTCAATGCAGCAACATTCACGTGGGGGAAGAAGGAACCCCCACCTCATGACTTTTCCGCTGTAGGAGCCCTCCTTGGGGCTGGTTTCATGGTGTTCTTAAGAAAGGAGTATAGACAGTGAAGCATCTGTTCCGTGGACAGGGAGACCCGGGCCCTTGGTGGCCTCAAATCACCCCGGGCATCCGGCTTCAACTGTGCCGAAAGCATTACATGGCACAAACAAGCTGGGGAAATCAAGGACCAATCAGAGCATTAAAAACAGGCTTTTCTAGCCTCCCAGGGAAGGCTAAGGTTTCGGCTCTGCTGCCATCTCCTCACATTTTCCACTGATGTCACCCCAGGCAAATAATTGGTGGAGAGAAGACTTAAAGGGGAAGAGAGGGGCTATGTGAACAGAGCAGTGGAACAGGGAGAAAAACAGGGCTGGGACTGGCCCCAGCTGTGACCACGGGGCTCTCACTCTCACTTGGTGAGCAGGGCTGCGGGCCAGCCATTCGCTGCAGAATGAAACCTTCTTGTTCTCTCATGGAAAACATACTAGCAAAGGTATGCTTCTCCTCCAGGGAGGAGAGACTTCTATTGCATACCAGACCTGGTCACTTAATCCCAGCCAAGAGGCAGCCTGGCAAAGCAGGCAAACTGAGGCTGGTGATTAGCAAGGGAGTTCTGGCCTTGCTAATGATGCTTCTATGATGCTGTGTGACACTGGAAGAACCACAGCCTTTCTCTGAGCCCAGCTATACCTGATGCTTGGTCAATTACTCTGTATAACAGGCTGTTCAGTGACTGTGTTACAAACAGCTCAGTTTGAAGGTCTCTGCAAGTAACCTTCTTCAAACCATCAGAATTCAAGAAATATTAATTAAATGCCTCTTATGTGCCAGACATTGTGCTAGGTACTTTGCCTAGCACATAATTATTTGCCTTATGTCCTTAAAAAAGTTATCAGTTACGTGCTCCGTGTGATCACTTTGCTAGGCACTGGGCATAAAATAGTGCCTAGCAAAGTGCTAAAAAGCAAAACAGACACAGTCCCTATTTTCTCATAACTGATGTTTGAGCTTCCTCATTGGTACCTGGCAACACTATGATATAGTATTATCAACTGCATTGTATAAATGAGGAGAGAGCAACTCAGAGAGGTGGAGTGATTTGCTGAAGGTCACACAGCAGTCAAGAACAGAGTCAAAAGAGGAACCTTGGTCTTCTGGCTTAAATCCACGTCTCTTCCCATGACACAACCCTGAATCCCATGCACAATTAGCAGGGGATACGGAAGCAATCTCCCCAGCTCACTGGGAAGAAAGAAAAGAGGGGGAGGCAGATCCTTGCACTGCAAATTCTCACAACAAACACATTTTTGTAAATGTTGTCACCAGTCATCATGCACCAGGAGGCCAAAGCTCTGACCCACCCAAATTCTACTCCTTTACTCCAAATATTTCTTATACCAGCCAGGCAAGAAATGCTGAAGGGGCCGACCAAAAAAATAAGGCTCTAATAATAATAATAGGCTTACATTAAACCAAATAAAGTCATTCTGAAATGACTAAAGAGAAATAGCAGAGGAGAAATGCCCCTGGGCTCACACTCTGTTTATGCATTGCACATTATACCTTTTCATCACAATTACCTAAAGTGGTACATTTGTACTTCCATCATGTATGGAATTCATTACATAGTTTTGCAATGAAATTATCACACTGTGCCTGGGACATCTGCACCCTGTCATACATCATTCTATTCATTTCTAGTTAATTTAATCCCAATATCTGCCCACATGATAAGACAGATGTTCAGCTATGCTGCAGCTTCAATGGTTTTCTGCCTTGAAGAAAGTTGAAGCCGTTGAAAGAAATGACATCTTTTAGACATAAAGCTTACAGTATTAAAAAGTTGGGAGGCTTTGTCACTTCACTATTATTAGTTTTATTATTTTGTTTGTCTATCATAGTAATCTCTGCTGTGAGGATCAACATGTGAGATTAACAGAGGCAAGAGCTAATGGGGAGTATTTCTATAGCCACTGAAAATGAATCACCATCAAAACTGACTCAGAAATAACTGTATGTCACTAAAGAAGAAAAAAAAATCTAGACATTTCACACTATTGGTTACATTTGCTGCTTTGAGGAGGAGGAAAAGAGACTGTTGTTCATGCGTGTTTCTCAGTGGCCTACGCCGGTCTAGACATTGACTCACATAATCTCCTCCACTCCTCACTGCCACCATGGGAAGCAGCCACCCTGGTGACCTCCCCCACCAGGATGCATGACTTGTGTCCCCGCTGTTTTCCACCATTTCTCTGATCCAGCATCCTATTCAAAAAATGCAGGGGGCCTCAAAGACAGCTTCCCTGGGGTGTGAATTCTGGCTGCTACACAGTGTGTGGGTGATTTGGAGCAAATTACTCACCCTCTTGGAGCCTCAATCTCACCATTTGCATAAAGTAAATAACAGCAACTATTTCACAGAAATGTGAAAATTAGATGAGATAATATATATAAAGTATTGTGCACATGCTTGGCTCAATCATGTAAATAACATTCATGATACTTTTAACAATAAAAATATAGCACTTTTCAGATATGAAGTGTCTAGCATAGTTCCTACCTCATGGTAGACTCCAAGGACACAACAGACATTATTATTATTAATAATATCACTATAATTGTTTAATAACAATGAATCCTGCTACACAGAAAACAAGTTTTGCCCCAGAAGCCACAAGTTAAAGTCATTTCTAATTTTTGAAGAGGTCAACTATTTTCCTTATTAGATCACATAATATCTGCAGCAGACCCGGAATGATGTGTGCATTGGAGGGACTATAGATAAGGGAGTCACAAGTAAAATAAAAACATTATTTGGAGGTGGGACAGAAGGGTATGAACATATCATTTGTATAACCTTAAAGTAGGCTGCCCTTTGAGTACAGGAGGAATCACTGCACGCAGATAAACAATCTAATTGTTCTCAGTTCCATTCATTTAAGAAACATTTAGTGAGCCCCAACTAACTGCTAGTCCACTATGCTGTGCTGAACTGTTATGTGGAACAGGACCGCTAAAGACATAGAGTTTATATTAACGTGAACATGTACATATATATACACAAATACACATGCACATATGCACACATACATATACATACATACACACACATATACATATGTACATATACATATACACATAAACATACATACACACATATACACGTACATAAACACACATTCATATACATATATATACACATATATGTACACATGTACATATGCATTTGTATATATGCTATTGTTTTAATATAGAGATACATTTTAGCACGAAATAATTGACTAGACCATGGGTCTTGATGGGGCTATTCATATTTTGGGGTGCCCTACTACCTTAGCATGCCCATTGTGAAGTTGCAGACATATTGCTTGGAAGGTACATCCCAGCACCAAGAGAAACTTGCAAATCCAATCCTATTGAATCTTGTCAGCAGCAAAGCTTCAATGTCCTTTTCCTACCATCTGGAGATAGTTCAATACACACTCTCCATCCTCTGTTCTTATTTCTTTTCTATTCTATTCTGATTTATTTTGTTTATATACTCATGCCATCATGATATTTACCTTCTGCATTTTATTTTATCCCTGTGCCACCTTCTAAATACACACGCTCACATGCAGTGTCTTTCTTGTTTTTTCACCTTCTAACTTGATCATTGTCGGAAAAAGTAGCTTTTTGATGGGTTCATTGAAGAACTGCCAAAAGTCTGGCTCTATACCCATATTTGCCACCCTTTGCCACCACTGAAATTTCCTCCTGCTGGAGTCACTCTTTATGGTATAACTTTGGAGGGAATAACTTTGGAGTACTCAGCAGAAACTTACAGATGATCTGGAGTAAGGGAAAGAACAAGGATGACACAATTGCTCTGTGTTCTCTCATCTAATAAGAAGCCTAAAGATGTGGGACTCCAGTTGGGACAGCAGGAGACAATTGATTCAAGGACTAAGCCAAAACTGAGTAAGTACCCTTACAGTACTTAGGGTACTGAGCAGTGCTGTGAGACACGGAGAGCGGGAATGGCACTCAGGCAAGTCGTTCATGATTGCGAGGCTGTCCCAAGTCAGCACTATCAGTGCAAAGCCAGGATGTGGAACAACCTGGTTTGGTGGCTAGCACTGGAAAGTCATGTTTCTGAGATGACCACCTCAAGTGGTATAGAAAATCAGACATAAAAATGGCCTTAGGGATCAGCTGGTCCAACTCTCTTTATAGAGGAGAAATATGAGACTGAGAAAATATGCTACCAGTCCACCACCTCTTCTCACTGTGAGCATCCATCCTTTTGACTCGTGTCCCAAATGCTTCGCCCAGTGGTTGACCCATGGGGGATGTTCAGTATTGGTGTGCAGCACCAATATTGTTCCCAAAGTTCCACCATTGCTTGAGCGGAGGTCGAGAGCTCTGAGGGTATACCAAACTAAGGGCGGAGTGCTCAGGGGAACTCAGATTCCCCAGCTCTGATAACTTTAATTCTGGTCATCAGACGTATTTGTCTCTCAGAGTCATGGATCCAGTGACCTCACAGTCAGGAATAACCTGCTGGAGGACCAATTCCATCACTTGTATCACTCACAACATTGTCCATTACCAGTGTTGAGACATTTGCCCATCTTGGCTTAAATTCAGAAATCTAAGGTCAAGTCCCTTTACTGTTTCACTGTCTTTAACTTGAGTGACTGGTCTACATCGCTTGAATATATATTCCAAGATTATATGTTTCTGTTCGCTGCTGAATTCCCAGTGCTTAAAAACAGTATCCTCACATAGTAGGTCATTCACAAATATGTAATGAATAAACAAGTGAATGAATAGCCCAGGCATTCAGTTAGGTTCCAGCTCACGGGCCAAAAACCATATGAAGTAAATTCCTAGAGCTCTGCTTTAAGAAGAAATCTAAGGCAGTTCCTGGGCTTCCTGGGAAAGAATGTTATGATTAATTAGCAATGCCTACCACAGGCCCAGGAGCGTGTCGTGTAGCCTGGGTATTTGCTATCACCAGACAGGAAAATTAAAAGGTGGCAGGAAAAGAGAGGGAGAAAAGCATGCATTTTGGTTTTGTGGAGGGGACAAAGAGTGGGAAGTAAAAATCAAAGGTGGGATGAAACATAAAAGCCACTACCTTCCACCTCCAAATTACTCTGATGAAGTTGCTGACATCATAAAAGGAGACATATTCATGGTATCCACACAAGGCTTCCGCTTAAGGCCTAGCTAAATGATCTTGCCAGTCCCCAGGGATCTCTGCTTCAGGGTCTCCCCTCTCCCCTGCTGGAGCAGGGTCCACTTTCTAAGTGGCAGAATCGGAACGAGCTGGCAGCACTTTTCCAAACTACAGCCCTGCCTGGAGGCTGGTTCTGATTAGTAGGAGGAACATAGCTCAGGTTCTGGGATCAAACAGATCTGGCTTCCGCAACCATTTCTGAAAATCATGGCTTTGGTTGACATGGGAAAAACTATTTATCTTACTGGCATAAAATGGGAATAATAAAACAACCCAACCACAGAAGTGGGCAAAATGAAATAATCTCTATGAAGGGATTCATTCACTTCATATCTTTGTATTAGGATCTTCCGTTTTTAGTTTTATTTTGCTTTAGACCAGCCACTTACAGGCAGCACCAATATTGTTCCCAAAGTTCCACCATTGCTTAAGTGGATGGAAAAAGGGGCCCCTCCTCTGTGGTTTGCTGCAATAGTAGCTGCTTTTCTTAGATCCTGGAAGCCAGCTTAATATTGAGTTCCCTGGCTGGGAGCCTCTAAATCAGCCCTGAGCATATTGAACTCCAGCTGTTGAGCTGAGGAACAGCTGGAAATTACACAATTGACACCTAAATGGAGGCAATGATCCCTGCACAATCACCTCTCGATTACCTGCGCGTTGCTTTCGGCCTCAGCCTTGCTGATTTTCCTGTGGTCGCCCAGGCCCACGCTGATTTCTGAAGCTGGCCTGAACTTGAACAATGTCTGCATGGTGGTGGTGGTGATGGTGGGGATGTGTGTGTGCATGCATGTGTGTGCACAACCGGTTCTCATAGCCGCATTCACACACAGCCTGGGAGGTGCACATTGATTTCTATTACCTGTGCCTCTGCTTCCTAATGTATCAAGAAACCTGAAGCAGTCCTTCAAACAGTCACACATTGGGCAGAGCAAAACCATTCTTGGCTGCTTTTCAGCCCTAGAGCTGAGGCAACAACGTTCCTGAGAGAATACACAAGGAAGGCAGAATGGTGCAGTAGGAAAAGCATAAACTTTGTCAATTGTAAAGTCTAATTCCTGGCTCTACCATGTTCAGCTGTCTGACCTTGGGCAAGTGATTTATTTTCTCTGTCTGGCAGATGCTTTACCTAAGGTCATATTTGGGGTTACTAACTCTAACGTCCATTTGCCTAGCCACTAGGTAATCTTCTGCCTTCCTCATTTTCTGCACCAATCCAGTCTGATCCCATACAGGTGTCAGTGACTGTAGACCTTGCCGAGATCCTCTCACGGTACCACTCCACCATTCCCTCCAGCACAAACTGGGGAGGTCTTCATGACCCAGGAAGAGGTAGGAGCCTCCCTGTATCCCTCCTGGTCTCTCTTTTCCTTATAAAAAGCAAAGAAAAGAAATAAGCATTTATGGAATAACTATATTATCTTCCAGGGGCTATAATTGCTGATAAATCCATCAAGTATCATTCCTGATTTATGAATGAGATTTCTGAAAATCACAGAAGTAAAGTGACTGACCTGCACTCACACAGGTAGTGAATGAAATGGCAGCTGGCTTTGGTGCCAGCCAGGAGTGGAGAAGCAGCATCTCCACCAGATGGCAATATCACAGGCCCCTGGCCTGAAGTTTGCTAATTTTGTGGCAGCGATATGGGAGGAAACCTGTGGGGGGTGACAATAGACACCAGGTGACTTCAGGTGCAGTACTTCAGGCTGGCAGGGAAGGAAACATGTGGCAGGGCCCGGGACAGCTAGTTGAAGAATGGCTCTGAGTCCTCATGCAACTCTGCCAAGGAGAGGAGGGCGTGGGGAGGGATTGAAAAGTGAGGTGCCCCAGGGATGAGGCTGAAGATTTACCTTGTTATTTTTTCATTGTTATTGAAATGTATATCATATGACTTTCCCTTCTTAGGCTGGAGCAGCATAAAGGGAAACATCCAACATACATTTCCAGAAACAGCATCTCCATCTTCATTGTGCATTCAGAGAATATATGTTGAATGTCTGCCTGGGGCCAGGCATTGTTTGAGATTCTTGCAAATACAGGAGAGAGCAAGACAGATGAGTTCCCCTGCTCTCATGAAGCTTTCATTCCTGTAAAATGAGACAGAGGATAAAAACAAAACACGTTAGCTGGGGGCTCTGACCCTGAGCCTGTACTGCCTGCCAAGTGGGAGCACTGGATACCTGTGGGAGACAAGAGGAGGTTCTTTGATTGTCATCGAGATTCTCTCTGTTCCTCTCTTCCCCGCCCTGGTATGTAGGTTGAAATGCTAAATAGTTTGCAAGGAAAAGCTCATTTTTGTACAGTGAATATTTGCCCTGCTCAAAATGCCAGATCCCCCCTGGTTGAGGACACTGTGGAAAATGCATAAAGGAATTAGAAGGCTCCAGATAGTGACAGATGCTGGACAGGAAAAAATACAGGGTAATGAGACAGAGGGGCGCAATGAGATCTGTTCTAGACTTGGGGGTGTAACAGATTGAATATTGGACCCAAAAAAGATATATCCATGTCCTGATCCCTAAAACCTGTGAATGTTGCCTTCTTTGGAAAAAGAATCTTTGCAGATGTGGTAAGCTGAGGATCTCGAATGAGGAGGTCATCCTGGGTGGTCCGGGTGGGTCTTAAACCCAACGACAAGTGTCCTTATAAAAGAAAGGCAGACTGAGATTTGAGACAGACATGAGAGAAGACCCACAGAGGAGACAGTGATGTGTTGATGAAGGCAAAGATTGGAGTCAAGGAAGGCCAGAGATTGCTGGCAGCCATTGGAAGTTAACAGAAAGACATTGAACGTATTTTCTCCCAGAACCTCTGGAAGGTGTGTGGCCCTGTCGCCACCTTGATTTCAGACTTCCAGACTCCAAAACTGTGAGAGAATATATTTGTGACAGCAAATGAATTCAGGTGGTCCAACATGGCTTCTCTGGGGAGGTCACATATATGCAGAGAGCTGACTTCACAGTGGGACCAGCCATACAGTGAGATGAAACACCTCAAAGATGGCTTTTCTTGATTTGAGGAGAAAGGAACTCCTCAGGCCAAAAGATTCAGGCAAGAGGCAGAATAAAGTTATTAAATCTGGTAGGCCAGGATTCAACTCCTGGAGCTCACATTCTGATTCTGTTGCTAATTAGCAGCTATGTGACTCAACAAGCTGTGATCTGTGCCTCTTTGTCACCTGAAAGGGGGCCTAATCATAGTGCTCTTCCCAAGTTGAAAGGAATGAGTTAATCAACAAAGTGCTTGGCCTGGAGTGAGCTCTCAATAAATGTTAGGTATAATCACTATTATTATTATTATTATTATTTGAAGTCACAAATGGCCTGAATTCACTTTCTTGATCACCAAGACTTAAGCAGAAAGGCTGAGGCTGTTTGCAAAACTATGAGAGAATCACTTTTTGTTAGCTGAGTCTTCAGGGTTGAGACTTCCCATTTCCAGAAGTGACCCTGGCTGGGCGGGAGGGGAGCCCCCAGCTTGCTAGAGGACAGGGTTGCATGTCCTTCAGATTCCTACATTTCAGAGACCCATGTACATGCCATGCAGCTCCCCTTAAAGTCACAAAGCCACGTGATAAGCTGATGACTGTCAGCTCCCCCTGATTCCGCACGTGAGGGCCCTAGGGAAAGGAGAGACCTGCTGGAGCTCTGCAAGTGCAGTCCTGCCCTGCACCCCTCCCTGGGCTCCAAGAAAAATAAAAGTCCTGATGCAGATGAAATGGTTCCAAGAGGAGGGACCAATGCCCTTTGTAAGGCCCCTCCCTGAGAGGTCTGACACTGATCCCACCCCTGCACAATGACCCTCCCTATCCCTAAGTAGGGGCAGGGCAAGGGGAGAGGTGGGTCCCTGCAGGGTAAGTGTGGATCAGCAGGGAGAGAATTCAGGCTCAGGCTGTGGAAGTCACTGGGACAGGTTGAAGGTGAGCAAAGTTTGAGGTGAGGATGTAATTAGGAAACATTCATTTATTTAGTATGTGGGTAGTTATGGTGAGCATCCCAGGCAGGAGCTAGGTTCTGGGGTTATAAAGACAAGCTAAATCAGACAGTCCTGCCCTCCTGGTTCTTACAGTCCAGGGAGTAATTAGTATCTAACCCAATAAGCCCACAAACGAGTGTATAATTAATTACAAAGTCAGATAAACTTGTCCAAACCACCCCAGTTTCCCCAGCTCTCTCCCCTGGGGATTCTTGGGAGACTCCAGACCTCTGTAGACTTAGCATTCAGTCCTTAAATCCAGCTCTGGTTCCTACCCCAGCAAAATAAATGACTCCATTCCCTGTGTCTGCCCTGGGCCCATAAAGGGTTCTCCCCTCCTAACTGTCATTTAGCTGCCAGTGGCTTACTAGGTCCCAGCCTGAGTCTCTGAACTATTTTCACCGTCCAGGCTTTGCAGATTTACTCTTCCTTTTTATGGGTTTTCCAAAGCAGAAAAAGTAACAATTACCTAAAGAAGAGAGAGATCACTTTTAACCCAAAGAATATTGTTGCAACAAAAATCCTATGCTTATCAAGTACTGATAAATTTCCAGGTGTGGGCTAGGTATAACACGAAGATTTGCACAAACATTCCACCCTTTCTGTAGCCTCTCAGAGTTTTAAGGTTGTCAGGTGCTGGGCTTCTGTTCCCCAGAGTGCAGCCAAAAAAGATAACTCAGAGGCTGGTATCTGCTGTTCAGGTGAAACACCACTCCCCAGTGCTAGACTCCACCCCGTGAAACTCCAAAATTTTCTTTGCTTGCATTAATTTTACTATGTCTACAGAATAGAAAGAGTCATCATTTTTAAAAGTGGCTAGTTATCCTCTGGCCATTTCAACCATGGAGGTGGGTACTCTTACAAAGGCTGACAAGCAGGACAAAGCCTAGGTGGGGCTGTGAAACCAGTCATTATCAGGATTGGAGGCAACGGGGTCATTTTGGAATTGACAGCTGCCTTTGACACTGGATGGCATCACCACTGGACCTGGGAGTTAATATGGATCTAGGATTAAAATGTCATATGAAATATAGAAGTTTGTAGATAAAAATGTATCTTTGTTCTCTGTTGCTTGCCAAGATATCTCCCAGTATCTTTTAAGGCTGAGCACTAAGGCTGATTTCCTGATTACAAAAATCCTCCGATAGATATTCCATCCTAGGTATTTTAAATGCCACACTTGTGTATATGAGTGTGTAAATGGCACATATGAGAGAGAGTGCGTGTGCATGTGCATTAAGCATTAGAAATGGGTTTTGTAGATTCATCCATCTATCTGGCAAAGATTTCAAGGCCCAGTACATGCAGTTGTAAATCAGACACACAGAGTTCAAACCTAGCGGGGACACGCAGTGTATACAAATGATGATGGCATAAGACATAACACAAGTGCTATGAACAAGGTCTAAACAGAACATCACAGAAGTCTGGAGGGAGGGGAGAAAAATTACATCTAGTTAAACTCATGGGCATCACAGATTTCATCTGTCCTTGAGGGTTCACTAAACAGGTAAGGTCTTTTTAGACAAGACTTCACAGCATCCACAAAGCCATGGAGGAGTAAAGGAGGAGAAAGTTCAGAGAGTAAGGCAGGAATTCAGGAAACCCCTGCCAGTAATGAGTCTTCCTTGCAAGAGGCATCTCCTGGAGACTTTACAAGAACACATCTGTCCATCCTTCCACCTGTCACTTCCCACCCTCCTAAACCCTCACCAACTAAAACCTCCTCTTCATTCTCCTTCTCAACTAAAATGACTACACCACCATCTTCACCTGGACTTCCCATAGGTGCTTTACCTGTCCTGCAAATGATCAGGCCACTGTTGGAGACTGCCTCCCAGAGGAGGCAACAAGATTCTAATCACCATAAGTATTTAAATCAAGGCAGAACGTCTCCTGGTGTGAGACATTATAGATAGTATAAGTGTCTGGGTGTTCTAAGCCAAAGTCAGTAAACAAATAATAGTTGGTGATGTTGGGGTGGTGGTGGGCATGTTGAAGATGACCACAAGAGAAACTGCACATCAGATGAGAGGAGTGGGCCAGAGACCTGGGAACCTGACAGAGGCAAGCAAGGATCCAGGGGAAAAAGGGACCAGCTAATGAATGGTGGGACCCAAGTTTCTTGAGTCCTTTTCACAGCACTGTGATGCCTAAGTAGTGTTTAACATTCAAACCTGGGAACAATATCCATCTCCATCTGCCTAAATAAATTGCTGGTTGCTAAAAATGGCACTACTGGTTGCTAGCATTTATGTTAGAAATCCCAAAGTTAAAAATAGTTTTTCAACATTATGGATTTTTTTTCTTCAAAAGTTATGTTCAGATGATTCTATAATTTTGGCAATTAAATGCACTCTCATTATGTGTCCATTAGTACTGACTTCCTGTCCATGTGGAGAAGTGTCGGGTAAAAATTAAGAACTCAGGCTCTGGACCAAGGCTGCCTGGTTTTGATTCACACACTAAGGTGTAAAAACTTAAACAGGATTCTTAACCTCTGGGTATCTCAGTTCCATCACCTACAAAACCATAATAAAAAATAGCGACCGGGCACGAAGGCTCACACCTGTAATCCTAGCACTTTGGGAAGCTGAGGCAGGTGGATCACCTGAGGTCAGGAGTTGAAGACCAGCCTGGACAACATGGTGAAACCCCGTCTTTGCTAAAACTACAAAAAATTAGCTGGATGTGGTGGCGTATTCCTGTAATCCCAGCTATCCTAGCTACTTGGGAGGGTGAGGCAGGAGAATCACTTGAATCCAGGAGATGGAGGTTGTAGTGAGCTGATATTGTGCCACCATTGCAGTCCAGCCTGGGCAACAAAGCAAGACTCTGCATCAAAAACAAAAAATAGTACTTGTCTTATAAATGTCGTAGGGCTAAAATGAGTTAATACATGGTAAATTGTTAGCATAGTGTCTGGCACATGGTAGGAGTACCATAGAAGTTTGGTCCTATTATTATCATCAGTGATATTATTATTTTACAGAGCTGAAGCTCTCAATCCCCATATTAAGGGCTCAGGGTTTGATGAGAATCGAACATAACCAATGAACCTTGTCCGTGCGTCTCTACTCCCTGTGATCAGATCTGAGTTACTTACTCAACCCTAAATCAATTATAGTCCTGGCAGGAAAAATATGACATATCCGAACAGGTAGGAAGAAGAATGTCATATAAGGACTATTTATAGAAGTGTGGAAAGGAATACAGAAAACCAACAAGGGGTGATACAGCACCCCAGGGCTAGCAACAGTAGGAGTTGCAAGCACTCTTTGGCTTGAAGAAGCAAGTAGAGGGAGTGGTCATGGGAGTCTAAGGAGGGAGCTAAGAATGTTAATGAGACTCATTAATAGGAACTATAGCCTCCAGAAAGGGATATAACCATCCCCAGTGCTCTGGCTGAGAAGGAGCCAGGTGCCATATTCCATCTTCCTGCTGCAGCTTTCCATTGCTCAAACTCAACCACAGACAGAGGTCAAGGGAGCCAGAGTAAAGCTGTCCAAAAAGGCCATCCTCCTGGGACACGGAGCTAAATTGAGAAGGGTAAAAGGCTTAGGGGGCCACTGGAAAAGATTCAGCACTATCCCTCATTCACTTTGCTATGACAATCTATAGAAAATTTACCAATGATAGCGATATGACCCTAACCATAATTAGGAAGACAGGAGGTCTTCCTTAAGCCTGCTTAACTGAAATATGGCTTATGAAAAACTTTTTGGCTCAGTATTTTCTGTACGATTTTAAATCTTACTAAATACTACTAGTCACTGCAATCAGACTAATGAACTAAGTAAAGATAAAACACACACCAGGCTTCAAAAGATATAAGCCCTGGTACCTAAATTCTGGGTTCCATTACTAGTTCTACTTCTTGTCACATAAATGACCCTGGGAACTAAGTGAACTAAATTCAGTGGTGGTGAAGACAGAAAAAGTAAACTGTGAGAAACACTTACACAGCACAAACAGGCCTTAGGGAGTCCTTAGATGTCGGAGGTATGAATGCTTAGACGCTGAAGAGCAAAGTGGAAGAAGCCAGGATGTGGTGAAATCATCCACTGCATGAGGGATGCAGGAGAGGAGATGGTTTTTCTTTCTCTGCAGAAGCACCTATTTTTTCTACTCTTTCTTCAAAGCCATAAGGTCTTTCCTTTCCTCGTAAATGGCGTCAGAAGGAAAAATTTATGCTGATGGCCTCTTGGCAGCTGAGGTCTATACTGGCCCAGGTTCCCAACACAAAGCTGCCACCTTGGAAACTCAGCAAGTAGTTTGGACTAACTCCCGATTAACTAGGAACTTTGCAATCTCAGGAGAGGAATAATTAGCACAAGTGGTGCAATTTGGCTGGGTCCTCAACTGAAAGCTGCAAGGAGACAATCAACGTCAAAAAATCTCCTTGTCTGGAAGTCAGCAAGGAAGTGGCTACGGATAGAGAGATTTTGATTTTGTGCTTTTAATTTCCAGCAGAACCAGGCACTAATTGGAACAATATCATTTATTACAAATTTGTCCCCATGTGGTCTCTGGGTTTATAATCTGCTACAGATAAGAACCCCTACCATGGGGTAGTTTATGACTCTGTCCTCTGTCTTGTGCTGCAGTTACAAGGCAGTGTGGGATGACTTGTTTTGCTGCTAGGATATCAAGTGCAGCTGGCACATTTATTGGGTTTTCCCCTAACTATCCAAACAGATTACTCGTCTCTTCCTCCCTTGCTGGTGGCACTCCCTGCAAAGAACAGCAATAATTAAGAAGTCTGTTCACCAATGTCCTCAAAGGAGAGAGATGTTGTTTTAGAGCTAACTCCCAGTGAAAAAGCTTCCCAAGAATTTACCTGGGCTAAAGACTTTGTTGACACTTTCCGGAACAAAGTGATAAACATCTATTAAGCACCTGTGGTATACTGGAATTGTGAGGACACCAATACACATTAAAACATGACCTCTTCAATTAAGTAACTTAAAATTAAGCTAGGAAGACAAATGCATACACATAAGCAGATGACCAACAACATGAGTCAACCAGAGGCCCTGGGCTTCATTCTGACTTCAAGCAGAGGCTCATCATAGAACATCTCTGAGCTATGCAGTCCCAGAGCATTCCTCTGTAAAAAGACACCAAAATTTCTAGCTCATAGGATTGGTGCAGGAATTAAAATAAAAACTCCTTGTGAAAGTACTTTAAAAACAAAAATATTCATTATTACTTATTGTGAATTACAAAAGTAAGCTAGAAATAATTTCAATTATGTAAAATGCAAAAATAATTTTTGACGTTATCCACTGATGAAAATTATCTAATTATCTAAAAAGTTGCTTGGGCTAACCAGGAAAACACTCATGTTATGCTGTTAAATAAAAACTTAGGAATAAAATTTCAGCATTTTAAGTTTGTAAAAATAATGGGAAAAAATGCAAAGAGAAACATCAAAGTGTTAAATGGTAATGTTAAAATGACAACTTTTTTGGTATCAGTAACAACACCTAGCATCCAGATCTTGGTTTCTAAATATCATGACCCACTAAAAGTAACAAGGAATCTTTGAAGAAGTGGCTAATGTCAGGTCTGGAACTGGATGAGTATAATTTGTGTTTGAAACATTATCTTGTCCCAAACAGTATGGAAGTGCTCAAAAAGTAATAGGCAGATATCAAAAGGACATAGAAATCAACCTGAAGGAATTCTCATTGGCCAAATCTAGGACTGTTTGAGAATCTGAATAAATAATAGAAATAAATGATAACTCACGGAATAAAATAAGAATCCATGAGCCTCTATTGAAAATAAATAAATAAATAAATAAATAAATAAATAAATAAAATTGGAGAGAATGGGAAAGTTTCCCCCTGCAGTAGGAATAACTTTTATTGCCAGTTAGCAAATATATACAAAATTATAAAATTAGAAAATCACTATTTGGTTACCATAGTAATAGGTGATTCAAGCAAGAATTCTCAATATATGTTAAAAACTAAAATTAACTCCAGATGGATCAAAGATTTAAATATAAAACCTAACACCATAAAAACACTAGAAGAAAATCTAGGCAAAACCATCCAGGACATAGGCATAGGCAAGGACTTCATGACTAAAACACCAAAAGCAATGACATTAAAAGTCAGGATAGACAAATGGGATCTAATTAAACTCCAAAGCTTCTGTACAGCAAAAGAAACTATCATTAGAGTGAATTGGCAACCAACAGAATGGGAAAAAATTTTGCAATCTACCCATCTGACAAAGGGCTAATATCCAGAATCTACAAAGAACTAAAACAGATTTACAAGAAAAATCAAACAAGCCCATTCAAAAGTGGGTGAAGGATATGAACAGACACTTTACAAAAGAAGACATACATGAGGCCAACAAACATATGAAAAAATGCACATCATCACTGGTCATTAGAGAAATGCAAATCAAAACCACACTGAGATATTATCTCACGCCAGTTAGAATGGCGATCATTAAAAAATTGGGAGACAACAGATGCTGGAGAGGATGTGGAGAAACAGGAACACTCTTACACAGTTGGTGGGAGTGTAAATTAGTTCAACCATTGTGGAAGACAGTGTGGCGATTTCTCAAGGATCTAGAATTAGAAATTCCATTTGACCCAGCAATCCCACTATTGGGTATATACCCAAAGAACTATAAATTGTTCTACTATAAAGACACATGCACACTTATGTTCATTGCAGCCCTGTGTACTATGGCAAAGACCTGGAACCAACCCAAATGCCCATCAATGACAGACAGAGAAAATGTGGTACATATACACCATGGAATACTACGCAGCCATAAAAAATGATGAGTTCGTGTCCTTTGTAGGGACTTGGATGAATCTGGAAACCATCATTCTCAGCAAACTGACCCAAGAACAGAAAGCCAAGCACCATATATTCTCACTCATAGGTGGGTGTTGAACAACGAGAACACGTGGACTCAGGGGAGAGGAGCATCACACACAAGGGACAGTTGGGGGCGGTAGGGGGAGAGACAATGGTGGGTGGGGGAGGGAAGGGGGGGGTGGGGAGGGATAACATGGGGAGAAATGCCAGATATAGTATGCACCTAAAGTAAAATAAATAAATTAAAAAAAAAAACTAGCAGGTAAAATTTTGATGAGAAACAGGATATCAACTTAGTCTCATCTTAGTAGTATCTTCTCAAACATACTACTAATTTCAAAGGGGAAAATAGTAACTGTACATGAAGAAGCCTATAGATACCACCTTAGCTAAGTAATTAAAGTTAACATCCTTAGCATGGGACAAATCCATATCCTGTGGCTAATATAATGCAATGAGAAAGACTCAATTTTACTTCTGTAATGCTCATGACAAAATTGCGTAGTTTGAAACCACATATGAAAAACAAAGTCACACCCAAATTGAGGGACAGTGTACAAATACTGATCAGTGCTCTTCAATACTGTCAAAGTCATGAAAGAAATAAAACAAGAAGAATGAGGGGGCTAACCATCTCAATTGAAAAGAAACTGAAGAGATATGATAACTAAATGCAATGCATGATTCTAGATGGATCTTGGAGTAGATTTTTTTTTCTTTTGCATAAAGATATTATTGAGACAACTAGAGATAATTTGATTAAGAGCCATGGATCAGGCAGTAGCATTGGACTAATGTTAATTTCCTAATTTTGATAAAGTTTAGGTATGTAAGCATTTATTTTTTAAAAGGAAATACATTCTTAAGTATTTAGGAATAAAGAGACTTCATGCCTCCAACTCATTCTTAATTGATTTAGGAAAAAATAATAATGATAGGTACACACACACACACACACAGATATATTTAGTGAGAATGATAAACATATGTTTGGTGAAATGTAAATATTTATGGAAACTGAAAGAACAGTATACAGAATAGGTTGTGCTACTTTTGTAATTTTTCTGTAAGTTGTAATTATTTAAAAATAAGGTTAAAATATAATGGTGTTGGGTAGTGGGATCGTTCTTTTTCTTTAAACTGTACTTTCCTCTATTTCTCAATGTTCAAAGAGTTAATATGTAAGGCAGGTAGATAGATAAAGATACATATACACATGTGAAATATGGTTTTTGTATCACTTCATTAGCACTATTCCCATTGTACTTTATATATTCTTCTAGTGTAAAACATTGTCTACAGTCAAATTATCCCTATTTCCTTCAGAAAAAGAGTACCTTTCACTTCCTTCAGCTTCTGAAGGACAGAGGGTAAATTCTGGTAAATAAGAAAATGAGGTAGAAACGATTCAGTAAAACTCTAGAGATGTAATTCAGAGTGCCTGAGACAGGACCATCCTGGGTCCCAAGAGGCTACTAGTCCAATACCCAGATGTATCAGTCAGGAATATGACTGAAGCAAGACTGCAATAACAAAAATCCCCAAATTTCAGAACTTTTTAACAGCAAAGGTATTTCTTATTTGTGTTACCTGTTGACCGAAGATGAGCTGCATTCTGGGCTCTGTTGTACATGGCTTCCTCTTCCTGGAAACCAAACTGGGAAAGTATCCTCCATCTTCATTTCATGGCAAAGGAGAAAGATCAAGACAACTAATGAAAACATTCAAGGGGGCTCAAAGCTTCTCTTCACAAAGGACATATGAGAATTGTATTCACATTTCATTGATCAGAAAAATTATATGAACAAACAGAAAATGGGGCATGGGCCTGTGCTACTCTTCCTGTGGGGGATGCTCTGCAAATTACATGGCAAGAGCCAGGGATATCAAATCTTCTTGGAAAGGAGGAAACAAAAGTTGGAAGCAATGATACACTATTACACAGTATGTATTTTTCTCATAAGTCTTTACTTTCCTCACTTCTGCACATAAAATTTACCTGCTCTCCAAAGGAGAAGGCTCGGTTTAAAGGAAGATGACATTAAGTCAACAGCCCAGGTTCTTATAACAATCTCTATACCAAATGTGATTTAAAAAATGTGGCTCCTCTTAATCCAGAGAGCTATATAGCCAAACTAAAACAAAACAGTTACCTTTTCTTTCTTAAACTCAACATAAATTTGTGGGACAGGGCCAAGAAAGCATCAATAAACTCTGCCATTTGTAAAGGAGAAGAATAAGAAGACAGAAGACATCAAGTGGTTACCAGCCTATAGTTATTCTGAAATCTTGCTGGGTAAGTATTGTCAACCCATACTTTGGGGTGGGGAATATTCTTTGATTACATATCAAGTCTGCTTCATGGGTGCAGGCATTTCCTTTCATGGCTCTTGGATTCACACTCTGATAATTCCTTTTTTTCTCATTATTCTCTTTAAACACACATATAGAGAATATTAGAAAATATCTTCTCCTTGAGAGCTGGGTGGCAGAAACTTAGGAGCCTTAAAGTTATTTTCTGTGTTTAACAGTCACAGTCTCATAATTCAGGCTAATGGCTCTTTGGAAATAAAACTCTCTCAAAAACATTATTGGCCTTTCACCAACCAACTTTTTATGCCAACTGCCACACTTGGAATTCTTTTCTGGACATGCATCTCTCTCTAGAATTAATTGGAGAGACTTTAAAGTTGTTATACTTTAATGAAAGAGAAAACTTTTGCTTCCTTTCCTTGAACTATTTTGTCCAATTTAAATAATGTGCTAGGGGTCACCTTAATAGATGAGAGGTTTAACAAAGAACATGGAGGTCACATTCTTGATTTGAACTTTGCCTTGAGACCATAATGTAATAAGCTTTTGTTGCTTTACCTATTTTCAGTTTAACTTTTACATATTAGATATGAGAATCAGTTACAACCTACAGATTTGAAAGTTCTAGATTCTCTTTTCTTTTTATTCTTGCTTTAAAACTAGCTATGTCCTTCTGAACTCATCGCTTCTTTATAGTATCTTATCATATTCTTCTATGAACAACTAAGTTACACAGATCTCATCCCATTGGCCAACCTCATCACCTAAAGCCACTGCTTCATTAGATAAATTATCTGTCTTGCAAGTTATCTCATAGTTTTGCAAATGTTTAGCTATTGCCTAATGTGAGTCACAATGTTATCAGATTCAGTAATAGTTTTCTTACTACCCACTGCTTGACTCTGAAGCAAATTCTACGTAACTGTTGTTTTTGTTTTGTTTTGTTATGGTAACACCCCACTTCTGGTACCAACTTCTTTATTAGTCAACTTTCACTGGGTACAATTATAGTAACTGCCTAAAGTCTCAGTGGCTCCTAAACACAAAATTTAATTTTGCTCATATGTAATGTGAGCCTTACCTAATGAGAGCTGACTTATACACTTATGCACTGGGATTGTAAACTCCAAAGGAAGGCCTCAATGCTTTCAGCGATGGTGTTATAGTAACCAGGAAATCCTACAAGAGGGGAAGAAACTTCCTCCTTCTGGTGTTTTTCTTAATACAGTGAATGACTTCACCATCTATGTAGCTTCCCAAAGCTACAAATAGATAGATGAGTAATCCTCTATTTCTTCCTCTCCTTCACCCCCTACACTCTGCAGTCATCAAGTAAAAACAATCCTGGCAACTAGAACATTACCTGACTCATTGTGTAGTCTCTCTAAATGTTTACTTTTTATGTTAATGCACAAAAATATCTGATCAAAAAAAATCTAAAGTTTATAAAATCCCTATTCTGAAGCAGGGAATATTTTTATTTTTACTTTTTTAGAGAAAGGGTCTTACTCTATTTCCAAGCTGGAGTGTAGTGGCACAACCATAGCTCACTGTAACCTTAAACTCCTGGGCTCAAGTGATCCTCCCACCTCAACCTCCTGAGTAGCTACTACTATAAGTATGTGCCACCATACTTGGCTAATTATCTTATTTATTTATTTTTGTACAGATGGCATCTTGCTATGTTGCCTAAGTTGTTCTCAAACTCCTGGCCTCAAGTGATCCTCTCGCCTCGGCCTCCCAAAGCACTAGGATTATATGCATGAACCACTATAGCCAGCCTGAAGCAGAGACTACAGCCCCGACAACTGTTAAGTGATGATACAAGGAACCAAACCCAGGTCTACATCACTGAAATGCTCCTGTTCTTTGTATATCATATACCTCTATCAGTCATTGCTTTGGGACTAACTGGGGGACCATAAGAACAGGCCTAGGCAGAGCCTAGTCTGCTACTAACTCTCCTCTATTTGTGAATTTAAATATGCTATGTATAAAGGACAACATGGCCTACTTATTTGGTAGGCCTAAGGTCATCTTCATCTTCATCTGAAGGACTCCAGAGCATCAATTTTGTTTAACAGAATCCTTCTGAGAAGTATTGGTCCCTCTCTCTAAATTCTCGGATGGCCCAGGATAAAGAGTCTTATGTTGTTGATTTTATTACCTGGCCATTATTCTCATCAGTCAGGAAATTATGAGAGTAACCACAGCACTGAGTGCCTTGTTCCTAAGAAATCGATCATAAATTGTAGTTGGTGGTGTTCAAAGATCAGATGATCGCAATGAATTACATCTTTCAGTATTTATGTCCTGATACAGTCTCCTCCCACACTGAAACTGAGTTGGTCTGTGATTCACCTTAACCCATAGAGTACAACATTATATTGTGCCAAATCTGGGCCTAAGCTTTAAGAATATCTGACCATTTTTACCCTTTTAGGAGCCTTAAGTTGCCGTGTAAGAAGTCTAACTGCTTGCTGGAAAGTATTCTTGGAGAAAGCAAGTGGAGAGGCCACACAGAGAAAGTAGTCCTAGACTACAGGAAGACAGAGAGAAAGACCTACCATCTCAGCATCCCAGCTGAGTTCAACTTTCAGCCAAACTTTCTTGATTCTCCTGGCTATAGTGAAAGGTCAAATGATGTAAGGTTTGAAAAGGTGATGTGTAAACTGGACAAGCACACAGGTTTGTCTTACATTCAATCAATCATAAGTGTGTGTTGAGTATTGAGCTCAGCCAGGCTGTGCTAGGTAGAACAGGAAGAGGATGTCAACCCTATCCTGAAGGATTTTCCACTGGAGAACAAAACAAATTTCTGTGCAGAGACACTGCATGCTTGGACATTCTACCACTCAGTTCTTGTCAGACCAGAAGGATAGAGGGAAAGAGAGAAGGTCAGGACTGGGGGAGTGGGACTAGGAATGGCATTTGCCACTGAAGGTCAGAACACATAATGAGGTGGTCACACCACGTCTCCTAAGGGAGGCAGATTTGTTATGGCATATTCTGGGAAAATCAACTAACTTGTCATGGGCTCTGCTGGTGAAATTCCATTTCAAGGGAGCAGGGTCTTAGAGGACAGAAAGGCAGATGAGGTGGCATTAAACACAAAGTGCTAGAATTCTGACCAATCCTTCTCCAATTTTGAAGCCAATTATCCTCCTCTGCAATAGCCCTCCATTCCTAGAAATGCATTGTCGTCCTTGGAGAAAGATCAAAAGTTCCTGGAAAAGAGCCACAACAGGAGCAAGACTGGAGAGATACTAATAAAGGGAGAGTGCCATGGATTTACATGTCTGGTGCCAAGAACTAAAAGAAAATAAATGAAGGAAAGTCAAATTCCCTCCTGGTCACGGCGGCCTTCTAGAGGCAGAGCAGCTCACAGGCTGCTGGATCCACTAAACTGATGTCCTGAACAACCAGTCAAGGCTGCAACTGAGCTCCGTTCTCAGTGACACTCCATGTGACTGGTTCTGCCTTGTGAAAGAGCCCCTTCTCTAGACTTAAAACATTCTAGAATGGGCACAGCTTTATGAGCCCATCCAAAACCGTGCTTCTTTCTGAGCGTCTCAGCATGAGGTGTGCATGGTTATAATGTGGGCAGACTTACGGCCTGCTAGGACCTCAGCAGTACAGACTATGAGATTAAAAAAAAAAAAGGACTGCCCCTGTTCTAAGGGTCTAAAGGGAAAGCCAAAGACCCTTTTCACATGTATAAGTGGTGATCTCAAGCTTGAATTAGGCTGAAGCTTTTGTGAAAGGAAATCTATTCAGGGGGCCAGTATAACAACAAGAAATCTGGTTTGCATGGATCTATGTGTCAGGAATACTTGGAAATCAGCAATTCAGAGAGTACATGGGGCCACAAATAACCTCCAGGCCCACCAACTAATGGCTGAATGCAACAAGGCAAATATTAGACTCCTTTAGATACAAGGGTAAACCTAACAAATATTCTACCAGTCTTGGTCAGAATTTCCTTAGGGAAGACACCACTGCCTTCTATTTAAGAAGTCAAGAACTGATCATGCCAGTGATGGAGTGCTCACTTTTCCCCTCCAGTTTTCTGGAACTTTCCCACTTAGACCCATTCAATCCATGTATACACTTAACCGTATCAAAGCTTGGCTCATGTTCTGGGGGACCAGCTCTCAATATTCAACTCTATTTGTATTTGATGAATTTTAAAGTTTTTTTGTTCTTTTTCCTTTTTTCAGAGACATGATCTCACTTTGTCACTCAGGCTGAAGTGAAATGGTACAATCAGAGCTCAAACTCCTGGGCTAAAGTTATCTTCCTGTGTCAGCCCCCGAGCAGCTGGGACTGCATGTGAGTGACACCATGGCTGGCTAACTTTTTATTTTTATAGAGACAGGGTCTTGCTTGGTTGCTTAGGCTGGTCTTGAACTCCTAGCCTCAGTCAATCCTCCTGCCTCAACTTCCCGAAGTGTTGAGATTGCAGGTGTGACCCACTGTGCCTGGCCTAAAGTCCGTTTCAGTACAGTAACTAATGACTCAACACTTCTCTCCTCCTACCAGTGTTTAGAACTAAAGATGCCTCCCCAGGTTGAAATCTTACCTTGACCATGTTGATCCTCCCCCTTGAAGGCCTAACAGTTTGTTGATGATTAGCTCATTTCTCTACCCTAGCCTGAGAATATTCCTAACCACTGCCTCCTTTTCTCAAGCAGGTTATACTGAAAATTTTCTGATTCTATTCACCCCTGATATACATGCCTGAGGCTCTTCTCTGCTCAGGTAAACTCCATATGCCTCAAATAAATATTTCAATAAAGAAATAAAGTGGAAATCTAGATCCAAATAGACAAAAAAATAACTCATAAAACTATTGTAGCTAAAGAACTTTTTTTCTCCAAACAATATTTTACCAAGTGATCTTTGTAAAACAGTATTTTACAAAGTGATCTGTATTTATTTAACAGATAAATGCTGATCTACTAAAGTAAGGGCAGGGAGGAAGTTTGCCAAGGGAGATCCTTAGGCCTCCAAAGGACTCCCGGACTCCGCAGGAAAAGAGAAAGCACCACTGACCTAGACAACTCAACCTACACTGAGTCACCTAATTTACAAAGGAGAAAACTGAGGCCCAGAGAGTGGAAGTAGTTTTTCTCAGAGTCACAGAATAAATTGGTATCAGAGCCTAACCAAGAAACAATATCTGTTCTGATACCATACTCTGTCTCTAAAATTTATCCAGGATATCCATGGAATCAGATAATCAAGTTTATCAACTACATAAATTTGACTTGGTTCATCTTATTTGGGAAATGTGTAAAATAACATATCCAACATAATGTCAAACCAGATTTTATTAATTTCATTGATCCCTATTAGAGTCATCATAAACCTTTTATTTTAGGAGAATCAGAAAATGCTCAGATTGAATAAAAATAAGTTGATTGCGTTAGAAAAATCATTCAAGTGTGCTTTGGAAAACACACTTTTCTAATAAGTCATTGAAATCATCTTTCTATGGAAAACCACATTAATAATTTAAATAGACTTGTTAGTGTATCTGTTCATGATCAATGCAAAGGGCTGCAATCAGCACTTGTTTGAAGAACGTGTAGAAAATTGAGCAGAATATGAGATTTGGCAATACCTGCATGGAAGAGTGAAGTTAGTCTAGGGACTCAAGTTTTATAACATGCATATGGTGACCATATTTTCTAAATGAGAAATCAGGACACATGGTTGACAAGTGAGAATGTCCTTATGGGGACAATGGAATAGATATAGCAACCAGGTCTGTTGCAGAGAACCTGGAACATATGGTCCAGAAAGACAGGCTGCAGAGGCAGTTTTGTGAGGCTTGTCTCCTTCACAATTAATCGTCTTATTTTGGGGTTGGGAAATTGATGTGTATTCCCAGTAACTGGGTCCTTAATTTTCACTTTGTCCTCCTCAGGCAAACTTTACTGAAAAAGAAAGGTCTTTGGAAAGTTAAAGTGCTCTAGAAATATGAATGAGCATAATCATTAACAAGACTATAAATATATAATTTATTTATTTATATGTTGAACAAAATATTTGTTAATTAATCAATTTAACATACATTTATATGCCTATTTTGTATTGTGCTTTGTAACTGGACATTGAGGGCATAGTGATGACCTAAGCTTGATCCTTGTTCTCATAAAGTTTACGATCTAAAAGATGGTATACAAATACAATAATAATCACAATATATTGGTCATAGAGTCATAATGAACAGTCTATTTGCCATCCTTTCAATCATTTTTATGTGATATGGTAGAACATGTACACCTATTAATATCTAGATATTATGTAGGTTTAGATACTTAGTAGCTGTGGCAATTACAACAAATCACTTCATTGCTTTGAGTCTCAGTTCCTGTGTTAGGCAATTTCTCCATTGTTATAAAGAAATACCTGAGACTGGGTAATTTATTTAAAAGAGGCTTTATTTTGGCCTATAATTCTGCAGGTTGTACAGGAAGCACGGTACCAGCATCTGCTTCTGTTGAGGCCTCAGGAAGCTTGCAATCATGATGGAAGGTGACAGGGAGCCAGGATGTCACATGGGAAGAGAGAGGGAGCAAGAGAGAGGGAGGAGGGGCCAGGCTCTTCTAAGCAACCAGATCTCACATCTCACATGAACTCAAGGAGAGAACTCACTCATTTATTGTGAAGACAGCACCAAATTATTTGTGAGGGAATCACCCCCATAACCAAAAGACCTCCCACTAGGCCCCGTCTTTAACACTGGGAATCACACTGCAGCATGAGATTTGGAGGGAGAAAACATCAAAACCGTATCAGTTCCTTAATATGCTATGTAGGGATAATTAAAACCTTATCTTCATAGGCTAGAGGAGTAAAATGGAATTGTGCATGTAAAATACTTTTTAGTGAGACAGTCCTACAGTTTGCTTCTTAATAGTAAAGATATACAAGTGAAGTGCAAAAATCATGTCAATTTATTAAAGCACTTCGATAAATAATCTTTGCAGAATAGGTTCCGAGCTCCCCAGAATGTAAGTGCGTGACAGCTCTTAGTCCAATTCACTCAGATTCAGAAAGAAGTGACTTGCCTCAAATAAGGAACTGTTCTGCCTCACTACTGTTTTGAGTAGCTCTCTGGTAAAAATGTGATAGAAGTTGTTATACTGAAGTCTATAAAAATCAGGCAATGGGTAAGGCCCATTAGTTATCAGTTATCTTTCAAAGAGCTGGGTCCTCATATAGTAGACAGGAACACTTTTGCACGTAGGCGAGGGATCCCCACTTTCTTTAGGAGAGCAGGTTTTGAGGAATGGTAGATATCTCACTCTGGGGCCTAGATGAGTAGTAAATGGCTCCCGTCACAGAAGACAGGTCTAGAGGTAGAATGATGCTATGTCACTGAGCAAAACATGGCTTGTTAGCCAGATGTGATCATTTTCCAATGTATTGCCTGAATGCATGCCCCTTTTCTCATCTTCAGGTTTAAAAGAACTTTGTGGGAGTGGCCAAGCCTTTTACAACTTTGTAGAAGACTATTAAGGTGCTGTATGCAGTAGTCTAACACATCAGTTTCATGTCCTTAGGATAGACAAACACATATTCAAATTTTTATATACATCCTTTTTAATATTAAGGAAAGTATGCCTCCCATATTATACCCTAGTATGTTGGTCCTTAGACAGACAAAGAAATGTCTGTGGTTGGTCTTCCAACAAAAGAGATAAGGATGACATCTTGATGCAACATACCACTTCCATACCACTACATCTCCCAAAATCTTGCCTAGGACCATCAGTATGTAGCCCAAAACTGTATCAGCTGCCTAAATTCCAGCTAATGGTGGCCCTCCTTCCTTTTTCTCCCATGCAGACAGTCAAAACAATGAGTTTAGTCCCCACCAGAAACAGACAGTGGGTAGTGAAGGAACAAAAGTCATTCTGCACATCACACGCAATTCTGAAGAAACCATAGCTGAGTCATGAAGAAAATGGTAGAGGTTGCCAGAGGAGGAGGCAGGAGGCACAGGGCTTGGTGTGGATCTTAGAGGCAGCGCCTCAGTCTGTGGTTCTCTGCTGGCTGCATTCCAGAGGACCAGACTTCAGACATGTAGGCAGTGGAGACAGAAAAGGAATTCTCTGGAGGCCAGAAAAGCCAACTGGGTACCTGAGAGTTTAGCCACCACTGACACGTACAGCATTCTTACTATAACAACTGGTTAAAGGTGATAAACTCTATTATTTAACTGGCAACTGATTAAGACTGTTCATTTTTGCTTTCCACAGAATATAAAATGAAACAAATTCCAAGGAAAGAGAAGTCACCCTAACTCATTCCCTGAGTGAAGCAAGAATTAGATGAGACATTCTATGTTTAAATAGAGCCCAACAGTAAGTGATCATATGAGTTCTTTCACTTTCATTATCCCCACACATATAAATCTCTATTTTCCCTTCTCATGTCGAAACTCTTGATAAGCAGGCTTTCTTTCTGTAGGGAGGGAAGATAATATCAATTATTATTGCCATGATATCCCAATGTTTACATCAATAGGTTCATACTAGCTATGCCACCTCTTTTGGGTGCTGTGTGAATTCATGTACTCAAACAGTAGGCATTCTCACTCAGAAGTCACACCTGCTACCTGCATGATGTTACCTAAGCCTGGTACCCACAGGTGAGTGAGCAACCACATGAGTAAAATGATGAGCGAAAGTTCTACTTCCTCTGGAAATGTCTCTTCAGAAAGTTCTTGTCTTCTTCCTCCTTCCTCACAAAAATTTATCTTCGTTGACATTTTCCTTTAGCAGGTCTTATGTTGTAATAGAACCACAGCTCCTCGGCCTTCACTGAGTGTAGCCACATCCAAAACCCTGAGACTAGTTATGAGATCAAAATTTTAGCTCTCAGGTAGACTGCTTTATGCCAGTAGACTTTTGTATTTATTGTCAGTAGTTTCCAAGTCACTTTCAGCCACCTTCAGGAATGTATTCCTGGTATCTGTCTCTCTCTCACACACACACAGACACAAACACACACAGGTACAGGCACACACACATACACACCACATACTCAGATACTTACACCATGAGTGCTACTGGTTGATTGACTCACAGTTTCTAATTTTCTTGGAACACGGGCCTGTATATCAGCCTCAGCTCTCTTCCTGAAGAAGGGCCAATCCCTTCTGCCTCTTGGCCTGGGTGAGTCCACCTGCATTTCCAAGAGTTACCACATCATTTGCGCTGGAAAATTCTGCTGACTTCGAACAGATATTCAGAGTGTTTAGGGGAAAAATAAGACACCTTAACAGCATTGCCAAATAACTTGTGGGGAAGGAGCCTCAGAAATCACCACAGACCTGAGTGGGAAGTCTATGAATCTTTGCAAAGTAAAATCCTTTTAGCACAGGATTCCTCCAGGCAACGGAAAGCGCCCTTGAGTATATAAAGATGGATGCTGGTCTGCTGTCCACACCTCGGGCTGTGGGAGAAGGTGTGTATTTTTTAAAATGATGTTTATCAGGTCTAGGTTGTTTTTCCAGCTCAAAACTGAGACATGAAAATGGAATTTTTAGCCAGTAACTCATACATTTAGATTCCTGGTTTTTAGGTTTTGGAAAAAATGCACCTAGTTGTTTTCTTATTACAATACTGCTGGTTTTGTTCACCGGTCCGTGTTTTTCTTGGACTGTGGTAGAGTGGAATGTTTTAAATTATGGGCTTTTGCTTTTTACCCTCCGATGTCTACTAAATAAGTCCATCGTCTAATTCTAAAATTGTGAAGCAGCAAACATGCACTTGTAGCCAACAAAGCTACATTTTTATTCCAGAAAGGGTACTTCTGTTCTAAATTTACAGCGAAATAGCTCTGGAGACAAAGGAAGGATTTTGGCCAAACCAGACATGCTCTTTTATATGGCATGTTGCTTCCACTGCCCTTGCTAAGTACCCCCACCTTGCTGAAGGTTTCTTTTCACTATTAAAATGTATAGTAAGTGTTTTGAAGCCTCAGCTGATGTTAAAAAAAAAAAGAAAGAAAGAAAATTTGTTATATTTTGACTTAACCATTAAAACAAAGCTCAGTGACAACAAAAAGTAAACCCACAACTCTGTGGGACAGAGAAACTTGATATTTGGAATCAAAGACTAAATCATATTTTAGCTTTCACGACCAACAATGTTACCAATCCAAAGCAGTTGTAATTTAAATTTAAGTGAAATGGATTAAACCCCTCTTGGTGGAGCTACTGCAGTTTAGCTAGACTCTTCATCCCTCTCTTTTCTGCTATAATCTTTTTTATGCCAGGGGCTAGGGCTGGATGCTGGATGACCTTTAAATCCTCTTCCTAATCTGAGATTTCAGAACTTTACCATACTGAAACTACAGGCTACTCTGAATCAATAATTCTAAGAATCTCTGATTCTCTGCCTAGGTGTATCTCAGACATCATCACAGGCCGTAAGGTGGTCTCTTAGTCTTTAAAAGGAGTCATGATTCGTTGTGAAGTAGAAAACCAGGGTATATACCACCTTGTTTTCTAAGTAGGCATCCAGTTATTGATCCTGATCCTGACAACAGCTGGAAAATCAAAAGTAAAACAAGAGGCACTTGTTAGAACTTTTGACTCCAAGTTGCTTATAAGTAGACAACAACAAAGCCACCAATATGCTGTGTAATGGTTTAGATTCTAAGAAGAGTTTCAGAGTTAGTATTTCTATTCAAGACTTGAAAGAAAAATATTCAAATGCAGAATAAAAAGATTCTGGCAAGCTTTCCTTCCCTTAACATTCCTGCCCCCCTTTTTTTGAGTTTGAATTAGTCAGCTTAGCTACTATTTGAAAGTTGTGAATTGGGAAGAAGATGATGGCATTGCTGTTCCCATGTTGACATTGTTGTGTCTTGGAGGAAGAGAAGAGATGACTCTATTCACTGTCCACTGCCTCCCCATAGCCCAGATTAGCTTCAGTTAATCAAAGGCAAGTCTGTTACTGGTATGCAAGCCAATGGAGCGAGAACATATTTTCCTGTGTCATTAGAATGCCATATGAAACCAATTCCACTTACAAGGACTCCTTTCTTCAATCCTTGCTCTAAATCACTCTTCCCCTTTTATATCTGCTAATTACAGATTAGTACTAGAATTTGAGATCTGGATGGAAAGTTCTACTACTTGAAGACAGGGGAAATACTGTTATGTTAGCAAAACATATTCTGCAGAAATCTAACTGGTCTACCCTGGTGTCCTCATCAAATTCTTGTTTTCTGTCACCTCTTTAGTGCATGCTAGTTTTTGATCTTGGTATTTACTCAAATGCTAACTCTGGTATTCATTTTATAGGCCCTTGAGCTTCTCCCCACGTCTTCCCCATCCTCTCCTGATGGCCACAATGTTTGCCTGCTGTAACTTCAGGACCCACACTCCCTGTTGCAACAGACTTAGCCCTAGTTAGGGTAAGACATCATAGAGTCCTCAGTCTTTTGATGCTAAGAGGTGGAGGAGCAATTTTTGCTTAAGCAAAGATGCTGTCAAACACTAAATGATCTCTAGCTGTCAGCAGTATTTAGTATGATTTAGATCTGCTTTTAATACAGCTAGTATGAGCGTACTCAATACAGATAACAAAGCATCACCTACTTTGATTTGAGCAATATACTTCTATAACTACAACCTTTTTGCCTTTTTAGCAATCACAACGCACTATTGATTTCCCTTGCCTTTTTACTTATCAAAAATGCATGGGATCCCATCCCCCCAACACGCAGATGCACATGCACGAACAAGCTTTTTTCAATCTTAAAATTAGACAATTGGTTTTTCAAAGCTAAATAAAAAGATTTTGCACTCATTTATTACATTAAATCTTGTGCACTGCATCGATTATTTTAGCCCTCCAATATTATTCTGTCCCCTGATCCTACCATCTAAATTTCAGCAATTACTCTGAGCTTTGTGTCATCTGTGAATGTGATGCTCACGAACTGAACAAGCCTAAGATGGGTGATGGGACTCACCATTGAAAGGACCAGCCTCCAAGCTAACACAAGTGATTCCTAACATGCTAGAAAGAGCACTGGAGAGAAGATGCGAATTTGCTCATAAAAATCTCAGTTTTCTCATGTGGTGCTTTTTCATGTCTTCTTCTCAGGATTGTTTGAGGATTAAGACAGAGCTTAGGAAAAAAAATATGTGTCGCATAAAGAGTGTGCTTTAATGTTAGTTTCATTTACTACTTGGGTAAAACTTTTCAAGTAGGAACCAATGTAACCATACTATGATCTATCCCACCCTTGACTAAAAGCCTTGCAGAAAGCCATCTCTGTCTTGTCCATGATAGTATTGCTCAAAGTCTGCCAAAATACCAAATAACAGGGTTGCCCTTCAAAGATGCACTTGAAACAACAAAGTGAAACATCACTTTACTGTCTTTCTCTTTTCACAATGGCCTTGTATCAACTATCACAATGATATGAATTCAGAAATGTAATTATTTATAAAATAATGGTGTCCCATATTTATGCAGACTTTTAGGGTTTTTAGGATATTTCCACATGTATAACCAAGGCAACCATTACTCATAGCAACTGTGTGCACTTAGGATTCTCAACCCCATGTTATAGATTAGCAACCTGGTATCTGAAGAGTTTCAGTGGCTTTCTCATAGTCACAAAAGCAGTGATTGAGCTGGTGCAAGACTCTGCTCTTGTGATGGTTGGTTTGGCACTCTTTCACTCCACCCAAGTTTATTTTGGTTGTCAGTATGACTAAAAGTCCCAGGGGTTACCTCTGAGTAGAACCCTATAAGAGGACTTGGCTTAATATCAATAAGACCCATTTCTTTATGAATTGTACAGATTCATTTATCAGATTAGCCCAAGCAAAGAGCAAAATTCTAAGGAACAGGTAAGTTTTCATGAGCAGAGAGCAAGGAGGACAAGTCAAAAGCACAGGGAGTTGGTCTAGGCTGGGGTACAGCAACGAGAAACCCAGAAGGTGAAGGTTGGCAAAGTGCTAAGTAAGGGCCAAGAACCACTGGGGACGATCTTTGTCAACTTCACACCTGCTTCCCAAAGCCAGTTCTATGTATACTTTTTTGATCTACATGCTTCTGCCTAATATTTTAAATAGCGCCTTTCAACTCTCCAGCACTCTCCATGAGCCTTGGCACACTTCTCCAAGGGTCTGTATCGCTTACCCACATGCATTTGCAAAATAACTGCTCATGGACTGTGCCAAGAAAAATATATCCACAATGTGGCCATGGTCCGGGGCTAGAAAGACTTGATTTAATACAGCAGTGCTCAGCTTTTCCTCTACAGACCTCAGAAAATCCTACAATGGCAACAGTAGACAATCAGAGGTTCTGATCCGCATGAGATAACCAGGATCACCAGGCACAGTCAAAAAAATTTCATCCCAAAGAACAGAATCTTGAAATATTTGTAGGCTGCATGGTCTTATTTTGGGCATATGTACATTTTCTATTGGCTTATTAATTTATCTGACTGTTTGTATGCATTCATGACCATTTCTTTCCACTACATGTTTGAAGTGATCATATAGCATAAATGCAAACATTGAAACAAAAATAAGTGAAAGGAAAAAGTTGGGACATAGAAGTAAAATGGAAAATTAAGACAAACAAAATGAAGTCCCTAAATATGCCGACCTTTAGGATCAGCACAAGTGCCGTGAAAGAACATCTTATTTCATTAAGACTGTCATGTAACACTGGAAAAAAATGGAAATAAAATCAGTTCTTTGGTTTTCATTATTGAAAAGGGGGGACTTATTTTGGACTTTTTTTCAACACTGAAAATAAGACTTCTGCTTTAACCTAATATTTCAGACCTCAGAGCTTCTACACAATAAAGCCAAAGATTCATTCTTCTCTGGGCACCTGCTCTTCCACCCTAACAAGTCCTTAATGAGTCCACCAGTAGTAATGGCAAAGAAAACAGACCCCTGGACCACACAGCTCTCCTGTTTTCTCCCCAGAATTGGAATTTGCAGGGAGAAGAGCCAGGACACCACCCCTCCCCCACAGCCACAGGCAAACCTTATAAAAAGGGTGTGAAACCCAAGAAATCATTCCATCGCCATGGTATACACACATAGGGTCTCACATGTGCTAGTAACTGTGCCAGAATATTTATGTCTACAAATAACCAACTTGCCAAAAGTTTAAAGAAACCAATGACAAGAATTAATATTCAACCTAGGTTTTGAGAAAGTGGCAAATTTCAATAAAAAGTGCTGAAATGAGCTGAAATATACAATAAACCAGGGGCTGGCAAACTTGTTATGTAGTCTTGCAGATAGTTAATATTACAGATAGTAAATATTTTAGGGTTTGCAGATCATATATTTCCATCATGATTATAAAATTCTGTCATTGTATTGCAGCTTGAAAGCAATCATTAAAATATGCAAATGAATGAATGTGGCTGCTTTCCAATAAAACTTTATTCACAGCAACAAAAAAAAGGACAAAGGCTGGATTTGGCCCACAGACTACAGTTTTCTGATCCCAGCTAAAAATAAAAACAGAAATGACAAGCTCTAGCTTTGAACAATGGCCCTAAAGACCAGCTTTAAGAGCCGGCATGCATTAAATATGCTATCTCTGAGACTCCTGGAGTTCCCAGAACTTCCAACCAGAGTGTGCATCTCTACCTTTGCTTCTCTTCAAACCTCTTCCAGAAGATGCTGGGCCTGATAGTTTCTATGCTGCAAATGAATGAAGGAAGATGAAACATGAATTCCAGTCAACACACTAATGACACATGAGGCTTGATACACAGTAGGTGCTTTATCTATGAACCTCTTGCAGTCCTTTTTTTTAAAAGTGCTGATGGCATGCAGGGGAGGGAGGATGTGATTATCTTCACCAGGCCATCAGCTCAGGAGAAAATCCTAGGCAAGTCACTTAGTCTGCCCTAGCTCCATTTGTTTTCATTAATTAAATGGCAGCATAATACTACCTCATAGAATTATGAGACACAAATTGGAGGAAACATGGGAAGGGCCTAAAAAGAAGTATGAATGAACCAAAATAAGAGGTTGAGAACTGGTAACCCAGGGGACACATCTAGCTTGCACATATTCTGTTTTGTGGTTGGTATGGAGCTGAGCAGCAGCAGATCTCAATCATGGAGTGCATCCTCTCCAGTTCATCTCAGTGCCCACCACTTCCTATTGTGCTACCTTGAGTACACTTCTCTAGTCAATGTTTCTTACCTGGACTGTGTAGATATTTGAGATTTGGACTCCTGGACTAAATTCTCTCTTGATGCTTCTTGCATTCCACAGGATAGTATGAGCCTTTGATGCATGCTCCTCACTGTGCTCTGTGCTATGGAGCCTCACCATGATTTGAGTATGAGAAACTTGAGTCTGGATAACCTTTGATTCTAAATCAAAAATCAAATAAACCAGGATCCAAGTTCTGCCATTTCTACCCTGTAGGTTTTGGAAATTTCACTTCACTTTTCTGAGTCTCGGTTTTCTTATACATCAAAGGGGATAGAAATACAGGAGGTTATTATGGACTGAATGTCTGTATCCCCCATAAAATTGATGTGTTGAAATTCTAACTCCCAATGTGATGGTATTAGGAAGGAGGGGCCTTTGAGAGGTGATTAGGTCAAGAGTGTGAAGCTCTCTTGAGTGGTGTTAGTGCCTTTATAAAAGAAACTTTAGAGAAAACCCTCATTCTTTCTGTCACATGAGGACACAGCAAAAGGATGACCATCTATGAGCTAGAAGTGTGCCCTTACCAGACACTGAATCGGCTGACACCTAGATCTTGGACTTCTCATCCTCCAGAACTGTGAGAAACAAATATTTGTTATTGAAGTCACCCTGTCTATGTATTTTTTTAAGTAATAGTCACCTGAAAGGACTAAGACACAGGTTAAATGAGAGGACAAACCTACTATCTCAGTCTATTCAGGCTTCTAAACAAGGTATTGAAGACTGGGTGTCTTAAACAAGAAATATTTATTTCTCACAGTTCTAGATGCTGGAAGTCTGAGATCAGGAAGCCAGCTTGGTTGAGTTCTAGTGAGGGTCCTCTCTGAATTGCAGACTGTAATTTCTCATTGTATTCTGATACAACATAGAGTGAGAGTGAGAGAGCACTCTGTAGTTTCTTTAATGTGGGCATGAATCCCATTCATGAGGGTTCCACCTTCATGACCTAATCACCTCCCAAAGGCCCCATCCCCTAATACCCTCACCTTGCGGGTTAGGACTTCAACATATGAATTAGGGGGGACATATTTGGTCCATTGCACTATTAATAGTATAGTACCCAGCATATAATCAAGGCTCAATAATTGTAAATCCTGCCTTCTCTATGTCTATCTTCACTAATTTTTGCAAAATGGATATGATGGTTGCCTTCCTTATGGATAATTTTTAGTGGTCTAGAAATGCCTTTTGTGAGTAGCAGGGAGATGATGGGCTAGACTGAAGCCACCCTGGTGGTCACAGTCCCCTCACCATGCCTCTTTCTAACTCTCTGCCTTTCAGAAGGCCTGTCTTTCTTCCCTACCTCCTTGTGTCTATAACTCCACCACAAGCCCTGGGTCTTATTATCAAACAAGGGGCTTTGGCATGAGTCTATCCACCAGGAAATAGCTGCAAAGCCCTTGAAAGTCTTCTTTCAATCAATCTGATACCTTTGGTCACAGTATCTTATTGATACTCTTCCTGTTGGTTCCTTGTGGAGCAATAAGAAAAAACATCTTATATTAGCAAAGAATCCATTCATTGTGCTTCTTAAAGGGAATTGTTCATACTAGATTAGAATATCAAAGTTAGGAAAGACATTAGACATTGCAGAATTTCTACTGCATCCCTTACAAGTAACAAATAACATCTGATTTAATGCTTCCAGTAATGAGAACTTTGCTATCTTCCAAAGCAGCATTTTTGGACAACATTGAAGAAAGAGTAGTTCATGCCCTTTATTCACGCTGTTCGAATCCTTTAGGCTCTTGCTTTTTGTTTAACCAAAGTAGTCACTATCACTTTCAGCTTTAAGTTACCCATAAAATGAGCAGGATGACATTCATGACTTCAATGACCTCAACAAAAATATGAGCCACAGCAGTAACTTTGTACAGATTCTGTTGCCTGCACTAATTCTCCTGTCAGCTGCTTTGAGTATAGTCATTTGCTCAGTCCCCTGGGCTGGATCACCGGGGTGGGTGGGGGGTTGGTTTATATTCATCAGGCAAATTGCAGAGGAGGAATATTGTGACCTGGTAGACTGATTTACAAACATTGCTAGAAGCCTCATATATCAAATAAACTAAGACAGAGCTTCTCTGGCTGAATCATCTGCATGGACCCATCTCTACCTATGAGGCCCCTTAAGCAACTCCACAGACATTGTGGGAGAGACACATCAGAGAATAACTAGCCAATCATCAGTGCTGGACAGATCTCAAGGCTGTCATTGACTTGCTGTTTTATTCTGCTCAAGTCACTTCTGCCCATGATTTTCTGTAGCTATAAAATGAAGTTAATGGAAATAAGTTTTGTTTCACTTCAGTAATACTATACTCCTTATATTACATTTTAAAATCTATTAACTCTATTATTACGTCTGGGCCATCAGAGAGGGTGATCTCTTAACCGTGGTACCAATGGAAATATTTGATGGGGAGAGGGGGAGATGTTTCTAAATCATGTAATAATCTTGAGTGTTGGTCTTGACAGCCCAAGGCATAATTCTTTGTACAACTCATAACTTGAAGCAGTTGTTTCCACTTTAAAATCTGTGCATTACAGAAAATCTGTTGGGAGAAAATTAAACATTTTTCCTGTTAAGATAGTTCCTAGTAAATGAAATGTTTTGTTCTGAAAATTATTTTAACAGAATCATTGCTTTGCAATGAAGCGTCTGATTTTTTTCTTTTTAAAATGTTCACCAACTTTAGTAAACTTGATGTTTATTTCTCTACAAAAATCATAAGTGCACCTTCATTGTAGAAAATACAAATCTACAAAAATGTATATAAAATACAGTTAAAAACTGAAGAACAAACAAACACGCCAAAACCCACCATCAAATATGCTGATAAATATTTTTCTAGACCTCTTAATATCAGATTCTTGTTTTCTACTCAACAATATATAGACAATATATAGATAGTTGCATGTTTTTAAGGGTAAGATAGGTTTTAATGAAATTTGGGAAACTACTATATATATAAGTTGACATTATTATATTTCATCTATACTCCAATGTATAGATGCACCATCATATATTTATGTTTTCCCCATTCTGTGGATGTTCACACTGTTTCCATTAGTTAACTGCTATGCACAACTCTTCAACAAACATACCTGTATACTTACATTCTATTCCAATTAGCTCCATAAAATAAATTTGTATTCATGAGATCACAGGACATGTACATTTTAAATCTTTACACATCCTGCCATCCAGGTAGATTATACTTTCATAGCTATCAACTTACACTTGAATATTCTGATTTCCCTACATCTTTGCCAACTCTGGATATTATCTCTATTTTCCCTTTTACCAATCCAATATGATACAATGAAATCATGTCACAGGTTTTGTATGTATTTGTTTTACTGGAGTTAAGTTGAATAATCTCTTCAGATGTTGATGGGCATTCATATTTGTTATTTTCTCAATGGCTGCCTGTAATTTTTACCCAAGTTACTATTGGATTATTTGATATTTTTCTTACTTGAGAATGTTTTACAGTTTACTTTTAGAATTATAACTTCAAATATTTTTTCCTATCAAGAAATATTTAACATAGTCAATCTCTTCTTTTATAGTTTGAGTTTTGTGCAATGGCCTCCTCAGCCTAAGAAAACAATAATGTGCTTCACTATTTTTAATATTTATGACTTTAATTTTTGCATTTAATTATATGAGCTGTCTGAAATTAATTTTTATATAACACATAAAATATTAATTCATTTTCACTCTTTTCCCAAATGGCCAAGAAATTATTCTAATACAACTTGTTAGTCTATGTTTCTTATAACTGATCTGAAATACCATTTTATCACATAAATACATTCCCATATTTATCTGAATCTACTTCTGAACTAATCTATTATAATCAATTAAACTATCTTTCTAGCCCTAAAATAATACCATACTGTTTTAATTAATATCGCTTTTTAGATTTTTTTTAAACAAATATATAGTATTGTTCTTTCTAGTTAATTTTGTATATTTATCTTCCAGAAATGAATTTTAAAATAATTTTGACAAGTTTTCTTTACCAAGACATGGATATATTGTTTGGGATTTTATTAAATTTAATTCTTTAAGAGACTCTTCACAATATTAAGATGTTATTGTCAGAACAAGGAAATATGTTTATTTTTTCATATTATGTTATGTTTCTCAGTGTTATGTATCAGTTTTCTTTAAACACACCTTGGAAATTTCTTGTTGAATTTACTCTATGTATTTTATGGCTTTTTGCTATAATAAATGTGATTTTATTGTATTATATGAATTGTTTACTGTTGAAATGTAAGAAAGCTATTTTTACATTAATTTATGATCCTCCTGACTGAACACTTGATATTTTCTAATAGTATTTTTTATTATTTTAAGTTTTCCAGCTATACAACCATGTCATTGTCAGGTAATGATGGCTGTTTTCTTTCCAATATTCATATTCACAGCATTCCCTAATAATAGTGGAAATGGTATATGTATTCATTTCTACAATGGCCATAACTATCTATCACAACCTTAAACAATATGGATTTACTCTTACAGATCTGGAGTTTACAAGTCCAATGCCGGTTTCACTGGGCTAAAATCAAGGTGTCAACAAGACTATATTCCTTTCTGGAGACTCCAGGGGAGAGTGTGTTTCCTTGACCTTTCCAGTTTCTAGACACCACTCACATTCCTTGACTTGTGGCCCCTTCCTCCATCTTCAAACCCAGCAACATTTCATCTCTTTATGCTTTTCTTCTGTGGTCACCTCTGCCTCTGCCTCCCTCTTCCACTTTTAGAACTCTTGTAATTACATTGGGCCCACCTGGATAATCCAGGAAAAACTTCTTAATTTAAGGTCAGCTGATGGGCAATCTTAATTCCATGTGGAAAGTTAATTCTTTGCTATGTAATCTAACATATTTATAAGTTCTGGGAATTAGGGCATTAGACGTAGACATTTTGGGGGAACCAATGATTCTGTGTATCACAACAGGTAGCTTTGTTTTATTCCCAACTTTAATCAGAATGCCTCTATGGATGTTCACATTGTTTCCACTAGTTTACTGCTATGCACAACTCTTCAACAAATATACCTGTATACTTGCATTCTATTCCAATTAACTCCATAAAATAAATATGTATTCATGAGATCACAGGACATGTACATTTTAAATCTTTACACATCCTGCCATCCAGGTGGATTATACTTTCATCAAACACTTTTCAAGATATGCATATGTAAGAAATGGAAATATCCTTTTTGCCTACTTCACTAAGGATGTTGTTATTGTTTTATAATCAAGAATGAAATTTGAATTTTTCAAGTTTCAACAACCAACCAAAATAGTATTTTTTCACTTTTGACTTGATAAAGTTCTAAATTATATTCATAGATGCCATAGTACTAACTCATGTGTTTTCTTAGTGTAAATCACTCTTGATCAAGGTGTAAAATGTAAGTTCCATGAGAGACAGAAATTTTGTCTGTTATATTTATTGTTACATACCTAGATCCTAAAATGTAATAGAAGCTCAATAAATATTTGATAAATTAATCTGCTAATTGAATTGCTAACATTTAATTTTTTTGGATTTTTATATCCATATTTATAAATGAGATCAAATTTTATTTTTCAAAACCAAATCTATTGATAATAATCAATTCCACTCCTTCTACCATGTTAAAATGAGATACTCTGGGGATTTTCCCCCAATCAATGACAGTTAGTTTTGAGATCTTGTTATTGTCATTTTGTTTTTACTTTAACATTATTTTTTTAAAATTATAACCTTTACAAATGAATTTTTTTACTATAAATTTTCCAATTTTTAGGTATAATTATATGTTTATCATACTTAATGCCCAATTCAGCCCTTTTGTACTCAGATTTTCTCATTCTTGAACACTTTTACTTTCACTATTCTTAAAAATCTCAGGGTTGTGTGAGCTACATCATTAAGCAGATTTTTCAAGAAGATCACGTGGGTAAGATATTTCCTAAGACTTCTATATTTGAGAATAACTTTCTGTTAATTTTACACATTGGTGGCAACTTAACTGGTTATAGAATTTCTGTTTATTGTTCAATTTTGTTTTTTGACACCTGAAATCAACCTGACTTATTTTCCCTTTAAGTAATGTAACTCTTCTGAAGTTTAAGAGATATTTTTTCCTTTTCTTTGAAAGCTAATAGCTTCATTAAGCTATATTTGGTGAAATATTTTTCTCCTTTAGGTTTACTTATATAGGGAAAGCCCTTCAAACTGGAATGTCAGTTCTAGAATGTTATTCCTTCAAATCTGAAAACTTTTCTTCTCTTAGGTCTTAGATTATACTTCTATTCTACTTGAAGTGCTTCTTTTCTTTAAATACCATGTTTTGCTCTCCCTATCATATTACAGTATTAGTGGATACTTTTGTCTTTTCTTATTTGTTCTTCATCGTGTCATTTTGTAAACCTGTCTCCACACCATTGACTTAATATTTTCAGGTTTTAATTTTGGTATTTGGAAGCTAATGCTTTACTTTTAAATTTACAGTATATCATTTCCACTCTTCTCATCTTTCCTCATTTCTACCAGCTTTCTATTTTGATCAGTTGTATAATTGTCAATATATCTCTCATTCCACAAAATTCATGTTTTTCTTTAGGGTGTGAGTTAGTTGCGACTAAAATGCTTTTCTATTTTCTTGAATTTATCTTCTTTCAAATTTTGCTGTATTTGTATTTTGCATGTAATGTTGCATCTATTTGTGCATGTGTTTATTTTTTCCAAATCTTACTGTGGTTTCTTATTGCAGAAATCTCTTTTCATTTGTCTTTGAACAAAGCCGTTGTATCTGAAGCTGCTCCTTTCTTAAGTTGGTGTGAATTTCCTGTTGTCTTGAGCAATGTTTGAATTTTTTCTTTGGAGTATGAGCTGGAACACCAGAATTTTTTTTTTTGGCCTAGTCACTGAAATGCCCAAAGGGTGTGGACAAGGAGCTGGGGTTTTGTATAACCACAATTAAAGAATTTTGTCTTTGCTTTCTTTCTCTGTAATTTTTGGAAGAAACCAAGGATAGCGCCACTCTGTTGGTGACTCAGTTACCCTGTCTCATGGAAGAATGAAGCTGAGCTTTGAATCGAGGCTTGCTACTCTCTCAGGGTGACTGTTTATAAAAGATGCTATCCTTGTTGCTGTCCCCTGTTTCCCACATGCTTTTGAATTGGTTTAGCCATCCATTGATTTCCACACCATACTAAGCCTGTGTTTGCTGCTGCTGGATCAGCCCAGACAATGAATCCTAAGAAATTAACCCCCAATGCCTCTTATACCAACTGTCCTGCCAAAGGTCAAAGGAAACATTAACAGCAATTCCAGCCAAGACTTTATAGTGCATTTTTATCAACACTGGGGAAAAGGTTCTTTATAGGAGGTAGTTCCCTGGGACAACCTGCATCTTAACCCTGTGCTTCCAAATCTGGACTTGAGCAAGTTCAGCTTTTCCTTCCCTTTCTTCCTGCTCTACTGTAATGTTGTTGCTAAGGGGAGTCAGGCATTTGTGCTAGGCATCTACTTTCAGTACTGTCCAAATTGTTCTGAATCTGAAAAACATTTTTCACAACTCTCAGAATATGACTTCCCTAATTTTGGCTATTGGCTTAGTCTGCTATATTTGTTTCAATATTTTTCATTTTTGTTTATTTAGAAGAAGGGAGTTTCATGAATCTTCTTTTTAGGATATCTTTTATAGATTCCTTTTTAATATTCTAATTTCAAACTCTTTTTTATTCTTCACTTCAACCTGTACTGTTTTACAATGCACTGTAATAAAATTATGGTGTATTAAAAACATCCTACTATTTTTCACTTTCGGTTTATGACTCAGACTCGCTGTATAACTTTTTTCATGTTGTTTCACCTCTGTGGGCATTATTTTGCCCAGCTGCTAAGCAACCAGTTTGCATCAGGCGATCTCTCAGTACCCTCCCAGTGCTTGAAGTTCATTAAATGGAAAATACTAACCCTGGATTTCTGAGAATTGCCACTCTCTTTGGTTTGGGAGCTGCCTAGGGAGACAATGGAGGGGCAGGAAGGTGTTGGGTTCTAATCTGTAACGAAATCACCCTGGATCTGAGAGCACACAAACTGAATCGCAGAGGAGACACATCTGGAATCCCCTGCCCCAAGACTTTAAGACAATCTTGAAGGAAAACAATGGTTCAGATTTCAGTCACTGGCCTGGAAAGTTAACACATTCACCTGGCAAGACTCCCAAAATCATAGCAAAAGGAGACTTTGAATCTGAAATTCACATCTAAAAATATGTATTCTTTGAGAGCTGTGGTGAAACTTGATCCAACAGAAATCATTCCACTGTCCATTGGCACTGATTCATCAGGAGCTAATCATGGCCAATTCAACCTTATCTAAATGCAGTTTAAGAAAATAGACAAGTATCTATCCTAGGAATTTTATAGAACCCAATTTTGTTCTATAAGCAGGTCCATTCCCAAAGATAAGGAATAGGCTGCCCTGCTCCACAAAGATCTCATCTCATTCTACTTATCTGAGATCTGGAGCCAAACCCTAACCCCATTACTAAAGGATGCAGGGCCTCTGGATTTCTTGACAGGCAAGATTCCCTAGAGTGTGGCGTTCTTGTGGTCTGGAAGGCCTTGAAAAATCAGAGAAAGACAGACAGAATGGTGGCAAATCGGGGCCAGGCTGAGAGTCAGGAAAGGCCCCGAGGGAGGCTTATGCTTCTGCAATGCTGGGATTGCTGGTTTGTTTTGAGACCTTCAGTCCTGGTAACCCTGAGATCAGCTGGAGTCTCCCTTCTCCCTTAGTGTCTAGACGAAAATGAGTCGAAATCTCATTTTATGTCTTATATGAAGTATATGGCAAATTCTCAGGGAACTTGGGTACTTTAGCCATGTCCATATCAAAAATTACCTTTATCATTCCACCATTAGTGGTGCCCTCTGACCACTCTCCATATCGTTTTCTGTCTCCCATAGTCTTTTAGGCAGAGGAGGCTAAACATTATAACAAATAACCTCAAGATCCCAATGGCAGTCCAGTTGATATTTAGAGGAAAGTCTCATGCACTGTACCAGGAATTTCATCTCCTCTCTAGTGGTTCTATACTGGAGTTCACCTCTGAATCTTCTGCATTCAATTGTGAGACAAGGAAATAAGCATGGAGAATTGGGCATGGAGAGCCACATAGGATGTTTCGGGGGCCAACCCACACAGTGCCACACAAAATTTCTACCCTATTCCGTTGGTCAAGCTTGGTCACATGGCTCCATCCAACTGTAGAGGAATCTGGGAAATGTAGCTATAAGTGGTCCCAAAAGGAAAACTAGATTTGATGAGAACACAGCATTGTTTCTGCCATACCATCTTTTGGGGTCCTCTGTCATGCTTCTCCGTTCTTCGTCTTCTTCTTCCCATCCCTACCTCTTAGGGTCTTATGTAGAAGAGTTTAAACATTCTTTTGTGCTCTCCTAACACTCTTTCTCACCAAGCACAAACATGACCTCATGATGCTACTCAGTACAGCAACCACTGCTGCCAGAGTTGGACTAAGAATTCAAATCCATTTGCCTTCTAATGTAATTATCTCATTCACAAAAGGGGGAAATGAAACCCTTAGATTTTGTAAGTGGAAGAGTTTGAATTTGAATCGGTATCTTGAGTTCATCACTTTTTCTCCTACATATCATTCTCCTTAATTAGAATGTAGGCTCAACATTAGAGGAAAGCTCCTGCTGTAACCAGCCCAACCAGCCCAGCACCTGGCACAGAGAAAGACATTTGTCAGGTGACAGGATGCTCCGTAACTGTTGAGCAGAGAAATATTCTTAACAGGACAACAGGAGGGGTGTTCTTCTTTGGTGGCCATGAAATACCTCCCAAGGCAATACAACTTCATTTACCTTGGTTTAATTGAGGCCAGTTGGAAACAATAGGGCATCTTTTGATGCAATTAAGAACACTGCCCATAAACTGTGAAAGTTTTCTGGCATTCTGTAGAACAGAGCACTACTTTATGGCCAAGTTTCTGAACATATTTTTTCAAAGGAGATGTTATCGTGGAAAATGTGACAACAACAGAACTCCAGGGGCATGAACATGCTGTTGTAATTACTCCTCCAGACACAAAGAAATCAACCAAAGTTAATTATTTATCAAAACCAACCCACTCTCTGGAAAGATCTTTGTTTTGGCAGAATATTTGCTTTCTCCAGAAAATAGGTCAATGGTTTTTTTCCTCCCACGTTTCTTTATCATAGTATCTGACTTTCAGAATTAGCTATTTCAAGTATTGAGACATCCATCAAGCACCCAGGTGGGCTGGCAAGAGTACAGCTACAGTTCTGGGGTTTCTGGTTCCTGGATTCTTCCTGTTTCAGCACTTCTCTTCAGTAAGAGTGACCCTGAAAAAGGAGAAGGAACCCAAAGATTATTTAAGTTTCTACCATATGTCAGGCCCTGTAAGAGGCACAGCTATTACATTGTTTTGCTTACTCTCATGACACAGTATATCCATTTTATAGATAATGGAATTAGGCCCAGAGGGGTGAAGTAATTTCACATGCCATTCACGTGTGTCTAACTCCATGTACGTAGTCTCCCATGTCTGAAAAGGAGTAGTATGAACTGTGTAAGCAAAGTTGGTATGGAACCAAGAATTGACTCTGATGATTTAAGTAAGCCTGTGGGGCCAGACTTGAGTAGTGGCCTTGGATATACCAAATGCGTTCCTCTACATCAATCTGGCAACTTCGACATCATTACTTTACTTTTCGCCCTGCAAGCTTCTCTAGACTACCTTGGCATATTCTTTACCTTCCTTCTGCCCATCTCTATTCCTGTCCAGATCCAGGATAGCCTGCTTGAATCAGATGCAACAAAACAAAGGGGAGGAAGGTAGAAAAAGAAGCAAGATGATGGAGGTGCTGGGGGAAAAAAGGAAAACAATTGTATTTTGAGATTTTTTAGACTTTTAAGATTTTGCAGTGAACGCCTTATATTTCCATAGCAAGAGCACTGAACTAGGAATAAGGAAATTTGGGTATGAAGCTATCCCTGCCACTCTTTACTGTCTTAACTTAGGAAAGTCTTCCGCTTGGGCCTCAACTTTCCCATGTGGACACAACAGTATGAATTTTTCCACAACTGTTAGTGCTGGGTCTCTTGATATGTCTTTCATTTCTCCAAACTTCATTTCAAATAGTCTAGAGCTTCTAGCCACTAAACAGGTAACTCATCCAGCATCATGCCCTTGAGCACTCCACTCTCTATTTTTCCAAGAATCTTGAAGGTTTGTACAATCAAAAAGGAGTCCCACGGGATCACTTCTGAGCAAGAGCTCTGCAGTCTGCTCTTCAGCTTCCAACCTTGCTGGCAAAGCTTTTCCCTGCCACACGGTGCCGCTGTAGAGCACTGGCCCACTTCCCTGCTGCTGGCAGGGCTGGTGCACGCAGAACAATGTCTGGCTTGTCTCAGTCTCTGGCACAGGCCAATATGATCCTCTAAGGGAGGGTGAACCCTGCGTGACTCCACACCCACAGGGCCACACTTGACCCAGAGATTTTCTCCTCACAGAATCCTCAAACCCAGTCTTTATAATCACACATAGACTTTTCAAACTTATTTCTGCCCAGCCCCAGAGATGTTGTGCCCATGAATGAACCACAATATTCAGATTAGTAATCAAGTTTGTCTGAGCCTGATCTCAAAGCAAGGCTAAGCATTGCTAGTGAGTCCTACATCCTTTTTCACAGATTCAGAACAGCTAAATATGTGTATTTTCAATGTGTCATACATGATTCTGGTGCAATATGTATTAGACCCAAAATGGGAAAGATAGTATTTTAGAAACATAAAAGTGCCACCTACCCTCAGAGTTCATGTGTGGGGGTAATACCTTCCATGAGTCAAGCATCTGTGCTCTAACTCACTCCAAGGCTAGCACTCATAGAAGCTTTCTTGTCACTCTCTTCTTAAAGCAGCAAGAGTCAAAACAAAATTCTGTGCTTTAGTGGGTCACTTACCAATGTGGGATATGGAATTTCCATACAAAGTTTGGCTTGGAAGTTCTTTCAGACAAGTTTCCTACTATTAGAGTCATTTACTAAAAGGAGTGTGGGGGATCTTTCATGATGAGTGACTCTGAAGCAGAGGATTGGAATGAGAACAAACACGAGGAAGAACAAATTCATTTATCGAGGATACCTTGAGACTTAAACCAGAGGAAGATACATTTTTTTAACATTTTTATAATTTTTATAGGCTATACTAGTGTAGCAGAGCAATTAGTGCTCACCAAATATTTCAGGCACTTTTATATTTCTCAGGCTTTCTTGTAAGGCTTGGGCTGCGTAACTAGTTTAGAACAAGTGACCATAAGTGGAAGTGACAGGTGTCACTTCTGATTCAAGGCAGTTAAACTCCTGTGTACCTCCTCTGTCTCTCTTCCATTTCTGCAGAACCCTTGAAGGCCTTGCTTTTCAGGTTGCGCAGTTACAAGATAGTGTGGTCTCTGTCAGCTTGGATCCCTGAGTGACTACGTGAAGTAAACCCCCCCCTGATGACTAATGTTAATATTATAAAATAAACTTTCATGTTATTAAGTTATTGAGATTCCAGAGTTAATTTGTTACCACAGCATACCTTAGTCTATCCTGACTAACATAACTAAAGTGATAGAAAAAATTACTAAAATTAATCAATTTAGCAAACTAATGACTAAAAGGCATTATGGAGTCAAAAGGCTAAATATTTCTATTGAATCTTGAAAATTGTCAGTATGTGGCAGGTCCTATAAGTGATCTTTGGCCACAAAAGTTTTCATTTCTTAGCATGAAGGAGTAAGGATGGGAACTACTGTTTATTGAATTTTTAATGCTAGGCACTATATACAAGTTACTACACTTAATCATCCCAATAGCCTATGAATTGGTCTTATTACAAGTATATATATATATGAGAAAAGTGAGGTTTGATCACAGATTGCTAGGTAAATGGTAGAGCCAGGATTTGAAGACAGGAGCATCTGATGTCAAAGCTCCCTTTATTAATATTACACTGCCTTTCCAATCACAGCCATAACTCCAGAAAGTAGAACTCCATTAGGACTAGTTTCTAATGACTAATGGAGGTTAGGGGATGGATGGCTCATGTTCTCTTTATTTTTCTGCCTGGAGTTTACAAAGGTGTCCCCCCAACAAGTTTCTGTACATCTGGTCTCTCCCTTTTAAATCTCCCCTGACACAGGCTGCCTATGAGATAATTCTAAAACACATATACACAAACATAGACATGTTACCCCTAGGCTGGAAAACCTCAGTTGGCTCCCCTTGCCTGCAAGGTCAAGTTCAAACTCCTTAGCTTGACAAATACAGCCTTTCTTATCATCCTTTTCCCTGCTGCTGCCCCACTGAACTGATTTCTCCAGATATTCTGAAAGTTGTGGGGTTTCTCCAGGCACGGTCACCATGCTCATTCATCTTTACATCTTTGCTCAAGCTCTTCTCTCTGATAGGAATATACTTCCTTCTCAAAACCTATTATTTTTCTCCATACTTGCCAAGATCCAGCTCAAATGACAATTTTTCTTTCAATATTCTTCAACAGAATCAAAAACCACCTTCTCAAATTCCCCCATGCCATATATCCCCCACAAGATCCCTTGGGAATTTAACACATTATTTGGGCATCTGTCTTCCCCTTGACATAGGGGTTAATTAAGTGTATTTAATCTGTTGGTTTGAATGCTGGTTCCACTTCTTGGAGGCTGTGTGACCTTGGACAAGTGATCGAACTAAGCTTTGGTTTCCTTATCTGTAAAATTGGAATAAATAATAGTGCTGAGCTATAGGTTTGTTTCAGTTGATGAAATGCAATAAATAATACAATGCAAGTGCTCACTGTGGTGGTGGCATATAAGAAGGATTAAATAAATACATATATTTCATTTATTATTTTACTTATTCTTATATCCCCCCATCCGTAACATCATGCATGCCCCATAATAGGTCCCAAATAAGCATTTCGTATATGAATAAATGATTGAATGAATAGTTGCCTTCATTCAGGTGACTGAGTAGAGTAAGTTCTACCAGGTGCACAGAGATCCCCTTGAAACCATAGTATTACACACAAAAGTCACTGTTTTATCATTATTTGTGTGTGTGCATGCACACATACACAACTCTTCAGCAAAAGCTGGTCAGCAACTTGTATTTAACTTCAAAGTGAAAATTTCTTAGTTAAGCTGAGGATTTTCTTTTTCAAATCCAAATCCAGAGACTACCTATATCATACAAAACTTCCCCTGCCTTCATCCCTAACTGGTAGCTCTTTGGTGGAGTCAGCAATCAGTAGAGCATGGACTACTGACCATGGTGTAAGATATGATGTCTTTGGTGGGCATCTAGATGGCCAGTGGAGTGTGTCCTAATTCCCAGAAATGATCTCGAAGGTGCTGAGCATGTCAAAAGAGGACAAAAGCCATCTCTCTCTGGAGACATCATTGTTTCTGCCTCCACTCCATGTAACTTAGCAGCACCATCCAGCTGATGAGATGAGATGAGGTAAGGCTATGTTCGTATTATGCTACTCATCATCTCCAAGGGTCTTTTCCCTTCTGGATCACTGCTACCTTACATTGTATTTCTAGGCCTTATCTTAATTTCTAGGTCTCTTTCTCTGGCTCCTTTCTGCCAACACTGAAGTCAGATACATGTCCTCAAAATTTCCAACCTTCCCTTCTCTTATTTCTGGTGCATTCTGTCCATGGGAAGTAATCTCTGGTGTCCACTGTATCAGGAATTCTTGTAAGTAATATTATTTTAAAAATAAAACAACTTAAACCAACTTAATGCACTATAAATTCACTTAATGAAGAAACCCCAAAGTGGGGGAAACAGCAGTACAGTTCCTCTGCAGTCCTGCAGATCCTGCCCTCCTCTTGGTGCTGACTTTGCTCACAGGTTGGCTGCCTTCAAAGTTTCAAGATGGTGACCAGCAGCAGCTGGGGCCAAATGCTTCCTCACTGACTTCTGGAGGGGAGAGAGGGAATCTCACGAGCATCAGTTCAAAGAGATTCACTTCACTCTACTAGGCCTGGGAGAATTACTGGGTCTCTTTGGCCTAAGCCTGGGTTACCAAAACCAACCTTTTGCAAAGTGGGGAAGAGAGAGTACCCTGAGTGATTGATTTATACCTGTCAAAGTGTAAATTAATCCCCAGAGCTGTCCCTCCCGAAGTGCAAGGCTGACACATCATGGGGGAAGGGTGGATGGAGGCCAGGGACCCAACCTCAAGGCCCAGCACATGGCTCCTTGTGTTCTTCCCTGACTCCTTAAATCCCTCATATTTGTTGCACTCAAATTCAAATGAATTCCCACATTCATTTTTGTCTGATTTATTTTGTTTATATCATAAGAATAAAACATGGTTATTTCGGTTGAAGAGAAAAGCAAAAAAACAAAACAAAAACATAGAATGATCCATTAAGCAGAAGAAATGAACAATTTTTGGCTCACATGCCAAATGGGTCTTTCTTGCTGTGCCTTTTTTTGTATAGGGTTGTATTCACACTTCACCCACAGGTTTGATTTAACACGACGATGCTACAATTTCCACAGGTTGTTGGAAATATTCTAAAGGCTGCGTATTCCTGCACATATGAATGCATTCCATGTTTCACAAAGGAAACATGGTTTACTTAAACATTCCTCTGTGAATGTTTTTCTAATTATTCCAGGCTTTTCTAATTATTCATTTTGATAAGTACTTTCATAAACATCTTTATAGTCTACATTTTTTCCTTATGACAAATTCCCAGATACCCATTTCTGTATTATTCTCCAAAACAAGTATATAATTGTAAACTCCTTTCCACTGTGTAAGAAGGTAGCTGTTTCATTGTCCCTATACCTGCACTAGGTGTTCTTTTTAATCTTTGCTAATTTTGGTAGGAAAAGAAGTGGCCAGGGAGATTGAGCATCTGCTTACTATTTTAATTTTCATTGCTCTGATTAGTATAGCAAAGACTTTGTGCAAATGTTTATTAGTTATATATTTCCTCTTTTAATGTATGTTTATATCTTCTCCCTATTATTCATTGATTTGTACAAATCTTCACACAGTAACAATATTAATTATTTGACATTCATACAAATGTTCCCAGTTTTTAAACCTTTATTTTTCATAGAAAAGTAGTATATATTTATGCATTCAAATATATCCTTCTTTCCCTTTGGTACTTGTATTGGTTTTAAGATTACAAAGCCGTTTCTAATTCAAATATTTAATCAAAATTTAATTTTAATTTTTCTTTCATTTCTGTGGTTTGATCTTTTTACGTATAGCTCCTAATCCTATGCACTTCAAGTGTCCTTCACACACAAGGTCTTTACTTAAGCATTGCTCAGTGAATAAGCAATGTAGATCCATTTTTCATATATGATAAGATTGGCTGATCCCTTAAATCATCTGCTTTAAAAAACTTCTCCTAGACGAGCAGTTTGGAAAAGAGAAGACAATTTTAGAAGTGAAGGAAGAACTGGTTTATGGTCCTGAATGTTGGTTCTGAGGTTCAATTTCCCCATTTGTAAAATAGAGATGTTTAACTAGATTGTCTTTAATATATGTTTCATCTCTGGCTTTTGTGGTCCTAGAAAGTCCTTTTTCCATTTCCATGTATGTCTCTCTTCTTTCTTCTTTTCCTCACTCCTCCTCTCATTCCTAGGACAACTTTCTGGTCACATTCCTTCCTCGGGAGTGTCTTCTACGGTGACCTCCAAGTTTCTGCATTCTCTCCTGTCTAAAACCAGCCCATCTGCACCTCTGCTGAGGGGAAGCATCTATAAGCTGATCTTAGTGCCAGGTGGCCAATGATTGTCCGGGAAGTGGACATCCCATCCAAAGTGGCTCATCCATTGGCCAACCAGTACCCCATGATGCTGTCTGGAACGGTGCTCTCCAATGGGAGCAAAAATTAGCTAAACCTGTCACACCTTCCCTCCACAATGTGGTCTGCAGCATATACACACAATTATCCTCTTGACTTTGGGTTTTATTGGAGCAGACAGAAGCATATATGCTGTAAACACAGGACCTCACAGAGACCAGGAGGTCAGTGGGTCCACAGGGCCATCTTGGTTTGAAGCTTAAGCAAATCCAGTTCTGGTCTACACCATCCTCATTAATAAACCTCTGTTGTCTTAAGATGATTTCTGTTTCTCACCAACAATAATCTAAGCAACCCTCCCTGAAGGGTTTCCTTCCCACTGTTATTTATATCCTTTCATTAGTCTGTCTGGGGAGGAGCTCAGCTGCTGCTGCATCAGCCAGAGACAGTAAGCATTTGGGGTAGTGAGATGACTTACTGGACATAAGGAAGTTTGTAAAGCTGAGAATGTGCACACAGGCATGCACACATAGAAACACTCTCCCAGCTTTCCCTCCTATCCCTGGTTTGACACTTTGTGTGTACTCAAAACACATTCACAACCTCAGCTAATCCCAGAGAGGTCTTTAAGTTGGAAGGATGCACTTAATTGTGGAAAGGTATGCCTCTTCTACCAGGCTTCCTGAGAATTGTTTTATAGAAACATTATCATTGCGCCTAGGGCTGGCTCCAGGCAACACTGGGAGGTGGGAGAAGTTTGCATTTGGCTCTCCCTGACACCTCTCCAGGCCTGCTCCCTCCTGCAGATTGCCAGCTGTGCCCCGACCTGTATCTTCCCACCCCACTGTGTCCTGATTAAAACACCACCCTATTCTTTCTCCCACCTCCTAGGGGCTCTGCTCATGGCTTGAAAATGCCAGTGGATTTTTCTTAACAGGAATCTTCTGAGTCAGAGTCTTAACCCCAAAGTATTATCAAGTTGAAAAGGTAACTCTGAGCATTAGGAATCCTGTCTGTTTAAAGAAGCCAACAAATGTGCAAAGCTAGCCCAGACCCACCCACGGGTCACAGCCTGGTACCTGAAGCCTTGTCTGGTGGGCCCATGCTCCTTTACGGCTTTTTCTGCTTCCATCTCCCAGGTTGTCTGTTGCTTGTTTCCTGTGTAAAGCTCTGCCTGTCCCATTGGCCCCAGTTCTCAGCACTACAGTCTAGCCCACGACCATCTTCCCCCATTCCTCCCTCCAGCCAGGTCACCTCCCTGAAGCAGCTACACTATAAACTACACCTCATGGGGAGGTCCCCTTTATGTGGCTCCATCCAGGTCCTCCCACAGTATCCAGACAGAATTGGCTCTAAGGCCGTAGTTCCAGATCTTCAAGCAAGCTCCTGGCAAAGCCTCTCCATCTTACCATCCTGAGGATACAGCGCATTCATGCCTCAGTCTCCAGTGAACTGGGAACATGAGCCACTTCATAAAGTTCCTATGAGGTTATTGGGTAAGCACCTAATGCATGTAAAAGACACGGACAGCACCTGGGTAAGCACCTAATGCATGTAAAAGACATGGACAGCATGTGGTACATAGCATGTGCTCTGAGTCTTGGCCAGTAGTCCTAGCAGTTGTATTACTCACCGTGATATTAGCACATGTGTAAGAGAGCCTGACCCTGCAAATGAACTGTGGCAGGGGCTGCCTAGGCCAGGTGGGGGCAGCAGAGAGCTACCTGAGGGTCAACTGAGACCAGTGGGACCACCTTGTCCTAAGTGGAGGGCTGGACTCAAGTCCTGTTACCAGGAAGAGCATAGCCACATAAGAAGTAGAGTTGAGAAGAGTCTATTCTAACAGCCTCCCTTCTAACTCCCTGCCTCCTGTCTTAACCTCCTCCAGCCTCCCGTTTACCCTTTGCTTGAGTGATCTTTCTCAGTTGCCATGCCAGTGTAGTCACTCCCTTGAGGAAAACACTTGGATGACTCCTCAGCCCATGGAGAAAATACTAATATCCTTAGGCTGATAGCCAAGGCCCTCCAGAAAACTAACCACCGCCTCCCCTACACTCTGACTTAGTTGCCTCCACGCTTCACCTTCCTCCGTTCCCAAACATACTTCCAGTTTTCTTGTCTTTACTGAAGATATTTTCGTGCTTATCAAAATCTTATTCTGCTTTCCACATTTAGCTCAGATGCTCTTTGTCATGAGGGTTTCCTGGTTTATGCCAGTACCTAATTACAAGACATCTCTCTTTGGCTCTCACTAAGTCCTTCACATCTGATTTTCTAGTGATATCTGTTACTGTCAATATTATTCTAGAATAATAAATGATTACATCTCTCCTTCCCTGGTGCAATGAGCTCTCATAATCTGTCTTCTCTTCTGTAAAATGGGGTTAATGATAGCTTCCTTGTAGTGTGTTGAAGAATACAGGGAGATAATTCATATAAAGAACCCAGAACTGGGTCTGGCATATGGGAGGAGCCCAGAAAACGTTACAGAGGTTTCATCACTATCCCAATCATGATATCATCATCATTGTCAATGTCAACCTTATCATTATAATTAGAGGAACTCTGCCCCACAGTGGCCAAGAATTTACAGATTTATGTCATTAGTCTATCCCTAACACAGATTTTAATTTACAAAGAATAAAAAAACACTAGAGATTGCTTGTCCAGGGCAGAAATAGCAAATTTGGATCACAGGGATGAGGTGAGCCACATGGCCACGGAGAAGCAGGAAGATTTCCTGTTGAGGCAAAGCGAGAGCAGGTAAAAGAACGAACTAGTACAGTGACAAGAGAAGAAACATTTTTGTTGTTGTTTAGAGAGATAGTGATGTTTTCAATAAAAATTTCAACCCAGAAATTAAAATTTAAACAACGTAAGTGCCTCCGAGAATCACACGGCAGCGAGCAGTCCCTTAATGGTACTGTGCACAGCCTTTATTTTTTAATGTAGAGAAGGAAAGGATTTGTCATTAAAGTTTAAAAATAATCAGAATCAAAATCCCTTTTGTTCCTGCGGGCTGGCAGAGCTGAGGGGCTGATTGTGTGTGCTGAGTGGGTGTCCAGGAAACAGTAGTCATTTGTGTGCGTGTGACAGGAGTGGAGTCCAAATCTAAATTTAAGCAAGTGTTGGCCTTCTTGGAACCCATAATTTTTGGATCAATTATCCCGGACTAAGTGTCTGAGTTTCTTGCTCTCTTTCTTTCTCTCTCTCTCTCTCTGCTGCATTTAATAATTACAATACTTGAGCCAATAATTTGCCGACCAGCTGCGGTGGCCTAACTGTCTGGTTCACTCATAATTTCTGGAACTTGATACAATCATGGCCTTTGAGCCAATTAGGGTAATATTTGGTGTGTTGGAAGTCTGTTCCCCACCCTCCCACCATCTCGCCAATGTGAGAAACAAACAGCCCGTGTCTATCCTACAAGAGAAATTACGTGTTCTCAGATCTTACCCAGCCCTTGGACCCATCGATTTTGTCTGTCCCAGTCCTTCCCACAGTTTGGAAAAGAAAGGCAGACTGGTGGCCTGAAAAGAACCTGGTCTGAGAATCAGAAAGCCTAACCCTCCCCTGAAAGAGTTACGTGGCCTTGGCTTGGTAGCCTACCCTCTCTGAGTATCAGTTTTCTGTTTGTAAATGTGGCAATAGTGATTCAGGGCAGAGGGGCTGGAGCCAGCTACTTGAATTAAAATCCTGCCTCCATCACCTTTTAGCTGTGCAACATTGGGAAAATTACTTCATCTCTCTGAACCTTAATTTTCTCATCAGGGACCATAATTAATTTGTTAATAATGAAGATAATTATAATATTAACTGTAACATGTAGTGTGTGAGGATTTGGTGAGTTAATACAAACAGAACCACACACACACATACTTCTAGAGTTTAAACTCCATACAGGCATGGATTTTGTCTGTTTTGTTTACTACTATCTGCCCAGGACCTTGAACAATGTCAATAATTTCCCTTAGATAAATGAATGAATAAATGAGGGGGACTGATTTATAGTTATTTGTTCACTATTCCCTTCCAGCTTATTTCCAAAAATAATGTTTCGTGGTTCACAATAAAATCATGTTTACCACAAGGCTATCACAATGAAACTAGAACATCAAAGCCCAAAATAAGGAAGTCACAAGCAAAGGTCAGATGCCCTTTCACTCAGAGCTTCCTGGCTACTAAAATTCAACTAAGCAGCCTGTTCCTTCCAACTCTAACATTCCTGGAGTCTGAGTTTTGGAGTCAGAACCAATATTTCTAACTTTCCGTGTGACCTTTGACAACTCTGCAATTCTGTGTCAGTTGATCGTTTTTCCATCTGTAAAGGGGAAGACGTGACCAAAGAAGCTAAGACCCATCCTTGAAGTCTAGCCTTTCTTTTAGCAAATGGTCACAGGGATGTAAAGGTAAAAGAGATATGATTTCTACCATCGAGGAGCTTACAATTCTCCAGGAGATACAAGGTATAAACATGTATAACTCTCTAATTCAAGCTAGGCAATAGTACTTAACTAAGAGTGTTAGCAAAGGCTAAAAGAATGGTGACGAAAGAAACATATTTCCACTTAGGAGGGTTTCATAATAGCTTTGTTTTTTTTAAATTTGTTTTTCTGAGACAGAATCTCACTCTGTCATTCAGGCTGGAGTGCTGTGGTGTGATCTTGGCTCACTGCAGCCTCAGCCTCAAGCTCAAGCCTCCTGAGTAGCTGGGACTAGAGGCATACACCATCACACCTGGCCAACTTCTGCATTTTTTGTAGAGACAGGGTTTCACTATGTTGCCTAGGCTGCTCTCAAACTCTTGAACTCAAGCAATCTACTTGCCTCAGTCTCCCAAAGTGCTGAGATTACAGGTATGTACCACCACGCCTGGCCTTGATATTATTAATAGCTTTATAGAATAGCTATAGTTTGCAATGGTTCATAAAGAATAATAACAGACATTTATAAGAAAAGAATTCCTAACAAATGAAAAGAAGATAAGGAAAGGTAGGCATAGCAAGGTATAAAATAGTACCCTATCCAATAAAGCTAACATGCTGGGCAGAGATAGGGGTGGCAGGTGTGTGTGCTGACATCCACCTCCCCTTTGCCTATGGCAGACCTCAGTAATCAATCCAAGAGCTTTATCCCACTAAGTTAAGATGTGGCCTTGGAATTCCTCTCAACACAGTGTTCCAGGAAGCCACTCCCAAGTACTCAGAGTTGGTGCATAAAATGAAACTTACTTGCCCTCTGGATTTAAGGTTTATATATGTCAGTCAATAATGGAAAATAAGCCTAAACCAAATGTAGAGGGCCTTGAAAGTCAAATGTCAAGTTCAGGTATATGAATAGTCAAAACATGTGCTTGTTCCTTCACATTCAGCTGCTCCTTACATTGGTATGATAACCATGAAGTCTGTTTGCAACAGACATTATTGTAATATATATATACACTGAGCCTGCAGGAACTGAACCCATTCCTGCCGAGGCTTTCCGTGAATTCATCTGGAGCATAATCCACCTCCCAGGCTGCACAGTGCTTGGCTTGTGCTTAAACAAGGCACGCACTGTAACACTGTTCTCACATCATGCTGCGGGGAAGAAAAACAGTGCTGGGGACCTATGCCAAAGTTTTCAAAAGAGCTGCCCTAAAACGTAAATGTGGCCTCTGTAGGTTCTTAGAGCAATGCTAGTTATCAACTCTGTAGTACCAGGGCCGGCACAATTATTCTATTACTATTCGACGGCTGCTCTTAATGAATGCGTCCCTGTGATGGTTCCATTTAACCTTACTCCAGGAAAAGGAAAATCTATCGAAGGAACGGGAAATAGAATTCCATGAGCTCATGTCTAGTGGGGAAAGCAAAGGCATCTGAGGGCTGATGGGAAGTGAATCATATTGTTTCTCGGCTTCAAGTGTAACCCGATCCTCTTGTCTTCTTTCTACGGACCTCCATTCTCAGCCCCACTGTGTGGTGACATTCTGGCAGTAGGAAGTCAAGGGAACCCACGGCATGGAGTAGCCAAGATTTCAGCTCCAAGTCCACGTGTTCTTGAGTGAATTACTCTTTATATCAGCATATGGTTAGACCCCATATCCTTACAAAACGGTTTCCAGGTGGCTCACCTAAACATTTTTAACATCATAGAAAGAAATCGAATTAAAATAAAAGATGCACACATATTAAGAAGACCAGATGAAGGAAATACAAAAGCCAGGATTAAAAGCAAAATTTGCAGTAAGGCAAGCCATTTCATATTTCTGAGCCTCAGTTTCTACATCATAAAATAAAGCAGCCATAATAGTTTATTTATAACATCATTAGGAGGACAAATTGAGATACGCAAAAAAAGGAAAAACAGATTATAATGGAAAAGCTACTTAGCAAGTTGTCAAGAGACTAGTGCAGTTCTGCTTCTGAACTGGGTGCTCCCTGAAGCCTCTCTCAGCTTGAAGAGTCTTTAATTTCATGAAGTGGGGTGCCTGAGAGGAGCGCAGGAGCAGGAAAAGAAGCAGGAAGCAATGAGGAGAAATGAGATGCCACCTTCAACTCATCAACTAAAGGATTATTGTTAATTGTATCTTTGGAATGCTTTTTCTCATGACTGTATTGGGGACAAAGATTGTTTTGCAAATATCATTTGAGCACCTCTTCCATGCCTGGTCCAGGAAAGAAACATCATATGGATGCCCTAGTTTCTGCTAGGCCATGCCTAGTCGTGGGGAGGAGGGAAGGGGTGGCCCACATGACAATAATGCAAAGCTTCCTGAGCCCAAAGGAAGGTGTGGATAGAAGGTTACAGGTGAAAGGGAGGAGAGGGAGCCTGTCCTCCAGATAAAGGAAGATTTCCTGGAAGAAACTATTGAGTCTGGCCCTGAGAAGCTTTATACAAGTGGGGTGTAAGAGGAGGACGTTTCAGGTGGAAGAGACCAGACAAACTGAGGTGGAAAGACTGAAAAGCGTGTGGGACTTGTGAGAAGAGTGGACATTTATTGAGCTTCCGTGGGCTTTTCATCAATTCCCCTTTTGTGTGAACAGCACCTAACTTCACCTTTAGGGAGTTTCTATTTCCCAACTGTCAGTCGACCCAGTTTGGATTAGGCTGGTCCTACCCCATCTAGCTCCAAGGAAGACATATGGTCCTAGCTCACCCAGTGAAGATAATTTATATCCTTTACCACAGTAATTGGTTTCAAGATGAGCATGTATCTCAAGTCTATCCAATAAGACACACTTTGAGACTTTCCCTGCATCCACCACAAAAGAGAAGTTCTTTCTACTGGACTTGCTGAGCAGATGGAATGCTAGCCAGGAGCTGTCAGTGTTAGTGGATGTCTTGTCATAAAATGAACCACCCTGAGAAAGGCAACAAAAAATAATTCCGAGAAATAAAACAAGGCAAATTCTCAATATCATTTGAGCACCTAGATCCCCCCATAGCTGAACGCAATATCTCTTGGCATATTTTAGCTTTTGTTGTTAATAAATTTGCCTTTTACATAAGAATGATACAATGGAATTTGGAGACTTGTGGGGAAGAGTGGGAAGGAGAGGCTAGGGATAAAAGACTACAGATAGGGTGCATTGTATGCTGCTTGAGTTTGGTGGGCACCAAAACGTCACAAATCATCACTAATGAACTTACCAATGTAACCAAATACACCTGTACCCCAATAACTTTTGGAAAAATAAAATGAACATCAAATAAATAAATTTGTCTTTTATTCTTAAGCTAGTTTGAGTTCAGTATTTATCACTCTCATCTCAAAGAATCCTGTATAACATGAGGGCCCTGATCAAGATGAGCTGTGGACTTTAGCCTTCGCTGTCAGCCCTGGCACTGTGGCTAGGGCTGAGAGAATCCTTTCAGATGAAGCCCAAGCAGTCAACGACCAGGGAAGCCTAGCCTGGGAGAACAAGCTGAAGGGTGAATCTGGGAGCAGAATGGAAGAATCACTAGACAGAAATGCCAATTTATTGCACTTGAAGAAACATTTCCCTATCAATGGGAGAGAAGCTAAGTTGAAGGAAAGACAAGGAGAGCAAAGGCTTTCCCTCAAAGAGCCTCCTCTCAGGTCCTTAAAGCAGCTTCTCCTATTGTGTCTGGGGAGCGACAGGTCTTTCACTCACTTCGCCAGGGTAACAATGGCCATGCAGTGCAAGGAAGAGCATAGACTTCAGAATCAAACCCACTTGGTCTCAAATCCCACCCCCTGGTAGATAACTTCCACTTTTTGCTAACTTGGTGAGCTTAACAGTTACAGCCTGAACTTGATAAAGCCACCTAAATGAGTGACTTCATTTCTCTGAGCCTCAGCTGCTTCTTCAATAAATGCGAATAGCCACCTAAATTATCTCTCACTTGACCATAGCAAGAGCCTCTTGATGGGTCTCAACTAATTATCCACCATGCAACCAAAGTGACCATTTTAAAAACAAATCAAGTTATGTCGCTCCGTCCCCTTAAAAATGTTTCTGTGACTTCAGTCATCATTAGGATAATGATCCAAATTCATGTAACAGACTTCAAACCTCTGCGTCACCTAAAATCAAATCCCACTTGATGTTCTAGCCTCCTAGATTCTCTCCTCCTTGCTCCTCTCAGTTTATACAAATAGTTAATAATATTTAAAACTGACATTTATTGAGCACATACAACATGCCAGGCATTGTTCTAAGTATTTAACTTGAAATAATCCTTATGATGCTCATATAAGGTAGGTGCTATTGTTAGCCCCACTTTATGGATGGAAAAATTGAGATGCAGGAAGTTGCTCAAAGTCATACAGCAAAGAAGCATTTCACAGGTTACAAACTTAGGTATTGGCACCCAGAGCCCGCATGTTTAATCACTATATTATGCTGACACTCTACAGGCATCCCACAAACATTTTACCACTTTGTGGCTGTGGCAGACTGAATAATGGCCCCCAAAGATATTCATATCCTAATCTCTAGAAACTGTGCTGCTGCCTTATATGGCAAAAGGGACTTTGCAGAGGAGATAAAGTTAAAGATCTTGAGATGAAGAGATTTTCCTGAATTACTCAGCTGAGTCCTAAATGTAATCACAAGTGTCTTTATGAGAGGGAAGCAGAGGGAGATTGAGCTACAGAAAGGCAGGAGGCAAAGTGACCATGGAAGTAGAAATTGGAGTGATGAGGCCATAAGCCTAGGAGTGTTCGCAGGCAGCAGAAGATGGAAGGAGCAGCAAAGAACAGATTTTCTTCCAAGAGGATCCATCCCTGCAATGATTTCATTTTAGCCTCATGAAACGGACTTTCGACTTCTGATGTCCAGAGTTTGTAAGAGAATACATTTGTGTTTTAAGTCATAAGTTTGCAGTAATTGGATACAGCAGCAACAGTAAACTGACACAGTGGCATTAGTACAGGCTGTTTCTTCCACCAGGAATGCTCTTCTCCCCACCCTTTGCCTTCCTTAACTCCCGTTTATTCTTTGATACCTGGCTTCGATGTCACCTCTTCAGAGCAAGGGGACTCTCCTATTACATCGTTCCATAGCACACCAGACTTCTTCTTTTCTTCTTTCTTTTTTTTTTTTTTTAATTCTTTTGGAGACAGAGTTTTGCCTTTGTCACCCAGGCTAGAGTGCAATGGCATGATCTCAGCACAGTGCAACCTCCACCTCCTGGGTTCAAGCAATTCTCCTGCCTCAGCCTCCCCAGTAGCTGAGATTACAGGCCTGCATCTTGACACTCAGCTAATTTTTGTATTATTAGTAGGATTTTACCATGTTGGCCAGGCTGGTCTCAAACTCCTGACTTCAGATGATCCACCCACCTCAGCCTCCCAAAGTATTGGGATTACAGGCACGAGCCAATGCGTCTGGCCCAAACTTCTCCTTAATATTCACAACATTCCAATTCACTGTCAATGATTGTTGTTCATGCTACCAGATCCAAGGGACAGGGTACAGTGTATGTCTGTCTTGTTCTCTACTGTAACCCAGCAACTAGCCCAGGGCCTGGAGTATTATGATTCTCATAAATATTTGTTGAAATGAATAAATATATTTCTCACAGGACTGTTGGATGCTTTCAAAAGATCACAAATATAAAAAACTTGGTATAGGGCCTGGCATATAATAAGTTCCCAGAAAAGTAGAGCTCCATGTGAGTTCTGGGTCTATCTGTGTGTCTCCTGTGTCTTTGGAACAGAAGCACAGACACGAAGGTCCTGATCTTGGGTCTTGGGTACGTTCCAGGCAGAGTGCTCTGTGATGTCTCCTTTTCCCTAATTCTCCAAATACTGTTCCTCTTTCTTACAATTCTGGTCCTCATGCAGGTTTAATGGCCACCCTGGGCATATTTTAGAAAGGAAAGGATCAGGGCAGCCCCAGAACACAATGAGATATGAAGATATCAGCAAGGCTGGCTGCCTCCTGCTTTAAGACTATGGTAAGCCCTTTCGGCCGATCTGCAGTGCAGCTTGGAATAGGTTATTCCAGCTGTTTCCTGGCCATGTAGTATGTGTATGAGCCTCCAGCTGGGCCAGGGACCAACTTTCCAGGCCCAGATGAATTCTCATCATTTCCCAGGGATCCTTTAGCTTGAGTTTGGTTCTCAAGCCAAGACTCTGACAGTTTTATTAGCACCTATAATTCAATGTAAGCATCGATGTGTTGGGAAACACTTTGAGGCTATCTTTTAAAGTCAACTTAATTCCCTCTCAAATGCCTCTTTGTTTGCCAAAGTGCCAGCCAGAAGACTTCCAGGTAGGCAGAGAGATGAGCTCCAGACAGGGGGATCAGTGGGACATGTCTGCTGGGCGCCCAAGTCACTTTGCTGGTAGCTGATGTCATTTCCAGTTAGTGGGCTCCTGGCAGAGGTGCCTGCAGATGCTCAGATGACATCATTGGGGACCAGCCTGTCACCAGGGGAGATAACAAATGGAGCCCAGCTCTGAGTTCCTGCTGCCCCAGGAAGTCACAATTCATTTCTTGGCCTTGCTATAGGCCTGGAGAATAGACACCCTGTGTTTTCACCCTGGCCTAGCCCCAGAGAACCAGCATGCACCCTCCTGCTGACTGCTTTGCCTCAACAAGACCAAGCGGGACATTCTGAGTTTACCCGAAAGTGTTTGGTGACTATAATCATAGAAACTGGACAAGCTCGATGTAGTATACACTCTTGATCATCTGCTGACACCCACTTACCTTCCTCCTGGGCTAACATAACCCAATTTTTCTCATATACACACTCTCCTCTGGAAGAGATTGGCCTATTTGCATCCTCAAGGGATAAATTGTCATTGTCCTAAGCCATTCATTCATTCATTCATTCATTTGACAAACATAATTGAGCATATTTTGTGGTGGGCATTGTTTAGGCGCTAAAGATAAAGTCATTAAAAAAAAAAACAAAGTCTTTGCCTTCATGAAGCCTTAATAAACACACAGTTATATATTATATAATAAATTTGCAATGTCAGACCAAATGATAAATGATATGAACAAAAATAATGCCAGGTAAATATATAGAGAAAAATAGGCTGCTGTTTTAGATAAGGGGACAAAGGAGGTGATATTGGAGCTGAGGCATGAATGGAAGGAGGGCACCAACCTGTGATTCTATAGGGGAAAATGTTTCAGTCAAGGACGATAGCAGATGCAAAGGCCTCAGGGTAAGAATAAACCTGCACGTTGAGGAATAGCCAGAAAGCTGATGTGGCTGGAATGTTACAAACGAGGCTGGGTCATAGAAATGGCTTTGGATTTTGCTCTAAATGATGGGAAATCACTGGAAGATCTTCCGTAATTTGTAATTTCAGAGGATTCCCATGGTCACTCAGCAGAAAGCAGACTAATGTAAGGCAAGAAGGAAAACAGGTGACCAGGTAGCATCAAGTACCAGGTGGTAGCTGGAGAAGTGGTGATAACTGATTGGAATTGGGAACAATTTTGAAGGTTGAAACAAAAGGATCTAATAATGAATTTGGAGAAGAGAGTGAGAGAAAAAAGAGTGAGAGATAACATCAAAGTTTTGGGATGGCACCACCAACTAAATACGAGTGCTGTTAACTGAGATAAAGAGCACTGCAGAGGAGCACTTCTCACTGGGAAGAGATCTAGGGCTGGGATTATGTGTGCTTGGTTCCAGGTGCCTGACAGACATGCAACTGCAGATATTAGATAGGCAGCAGTGGGAGACAGGAGTTTGAAGATTAGGAAAGGGGTACGTCCCATGCCCCCACCAATAAATGGCTTAGGCTTCAGCATGGGGGGCAATTCTAGCCAATGGGATATGGCTATAGGAGGCCTCCGGGCAAGGTGTACTCATTCCTAATGAGGATTTGAGGTTGCTTAGATGTTTGGATGGATGGATGGATGGATGGATGGATGGGTGGATGGATGGATGGATCTCTTAAGTTTCCGTTTGTTTCCAATGATCATTCAAATCTTAAAGGTAAACTAGAGTCGAAGTTAGGAGACCTTTCTTTAGTCTCTGGTTCTTTTACTAATTAATCACAAACCTAGGCAAGAGCACCCCCTCTCTGAGCCTCAGTGTCCTCATCTGCACAATGAGGAAATTGGACTGTATTGTCTTTATGAACCCAGCTAGCCCTGCTGTTCTATGAAGTTGTAAGAACATGGACTTTGAAACCAGAAGCTCTGAGAGAAATGTTGACTTTCCCCTACTTGATGTGTGATCCTCTAGCAGTTCAAGGTTCCTCTGTGTTGCAGTTTCCTCATCTCTAAAATGATGATTTATGGTCCTTCCCAACACTAATTTCCATTAGGTCACAGCATAGTTTCCTGGTTACTTATGTTGATGGAAATCATAAAAACCTCTAAGAAAGCAATAGCTATGAGGAAGCCAATCCCTCAATGCAAACACACACACACACACACACACACACACACACACACACAAAGTCTAGAAAAAGAGGCCAGGCCTTTCCTTTCAGAGCAGCTACTCTCTGGCTCCGTCTGAGTACAAACTCTGGTCAAGGTAGGAACTATGCTCTTCTTGAGGCCAGCATGGTTGTTTTGAGGGCTCTTGGCTTCCCTTGGCACCTCAGTCCCAAGAGCTAAGAGCTACCCTAAGAGTCTCAAAACTCAGTCCTGCTGAATCACTCCTGTGCCTACCACAGGGCTTGGGATGAATAAAAGCCATTAAGACCATAAAGCTTCTAGCCCAGATTTAGCACACAGTGAGTGTTCAAACTGTTTTGTACCTCAGGCTCCTGTATCCAGTTAGCTAAAGGTAATAATTAACAACAGTGCACAACAATGGTAGAGTATATGGCAGTTTTAGATCCCAGATTTTTAACATGGTCAAGGATAGAAATCCCTGGACAATTTTATTCATGTAAAAGGTCTAACAATAATTGCTAATTTTTGAAAACAAATCAAACATACAATAAAATACTTGAGGAAACCATTTTCTTACCATAGTTTAGACCAACGAGTCTAACAGAAATTTCTTTGATCTAAAATGATGTCAATTTCCCAATGCTAGTGTTGTCTAATCAGTATTACATATGAAGGTTGATTAATAGGAAATGGGTAAACAGGTATATTATGACTTAATCAGTGCTTTATGTTTGAAGACTTGATCTTTCAAAAATCTTTTATTTTTAATGAAAAGGGGTCTTCAGTGTCGGAAAGGTTGGGAGGCAGCAAACTAAAATGTCGAATGTTTTGACAGGGGCCTGCTGGTGACTGTATCCCTCCCTTTCATGTGTGAGCCCTAAGAACCTCTGAGCTATGTCTGTGTGTCCCCAAAGCACAGATCCAAGGGAGAAAGGGGAAAAGACACTCTGCTAACAGTGGCTAATGTCATTTCCAGTTAACTGGCTTTTGGCAGATATGGTACAGATGTTCAAATGACCTCATTAGGGACCAGGATGTCAACAACAAGACAGATACAAACAGAGCTCTGCTTAAGATTCCTGCAGATTCCATGGGTTTGGAATCCCTTAACTCATTTCTCAAGCATTCCAAAGGGTAGGAATTTCAGGCAATGGCACGTGGCATTATGAAGAATTTTAGGGAAGATGGAGCTTATATTAGTTAAGATCGGCTAGCTTTGCTGCAATAACAAAAACCCTACAAAGCTCTCCCTCTCTCCCATTCTACTTCACTCTGTGGGTTGCCCTCAACCTCTGCTATATCAGATGGTCTCCCTGCAGGCAGGTTGGAGGGACTGGGCACAGCCTCCAGAGGTGTCCGGGTTTATAGTCACTTGTATCTCTCAGCCACCGTATGTAAATTCTAAGGAAGGACCACGTTGGATCAGGATTTGTACATCTGCCTCCCCTACTAGACTATAAGACTGGAAAAGGGAGGGAATGAGTCGTACTCTGCTACCGTCTGCAGCCTCTCCTAGCCTGGAGTCACCCTGTAAGGGACACTCAGTAAACATCATTCAGTTGAATAAATGAGCAAATCACTCAGCACTAAACAGAAAGAAAAGAACTAAACCCACTGGCAACATGGGTGATTCAGAAACAGACTAGTCAAATGATGATCAAAATTTTGTTACATTCAACAGCAGCAGCAATGCCAAGAGAGCCCTCGAGATATTTTATCCAATAAACTATTTCCAGAGCTAATAACAAAAATTTCTTGCATGGTGGTTTACAACACAATTTTACATCCCTTCTTTTCCCCCATCATTTCAATACAATTCAATAAATAGTAATGAGAGTCTTCCAGGCACCAGGCATTGTGCTCAGTGGTGGGCTATGGCAGTAGAAACAGGTCCTTGCCCTCAGAGAACTCTCAGTGAGTGTAGTACTAAAGAGAGAGATTAAATAATGGAAGAGATAATAACTGATATATTTGCAGAGAGCATTTGCTATGTGTCAGACACTAGACTGGGTGCCTAACACATGTTAATTCAATTCATGCTTACAGTAATCCTTTGAGACAGATACTACTGTGAGTCTTGGAAGTTGGGTGACTTATCCAGGGTAAGCAATTGACAGAGCCAGTATTTAAACCCATGTAGTTTGGCTCCTGAGTCTATGCTCTTAGCTATCATATCTGTACCACCAGCCAATCACAGTGTTAGGAGAGTTAAAATGGAAAATAGAGGGGTCAAGGAAGGCTCTAGCATTTAACCCAGTCAGATCTTAGAGCCAGATCTACCAGTTTGAAATCCAGTGTCCTTCCTGCCAGTCTGAGCATCAAGGCTCAGTGCAGTGGCTGTGTTGTTAGCTGCACTTACAAGTCTCCAGGGGGCTCCAGCTATAACTCCCCATTGGCATTCTCCCAATAGTCTGGGCATAAATAGCCAATAGGTTCTCTCTACACCCTACACAGAACTTAGAAACGAATCATCCTTCTGGTAATTACATTAAGGGAATGTTTTTGTTTGTTTCTTTTAGGAGTTAAAAACAGAATGACCTTGTCTTAAAAATTCTGAAATAACAATGAGAAGTTATTTGCTTATGTTTATATTTAGAATTAAAGGATATTCATATGAAAAAGTACAAAACAGAGGGTGATAGGGTTAGCAAGGGATTGAGGGCCTTCAGAGAGATGGATTATTGTTCATTCAACTGTAGCGATTAACAGTTAAAAATCCACTCTTGCAGTTCTCCATGTCTGGGGAAGAAAGAAGCTTTTTTTTTTTTTTTTCTGAAACAAAAAAGCCACATCTTTCTTTCCAGGGAACGCATTAGAATAAGGGGTTTCCCAGGACCTGGACAAAAGCCAGGATATTTGGGGGTCAAGGTCCCCTCCCCCTCTTTCTGGCCTCCGTCCCTGCAGGGAACTATAAGGTAAGTGCTCAGGCTGAGAGCTCAGCTAAGAGGGGAGAAGGGGCTGGCCACCTGGAAGCATTAACCCAAAGAGGCACAGTGTAGGTGGGGCTGGGTGGCAAAAGCAGGGCAACAAAGTAAGCCTAATAACAGCTCACCCTTAGCATTTACTGAGTATTTATTATGGCCAGACATGAGTCTACACACTTCATTTAATTATGTTGATAGAATTAGTATCCCCACCTTGAAGGTAAGAAAAATGAGACACAGGGGTTTGATCTTGCTCAAGACCATACTTCTAGAAAGCGGAGGGGCCAGAATTCAAGCTTAGGTAGGGTGACTCCAGTGTCAGCACTCTTCACCAGGATGCCACAGTGAAAGGGTTATCCTGAAGTCACTGCCCTGTTGATTTGGGCTTTGAGACCTTCTCAGGATTCTTCAGAGAGCACCTCTTTATGAGCTCTGCTGGCCCTGAACTTAATATTCTGCAGGGGTTTTTGCCTTATAGCTGCCTCCTTACAAATTGGCAACTTAATTTTATCCCCAGAGCTTCTCTTCTTGGATAATGTGATGGAGCGGGGACAGAGAGAGAGGAACACAGGCAGAGAGAGTGAAAGAGGTAGGCTATTATTTTAGAAATTAGACAGCAATATAACTGGCCTCTCACCCAAGTGATGAAAAAGCCATTGTTGGGGCATCTTTGCACCAAAAGAGAGAGAGATTTTCCTGAATCATTTCTAATTTTTTATTTAAGCTTCACACTTTTCCTGGGGCCTCTGGGCAGGCTTCCAAACCCCGGGTATCCACAGTTGACTCTGAGCTCCCGAGGTAAGTGATCTGTCACTCCCAGGCCTGGGGAAGGGGTGGGCAGAGGCCTGGACAGGTTGTGCTTGGCTCAGCCCCCTGACATTGTACACACTAATGCAATGTGAAATAGCACGTCTAAATAGCCTGTCCAACTTTTTTGATGTTCTTGAACCCACAGATGGGATTCATTTCCACACTGTTCGCAAAACGTAAACGATACAAGGACATTAAAGAGCATTAAACTACTTGATGACATTTTGGTCACATTAATAAAAAGTGGCATTTTTAAAACTACCAGAAAGAAAGAGAAAGAGTTTAGGGGTGGAGAGGGGAGAGGTGAAGAAGAAGAGAAGACAGCACAGGGAGTGGGGAGGAGGAACAGGAGAGGGACTTGAATTCGTCTAAAGTGAGGAAGAAATGCTGGCAGTCTCAGCTCTTCTCAACGAAGTTGGGACTTCATGTAGTATGACATAAGAAGCAAATCTTTCTGGACAGATCTGTGGAACATACCCACACCTATGTAATGAGTGGTGCAGACAGACTAAGATATTAATGTTTCCCTTCCAGACTGATTAGTTTGGCCAAAATAAACACACATACCACTGAGACATGAGAAAGGGCAAGAGAAGACTCACTTCCTCCAGGAAGCCTTCCATGAGAACCTCTCCAGACTAGATTAGGTGTCTCTTCTCTGGACTTCCAGAGACCCTAAGTTTACTCTCATCATAGCGGGCATTGCCGTGGCATTTAATCACTGATTGACTTGCCTAAATCCTCCCTAGACTGTGGGTTTCTTTAGGGCATGAACTAGGGTGAGAAGCATGCATTTGAAGAGACCTATGTCTCTTCAAATTGCAGAGGTTCAAATCCCAGCTAGTCCTTATATTGATTTTATGACCTGAAGCATAATTCATTAAGCTCCCTGGGTCTCAACTATGCCATCTATAAAATGGGGTGAAAGGAAAACCCAGCTCATAGAGTTGTAATGATTCCTAAATGAGGTAATGAATGAAAGGCACATAGCCCCATGCCTGGTACACATACACTCGGCATATGGTCTAGATTAGCATTAGCATTATGCCCAGTACCCCAAGCACTTGGCACATAAAAGGCACTCAATAAATACAGTACTGTTAAATCAATGAATCTCAACAGACTCACTTAGAAAAAAATCACTTCCCAAGGGGACTAAGGAATTGGACACAGAGCCACAAAAAGTGAAAATGGGTGGCAGAGACATTTAATAACTTATCAAGTCCTGGGCACCTTGTTTTAAAATAAAAAACCAGTACTGGTCTCTCTCAGGGGTGCCTGGGGAGGTGTCCTGCTCTACCATCCAACCATGGCTGGTGAAGGGGTGGGAAGCAGCCCCCACCTCCACCAGCAGCCCATGCCCCCTCCCCCTCGCCCGCTGCCTTGGCAGAGCTCTCTCCTTCCAGCCCTGGTGGTTACATTAATTGCTAATGACAATGGCAACCTTCACTCTGTGTGGTTTCCTGCCCAGATTCTGGATCCCTTACAAGGCTCCCTTTTCTCTTTTCCCAGATAGGAAATGCAACCCGAGACGTGTGAAGAAAAAAACAGTGTGCTTATTGTCATAGCCTCCACTCTTCGGCTGGGCCCGGCTGTGTGTGCTCTGGGGTGTCTGCCCCGCCACAGGGAAGAATAAACCCAGACTCAAATCATAGGAAATTCATCAAATGTGCTTCTCAGAGCTCTGTCTTTCAAGGTCTGTTTCCTTGCCATATGATCTCTATAAACCAAATCACTGTTAGCCAGGGCACAGGACCAGAGGCGCCCGGAGGCTCATGGATAATGAATGCCAAATGCATGTGACAATAGACTGATCAGAGAGCAGAATAGAAATTTCTGAGTTGTGCTTTTATATATGTATACACACACAGACACATGCATACACCTATGTGTGTGCACACACGCACACACACATATTATACATAAAACATACACACACAGGTCAAGCACACAGTATATCTTAATGTACACAGCTAGTTGTACTTGGTGACAAACTCAGATAACTCACCTCTCAGTTACTTTGTCAAGACAAAGAAGCCTGTGGATCAGAAGGGTAAAATGGAAGAGAAAAACAAATCAGAACCCCATTTAGCTGGGACGCTTAGTGTGGAGGAGTCACAGATTTGACTTTGAAATTTAGGATGCCTTGCACTCGGCAGTTGACACAGGACATAGCACACAAGAGGGCCTCAACTGAAAAATGAAAATCAAGGATTCATTCCTGGGCACCAAAGGTAAATGGGAGAAATTGCCCTAAACTAAATGAATTATTGTCTGATCTTTCCCAGTAATGGTTTTGACTCCTCCTAGGTCTGACCAACCCCTTCACTCACTAACTAGTTTCCAGTGTGGCCAAGACAGAGAAGAGAACACAGGACAGAAACTAGCAGGCCACCAGCTGAAGGCAAAAAGGTAATTAATGTTATAGCCTTTTAGATTCTAGAAAATACTGCACTTAAAACTGCAAGTCAACTAAGCGGCTGTCGGCAACCGATAAATGCTTCCATATTCACAGGCATCAGCAGTCTTCCCGTTACAAAAAAAGTAATAATACATACATATTAATGGATCACATTTTGTCCTTTGGGGAGCATAATTTTTAAAAGGGCCAAGGCAGCAATAATAGTTCCTTTAAAAATTCTAAATGCTGTAATTGTTTTCTCTGAATTATGGTGCTAGGATTTAATTAGTGATGAATGTTCGGTATGGGGTTTAGACATTTTTGATGAATTCAGCCAAACAGAAAAGCAGTCTTGTCCTTACTGCTCCCACCCGGGCCCCCGCCCTCTTTTCTTCCCTGGAATCCTGAAATGTGAGTGTGCAAGAGCACACGTCCACGAAGGGATTTTATTCTCTGCAGTTTCACCGTAGCTAAGAAGGAGGTCGCCTTAACCACAGCTCAACAAGGAACATGAAACATGGTCAGTGAGGTCATGCAATTCAGCACAAGTTTTGAGGGTTTCTAGGTATAAGGAGGAAAAATAAAATGTAAATGGTAGAAATTTCTTTTGGCGATGTTCTTATCATTAGGAAGAAGTTGCCCGGGTCTTGGGCCTGGGCTCCTGGGCTTAAAGGGCTCACGGACCCCAAGAGCTAAAGGTGTCAGGGGGAAAGGGTTGCGGGCAGCGAGGAAGGACTTTCTTCATTCATTTGACGAATAACCATTTAGCAAGACCTACTGGGTCCAGGCTCTGAGCTGGGCATTGCACACAGGGCCCTGGCAATGGAGTCCCTGCCTGGGGATAAATACAATCGCTTTGTTCTTCTCCAAACCACTTCTTTGTAAAAGCAGCTGGAGAGAAGCCCAGACCAGCAGCCATCCACACAAGCAGAATCAAGGAGGCCTACATAGCATGTCCCCTGGGGGCCATGCCTACCCCCTCCCATCCACCTTCAGGACTTCTTTCATTTGAGACCTGGAGGCCGTCCTGGTTCCCAGTATCTTCTATTAACATGCAAATACTCCTGGGAAAGGTCACACCTTGAGACCCCATCAGCTAACCTCTTGCTCACCAGTTACTTCTTAGCAAGGATTAGCAGAAATGGAACACCAAGAGAAGGCTTGGGGGTGAGGGCTGGCGGGGGAGATGAGGGCTTATGGGGAGGGAGGTAAAAGACCTTCCTACTGCCAAAATTTTCCTGGACAGTCAAGTTGATTTAATGCAATACAATAAATCAATGATATTATTTCAATAAAGATTGATTTTTTAAACTGTAAAACAAACTAAAATCTCATTTACATCCCATCAAAAGTATTACATTTAAATTGGTTTGCAAATTAAATATCATTCTGGGTTCTACCACATGTTCCAGATAGAGCATAGGAACACAGGGTTTTCTTCATTGCCCTAATTGTGCTACAAATAGCACCCGCTTCATGATCTTGCCTAAAGAGTAAAAATGCTGCCTCCCCATCCCCAAATGGCAGATGCAGGTGATCAATGGAGGTTTTGTTCACTCTGTCTAGGGGAGAGAAATTAGCGTCCCCCTAATTTCTCTCTATTGTCTCCCTCTTCCATTCCATTCTTCTTGTCTCCCATCTCAAAACCACCCTCCTCCACCACAGGCTTCTCTAGAGTACTGTTGAGACCCATGGTTGAGCTGCTACAGAACTTTCATTACTCTTCTCAATGAGGTCCTTAAAATGTCATTCTGGGAGAGGGTCCTGGTTAAAAACATGGGGTCCCAAATCTGTCAGAAAGACTGGAGTTCAAATCCTGGCTCTGCCATTTCTAGATACAGAGACAAGTGACTTTCCCCCATCATTTGTCTTTTGAGAGGATTAAGTGCAATTATAGTAAGTGCTCAATAAATATTTGCTACTGCTGTTGTTGTAACACACTATCTTCTTTATAAAATGAGATTCCAAAATAATGTGCAGGTAAGTTTTTTTTTAAAAGCACCATAGTGAGTATATGTCACCAGTTATTCCCTTAAGGAAATGTTTACTCATTTTAACATTGTTGTCATTGATCATAATTGCTATTTATTCTTTTTTTTAATTCATTCAACAAACATTTAGCATAAGCCTCCTATGTGTCACACACTGAGCTAGGTACTTAGGAACAGAGATGGGTAAGCCTGATCCCTGGCTTCTGGGAACTCATATCTAACGAGTAAAAACAGAGTGAGAAGTAACAGATATTCATAAAAAGCTATGAGAACCCACTGTCTGGGGATAGTTGGTAACAACATCCAGAGAGGTATTTGAACTGAGTATTCAAGAAGGATAGTATTAATATTTATCGCAATTTATTGGGAGTCTTCTGTGTGCCAGCCACTGAGTAGGGGTTTATCATTTTACTGTAGTCTACGTAATAACTACATAAGGTGAATGCTTTGTCATTTTACAGGTGAGAACACTGAGTCTTAGGGATGTTAAGAGAAGTGCCTATAATATTTCAGTTGGTATATCAAAATAATTGAGATTTCAACCCAGATGAGTGTGGTTCTGAAGCCCATACTCTTCCTTGCAAACAAATGGGCCAGTCAGTGACTCAAGTGAGAAAAAGGAAAAAAAAAAATTGTCTTGTGATTTATAGGCACATCTTCAGGGTTTTTAAAAATGTAATATGTGATACATACAAAATAAATTGCTGATGCATTTAAGTTTCTATATTTTCATATATAAATGTATATTTTTAAAAAATATATATGTATTATATATAATATGTATATATGTATGTTGGTTTTTTAGATGAATAGCTTGCCAAGCATTTTGATACATAGAAGAAGAAGGTTATATCTCCACCAAATACGATAATATTTTTATACATATTGGTAACCTTCTTTTTCACTTAACCACAGTCCAGAATGTATTTTTTACCTCAGCGAATCTATGTCTATATCATCCTTATTAATCCTATTACATGTTCTTCGAATGGATAGATGCCATCATTTATTTAATCTATTCTCTCTTCAAACATTTTGCTTAATATCAATTTTTAAAATTATCATGAATAACGTGATGATCATCCTTTGCACAAATACCTTCGCATATTTGTCTAATCATTCTCTTAAGATAAATTTTTGAAGGGGAAATTGCTGGGCCAAATGTTTAAGGTCATTGATGTATTTTGCCACATTGAATTTCATCATATGCAAATTTATACTTTCATTAACAGTTTATGAAGGTGGCCTGACATTTTGGCTCTTGTTTTATATTGCTATGTTTCCCTTTTTTATCTTACTAATTTATAAGAGTTCTTTAAGGATGAAGGCTATGAACCCTTTGTCTTTCACATATTCTATAGTGTATTTGCCATGCAGAAATATTTCATTTTTATATAGTGAAATGTATATACATTTTTTAGGGTTTCAGCTGCCGACGCAATATTTAGGAAAACTTTCTCTAATCATGATCATAAATTTCCTTTTAGATATTTTTTGTGGCCTCAGTTTTTTACATTTTATTTTTTAATTTATTTAGAATTTAATGTTGCAAGGTAGGAAGAAAAATTTAAATTAATATGTTTTCGGGTACCATCTTTTGCCTATCTCTCCACAAATGAGATATTACTTCTATTATATATCAAATAATAGTATGGAGGAGTGTTCTGTTATTTTCTGCTGATCTATTCATCTATTTTTGTTCACAGAATTATGCTGTTTTAATTGTTACTGCTGTATCGTATAATGTCTAGCAGGGCTAGTCTCTTCTCATTGTTTTTTTTCAATGATTTTAATATAGTATTTTCCATTTATTTACTTCCAGAAATAAGGGTATGAGGTAGAGGATAACTTTTGAAAGTATAACAGTAATATGCATGACAAGCGATGCTGTGGTTTTTTAAAAAATAAAATCAATCTCGTAATTTTGTAGCCACACTCAGTTCATTTCCATGAATGATGTTATTCTGGCACTTAGAGTCTGGCATGCACTATCTATCACTAAACTTACTATCTTCTGCTTGCCGAGGACCTTGGCAGGAGGCTTTGTTCATTCGACCTACATGCAAAGCCAATATAGCATCATAGTTAGGAGTGTAAGATCTAACTGTGTGACCTTGGGCAAGCTATTTTACCTCTCTGAGTCTTTGTGTCTACATTTGTAATAGGAGGGTGACAATACACTTCCTCATAATATGTGAGCTACTACATATGGAAGGCACTTAGAAGAGTGCCTAGCACAGAGTAAATACTCAATGAACATTAACTAGTATCATTATATACCAGTGGTCCTGTCATTCTAGGAGTTTGCTGACTTGTCTTAACTTGGAAGAGGAAGATTGAAGGAAAGACATTAAGTCAGGAAACATGGGTTAATTAAAATAAAATTTCAAAGGCCTTTGCATTTTCATGAATGGAAAATTATTGTTACGTTGTTATTTCTCAAGACATCCAGGGTGCTAGGTCTTTAAAGCAAGCTATAGTTGGGCTATGGAGAGGCCATGTAGTGTCAGAGGATACCTTCCATATAAGGACCCTGAACAGGCCAGTTCATCTGAACTTACTGCAGATTCTACATAGCACTCTCACTTTGACCTTCGCTAATCTTGTCAGCTGACAGCTCAGATTTGGTGTCAGACTTCAATTCTTCCTCCCGCCTCTGTTCAGAGCAGATCTCCTCTGCTCTCAGCTGAGAGTCCAAGTATGAATATGATCCTGAGCTCTGCAGTCAGACTGCTATGAATTAAAAGCCCAGCTCTGCCACAAACCACTTCTGTTTTTGGTCCTTTCTGAAGTTTTCTTCAGCTGAATAATGTTATGCCTTCCCTGCCAGTTTACCATGGGGATTAGGTGAGAACAATATACAGGAAAGCATTTTATAAGAACGCCATGCATATAGCAGGTACTCAGTAAATGTTATTATATCAGTAAGGAATGTTTGATTCTGAGTAACAGAAAATCGAATCTAAACTAGCTTATACAGTGAAGGAAAACTATTGGTACTATAACTGGAGATTCAAGAAAAATCTGGACTTCAGGAGTAGTTCAATTCAGTAGCCTAACCATGTCACCTATAATTTGTTTGTCCATTCATTTGTTTATTTCCTCTCTTCACCCTGCCCATCATATATTCAGCTTTACCCTAAAGCTCTCTCTCCTCCTCATAGTTCCAAAATATAAGCAGGAATCCAAGGAGAACAAAATAGGACCACACCCAGATATTTTCCCAGATGAGTTAGAAAAGCTCTCCCAGAAACCCCCAGCAAAATTCTCTTCTTGTAGCTCAACAGCCAGAATTGGGTCATGGACCTATCCCTGAATCAATAATGATGGCTAGAAGAGACATTATGCACACTCCCCTGTCTGAACCACAAGCCCTAGGTCTAGAGTCACCTTTCTACCAGTGCCAGAATTATGTTGAGGCAGGAAGTTGGAAACTGAACCAAAAATCAGAGTAATTATAAAGAGAAGGGGGAATGGATATATGGAAAACAACTATAATGTCCATTCCTTGTTTCCCCCAGTCCCCAGCAGAATACAGATGAGTAGATGGACAAGACCCCATTGAAACTTGAGGCCTCAAACTTTTGCTTGGATCCTGGATCAATAAAGGGAAAAATGCTCAAATCACCATCTAGTGACTAAAAACATTCTTCCTAAACAATAATAGGGAAAATAGCAATAATAATAATGTACACAGTTTTAAAATATTTATGCCTTTTTAAAGATCAAACATAGCTTTATTCAAAACCACTTAAGAAGTAGCTATCCGGATCTATGCTGAAGGCCAAATATCAAGTCATAGGCATATTTTGTTTTCTTTTCAATGCCTTCTGGCCCTGGGACCTTTCTCCTTCAGTTGTTCCCTTTCTCTCTGAGTCTTCTCCTGCTTCCCTTTCTCTCTCTGTTTGAGTTTTATTAGCCTCAAGTACCTGGGAAGAAATCTGGAGTGGGAGGGACAGAGATGTCCCACAGTGTGGGACCCAAGGCCTGAGTGGCCCCATGTGAATCCTCAGCCCATTGCCCACTGCAGAGGAAAACTTAGTCTCCCCCAAAAGGTTGAATGGCCGAGCCCAAGTGAGCCCTTCATGCCTCCGGGTTGCTAAGCAACAAACACTTCAAGTTTGGAAATCTTTATCCACACCGGATATATTATCCTGGCAAATTGGACTTTCAGATCTGGCAGCAATGGAAAGAGTAACTTTTTTAAAAATAGAGACAATTTAGATGATTTCAAAGACATCTGGTCTCTTTTTCCAGCAATGTCTGACTCTTCTCTTTCACTAAGCATATTGGATCCAAACACTTCACATGTACAAAAGCACAAGGTCCCCGAAGAAAGAAGTGTTTCAGTCGCAAAAAGCCGACTCACAGAAAGTGCTGCCAGTTGGAAAGGCCTAGAACTGACTAAGGCAAAAGCACCAGGGCATATGTTCTAGTTTCTTCCATTTGACCCTTCTCTTAACCTAGTTTCTTCCAAGTGCCCCTTCCCTCTCATTCTGATCCTCTCTGGTACTAATTCTCCTCCCCACCCTCTGTCTTGCCTTCCCTCTTCTTCTCCTTTCTCTTTTCCTTACTCCCACCTTTGTCCCTGCAAACTTCCATCCATTTTTCTTTCTCTTTATCCTTCATTCCCCACGGTAGAGACAACACAAAGACGAGAGTCAACACAACGACACAGGCCAGGACCCTGGGTCTTCTTCCTGCCTCTTCAATGGGGGATGGAGTTGGTTGTTCATTCCTCCTTCATTCCTAAACAGTCCACAGGAGTGAACTCGTGGTTGAGGTAATCTCAGGGCACATTCTCCCTCCGTTGCGTCCTTTAAGAAAAATTAAAGACAAACCCAAACACCAAAAAGCTCTTCCACCTGCTTGCTAATATCTAGAATTCCTCCAATAGAGGACATTACATTCCAGAATTAAAGACCAAATTTCAAACATAAATAATAAACAACTCACATCTGGGCAGCTCTTAATAGTTTTCAAAACACATCCAGCTGTTTCTCACCAGTTCCCTCATTTGACCCCCCACAATAATCTAGAGATGGAAGCATTATCACTGCTATCATCTCCATTTCAAAATGAGGAAACTGAGGCTCAGATTAAGTACCTTTCTGAAGGTACTTAAGGTATAACCCAGATCCAACTGACTCTAAAGTCCACATTCTCTTCCATGCCCCTCTCTTCTCCAAGAGGAAACCATAGTGAGTTGACACGATGGGAAGCCTTCCCTAAGTTCTTCAGAACCCAGATTTCCCCTTGATCTCTACTTCTCTGTAATGTTTGGCTTGTGATGATTGCTGTTGAAACCTGTCAATGGGGTATGCTACCACCAGATGGCAGATGATACTCTGGTTTCATGGAGAGCTCCAGACTTTTACCATAACTAAAAATGGGAGTCAAGTGTTTTTCCATATTTGTATCTCCTTATAATCAAAATTATAGTTCACTAAAAAAATAGCCAAACATCACAGCATTCCACATCTACAAAGATGAAGATGATGTGAAGCAAAAATATATAGTGTCCCTCGGTATTCTGGGGAATGGTTCTAAGACCCCCTATGAATACCAAAATATATAGATGCTCAACTTTCTTCTATAAAAAGATGTGGTATTTGCATATAACTCATGCACATCCTCCTGTATGGTTTAAATCATCTCTAGATTACTTATAATACCTAATACCATGTAAATGCTATGTAAATAGTTGTTACACTGTAATGTTTAAGGAATAATGACAACAGCAGTCTGTAGATGTTCAATACAGACACCACTCATTTTTAAAAATATATTTTATCCATGGTTGGTTGACTCCACAGATGCAGAACTTATGGATATGGAGGGCTGACTGTATTTAAAGGAATAAATTGACACTATATATTTATTTGACAAATTTGATAAATATATTTATTCAAGAAATATACATGATGTATTTGTATACATTATATATATATATATATAACACACACACACACACACACACCATATATTATATATATAATGGATCTTGACTATTAACAAGCATAACTCATTCACAGTCTACTTCAAATTTCTGAGATGTTGACAAAGGCATTTCAGGGTTATTGCCTTCTTATCCTGGCAACTCACTTCCCTAAATACTAGCCCAAGTGGAGAAGACAGAATGGTTCTCAAACTTTAGTGAACATCAGAATCACCCCGGAGGGCTTTGTTAAAGCACATACTTCCGCCTCTCAATTCCTGAGCTTCTGATTCAATAAGTCTCAAGGGGGGAGGGCCTGGTGATATGCATTTCTAACAAATACCCAAGTGATGCTGATGCTGCCAATCTGGGACCACATGTGGAAAAGCACTGGGCCAAGCCAAGACACCCTGTTTGACTCTTATACGTTCCCCCTTTCCCCTCGCCTCTTACCAACACTGCAGAGAAGAGACATTGAGCTCCATGGCCTCCTTGCCAGAGTCTGGAGTCCTACTGTGAATGACTAACCAATAGCCTCAAATGCTGTGGCTGGCACAAATGAACTTTGGGTCACTTTCAATACATATTTCTGCTATTCAGTGCCACCTTCTGATCAGATGTTGAGATATCAATGCCTATCAATATATCATTGACTATGCTGATAGGAAATGCTAACATCTATTAAAGCTGTCAGCACGGAGGTAAATGATGCTTTAATTACCTCATCTAATTCTCATAATAATCCTCAGTGAGAAAGACACTATTATTAACCCCATTTTACAGATGAGAAAAACAGAGGATCAAGATTACAAACCCAGTATAATGCAGAGCCTGGACTAAATACCAGTTTTTGTTTATCTTAAGAAGGTAAGCTCTCAGTTTGTAGATACTGACTCTAAATTTCCAATGTGGCTACTAAAAGTTGGATTCCTGAATCCTCAAGTCAGTTTCTTCAGGCTCCTGTGGCTTTCAGTCCTCTCATTTTCCCCACTGGTCTCTGTCTGTGCCCACCAGCCAGTCAGCGTGCCCCATGTAGTTCCTGTCTAAATCCTCTATCTTAGTCCATCATACTGGATGAAGAGGGGGAAACATTTAGAAATGAAGGTCCCAAGGTTCCTCCAGAGTCTTAGGCTGCAAAGATAAGTTTGACCGTATTCCCCAGATGATACTTCCTATGGCAGAGAAATGGAATCAGATACCTTATAATGAGCTCCAACAGATGGTATGTTGATAAGTTGAAGCAGCATTCATAAAAATCCTTCCCATTTAGAAACAAACTATGCAGACTTATTATTGAAAGAAGAAAGAAAGAGAAAAAAAGACAAAAAGTAAAAGGAAGCAAAGAGAGAGAGGAAGGGAAGAGAGAGAGGAAGGAAAGGAGGGAAGGAGGGAGGAAGGAAGGGAGGGAGGGAAGGAAGAAAGGGAGGGAAGAAGGAAGGGAGGAAGAGGGAAATAAAGAACTAACAGGAAAAAACAGCAAAGAACAAAAGGAAATTCTTCACAATTATTTGATGGTTTATAACATCTTAATAAGCATATAAATTCAGAAACATAAGGACTGAAAGACAGGACAATAAGATTAAAAAAGAAAAAAGGAAATTGAGGATCTAAGGAAACAAATTGAGGACCCAAACTACATCATTACAGAACTAATGCAAAAATTAAAGATAACAAGGAACAGTTATATTCCACTGAAAATAAATTATTTGTGTGGATGAGAGTCTGAGATAATTACAGTAAATGTAGATTAATACAAAGACATTAGAGAAAGTACAAAGTAGCTAATAGATTTTGTAAAACACCTAATAAATAAGTATGCAAATCCAAAAGTAAAATTTTAACAGTTATCTAAATAAAGAAAAAAAATTGAATACGCAAGTTGAAAGACACACCATGTTCTAGGAAAATTTAATGCTGACAGTTCAAGATAGATACCTACAAGTTAGTTAAATAATGGCACTTCAAACATTCATACAGTCAGGAAAAGCATATCATTATAAGGAGTTGAAATCAGGCTCACCCTAGCCTCCCCTACACGACATTTCATGCCAAAAGACAGTGTTCACAGTGTCTAAGGGAAAGAAAGTGCACCTAGGATATTATGGCCACACAAGAATGGTATTAAATAAAAAAGCCATGAACTCTCTCAAACATGAAAAACCAGGAATACAGCACCCATGAGCCCTTCCTGAACAAAACTATGTGACAATAATTTTCAGCCAGTTAAGAAATAAAGAATAGAAATAAACTTAGAAATTGAAATATCATGAAAAGGCATTAGTGGTAGGTAACAAATCTGTTTCCTATGTACACTAAATTAAACAATACCACAATACCTCTCTATGAAGCCTGCTCCGTCTACCTTATTTACTGTGACAGAGTCTGCCCCACCCTGCTCCAGCATTTGCGGTCTTCCTTACTTTGCTTTACTTTTGGCTTTTGTGCTAAAGAATGGCACCCTATATTTTACTTTTTTGTTTTGTTTTGTTTTGGTTTGGTTTTGGTTTTGTTTTGTTACCTTCTGCCCCATAGAAGGCAATCAAGGGGAGCCGGGATTAAACAGTTGCATGAAATGTGGAAACTATTCTAGTCATAGAGTAGAGCCTGGGAGCCATGCATCTGAACAGTGTAAAAATAACAAGGTAACTGACAAGACTCACATTTTGTTGGGAAAGAAGCTGGAAAAAATCTGAGCACCAATGCCCTTATCTTCCACAGCCCAAACAGAGCTGATACTAAAATTGAACCATGTAGTTTCAGAAGAAGTGATGATTTCTACATTTAATGTTTTAGATCATCATTTTATTTAACCTGAAAATATTTTTCATAAAATACTATCCTATAGTACAGAGGAATTTATTCACTAATTTCTATAGTTTTATTTTGTTATGCTTTTCTTCTGTTAAATGTCGGTAAAGTTAAAGATAATGCTTCATATTTTAAAAGAGCATTTACAGTTATCTCATTTTTATTAAAGTGTTTTTAGATATGTATGTATATGAATACAAAAACCATACTAATGATGTTTATTTATTCTTAAGGAGAGTTATTTCTGAGTAGTATTTGGGTTTATTTTACTATATTCATCTTTTAACTTTTTTCTATTAATTATTTTTCATGAGTGTAAACCTTCTTTCAAATATAGTAGAATGGTCAGTCTTTGTCTTAAAAAAGGAAAAAAAAATGACTGGGAACCTATATGTCAAGACAGTGATGTAGATATAGATGTGTTAGTGTGTATGCTGGAAGTGATAGAACTTGAGCCTTAACCTTCAGTTAACTTGCATTTCTTTCTGCTACCAGAACTCCCTCTTAGACTTGCCATATGAAGTGAAGAAAACTAAAGCTAACTGGAAAACCCACTAGGTGATTTTCCATGAACTTTTGGTTAAGCCCATGGGGCAGGAATAATCTCACTATTTTAGGGGACAAATTTGAGACTCACAAAGGTTGTGGTTTGCCTAGTTTCACGCAGTAGGAGAGATAATAACTGTAGTGAGTACTCTATGAAGAATCCCTCTTAGACCTCACAGAAGCCTGTAATGTCTGTCATTATTATTTATTTTTAAAATATGGTCCAGAAAGATGACTTATATTGTCAAATGTCCCACAGCTAGACAGTGGCAGTGCCAGGACTGGAACTCAGGTCTGTCTCAGACTCAAGCCCATACTGCTCTCTCTTACTATGCTCTCACCAGGCTGGGAAAGCGAGTGGTCATGCGTGCTTGGATGCTGCCAGAGAGTCTCAGAATTTCGATGTGCTCAGAGCTAAGAAGGGCAAGGCTCCCATTGGTTGCTCTATGGGTTGCTTGTCATGAACCTTCCTGCTCCCTCCTAATGTCCCTGCTGAGCTGAACTGGCAACATGGCAGCTCTGATGATTTCCCAGCATGGCTCCAGAGCCAGACCCCTGGGATCTCACGTCCCATCTCAGCAAGCATTTGATGAGTGGCTCTGATACAAACACTCAGCCAAGAAAGAGTCCCAAATAATGGCCAGCTGAGTGTAGGGTGTCAGGAGACCTGGGTTTCTATCCCTCTTCTGCTATCTCTTTGTGGTGTGACCCTCGGAAAGTTACTTGATGTCTCTGAGCCTCATTTTCCTTCTCAGTAAAATAAAAGGGTTTTACTACTGGCCAGTTTTCAAAGTTCCCAGCTCAATATTTCTATGATTTAGTCAGAGAATGAGGATCTCTCTTCATAGAATCTGGGTGGTCAGGGGCAGGGTTCTCTTTGAGAAGGTATATGGCAGTGGGTGAACCAAGCCAGCAAGGAGGAGAGGGCTGGGATTACCCCCCAGACAGAAAGGAGCAACTTCAAGGAGGTGAGCCCTCGAGGCCATGGGAAGGGGTCTCCATCAGAGACCTTTTCTCTCCTCCCGCAGGTGGGTCTTGGCAGCTGGGCTGCAGGCGTGCACGGACCACAGACCTTTAGGAGATTATCTGCTAATCACGGCCTGGACATGAGTACTCAAGAGGTGTCGCCTGAAGAATGAGATGCTTTTTTATGATGCAGTAAAAGAGAGGAAATCACCTTGGCCTCTTGCCTTGTCCTGCACTAAGTAATCGGGCAACTCAAGCCCAGCCTCCCATTGGCAAAGGCTCTGAGAGCTCAGAATTTCCACCAAGGGCTGCCATTTCATTAGGCGGCTGCAGGGAAGTGGGCCGGAGTGAAGGCAAGAGAGACAGGCCCTGTCTCCAGACATTCAGGAGAGGCCAGGGATTGCTATAACCCACAGACACCGAAAGTTTAGAAGCACTAGGGTCACACACACTACATTAGCGACATTATATACTTACAACCAGAGTAAATCACTGGCCCCATTTAGGGAAAGAATTTCAGTGTAAATGCTATTATTGGAACAATCTATTATATCGTCTCTGAAAAGTAGTGCATGTCCAGAACCAGCTCTCCTCCCACTGACAACTCCCACTCACTGTAAGGATATCTAGTGATAATTTTCCCTCTGAAGATAAAACAGTGAGTTCCACCAATATTTCCCGACTGCCAGCCAGGAACTGTGTTGAGACCTTAGCACTCATGAGCGTTAATGCAGTGAGCCAACATGGTTTTGGTAGCTTTACATACATTAACTTACTTAGTCCTTACAACAATGCAGATTCAGTCAAATAAAAAAATGAAGTTAATATTATTATCACCCCCATTCACAGATGGGAACACCAAGTTCCAGAAATATTAAGTAAGGTGCTCAAGGTCACACGACTGGTAAGTAGCAGAGTCAGGAATCAACTCCAGGCTGGTTTATGCTTTTAACCACCCCACATCTGCCTCTCATCATTTGTCATTGTAAATGTAGGTTTCTGGGTTCTCCCTCCTTCCAACATCATCCTTACTCATGATGCATATAAGAAGGCCCTTTTGCCCTTTATTTCACCCTCTCCCAGGCTTCTTCACGTGGGAGGGGTAGTTTATTTGATGGGTGCCATAGCAAGAATGTGAAATCCATTGGTCCATTTCCTTGGAATAAATGGGGGTGATGGGTGGCTTCCCTCAGTGCTGTTGAGCCTCTGCAATTGTCAGGCTGAGGAGTTCTGTGATCCTCCGTTCTAGGATTTGTCCTGCAGATCCAAGTCTTCCTTCAATCAGGCCCCATCTAGACTAGAAAGACAGGTTGTGACTATCATTCTGGTGCTACTTGCATCTGCTCTCCTTCTTTGCTGATAGCACCCTCGATATTGCACCTCAACTCTTATGTCCGTTTCTCAGAATTTGAATGGGAAAGGCAGAAACCAGTTAGCTCTGCAAAACACCAACAACTCCCAACCCAAGAAAGAGTTCAAACCCCATTCCTGGGCGACTCCAGCAAGTCTGTCCTTCCATCAGGTTCCCATGCCCTAGTATTCCCCAAAGGCCAAGAGAAATGTTTTTACCAATGTATCCCACATGCTCCCTGCTCAGCCAGGCCCTCGTTCAGTGCCCTGTCCACTCCTGGGTTCAATCCAGCTGTTTCTTAACTCCAGACTTGCACTATACAAATGAATTCTCTCCAGAGCCCTTTGCCCTAAGTCTAGACTTCAGTTCCGACTTAATTCTTCCACACTTAGTAAGAATAGGCAGAACCAAATGTTTAGCACAATGTTGGTGAGAAATTGAGAATAATCAGAAAACAAAACATGGAAAAAGGAAAAAGAAAGAATCTTCAACTGAACACTAGGCATTATGGCTCCTGATAAGCCCCAATAGGGAAAGCCTCTGCCCCCTCTTTCATTAGATTCCCTTCTCCTTGCCTGTTACCATATTACAGGGGTCCCCCTATCATGAAGGGCCTTTGAAAATGTGCTTTTATTTTGAAATGTACCTTCAAAACTTTTTGGGAACTCAAAGAAAAAGGGGAAAAAAAGCCCCACATCCAGTGCCCTCATCTGTCCTCCCATCAGCATCCAAGTAGCCTTCCAGCATGCCACACCATCTAGGCACCTCAACTTTCCTCCTGGACTAGCAAGGAGAAACAAAGACACCAATGCTTTCTGCCATGTCAGCCAATTCCCATGCTGGCACCAGTTCAGCAAATTGTCCCTTCAGTTGGCATTTCCCAGGCAAAGAAGTTTATCTTCTCATCATCTCAACCTCACCATTTGAGAAACAGGAGCTGGGCATCACCTTTATATAACCCAAAAGTCCATCAGAAGGCTTATCCAAGACCAAAAGCAAGTCTTCCTGCAGAAATCACTACCCCCAGGAGCAACAGGAAAGATTACTGGTAGATTTTTTTTTTTAAAGAGTTTGTTCCTGCTATGCATGATGCCAGGACACCCACAAAGGAGCCCTCTGCTCTCTCAGGTTATTATTTTTCACATTTTGCGGATGAGAAATCCAAGGTTTAGACAATTTAAACAATGTATCCATAATAACCTTGTCATTAACTATTCAAGTAGCTAATAGACACAAAATCAGTCAGAATTCCCACCACTAAACTCTGCTTGGAAGAGACAAATCACAAGTCCCAAACTTGATGAGAATCTGGATGAGTCCTATCCCCCTCAGGAGAGTAAGGAGTGGAAGAGGTGGTATCTGAGGGCTGTCTGATGGGGTAGCCTCCAGGACTCTGTTCTGTGCCAGTAGTGGAGTGTGTCCCTTTTACTCCCCGAAGACAAAGCCCTTCCAAATCAAGATGTCCATAGTCTGTAATTATTCACCTAACTCAGGTGAATTCTGTTCTCTTCTTGGAGTCAAAGATGAAGGGCCTGTGATCTCAGGTCGGTCATTTTGAATTCACAACCCATCTTTGCCAGAAAAGCCTCAAAGGCAGATGCTGCCTGAGATTTCTGGTGGTTTTGTGCAAAATTCAATCTGCTCCCTGGGAAGAGGGGACAAGGGAGAGCAAGATATGGAGTTTGATTTTTAAAAGGAAAAATTAAGAATAAAGAGATGTTTTCGGGGTGACGTGGAAAATGTGGGAAACGTGACATTTTTGTTTAGGTCCAACAAGGTGCATGTCTCTCCTAACATTATTAGGTCACCAGCGTCTCTCACCTATACCTGTCCTGACCTCTATTGCCATCTTCCTCCCAGCCCAACCATACCATTTTCCTAGCCATGTCAAACCTCTCTTTCGAGATTTTTTTTTTTTCTGGTCACTTTTCTCATTGCCTGAAATATCCTTCCTTCTCTTCAAAGTGGTTAATTCTTGTTTGTATTCCAAGGGTCAGGTAGGCTCAGCATCACCTCCTCCAGGAACCCTAATGCATGCTTTTTTCTGGGTTCCCATTGCACTTCATGTTCACACATCCTTCCACTATAGCGCTCCTGTGTCGCACTGTCATTCTATCTATATTGGCCCATGCAATCTTAGGATGCACTATTAATAGTTTTAAATCTATCATCAGACATGTCCGAGCCAAGTCCAACTCATGAGGACATATTTTTTAAATGTCATGGGCCCCAATATTAAAATAACTTCTCCAGTTTCTTCTCAGTTCTATTCTTCCCATCACTATCATGACCTACATCTAAAGGAGAGATGGAAAAGACATTGTTATGTCCACCAATCCTGTAACTTAACTTCCCTTAGTACCCAGATAGGTTGTTATCCTTATCACCCCATGCCATACACCAAACATCCTGAATTACCTAAAGCATGTGTATATACATGTGTGTATGTATTCAACAACTGCGATTGCCTGACACTGACCAATCAGAACTGGTGTTGGCCTATCAAGCGAGGTCTTGGGGCCAACACCAGTGCTGATTGGTCAGTGTCAGGCAATTGCAGTTGTTAAATACATACACACATGTATATACACATGCGCCAAAGGTATCAGGTGTGGTAGGTGATGGGGAGGGGATCTGGTGCACATCACAGGGACTATTTAATTGACTTAACTGGTATGGAAATATTCCAATGTTTTAACTACAATTCATCAGAAATAAGAGCCCTAGAGATGTTATGAACCAGAAAGAGGCCTAGATACTTACCTACTCTCATCACTGTTCGTTAAGGCTCCAACTGGCCCCAAGCTAAGACACACACAGGCCTGTAGAACACATGGCAAATTTTCAAAATGTTTTCTATTTTGCCTTGAGGAGGTTATGTCAGAGGAGTGGGAATAAGATAAAAAGTTCAGAGTTCCCTCCAGTGCTGTCTACCTATCAGAACTTTGCCCTTTAGTTTCAAGTCTCTGAAACCTAATCTGGTTTTTATTCCTAGACAATGTTCAGGTCTTGGGTTGAGAGTTGTGGCTACAGTAGTCTCTCTTTTCCTAGACAAAGAAACTTTAGATTCTCAAGATAACTGATAAGATTCTCAAGATCACTGAAAGTACTTATTCCACTGATGGTAATTGTATGATTTTATAATACCCATTCTTTTCAGTTATTTAAAAAATTGAACATATAACACATGCACACATTCTTAAAACTTAAGATAATACCAATAAAGAGAAATACCCTTTAGCCATCCTTTCTCTGCTCTAACTCTCTATGGAGTTAACCACTACCATCACTTCATCCTGTCTTTCTCTGCTTTCAATAAGTATCTACACGTGTATATATGCAGGTAGAAAAATAATGATTTTGCTTAGTTGTTTGCTTTTATTTTTACATGGCATTAAGTGAATTATTAGGCAATTTTTTTTCATTTAAAATACGTTTTAAAGATCTTTCCATCTACCTTATTCTTTCTATTAATAGCTCTGGCTTGAATTCCATAGGTTAAATATCTCATAATTTTGTTAACTATCCTATAGGCAGGGCTGTGGTTTTCAGGTTTTCACTATCACAGACACTGTTTCAATGAGCCTTCTCAAACATGCCTGTTTGGGCTCCTGTATTTTTTCTGCAGTAGATTACTAGAAATTCCCTTGCTGGACAAAAAGTTACATGCATCTTTACTGAGAATAAGCTCAGTACCAATTTGCTCTATTGTGCCAAATGATGTTTGACAGTACCTGCTTCTTAAAATGCTTGCCAAAACTAGATGTCTTCAGTATTTAATTTTTCTCAACCTGGTGGATAAATCATGATGTCTCTTTATCATATTAATCTGAATCTTCCTCACTATTCATCCTAAGTTTGCATGTCATAACTTTTTCAATGAATTGACTGTGTTCTATGGTAGGCAGACTGCTAAAATGGACTGCAATGACCCTTACCAGTTGGTTTTTATGCCCTTGTGTAATCCCCTTCCCTTGAGAATAGGCTAGACCTAGGACTTCCTTCTAATGAATAGAGCATGGCAAAGATAATAGCCCTGTCACTTTCAAGGTCAGGTTACAAGAGGCCACAACTTCTGTCTTGTTAGCAATCTTTCTCTCTTTCTTGCTTCTCTTCAGTTTGATGAAGCAAACTGCCATATTTGGACTTTGCCCATTTTTCTGTTTTTCGATGTGTAGGCATTCTACATAACACAGTTGAATATTCTTTGAGTGTTATATTATGTCACAAATATGTTCTACCAGTCTTGATTTTCATTAACTTTGGGTTTTTTTTTATTATCCAAACTTTAAATTCTTAAAGTCTTCCATCTTTTCTTCTATAGATTTTAAACTTTGTGCCTTGCTTAAAAGGATCTTTGCTACCCCAACAGTCATAAGCACCATGATAATTTATTCACTTATTTCTCCTGACTTCCACTTTAAGTTCCATGAAGGCAGGGGCTCTGAGCCTTGCTTATCTCTGGATTCACAGCCCTGAGCACAGTGCCTTGCAGGGAGCTGGCATTCAAAAACACTTGATTGCATCCATGCAGACAGACTTTGCAAGTTCACGTTCCTCCCTCTCCATGAAGGCTCCCTGGTGTCTAATCTCAATTCCTGGGCTGAAGTGTGTGCATATCTCTGCTTGGTCTTTGCTAAGAGAGAGAACAGATACCCTTTTCAAACCTTCCCACAGCTTCCTCCCACTGCCCCATCAAGCACACTAATGCATACACTTCTTTGTAACTGCAGAATTTTGGCTCTTAAATATTGCTGGTGTGCTGAAAATCTCACACTCTAAAAGAAAAAAAAGTTGGGGGAGGTACAAAATAATCTCAAGATTTCACTTAAAGTGCTGATAAGGATTCAATGCCAAGAAATGTAAAAATTTACAGTACAAATTAAATTTACCAGAAGACACATCTGAGGAGAGACTGACATGCTGAAAACAAGCCAAGCCCCAACCCCCCACTGAGGAATTAATATGAAGTCAGAGGCTAGCAGGAGCAATGCCAGGGGTAGAGAGACTTCAGAGGGGGAAAGAGTCAGGCCAGGCCAGGGACTTTTAACCACATAGCACAAAAGAAATCAAGACCTAGAGAGATGAAAACTGTATCAGGCAACTAGGATATAATTTAATACAGAAAGGGGTGATTTGAGGCTATACACTTTACCCTGCCATCAATGTGTGTATATAAAAACTGAGTCCCAGAGAGATGAGGTGAGTGGTCCACAGCTAGCAGAATGGGGATTAGAAGCCAGTTGCCAGTTTCCCTGGTCAGGGATCTTTCCACACAGTTGCAGAGAGGAAGTCCTGGCTCCAGGCAGAGGAATGAATGTTTCACTCCAGATTTCTAGAAGGCCCAGAGTGAAATATCCCTATTCCTGGGAAAGTTGATAGATGAGCTGCTACTAGCAGCTAGCATTTACTCCCTAGGTTGTCTTGGGAGAAAGGGGTTTTCAAAAATCTTGTAGCTGGGAATTTAACTCAGGCTGTATGGACTCTAAATCCACTCTCCCCCACAGGCAGAGGTTGGCTGTACGGCCAATGAGTGTCTGGGCCTAGGCCACTCAGCCTCGTATCTCAAAGTCAGGCATTGCCTTAAGGGGAAGAAGAACCATGCATCAGGCATGTTTGTTCTGGAGTGTGGAGTGGATTCTACAGCAGGGGGTGGATGAAGGAGTTCAACATCCAATCAGCACCACCAGTGGTCCCTAAGATATTTTGTGCAAATTTTAAAAAGGCACTCCTTCCTCAAGATGATTTACTACCTGCCATCTGTCAGAAAACACAGTGCATATACAAATCGACAAAGACAGGATATGCGTGGCTCGCCCTGCAGTTGCACAATGCACATCCATAACAATCCTGTGAGTCAGCCTCTGAGACACCCTCACTCTCCTCTGTACAACTGTGCAGGTGTTGGTCCTGGAGCCAGCAAAGCCAAAGACTTTCCAGCCTCAGGACATCCTTTATGGTGCCTCTGGTCTTCAAGTTCTTCTCTGTTCCCATGGGTGCTACCTCTTACAGGGCAAATAGACTTTTCTCCTAGATTCTGTGAGATTCAGAGATCACCATTCATTCAGGAAATACTGCAAGAAAGAAGCCTTGCCTTCACCAAGTCCCAGCCCCTTGAGTGCAAAGCAGAATTGCCCCTGAGCCCAGAATAGACCAGTGACTTCCTAGGCCATGGCCAGCCAAGTCATGCCACCATTAGCCTCTGAGGAAATGGAGGTGGCTGCCTGCAAATGGGACAGCTTCCATGGTCATTGCCTGTACTTACTGAAGTATGCATACTACAGTTCAAAACAATCAAATAATCTAAAGGAATGCAGGTACTAGCTTGTATCTTAGCAGAGCCTTGCAAAAACAAACAAACAAAAAAACAAAAAAAACGAAAAATAGATCAGATACTCAGGCTATAATGTGTTCATGCAAACACAGTTAATTGTTTTTCACTTCTGTGGTTTTTGCCATGAAAAGATTTTTCATGTTATTTAGTTAGCAGAATCATTTTGAGGGAAATAGGAATCTTTGTTTTTGTTTTACTCAGAGAAAATGAAAAACGAAGCAGAAAGACTTGGCCAGGGCCACACCCTGAGCTGGTAACCAGTTTGGATTGGAACCTGGACTCCTCATCCAGTACTTTCTTGGCCATACCACTCCCCCTGTACTCCTGTCCTTCAGGGCTTCCTCAGCCGGCACAGGCTCCCAGCCACTCTCAGTCTCCCTTACCCTGGCTTGCCTAGGAGAAGAGGAACCAGAAATCTTCAGAAATGTAGCAGGAAGCAGGGTCTTGGACGGGTTGGAAAGGTGAAGCCAGTAACTGCCTTAGAAGGGGCCATGTTGCACCAGTCCTGCCAGGAGCTTGAACAATATCATGTAGAGTCCATTTTCTTTCTCCATTCTCAGAGTTAGTGGGTGAGTGCTCTCTTATAGCATGTCACTTCTCTTTCACAGCAGAAAAACAAAGACAAGTAATAAATGTGATCTGAAGTTATTAAATGGTCTTTCCCTTCTTCTCCTCCATTTCACCAAGTCCTGCCCCAGAACTTAAATATCACCATTCATGACTTCTTGGTTTGGCATTAAAATAGTTCTCTCTCAGATATTCATGGGAAAGAAGAGGAAGTAAAAGGAACAAACATTTTAAATTGCCAGTTATAATCCAGGGGAAGTTCACACTTAAAATCCCACAAACACTCCTAGAGAAATGATTAAAATTTTTTTTAGAAAAAGAGTAATAATACTAGACATTGGTGAGGATGTGGAGCAACTGGAATGAATGCCTAAACATTGCTGACAGAAGTGTAAATTGGTACAACCACTTTGGAAAACTGCTAGTATTTACTAAAGGTAATTAAATGCCCCTTTGAAGCAATTACACCTGTGGGTTTATACCTAATAGAAATGAGTTATCATATCCTCCAAAAGAGAGGTACAAGAATATTCATAGTGCCTTTACTCATAATAGCTCCTAAATGCAAAACTACCCAAATTTTCACCAACAGTAAAATAGATAAATTACAGTCTGTGTATATGGTAGGATATTACCTAACAATGAAAGAAGATATAGACAACATGACTGTCTCTCACAGGCATAATATTGAACAAAAGAAGCCACACACAATACAGTGCATACCATATGATTTCATTTACAGAAATCCAAAAACAAGCAAAGTCAGTAGATGGTGATATAGGGCAAAATCATGGTTATCTTTGGGAAGGGGCACAGAAAATCCTACAGGGTGCTGAAAATACAATTGTCCTTCAGTACATGCAGAGATTGGTTCCAGGTCCAAATTTGAAGATACCAATATCCACACATATTCAAGTCCCATAATTGGCCCCGTGAAAACCACAGCTACAAAAAGTTGGCCCTCTTTATAAGTGCATTTTGCATCCCACCAATATTGTATTTCTGATCTGCATTTGGTTGGAAAAAATAAGCCTATAAGTGGACTCACACTATTAAAATTCATGTCATTCAGGTGTCAGCTGTAGCCTGGATCTCAGTTGGTATGGCTGGTACTTACATGGGTGCACACAAATACAAAAATTCATCAAGCTATACACTTAAGATATACATACTGTTAAATCTCGACCAAAGAAAACAAAGAGAAAAACTTACAAATACCATAAAACCGTGGTTCTCAAAATGTGTTTCCCAGTGCAGCACCAGGGAACATGTTAGAAATGCAAATTCCCTGACCACACCACAGACCCACTGAATCAGATGGGGATGCGGTCTAGCAATCTGTGCTTTAACAAGCTAGGGTAATTCTGATGCATGCTAATGTTTAAGCAACCCTGCCGTAACAGGTGAGTATTATTAGCCCCACTCCGCATATTTTAAAAAACTAAGGCTCATAGAGAGAAAGTAGCATATCCAAGTTCAGCCAACTACTAAAAAACTAAGTATCATGAGCTGTGCAAGATAAGACATAACCAGGGCCATGCATGTTTGTATCTTTCCATAAAGTCAGACTTACTGATGCTTATTCAATCATAAAAGCCACAAGCTACATGGAGTTCCCAAGAAAGCAATTCTTAGTACTACCGATTTGGCTTGGTAGTCAGAGATGAGGCACACAGGCTCAAGCCACTGCACAGGTCAGTCAACATTGCAAAGCCATGCATAGTAGTATACTCAATATATAAATGGTATAGATTACATCAAACAGAGTAACATTTAACATCAAGAGAAGAGTGGTGTATTAGGGTTCTCTAGAGTAACAGAACTAACAGGACATAGGTATATATAAAAGGAAGTTTATTAAGGAGAATGGACTCATGCAACTACAAGGCCACAGTGGAGGGGTCATGGCTAAGGTTGATGTCTGCAAGGACGAAGGGAAAGTAAAATAATTTATCTGCCAGCCATTCATTTATTCAAGCAAGTGAGGCATCTTGGCAAGGAACTCAATGTCTCTAAATGCCTTTCCCATTTATAAAATGGGGGTAATAATAGTATATACCTTATAGGGTTATGAGAATTAAATGAGATTGTAGACACAGTGCCTGGTACCTAACCAGTATTCAAAAATGTTAGTTTAATACTGCTGCTATTGTTTCAAATACGGGGCCCAGGAAGGAGTCCTGCATTGCCAATCTAGTGATCTTATCATGGCTCTGCTTCACTTTGGGACTTATCAATAAAATAAAAGGTGTGATGGGCTGACCTGGTGGGCCCTCACAGTGCTCATACTTTTTGTTTTGGAGATGGAGTCTGGCTCTGTCACTCAGGCTGGCGTGTGGTGTGATCTCCATCTCGGTTCATTGCAACCTCCACCTCCTGGGTTCAAACCATTCTCCTGCCTCAGCCTCCCGAGTAGCTAGGATTACAGGTGCATGCCAGCATGCCCTGCTAATTTTTGTATTTTAAATAGAGACCAGGTTTCTCCATGTTGGCCAGGCTGTTCTTGAACTCCTGACCTCAGGTGATCCACCCACCTCGGCCTCCCAAAGTGCTGGGATTGCAGGCATAAGCCACCATGCCTGGCCACAGTGCTCGTATTCTGCATACATTGAAGCTTTTACTAGCCCTGACAGACAAACACTGCATTACAGGAGAAGGGGAGACCCTCCACCTTGGAAATGTAACACCTGCCAAATTTTTGGTTCGCTCCCTCTGACTTAGAGCAGTCCAGCGCCACAGAAGCAAATTGGAGGACAAAGAATGTTAACTGTAATATCTATTCAAGGGCCCTTTATTAGCTTCTGCTATTAGTGGTGGGGGGGGGCATCTATGCATTTCTGAAATATCTGTTTTCTTCTTGCAAGACAGGGAACAGAATTCAAGCTTTCAAACTGTTTATAAAGTAATCAGCATTAATTTGTTCTGTTCAGGTTTTAATTATACACTGTAGGCCATTCTGACAGGACACCACCACCGCTGAGCCTGTCAGAGGAGATAATTTCCCACCAGGATGACCACATACCTCATGAATTATACATGAAACTTTGTTTCCTTGTGACTGTTGCTAAAAGATGCTGTCAGCCTCCTGAAATCTCAAAAGATCTGCAATTGTTTTTCGATAAGTCTAATTAGCAGGAAGTAGGTGGGGGAGGTGTTAAGAATGACTTCCCAGGGACGAGCTGCTGAGAAATGCTGAAAGGGCCTTTCCTCAGCTAGCGACCCTGGCAGGCTCAAGGCAGGGTCGGCCTCAGCGGTGAAAGTCAGGTCGGGATCCTTGCTACCACAGGCAACAAGATTTACACTTGTTCTCTCTGAGACTGAGCTCCAGCAAGCCAGCCTGAGATTCCAGACATAATTCTGTTATTCAAATGGGAGAAGAGTTTGATAGCTATACTAATGACTTTTATCTGTGAAAACATAACTAATAGCTTGGTTTACATTTGCGTACATTTATGAGCATAATTTTAGCACATAATTTTATTGCACAATAAAACATTATTGTAGCAGCATTAGTCGGTTTCACTAAAAAAAGAAAGGAGATACCTTAGAGTGATCTGCACGTAAACCTTCACACTGCATTTATATGACAGTATCATTTTAAAATGTTGACCCATTTAAATTAATGAAAGAGTTTCTCAGTTAACAATTAGCTGCATAAGGCCATTTCCTGTAGACATAATATTTGGGGGCAATGCTTATGATTTGCTGCATAATTCATCACAGAATTGATTGCCAAAGATTGTTTTTCAATGCTGTTATTTTTACAGTAAAATTGGATGGAATGAAGGTAAGCCTTCTCTTGTGCATGCACAAGCTTTTCTGGAGCCTCTGCAGTGTAGCTTCCATTTGAGGAAGGCAGAGACACTAGCTAGGCCAAAAGGCTCCCTCTGGGTTTGAGGAGAATAAGACCTTAGAGATGGCATGAGGACATTGTTTTGCACAAGAGAGCAAATGAAACAGAGCTCAGAGATGGCACTTAGGGAGCAGAAAGGGGTAAGGGTCCCAGAGTGAAGGCTAGAGTTGCAAATTGCCAATGTGAACCAAGAGAGTAGCAACAGATAGGACATTGTGAAGGAAGGAAAGAATCTGCATGACCATGGCTGGAGGCAGAGTCAGGAAGAAGCCAGGAAGTTTGGTGATGTCCAAGGCTAAACACAGCCATCATTCCTAGGCAGCCCACTGGGGAGCACTGGCTAGACTGGATGTATTAGCCAAGACTCTTTCTTGTAAAGGCAGAAACCAAAGTACTTCAAACAAGGATGGAATTGTTAAGCCCACATAACTGAAAAGTCAAGGGATGGGTCAGCATCAAACACAGTTGAATCCTGATTGCTCCAAAAATATCAAAAGGGACAGCTCTCTCTCTTTCTCTCACTCTCTCTCTCTCTCTCCAAAGGTATCAAAAGAGACAGCTCTCTCTCTCTCTCTCTCTCTGTCCTCTCTCTCTCTTCCTCTTTCTCTCTCTCTCTCCCTCCAAAGGTATCAAAAGGGACCTCTCTCTCTCTCCTCTATCTCTCTTCTCTTCTTCTCTCTCTCTCTCCTCTCTCTCTCTCTCTCTCCAAAGGTATCAAAGGGGACAGCTCCTCTCTCTCTCTCTCTCTCTCTCTCTCTCTCCCTCCCCCCTTTTCTCTCTCTCCCAAAGATATCAAAAGGGACAGCTCTCTCTCTCTCTCTCTATCTCTCTCTCTTCTTCTCTCTCTCTCTCTCTCTCTCCCCTCTTTCTCTCTCTCTCTCCAAAGGTATCAAAGGGGACAGCTCTCTCTCTCTCTCTCTCTCTCTCCCCCTCTCTCTCTCTCCCCCCCTTTCTCTCTCTCCAAAGATATCAAAAGGGACAGCTCTCTCTCTCTCTCTCTGTCTCTCTCCAAAGGTATCAAAAGGGATAGCTCTCTCTCTCTCTCTTTTTCTCTCTCTCTCCCTATTTTTCTCTCTCTCTCCTTCTTTCTCACTCTCTCTCTCTCCAAAGGTATCAAAAGAGACAGCTCTCTCTCTCTCTCTCTCCTCTCCATTGTTTTCTATTGTGCTGACAGTATTCTTTGTAAGGGCCTCTCCCCTGGGATGGGAAAGTTAGCCCCCCTGCAGCCTCAGGCTTACATGATAATTACAGCTCCTGATCCTAAATTAATCCCTGTAAGGATCCAGCCCTACACACTGTGTCAAGGGGTATGAGATACTCTGCTTGGGGTCCTATGCTGTCTTTTGTGGTGAGAATGTTTAGACCAATCTCGAAAGGGCCAAAAAGCAGGTCCTGCATAGAGTACCTGGAGAAGTGAGGCTATTTCCTTGGGACCAGGAGACCTTAGGGATGATGGCAGCTCTTTGCAAATACTGAAAGCCTGTTTATCCCCTGTAACTTTGGAAGGGGAGAAGAGCAATGGGTGAAGTAACAGGCAGGCAAGCAGGGTTGGCATAATAGATGGCTCTTATGGACTGAATATGCCCCTCCAATCATATGCTGATATCCTCATCCTCAATGTGATGGTTTCAGGAGGTTGGGCTTTTGGGAGGGTGAAGCCTTCATGATGGAATTCATGCCCTTAAGAGAGAGGAAAACATGAGATCTTTCTCTTTCTCATGAAAACCTGAAAAGAGCCCTCACTGAGAACCCAACCATGCTGGCATCCTGACCTCAACTTCCAGCCTTGAGAACTGTGAGAAATGCATGTTCGTTGTTCAGGCCTCCCAGCCTACGGTAATTTGTTATAGCAGCCCAGGTTTACTAATACCACGGCCAATATAAGGTCTTCACAGGCAGATAGACTCTAACCAGACAGGCTGTCCTGGAGTTAGGTGAGCTTCTCATCTATGAATAAACATAAGCAAATGCTAGAAAATCTCTCTGCCAATATGTTGTAGAGACAAAATCAGAATGGGGAGAGGGAATGGACTAGACGACCATCTACTATAAACACGGGGATGGGGGAGGCACCTGCTGCATATGGCCTCAAAGCACAAGCATCTTCAGGTTGAAAAGAGAAGGCTGAGATGCATGTGTCCAAACTCTCTGAATGTTAAAAAAAATAAGTAAAATAAATAAGACTGGGATGTGGACATGTCAAAGAGAAAATAATGGACTTAAAAGATCAGGTGAACAGATAAAACTCGATAGGGAGAGGAACAACTTTCTGAATAGAACGAGAAAATTGAAAGTTAGGAGAAAAGAGACTAGAAGGCAATCCTAGTGTGAACAATTAAATTGTATTCCCTGGGGCAATACTGGAAAGAGGCTTGGAAAAGACTAGGGCATGGTAGAAAACAGACTAGACTAGTCTATCAGTTCCCTAGGACTCCCATGACAAATGGGTGGCTTATAGCAACAGATGTTTATTCTTCTACAGTTCTAGAGGCCAGAAGGCCAAAATTAAGGAGTTAGTAGAGTCACACTCATTCCAGAGGCTCTAGAAGAGAATCTTCCAGTCTCTTCCAACCCAGGCAGTTATCGGCGATGCCTGTGGCTACAGCACTCCAATCTGTCTCCATCTTCACGTGGCTTCCCTTCTTTTCTGGTTGTATCGTCTCCTCTTCTGCCTCTTATGAGGACACTTGTTATTGGGTTTAGGGTCCACACAAGGTAATCCATGATGATCTTATCTTGAAATTTTAAAATTAATTATTAAAATCTTAACCGTTTTTCCAAATAAAGTCACAATCACAAATTCTGAGCAGGCTTACCATTTGCAGGGGCCACCATTCAACCCATTACAACAAGCAACCAGCAGGAATTAAGGACATCACAGCAGGACATCAAGGGTATGGTAGGTCGTGGTGACTGAGAGGAGAGAGGTTGACTTCAGGCAGAGCTAAGGCAAAATTCCTGGCTTCCTCCAAAATTCAGCATCCACAATGGACGCCCAGGATAGCGTAAAAAGTAGAAGTGTCTTGTGGACTTTTGCACGTTCCAGAGGATAAGAAATAAAATGTCATGAATTACAAACAAATTTTGAAGACTGAAGTCATCCCAGAATTCTAGAATTCATCTCTCAAATGAGCTTTGGAATATTAGATACCTATTTACCTTCTAATCAAATATTAAATCTAATATAACTTCTGGTAAAAAGTGTTCATCTGTATTTCAGATTTCCCAGGAGTGTTAGTAAATAACATATGACAAGAGAATAATTACGTGGCCAATCCATTAGAAATCTCACAGAAAGCACCCACCCATATAATCAATTATCAGTGTGAACAGCCACATTCACCAGATAGTTGGGTGAAGGAAATCACTCTAACACTTCATGGTTTAGCAAACCCACAGCATCTAAAGTATGGTTCCATCTACCCTGATTGTGAAGTTCCCTATTGCACGATATCCTATTTGGGAGCTAAGCTGAGCTTGATGGCTGTGCTGCCATCCTGATTATCACTACGCATATTGACACCCTCATCACCACTGTTAGCCAACTCCCTTAACACAATGAGTGTGGTGTGGCTGCTGAAGGCAGGCAAAGACAGCTGTGATGTAGTAAAAGGACTCCTAGACTTAGAGCCATTTCACCGTATCATCCCACCAACCCTTTGTGGCAGGTCTGACTATTCCCACTTTTTTGTTGCTGTTTGCTTTGTTTGAGATGGAGTCTCACTTTCTCTCCCAGGCTGGAATGCAGTAGCATGATCTCGGCTCACCGCAACCTCCACCTCCCAAGTTCAAGCAATTCTCCCTACCTCAGCCTCTTGAGTAGCTGGGATTACAGGTGCCTGCCACACTATGTCTGGCTAATGTTTGTATTTTTTTTAGTAGAGATGGGGTTTGGCCATGTTGGCCGGGCTGGTTTTGAACTCCTGACCTCAGCTGATCCATAATCCCTGGCCTCCCAAAGTGCTGGGATTATAGACATGAGCCACCGCAATGGAGACAATGGAGGCTCTGAGAGGCGAAGTCATATACCCAAAGTCTCAAAGATCCTATGTGACAAAGCTGAGATTTAAATCTGAGCCTTTCTTGACTTCAATATTCTTTCTTTGTGTAGCTTTGCTAGGGCACACAGGATGATAATGAGTTCACGCTCTGCTTGTGTCATGGTACCCAACTCAGCCTTCAGGTTCAGGTCACACACTCAAGTTGGTCTGTCCTAGGCACATCTATGAAGTGGTTGCTAAGAGAGGGTCCTGTTACAAATGTCACATACAAGCAAGCCAAAAGGGGCAATGCAGTTAATTATACTTGTTAAGTTGGCTGATTTCCAAAGATGAGAAAGTTAACAGTATTTTTAAATATCTAAGGAGGTAAGAGAACCTGTGGGATGGAGCGAAAGAACCCTGCCTAGAAGACCAGGGGAACTCTCCTTTTCCAGAGCTGGCTCTGCAGGATTTAGAACCAGCTATGGTTTGAAGATTCCTTTCTTAACGGTATTCTAAAAGCTCCTTTTTCCTCATGGCCCCCACAATTGCAGAGAGGCCCAGAAATTTCCCACTGAGTTTATTGTGTAGGGAACTGCCATCTGGTCCCAAGTTAACTTGCCTTTACTTTTTCTTTTTTTCTACCTTTTACAATTTCTTGTCTTTGGTCCTTTGTCCAGCCAGCTCCTCTTTGTAATTAACCCTTTTTTTGTATCTCTGGGGGAGACAGACCAGCCCTTTACAGGCCTCTAATGACACCTACTTTGCCTCCCACTGAGCTACAGGAGATAATGGCCTGGAAAGCTCTCTCAGCAGCACATGGGGCCTCTCCTCCCCAGCCCCTGCGTGCCCCAGCACTGGGCAAGGTTTTATATTCATAGACACTCAGTTTAGAAAAAGACACAAAGACAGACAGCTTAGCCTGTTGTGTCTAAAATACACAACACATGTAAGTGTCTTCCTGTCCCTGAAGCCAAATGTTCATTAAGTAAGGCTCAAAGCTCTTCTCTTCGACTCCCTGGGAGCAGGTCAACCTTGACTAAACAAAGGGTTCAGGAAGGGGGACGAGGGTGGAGGACAGTTATAAGTAATTGGAAAGTTCTAACTTACAGAAAGTTAACAAAAAGCTTTTTTCCCCTAGCCTATATTTCAGCCTTTTTCTTGAAATACTTAGTGAAATCTCATTTTTGTATTAGGGTAGACTGGTGAACATTGTTATTGCTCTCCTCTCAACTTCTTCAAGAAGGGATAGTTGAATCCTCCTCTGTGTTCCCAGGACTCTGGGTTCAATTCCATTAGCCCTTAGCTCAGGCTATTTCAGGTTCTCTTTTGTATCTGTTGTCATTCCTCCACACCCAGAGAGCAGGAACCATGTCATATTTATGTACCTAAATCAGCTTATTTTGGCCCAGCCATTTTGGCTACAAGGATATTTGACCCCAAACTTTATCTCCTCCATTTGCTACTGGCCTAGCCAATGGCACAGTAAGAACACAGCAGGCAAAGAGATGAGAGACAGAGAGACAGACTGGACTGGCCAGGCAATAGACCAGTCTGAGGCAACAAAGCAATTCTGGAACCCCAAGCAGAATTGTTCACAATTTCCTCTAGGATGAGCTAGGATTAGCTATAATTAATTATTAAATCTTTTATCCGAGTCTTAATGAATACTACCTATAGAATAATTAACATAAAATATTATAGAATCAACAATAAATAACATTTAGATATGCATAATTTGACCCAGAAAAATTGAACTTCATAGAAGTAATGACTAGAAGAAAACAAAAACTCACCAAAGTCAAATCTACTATCAATATACTTCGATATGAATCAACAGATCTCTATTGCAAAATTTTCAAGTGCCAAAAACTTTTTAAAAAATCCATTATTTTAGTAATATAAAATTAAGACTAAAATCATGGAGATAGTTTAATAGTTTAACTACAAAATATATTGAGGATTTGAATTGTCTTAGGGGCTTTGGGACTGGAAAATATTTTCACAATAGAAAGTTATCAGCATTAGCATAATTTTGATTTAAATATTTGCAGTTTAAAATGCCTGGATGCAAATGGCAGGTTTAAACATCCTCTATCCTGTTATCTTCAGTGCTTTGCACTGGAACTCAGCTCAGGGAGAAGTGTGTTCTTGTCTTTTAAAAATTTTGCATTTCTGTATTATTTAAAATGTTCACAGCAAGCAGGTATTAGTTTTGCAATTAGTTCAATAAAATATGTTTAAAATGTTAAGTGGATAAAATCATGATTGAGTGGCATGAACTGTGATGAGTCTGAGCCTCACTGTAACTTAAGCCATTAAGTTACAGTGGTTTAAAAGTGTGCCTTTATCCTACTTGTAAGCTAACAAGTGAGGAGTTAGGCTGCCATAATTTCATAGATCCTGACAGAAGATAAGAGAATTCAATAGCAGTAGCCAGAGTATTCTCATTTGCACCATTTTTCTAGACATGGCAAAGTGGGCCAGATGATGTATGTACACACATTGGAGTGAGTCATAGGAGAGGGACCCCCAGGTTAGGGAACCCAGATCTTTTATAATGGACACTAAGCCTACTTGAATTTTGTTTGAGGGAGGCACTATCTCTGCCTTCCAAACTGTTAGCTACACAAATGCCCTTGAAAACATAGTCCAGAACAAAGGCAGCCAGTGCCTCTACTGACAAGACATGTAAAGATGCAAGAGACCCCTGGAGAATTGCTTTCCAATGACAATCTGATAAGTAAAGTTAAATCTCTCTGTCTTAACCCTTACAGGTCTTCAGGCCAGCCCTCCCATGCCCTGATTATTAAATTTCAGAGCTGAAGATGGAGAAAGAACAAAAGACTGCCCAAAATATTTGCGAGGGAAACTCCTATTTAAACATTTCTACGTTTGCATCTATTTCATGCCTCTAGTGTTTTTGAATGGGAAACTTAACCATGGGCATTGAATTCTACTTTGAAGAGATTTAATTGTGCCAAGAATAGACAGATTATTCAAGAAGAAAAACCTATCAACGGCTAATTATGTGCCAGGTGCTGTGTTAGGTAGAGCTACCACATTGAAATCTACCATCGTACTGCACACGAATGCTCCCTCCTATAGTTGGGCAACATCTTAGCCCGGGGTTCTAGGTGCTAGAAATGCAAAGCGCAACAAAAATGACCAAATTCCCTGCTTCTCTGGAACTTATATCCCAAGGTACAGAGACATACAGTAAATGTTTAAAATATAAGTAAAATAGTATGTCAGATGGTGATAAATGCTATGGGGAAAAAAATAAGCTTGGAAGAGGATGGGAGTGGTGATGTCCACTACTTTTAAAGAAGATGATCAGAGAAGACCTCACTGAGAAAGCCATATTTGGGCAAAGACCTAATGGATGAGGGATAAGGCCATGCAGGTATCTGGTGTAAGAGTGTCTCAGGTAGAAGGAATAGCCCTGAGTCTGAAGCATGGCTAATGTATTCAAGGAACAACAAAAAGGCCAGTGTGGTTGAAGTGTGGAGAGCTGTAGGAGAAGAGGTCAGGCAGGTGCTGGCCTACTCATTCAGTAAGGCCATTGTGAAGACATGCAGGAGCAACAAGGCTCTGAAACTGGCCATTGGGGCAGAGAAAGGTATTGAGTTGACTCAGTCCATTCAGCACTGAATGTATGTGTTCAAGAACCAGGCTTGGAGGATCTTCAGGGAGTGCCTGTTCATGTGTTGAGTGCACATAGAGACCATAAAGAAGATCCTCCAAGCCTGGTTCCTGAACCGGGCATCACTGCTGGTTAGAGATGGAAGGGAAGTTGGAAAGTCATAGGTTGGAACGCAGAAAAACCAGAAAAGAACCTAGTTGCTCAAGACCACCTTGAAATTAGTGCAAAAAACAGGTCTAGAATTGAGGATTCTTGGGGCATATTTCAGTGATCTTTCCCTCGGTCTCCTTCCTGTCCCTAATTTGAACCATAATATTGCATGGTCAGTCTCTTCACAAGATTGTTTTGAGAAGTAAATGTAATCTATCCTGAGAGGAATTACATCAGTGAATACCACTGAGATAGAGTCAGACACATCTTGGATGCCCACTGGCCTGGGGCAGGGAACACAGGCTCTTCTTTGCATGGAGAGATGGGGAATGTAAGGAGGAGGGAGGGAGGAAAACAAATGGAAGGGGGTGACAGCATGACACTTGTTGGGGATCTTGGTCACCCAGCCTAGCTAATTTTGTCTAAGCTGCACAAAGAGAGGACCTGGGGGGCAGAAAAGGGAGGAATGCTCAGAGGAATTTGATAGAACATGGTCCATAACCAGCACAGTCTGGAACTCAATCAATATGGAGGGGGATAGAAGGAGGAAGAAAGGGCATCTTTCTACATGAAGCACAGTCATGTTCGAGTGAACATGAAAATGAAGGGTGGCAGATTGGCAGCCATTTGGGAATCCAGCCCTAATCACTGATGCCAGAGCTCTAATGATTGACATGGTCAGGAGAGCAGGTTGGGAAGAACCTAACACAGGATGAATGATAATAACAGTCCATCAGCTGACTTGGGAACATGCTGAATAAGCATCCTGAGGACCTCCAAACAGGATCAGGGAGTTCTGCAGGATGAAACATGAGCTATGATCATCACAGACCCACATCTAGGCCCCACAGGCTGGAGAGACCATAGACAAAATTGAAATATACGTGCAAAATGCCTGATAGAGTAGACACTCAAACTAATTGTCTCTTTGAACCCAGTACTTACTGAACATTGAACTTTCAAAGCAGGGGCCAGACAAAAGTCCATTCAGTTGGAGTGACTGTGAGTAAATCCCAAAGAAAGATTCTTTGAGGGTCCTTGGTGAGGGGGGATTGTAAATCTTGGGATTATAAGTCTTCCCCTCAATGGTTGGGAATGACCCCCATTATGAACCCTGAGGCAGTTGCCAAGATTGGCAGGTGTGTGTCTGCCTGTGAATGCGTATGTGCCAAGCTTACATGATTAGTAGGAGGGTGGATTAGAAAAGAGAAAGACAGTAAATAAAGAGGGGCAGTGGAGATAGCCTAGAAGATCAGACTTGATCCAAGGCATGGGACCATCCACCCATTGGGAGGGCATGTCCAGGTCCTTGAGTCATGTTGTCTAGCGTGAGTAGAAAGGAAGTAAAAGGAAGCTGGAGGCTCTCCACTGAATCTCAGGCCAGAAACTAATCATTTCTGATATGGGCCAGAGTTCTGCCGATAATTGCTAGGCTTATCCTCACTTTCAAAATTTAAAAAAAAAAAAAAGGCTTCCTAACATCTGTTCCAGATTTCTTTTTGACTTCAGGCCAGCCTCGATCCCATTATCATTGAGCATTTGACAGTAGCAATGGGAGCTGGTGGGGCTTTATGGTAAAGCACCTCACAAGGATCCCCCTGGACCCATCCCAGCTCCCCTCACTCTTAAGAAAGGGCTACTGGGCCCCTCTGCCTCACTTGACTGTCCAAAAGAGGGACTTTCTCTGCAGATGGGACTGTCATGATGCTCCAATGCCACACTTGGAACCCCCATTCGGTGCCTCTGTCACATCAGCACCACCCCCTCTATTTCTAATCTTTGGAAATTACCTTAACGTCCTGTTGCCATCTTCTCTCTTCCAGTCTCTTAAGTTCCTCCAAGCGCCTCAGAGTCTTGCTTTGCAAACTGATGTCTTGGTGCCTGGGCAGGTGGCAGAATAGAGAGGTCTGGGATCTAAAAACATCACCTGTGCCTCTTACTGGATGCAGATGGCCACCAGAAAGTTATTTATTCTTAGGGTCTCTGCTTTCTTATCCCAACAAGATGTAATAATCACCATCTTGCAAAGGTGGATATTAAGCCCAGCACAGTGCCTGAAACACAGTAAATGCTTAATAAATATCAGCCCCCCCTGCAACCAGTATAATGCATGCTCCCCAAGGGCAGAGATTTGCATCTGTTCTATTCACTGATGTAGTCCCAGCACTTGGACTGGTGCCTGGCACCAGTAGAAGCTCATTAAACATTTCTTTTATAAAATTTGTTATTTGAAGTTCCAGGGTACATGTGCAGGATGTGCAGGTTTGTTACTTAGGTTAACATGTGTCATGGTTTGCTACACCTACCAACCCATCAGTTAGGTATTAAGCCCAGTATGCATTAGCTATTTTCCATAATGTTCTCCCTCCCCGCATCCCACCCCATGACAGGCTCCTGTGTGTGTTGCCCCCCTCCCTGTGTCTATGTGTTCTCATTGTTCAGCTCCCACTTATAAGTGAAAACATGTGGTGTTTGGTTTTGTTTCTCCATTAGTTTGCTGAGGATAATGGCTTTCAGCTCCATCCACGTCCCTGCAAAGAAATGATCTCATTCCTTTTTATAGCTGTATAGCGTTCTATGGTGTATATGTACCACATTTTCTTTATCCAGTCTATCATTGATGGGCATTTGGGTTGATTCCCTGTCTTTGCTATTGTGAATATTGCTGCAATGAACATACATGTGCATGTATCTTTGTAATAGAATTATTTATATTCCTTTAGTTATATACCCAGTAATGAGATTGCTGGGTCAAAGGGTATTTCTGGTTCCAGATCTTTGAGGAATCACCACAGCATCTTCCACAATGATTGAACTAATTTACATTTCCACCAACAGTGTAAAAGCATTCCTATTTATCCACAACCTCACCAGCATCTGTTGTTTCTTGACTTTTTAGTAATGGTCATTCTGACTGGCATGAAATAGTATTTCATTGTGGTTTTGATTTGCATTTCTCTAATGATCAGTGATGTTGAGCTTTTTTTCATTTGTTGGCTGCACAAATGTTTTCTTTTAGAAGTGTCTGTTCATGTCCTTTGCCCATTTGACAATTTTTAATGGAGTTATTTGTTTGTTTCTTATAAATTTGTTTAAGTTCCTTGTAGATTCTGGATATTAGGGACTTGTCAGATAGATAGGTTAAAAATTTCCTCCCATTTGATAATTGCCTATTTGGTCTGATGAGAGTTTCTTTTGCTGTGCAGAAGCTCTTTTGTTTAATTAGATCTCATTTGTCAATTTTTACTTTTGCTGCAATTGCTTTTGACGATTTCATCATGACATTCAGGACATTGGCCCATGCCTATGTCCTGAATGGTACTGCCTAAATTTTCTACTAAGGTTTTTATAGTTTGCAATTTTACATTTAAGTCTTTAATCTATCTTGAGTTAATTTTTATACAAGGTGTAAAGAAGGAGTCTAGTTTCAATTTTCTGCATATAGCTAGCCAGTTCTTCCAGCACCATCTATTATTAAATAGAAAATCCTTTCCCCCATTGCTTATTTTTTGTCAGGTTTGTCAAAGATCAGATGGTTGTAGCTGTGCAGTCTTATTTCTGAGTTCTCTATTCTGCTCCATTGGTCTATGTGTCTATTTTTGTACCAGTATCATGCTGTTTTGATTACTATACCCTTGTAGTATAGTTTTAAGTTTGGTAGTGTGATGCCTCCAGCTTTGTTCTTTTTGCTTGGGATTGTCTTGGCTATACAAGCTCTTTTTTATTCCATATGAATTTTAAAATAGTTTATTCTAACTTTGTGAATACTGTTAATGGTAGTTTAATGGGAATAGCATTGAATCTATAAATTACTTAGGGCAGTATGGCCATTTTCTCAATATTGACTTTTTCTAACCATGAGCATGGAATGTTTTCCCATTTGTTTGTGTCCTCTATTATTTCCCTGAGCAGTGGTTTGTAGTTCTCCTTGAAGAGGTCCTTCACTAACCTTGTTAGCTGTATTCTAGGTATTTTATTCTCTTTGTAGCAATTGTGAATGGGAGTTCATTCATGACTTGGCTCTCTGTTTGTCTAATGTTGGTGTATAGGAATACTTGCGATTTTTTCACACTGACTTTGTGTCCTGAGACTTTGCTGAATTTGCTTATAAGTTCAACAAGCTTTGGGGCTGAGACGACCTTTTTCTAGATATAGGATCATGTCATCTGCAAAGACAATTTGACTTCCTCTTTCTTTTTGAATATGTTGTATTTCTTTCTCTTGCCTATTGCCCTGGCCAGAACTTCTAATACCCTGTTGAATAGGAGTGGTGAGAGAGGGCATCTTGAAGGAATGCAGTAATTTGGGGACAATTCTAGCTAAAATAGAAGCCACCTACATTCAACTTTTTCATTCACTTATCTTAGTGCCCCCTTCATATAAAGAAACCAAGACAGTCTCAAATATTATTGCCTATCCAAAGGCCATCAAGTGGCCTTTGATTTATTCTCCTCTCCCTGCACGATCACCCATCCTAAAGTATATAGTATTATGGTCCTGATACAGCTAAGGAAACAGAGAAGCTAAAGAACTAAGTACCTGCTTAGTGAAGAGAGAAACTGGGATTTAAACCCAGTTCAGCTAAGCTCTGGTGCTTCTGTTTTAACCAATGTCCATCCTTTTGCCCTGCTGCTTCAAACTACTCACCAATTATTTGCTGGTCCCTAACTCCACCTCCTCGGACTCTCAGTGGGAAGCAATTCCACCTGCCCAGTCCCTTTTATTTAAGTCAGCCTTCAGCTCCCATGCCTCACTCTGCTGTGCAAGGGGCTCAGAGGGACTTTTATAATAACTAGTTATATCTCTTTTCTCCATCTGAGTTAGAGTCAATTAAGAAATAGGATACTGGAGTTAGGCAGATAGTGAGAGTTTGGATAATTCAGCAGTGATTCATTCCCCCTTTGTACTGGAGTGGACAGAGCAGATTTCCCTGGGCCACTGAGGCTGTGCTTGACCCCCTGACTTGCTTTGGCCAGTGGAATGTTTGCAAATGTGACATAAGAAGAGGGCATCACTGTGCTCAAGCAGTTTGGCTTGACTTTTGTTCTAGGTGGCCCACCGGTCCTGGAGGAAGAAAAGATACATGGGGCAGACATGAAACTCAGTCTACAAACTTTGAGCTGGTCCCAGCCTAAATCAGCCAACAGCCAGATGACCCACAGACACATGAACAGGAAGAAAGAATTGTTGTTTTAAACCACTAAGTTGCAGAGTATATAGAACTATTATAGCAACAAGTAAGAGATATGGATGGAGGTCCAAAAACCAGACTCATGACTGATAAGACTGTCCAGGTAATCCTGACATCCTCCTCCACAGCCACACCTGTTTCTCTGTCATACTCATCACTCATGACTGTGCCCTGAGTGGTGGCACACAGCCAAACACACCCAAAGCGCCAACCAGCAGCCGTGCACAGAGAAGCGCAAGATGCTGTGCATTGGATCCTCAGGTAACTGGGGCTCAGAAGCTTTACGTTTCCACCTTTGTTGCTGAAAACCTCTGTGAAATGGGACCATCCACTTTCTTGACTTAGCATTGCCAAGGCCACAACGCCAAGGCTACGACTGACTGTCGGTGTAGGGATAGGCACCACAGACGGGGTCGTGCTGACCCTGGACCTCTCCTGAATGACTTTTTCTAATTATTGCTTTTTGCTTCAATGGACTCCTGGATCTCAATTTGATTTGTGATCATGTGGCTTTCAGCTGAGAGGTAACATGGAGGGGGAAAAAGCAAATCACTAAGGAATCCACTCTTTTGTTTCTAGCATATTGAGGTTTTTCTGCAAAAGTAATGGAAAGGATCCCCTTGTAAGTCAGTAAGCCATCGTGACCCTGTGGTTTCCTGGGGGTGCCCTCTCTGACCCCGGGCAGGTCATTCACCTCTCTCAGCGTTTTTCTTACTCTCCTCTTCCCCAATATGGAGATAATGACAGTCCCATGCCTCCCCTCACAGAGGTGTGCTGAGCTGCAAATGACATAAAGTCAGATTGTGAAAGCACTTGAAAAATCCTAACACCTGGCACACGCAAAACAGTGCAACAGTTCTCACCTCTGGCAAACCTCATTCTCACATTAGGAAAGTCAACACATTTAAACGTAACTTCATTGGACCATACTTCTTTGACAAGAATGTCTGTCCTTGTCCTCATTCTTCCTAAAAGAATTGGTCTATCTATTCTTGGTATGTTCAAAAGAGCACAGGCTTTGAAGTTAGAAAACTGTGAGTTCAAATCCCAATTCAAGTATTAATAGTTGTGCAACCATGGGCAAGTCAAGTAATCTCATTGAGCCTGAATTTCCTCATCTGTAAAATGGGTGTAGTAATGAACATCTCTTCAGATTGCTGTGAAGGTCAAAATAGACTTTGGTGTCATAGAACCTTATGAATGAAAATGTGATGTACAGGTGTTGGCTTACATCATCATGATTTTTCAAGCAACAGTTGAGACTTCATATGTATAAAGGGGCTCTGTTTGATGCTCTGTACAGCCCGGATCAGGCAGTATGGGAACACCTTGTGCTGTTTTCCCTGGAACCTCTGCTTTTTTCCTCTGAAGGTGGCTTTTACATTCAGGAAGTGCCCCTCCTCTCCTCAGCAGCCACAGCTGAAAGGAGAAAGTGGCAAGAGAGAGAGAGGGGGGAGGAAGGAACTAATGACTCCTGAGGTGGCTGCAGCACTGCTCAGGCTTCCAGAAAGCTCTGGAGCATGCTGGATCTCCTCAGGGACCAAGAAGAGGAGGTGTGGAAGCTGCTGCCGGGTAACAGCCTTAGTCATAAAAGTAACACTGTGAAAAATCCATTTTGTGGGTAACAATGAGAAGTTAATGCAAAGACTCATTGCCCTTCATTAGTACAAAGTTTGGCAGCGACCTTCCAGGCTCCCGGGAAGCCTTTGGAGAATGCTGCTTCGACCCAGAAGCACTTCATCATTTATATGAATGAAAATGAGTGCAAACAGATTGTCGAGATGTCTGTTCACATCACCTCTTTTTTCTTGCAAGGAATCCCCTCTGTAATTACATTTTGCCTGTCAGTTCATAAATTTTTCTTATTACAAACTAGCCATTATTGATTGCTTTTTAAAGTACTAAAACTGGGCCCAAAGCAGTAGATCTCTCAGTAAATTCAAAACACACTATCTTCAGTCCCAATCACCGGTGAAGAGTGAAGGGAAATCTCAGCCGTTCACTGCGGGCTCTGCGCAGAGGCAGGCCTACCATACGTTTCGGTTTAGAGACTTGGCTTTGAGGGCTGCATGTTCTTAAGCCACAATGAAAATAATAAATAAAGGATAAACTTCTTTGGCAACCACTGACACACTGAAAGCCAACATCCTGTCATTGTTCTTCATTGGTCCCACTGCTCAAAGGGTTCTATTTGGGTTTTTGGCATTTATGACCAAACATCGTAATGAGCAGAGGGGGATCGGTGGTGGGGGGGGGGCGGGGGGAGGCGGGACGGGAGCAAAAGGAGATAATGAAGACTTGCAGTCAGAGTTTCTGAGTCACCAGTAGAACGTTTTCCTAAATGTTCCTTTTAAAAGGAGATGGGATGGCTCTATATTTAGATCTATCTGGTAAAAATGTGAGAAGAGCAAAATCTCAAGGGATTTTCATGTTCTGGGAAAAGAATGGGAGTTTCTCATTGTTCACAATTTGAGGGGAAGTTTCTAAAATGTTCACTGGTTACAAGCAAAAGAACATATTAGCAGAAGAACAGTTAGATTCCAGGCCTCTGCTTTGGGATGAAGGTCTGACCAGGAGGATCACAGAACAGCACCCCCAATCCTCTCACCCAGCCTTCTGATACAGTGCCTTTAAAAATCATGGCAGGCTGCCATCCCCCCCAAACCCACCCTTTAACCTGCAACTATGGAGAATGAGTTTGGGGGAAGAACAAATGAAAATCTGGACGTGTGTGATCAGTTCCTGATTGGAGCTGGATGGAATCAAGTAATCAAAGCAAGCCACAGCGAGGTCTCCATCGGGCTGCCAATCTTGGACTGCTTGCTCACTAAAAGCAGGCAGCAGCTACCGATCTGGCCAGGAAACAATGCCCCATTCAGCTCTCAGAATCTGTTCTTAATATCAAGACGCGAAACCGGGGTCTCCATTGGTGAGGAAGCGATGTCTGGGCCAAGGAGAGCAATTACACCTTAACCAACCAAGTGAACAAAATGGGAGACATAAAAACATTTTTAAAGTGGAAATAATTTAAGGGCCTTCTAAATATCTTAACAGCACACTTGGCCACACTTGGGATTAGGAAGCGATATTTTATGTTAGGCAGCAGGTCTTTTGTTTTGTGTGTGTGTGTTTTTCTTTTAGCCAGGGATCTGCAGAGAGGACTGCCTTCTGTCAAAGTATGGCACCCTTTTTGAGCTCCTGGAGGGAATGCCCATCCCAAGCATTCGACAAGTAGACAAGGAAATCCAAGATGAAACAGACCAGCCGGGGTGCTTGTCTTGGGACCTTTGAAGCACACCCCCTCCTGCCCCTAAACCTCCAGGAGTCTTGGTTTATGGGAGCGGGTTGCCCTCAGAGTAAAACCCCAGAGATGGCAAAGCTCCTGAGCCCAAAGCCTTTGGCCGTGGCCCCCAGAGCAGGATGGAGCTGGAGATGGGACACCCTCTGTTTTCTGTCAGTTTCCAGATAAGATGAGAAAAGGTCGGGGCAGCTGGGAGGAGCCAGTAATCCCAGCAGAATCCCCTCAGTCGGCCCTAATGTTTGCCTTTAGGCTATAAATCTGCTTCCTGTAAGAAGTGATCCCTGCTCTGCCTAGTCAGTGGAGGCTCCCCCACTTGACTTCTGAGCAGCGCCTCTGTGCTGGGTACTGGGATCACAGAGAAACAAGGCTGGCCTGAAGGGAGGCCCAGAACAAGTAAAAGAGACTGTGATGATGACAAAAATAATGAAAACTAACATTTATACAATGCTTACCCTAGAATCTTTACAAATAATAACTCCTTAAATCATTAGCCCAGTGAAATAGGCATTATCCTCATCCCCATCTTACTGACGATGTAACCACAGCACAGAGGGGTTAAGTAACTTGCCCAAGGCCACATAGGCAGAGTCAGAATCGTGATGCAGAACATCTTGCTCCAGGGTCCATGTTCTTAACCACATTGCACCTAAAAGAGTTGAGGATAGGAAGAAAGTTAGAAAAGACTTCCTGAAGAAGGTAACCTGTGAGCTGAGTCTTATAAGAAAAGTAGCTGAGGTTCCACCAGGGCAGTTCCTCCATTATTCCTGCAAATGGTGAATGAGCCTGTGAACTGCTGAGCGGTCAGGCTATCACCTCCTAGACATAAGGCCCGATCTGTTAACACTCAGGCCCCTCACAAGAGAGGAAAAATGCTTGATTCCCCTCCCCCTCCTAGCAATGCCAGACCCTGGTACTGTCTACAAAGTGTGGCACAGAGTCTACAAGATGAGAACAGTGTCAAAGTGTAGTCCCTGAACGGCAGCATCAGCCTCGTCTGGGAGCTTATTAGAGACACAAATTCCTGGGCCTCGATCCAACCTTCCTGAAACAGAATCCACTTTTTAACAAGTCCCCCAGATGATTCCCGTGCACTCGCAAGTTTGGGAGGCCCTGATGTAGAACATAAGGCTGGACATGCCCCTGGAGGTGGTCTGAGCAGCGTGCCCAAGGCCACAGGGAGAGTCCGTGGAGAGCCAGTGTCAATGTCTCCACGTCTGACTCCCAATCTGTGCCATCTGTGCTGCCACAGCCAAGTTGGGGCTGTGACTTTCCTCACCATCACAGAACCCATCTGACGATAGGTGGCAGCCCCCTGTTTTACTCCCCCCAGATCTTCCCACAGCTGACTCCCCCAACAGAGCCTCCTTCAAAAGGAAGCCAGCCTTGACTTCCACACCAACCTTTATTTAGGGAAGGGTAGGACAGCAATAGTCTCTGCCACCTCACTGACTAACCTCAATTCCCCTTCTCAAGGGCCTTTTTCTGTCCCGTTTCTCCAACCAAAATGTTGTAGCAGAGCCCAGTTCCTGGATGCTTGACCACTTTCCCTTTCCCCACTAGGAATCTGCTTCGGGAGCAAAACAAGTCCTGCTGGAGACTTTGAAGTCACAAAAAAAACAGGGTGCAAAAATCAGTTTCATTACCCTACCTGTGTGATCTTGGGCAGGTTACTCAACCTCTCTGAGCTGCATTTTGTTCATCAGTAAAGTGGAGATGAGATGAACTATTTCATAACTTGAGATAAAATGCATCTAATGCCTAATGTATTGTTTCCTTCCCCCGACCAGTTCCCATCACTGACCACCAGGCCTGAGACACAGTGCACAGTCTCAGGGGCCTATAGGCCGGGAGTATAGTCTTCTCTTTACACTCATCCCCACCCCCATCACATTCCTGTCACTCCACTGGGTGAAACCACAGCCCAGTCACCCCTCTGGGCTCACACACATGTTAAAGGGTGCAGGTAGAACCCAGAAGCACAGCTCCTGTGGAGTCCCAATGGCACTGGCAGGGCCACCTGCACCAGGCTGTTAGTCCAGAGGAAAGCAAAGGAAACACAGGGGATGCTGAGCCCCAGAGCCCTGTAATTCTGTAGTTGGAGTTGGCAACTGCCAGGTGATCTGCTTCTGGACTGACAACCATCCACATCAGCCCCAACACCCTCTGAGCCACCACTTCCAGCGTCCTGGCCCAACAAGGTGAAAAAATTCCAGGAAAGCTGCCAGGGACCACATCTAAGAACAGCCCATGCCTTTCCACCCACAGGCCAAACATCACACACAGACATCACATGCAAGTGTCCCTCTGGCCAGAGTCAGAAGGACAAAGAGAGGAAGCAGCACAGCCCGAAAGCTGTTGCCAACAGGCACAGGAGTCCAGCTTCCTTGCCATTACCTTGCAACATCGCCTGAAACTCCACCATTCCTGCCTGCTTCTCTCAAAATGCGTGTGTTCTAAGAGTGTGAAGTCCCTCAGCGTTATTTAGGGCTAAGGTTATGAGAGAATTTTTCATTAGGAGTGATGAGACAGCACTGAGCTCAGGAATAAATTCTAAAGCCACAGTTTAGGAGAGTGAATCTGCCATTTGAAGTAGGCAAATGAGACCTGGTGCTGGAATGTGTTAAAGAGACACTTTGAAGCCCAGATTAGAGATCCATGGCCAGCCAACCTACCATCTTCCCAAGCAGGAATCCCTTCTGGAATCTCACTCCTTAAACACTTCCCAGGATGCTTCTCTCTCAAAGTAAGCACAATCATATTTAGAATCACTGCTATTTGTTGAGCACATACTATGTGCTAAGCATTTTATGTAATAGATTACCCAAATTAACCCTTGCAAAACCCTGTGAAATAGAAAACATTATTATCTCCTTTTGCAGATGAGGAAGCTGAGACTCAAAGGGAAGGAGGAAAGGATTTGCTCCAGGCCACATAGCTAGCAGTGTGGAGTCAGAATTCCTGCTCAGATTCCCCTCACTCCAAGGTCATGTTCATAGCCACTTGGCTAACAGTTGTCATCAGAAAGATTTTTTTCCTTTTCTTACTTCTGCTTCTTAACTGTTAATTAATTAGTGGCTTAAAAAGTAACCACCTTCTCTCCAGAGCTGCCACTTTGTCTATATTGCCCCTCAACTGTGGAGACCAAACCCAAAATGAATCAGCTCCTGATTTCATTGGAGCTGACCAATAGGGAGGTTGGCAGGACTATCACCTTCCTCATTCAGCATGCTCTATCTGTATTAATATGACCCAAGACATCAGAACTCCAGGCAATCTCCCTTCCCTACTGATGCACAGAGTTAATAGCAGCATAAAAGTCTAAACGTTTTTTTTTCTCTTTCACAGGTTCCCAGAGGGGTTGTGAGTGGACTGCTCCCCTTCTCAATGGGGTCTCAGAATCAGGGCACAGCAGAGCAGTCTCTGGAATGTTCTCTGCCAATTCAGCCTGTCCCTGCTGCTCTTCCTTTGCCCTGAGCCTGTAAACTCCACATTCCTCATTAACAGCAGAGTCAATAATTGCACTTCTTCAGCAAGCAAGAGTCAGACCCATCCCCAGGCACCCTAAATGCCCTAGTCCTGTGTACTTTTCCAGAATTTATATTAAAAATATAATAATGATTGCCTACTCCAAATGGCAGGTTCATTCTCCTAACCTGTGGCTTTAGATTTTGCTCCTGAGCTCAAGTCAGAAGCCTGGAGCCAAAGGGCCTTCATGTAGATTCAGAAGGTTCTCTGCAGCCCATAAGGCAGCCCCCTCCCTCATTCTTTCCCTGGTAAATGATATGAAAGTTCTTCCTAATTAGAGTCTCCCCCTTTAAGTTCTGTAGACTGCTAATGAGTAAGAAAGAAGAGGCACTTGGGAGCCCTGAAGAAATTATTTGAAAGCAAAACCAAGTGGCCTCAGTAAAATATCACCATTTCAGTCAAAGGGATTTTTTTTTCTTACATACGACCACCTGACACAGCCCAGCTGGTGCATATTGAGAAATTAGAGACACTGGCTTTCTTCAGAGAAAGCAGGCCTCTACTTTATATTCCCGGGACTTCTTTTGCTTGGCAGTCTCCTTATCAATTTGACCCTTCCCCTGACCCTGATCTCCCCCAGCAAAGGCAGGAACTGGTATCTCCTTTTGCTCAGTGCTCTCCCAGAGGTCCAGAGAGGGTAAAGGAATTGTTTAAGATGCACAGTAAGTTGACAGCAGGGCAATAACTGGATCCTAGGTTCTAGGACATTTCATTCACCACTAATAAGTCTGAGCATGCATGTGTGGCAAGAATGATGCCTTACAGGCACTAATTCATTCATTTATTCCTTTGCCAAATAGTTATTCAGTTTCTGGACCTAACAAGCCAAACAAAACCCAGACAAAGTTCCTGCTCTCCTGAAGCTCATATTCTAGACAGAAAACCAACAGTAGATAAATATGCAAGACAATGTCAGCTACTGCTTAGTGGTATCTTCTTAGTGATATGAAGAAAAATGCGTCAGAGTAAGGGAATAGAGAGGGGCTGAGAATGCTGTTTAGAGAGGGAAATTGAGGTGGCCTCTAGGAGGAGGTGGCATTTGAGCAGAGATTCCTTGAGAACAGAGGCAAGCTATGCAGTTATCTAGGGGGAAGAGCATTCCAGGTGAGGAATTAGCAGGTGCAAAGGCCCTGAGACAGGATCCTCTTTAGGAATGGCAAAACACATGCAGGAAATCTAACTGGAGATGAGAGGGAAGAGGCAGCTGGGGCAGATGGGCAGATCACTTAGGGTGTGGCAGCCCATGGCAAGGGCTTCAGATTTTATTCTACGCATCCCCAAGTTGTATACAGAGAGATAACAAGTTCAGACTTCAGTTTAAAGGCCTTATCTGGTTGCTCTTTGGGAAATAGATTGGGAGGGTCAAGAGCAGAAGCTGGGAGTTCAGTAAGGAGCAAATGAGCTCAACAAATTCTGCAGCACCCCTATAAGACAGGTCCTGTGATTATAAGGCAATGGAGACTCAGAGAGATTAAAGAACTTGCTGTAAGTCTCCTGCTGGTATGTGGACAGGCTGAGAGTGAACCCACATTTGACCAAAGCCTTAGCTGCCCTAGGATGGAAAGCTCAAAGACCAAAAGATGCCATGTAAAAGGGCCCTGGTTGCTGTCTTTAAGGCATAAATCTCTCTTATTTCAGGCTTGCTCCTAACCAGACACACTGAGCCTCAGTTTACTTTAAAACCACCATTTACACGGGCCTTACTGTGTCCCAGGCACAGGCTGGGGCTTTGACGTACAGGATCTCATTTAATCCTCACTGCAGCCCAGGGAGCTGGGTATTATTATCCCTGTGTTACCAGATGAAAAAGATCTCATTTTCTCAGTGGAGATAGTGAAAACATTCCAAAGCTGCTTTGGGGTTTAATTCACAGAAACCTCTGCATTTAATCTACTAAACCAGAAAGTAATCCTCTCTTTGGCTGGCCCTGGGAGCCTGGGTCTGCCCACAGTCGTCAGAGGGAATTGGTAGCTCACACTTGCTCACGTGTGCACCCACACACACATTCCAGGATCCAAACCCCAGCCCATCCCAACCATCCAAAAGGTGCCAGCCACCCTTAGTGTGAATGTGTCTTTAATGATCCCCTCCCTTTCTGCCCCCAAAATCCTTGCCCCTCCTCTATGTACAATGAGCCAATGGTCTCCCTCAGGCCACCTGGCTGCCCCCAAACCCCACTCTCTATGCTAGCTCTGGCAGCAGTAATGAGGTCATGCCCATTCCACCCCCTCATAGAACACTGCACCCTCTGGCCCCGTCCTCTCCCCTTCCTGCCCTCAGCCTCATCCAGACCTACCAGACCCATGTCTGTGTTTTCCAGGACCCTGCATAACTAACATGACAAGCGGTGCTGGACTCAGTTGCAAATGGCTGCCATGAAGTTATTGATACCAAAATCTCAGGTAATCCTTTTGGCTTTCAAAGGTACCTTCTCTGACAATCGTTTGGTCCTAGGCAGTGAAGATAATGGAGAATGATGCTGCTTGCGGCAGGCATAGAGGGAAAGGGTTATGATAGGAGATTAGGGGCACTTCTCACAACTCCATGATTCCAAGCCTCTTGATATTGGAGAGAAACTCTGCCTGACAATGATTTATTTTTAAGCACTTATTATGTGCTAGGCACTCTACCTAAGTTTCTGTTTAGTAGGAAATCAAATGCATGGACAGTTACGGTGACAGGGTGATCGTGCAGCCCTAAAATTACGTACATGATCCAGGAGGGTTGAGGAAAAAGGGTTAAATCTCTCTTGGAGGATCTATGACAACTTCTGGAGTAGGTTGAATGAAGTATAAATATGAATGTGTTCATGTAGCTGATAAGAGGGATGGGCTCCAGCCAGAAGAAACTGTGAGAACAAAAGCAAAGAGGTGTGAAGGAGCACAGTGCATGGATATTGGGAGAACTTGTCATCGCTAGTGTGCATGGGGGTGGAGAGAAAGAAGAGGTTGTTTTTTTCTGGTGTAGTGTTTACACCCTGATTTTCTTCTACAGATTTGCTTCTATGGAGCAAACTCCATTTTTCAGTATCCCAGCATTGCCCCCTGGGGTAAGAAGGTATAAAGGAAACTACATCAGCTTCGGCAAGTTGATGGTTTTCTGAGGAAATCACTATCATGCTCATAAACCCTCTATGGCTCCCCAGTACCTAGGGAATTGAGTTCATATGAATTAACAAAGACCAGCAGTCCATGCTAAGTTCCCAGCAGCCTTTTCAAGCTCTGACCCTTCCCCATACTCTCCTGCCTTCTCCAGGAAGCTGTTCTTGACTCTTCCCTGCTGGTAGGGCTCCCTCCCTCCTCCAGGATCTCAGCCTAGTTCCTCTTTTATGACACTGTCCTGGTCTTCCCTGTGTCAGAGACCTCTGTGAGAGCCCCAGGCTGGCCTGGTAGGGAAAAGCAAAAGTTGAGGTCCTCGGGACCTGGAGGCTTTGGGGAAGATGAGCAGGCTGAGTCTGCACAGTGCAGCAGTTAAGCCCACAGGCTCCAGAGACAAGGCTCTCAATCTTGGCTGAGCACATGCACAGTGCAGTCTTTGGGTGTAATTTTCAAATATTGATGCCCAGTCTCATGCCCCAGAGGGACTGATTTAATTGATGCAGAGTGAGATCTAAGCATGGGTATTTTAAAAAATCTCTCTAGATGGTGTCTAGGTGTAGCCAGAGTGAAAACACTGGTCTGAGAGCCTGGCCATGGAGTTCAAGTCCCAGCTCCACCATCATTCATTCACTAGGTGACCTCAGGCAGGCAGAGTCCCTAGCTCTCCATTTTTGAAACTGGGAAAGGGGATAACACAGCACCTGCCTCTGAGGAGTGCTGGAAGGCTTAGCTTAGATAACACATGTGAAGCTCTCAGCCCCAGTTTGTCATATGGCAAACACTTCCTATTAGTCTCGTTAACCGTATTTTAGGCAGGCTGTGCTGGACCTCATTCTTTATCCCCAACAGAGTCCGCCACAGAAGAGACACCTGGGTAGAAAGTGTTACATTGGAATCAATTTAATTGAGCTGCAAGAGCAGCCAAGCACCACCCAGGCAGAGCCCAGCTTCCAGCCAGCTCTGTCTGAGGCCTCCCTGAGAAGGCACCCTCAGTCCTCAGTAGCAGGTTGGCAGCCTGGGTCCTCTCCCGTGCCCTTTCAAGATGAGCTCAGGTACACACAAGGAAACCCCAGGACACCTCCATCATCTCCTTCCCCACAGATGACTGCCCTGTCATAGACCCTCCTGCCACCCCCAGCCTGTTCCTGGGGGAGTTTTCAGGCTGCAAGCCCAAGCATCCCAGCCCCCAGACACTGGCCAATTTAGGGGCACCCGTCAAGGGTAGTTGGCTTCTCTCCTGACTGTTGGGCTCTCTGGTTCCCCTGTCTGAGCAGCTGGAGAACTAGTTTAGCTGTGTTTACCCAGACTTTCTCAGAATTCTGTCAATCCAAAAACCTGCATGCCAGCACTCTGGAAACCAAACCTCACAATTTTCCAGAAAGTCCATGAAGATGCCTGCAGGCCTTCTGGTGTTAAATTTATCAAAAACTGTAAAATTAAGAACATGTAAACATTACAGGACAATTGCCAGGAACTTATTTCATTGTTGTTGCTAAGGCTTTACAGCACAATCCAAAGAAATTTCTGTAGGGGTAAAGGAAACCTTCCATCCCTCTCTTCCACCCAGCCTTGTCTCACTCCCTCTCTCCAAGAGCAGGACTCTTGATCTGTAGGAAAAGGCCGCATTACTAACCAGCAGGATCACTGCCTGCAGTTCTGATACCTACAGAGCCCTCTTCTTCTGCTTCCTGTGGCTTCCTGGTGCAGTTGGTAGAGGACCAATGATTCCCTCTCTTTAGGGCGACGCCTGCTGACTTTCTCTCTTGGCATTTCTTACATGAGCTACAGCAGTGCTACTAAAAATGTGGTTTATGAGCCACTGTCAGTCTGTGAGCTGGTTTTTGCTGGGCTGCAATGAGATAAGGGGCTTGTGCCAGAATGTAAATCAACTGTGTCACTAAGCACATTGTTTGGTTCAGCTGACATATTTTTCATAGCAGGACTTTCTTGATGAAGGAAGTGGAGTGTTGATTTACATTCTCCATGTGATGCTTATCTCATTGCAGATGAGTAGCAATGTGTGGAAGGCCTGTGTTGTGTAGCACTGTGCTCTAGGACAGCCCTCACTTCAGATACAGTGACTGGGTGGTGGTAAGGTCTGGATTTCTGCTTAGATGGAGAGAAAGAATTTCCACTGTGTTTTAGCCCCGCCTTGCCATGCCTCTGCATTGGAGGCACCCAGCCTGTCCCAGCTCATAATAAAATGGTGTTTGCTATTATTCCTTGTGTGTACCCACCCGTAACAGCCTACTTGGAAGGAGAGGTGACTGGCCAGTCAGAATTCAGGCTCCAATACAATCCTTTCTCCCCCAATATCTCTATATGATTGCATTTGTATTTTAAAATGTATGATACATAGTGTGGCAAAGGTTACTATAAGAAAACCAACAGGTCTCAGATGAATTATCCACATTAGGCAGAATTCAGGCTTGCAGGCGGACCCAGGAGACCAAACGGTGAGAAATATTGAGAAAAAAATCCCAACCAAAACACATACATCCTACAGAGGTGTAGAGAGAAAGCCACCAGTTTAGGCAGCCTACTTGATCTTCCAGGAACCAGAGCTAAGCACTGGGTCAGTTACGACAGTGCTTGTTATAACAATCGATGATAATGCTTCATAGCATAGTGGTAGCAGCCGCAAACCCTCACTTGTGTGTTGTGTTTCATCTGTTCACTGCCATGGCATATAATTTAGGTTCTGTAGTGTCTCAGAATGCTCACCCTAGACTGTAGCTGAGAGTCAATTTCCCCATCTGTGAAATGAGAGTAAAGTAAACATCATGGAGAGGCATATGTGGGTTTTCTGTAAGGAAGAACTTCCCGAAGTTGGGCTGACTTTCTGAGGCATTGGAACAGCAGTTGAATGTCTCCCTGAGGAGAAGGTGGGTGAGCAGAGCTGGGGACTCCTGAAGTCCTTCCCGATAGAGTTGGCTATTCCCTGTCCATAGCTCCCTCTGGACACCAAGAGATCTCAACAACCAGAGCTGTAGGGAAACCCACCAACCTTTGACCAGACACCGTGGCCCCATATCTGTGTGGCCTGGTATGATGTGAGGGGCCCTTGTACGTGTGTGGCTACTCGTTTTCACTTATTTTTGCTCAGTCATCAGCATGCTGTAGATAATGAGGTCTGAGCTGCTCAGGGGGCCTGCTGAGCAGCTTTCTGCCTGCACACTTTAATTGGGGCAGTGAAGCGCCTCCAGAGATAAATGGCTCAGACCCAGGTCCTGATGAGACCCCAGCCCCTTCATTTCCTTGTTCCTCATGCATGTCCAGAGGGAGTAAGATGGGTCCAAAGGCATCTTTCCATCCTCCAGTGCCAGCTCTAGTCATTTCCTAGGGAAGCCATAACCAAGTGCCACCAACTGGAAGCTTAGGACAACAGAAATTTATTCTCTTACAGTTCTGGAGGCCAGAAGTCCAAAATCAAGGTGTCAGCAAGGCCGTTGCTCCCTTCAAAGGCTCTAAGGGTAAATCCTTCCTTGTTCTTTCCAGCTTCTTGTGGCTCTGGCCATTCCTTGGCTTGTGGCTGCATCACTGTAACCTCTGCCTCTGTCTTCATGTGGCCTTTCCTTCTTCAGCCTCATACAGACATCCCATTTGGGTTCACCCACAAAACCATAATGATTGCATGTCAAGATCCTTAACTTAATGACAACTGCAAAGATCTTTTATTTATTTATTTATTTATTTATTTATTTTATTTTGAAATAAGGTCTCATTCACAGGTTCCAGGGATTAAGATGTGGACACACCTTTTTGCGGGGGAGAGGAGCACCATTCACTATACCAACAAAATACCATCAACACTGCTACGGTCCTAATGTTTGTGTCCCCCTAAAATGTGTATATTAAAACCCTAACCCCAGCAGATGGTATTAGGAGAGAGGGCCTTTTGGGAGGTGAGTAGATCATGAGCTCTGCCCCTGTGAATGTGATCAGTGTCCTTACTCTTATTAGAGCCCTTATTCAATGACCCCAGGGAGCTCATCTGTCCCTTCTACCATGTGAGGACACAAAAAGAAGGTGCTAGGAGAACTGGAAAGTGGGTCTTCACAGGACACTGAATCTGCCAGCACCTTGACTTCCCAGCCTCCAGAACTGAGGGAAATAGGCATCTGTTGTTTATAAGCCATTCAGTCTATAATACTTTGTTATAGCAGCCCAGACTGACTCAGACAAACAGTAAGAACAGCTCCTAATATATAGTGGAGACTCAATAAACATTGATGAATGAAATCATGAATCTGCTTGGTTCACTTCAAGAATATTGCCTGGTGCCTATCCTGAGCTAGACCCTGTGCCCAGGTCCCATCAGACCCAGGTCCTGATGAGATGACCAGTGCCTCCAGCCACCTCCCCCTGCCCCTTCACTCCCATGTCCCCCATGCATGTCCAAAGTGAGTAAGATGGGGCCAAAGTCATCAGCCAGCTGCTTAGGACACAGACGTGAGACACAGCCCTGAACTTGAAGAGCTCAATCTAGAGAAGACAGCGTCAGAGCTGTGGGAATCTGTTTCACCTCCTGCTACCTAAGCAGCTAAGGAACTCAGCATTTCTTCCCTACCTGTAGAACAAAGAAAATAACACTTGTGTTCAGGGAGGGGGCGAGGAGTTGCAAGATTTCCTTACTTGTGGAGGAGGTCACAGGCCCACAAAGACTGGGCTCTTTCTGCCTCAGAAAAGTGAGTACATACTAGGTGCCCAGCCAAGGTCGTCTATGCCATTCTGTTTCCCTTCTGCCCGCAGCACTCCCTCCAAACCCTCTACACTGGGGAGCACCAAGGTCGGCATGGAGGCTGCTGGCTTCTGCACCCCCTGAGCCTGCTTCGTCCCAGAGCCAGGGTCTGAGCCTCAGATGCCGCCTGCTCCTGAGTGGGCGACAGCCTGGGTGGTAATCAGAGATTCCAGCGGAGGCTTTGATGCCGCAGCCGGCGCGGCGAGCTGGGCACTGTTTGAAGTGCCTTCCTGTGTAATAAGGATTTCTAATTCGCTCGAACCAAAGCAACATTTGCAGTAAAGATCATTTTTGGAATGAAAAATAAATTGTGACTGGAGGGTCTGGGTTTGTTTCAAAAGAGAGATCACCCACAAGCATCGTGCTCTCTGAGAAGCCACCCGCCCGCGTATTTTGAGATGGAGAGCACGCCACTCAGAATTTCAAAGTGCTGTTAATTAAGAGCAGTTTATTAAAATGTCAATCTTTTAAACCAAAACAACTCTCTTCCCCTTGCTTGCGAGTGGGCTTCCCAGCCACTCTTCCCAACCCAAATAACTCGGCTTCGCCAGAGCTCCTGAAAAAGTATCTGTCTACATATTGCTCTTAAAACCCCAGGGAGAACTGCTCCCAAGAACAGCCTAGCACCTGTCATTCTGCTGAAAGCCACCCTCAAGGAGCCTGCCTTTCAAGAGACAGGATGGCTCAGGCACTGAGCGCATGGCCTCAGGAGCCAGACAGCCTAGGCTGCAATGCTAGCCCTGCCTCACTAGAATGCAAACTTGAGCAAATAGTTAACCCTTTTGTGCCTCAATTTCTTCTTTAAAATAGAGTGATGACAATTCAGTCAGCCCTCTGTATCCATGGGTTTCACATCTGTGGATTCAACCAACCATGAAACTAAAATATTCAGAAAAAAACATTGCATCTGTACTAAACATGTAGATTGTTTTTTCTTTGCAATTATTCCCTAAACAATATAGCTTAACAGCTTTTTCCACAGCATTTACATTGTATTAGATCTTATAAGTAAACCAGAGATGACTTAAGGTATATGGGAGGCTGTGCATAGGTTATATACAAATACTATGCCATTTTGTATCAGGAACTTGAGCATCCATGGACTTTTGTACCTGAGGGAGGTCTTGGGATCTATCTCCCATGGATATCGATGGATGACTGTACCTACCTTATAGATTGTTGTGAGGATCAAATGAGATAGTAGTATATGTAAAGCACTACTTTAGGCTGATGCTTAGAACATAATAAGTGCTAAAGGGGTATTAGCCTGGTTATTTCCCAATGAGCATTAGCCCGGCTATTTCCCCATGAGCAGGCACTAAATCTCACTTCTATCTTTACAGATCTGTCTCTTTTGGGGCAGGAAATGTGCCCTCTTTTCCTTGTTTTGCAACTCCAGCAATCAAGATCTAGCACACAGTAGGTGCACAGTAAATGCCTGTCAAATAAATAAACAAGTCAATAAATGAATAAATGTGTGTTAATTCTCAGGCATGTTTGCAAACAGGACAAGGTTAGCTGCCCTGCAGGAAGTCATGATCTATTAGCTGCCAAAACAGTACAGGGCTATGTGGTGGTTACCAGTGATCCCACCTCCTGGGATACACTCCCTTGTGTAATCCTCTAGCCTTGAATGTGGGCTGGACCTAGGGACATGCTCCTAATGAATGGAATACAGCAAAAGTGATGGAATGTCACTTCCATGATTAAGTTATAAAAACTGTGACTTCCTTCCTTCTGGCACCTCCTTCCTTCTCGTCTTGCTGGCTTTGATGAAGCAAGCTGGTAAAGAATTGAGGACAGCCTCTGGCCAACAGCCAGCAAAGAACTGAATCCCACCAGCAGCCAGGGGAGTGAGATTGGAGTGTTCCTTCCTCAGTTGAGCCTTGAGATGGCCACAGCCCCAGCCAAAACTTTGTTTGCAGTCTGTGAGGGACCCTGAAGCTCAGAACCCAGGCAAACTGCACCTGGATCCTTGACCTGTAGAAACTGTGACATCATAAATGTATTGTTACAAGCCACTAAGTTTTGAGGTAATTTGTAGCACAGCAATAAATAACTAATGCAGGCCGTAGGGGAGCAGAAGTATCTTGGGGAAGGAAGGGAGAGGCTGCCTCCTGCCTTGTTTGAAATCATCTCCCTGTAGCTTGCTTTCTCCATCAATCACACCAGAGCCATAGGAGAACCCCAGGAAGAACAGCATTCAAGTCAATTGGGCCTGGTTTTGAGACCCGACTCTGCTGCTCTCTAGTGTGTGACTTTGGGAAAGTTCCCCAATCTTTCCAAGGCTCTGCCTCCTCCTGTAAAGGGGATCATGGAGGTGTTGAACCGATTGAGATCATGTGTGTGAAAATGCCTGGCAGAGCTCTCTAGACCTTCTGGAGTAGGAGCAGCTGAAGAGACCTGTGTCCTCACTCTGATGGTCACCTGAAGCCCTCAGTTGTCCCTTCAATAATCCAACACATAATCTTGGAGAATTTACTGTGTGCCAGGCACTGTGCTAAGCATGGGAGAGACGGCAGTAAACAAAACACCACAGTCTCTGAGCATTCCTCATGGAGTTGACTCTCTAACAGAGAGACACTGAACCAGTAAGGGCAAGTTGCAATAACAGAAGCCCAGAGGCTCCAGAAGGGTAGAATACGGGGTGGCAGGTGGCGAGGTGGGGAATGTATGCTGGCATGAGCAGGGACCTCCCTGAAGAAGTGGTATTTGAGCTCCCAACTCAAGGGTTAATGGAGTTAGCTGAGTGAAGATGGTAGAAGACTCAGGGATAGTGAATAGCAGAGCAAGAATTTATTCAAGAATTATTGACTTAGATACTGAGGATACAACATTAATCAGAAGAGCAAAGTTCCTCCCTCATGAAGCTGATATTTTAGTGCAGGAATTATATGTTTCAAATATAACAAGAAAGATAATTTAGGAAAGTCCAAAAGGGGTGATATTTGAACTGAGACTTCAGTGATGTGAAGAAACGAAGCATTTGATGTTCTAGGGGAACAATATTCCCTGCAGGGGATACAGCAAATGGAATGATCCCAAAGCAAAAATGACATGACTGTTAGAACCAGCAAGAGGGCTAGCAGGATGCAGTGGAGAAAATAAGGGGGAAATGGTCAGAAATAAGGGCAGTGAGGTAGACAGGGTGATCCTACAGGGGCTTCCAGATCATGGAGAGGAGTTGGGGCTTTTTATTCTAGGGCCAACAGGAGCTACTAAAGGTTCAAGAGCAATGAGTTTGAGTTCTGAAAACAGACCTCAGGAAAAATGAGTGCAGCAAGGGTGAGATGAGGGCAAGCGGCCAGGGAGGAAGCCGTTGTAGAATTACAGGTGTGAAAGGGATAAGTGTTGGTAGTTGGTGAGGGGAAGGCTGGAGGACAGTCTCTGCCCTAGATTTCTCCCTGGATCTTCCTGACAGGACTGTTCTCTCTGCCATCACAGACTTTCCATCAAAAGCCTTTACATAAAGGATAGTAGCACATGCTCTGGAGATGATTGCCAGGTACAGATGCCAGCTCTACCACTTAATCACTGTGCGGCCTTGAGTAAGTCTCTTAACCTTTGTGGGTTTCAGGTCCCTCAACCATCAAATGGGCCTAGAAGGTGGATTGAACAGGGCTGTCATACAGATCAGATGAGTTCAAGTGCTAAAGCCCGGACACACATGCATGTTCCACCACATTAGTGATTACAGGATTGTAGAACCTGCAGGCTGTGTGTCCCAGGTCTCTGTGACCTCCTCATCATCATCAAACTTCAAATCCCCAGGGTTTAGAAAAACAAGTGACAAATGATGTGTCCCCCTCTCCCAGTCTCACCTGACTTAAGAGGTACCCCAAGGAACCCATGGATTTCTCCCGTGCCGCAGCCTGCACCGGGCCCGATGCACCAGCACTCAGGTGTGATCTACAACTCCTCCCACTATGAGCAGAGGGGCCAGGTGTGTCAGGCCGCACCAGCAGCTCCAGGTCCATCTTCCCATCAAGGCTGTCCTGGGTCTAGGGAGGGCTGAGACTGCCTCCACTTAGTCACTGATACATCCTAACACCCACTCCATGCTCAATAGCTTTATCCTAAACAAACGAATGAATAAATACAGTCATGGGCCCTCAGTGATGTTCTGGTCAACACGGGACTGCATATAGGATGGGGTCCCATTAGATTACACTAGTGTATTTTTGCTGTACCTTTTCTATGTTGGGATATGTTTAAATATGCGAATGCCATTTTGTCACAATTGCCTACAGTATTCAGTACAGTAACATGCGGTACAGGTTTGTAGCCTAGAAGCATTAGGTTGTACCCGGATAGCCTAGATGTGTAGTTGGCTGTACCATCTAGGTTTGTTAAGTTCCCTCCGTGATGGTTACATGACAATAACATCCCCTAAGGATGCATTTCTCAGAACTTATCCCTCTCATTAAGCAATACATGCTAATTCCCATGTATGAAGGAGCGAAGGAATGACTGTGTCTTCAACAACATGTGGGTTTCTTAAGAGCATTCATTCATTCATTCAACGGATATTATTGTATGTGGATCTCCTCCATGTGCTCCTCCGGATCCCGGCTCTCCTCACTCTGTGCAGGAGGCTGACCTCCATGGACTGTGGTACTCAGGCACCCTTGCCCTTCGGCTGCAGGAGACCAGAGGGTGAGAGCAGAGAGAGACTCCTGCCTTGAGGAGCTTCAACTTGGCCATGGCCCTACTCTATTCAACAGCATTCTGGTAACTGCTCTCACCCACATTACTAGTCAGGGGATGCTTCATACCCCTTGGAGATTTCAGTTAACCATGCACAACCCCACTGCAAATTAACCCCCATATGGCCTGTTTTCTGAGTGCTCCCCTTGGGGGAAGCTCTTATTGCCAAGATTGTACAATTCACATTCAAGAGAGCTGGTGCCCAAGGTTCTCCATGACTCAGGACAACCCCAGGCTATGGAGAAGCTCTCCACCCCAAGGGACACTAGTCCATGCAGCCTCAGGCCGGCCCTCTCCAGGCCCCTGCCCAGAGTCTCACTGGCTCACCACAGGCCAGACCAGTGGAGGGGAAGGACATGAGCAGGCAGGAGAGCAGGAGCGGGTGGGAGGGCCAGCAGAGGGCAGCCCTGCCTGTGCCCTGGGGGATCCTGTCCCTGGGGAGTCTCTCTCCCTTTGGTGATTGTTTCTCAGGCTCCCTGTAGCCAGAGGAGGATGGCATGTTCTTATCGCTCTTCAGAGGAAAGGCTTCTTCTTCCTTCATGAAAATGTTAAGCTTTACAATCCGATAGGGAACCTGGACAGGCTGCAGCTGGAGGCCTGGGTCCCACTTCTGGGAACTGCAGGGAGAGGAAGAAAAATAGGAGCAGGGAGGGAGAAAACAATTCCCATCGAGCAAGGCCAGGGAAGGGAGAAAAGGATGAGGACAGGGGATGGCCAAACCTTCCACATAATGAAAGGGAAACCTTGGAGATGGTCCTCAGACCCCAAGACTGCAAGAGCTGCCGCCCTCCGACCCACCCCACCCCGCCCTATGAAGGAGGAGGGGTCCAACCTCAAGATTGAAGGTTGCTGACCTGCTCACACACCTCTGTGGACAGCAAGCCCACTCTCAGGACATCTTGTTCTGTCCCTTGCAGGAAGCTCTAAGTCTGAAAATGTCCCTCACGGAGCTGCAAGCATAAGTTGCTCCCATCTTTTCAAGACGGAGGCCTGCATCAGACAGGACAGGACTGATCACCTCAGTGGGGCCTCCCTCCTCAGAAAGTCTGAGTTTCTTGAGGTTAGAACACCACCATTTCCTGGAAACAGGCCCACTTCCTGAAGTGGGTTGAGTGAGACACTCCCTGAGACTCAGAAAGGCTGCTAGATACAAGGAAGTTTCAGTGACAAGGTGACATGAGCCATTCAGTCTGCCATTTATTCAGCAAGTATTTATTCAGCGTCTCCTGGGGAAGAAACCAGTAAGGCACTAACTGATAAGCCGTTGCTGATCCCCTATCTCCCAGCTTTCCCCAAGGCCTGCGAAATCTCCCAGCTTGGCCTCTGGAACTGTCAATCCCATGGGGACCAGATGCTCTGAGAGGCCAACAGGCCTGGCCACTTGTTGGGGCTCCCCCAGGAGGAGAACCCCACTCTTACCCTGTACCAGGTCAGTAGGGTAGGAAGAGAAGAGATGGTAGAGTTTATTAGTCTATTCTCATGCTGCTACTAAAGACATACCCAAGACTGGGTGATTAATAAAGAAAAATAGGTTTAATGAACTCACAGTTCCACACGGCTGGGAGGCCTCACAATCATGGCAGAAGGCAAAGGAAGAACAAAGGGATGTTTTACATGGCAGCAGGCAAGAGAGCTTGAGTAGGGTAACTCCCATTTATAAAACCATCAGACCTTATGAGACTTATTCACTACCATAAGAGTAGTATGGAGGACCTCTTTTCCGGCTGGAACCATGGAGGGTGTAGAAGAGAAGAAGAAGAAGAAGGTTCCTGCTGTGCCAGAAACCCTTAAGAAAAAGCGAAGGAATTTCGCAGAGCTGAAGATCAAGCGCCGGAGAAGAAGTTTGCCCAAAGATGCTTCGAAAGGCAAGGAGGAAGCTTATTTATGAAAAAGCGAAGCATTATCACAAGGAATATAGGCAGATGCACAGAACTGAAATTCGAATGGCAAGGATGGCAAGGAAAGCTGGCAACTTCTATGTACCTGCAGAACCCAAACTGGCGTTTGTCATCAGGATCAGAGGTATCAATGGTGTGAGCCCAAAGGTCCGAAAGGTGTTACGGCTTCTTCGCCTTCGACAAGTCTTCAGTGGAAGCTTTGTGAAGCTCAACAAGGCTTCAATTAACATGCTGAGGATTGTAGAGCCATATATTGCATGGGGGTACCCAAATCTGAAGTCAGTAAATGAACTAATCTACAAACGTGGTTATGGCAAAATCAAAAAGAAGCGAATTGCTTTGACAGATAACGCTCTGATTGCTCGATCTCTTGGAAAATATGGCATCATCTGCATGGAGGATCTGATTCATGAGATCTACACTGTTGGAAAACCTTTCAAAGAAGCAAATAACTTCCTGTGGCCCTTTAAATTGTCTTCTCCACGAGGCGGAATGAAGAAAAAGACCACCCATTTTGTAGAAGATGGAGATGCTGGCAACAGGGAGGATCAGATCAACAGGCTTATTAGAAGAATGAACTAAGGTGTCTCCCATGATTATTTTTCTAAGCTGGTCAGTTAATAAACAGTACCTGCTCTCAATTGAAAAAAAAAAAAAAAAGAATAGTATGGAGGAAACCCACTCCATGATTCAATTATCTCCACCTGGCCCCACCCTTGACATGTAGGGATTATTATAATTCAAGGTGAGCTCTGGGTGGGAAAACAGCCAAACCACATCACGGAGGGATCCAGAGCCAGGTCTCTCCAAGCTGAGCCCGTGTGCCTCTTCCCTTCTTCACCTCCTTCCATAGGGGTGACCACAGCTAAAAATCCTTGGCCCTGTTGGCTGCTGGACCCCAAGAACAATTGTGCTAAACAAATGAGAACTACAGCTCAGGTTCACCTTCCAGTTCCGTGCCTGACTGGGCAGTCTTAGCTAACATACCTCCTATAACACAGAGCTCACTATCTCCTGGGCAGCCCATCCAAAGGCTGGACGTTCTATTAGATAGTCCATTTCATTTTAACCAAAACCAGATATGAAATAATGCAGATGCAGACACAGACTGTCATGTAAACTGGCTTTTAAAAAACCATACTGTGTACATTTTTCCCTGAATGGATGTATTTCATCTTTGGATATATACATATATATGTGTACCTTTATAATAAAGAGAGATTGAAAAAATTTAACAATGATTACTTAAGAAGTGAGGTTCCATGTCAGAGGACTCTACACTTTCTAATTTACAAATTTATACATTGCTTGAATTTTATAGATTATCCATTACTTTTATAATAAAAAGGACATTTATATCCCAAAATTAAAAATAATATGTTGTTTAAAAGAAGGTCCTGGGTGCAGTAGATTAGTGGGATAACCTGAAGGAAAAGACACTACTTAATAGTGTGGGAGATGGGTGGGTGTGGGACAGAACATGCCTGGTGAGCCCCAAGGCCATGCTCCCCAGAAAAGGGGTGACTCATTTTCAGCCAGAGCACCAACTCTCCTAACCTAGGCCAGGTTGATGGAAGGATCCATCCTGCCTACAGGGCATTGCCCAGTGGGCAGTCTCAAAGTCAAGCTAAAGGGCTTCTAGACATTCTGCATGCGACACCAGTCTGTGTTATCTTTGGGAAAGATGAATGTTCACCTGGGCCAGATGTGCTGCTATCATTGCAAACTAGGGAGGAGCCAGCTGCAGGCGGCTCAGCAGACTCTGAGGAGCACCCCCTCTGCCTCTGCTCACAAGACGGGTTTTGTGGCCACCCCAAACTGTGGGATCAAGCAGAGGAGAGCTTTCCTTGAATCTGCTCAAAGTTTAAAGGTGCTCAAATTCCAAAATTAAAAAAATAAAATAATGTAGGACCATAGTGGGGGAGGGTGGAGATCAAACTTAAGGGTGGAAAGAGAGTGGTTTCCAGGGTCAAGGAGGTAAGAACACCTGACTGCAGGTCTCAACAGAGAGAGAGGTGGGGAAATAAGAGGATGCTGAGGCAGGAGGGAAAGGGGGTATCTGGGTATGCTGGGCTTATCTATCCCTGCCTTTGGGAGATTATATATATAGAAGGCTCTGCATAGCTCTGCAGTGGTCAATTGTCACCTTTAAACATCTCCCCTGTGTTTATGGAATTCCCCACTCAGAGTCCTGGTCGGAGGCATAGATCACCTCTTTCTATGGCAGCCAGACCTCCACTTTCCCAGCTGTCTTGCAGTCAAAACTCAAGCCTGTGACCATGCTCTGTATTACCAGGATCGCCCACATCAAATGGAATAGAAAGCAAAGGATGCAACCAAGCAAACCGAGCAGACGCTGCCTGGAACCCATTCCAGTGAGGGCAGCAGTAGCCACCACACCCAAGTTTCAGAAGAGCCTGGGCTCATGTTCTCGGGGCAGCCTGGATCTGGAGCAGGGAGAGCACTTAGGTTGTCACTGACTGCAGTGTCAGGGCCCTGCCGTGAAGGCCTAGGTGCTCTCCCCTGGACTGGTCAGTTCTGCAAAGTGATTTTGGATGTTGTTCTTCACTGTGGGGCCTCCAGGCCAGGTCCTCTGGCCCTCTAGAGATTCTGCAAGTTTCTCAAAATCCTTTTAATAAATCTTTAGTTCACCTGAATTAGCCAGCTTTGGTTTTCGTGCTTTCCAATGCAGAAGCCAGGCCTGAAGTGGAGGCCTGCTTGGTCAGAGGAAGGTAAGGAAGACAGGAGAGTCTCAAGAACAAACAGTAATGTCTCCAAGCTGCCCATGGACCTGCTGCCCCTCTGGAGAACTAAAAACCATCGGTGGGTTATCAGCATCGATAGAGAAGACCCCTCTTCCTACCCCCACTCCTTCCTCTGTTCGAGAAACAATAAAACTCATTCCTGAGTTGCATACCTGGATGGCAGAGACCCCCAAGTTGTGCAGGCGCAGGGTAAGCTAAGTTCCCCATGGTATCTTGTCCGGGATCTAAGCTGTTGACATCAGTACTGCCTTGCTGCACAACCCCAGGGGGGTGCAGTCCTAGTGCATTCTATGAGAATGGTGCCTTCCCACCAGGCGCCATGGTTCCATTGAACTCTGTATGGAATAGTGCCCTGGAGTTGCACAAGACGGTGGCCCTGGCTGTACAGGGCCAGTAGCTATCTTGAGTAATCGTATGGCCGCGGTGGCTGGCACGAAATTGACCAACTCTGAGATCAGATAACTTAGTAAACTTTCGTTTATTGCTAAACTCAGTAGAGAAATGAGTTTTGAGTTACGATCCATGGACCTCTGCAAAGCACGGACTAGGAGTAAGTATTGAAGGACTTTGCTGTAATCAGAGCATTCTTGCACTCCCCTAGCCTCTGGCCTTTCTGCAGCCACATCGCTGGGTCCTGTCCCAGATGTCATAACTCCAGAGCCTCCCTGCATCCCTTGGCCTGAGCACCCACTCTCCACACATACGCTTGCCTGAAAGCTTCCTCCATCATCACAATGTCTGTCTGAGAGCCTATTCCAAGGCAAGTGTTGGAGGCGCTAAGGGAGGCTGAATTGTGTGTGTAAGCCCACCCATGCCGGGGGAGCACAAGCTCTATGTCTCTGGAGGTTGGCTGGGCCCTGAGATGTGATCAGCAGCTCCTCCCACTTGCTCTGAGGGAGCCAACACAAACAGAGCCACAGAGCCGCCCCCAGGCTGGCCGCCCAGAAGGCCCACACCTCCGTCCCACCCTCCTGGGCAGCAACCCCTGGAGCCAGGAGCCAGGTATCAGGCTTCAGCTGGCTGGACTCCCGGCAGCGCCTGCTGGCCCACACTGGGCCTGCAGCCCAACCTGCCCACAGGCACTGGCCACAGCCTGGGCAGCGGGGCTCAGAGCTCAGCCTGTTAGCACCCACCAGCCACCTCCCTCCTCTGGCCCCGGGAGCTGGCTTGGCAGTGGAGCAGAGTGAGTGGATGGGGGTGCCCTGACTCACTAAGCTCCCCAAGAACTCCAAGTTTGCTCCAGGACCCCTTCCATGAGGAAACATGAAACCCAAGCACTCAGGCCAGAAACAGAACGTTTTGAACAATTTGAGGGGAAAAAATTGTCCGGACCAATTTTAAGACATCTGAGAGCTCGAGGGGAAAATCGCAGCCACCTCTTCAGGCACTGTTGTGTGTCTGAGCCAAACCCAAACGGCTTGGACTGAAGTAGAACAAAGGCTGAGCGTCCCTGCATCCCTCCAGCAGAGGACTGGCCTGACGCCTGGCATCTGCTGCTCTGGTCCTCTGGGCTGCCAGGCACATTCTCTCCTCTGTAACTCCACACAGCCAACTTCTTTTCTGGACTCCCATTGTGTGTGCTTGATGCTGAGAGGTACCACCCACCAGCTAGAGCCATCTCTTTGTCCCTTAAACTCAGTCCAGACATTGCTTCCTCGGCCCCTCCAAGACACCAAGACACCTTGCTGACATGTTAATGGTGCCACCTGGTCCCTAGGACTGCCCTCTCTCTCTCAGCCCCTACCAGGCACTGAGCTCTGAGCAGGGAAGCTTGAAATAGGCCCCCTGGGTTAGAACACCACCACCATAGGAGGGGGGCAGAGTCACTCATGTCACAGATGGGGACACTGAGGCTCAAATAGTTTAAGTCACTTACCCAGAGTCACAGCTAGTAGGGCCTGAAGCTGGAATTTAGAACCAGGCAGTAAAGAACCAGGGGCTATGCTGTTAACCCTTTTACAACACTCCCCTGGATGGGAGCAGAGGGGGAGCCACCAGCTCTGCCTGGGGAGAGAGAAGAGTGGGGAAAAGCAGACGCAGCAGAATGGAAGCATTAACAGTGAAAGCAGTTATTAAAGGAGGAAAGGACAGCGTCCAGGCAAACAGGCTGGAAAGAGCACCCCAAGGGGAAGCAGAGACCATAAAGGCCAAGAGAAAGGAGAAATGGCAGTCCTCTGTGGCTCTGGGCTTCTGCACATGGGATGGGAGGAGAAGGAAATAGGGGACAAGGCTGGAGAGTCAGGCCAGACTCTGGCAGCACCGCCAACCCCCAGCCCCCCTCCACACACACGAACAGACGCACACAAACACATACACATCCCACACACAAAACCACACTCACACATACATATGTCACACTGGCCCTACACATAAGCATGCACAACCCCCCATACACACACACACACACCTGGCTCTCCACAGACACACCCCACACACACCTGGCCCTCCACACACACTGTCACACTCACACACATACACACCTCACACTTGGTCCTATACACACGTGTGCAGACACACACCATACACATACTCCACAAACCAGGCCCTCCATACACACACAGAGACATACACCCCACACACTGCCCTACACACACATCTCCATACACCTGGCCTAAAACACACATACACCCCACACCTGGGCCTACACACATACACACACACACACCCACACCTAGCCCTCCACACATACACACACCCACACACACACATCTGGCCCTCCACACACACATACCACACCTGACCCTCCACACACACACACATACCACTCACACACACACACACAACACTCAGCCCTATACACAAGTATGCACACACACACACCACACTTACATCATACCTGGCCCTACACACACACATATACAACACTCACACACATACACATCACACTCGGCCCTACACACAAGGGTGCACACACACACCACACACACTCACCACACTCAGTCCTCCACACACACACACCCCACACACACCCCACACCTGGCCCTCCTCAAACACACACATATCACACTCACACAGATACATCATTTGACCCTACACACACACACACACACACACAAAATACCTGGCCCCATACACACACACCACCACCACACACACCTGGCCTCACACACATACACACATCACCCATACACAGACATACACAACACCCATCACACTTGACCCTCCACACACGAATACACCATGCACCTGGCCCTCCCCCACACACACACTCACACACAACAATCATCACACTTGGCCCTACACAAACACACCACACATTTGGACCTCTACACATACACAGACACACTCACACACAACACACATCACACACTTGGCCTACCACACATACACTCACACAAACAACACACACACACTCCACATCCATCAGACCCCCCCCACACACACATACAACACACCAGACCCCCTCCACACACACATACACGCACCAGCCAGCCCTAGGGGCTCAGCTCTTGTTCTCTGGGTGAGGAGAAGCCGTGGCAGGGATCCATGAGGGGGAGGCAGAAAGCTCAGATCTGACTGCAGACCCATCTTTCCCCTCAACCACCCCTGTGGAGCCTGTTCTGGGACAGTCACGGGAGCCACGTGAGCATTGCTGAGGTCAGCACAGATACAAAGGACACATGTGGAAGACATTCAAGAGGAATAACTTTTTAAAGTATATTGTTGTCTGGTTTCTATGGCATTTGATCATATTCAAGTGGAAGAAAAATCTTTGGTTTGATTTTTTCCATTTTAAAAAGTGTTATTCATGCTTATAACAAAAACAAGTTTTTAAACAACCAGAAGCATGTGAAGTAAAAAAGAGAAAGTCACCTTCCTCTCCTCCCCTTTCTACTCCTCTGCCCAGAGGTCATCACTGCCATGAATTTGGTCCTTCCTGACCTTCTATTTGCACAAAGGTATGTGGCTATGCATATGTAGAGGGTGTTTTTCTTACTCAAGAGTTATACATACTCTGTATCTGGCTTTTTTCGCTCAATAATATATGGTGAGCTTCATTATTCAGTCATTCAATAAATATTTGTTCAGATCCCACTGTGCAGACAGGGAAGTCAGGTTCCTGCCATCACGGTTTCCACAAGCCCGGGGTGGGGGAGACCGGCAATGGGAAGGAAGTCATTGAATAATTACAGATTGTGATTAGAGCTGTGATGGGTGCAATGTGAGAGAGTAACGGGTGCACTGATTTCAGACAGGGGTGAAGGGAGTCCTCTCTCCAAGGAGGCATTTAAGCTGAGACTGAAAACATAAGAGCCAGAGCAAAGCATCTGAGATAGGGGGAACCGCCTGCAGCAAGGCCCTGCACAGAGCGGAGAATGGGCAGGAGCTCAGCAAGTTCCGGCCTGTAGGGAGCCCAGTGCCATAGGGGCTTGGTGACATAGGACAAGACAGGCAGGTGATGAGGCTGGGAGGTGGGAAAGGCCTAAGGCCTGTTGAGCAAGGTAATGAACTTGCATCTCATACTAAGAACAATGAGAGGGTTTTAGGCAGGAGAATGATATTATTTGACTTATGTTTTAAAAAGATACTGCTATCTGCTATTTAGAAAAGGGATTACAGGGGAACAAGAATGGAGGCAGGCAGACCACTTAGAGATAGGATTGGCAAAGTAACACCTCCCAAGAGAGATCCGCATTCTAATCCCCAGAATCTTTGAAAGTGTTAGGTTATGTGGCAAAGGAGAGGTAAGATGGATGCAGATAGAACTGAGGTTGCTAATCAGCTGACTTCAAAATAGGGACATTGTCCTGGGTTACCCAGACAGGCCCAGTGTAATTACAAGGAACCCAGAGAGCAGAATCGAGAAGCAGAAGAGGAGGTCAGAGTGATGCCAGATGAGAAGGACTGGATGAGCATTGCTGGCTTTGAAGAGGAACGAAGGAGGTCATGAACTGAGAAATGCAGGAAGCCTCTAGAAATTGGAAAAGGTAAGAAAATTGAAACCTCCGTGGATCCTCCAGAAGGGAATGCAGCCCTGCTGAGAGCTTGATTTTAGCCCAGTGAGACCCCTTTCAGACTTCTGAACTACAGAACTATAAGATAATAAATCTATGTTGTTTTAAGCCTCCAAGTTTTGGGTAATTTGTAATAGAAGACTAATTCAGGAGACTAATGTAGGAGACTGAGTGAGAGGTGCTGGGGCTTGGACCAGGAAGGTGAGAAAGAAGTAGAGGAGTTAAGTTTTGTACTTACAGTGACAAATAGAGTGACTCATGGGTGGGGGGGAGACTTGGGGGACCACTTGGATGCAGATGTTGAGGGAGAGGGGGGTTCTGGGTGCCCCCAGGTTTGGACAAGGACATGAGGGTGGTACTTGATTGTGCTGGCCCAGTGAGGGCAGGGACTTTGTGTCATTCGCTGCTGTGTCCCCAGCACTCATCCAAATGCTGGAACATAGCCGGTGCTCAATAAACATCTATCTAGTGAATTGATTAAATAAAAGAGAGAATCTAGAAAGCCCAAGGTTAGGGAAAAGCAGTGAGTTCAAAGCTCAGCACTACCTCTTCCAAGCAGCTCTGTGGTCCAACACAGCCATACAAAGATGTCAAGATATTGAACACATTGCTGGGTAGGAAAGATGAGATCACCATGGAGGAGCTCTCTGCACCTGTGCCTGTGGGGCTGTCCTGAGAGAGAGTATGGCCAGCTTCAGGGTCCCCAAGGCAGGCGAGGCAGACAGGAGGCGGCTCAGTGCTGACATTACCCACTAATAGGAGGTCCTTATCACCCAGGATGGAGCCGTGTGCTCTACTTAATTCAGGGGAAAGCTACTCTCCGGGAAACAGGTACCAATTTGCAGCAATCACAATAAGAAACATGCTCTCTCTGGCTGATGCAAGCCAACAAGGTAATAGGGCATTGTGCTGTGAGGAGAGATCAAAAGGATTTTTTTTCCAGGCCCATGGTGGGCACTTAATCCATCTTTTGCTCTCTCTCTCTCCCTCCATTACGGCCGTGGATGTACTATTTACAGGACCTACATTAGCTGCCTTTTCAGATATCGCACTTCCTCAAAACCACTTCAGAAGGAAAGTGAATTAGAAATGAATTTGAGACATATGCAGCGGCTTTCACCGCCTCCTCCCTGCTCCTGGCCAGCACCCTGCGGAGCCGGGGCCCACACCCTCCCAGCACTGGGTGACACCATCCTCCAAAGATTGTGGACACACTGGCTCCACCCATGGGTCTGGCGTGGAGCCCCGAGACTGAGAGTGAGTGCAGGGCAAAGTGTGGGCGAGGAATTGGAGCAGGAAAGGCCCACCCTGGGCAGAGGCAGAGGTCAGAAGTGCGGCTCAGACAAAGAAGCACATCTGGGGAGGAGGTCATTTTGGACAGCCCTCCACCCTCTTTGAGGCCCCCATCGGGGACAGAGGCTCAGACTCCCAAATGGGCCATCCCACTTTTTACTGTCCAAGCCGCCTCGATCCTCCCATGGTCCCTCCCTGAATTCCCAGGGGCCCAGGTGCTATGACTAGTTCCTCAGTTGCCAGGCGCCATGTTGGTGGAGAGCCAGGGCGGCTTCCGCTCCCGCCCCTTTTCCTCTTTGGCTCCCTCTCTCTTTCTCCAGACACCTTGAGGAATTCAACAACCCCTCCCCTACACGCAGGCTTCTTCCAGGTGTGAAATTCCATGAAGGGCAGAGGGAAGGCAGGCATGTGGGAGTTTTCTGTCCCTTGAGTAGGAGAAAGCTTCAACACAGGAGAATGTGCAGTCAGAAATTCCCTAGCCTGGGCTCCTCGTGCGGAGGAGAAAATTTGTGAACGAAGTGATGCCTAGAATTCCTAAAACTAAGGCTAGAACCTGACATTTCTGACCCACAACTAAATGCTTTGGCCTGTGTTCGATGAGTTTAAATCAAAGTGGTACAACTAGAAAGAAACTTGGACTTCACCCCCAAGCCATGGGCCTCCTTCCCCACTGCTGGCTTGATGTCTGTGGCAGGCAGGCTCTATAAAGGCTCCCAGTGATCACTCCCTCCTGGAATCCGTGCCCTAGTAATCCCCTCCCCTCGAGTGTTGGGCTGGACCTAGAGACTCACTTCTAACAAACAGAATATGGCAAAAATGACGGACTGTCACACCAAGATTACGTTACCAAAAGATTCTGCTTCTGTCTTGCTCACCCTTCTGTCTCACTTGATCTCACTCCACCTCTCTCTCTGAGGGAAGCCAGATGCCATGTTGTGAGCTTTTCTCTGGAGAGGCCCTCTTGGCAAGGAACTGATGTCTCTGGCCAGCAGCCAGCGAGGACCTAAGATCTGTCAACAGCCATGTGAGTGAGCTCTGAAGCAGATTCCCCAGAGTCAGGTTGATGAGGACTGCAGCCCTGGCTGATACCTCCACAGCATCCTTGTGAACGACCTCAAAACCTTGGGAGGCCACAGCTAAGCTGTGCCTGGCTTACTGACCCATTGAAACTGTGTGATGATAATAGATGCTTTTGGTAATTTGTCACATTGCAGTAGAGAACGAATGCAGGCCTTTCTGGAAGGGTATTTTTCGCGAGTGGGTCCAAGCTGAGCAGGAACAGCCATGAGATTGCCACACTTTGGTGTTAGACTCAGTCAGGAGACCCACAGTCTATTTTTGGCTCTGCCATTAATATGGCCTTGGTCAATATCTTAAACATTTATGGGCCTTAGTTTCTTCCACCGCACAACTAGGGAGGACTCCATGATGGCTCCAATTGTATATGACTGGAGAACTAAGTAAAGGAAGTTTGCAGGCCTGAGATGACGGCTGACAGTCCTGAGAAAGGAGATAAAAGGGCAGATTTTTGATGGGCCCCTGACCATCCCTCTTGCTCTTTTCTCCAGCCCTGAACCCCATGGCATGAGGCATGGCCTTCATCTTCAGTGACATCCTCTGACCTCAGAGGACCTGGGTCTCAAGACCTGGCACGATGAGACTCAAGACACTGGCAGCTTCCTTGGGAGGAAGAGAACTGCCCTCCCTGCCCCACAGACTCTGTGCCCAGCATGTACCCTGCCTTCTGCCCCAAGGAAACTTAAGCTGGTCTCCTCCAGCTTTCTGTCCTCTCAAGGTCCCACAGGGACTCCTAGCTCAACCCTCCACCCCCCAGGTAGAAAACCCCCTCAGGGGTTTTCAGAGGCAAACAACAACCTCTTCCTTTCCCCCAGTGACAGAGTGACAGGGCCCACAGGCCTTCCTCTCTGTATCCCAGATGGAGGGCAGGTGTTTTTCCCTCCAAACTAGACCTAGGATGGTCTCCAAGGTTCTACTTCCCTCCCTTGAACAGCCCGGAAAGCCTGGGAAAAGCCAGGCAGCCTCACCACTCCTAGGGGGATAAAAACAAGCCCAAATAAGGGTCCATTTATTCCAACATTCCTTCAGGCTGCAAGAGAATGCCAGACCAGGGCAGTCTCCCTGCTGTGGCCTCCCCCCTCACTAGGGCCAGACCAGGCCTGAGTCTCTAGGCCAGGAAACGCTGTCTTGTGCCCCAGTGGGCAGGACTGCAATGAACAAACTCTCTCCTCTGTGAGTGTGCTCCTTCCTCTCACTGGGTCTCCTGGGGACTTCCACTGAAGGCCAGCACTAGTCAGGGGTTCCTCAGGGATTCCGGAAGCCCTGCCAGGCAGTGTCAGTAACTTCTGTGATCACTGAGAGGGCTCCTACTACCTTTTACCCTCTGGCTGCCTCAGCCACCTTCCTGTTTCTCTCACAAGCAATCCAATCCTCCTAACTCCGGATTTCCCAACCTCAGCACCTCTGATATTTTGGGATGGCCAGTTCTTTCTGGTGGGGAGCTGCCTCGTACATTACAGAATGTAGAGGAGCATCCCTGGCCTCTACCCACTAGATGTCAGTAGCACACCCCCACCCCCACTGGTTATAACACCAAAGTATCTCCAGATATGCCAAATACCACCCTCAGTGGAAAGCCACTGTCCTAAATTTAAAGGGCACTGATCAAGTGTTCTGGCTGTAGGGTTTTACAAGAAGAAAGGCAAGTGGCAGAGAGGAAGGGATCCTCAGTGAGCCCATGGCTGCAAACCCACACACTCCTAGCTCTCTCCCTCTCTCTCTCCCTCTTTATCTCTCTCTCTCTCTCTTTCTGTTTCTCTCTCTCTCTCTCTCCTCCACACACACACACACACACCCAAACTTGAAAGGCTGGTATGTGTGTCTGCTGTATAAATGAAGACCAGGAGGAGGTTAAGTGGCTTGCCCCAAACCACACAGGCAAAGGCAAAGTTGGGACTCAAGCTAGGCCCAGAGACCCCAACCCATGCTATGCACATGTTGCAATCTCCTCTTCTACAGATGAGAAACTCATGACCCTTGGACTCTTTTGGAGCCTAGAAGAGACTGCACCTCTCTCACTGGTCGTGCTCCCCAGGGGTGTTGGTGTCTGCCCCTACTTCTGGGGCCAGGCCCCCAGCATTCTCCAGCTCAGTCTGGGTTTGCTGAACCCCCTTGATTGAGTTGTACCTTCCAGTTGCTGAATTGTCCTGATCTTGGGTGATCGATTTGCATACCATATCGATCTCAAGGGCTGTGTAATATGTTTGATTTGTGGCACTTTGCATAATTTTCTGATTAAGTTACTTATTTAACCTATTGACCTTTTCTCTTAATTAGAGTATCTGGGTACTGCAAATGTTGAGTAGTAATCAAGTTTTCCGTTTCCCTGAGTGGAATCGCGTCCCCGCCACTTCCCTGCTTCTTCATGATGCTGGCTTCCTCTGGAGTGGGGCACATTGAGCCAGCTGGCCCCCACCTTCCTTGAGAGGAGGAAGAGGGGTACAAGTGGGGCCAGGTCCTTTCTGGTCCCTGCTGTTCAGAAGTTCGGGACCAGGCTAAGACAAGGGACAGCGTTGGCTAGAATAAGTACAGTAGTCTTGTCTTATCTGCAGTTTTTCTTTCCAAGGTCTCAGTTATCCGTGGTCAACCATGGTCTGAAAATAGGTGAGTATAATACAATAAGAATTTTAAGAGAGGCAGACAGGATATTCACATAATTTTATTACAGTATATTATAATTGTTCTATGGTATTACTAGTTATTGTTCATTTCTAACTGGGTCCAATTTAGAAATTAAACTTCAACATGGGTATGTATGTATGTGTAGGAAAAAAAATAAAACAGATGCCTGTCTACTTAAGATGGGGTTACAGTTTCTACTGACTGTATATTACTTTCACACTGTGGTAAACTTCAAACATCCTAAGTCAAACCATCGTAAGTTAAGGACAGTCTCAATATACGTACAGGGTTTGGAACTGTCCTCGGTTTCAGGCATCCACTGGGATCTTGGAACACATCACTCAAGGATGTGTTCCAAAGGAGGACTACTGTACTGACAGTTGAGTGGATGAATCAAGACAGGGGGTGTGGCTTAGAAGTTTGGACACCTTATCAGGTAGCTATGGTTTATAACAAACCACCCCAAAATGTAGTGGCCTAAAACAACATTCATCTATTATTTCTTTATTTTTTGAGATGAAGTCTCACTGTGTCACCCAGGCTGGAGTGCAGTGGCACTGTCTCAGCTCAGTGCAACCTCCGCCTCTTAGGTTCAAGCAATTCTCCTGCTTCAGCCTCCTGAGTAGCTGGTACTACAGGCTCGTGCCACATGCCCAGCTAGTTTTTGTATTTTTAGTAGAGACAGGGTTTCACCATGTTGGCCAAGCTGGTCTCAAACTCCGGACCTTGTGATCCGCCCACCTCAGCTTCCCAAATTGCTGGGATTACAGGCATGAGCCACTGTGCCTGGCCACCCATCTATTATTTCTTGTCAAGCTATGAGTTGGCTAGACATTTCTGAAGATCTGGGTCAGACTGTGATGATGTGGGCTGAGTTCACTCATGCATCTGCAGTCAGTTAGTGATTTGCAGGGGCCTGACTGGTCTAGCCTGGCCTTAGCTGGGATGACTGTGGTCTGCTCTGCCAGTCTTTCATGTCCCTCCAGTAGGCTAATCTGGGCATGTTCTCATGAGACTATAAAGAAGCAAGGAGCAAAGTGGCAAGAGAGCAAGCCCTAGTACACAGAGTTTGTGAAGCTTCTGTGGGCATCACATTTGTTCCCATACGATTGGCCAAAGCAAGGGACCTAGAATCAAGGGTATGGCGGAGAACCTTGCCCAGAACAGGAGTAAAGAATCGGGTCTGGCGAGCCTTTCTTTGTCTGCATTAGCATAAGAGGGACTTAATTAAGTGTTGAGAGTCTTGACACAAGTGCACAACAAAGGTGAGCCTCCTCCTCTTGCTCCACCCATCTGAGCACCTGCCCCAAACTCTAAAACTGAATGTTGTGAGCTTAGGCTCCAGGGAAATGAGGGTTCAGAACGCAGTTCACTACTGCCTCTTATTTCGGCACCTATTTCTTGGAGGACCTGAATCAAGATATTCTTTTGGAGCTCTTAAAAACCTGACTGTTTTCTAGTCATAGTGGGGCAGGGGAAGATTGAGAGAGGCTGTCTCAAGCTCTTGGTGCCTGTGACCACTGTCCTCTTTCCTAGTGGGGCATGTCACCTTCACTCTTGCGTCTCTGGAACAAGTGGCTTACTGTTTCTGCCTCCAAGGGATCTATGCAGAATGGGGCATAGCTCTCTCCTACTCTCTGATCTCTAACCCTATCTGAAAGGGGAAGAGTTACACCCAGGGAGGACCCCAGATTATTTTCAGAAACCTCCTCCACCAGCATCCAAATACTTCCTCTTTCCTGTTTGGTAAAATGTCCATTGTTTCCCAAAATCCACTCTCTGCTCCTTTCATAGAAAGAGCTTTGGTTTTTTGTTTTGTTTTACAGCTTTATTGGAGTATTAATTACATATAACAATCTGCACATATACAATAAAATACACCATTTGATGAGTTGGATGCATGGACACACCCATTAAACTACTACCACAATCAAAAAAATGATCATATCCATCACTCCAGAAGTTTCTTTCTGCCCTTTTGTAGTTCTTCCCTTCTTCTCCTCCTCTGCCTCCCTCATGCCCAGGAAGTCACTAATATGCTTTTTTGTTACTAGACATTAGATTGAATTTTCTAACGTTTTATATAATGGGAATCATGCAGTATGTACTTTTTGTTATACTCAGCATAATTATTTTGAAGTTCATCTCTCTTGTTGCATATACCAACAGTTCATTCTTCTTTATCATGGAGTAGTATTCCATTATGTGAATATACCACAATTTGCTTTATTTATTCACTTGTTGAAGGAAAACTTGAATTGTTTTCAGTTTGGAGCTTGCTATGGTTTGAATGTTTGTGTCCCTCCAAAATTCATATGTTTAAACTTAATCCCCAATGCAATAGTTGTAAGAGGTGGGAACTTTAGGAAGTGATTATGTCATGAGGACTCAACCCTCATGAATGGGATTGGTACCCTTATATAAGGATACACAGAGTTCACCCCTTCCACCATGTGAGGATGGAGACAAGAAGTGTCATCTATGAAGCAGAGAGCCCACACCAGACACTGAATCTGCTGGCACCTTGATCTTGGACTTCCCAGGCTCCAGAACTGTGAGAAATAAATTTTCGACATTTGTATGCCACTCAGTTTAGTATATTTTGTTACAGAAGTCCAAATGGATTAAGACAGGGCTATTACAAATAAAGTTGCTGTATTTATATACAAGTAGACATATGCTTCATTCTCTCTGGTAAATATGTAGAAGTAGATTGTCTGGATCATATAGTAGATGTATTTTTATCCTTGAAAGAAACTGCCAAGCTGCTAATCTAAATGGTTATACATTTTATATTCCCACAAGTGGTGTATGAGAATTCTAGCTGCTCTATATTCTCACCAACACATAGAGCAATTAGCCTTCTTAATTTTAGCCATCCTAGTGGTAGAGTAGTAACATCTCATTGCAGGTTTAATTCATACGTGTATTTGCCATCTGTCTATAATATCCTCTCTTGAACTGGCTGTATGATTGTTCAACTACAGACTCTATTTTTCAGCCTCCCTTGCAGCTATGTGTGGTCATACGATTAATAAAATATGAAAGAAAATGATTCTTTACATTTCTCTTCACTCATGCTTACTTAAATGAAAATTGCTTGCCCTCAATTTGTAGTTTATATCAATCAACTTTTGCTGTAATAATACTGCATAAAACCACTCAAAACTCAGAAAGAAATAAACACAAGTATCTATTTCTTACTCACAGGCCTGCAGGTTTCTGAGTAGCTGCTATGTTCCTGGCTAGGGGTAGAGTTCAGGTCAGTTCCACATGTTTCATTCTAGCACCAAAGCTCCAGAGACAGCAGCTACCTTGGGCAGGTTCTGCTCATGTCTGAGGTCAGAAGTTCTCAGAAGATCAAACAGAAACTCATGACACCTCTTCAGGCATAGATATAGAGCTAGGGCAGAGAAGTTTGCCCATCCTGTTAAGCTGAACGAAAAGGAAGTTAAAATGTATTAAATATATTATCTATCAATGTACTCTTTTTCTTCCCTTTAGCAAGAACATGGATGTGTTTGTGACCTATTTTTGGCCCTATGGGTTATCATTCTAAGGGATGGTGGAGCAGCAGGTTGGATGGAACCTGGGTCCCTGAGAGTTCCTGTGGAGTAGAACCACCTGCTGACCCGGATGGTGATGCTCACTTGATGATTGTTAAGTTAGAATAAGATAACCTCAATTTTTATATGATACTTTATTTTTAACCCTCTTTGTTTCAGCAGCCTAGACATTACTCTAATACATGCTCCAGCTGTTTCTTTTCCAGCACAGGAAAAAATTTTGTCTTGCTTTGCTTTACTTTAATCTTTTCAGATGGGAAAAAAAAATGCCCAGCAAGCATTCTTTCATGTCTAGTCGCTCAGAAGAGGGGAAGGTCGAAGGGTCAAAATGCAAAAGTTAATACTTCACACTACCATTTTGCCTCAGAAGCTACTCCCCTGGGTGTCTCCAAGGATCCTGGGAACCAACTTGCCATATTCAGAACACTTCCTTCCCTGGTCCTCAGTCCACATGTTAGCTTTTCTTTTAAACAAGGCTCCTTGTCTTCTCTCTTCCCTGAGTTCTCTCTTCCCCAGGCTATGGCTAGTCCAGCAGAGCCAGGTGCCAGGCCTAGCGGGAGCATTCTTGTCTCTTAACTGGCAGTGCCTCCACCTAGCCTTGCAGCTCCACTCAACAAATACTAAATAACAGGCTCTGGCATCTCCTGAAGCTCTGCACTCATTAGCACACTGGGAGGTAAGTGCAGGCAACCAGGGAGAATTTACTCTGCAGCAACAGGCTTCTCATACAGAAGCCAAACATACCCCAGCAGGTATCAAGTACAGAGGTTGGGGGCCTCCAAATGCTGCCGAAATTGTTCCATTTTTCCTCTCCATAAAGCCAGCCTTTTCCTCTCCTGCCTGATGTCTTATACAGCTCTAGCCCCTTTTGTTGCCCCTTTTGCAGGTGTAGTTGTCAGGTTCTTCTCCAGGGGGAGTTTTCTGAGAGCCTGGGAAACTGCTAGCCTCATCTGCCACTTCGCCTCTTCCCCTGCACACACTCTCTGGCTACTAGCAACTCTACCCCTATTCTATTTAGCCCCCCAGATCTTATTTCTTGCCCTTCTGTCATCCTGCAATGCCAGTACCCTCCTCTTCACCTGGCAAACTCCTATCCATCCTCCAGGTCCTGATGAAATGATGCCTCCTCCAGGAAGCCTTCCTGTAGGCTTCCAAGCACAATGGTCATTTTGTCTTCTGGTTTCCACTGATTGATGACCATCTCTGTGTTCTAGTTTCAGCTTCTCTGCACAATTGTTAGCTATGTATTGTTTCCTTCCACCTACGAAGCTGTATATATTTTGAAGAAATGGTCAAGACCATTTTTATATTTTAGTCTCCAGTGCCTGGCATAGTGTCAAACAGATTGCAAGTGCTCAGTCAATATTTGCTGATGACTGGAGAGGGGAATGAATGAGCAAAAATAGACAAATGAATAAACAAATAGGTATATGGAAATCTGCTCAGATCTTTTCCCCTTCCAGCACTTACTTCTGTAGATTGTGTATTATATATTTATATTCGATCTCCTCTTCCACTCTATTGTCAGCACCAGGAAGACACAGGCTGTGTCTGTTTTATTTACAGCTGTATCCTCAGTGTCCAGAGTCTGGGCCTTAGAAGGTCCACAACAAACATCTGTTGTCTAAATTAAAAAATAAAACATTATTACATTGGCGTACAGATAAAGGCATAAGTACAAACCAGGATAAAAGCAAGATGATCCAGTCAGTTTTGTAAACTAGAGAGACTTGGGAAATTCTTCTTGGGGGAAAAATTGCTCTTTTCTTGGAAGAAAAAACTATAACTGCCTTCTCAGTTTTATAAAGGCAAGGCTGCAAGCTTACTCTAAAAATGCATGTTAAGGAAATCCAGGACTGAACTTAAGAGTGTGCCCTATGAATAAAGGTATGTATGTATTTGTACCTTAATTTTTTTTTTTTGAGACAGAGTCCAGGCTAGAGTGCAGTAGCAGGATCTCGGCTCACTGCAACCTCCGCCTCCTGGATTCAAGTGATTCTCCTGCCTCAGCCTCCCGAGTAGCTTGGATAACAGGCACCCGCCACCATGCCTGGCTAACTTTGTATTTTTAGTAGAGATGGGTTTTACCATGTTGACCAGGTTGGTCTCAAACTCCTGACCTCAGGTGACCCACCCGCCTCAGCCTCCCAAAGTGTTGGGATTACAGGAGTGAACCACAGTGCCCAGCTCTTAATTTTTTTTTTAATATTAGAAGAGTGGCAGTTTTCAATTGGTTCTGTTTTGTTCTTTCTGATGAGTAGGGAGGTAGAAGTTCCATGGCTTTGAGACCAGATGAGAGAAGACCCTGAGTTGAGTGGAAGTAGCATCTCCCCCTCCTTGGCCCGTGCCCAGAGACAGAGGCCACTAGGACCTGGAGAAAGAGATGAAAGGGTTCCTTGTGATGGACCATAAATAGTAGGCCTTGGGAACTTTGTCATAAAGGGTGTAATTTTAAGTTTTCCTTTTCTGTGTCACCATTCTTTTAGGATATCCTTAATACAGTCCATGACCCATGACAACTTTGTGTCACTGGAGTCTTGGAGAGTAAAGAAGGCTGCTGTATCCACACCTGGGGCAAATACAGGGAGAGAGAAGGGTCCACAGAAGCAAGGACAGCCAGAGAGCATGTGGAAGAAGCCCAGGCCTACAGCTCATAGACAGAGGCGCTGAGCAGCAATGGCTGCAGGTCAACACTCCCCAGAAAGCTTCAGAAAATTCAGGTGGGGGCTCAGATGCCCTCTGGTCAGGCAAGGTGAGGGTTTGGGAATCATATTTGAATGGTAAACGAAGGAGGGACCACAAAAGCCTGGAGAATGGGAGAAAGGAAGGAACGGAGGGAGGGAGGAAAATAAAAATAGAAGGAGGGAGGGAGGGAGGAATGGATGGCTGGATGGGAGGGTGGATAGATGGATGGGTGAGTAGATGGATGGATGAGTGAGTGGATAGATGGTCAGGTGGGCAGATGGGTGGATGGGTGGGCAGATGAAAGGATGGATGGGTGTGTGGGTGAATAGATAACTAGCTACTTACCTGCAGGTGATAGACCCAAACAGAGTGACTGGCCACTTGGATGTCTGAGTTAAAAGGAAGTGGGTGAATGCATTACTCATCTGGAACTCACTTTCCTGCCTAGAATCCTAAAACACAAGCCTGTCTCTTCTGCTTCCTGGCCCTCTGCCCTGGCAACCCCTATCCCAGGCAGACAGGGATTGTGCCTCAATCAGCCCAGAGGAGATCTCTAGTTAAAATATTCAACTGCAACAGCTAAGAATGCACACTGATTAGCAGAGTGCATTCCAAGCCCAGCTACTGCACTCCACAGCGGTAGCCTGATTAGTGAAGGAGGCCGTTCAATCAGCACAGCCCGTAGCACTCAAGGCCCTGGCACTGCCAGCTCTCCACAGGCTGGCCTTTGAGGGCAGATGGGGCAGGTGGAGGGATGTGGCTGTTGCTGACTCCTAGGCAGTCAGCTTTACTCCCAGCCTCCCGCCCACCCCTCTGAGATCAGGACCCTCAGAGTCTTCCAGGCACCTACCATTTAACCATTTAACCATTTAATTATCACAGCACTTTGAAATTGATATTAATGCTATTCCCATTTTATAGATGAGAAGACTGAGGCTTAGTAAAATTAGGTAGGACATAGTACTGGAATTCAAACCCAGGTCCAAAGTTCAAATTTAATCAACCCTGCTACAGTAAAGGAGCTCAGTCAGGTACTGGCAGGGGCCCTTTAAATCCAAAAGGCTGATCAGGGATGGGATCATTCCTTTTGTGGGCTTGTCCTGGCTTCTGCAAAGCAGAAGACCCCACAGACCTCATTCCTGGACTTACCTGCAGCTCCCTGGACACCCCATTAGACCTTCAGACCACAAGAACTGCTCCTTCCCCCTGCCCTACCACCTGACCTCACGCCCCTGCCATCCTCTTGCAGCCGTCATGTCCAAAGCCAGGAACCCAGGAACCCGGCCTCCTGGTTACCCTGAGCTGGCATCACTGGCTCTAGAGGACCCCTATGTGTCACAATCCCTCTTATTTAGAAAAGCTTAACAAATTGCTACAAAGCTTCAACCAACTCAGAACGTAGGCAAGGGTGGCCAAGTCTCGTTCCTGCTGCTCCCTTTTCTCCCAACTCCTGATCTGGCCCAGAAGACCCTCTTCAGTCTTCCCAGCATCCCCCGCTCCCCTTCATTTCTTTCCTCACACTCCACCTGCATCACTACCACACCCTACAAATGCTACACAACTCACCCATGCTGCTCATTCTGCCATTCGATTCCCTGCTCTTCCTCCCTCCCCATTCATGCAATAAACACCAGCTCCTCTTTCAAGACCCAACCTGAGTATCCTTTTCTTGATGGAGCCCTCTTAGCCCCTCTCCTCCACCATCCCATGACTTAAATAGCCACCCCCTCCTGTGGGTTCTCCTGGGTCCGTCCCATCATCAGAGGTCCAAGAATACTCAAGTGTTCTTTTTTATTCTCATGTTTGCTCCTCTGCCAGGTTGTCAGACTTTAAAGGCAAATTATCTGTCTTCTTCCTCTTTATTCCTCCAGCACCCAGCTTGGAGTAGGTACTTGATGTTGGATTGATCACTGATTCTCAAAACCGTTCTGTCCAACCTAGCACACTGATTGGTGCATTGTATTAAATAGTTGATTAATAAGTGAGTTTGGGTGGGTAGGGACTGGAAAAGAACGCATTGTTCAAGATAGGTTCAAGTTTTTGCAGAATGGGCATGATCCCTGAGTCCCCGGCAGTGAGACATTTCAAAAGCCTCCTCTGACCCACTGACTGCAATGGACTTGTTGTGGCTTCAGAAGGCCTTCGTGGTTGAGACTGGGCATGGTGGCTCACACCTATAATTCTAGCACTTTGGGAGGCCGAAGCAGGTGGATCACTTGAGGTCAGGAATTTGAGACCAGCCTGGCCAACATCTCTATTAAAAATACAAAAATTAGCTGAGTGTGGTGACACTCATCTGTAGTCCCAGCTACTCGGGAAAGTGAGGTGGGAGAATCCCTTGAACCCAGGAGGTGGAGGTTGCAGTGAGCTGAGATTGCGCCATTGCACTCTAGCCTGGATGATAGAGTGAGACTCTATCTTATTAAAAAAAAAAAAAAAAAAAAAATTTATAATCCTTACTGGGTCCGTCGGGGGGGGAAAAAGGGGAGGGACAGCGGCGGGTGGGGAGCTGGGGAGAGATAGCATGGGGAGAAATGCCAGATATAGGTGATGGGGAGGAAGGCAGCAAATCACACTGCCATGTGTGTACCTACGCAACAATCTTGCATGTTCTTCACATGTACCCCAAAACCTAAAATGCAATAAAAAATATATATATAATTAAAAAAAAAAAGACCTTCATGGTTTCATGGTTTCAGGTGGAATCTACTCTGCTTTTGCTTGTCTCCAGGCAGAAGGGACAATGAATTGTGACCTGGAAATTAATCAGATGAGACCTGATGACTGAAGTACCTGACAGAGCTAGGAAGAGAGATTACTAAGCAACACAGTGAGAGCTCCATCCTCTGGGTATTCCGCCAACTACAGATCACTCAAAGGCAGACATTCTGGGATCTTCCATCCATCAAGCTGAACAGAGTACAAGGCCAAAACCTGTGAAAGACAAAACAACCCCATGCCTAGCTTAAGGGTTTCCTTGGAGAGTTTGTCTTGTAGGAATCATTAGAGACTAATTTGATTCTATTTGCATGTGCACACCCTGCCCTTTGCCAAGTAGGGAGAGAATCACACTTGAGAGCTAGCACTCAGCTTAGTCTCTCCTCGACACCATGCTGGTGGACCAAGAACATGGTTATAGGTATGGCAAAACAAAGAAACAAACAAAAAACCCTGCCAGTGTTCTATGTATACTTTTGATACAATCTTATTTCTCATTAAATTAAGATGGTAATATCTTTAGGTAATGCAGAGTATGTGACTGTCATTAGGTTACTCTAAATTTCTGTCTCTCTCTCTATGTTAAATATTAAGTTCCATCAGGAAAATTCTTCCTCTCCTTCCTCCCATTGGGCTTTCCTCCTAAGATCCAGGTAGCTCTGAGTAAGTTTGTTTCATCTATGCCTTGGCCTGGGAATCCTCCTTTTGTTAATCTACACAAATAAAATCATCTTAAAGATAGAAAGCTTTTGTACAAAGATGTCCTTCATAGTGTTTTCTATATTAGCAAAATGTTATACAAATAATACATAATCTGACATCTAAAAATAGGGGAAGGGTTAAATAAATTATAGCACAAAACTCTATATATATAATCAATGGCGATGATCAAATGACAATGTCAGGTCAGTTTAATAAATAAGTGTTAATTAGTTTCCATATGCCAGGCACTGAAATAGGCATATATCTTAGAATTGAAAGATAAATAAGATAGGGACCCCTAAAGGAAACTCACGATTTTCAGGTTATAATAAGAGAAAACATTTATATATACTAAATTTTAAAAGAACACTATATGAACTATGCTGGAAAAGGGTTTTTTTCATATATATACAGTATGTTGTGCACACCATTACATTTCTCCTGATAACTCTATTAACACAATCCAGACTCCCATCTTGCCTCTGTGAGATTGTCCTTCACTTTCCTATCCTGGATTAGGAAGAATCGCACACCTAGGGATGTTCACACATATAATTCAGTCCTGGTCAGCCTTCTCACTGTGTGTCATCTTGGGCTAGTGTATCAATGTTTGCTGTAGCCAGAGACTCACTTGCAGCCTATTCAGGGGAAGTCTTGGCCAGATCACTCTGCTCACCATCACTGCCTGCCCCAACAGTGTCCCCAGGGCCATCCAAGGAGGAAGAAGTGGAGAACCACAGCAGTTGTAGCCTCAGAGAGTTGCTATTAGAAACAGGCAGTTTCACATGGCCTCACATAGATGTATGCTGCTCCTGTCTATCTAAGATGCTGTGATAGCATCTTAGACAGATGGCTCAGGGGAGAGGAAAAGATAAAACGGTGGGCCTCTCAATCGTGATTGGCACCAGCTTGGGCCTGAGGTCTTTACTGTCACTAACAGAGCCATTAATCCCAAAGAACATTCTTGGGGCTGGGCTGGGTGGTGAAGAGAGGCTCCTGAGCCAGCTTCACATTGTGCCCCATGACCTTTCCCCAGCACAGTATCAGCTTTAATGAGGAGCCATGGCCAACAGACCAGTCACCCCTTCCCCTGTGGGGTTCCCCTTCCTCCATGGTAATTTCATGTCTGTATTTTAGTATCCTGAAGGAAGACTACATCTCTCATACTCCCTTGCAGGCAGGTAGGCCTTGAGGCTAAGTTCTGGCCAATGGGATACAAGCAAAAGTGTAACAGCTTCCTTAAACCTTTCTTAAAAGGCAGCTGTGATGTACCCTTTCCCCTGTTTATTTATCACTTCCTCCATCTTGCTTTCTGAAATGCAGAAATGCTATGTAAAGCTTTAGTTGCCATTTGAATCATGAGAATGAGGACCATATTCTAGAGATGGAGAGGCATGAGCTAGGAGTTGCTTAAAAGGAGCAGAAATGCCTTACCAGCCATGCATTGCTTATCCCAGGTTTGCACATGAGAGCAAAATAACACTTTCACTTCATCCGCCTCCTTTTTATTTTAAGCTACTGCTTGTTCGGGTCTTTGAAATTTGCAGCATAACCGAATACAGTGTCCCTTCCTCCCCCTAATCTCAGTTGGTATCATCTCCAGAAGGCTTCAAAATGGAACATGGTCAGCTTCTCCATCCTTTCTTCCTCTCCCAGTAAGCTCCATAAATCTTATGCTGATTTCTTCATGACCACCTCAGTAACCTTTGAATACCTCATACCAAGGGAAGTGGGAGTTATAACCTCTGTCAAACCAAAAACCGGTATTATAAACAACTTAAGTATTAAATATGGTAAATGTAATTAACTCTTATTCATAGGATGATTTTATTTCTTCTTATTTCTAAATTTTCTCATTCTTCAATGAGCATTTATTGCCTTTATAATGAAAAGTAAACAATCTAATAAAAATGATCTGTTATGTCTCAAATCAAAAAATGTAGAAATGCCTTTGAGGATGTGATGGTTAATATTAGATGTCACCGGATTGGATTGAAGGATGCCTAGATAGCTGGTATGCCTATTTGGATTGAAGGATGCCTTGTTTCTGGGTGTGTCTGTGAAGGTGTCGCCAAAGGAGATTGACATTTGAGTCAGTGGACTGGGAGAGGATGACCCACCCCCCCTCAATAGGGGTGGGCATTATCCAACCAGCTGCCAGTGCAGCTAGAACAAAGCAGACAGAAGAAGGTGGGATAAGCTGGCTTGCTGAGTCTTTCAGCTTTCATCTTTCTCCCATGCTGGATACTTCCTCCCCTTGGACATCAGCTCCAGGTTCTTCAGCCTTTGGACTCTTGAACTTATACTAGCAGTCTTCTGGGTTCTCTCAGGTCTTCGGCCACGACTAAAGGCCACGACTAAAGGCTGTGCTGTAGGCTTCCCTACTTTTGAGGTTTTTGGACTTGGACTGAGCCAAAGTCCTACCTCCTCAAATTGCAGACAGCCTATCATGGGACTACACCTTGTGATCATATGACTCAATTCTCTATAACAAACTCCCTTTCATATATACATCTATCCTATTAGTTCTATCCCTCTGGAGAATCCTGACTAATACAGAGGACAACCCAAAAGTCCAGAGGATAATTGATATTGTCAGAGTGGACAAAGAAAGGAGTGATACCCCTCTTAAGGAACCATTGCAGAAGGTGAATTTGGCCAGTTATCATGCCAAGTGACTTGCATATGATGTCTCTAGTATACATAAACCCCAAAGACAGGTACGATCTCCATTTCATAGATAGGAAATTATAAGGCTCAAAAAAAGTAAATATTTTCCTCAAAGTTACACAGCTGGATAGAGCTGGAATTTGAATTCAAGACTCCCCAACTAGAAAGCCCCTACCATATCACCGTACAAAGCTATTTTATATGCCCAGGTATTTTGAGAATTGGACCCACTGTATCACCCTTATGATAGTTAGGACTGTTGGTTACACATGTAAGAAACTCCATCCCAACCTGCAGTAAGAAAAGAGGATTAACTGGCGCACAAAGCTGAAAGTCTGGGGGGGAGTTTCAGCTGCAGCTTGACTGGATTGACTGGAGCTCAAACCATTTCATCAGAACTCATTTTTCTGTCTTTCAGCCCTTTTTTTAAAGACATCTCAGGTGACAAACTGGGCAATAGCTCTGACCTACAGGAATCTGGTTTTATAACCAAAGAGGAAAAGCACAGACCTTTGTCTGAGAATTCTCATTAAAGGTGCCTTTCATTTCATTGGCTCTGTGTGAGTCACATGCCCACCCCTAAACCAATCACCGTGGCCTCAGGAATTGTGTTGAGTAGGTTAGGCTGGGGGCAGTTTCATCCCCATCCAAACAACAAAACTGAAATATGAGAATAAATGATTTCCCAAAGAAAACTCCAAGGATCATTTAACAGAAGAAATGTGCAAGATGCTGGGGACAGAACTACAGGCATCCCCCAAGCTCCCACAGCCTGTAACAAGCCTCCACTGCCCTAGGACTCAGCCTCCTGAGGAACCTCTTCTCTGGGTAAATACTTAAACCCGTCCCATGGCTGGCACGCACGTGGTCCATGGAAAAATGGCTTCTGTAGGACACGCCTCCTCCTGCTCCCAAATGGACTTTGTTCTTAAAATCCTTTAATGAGGAGCAAGCAAGCATCACTCATCTATCTGGATGTGGACTCAGAGCCAGAGGCATTTGATGATTTATTAATTGACCCACCAAATCTAGTTCGTCCCCATAGGCCAATGCTAACAGGCCATTTCATTTATTACTTGGCAAAGTTCGACTTCGTGAAGCAGATCTCTTTTCAATTACTTCTTACAGAAAAATTTCCTTTGGCAATTCAATGCAATGAAGTTTTATTAAGCACCAAGTATGTGTCATGGATTGCTGGGCTGGGTACAGAGATGTGCTCACAACCCAGCAGATGGGACAGGTCTGTGAATGAATGAGTGTGGTGCTGTTCAGACAACGTTCTATTCATTTCCTAAGGCAGCCATAAGAAATTACCACAAACTTGGTGGTTTAACACAAAAGAAATTTATTCACTCACAGTTCTGGAGGCCAGAAGTCTGAAATGAAGGCGTTGGCAGCATTGGTTCCTTCTGGAAACTCTGAGGAAGAATCAGTTCCATGCCTCTCTTCTAGCTTCTGGTGGTCACCAGCAATCCTTGACATCCCCTGATTTGTAGACACGTTGCTGCGATCTCTCTATCTTCCATCTCTGTCTTCTGTCTCAGTCTTCACCTGGCCTTCCCCCTCCATTTCTGTTAAATCTCCTTCTGCCTTTTCTCATTGGATTTTGGGCCCACTCTAATCCAAAATTATTGAAGCTGAAGATCCTTAACTTAATATTATCTACCAAGACCCCTTTTCACAATAAGAACGTGTTGACAGGTTCTGAGTGGGTGTGTCCTTTGGGAGTTCACCATTCCCCCCAGCAGCAGTTGCTGTGCAGGGTGTGGAAATGCCTCAGAGGGGGAGAGTGGCTTTCTGTCTTTAGAAGGTGACAGCAGCAATGTCCTCACAGAGGAGGGTATGTCTGAGCTCTTCACAAGGACAGAGGGGGTTATCAGCGAGGAAAGACATTACAGAAAATAGCAGGTGTTAAGGCAGAGAGAAGAGGAGCAGTCACCTTCAGGGAACCAATAGCCATGTGGCATGGCTGGGGCAAGTAACCAAAGAAGACGCTGGACAGGGAGGTGGGGACCTGAGAGCCTGGGGAAGGAGTCTGGACTGGAGCCCATAGGTAACACGGAGCTGTTACAGAGCCACTGAAGAGGCAACAGGTTTGTTCTATATGAATGACTGCTTGGGTCTACTCAAAGGGTCTTAAGGATTTGCTGCATTTCCTTTGTAATCTTGGCAAATAATAGATTGTGAGCAATGTAAAGGCAAGATTCACATTTGATTTATCTTTGTGTCTTGACAATTCCTATGTCTACCACATAGCCCATGCTCAATAAACATGTTCTTTTTAATGAATGAACAGAAATGAGCTGTAAAGGGTGATTGCCAAGGGCTGATGGGCTTGGGTTCTCACCTTTCAGAGGCAGCATGGGAATCGAATGCAGAACATGTGGGCCCGAGACTCTCCAAATCACAGTGGTGCTGCCACTTATGAGCTCTGTGGGCTCAGGCAACCCCTTTCCCACCTGGGTCTCAGTCTGCCCATCTGAATGACAGAAATGACCACCACCATCATAAACACCACAGGTGAGTGTCTGAACACCAGGCAGTGTGTGGCCTGCCCAGGCAGCCCCCAATAAGCAGGAGTTGGGTCTGAAGAGACTCAAGTGCTCCAGAATGAGGGCCCAGAATCAAGGCTGGCTGCATTAGCATTTTCAGCAGCTCTGAGTTCAGTAGCTCAGCAGGACATGGGTGACACATCTGGATTAGGAGAGTGCTGGGCTGTGGCCAGTGTCAGAGACACGCTTCTGTGACAAGTCATGGTGCTGCCTCCACAGTTACTCTCTGAGGAAACTAGAACTTAGCCTCTGGAGGGTGGGTGCAGGTGGACTGCAGGTGGGCTGCAGAGAGGCCAAGGTGGAGCCCTGCTGAACACAGAGCCTTCAGGCTTTCCTCCCTGACTTGGGTCCGCTCAGGCCAGCCACTCAGCCCCTGGCTCCCATAGGTTGCCCTGGGAAGCCCAAGGAAAGAGCTGAGATGTTGCTTTGTGCTCCACTGTCTTCTCCTAGGGTGGGGCCCTGGCTCTCATATGGTCCCTCTGTCAACTAGGAATGACCACTGTGGCCTCCCTGACCACGCCCTGCTCTAAGGCCATTCCCAATACTGCCCTGCACTGCCATTTGAGTGCCAGATTAACAACACCCTCTTTTCTCTGGCATCTGGTCCAGGAACTGCAGCTCTTGGGGCAAGCTTGGTAGATCATAAGTTTCCCTTGAGAATTTGGATTGGGGACACTGAATCCACTGGCTGTAGTTCAGGCTGCAGGGCTCTCTAGCATTCATTGGTGCTGGAGTTCACACCAGAGCTATGCACAAATCCCAGATATGGAAAGCAGAAATGAGTAGTCCTGTGGAGAGAAGAGGGAAGGCAAGACTGGTTCTGCCCAGGAGACCAGGGATGAATTTGGAGGGGCAGAAGTTACTTTACAGCCATTGTGAAAAGCCCCATAAGACAGGGATGTAGCAAGTGCTGTGGGTCACAGGAAAGAGAACCACCAAGTCTCTGGGACCATTAGAGAGTCCTAGGAACCACAGAAGAGTTGCCACTGATCTGGACCTTGAAGGATATCTAGGAGTCTATCAGAGTAAAAATGGAGGAAAGGGATGGGGGGGATAGGGGGAGGGATAGCATTAGGAGAAATACCTAATGTAGATAACAGGTTGATGGGTGCAGCAAACCACCATGGCACGTGTATACCTATGTAACAAACTTGCATGTTCTGCACATGTACCCCAGAACTTAAAGAATAATTTTAAAAATGAGGAAAGGTCATACCAGACAGAGGGAATAGCTTGTGCAAAGATGGGCAGGAATGAAGTCTAGTGTGACTCTTCCAGCCCCTGCTGACCTCATTTTCTTCTACAATCCTGATGCACTGACTTGGAATGTCCACAGGTTACTGAAATGCCCAGTGGAAAGATACTGGGTTGGTCTCTTACATATCCACAGAAGCACATTTGTTTGGCTGGTCTCTGCCTCAGTAAACCAAGTGTTCCACCCAGGACTGTGCAGCAAGCTGATCCCCCAAGAAGAACAACTCCATTACCATGAAGCCCCCCTGTCTTGGCCCAGTTCCAGGGACGCCAACACCCTGAGGCATGTCCTACCTTCTGCTCCTCCTTCTTCAGGACCATCTGATCAAGGCTGCCATCTGATCTCTCCCTCAATGTTGACCTCACCCAGGAAGTGCCTCTGTTCCTCAGAAAGACCCACATCTGAATCACCTCAGCATCCAGGATCCCACCCTCATGGCTCTGAATGCCCTGGCAGATCTGTCCTGCCCTGTTCCCATCAAAGGGGCTCCCTTAAAGTACCATTTTGTGTACTATTTCTGTGTCTGGCAGTAAGGCCCCGATAAACTCTGAAAAGCCCTCCCACTGGATCCTGTACTAATCACAACAAACAGAATTCTTAATGCATTGTTGGGCTCCCTAGAAAGTAACAGAAATTTCCATGGCCAAACGTGGCCAAATAAAGATCAGCAAACTGAAATTCACATGTACAAGCCAGAGTTTTCTTGAGGGAAAATGCAATGCTGTGATAAAGAGATTAAGCCGTGAGTAGACCCAGGTCAGCGACCTGGGTCCAAGACTTCAACTTTAACCAGGGAGACTTTGAAGGGAACTAAAATTGATCCAGATTTCTAGACCCCCATGGCTCTCAGCAGACATATATATCAATCATTTATGAAAAACATAACCTCTGACAGGATTCTCAAATAAAGTCAATTCAAAATGAGTTCACAATAGAAATTACCAAACACATGTGGAATGGGCAAGAGCCAACAGAATGACAAAAGATTTGGACCTGCAAAAACTTGGAATATTGGAATTATAATGAACGTGCTATTAATATTAAAATAGTCCTATATTAAAGAAATAATTAAAATATGGAGTTAAAAATGTACAAGGACCAAGAAACTGCCAAAAATAGACAAACATACAAAAATGAGTATCATAAAACTTTTAAAAATGAAAACAACATTGTTAGAAATGTGGTAAATGGGTTAAACAGCAGATTAGACACAATGGAATAGAGAGTTAGTGATCTGGAAGACAGAGCTGAAGAAATTCATGAGAATGTAGTGCAGATAGGGAAATGGAAAATACGGAGGGTAAGTGATGTGAAGAGTAAAATGAGAAGGGGCAGTAGGAAATCAGAGAGTCAATACTCAAAGAAGTAATGGATGAGAAGATTTCCAGAATTTTTCCAGATGAAAAGGTATAAATCTACAGATACAGAACCATAAATATATAAGGCAAAGCTAAATAGATAAATCAGTACTTATAATATTGTAGTGAGCATGCAGAAAAACCAAGAGCAAAGAGAAGCTCTTAAAAGCAGCCAGAGAAGAGGCAGTCACCCACAAAGGAATACAATTAGTTTGACAGCAAAGTTCTCAATAGTAATGGACGCCAGAATATAGTAGAATATTATATTCTACAGTCTGCAAAAAATAGTAATTAGCTAAAAGAACTATCTTTCAAGAATGAGGACAAAATAGACATTTCAGATAAACAAAAAGTGAGTTTACAATAAGCTTACCTTCACTAAAAGAATTTCTAAAAATGAACTTCAGAAAGAGAGATAATGATCTCATAAGAAGTGCAATAAAAAAGAAATTGGTAAACATGTGAGTAAATATAAACCAGACATTGTCTCAATAGAAAATATAATAGTGATAACAACAACAGCAATATGAGAATGTATAATATAGTTACATGCTGCAGAGCAACAATTTGGTCAACAATGGACTGTATATAGGATGGTGGTTCCATAACATCATAATACTGTATTTTTACTGTGCCTTTTCTACATTTATTTTTTTATTTTTATTTTTTATTTTTGTGATGGATTCTCGCTCTGCCATCTAGACTGGAGTGCAGTGGCATGATCTCAGCTCACTGCAGCCTCTGCCTACCGAGTTCAAGTGATTTTCCTGCCTCAGCCTCCTGAGTAGCTGGGATTAAAGGTGCCCACAAGCATGCCTAGCTAATTTTTGTATTTTTAGTAGAGACAGGGTTTCACCATGTTGGCCAGGCTGGTCTTGAACTCCTGACCTAAGATGATCTGCCCACCTCAGCCTCCCAAAGTGCTGGGATTACAGGCATGAGCCACCACGCCTGGCCTCTTTTTCTACATTTTATATATACAAATATCTATCATGGTGTCATAGTTGCCTACAGTATTCCGTACAGTAACATGCTGTACAGGTTTACAGTCTAGGAGCAATAGGTTATGCCAGATAGCCTAGGTTTGTCATAGGCTGTATAATCTAGATTGGTGTAAGTACACTCTATGATGTTCCTACAGCTACGAAATCACCTAAGGACACATTTCTCAGAACATATTCTCATCATTAACCGACACATGACTGCTTATGAGGCTAAAAAGGATAGAACTAAAATACTCAATGACAATACCATGTAAATCAGGGAAAATGTGAATGTAATTAAAACATTTCAATATTCTTGTGTTGCTTCTTTCACTATTGAGGAGAAACATTTAATATACCATTTAATGATGTTAAGCATGCAAATTAAAAAGTAAATGCAATGACTAAAATAGAAACCAAATGTATAACTTACAAAAACATAGAAATGACAAACAATTTAAACCAACAATGACTATAAAAAGCAAGTTTTTTAAAAGCAGGAGAAAGAAGTAGTACAGAACACAAGACAAAGAGGAAGTTCAGAGTAAGCTCTTGTAAGAATCCAAAAAACAAAAACGTCAAAAATCACAACAAATATAAAAAAACTAATGTCACCCATTAAACTGCAGTGTACCATTTTGTATTAAAAATACAGCCATATGCTGTTTAAAAGAGATATATCTAAAACATAAGAACACAAAAAGATTGAAAGTAAAAGAAGGGAAAAAATTGATCAAGATTATTGATCAAGGTTAACCAAATAAACCTGGGGTAGATATGTTAATATAAAAAACGCACTTTAGAACAAAAACACTGGAGCCCCTATTACATTAGAGTAACAGGTATAATTTCTAGGAAATTATAAAGGTAATTAACTTACATTGAATGAGTAAAATAGCTTTAAATTATTATAAACAGAGAAAATGAAAAAATAACTTCATTGTGGAACAGTTCAACATATTTAAGTATTGATACATCAAGCAGATAAAAACTTAGAAAGAATATGGAAATTGGAACAATCTAATCAATGTGTGTAGTTAATATTTTCTACCCAGTAATTGGTTGATGCATATCTTTTCAAGTACACATAGAACATTTGCAAAAATAGACCAAGTATTAGGCCATAAAGCAGTTCACAACCAATTTCAACCATGTTCCTAACTATTGGGCAAAGCAAGTATATGTCAGTTGACAAACAGATAACCAAAACCACCACCACTATGACCACCACCACCACCACCACCACCACCAGAAGCTGGCTAGGCTGATCTACTTTACAAAGTTATTTAGTAAATTCCCTTTCTTCCATTTCATTGCTTGATCATTCCTTAGGATATTGTCCTCATCTGCATGGTTGAACCTTGGTCATGGACACATTTGTCCACCAGGTTGCAGAAGGAGAAATGAGTCCAAGGTCTGCAATTTTATTTAAATTCACATTTCACTGGTGGTAATCATATAGATTGGCCACAGTCAGCTCAATGCAGCCTGAAAAAAATGCAGTCTCTGTCTATGCAGTTGTGTCCAGGAAACTGTAGAGAATAGAGCTGGAGAATCACCCAGCAGTTTACCACATTCCCTAACTCATTGTATGAAGTATAATATTGTTACCAAAATGACAGGTGAACAGCAGGAAAAGAAAATTACTGGCCACTGTCACTCATGAAAAGAAATACAAAAATTCTAAAAAGGAAGAGGAAAAAGCCTATTCTGACAATTTAGAAAACATATAAATAGAATTAAGTGTTCTAGCAGATTTATTTTAATGATTGCCTCAGAATAGATCCTGCAGTTGATTCTTGCAGATGAGAAAATACCAAGAGGAGCTCACTGATTGATTTGAGGGCACACAGCAAGCCAAAGGCCCCAAGTTCACACCTTCCACCCTACACTCCTTGGATGCTGTCCAAACACGTAAAGCAGCCAGGATGCTTGAAGGGGACCACACCGTTTGTAGTTACACAACAATTATCTCCATTGAGTTCAGTACAAACTAGGCAAGCCCTTTATTTTCTATTCTTATTCATTAACCTCATGAGCATTTAGAAAGCACTTTCTTTACAGAGCACCCTGACATGCGTTACTTCTTTAATTTCCACAGGAACCCAGTGAAGCAGGTGGTGGTATCACCATTTTGCAAATGAAGTAAGAATTGGCCTCTTGGATGACTGTGTCCACCTACTCTTTCCTAGAAATCCCAACCACTGCTTGGTCCCTAGACATGCTCCCTGCAGAATCATACCACACATTCCCTTTTGGAAAACTTCGTCTTCCTGAAGGTTTCTCTGGGGCCCAGGATCGACTTTGGTTCTGAGAAATCCCAGAAGGCACAGCCTCCAGGACAGAGGGTGACAGGCAGTAGGCTGGCTTCAGCAAGTGTGATCCTCCTATTGTTCCTGAAAGGGCCCCAGCCAACTACTGTGAAGTCCTCATTTGAAGACTGGAACAGAATTACAGCTCTCCTCTCCTCCACTCCCTACACCACACACACACACACACACACACACACACACACACACACACACACACACAAACTTTTCACATATTAATAGATGGACAGGAAGCCTGGCCATGGGAGGAAAAGAGTCGGATTAGGAATCACACACCCGAGTTCTGGTTTGGGCTCTGTCACTTTCAGAGCCTCATCTGTAACATACACTGTGAGGCTTCTCTTGAGTGACTAGATGTGGAGGTATGTTTTGGCAAAACGTAAGAGGATGCTTACTGTCAGCATCATTATCATCCACTGCAGGACTTTTCTGTACTCAGCAGCCTCCCTTGAGCATTGGAGATGGTCAAGAGACCCACAGCTCCGACCTGCATTAAGTGGAATAGAGATTCAACTGCTGTTACAAAACCTCCAAATAACAGTAGCTTAAATAAAGTGGAAATGCATTTCTGTCTCATATCAAGCAACCCAGGCCTGACGTCACGGCTCTGTGTGGTCAGTGGCCCAGGACTCTTTCATCTGTTGCTCTGCCATCGCTTGGGTATTGCCCTCACCGTATGGTCCAGACGGCTGCTACCACCTCCGTGTTCCAGGAAGCAGGCTGCAGGAACAAGGGCTCACTCTGTCCCTTCACAACATAATCCAGAAATTGTTCACATGCCTTTCCCTCAGTCCCACTGGGAAGAAGGTAGTCATATGACCACTCCTAGTTACAGTGGAGGCTGGGATGTACAGTCATTAACTACACAGCCATATATCCCATCAAAATCTTTACTAACATAGAAAGTGGGGGAGCACAGACACTGGGGGACCTTTTCAGTCTTTTCCACACCATCCATCTCCTTTCATACTTCAGAAGAATGAAGGATTTCTTGGACGCAAAATGAACTTTCTAATAGTTCTCTATTTTGGCATGCATTTTGAATAACTTATTAGAGTTTCAATTGTAGTGTCATTAAGCCAGAAAATTCAGCAAATAAGCACCAGCCCAACACTGATCGCCTCAGGAGTAAAACTGGGAAAATCCTCCACCCTGCTACTGAGTGAGAAACTTGTACCATCTGCTACAGGGAAGAGCCCAGCCTGAACCATCTGTGTAGGGTGTTCCCAATAGCTAGCAGTGTGGCCATCCAGCAGAACTCCCCCAGCGCTGGGAAAGTTCTGCCCTGAGTCCTCCACTCTTTCCCTCCTTGAGGCAGAAATGAATACCTGGATAGTCCACTGGTCCACCATTTGTCTCCCCTGTCTATAAAAGGCAACAAGTGGGGACAGAGCACAAAGCCCAAAGCTGGGGCTTAAGGAGTGCCTCACCCTCGGCGAGAGGCTGGGCCATCATAGGCATTGGTAAATTCACAGTTCTGAGGAATAGCAAGGTGTGTGTCCAGGTGGAGGTAGCCAGGAGCTCAGGGGTCCCCCCTGGAGAGCTGCAGAGTCCTGTTAAAGACTGACTGCTCAGTGACAAAAGCCAAATGCCACCTCTGGCACCAGAGGAACTGGGTGATCACACCTAGTCTACCAGGGTCTTCATGTGTAAAAGAAAATCAGAATGTTGATATTAGTTTAGCCGTTTATTGGGGTCTTTTGAGCCAGGCTTCATGTTAAGAGCTTTATGTATACGTTAGACAGAGAAATTTCTTACTTATTGTTCACAAAAACTCTTTTGGGAATGGAGAAATCAAAGCTAAAAGAAGTGAAATAACTTGCTGAAAATTACACGGCCAGTAAGAGGTGGGTGGCAGGATTCAAAGCCAGGTCTGTCTGATTCCAAAGCCAGGGAGTTTAACCACCACCACATTAGATGCAAATATGGAGGGTGGGGAGAGCATGGGCTCTGCGTCGGGTGGGCCTAGGTGCAAATCCCAGCCTGCCACTCTCATCAGTGGCCTCTCAGAGCCTCCATGCCCTGATTCTCTCCCCTGTCTCCAGGGCCTAATAACGACCACCCGCTTGGCTGCATGCTCTGATATTGATGTAAAACGTAAAGTGCCCAGAGCACTCAGTGGACAACCTGCACTGGACAAATGCTGCCTTCCTTTACTTCTTTCCCATCTCTACCATAAACTCCACACATTGCAGGGATCTTGGATGTTTTGTTCATGGCTCTGACTCCAGCATCTTTCCAGCTACCCATTCTCCAGGCACTCTGTCTCTTTACCCAGCTTCATTTTTTCTCTTAGTTCTCCTCATCATCTGATGTATTATTTATCCATGCATTTGTTTATATTTTGTCTGTCTCTGTGCACTAGAATATAGGTTCAATGGGGTCAGGGATCTTTTGGTTCTGACTGTATCCTTAGTGTCCAGATAATAACATAATAAGGAGTGGGGACCCAGTAATACATAATGAATGGACGTATCTATCAATGAAAGTCCAGCAGACTTTACAAGTGGGGCAACCAGCAGATTTAATGAGTGATGAATCCATTGATCAATGTCTAGCAGGTGGTACAAATTCACTTTAGCTTTCCCCCCACTTTCAGGGATACGCTGATGAAAGTTCCATGACATAAGTGCTTGCAAACACACACAAAGGAGTGGGTGGGGCACTGTGACTGCTCAGTGCCTTAGAACCTTCTGGCAATTATGAGTTGGCTCAACCCCTCCTTGGGAAACGCAGAAGTGACATAGAGGGACACAGCTCAAGGGAAAGCAGTTTCCTGGTCCCTCTGACACTCCAAGTCAGGTCCATCTTCTCACCCTCTTCCAGTTTCTCTCAGAGGGTCTGAGCCAATCTTCCCAGGCCCCACCCTCCCCCTCCAACCCCCAGGCCTCTAAGTCCCTCTAGATGGCAGCTTCCTCTGGTTTCCCAAAGCAGGACACCCAGGCACTTGGCATTCCAAACAGGCCCCTACTCCTTCCATAACACAGTGGGCTCTGGAACGTTCTGAGGAATGGGCTTTTTTGGTTAATGAGAGCAAACTCCAAGACACAGACAAACACCAGCAGCCTGGCCTCCACCCCTCTTGGGGCTGATTCATGAGGCCCAGGCGTGCCCATTAACTGCCAGGCTGGCCCTGTGTGCTCAGAAAAATATTGCTGCTGCTCTTAAGGCGGCTGCAGCGTTTCTCAGAAGAGCTGCAGCCATAATCACAAGGCGTCCGCCTCCCGGCCCGGGAGCCCATCAGTTATTATCTGCAGCACAAACACCTACTACTTTGTACTAACATTTTGGCAGTTTCATACAAACAGAGCACTTAGCGCTGCCCCATAACTCTGTGCTCTTGCTGGGCCCCAGCTCCCAGCTGGCACGGGCAGCCAAGTGGTCTGTAACAAAAAAGTAAAAAAGCAAATGAAACGTTTTTGGTTGCTTTTATGGGCCTCTGCAGCCCCCGCGGCTCCCCCTGCTCCTGCGGCAGACGCATGAGTTCAGAACCTGCCCGACACATTTTCGGACAGGCACTGGTGACGCCAGCTCTGGGGGATTACAATGGGATGGATTGTGCGGGCCCCAGTGGCATTTTCCATCCTCCGCCGGGGGGCTTCCGCTGGAGGCGCCTGGGGATCTGCAGACTCCGTGTCGGCCCACCGCCTACGCATGGTTGGGGCGCTCGCCTCCCAGCTGGGCACCCCTGGCACATGCTGATCCAGCAGGGAGGACAGAAAGCCCCAAACGGCCGCTGGCTGCCCAAATATTTGCTTCTCCAGTCCTAGCCTGTCTGTCAAGGAGTCCGGAGCCTGAGCCATTCACAGTCCTCGTAGCTTTTCCTGGAAGAGCTGTCAGTCGGGGGTTCTGGAGGCCAACGGAGATGGTAGAGAGTGACTTCTTGGTGCTGCGGCCTGGTCCACTGCCCACTGCATGGGCTCTTCCAGCTGATGGATTATAAAAGTAACTCCAGGGCTGGTTGGACAATTTGGCTGCCTCATGCCCCCTCTCTGGGCCCTTTCCACTCTGGTCCATCCAACTAGCTATTGCTTCTTTCTAGTGATCCCTGGATCCTCCAAAAGCCAGACATTCTTCAGAGGTATTTGGGCAGCACTGCTAGGTGTCACGTGCTATGCCAGGAACTTTAATGGCTATTACCTCATCAAATCCTGATAGCCCTACAGGAAGGTAACATTGCCTCCATCTGAAAGGCAAAATTACTTGAGCTCAGAGAAGCTAAGTGACCTCCCCAGGTACACACAGCTAGGGAATGGGCATATTGGGACAGAGACCCAGAAGTGTCTCAATCCAAAGGTCATGTTTTTACTTCCAAACCATGCTACCTCCTGCTAACCTTTGGGGATGGCATCATGCATGTGTTATATAACACCAGGCAATTGTCCCCTCCTCTCTGGTCTGGAATTTTGTCATCCGGGCAGCAAAGGGCATGGGTCTGATGTTTCCTTAGGCCCCTCATTTCTTACAGTTGACCATGGTGGGCTCTGACCAACAGAACAAGCCCATCCTTCTGCTCAGGCCTCCTGTGCCTCCTCCTCATCCGCCCTGAGGTTCCTGCACACCCACCGTGCACCCACCAGAGCCCAGAAAGACTGCGTAACAGGCCACTACACGATACCCACTCTGGCTCGGTGTTCAAGGCCTCTCTAAGTCTGACTCCCACTGTCAGATGCAAAGCATACTGGGGCACCAACACAGAGGACTAGGGAGGAGGGGAAGAGGCTGGTTCCAGATAGGGCCAGGAGGGGGAAGGCTGAAATAGTCCTGAGCCATGGCCCAGCTTGGTTGAGGGTATAGGCACTGGGAGCCCTTGGCATTAGGGTAATGGGAAGCATGTTGGGCATTCAAGGCCAGGCTCAGACACAATTAGAGAGACAGCAGGGGCTAACCAGAGCTTGGGTCAATCGGGATTCTGGGAATTCAGGCAAAGAGAGAGCCAAAGGCATAATCGGGGAAACCAAGGCAGACATCAGTTATCAAGACAGAGAGGGGGATAGGAAAATTTCCATGAGTCCTCCTCCAGGCCTCATTTGCTGCCCAACTTAGCACCTCCCTTCCATGATGGGCTGGGAACTGAGACCTCTGGTGTGTGGCCTGCTTTGACCAGGACTGACCATGGAAACACAAGTATCAGCCTGGTGGCCCTTCATGGTAGGGATTCCTGCTGCCTTCCTGCCCAGCTGCAGTGTCTCTCCCACCCCTGCCCCATGCCCTGAAAAATGGTACTCATTTCTTGAGACTCAGTCTACTCTCCCTCCCCACGTTTCTGCTCCTTCTTTTCCAGGAAGCCCCACACCAAGCCTCTCCTGATCTCACAGGCCTAGTTGGCATGTCACTCACATGGCTTTGCCTTAGTTTAGACAATTTTTGCTCAGAGGAGACCTTAGAGGCCTCAAGAATTTACACAGAGCCTTCTCCTTCTCTGGAATCCACTCCACTTAGCACAGGGCTAAGCAGCTGGGAAGTGCTTACATGCCTACTTATTCAACAACAGCAAAGATTTTTCTGAGACTGGCCTTACGCTAAGTGGCAGAGATAGTAAGACAAGGATGCTTAGTCAAGGGGTCATCAGACCTGGAATCAGATTATAGGATTTTTGAGATCAGGGCCCATGGAAGTAGTGGCATAAATGAAGAGAACTCCGAGAAGGAACTCACGGAAAAGTTCCCAGAGGAGGTGGTGCGGGGCTGGTAGGATGCTCAAGAGCCAGGGGGCAGAGGAGGAACAGAGAAGAAGAGCAGGCTGTAGAGGTAGGCACGTGCTTTCATCGGATACATGGAACAGCCCTTGAAGGGCTTTGGTCTGAAAGTGACCAGAAGCCACGGAAGGTGAGACATCTGGTCAGAGTTTCTTATTGAAAAAATCTCAAAAACTTTGAAGCTCTCACTATGTAGATGACGTTGAAGGAGCCTCTGAAAACTGAGTTTCTACTTCCTTATTAGCAAAATGAGAAAAACAGTGCCTCCTCCTTGTACACTATAAGGTACTATTGCTAGGCAAAGGTTGTCAATAGGTATGATGTTGAAGAGAGGATGCTGAAAGACTTCCCTTTGCCCCTTCAGCCTCCCTGAGCCATACCAGAGGAGCGTGGGGGCCACAACCTCTCAGAGCCCAGCCAAGCCTCAGAGTCTCCTCGCCTAGTGGAAAACTCAGCCTCAGAGTGGCCCGCCGGCCCTCTGTCTGCCCAGCAGCCTGGGTCTGGGAATAGGCTGGCCCAGCCCACCCTAATTGCTCCCATCTTGGCATCTGCCCTTGGTTAAATGCACAGCTCCTCTCACTGGCTGGGAACATCAGCCATAAACAGAGCATCTGCATGGCGGATGCTGTCGTTTAAAAATAGCCCAAGCTTGGGAACCGCATTTCCCTGCCCTGGGAGTTGCTGGAATGAGAGAGCCATCTTCCACGGAGTTAGCTCTCCAGCAGGTCTCTCCCGGGTGCCGCAGATCGCTCCCGGGTCCAAGGGCTGCCATGCTAGTGCAGTTCCCCGCACAGCCGCCAGGTGGCGTCAAGGCCGCCTCCTGGGGGGGCCGGGCGGGCCGAGGCCCCTGCGGGTCGCAGTACTGGCCTCGCCCATCGCTTGGCCCGGGAGTTGGCTGCGGGCAGCGGCTTGGCAGCCTGCGGCCGGGGGCGGACGGTGGGACGGTGTGGGTTTCAGCCTCCCCGAAGGGCCCTCACGGCTGTGTGCTGAGCAAACGTTCGGGCTGATGTCGGCAACATGCGGAATCAATTTTCAGGGAACTCAGCAGCCAAACCATCCACCTTTGGGCGGGAAGCAGGATCGCTGTGGGCCCAGGGCCTCCTTGTCTCCCGTTTGGAAAATCGCCAAGGTCTCCTCGCGGTGGGGGGGCAAGGCCAGCCTGGCTGTGTGGGGCCTGAGCACAGGGAGCCTGGGCAAGGGCTGGACTCATCTGCCCTGGGATAGGGAAGGAAACTCAGGCTCCATTACCAGTTTATGAAGCACCTACTATGTGCCAGCGTTGCCCTACATTTTCCGTGCATTTTTCTTATCTTATCTTCACAACCAGCAAGTCTCACTGGGAGTGAGCCAGACCACCGCTCAGGGAGCCTGTCTTTAAGGGACACTAAAATATCACCAGAATAAATCAGAAATACAATGTTAATCCAGGTCCCCAAAGAAAGGGGGAAGTATAAAAACAGATTACCCTGCTACCCAAAGGCCCTGAAGCAGAAGTAGGAGCCCCCCTCCCCCTCCCAAACCTAGCTGAGTCATAGGGGGAGGGGCCTGGACACTACGGTCCCTTGGAGCAGCAGCCAAGGCTCCGAGTCTCCGGGTCTCGTGGAAGCTTAGCTTCTCTTTTAGACTACCTTCCCCCAAATGAACACCGAACAAATGCTTATGGCACACATCTTTGAAACAGAATAATGCATTTCACCAGGTCTGGCCCCGGACACGATTGTCGTCACTCCCATTTCACAGATGAGAATGCTGAGGCCAGGGGGCTAGACAGCAATAGAGCAAGTCCTCAAGGAAGGTGGAGCTCGAACGGGAAGGAGGGTGACTGGGATGCCGGGCAGTCAAAATCAAAATTGTTCTCTCTACTATGTGAGGTTCAACCATTCCAGACTCAGTTTCTTACTCCTGTTGAGGGACTCCTAACAGACCCTTCCTCTGTGAAAATCAAATGAGGTTTGGAGGCTCTCCAGTGATGCGTGTCACTTAGTTCCAGCACTGATTGTGGTACCGGCTGGGGTACGGAAGAATGGGGGCAAGAGACTTGAAGGGGCTGAAGAACCCTCAGAAGAATAAGGCGTCCCCAGAAAGCAATTCCGTGACTAAACAGGAAGAAGCAAAAGGAAGAAGGAAAAACAAGATGGTGACTCCAACCAAAAAAGGTTGACAGGCCTTCCCTGAGAAACAGAATCTCTGAGAAAATGAAGGCCCCTCCTTAGCCATCCCCTTCTCTCACCCTTATCCTTCCAGCTCATCAGTCATGGAATTTGGCCACCCCAGAATGTGGGCAGCAAAAGTGTAGCCATGTGGCATGGAGTAAGTGTGGCACGCTCATCCAGTGAGACCCACTCAGTTCTGCAGGTGCCACATGAACCAGCGACCCAAAGCCTGAGGGTGCAACACGTGGAAGTGAGAAGGACCCGGCGGACAGGACCTGGCGGACAGGAGAAGCGCCTGAGTGAGGGCATCATGGTCGCTCTGATTGCTCACCACGCCAGTGACGATCCGCTTCAACTCCAACTGACACATCGTGCCGTGTCTCCCTCTAGAAGAAATATGTCCCTTTCCCTCCCTCCCCCTTTCTCACGCTGCCTTGTCTGGCTGTTTCTGCAAGCCTGGGCAGCGAGAACAGGCTCATGGTAAGGGAGCTCCTGGTGGTGTGGGGTGCAGGGGAGCAGAGGCTCAGGACAGTCACAACACCTGGAGAGGGCTGGGGAGGCTGCTTGGTGACAGAGAGGAAAGAAGGGACAACTCGCTCCTCAGTACCTGGCCAGGCTGTGTGACTGTCTTCTCCCACTCCCCTCTGGGTAAAGTTGCTTTGTCAGGGACATTACAATGGCTCCCCCATCTGATATGAACTTGCATGGAGAGGTCACCCCCAACATCAGGCAGGAGGACTGAATAATCACAGAATGTGAGGAGATCTTATTATACAATTACAGGCATGGCCCTGACAAATTCCAAATTTCATTGTCAGTAGCTCAACCCTCCCTCAGGAGGTTCTGATTTCCATCGTTTGCTGTAGGAAACCGAGGCGAAGGCCCTGCGCTCTGCAGAGGATGGTGAGCATTTGTCCAGATGGCTCTGGCCCAGCACCCACCTGCTGGACAAAGCTCCAGGCTCATGGTGTGTTTTCCAGACCCACCTGGATCAGACTTTCTCACTGTGTGGCTCACAGGCCCCTCCATGCAGCCTGGCTCCAGCCGTGCAGAATGTCTTGCTGTTTTTCTGGAATACTCTTCCCCCTTCTCTGACTGACAAACTCCTACTCTTTTCCAAACCCTGCTCCAATATCATTATCTCCTGATCTCCTAGGGAGAGGTGGTGCTCCTGCCTGGGAGCGCCTACTACACCGCTCCCCTGCCCCTACTGAGATTACAGCCGTGACCTCAGGAGCAGCATTTTTCTGAGGTCTGCCCTGAGTCTCCTACTGTGCTGGGTACTTTACACATACTTTATGTGACGTTCCCCAAGGGTCCTGCCTAGGGTGAGGCAGGTGTGGCACTCACTTTGGCTGCAAAGTTGAAGGGGGTGCCAAAATCTCAGTAATCAAGACGATGTTTTAATGTAGTATCTTTAAACATCAAAAATAGCTCCTGTTTGAAATACGCAGTATAGTTGTGCACAAGCACAAACATGCTCACACACCTTCACACACACACAGACGCACACACACACGCACGCGCACACACGCACAGGCACACACACACCCACACACACAGGCCTGCATTTGCCTTTCTGAGGCACCTTCCTTTCTCCCTAGTAAAGGCCTTTTGTGACCAGGAAAGGGTTCTTAGTCAGAGATAGTGGGATAGAATCTCAAAACATACACACTCACAAAGAAAAGGGTGTTTTGTTTTCTTAGACCAGAGTCTCTCCAAGTATCATCCACTGGAATAGCCTGAGAGAGCTTTTCAATATGACTTCTTGATTAAACTCACTCACAGCCTGAGAAGATGCATTTTAAATGCTTCCCAGGTGATTCCTGAGGATGCTAAAGCTGGCTTAACCACTGCCCTAAAATATTCTGCTCTGTGGGCTTCTAAAGTAATTAACTCCTTACTTCCTTCCATGCTAGCAGAATGGAAGCCAAGCTTGTCAAAAGGCCGGTCAATCCCAGTCTTCTCTTCTGCTGAAGTCCAGCCCGTGGCTAGCTGCAGCCCTTCTTCCTTGCTGCTATTGCATGCTTGGGCTGACCAATGTGGGAGTGGTGTGACCCATTCAGTTCTGCAGAAAGATACATCTGACTCAATCCAGCTGAAGTTGCCGACGCTGGGGACTATAAATTCATTCATTTGTCCTTTTCTGAGCAAAGTGCTCGAAAGACAGTGGTAGGCAAAAACAAAGAAGGAAAGGCAAGATCTCTAATCTCAGAGAGTACATGCTGAGTAAAGGAGTCAGACATTAATGAAATAGTTGCAAAAACAAATGTAAAATTACAACATTGACAAGTGTTATGGAGGAGAGATTCCTGGTGCCAGCAGCGTAGAACAAGTATTGAGCAGGGTAGGAGAGGCTCCCCTGAGAAAAAATGATCAGGTCTGTAAGGACCAGATAAGAACGAACCAGATGGAGATTTGGGGAAGAGGGTTCCACTGAGAGGAAACAGCACATGCATAGCCATGGAGATGCTGAGAAGGTTCATGTTTCTAAGTGTAGAGGGTAGGAAGGTATATAGGAAAATGAGCTTCGAGCAGTCAGCAGGGACCACTTTAATGGCATGAGCGTTAATCTGAAGATAAATGGGTAACTATTGGAAGGGTTTAAAATCTAGGCGGGGCTTTCAGTGTTGTTATGATCAGTTTATTGTTTAGAGAAGATCCAGGGCAGACATCACGTCCATCCACCCATGGAGGGATGGCATCTGGTTTCCCACTCTGGGTGGCTACCAGCAGCCTGATGCTGAAGGGCACAAGGGGTATTTTGGGGAGATTCTGGGAGCCCAGAAAGTCTGGAGCTGAGAACTTATTTGCTCCTGGTGGTTAGACTGTTTCTTCCATGACAAATATTCTTTCAGATAACAGTCAATAAATATCTTGGGTTGACTACATGTGGTTACAATTGGGTTGTTGTTGTTGTTTGTTTTGTTTTGTTTGGCTTTTTAAAAACCCATAAAAAGAAGAAGTGAATCCTATTGTCAGAGAAGCAAGCCTAGGTAGATAGATGCTACTCCCTTAGCAGCATAGATTACCTTGAGAGAAACTATCCTTTGTAGTCCCAGGGCTCCAGTAGATAAGGCCCCAGCTCTACCTCCCTGAGCACCAGGAACCCATTCTTCCCTTTAAGCATCACACACAGATAGAATACCCACTGTGTGCCAGGCAGCAATGTTCTGGCACCAAGGACCCAGCAGGCCTTAGCTTTCAGGAGTGCCCTGGCCAGTGGAGCACCTCCCCTCCAACAGGGTGGTCTGGCTGAGGCAGCAGGATCTTGCAGCTCAGAGCTCATAGGAAACATCAAATGTTTTCATACGGTTTTTCATTTAAAAATATATGTCTTATCCTAAGACTATATCAAGTAGACAGAAATGGAGCTATTATTCTCATTTTAGATATAAGCATATTGAGTCTCTGAGAGCTGCTGGTCACACAGCTTGTAAACGTCAGTGGGACAGAAAGCTCCAGTCTCCAGGGAGACCAGAGGATGTTCCATGTCTGTCTGCCTGTTGCTGTTGATAGCAATAAGGAGCACATTCTCTGTCTACCTTTCCAAGTTAAAGTGACTGATTGATCAATACATTGTGTTTCTTTCAATGTCATGAACTAATCAATTTCTAATCACCAAGAGGCAGCATGACCTTCAGAGTTAGACAAACCTGGGTTTAAATTTACTTATGAGCTAGTGACCTTGAACAAGTCAAGTCATGTCACCTCTTGTTCTCAGCTGTAAAATAGATATTATAATCTGTTCTGTCCTGTAAATCATGGAAGTGATGTCATTACAGAACCCATAAGGTGTATCAACGGTGAGCTGTTGTTATTCTATCACAGGAACTCTGAACTCTTGAGCTCGCTCCTTGGAGCTCAGCCAGCAGGAGGAACCAGCCACTTTCTCCATTCCAACCAGGCTAACGTTGTGCCTCATAACTGATCTTCCTGCTTTCATCCATTCACCACGGGCAACCAGGAAAAGGTTTGTGAAACACGTAGTCCACTACATTGTAGAATGAACGTTTTCCCTCAGCTTTGTTTCTGGATGGCTCTGTCTTGTCAATCAGTTGTCAGCTCAACTACCACTTTCTCAGCATGTTGTTCCCTTGCCATCTTAGCCCCACAGTTTACCATTAGCTATAGGTTTTGCATAGATGACCTTTTTCAGGTTGAGAAGGTACCCTCCTATTACTAGTTTGCTAAGAGTTTTTAACATGTATAAGATCAAATAGTTTCAGTTGTTTTTTCTGATCTATTGAGATAGTCATATGATTTTTCTCATTTGTTTTATTAATATGGTGAATTATATTGTTTGCTTTTAAAATATTAAGCCAACCTTGCATTCCTAGAAGAAACATTTCTAGGTTATGCTGTATTTTTCTTTTTATATATTGTTGATTTGCTATTATTACGTGAAGGATTTTGTATTTATATTCATGAAAAATGTTGGTTTGTAATTTTTATTACTTTGTAATGTTTTTCTTTGTTTTGTCTGATTTTAGCATCAGGGTGATTAAAAATATATATTTTAGGGGATTTACCAGTAACATCTCTGGATCTGGAATTTTCTTTGTGGGAGGGCTTTTAATTACAAAATCAACTTATTAAAAATTATAGAATATCATATTTTCTATTCTTCTTCAGTCGGTTTTGTAATTTTTTTAATTAAAAATTTGTCCTCTTCATCTAAGTTTTCAAATTTATTGATCAAAAGTCAGACACTTATAGTATTTATTTTCTTTCCCTTCATTCATTCTTGATATTTGCAACTTTTGCATTATCTTCTCTTTTTTTGTCCAGTCTTGCTATAGGCTTCTTAATTTTATTGATCTTTTCAAAGAACCAGCTTTTGGTTTCATGGATTTTTCTCTATTGCTTGTCCATTTTCTATTTCATTGATTTTCACTTTTTATTATTTCCTCCTTTCTACTTACTTTGGGTTAAAAGAGCTTTTCAATCACGTAGATCTAGCCTCCTAGGATGGCAATTGTGTTTGTAAAAAGTAATTTTCCCCCACCTTTACAATAACAAAGTGTATATCAGTTGTTAGTTTCTCCAGTGCTGTTTTTAAAATTAAGTCAATCTGTCCTGTTACATTTTCCATGCCAAGTCATAAAAGTTTACTGAAGACATTTTCCCTAGTCACACATGGCAAATATACAACAGCCACACTGCAACTACTCCCTCCCACACTACTGGCAGATAGTTCTAATCAATTAGGCATCCTTCCCTGCTGGACCCAGATATAAACCTTTTCAACACAGCAGTCTACACTGGACTACCAATCACTGGAGTATTCATAGGGCACAAAACTAACACAACTTTGATCTATTAGTAGAGAATCACTACACATTTTCACATTTCAAATACTGTATGCTTTTCATAGTCAATGTGTACATTCATTGTTATTTTGTTTTTATTTTTACTTTCCTTCCGCAAAAGCTGCTATTACAACCAATGGCCTATTGGAGCTGATATTCCTCCTCCTTGCTTACTCAGGACTCCCTGAGTCACCACCTTACCCCACACACATGACCATTACTTGCCTCGGCTCACTCATGCTTGACTCCCTGACCTCTGACCCCAGACTCTACTGGCCTTCAGTCCCACCCTCCCCAACCTAGGCCTCCACCAGTTCACCTTCTCCTTCATCAGCCTCTGCTGACTGCTTAACCCCCAGCTTACCTGTCCACCTTCCCACTTAGCTAAGCCTCTTGGCCTTCAGGTGAGCCCCATTTGGGAACCCAGTCTAGAAAGCTCAGGCCCTCTCCATGGACAATGGGGGCATTCAGACACTAGCCAGTGTTTGGACATATGGCAGGGAGGCCTTGGTGGGAAAAGTCTTCCCGAAAGACCCTTTTTGCTTCCTCTATTCAACTGTTTTAGAGAGTTCCAGCAAGGGACTTGGACTGGGCAGTTTCTTGTCCACTTCTCCCCCCAGAAGCCTGGTGTTGCCTTCATACCTCACTGAGCTCCTGATACACCTGCTCCTGTGGACTCCCATGTTCCTACAGAGCCTATACAAGAGGAATACCATCCAAGAAAATGTTTCAGAGCCCTTGTAATGCATGGGCCCCACTGAATTTTCATAGGATGGGGAAACAGATTCTTAAAGGAAAGGTTAGAAATATGAACATCTCCTTGTTTAGTTCATCATATTCCAGTACAGCCCCATAGCATGTCTTTGGGATTGATGAGTAGAATCCAGCATTCAAAGAGATGTTGGTACCTGCTCCGTCTGCCTTGATGTTGAAAATCGAGCCATCCCAGGGATATGAGGGTAGAATTAGGGGGCAGGCAGCATTGAGCCTGCTCTGGAGGTTGTAGCAAGGGTTGTTTGACCTTTCCCAAATGTACATTTATCTGTGTTACTTCTTCCTACTAACTTCTCCACTCTTCTTTTCACCAGGTTATTAGTCATCTTTGAGGTCTGCAATGTCCAAAGAGCCACTAGCTTCATGTGACTATTTAAATTTAAATAAAATAAAATTAAGTAAAATGAAAAATTCAGTTTCTCCGTCTCATTGGTCACATTTCAAGTGCTCAATAGCCACATGTGGCTAGAGGCTATCAGGACAGGTATTTTCATCATTGTGGAAAGTTCTATGGGACAGCATTGCCCTAGTCTAGATAATCATTGAGACTATTCAGGCAAACACAGAACTGATTGGTCTTTGTAGCTCCATGGAGGCTGTAGGCCAGCATGGAGCTAACAGTCATGTCCTCTACTGTGTCCTTCATGGCATTAAGCTCGGGATTGGCCTTCCACATATGCCCATGTTCTGAGAAGGGACAGTTCATTTCAGTATGATGTGTCGACCATCTGCATTATGTCAGGCCTTTTGACAGGTGCTAGAGGTTTTTAAATGATGATATGCCTTTGAGGAGCTCACTGTCTAGGGTGGAGCACAGATCATATAAAAAAATAATGACCTGACGGACCCCAGGAAGAGGCAAGAGTACATGACTGAAGTCTTGGGAGCACAAATGCACTGAGATTTTCAATGTCAGGGGAGCTGGAGAAAGCTTCAGAAAATAGCCAATGTCCAAGTAGTTTCTGAATGATATATGGGAGTTACTTGATGGTCCTGGCAAAGAAGGGCAATTCAGAAAAAAATGAATAGAGCTTTGCAAACCCGAGAGGCAAGCATAGCACAGCAGGTAGGGGAACCACAAGCAAGTGGATATTGGTGGAGTCCAGACTAGCTTAATATCATATCTCAACACCCACATAATGCTTAGTATGGATTAGCTGCTCAATAAATATGTAAATATATGAATATTAATTCTAAAGCTCATGTATGCAAGAATTGTAGCTTTATTTTCTAAAATTCAGTTGAAGTTCTCCTTTCAGCTCTCATTATGCCAGGATGGTGGGAACTCAAAACAAAGGGATCCTGGGTGACATTGAGGTGCTGGATCAAGCCCCACCAGAAGGTAGATCTACTTCCGGATTTTTGATATGTGTACCATTAAGTTAGTTCTTGTTCTTTGAAGCTACTTGAATTTGAGTTTTCTGCCACAAAGCAGCCATTTACAGAGAAGGAAATTAAGGCTCTAATAATTTGAGTGAGTGGTTCTCATTCTTTTGTGAACACCAGAATTACTAGGAGGGCTTGTGCAAACACAGATTCCCAGGCCCTTTCCCCAGATTCAGTGGGTCTGAGTTGGCACCCTTGAATTTGAATTCTAACAAGCTCCCAAATGCTGCTGCTAGTTTGAGAATTACTACTGGTTTAGCCACCTACCCTCGGTCACTCTGCTAGTAAGTGGTAATCTGATATTTGAACCTGGCTGTATCTGACTCCCAGCTCAGAACTTCTGCTCTCTACCTCTAGTAAACACAGTGGGAGAGTATTTTAGCAGGAGGATATTAAACGTATTTATCTAGCTTACAACAAGAAAACTAGCTTTAAGGGGGGAAAAATCTATGACGTTTAAGTTGTTCAGAGAATAATGAGCAATAATTTTCAGCCATCCTGTCTTGATTATTTTCCCTTTAAACCAGTCTTGCTCCTGCCCAGCTATCTTTCACCTACATAAGGCATCTCCCTCTTTGCACACACAGTACTTCATTATGTGGGCCACTTAATTACATGTATAAAATGGAATGAAATTTCATATGTCCATATGGAGTTGTGTTAGGCAGTATTTTCATAATGTTGCTTCCAGCCATCGTGTGAAAGTTATAACGTCACTGCCACATAATTTCTTGGAAATTCCCACCTAATACTATAAGAGTAATGCAAAAACCAAATAAACTTTTTTCTACCATTCCCCTTCTCCCTCTCCCAACAGTTTAATCAACGGCTCCCCTGGTAGAAGTTAATGCACTGAACAACTCTGGAAGATTCCGAACATAAAACTGAGCTGGGCCTCCAGGGCCACCCCAAGATATCCTGCTTTGGCTAAGGGAAAGGGGCTGCTGCTCCTTCCCTTCCCACCCTTCTGGTATTTGAAAAAACATCAGGCCAGGTGCTGTGCCTTTTCTCTAGCAATGGAGAAGGAGAAGACCAAGGACATGAGCAGAGGAGGCCAGGAGGGAAGGGGGGAGGAACCTCCCTCAAGGAGGCACCCAAAGAGTGAGGAGACGGGAGGCTGCAAGGCAATGGATACTGCCATTGGAGTCAAGAGGGAAGCCATCTGGAAGCCTGGGATCATTCACAGCCGGGGTTGAATCCTGGTGGATTTCAATCCACCTAAGTGGTGGAATGTAAGCCTGGGATGGCTTAGACGATTATATTTAGTTCCGTTCCATAAACATTTGTGGATGCTCACTAGGATGGTAGGCCCTGAGCTAACTGCTGAAGACTTGAAGACAAATTAAGTACTTACCTGTGTGCAGATGACTCCTGGGCTGCTCGACCAGATGCTGGTGTGCATTAGTAATGTCCACCACACTTACATTTTAAGCAAAAGAGTGATGTGATCAGACTGACAGTTTAGAAAGCCCATCAGGACCATCTTGGTTACAGATGGGGTAGTGGACTTGGAGCTATGAAGCCCAGGTAGTCCATTACTTCAAGTTCTGGGAAAAAAAAGATTAAAGCCCTGAACCAAGGCAGGTCTCTCCAGGAGGCAGAGGAGGGCACAACTGAAAACCACTGAGGAGAGAAAAGCAGTAGAATATGACGAGGACGGTGGAAGAGTCTAGGATGGCCAAGTTGCAGGTTCAGATGATTGAATGTTTACATTAATATATTCATCCTCTGCATCTCGCACAGTTTGAGGCACAGAATAGTTGTTTCCTTAATTATTTCTAAATTGAATTAAGTTGACCATCATGAAATTAATCTCTCTAAGGCTTTATTTTTTCCATTTCCAGAAGTTTATTATTGTGGGGGTTAAGTTCAATAGTGTAGATAAAAATGCCAAGCTCAGTTTCTAGCCCACAGTAAATACAAAGAAACTTTAAGTTCTTCGCTCTCTAAAAAATCCACTAAGGATTCAGAGGACAGCTAAAATATTAGATGGAACGTATAGATTTCAGCTCTGCTTCCTCCTGAAATTTGAGTAAAATATTAGTACAGGGACATTTTAAAGGCATAAACCCAGATGACAGAGAGAACAGTAGAAGGGACCTCAGCACTAGAATTGTAGGTGGTGGAAAGCAGACTGTGAAATGTAACTGATTTAGCAGGCCCAAGAAAGCCGAAGCCTAAGCCAGCACTGGGGAGACGCAGAGCAAAACGACTCACAATGCAGATCTCTAAGCCTTCGAGTCTAAAGGCTCAGGAACTGCCACTCAAGCTCCTGGAAGGAAAGTAAAACAAAAGAATTGATTGAACATTTGTTTAAGAAGGTGATGGATTCTTTCCCCCAACTCAGCATCGAGGCTGCCAAGAATATTGGAGACATAGTGTTTTCAAGGGTAAAACAGAATATCTAGACACCAGCCACTGAAAACGGGGCGATTAAATGGAAATTAATATAGGAAATGTTTCCCTACTTAAGCCAGGGAAGAGTGGCAGTCAGGCTTAGACCTACCAGGCAGAGACTGGAAGGTCTTTTCCAGATACACCTTACAAAAGACCCAAAGAGGCTAATATCAGAAGTTCTCCAAGTAAACACCCCAGCCATATCACTTACAATACAGATTTTAAAATGACAAATACCTCCCTCATATATAAAATTTCTCATTAGATTATTTGTGTACCCTTCCCTTAAATATGAACAGAGAGCCAAGGTTCACAAGACCCATTAGAGATGTTTCTGATATAAAAAAGGATGAGAAAATAAACAACCAAAATGTAATCTGTACAAGGTCGGGATCTTTGTTTTGTTTTCTGAGTTATCCCAAGTTTCTAGTTGCCTGGCATATGATAAGCATTCAATCAATATTAGTTGAATGAATGAATCAAACAATTAGGAGGAAATAGGGATCATGTAAGGAAAAGAAAAAAAATGACTGACATTAATATTTTCAGTATGCTATAAAAAAAGGAAATTTTCGAGAACAAAGAAGAACACTTAGAAATTAAAAACATGACACAGAAATGAAAAATCCAAATGACATTTGGAAGGTAAAGTTGAGAATATTTTTTCAAAGTATAGAGCAGAAACTTTTTTAAAAAAAAAAGAATAGAAAACTAAAACACTAGAGCCAGGAAGTTTAACATCTGAATATTATACATTTCTGAGAACAATATAGAGACACCTAGCACAGCACAATGTGTAAACATATATATCACACCAAGACACATCATCATGAAATTTTAATACACTGGGAGCAACCAGACTCTACGAGTTATGAGAGAGAGAGAAGGAGAGACAGAGACAGAGACAGAGAGAAATATTGCAAATCAAAGAATGAGAATGAGAATGGCATCAGACATTTTAACAGCTATACTATAAGCTAGGAAACAATAAAGCAACGGCTTCAAAATTTTAATGAATCGCTAGTTGCTATAAATGTTCTTGCATTGCTATAAAGAAATACCTGAGAGTGGGTGATTTGTAAATAAAAGAGGTTTGATTGGCTCATGGTTCGGTAGGCTGCATAGGAGGCATGGCACCAGCATCTGCTTGGTTTCTAGGGAAGCCTCAGGGAGCTTTTACTCCCTGCAGAAGCTGAAGTGGAAGCAGACATCTCACATGGCAAAAGCAGGAGCAAGTGAGAGACATCAGGAGAAGTGCCACACATCTTTAAACAACCAAATCTTGTGTGAACTCAGAGCAAGAGCTCATTTATCACCAAGGGATGGTCCAAGCCATTCATGACGAATCTACTACCATGATCCAAACACCTCCTCCCAGGCCCTACTTCCAACATTTGGAGATTACATTTCAATAAGAGATTGGGGCAGGGACAAATATCCAAACTCTATCAATGAAACAAATTTCTAATCTAGAATTCTAAGCCAAAATATTAACAAAGTGAGAGTAGAATAAAGATATTACAGACAGACTAAGTCTCAACAAAAGGTACGTTTCATGCATTCTTTCTGAACAAGCACCTGGATGTGCTCCAGCAAAACAAGGGAGTAGACAATGAAAGAGAAAGACACAGAATCTAGGAAATGACGTACCTAACAGAAGAGAAATCTGAAGTGCCGTGGAAAAGGAAAATCCCAAGACCAAAGTTGTGCACTAGGCCTATCAAGCAACTAATCTATAGAGGAGCAGAAAATAATTTTTCAAGAAGATAAAATTAATCAATGACTAATGTGCTTGAACATAATGAGAACATATTTACACAAATGAAGAGTCAAATTTGTGATTAATGAATGGACAACTTCATAAAGAAACTGGATAAAATTTTGAACTATAGGAAAAATAACCTGTGCACAAAAGAGAAAGCAATCATAATAGTCCACATGCTTGATATGATTTGGCTGTGTCCCTACGCAAATCTCACCTTGAATTGTAATAATCCCCACATGCAGGTAGAGATAACTGAATCATGGAGGCAGTTTCCCCCATACTGTTCTCATGGTAGAGAATAAATCTCACAAGATCTGATGATTTTATAAATGGGAGTTCCTCTGCACAAGCTCTCTCTTGCCCACCACATGCAAGATGTAACTTTGCTCCTCCTTTGCCTTCTGCCATGATTGACAGACCTCCCCAGTCATGTGGAACTGTGAGTCAATTATACCTCTTTCCTTTGTAAATTACTCAGTGTTGGGTATGTCTTTATTAGCAGCATGAAAACAAACTAATACAATGCCTCACCTGTAAACTATGATTACAAACTAGGTATACAAAGTAAGGGCATATAGTAGGATATTCATCATTAATTCTTAAAACTTAAAAGTTAGGAAGCAACTCTAAAAGACATTTATTTAAAGATATTGTACAGGACACAGGGGAGGGAGAGTTGGCAGGAAATATCTTAGAAACAAGCTAAAAGAAATGAAAGTGCTTTTATGAAGAAGTGGAAATAGTAACTGGAGTAATAGGGGGATTGCTCTTTTTTTCTTTTTTTGTGTAACTGATTTTTAAAATCATGTTCCTACATAGTTTTGATAAAAGTAAAAACCAAATAATAAAAATACTCCACAAGACTCTGTATAGCATTAGCTATTTTCTTTGTCTACTACCTAGCCTATTTTTGATGCTTAGTAAATATGTTCTGAATAAATAAATAACAATACTCACCATACTCGGTATGCATGTTAGAATCTAGTGCCTCCCAGCAACCACAGGGTCTTTCAAAAATCCCTGTAAACAGATTATGTCACTCTCCTGCTTAAAATCATCCTTTTTTTTTTTGAGACTGAGTTTCACTTTTGTCGTCCAGGCTGGAGTGCAGTGGCACAATCTTGGCTCACTGCAACCTCCACCTCCCAGATCAAGTGATTCTCCTGCCTCAGCCTCCTGAGTAGCTGGGAGTACAGGCACCACCACCATGCCGGGCTAAATTTTTGTATTTTTAGTAGAGATGGGGTTTTGCCATGTTGGTCAGGCTGGTTCGAGACCGTTGACTTCTGACCTCAACTGATCCACCCACCTCGGCTTCCCAAAGTGCTGGGATTACAGGCATGAGCTACCATGCCCGGCCTTAAAATCATCTTCTTGGTTCCCACTGTAGTTGGGGGAAGAAGAGTGGAACTTTTTAGCAAGGCCTAGAAGAATTCTGCTAAATCTGGCTTCCCCAATCCCTTCTCCCAATACCCTGTGCTCCGAGGACTCTGGTCCTTCTTCTGTTCCTGGAATAAAAATCTCTACCCTCCTCTCCCATCATGAAGTTTGTTAAATGTGCTGCTGCTTCAGTCTGGAATTCGTTTTGCATGGATGGATCTTTCTCATCATTCAGACTGTTGCCCAAATGTCACTTCCTCAGGGAGGATTCCATGGTCATCCTTTCAAAATAGCCCCGTCCCAGTCACTTGCATCCCACCATTCTGCTTTGCCTTTTTTCATGACCTTCCTTACTCTCTGAAACTATGTTATACATTTATTTAGTGTCTGGCTTTTCCACCATGGTGTCAGCTCCAGGAGAGCAAGCACTTTGGTCTGTTTTCTTCACAGATGTGTTATCCAGGGCTTTCAACAATGTCAGACATATAGTAGGCATTTCGGTTACTTTTCTCAGAATAAACAAATAAATGGCTAATTTCACATAATCCTCATAACAACACTGTGAGGGAAGTATTCTTATTTCTATTTTACAGATACTGAAGATGAGGCTCAGAGCAGTTAAATGCCAAGCTGACCAACACACAGCAGCTTAGGTGTGGAATCAGAACTCCCAGTTTGCCCAAGTCTGAAACCTGCATCGTTTTCATTCTTGCCTGCTTTCCCCAGATTGGCACCACCCTCTTATCTCCCAGATCTGCTAACCACTGGCCCCTATGGTTCTCAATGTTAACTCCCACTTGAATCACCTGGAGAGTGGGGCTTTTTTTAAAGTCGCAAAGCCTGTGTCAGATCCCAGACCAATTAAATCATAATTTTTAGAGATTTCAAATACTTAAAGCTCCACAGGATTGAAAGGATCTAAAGCATCCCAGGTGATTTCAAAAGGCACTCACAGTTGAAAACCTCTGCTTTAATCCAAGGCTTCTCAATAGGTGGACCCAGAATTAAAGTGGGCTATGAGGCTTTCCAAGTTACTTCAGGATTTGCTCTTCCTCATCCCATCTATTATGGAGTTTGGTCAGCTTCTTTCCATACCTGGCTTGGCTCAGAATCTCCTTGTTCACTCAGTAATCTCAGTCTCCATGAGCACCAGCAACTGCCTGGAGATCAAGAGCAATTCAGTGTACCCCCGCCCCCACCACCCTCTCCCCAACCAGGGACACACCTGAAATCTGTGGTGGCCCATGACACACATACAAGAGATGTGTTGTGCCCAGCCCTCGAGGACAGGGGTTTCTGAACTTTTTAAATAAAGGGTCTGCTATTAATTATGTTAGGCTCTGTGAGTGTATTAGTCTGTTCTCACACTGCTATAAAGAACTATCTGAGACTGGGTAATTTGTAAAGAAAAGAGGTTTAATTGACTTATAGTTCCACAGGCTGTGCAGGAGACATGGCTGGGGAGGCCTCAGGAAACTTATTATTATGGTGGAAGGGTGAAGGGGGAAGCAAGCATGTCGTCACGTGATGGCGGGGGAGAGACAGAGTGTGAAGGGAGAAGTGCTACATACTTTCAAACAACTAGATATTGTGAGAACAAACTCACTATCATGAGAACAGCAAGGGGGAAATCCACCCCATGATCCAATCACCTCCCACCAGGTCCCTCCCCAACACTGGGGATCATAATTCAACATGAGATATGAGTGGGGACAAGGGGACAAACCATATCAGTGGGTTATACAGCCTCTGTTACAGCCACTCCACTCTGCCATTGTGGTGCAAAAGCATCTGTATACAATGCATTTGTAGCTGTGTTCCAATAAAACGTTATTTACAAAGCGAGTATTGGGGTGGAGTGGATTCTTGGGCCATAGTTTGCTGTCCTCTGCTTTAAGATGTTGTGGCTTTTTGGCTTCCTTCATGGGGAAGTAATGTTCTCTGAGTGACAGATAGGTGAGACAGAGGGGATGGGCCCTCCCTAGGATTCACAGCTGTGTGATCGTAAGCAAGAAAGATGAAAAGGTAGGCAGAGGACAAGGAGGAAGAGAAAGCCTAAGTTCCCAATGCTGCTGAAGCTCTAGAAGGATATTCTTTCCATGCAAGAAAAGTCAAGGTCTAATTTGAGAATTTTGGTCTCACTTGTAGCAGCAGAGGCCCTAGAACCATCCCTCCATGAACACAAATTCAGTGAGCATCTGGCCCGTACCAGTCATCTGCTATTGCCAAAGAAGTGGAAAAACAAGACCTTGACCTCAGAATTTGTCCACTCTCTAATGAGAAGGTAGACACATCGAAGAACGACAATTCCATGTGAAAATTGCCATGAACCAGCAGTTGAAGGTGAGTTCTAGTCCACTAAAGATCTAAAGATTAAACAGAGCTAGAACCAGGCTGAGAATGATGCAGGAGTCTCCCTATGGCCACAGGGTCACTAGGGCTGTGGTCAGCATCCCTTCTGCCTGGCTTTCCAACTGGTTTTTACATAACGCCTATTCTGTGCAGGATTTCAGAAACATGCTGCCTAGCACCCATTTCTCCTCCTTTTGGAGGACTGATTTTCCTTTAGGGGAATTACCCTTTATCTACTCAGTCTATGTGATTTGGTAGTGGTTGGTGGGGGCATCAATCTTATTGCATTTCCTGGGCCACAGTGATTTGTTAGGCAATGATCATGTAATCCAAGCCAGGTCACGAAGACTCAATTCATTTTTAGGAAACTTGTAAGAGAAGTTCTTTCTGTTGAACTGAAAGCTGCAGTCTGAATCTGCAGAGGGATGTCTCATAGATAGAAACTACCTGGGAGCAAAGCCAACCAGGACAGAGAAGAGACCTCTGTCTCTTCCAGCTTTGAACACCTGCACTCAGCCAGGCCTGAAGCCATGCTATCCTTGCAATTTTTCAGTTATGTAAGCCACTAAATCCCTTTTAGCTGCATAAGACATTTAAATTGGGTTTCAGTCATTTATAACCAATAAAGTCTAAATAATACAGCATTTAAAAATATATGTATATTTAAAATATAAGTATATATATAAATATAAAATATATATTTTAAAAATATATATTATTGCATTTTAGGTTCTGGGGTACATGTGAAGAACATGCAGGACTGTTGCATAGATACATACATGGCAATGTGGTTTGCTGCCTTCCTCCCCCACCACCTATATCTGGCATTTCTCCCCCATGTTATCCTTCCCCAACTCCCTACACCCTGCTGTCCCTCCCCTAGTCACCCCCCACAGACCTCTGTGTGTGATGCTCCCATCCCTGTGTTCATGTGTTTTCATTGTTCAACACCTGCCTATGAGTAAGAACATGCGGTGTTTGATTTTCTGTTCTTGTGTCAGTTTGCTGAGAATGATCGTTTCCAGGTTCATCCATGTCCCTACAAAGGACATGAACTCATTGTTTTTTATGGCTGCATAGTATTCCATGGTGTATATGTGCCACATTTTCCTTGTCCAGTCTGTCATCAATGGGCATTTTGGTTGGTTCCAAGTCTTTGCTATTGTAAACAGTGCTGCAATGAACATTCGTGTGCATGTGTCCTTGAGAACGATTTATAATCCTTTGGATATATACCCAGTAATGGGATTGCTGGGTCAAATGGAATTTCTATTTCTAGGTCCTTGAGGAATCGCCACACTGTCTTCCACAATAGTTGAACTAATTTACACTCCCACCAACAGTGTAAAAGTGTTCCTATTTCTCCACATCCTCTCCAGTATCTGTTGTCTCCAGATTTTTTAATGATCGCCATTCTAACTGGCATGTGACGGTATCTCAATGTGGTTTTGATTTGCATTTCTCTAATGACCAGTGATGATGAGCATTTTTTCATATGTTTGTTGGCCTCATGTATGTCTTCTTTTGTAAAGTGTCTGTTCATATCCTTCGCCCACTTTTGAATGGGTTTGTTTGTTTGTTTTATGTAAATCTGTTTTAGTTCTTTGTAGATTCTGGATATAAGTCCTTTGTCAGACAGGTAGATTGCAAAAGTTTTTTCCCATTCTGTTGGGTGCCGGTTCACTGTAATGATTGTTTCTCTTGCTGTGCAGAAGCTCTGGAATTTAAATAGATCCCATTTGTCTATTTTGGCTTTTGTTGCCAATGCTTTTGGTGTTTTAGTCATGAAGTCCTTGCCTATGCCTATGTCCTGAATGGTTTTGCCTAGGTTTTCTTCTAAGGTTTTTATGGTGTTAGGTCTTATGTTTAAGTCTTTATTCCATCTGGAGTTACCTTTACTGTAAGGTGTCGGAAAGGGGTCCAGTTTCTGCTTTCTGCACATGGCTAGCCAGTTTTCTCAACACCATTTATTAAACAGGGAATCCTTTCCCCATTGCTTGTTTTTGTCAGGTTTGTCAAAGATCAGATGGTTGTAGATGTGTGGCATTGCCTCTGAGGTCTCTGTTCTGTTGCATTGGTCTGTGTCTCTGTTTTGGTACCAGTACCATGCTGTTTTGATTACCGTAGTCTTGTAGTATAGTTTGAAGTCAGGTAGCATGATGCCTCCAGCTTTGTTCTTTTTGCTTAGAATTGACTTGGCTATGCAAGCTCTCTTTGGTTCCATATGAAGTTTAAGGTGGTTTTTTCCAGTTCTGTGAAGAAGGTCGTAGGTAGTTTGATGGGGGATAGCATTTAATCTATAAATTACTTTGGGCAGTATGGCCATTTTTACAATATTGATTCTTCCTAACCATGAGCATGGGATGTTTCTCCATCTGTTTGTGTCCTCTGTTATTTCATTGAGCAGTGATTTTTAGTTCTTCCTGAAGAGGTCCCTTACATCCTCTATTAGTTGTATTCCTAGGTATTTTATTTATTCTCTTTGTAGCAATTGTGAATGGCAGTTCATTCTTGATTTGGCTCTATGTTAGTCTGTTATTGGTATATAGGAATGCTTGTGATTTTTGCACATTGATTTTGTATCCTGAGACTGCTGAAGTTGCTTATCAGTTTCAGGAGATTTTGTGCTGAGACGATGGGGTCTTCTAAATATACAATCATGTCATCTGCAAATAGAGACAATTTGACTTCCCTTCCTAATTGAATACTCTTAAAAAAAAAAAAAGAAATAATGCAGCATTTGACTTCACCAAAGCTTTGTAGGGTTTTGTTTCATTTGAAAGAGAGGTTTCCCAGGTGTCTTCAACTCCCAAATTACCCATGCCCCAGATGGCCAATCAGAAAACTGGATGCAATTCACCTGAGTATTCTGAACCCCAGGACTGCAGTAGAGAAATTAATCAACATCCAACCTTCTTTAGCAAGTCCTGTATTTCTGTAGTCTATCATTATTGTGGCATTGACTGAAATATAGGGTTAAATTTAATTTCCTTCAAATATCATATTAAAATTTGTGAAATTAATTTTAATTCCAAGTTTTGGCTGAGCAATTTAACTCTTCTGTCCCTCACTGTTCTGATTTTCTTGTTTAAATTAATTGGACTTACGCCACCCCTTGCACTAGAATTGCAAAGAGAGTCTCAGATATTACACTTTGTTTGGCAGGCATTTGAAATTCAACGGCCTGAAAAATGATCCAGTTTCTTGGGCCTTATTTATAGCCATGGTATTTATCCCTTGGTATGTCTTATCTGACCCAGTTTAAGGTCCAGAACCACTTGTGTTTTCCATAGCTCTGTCCAGGGCAGGCGTGCTTGTCCGACAATATGGCAGCACATCCACTACCTGCCTTCCTGGCACTTGTGGAGGGTCCTAATTACCTCTGCAGGTGGAGAAGCAGAAGTGCCCCAGCCCCAGGCCTAAGGAGAGATGGATGCTTGGGAATTTGTTTCTCACATCGCCAGTGGCTCAAACCCATATATTTAGCAACTATTGTTATTTTTAATATTTATAAACAAGTACCTTTTCTAAGTGAATTAATTTATTTAACACATATGATAAATGCACTTAAGTGATTTCATGTGGGCTTTTATCAAAATATAGAATATAAGAGTGCTTTTTGCAATTAAATACATTCTGAGTCAAGTGTGAATCAGGTCAGTGTAATGCTACAGCACACAAGAACAATGGGCTCATCCAGGGGTCAGTTTTTGATTGTTCTTTTTGCTGTTTTGTTTTTTTCTTGGCCTAACTTTCCTACCTGCCTGTGTTATTCATTAATAATATCAGTGCTTGCTTCATTTCTAAAAATACATCTATATGCTACACTTGGCATTTCACAGTAAGGATCAAAGTTCATTTATCCCTATCATTTTAATAATACTTATAGTGGCAATAATGAGTTTTTATGAAATTAACATGTAATAGTATTTTAAAATAAAATTACAAATGATTGAAATAAAAGAATACACTCATAATTGTCCTTGCTTCTACAATCTAGTTTGGGTATGTATGATGATATCCATTAGCTGATTAATGTTAGTCCAAAGTCAGAAACTACATAGATTGTTTCTGTTTTTCCCAATAAAAGTTTTTAGGTTTAATTGATGACATAGATCATATTAGGAACCGTTAAAACATGAAGCTAACATTTCCTGAGCTTGAAAAAAGTGAAATTGTTTTTGTATATACATTATGGCTCCTTGTACAGATTATTGCCATTTAAAACATTTTCTGTTGTTATTGATGGTAGTAGTGTTGACAGAATATCAATACAAGTAACATATTGTCAAATGGGGGGTAGACTGGTATTTTGCTGATTAGTGACAACATTCGTTTCATTGATAGTCTCATTTGGACAACAAGGTGAAACCCCATCTCTACTAAAATACAAAAGAAATTAGCCAGGTGTGGTGACATGCACCTGTAGTTCTAGCTACTCAGGAGGCTGAGGCAGAAGAATTGCTTGAACCTGAGAGGCAGAGGTTGCAGTGCACTGATATCGTACCACTGCACTACTCCAGCCTGGGGTGACAGAGTGACTCCTCTCTACAAAAAAAAAAAAAGAAAAGAAAAGAAACAAAATGAATATGTCAAATTCTATTGCAACTCCTCTGGGTGTGTCACTCTGTCTATCTATATACAGAGTGGAATTTGACTAGTTTGAACCTTTCTAGAAATAACTGGGCTGCCTTTGAGAGGGGAACAAGAAAGACCCGAACGCTTTATGACAGGACCTTTCTTGTAATGCTTGTTACTCATTTAACATTTGTTCTAGGGCACCCTGGTGCCTCAGTGAGCTTCTTGCCCACAGCTGGCCTAACCAGGGATCTCTGGACCATGGTAACCACATTTTGATATTGGCAGGAATGGACCAAGGCTTGGGGCTATATCCTCTCAACTTAGAGCATCCGAATAAATTTCAGACATATATATCAACATTATATATATGCAATATATATTCACGTGTGCAAGGCCATGTGAAGACGGGGTGGTTGTTGGGAGTGAGGCACAGCATTGCAGATCAGCAGATATCAGAGTGCAGCAGACTGTACTTCCCCAAAACGGCCACAGCAGCATATCCAGTTCTCCAAGTATATTTAAAACTTTATCACTCCCCAATCAAGAGGTGAAGTTGGCTTCCTCTTCCCTTGAATTGGGCATGAATTTGTAACTGCATCGATAAACAAAATATAGTGGAAGTGATGCTCCATGACTTTTAGGTTAGGCCATAAAAGAGGACACCACTTAGCTCTCTATCTTTTTATCTTGGGCTGCTCACCCTTGACGCTCAGTGACATGTTGTGAGGCAGCCCAGGCCGCATGAAGAGGCCACATGTAGGTGTTCCAGTCAACAGCCTCAGCTAGGGTCCCAGCCAACAGCTGACATCTACTGCCAAACACGAGAGAAAAGGAACATTCAGTGTGCTCCAGCCCCAGTCTTTGAGTGTCCTAGCTGAGATCCCAGACATTGTGGAGCAGAAGAGAAAAAGCCTCCCACTTTGTCCTGTTTGAATTTGTGAACCCACATAATTTGTGAATATAATAAGTAACAGTTTTACGTCACTAAGTTTTGGGGAAATTTTTACTAAGTCACAGTACCTGGAACACAGAACTCACAGTGAAGTGGAGAACAAGTTACTAACTCTATGGCAAGGGACACACTTCAAAGAGAAGGTGATATAGAGCATGCATTTTCTTTTCTTTTTTCTTTTTTTCTTGTTTTGAGATGGAGTTTCGTCTTGTTGCCCAGGATGGATTGCAATGGTGAAATCTTGGCTCACCGCAACCTCTGCCTCCTGGGTTCAAGCAATTCGCCTGCCTCAGCCTCCCAAGTAGCTGGGATTACAGGCATGTGCCACCATGCACAGCTAATTTTGTATTTTTAATAGAGACAGGGTTTCTCCATGTTGGTCAGTCTGGTCTCGAACTCCTGACCTCAGGTGATCTGCCCACCTCGGCCTCCCAAAGTGCTGAGATTACAGGCGTGAGCCACCATGGCCGGCCACAGAGCATGCATTTTCAACAGGATAATGTCACCTTGCATAAGGGAGAAAAATTTGTTCTTAGGGGATTAAAAAAAAATCTTTTAAAAAATAAAGCACAGATATACATAGAGGTAGGAGAGCATATTTCAAATTAATAGTCTGTTGTGTTTAGAGAGCTAGAAGCCATGGGGTTAGAAGATCAGACTGAAAACACTAACCAATGGCCGAGTGTGGAGTACTTTGAGTTCAAGTAGAAAGAGTTCATTCCTTCATTTTCTTCACTTTTTAAAAAATAACATACTCATAGAACAGCAGGTGTGTTAATATAAAAATTAAAATTAAAAAATGCACACATTGGTTAAGCACCTCCTATGTGTTAGGACTTGGATAAAAAAGTGAGTGTGACAATCAGATTTAATGTGCCACATAACAAAACGCAATCAGGTCATTTCAGTGCAATTCACATTCCTAGGGTAGAAGAGGAATATGGAGAGAAGGCTTTTCATAGGAGGTGACATTTAAGCTGGGCTTTAATGTATGGGGGATGCGTTAGTTGGTGGAAGTGAGAGAGGGACTTCCAGGCACCAGGCACAGTAGATATTTCTGTGTGTGGCATGTGCAGATCACAGCAGTGTGCTGTGTCTGTGTGGGGGAGCCAGCTGGAGATGGAACTGGAAAGGCTGGTCAGGACCTGGGGGCATCAGCCTCTTCACTCAGTGTCTCCCTCCCAGACTCAGGAATGGGACCCCCAGGACCTACACATATCCTCATTGATCTACTCCATGGCCACTCAGCCTGGTGTCAGAATGCAAAAATTACTAGGTGGCTAGCTAACAGCAGGGGCTCTGAACAAGCTCTGCAGAGTCACCCTATTGACCCAGGGTCTCTATGCGCTGAGCACTGGGCACAGCCAGAGTAAAGGATGACAGTCAGAGCTGCCAGAGGCCACTGCCCCTAGCTGCCTTGGTGCTCCCACAGTGTGACACAGTCCAGGACACCTGGTGATAATTGAGCTCTAGATCCAGGGCTGTCCCAGTGATGAGCAATTTCTACAGACTATTGTGGGGTCATATGCAACATGTTCACCTCTGCATTTAGAATTAGAAAACACAAGTGCATGTTCCGGAACTGCCATTTAATCTGTGTGTGACTTTGGGTGGGTCATGTGCTGCCTCTGGGCTTTCACAATTCAAATGAGGGAAATCCTATCTCACCCATGATGTGTCATTGACTAAGAGGAGGTAGATGTTGGTTCGTGGAGTCTCAACTGCTAGGAAACTTTCTACTCAGTATAGCCCATGTCATATTAGCCCATACTTTAATATGCCTTAGGTGATGCTATAGCCGCTGATCTGTGAGCCACACTTTGAGCAAGCAAGACTCTAGAGCACCACTGAGGGAAGGAGTCATTACCTGGACCAAAGAGGAAGGAGGGATCACTGCCCTGGCTCTCCATACTGCCCTGGGTCTCCACAGCAGGCAGAGGCAGCTGGTCTCCTTCCCTTTCCATGACGGAGGCCCAGAAGTCAGGCCTCCAAGAACCCCTTGTCTCTTCAGGCCTCCAAGAAGCCCTTGTCAAGAAAAGGTAAGGGAAACTCATAAAAGTTTCCCCTTCCTGGTTTGTCCCTTTCACACTCCAGCCAGGATGCCTAGGAGGAAGAATAGAGCAGTGGCTCTGGGCTCAGAGGCTCAGGTATTCTGCAGTGAGTCATCGTAAAAGCACAGAGACTCAGTGCGACGTGCCTGTCACACCAACTTGAAAAATGGCTCTTCCAGTATGAATACAGATGTTTCTAACTAATAATGTTCTCCAGATGAAGTAATATCAAGGTACACCTACAGAATCCCTCAGCCTCACCACCTGAGACCCTGATATTCGCAGGCGTATAAACCACACATGGAGGCCAAGTTGCAATCCCTCATGCATTACTTCCACAGACAAGTGTAGAGCACTTACTATGTGCCAAGCACTGTGTTGGGGGCAGGGCAGGCCAAGGTATGGCTTTTGGTTTCAGTAGTTTGCTGTTTAGCAGAAAAGACAGACACAGAGACAGATCATTACAATATGCTCATAGTGATTGTGGGGTTCTTTCAAAGTGCCATGGGAGCCCCAAGGGAGAGCTTGAAACCGGGGGTCAAGAAGGTGTCAGGAAGTGGTGATATTGGGTGGCTTTTGAAACATAACTGGGAATTTCCCAAACAGAGAAGGGGACAGATTTCTTCCAGGATAAAGGAGAAGTAAAAGCCCCAGGGTGGTGGACAGGCTGGGGGTGTGAGAGAAGCGGAGAGCATTGAAGGTGTGTGTGGGTGTAGTGGAAAATGGGGCTGGTGGGTCTGTTGAGGTTTGGCTGACAGGGGAGGAAGTTGGGACTTTTATCTAGACAGCAGCAGAAAGCCAGAAGGTTTTAGAGGAGGATGAGAGAGGGGTGTCAGGTCAGATCCGTGGCTTAGAAGACGTGCAGTGGTGGCAAGGAAGTGAGAAGCCTGTGTGCTGGAGACTAGCTCAGAGGGAGGGCCCCTGAGGTCATCCTGTATGTGACCAGGATGTGAAGGCTTCAGGCACCCCCTTCACTTTGCTCAGTGGTGACACCAGCCAACCTCCCTGCTAACTTAGGCGTTTTCTGGTCAGAGGAGGCAGTGGGCATTCGCACCCTCTGTGTGACATCCACTCCTGGATGTTTTTACACCTGCCATTACTTTTCATCCCTCCAGTACCCTGACAGATAAGAATTATTATCCCGTTTTATAAAGGAGAGGACTCTGGCTCAGAGCTATTATTTGGGGAAGGTCATGCAACTGGCAGGTGACAGAGCGAGGCTGGTGTGACTCCAAAGTCCCTGTTCTTTCCAATGCCCTCTACTTACGTGGGCTTGTAAAAAGCCACGGGGCAAGAGGGAGGTCCTGGAATGCTGGATATTCAGAACTTACAGGAGCCTGCGTCTAACTTGCAATGTGACTGGAATAAAATCAGTTTCACAAATTCTTAGGATTTTTTTTTTTCCTGAGGCATTTTTTAATAGAAAATATCAGAAGTGGCTGGGCCTCTCCTCTCTCTCCAATGCTTTTGTTTCACTCTCTAGGTGTTGGTTACTAATCTCTAAAATCACAGGACTGGCTTGGCTGGTTTGGCAAGTCTCCCTTAAGGGCCCTGCTCACTTCAGCCCACTACCCACCCTGCGTCGCCACTCAGACCCTGAGCACAATGAAACAGCTTTGGCAACATTTTAGAAGCTGATATCACCAGGAGCCGAGTTTCACTCTGGATGCAACTCATTGCTCGACAAAAAGATGGGCTCTTTCTTCTCCGAGGCAGAAGCTACTGAGTAATCAGCCAACTGCTGCCAACCACAGTGGAGGGGAAAGGTTCCATAAGTGCAGCATTTTCCACTCTTGGCTGCTAGGCTTGCAGTAGGTGGTGTCAGATGAGAGGCTAGCCCTTGAGAATCATTCATACTCCAAAAGGCTCTGAACTCTTTCTAAGCTGTTTCACTCTCATGAAGAAGTAAGGCAAAGAGGCAATGCCATGCTTTCTCATCTTCTCTTGACAAAGATCCACCTTGCATCCTGTTCCTCCCTTCTAAATCCACAAGCATTTCCTGCTTCAGCAGGGTGTGCTCCACAATGAAAAGAGCAGGCAAGTCTTTCCAGGCTAAGGGGTTCCAAGGCTTTCGGAGACCTACCTTCGGGCCAGGCAGAAGCAATGGCAGAGGGCAGGAGAGCTCTGCAGGCTCCAGCAGCAAGCGGGTGGTACGATCAGGGCTGGCTGGGCTCCATGGGGGGGACAGTTTGCAGGGCACAGAGAAGGCCATACACAGAAGTCATAAAACAAAATTTATCTTTAATTTGTAAGTGTCAACAGCAGTACAAAAGATGGAGTGATGACAACTAGATTAGGGTAGAGAGGACAGTCTTGAGGTAAATGAGCATAAATAGGCAGTTCTTATAGACACTCCCCTACGGGGCCTGAGCCCCATCACGGCATATACATTATCACCCAAAGATGGCATGTTGAACATATCAGGAAAGCACCTTGTGCAAAAAGGAAAAAAAAAAGTAGCTAAGGTGCCAACATACACCAGGATAGATAAAGACAGTGTGTCTTTCAATTTTGTCTTTTCCCTTAATTATGAGGCAGAGGAGGGGGAAGACTTTGAAAAGTACCACTGAAAGATTATTCAATGTTGAGCTTTATCTCACGTCAATACTGCACAACAAAATCCAAGAAGTTTGTGTAGCAACAAAGCTAAGAACAATAATTCATTCCTGTAAATTTGAAGAGTTTTTTTTATTTTTCCCATTTCTTTAATCCTTTGCAAACTTTTAATTATTATTATCAAGAGGAGAGTGTGAGAAAGATGTGATGGCAACCCTTAAGGTCATTTAAAAACTTTACACTGGACTGTACAAGATTTTTTTTTGATAAACTATTTACATTTTCAGACTTTCAAACATATTCAAAGCAGCAATAGACACTAGTTTTTATGGTTTTTTTTTTTTTTCTCTAATTGCCCAAATAGTTACCAGCCATGGGCCAAGTAGGTACCTGCATTATACATAGAATTTCTACAAAGAAAATCTGCAGTTAAAATTTGCTCCAGGGTGTATTAAATGCCCTTAGCAATTCAAGGGCCACACCCAGTGTTGCTATAGGAACCAAAGCACAGTACCTTGACAACAGAGTTGCAGTTGTCCCAACAGCCCTACACAAACTTTACACTTTGAAACAGCAGCCAGCATGTCAGTCCAGCATGTCAGTGAATTGTGCTGATTAAATTAACATAGAATACAATCTCACAATATACATCACAAACAAATTACAACGTCGGGGGAAATAAAAGAGTTACAGTAAGATAAGTTATGTAGTAACAGCTTATAAGCTTGTCTAAGGTAATAAAAATTTTACATGGCAAATACAATAATGAATGAACATAAATGCTAAGCATTCTAATTTGCTACAAGCTGGAGGAGGGTACAATAAAGACTGCACTTTCAAAAAAGCAACAACACATATGACAAAGGAAGACAAAGGGAGAATGCACATGAGCAGACCTGCAATGTGCAGCATACAAAACAGTTCAATATTTGCACATTCCCCATACTCCAAGAGCACCAGCACTGAGGCCTCACTTTATGCTTGTGGATCTTCAGGAATAAGAAACTACTGAGCAAGATATGCCACTGAGTTGTCTTCAAGCGTTCATATTGCCACGGACACTGATTAGAAGAGTATCTGCATTAAGCATTACCTTTCTGCCCCCACCCCACCCACCCTTACCTCTGCCCCAAAGGTACCAACATTCCAAATACTTGTTCATGAGCTTTTGGAAAGCAATCTGTCCCCAGAAGAAAAGATGGAATGGGGATGAAAAGGAAATGTGTTTGCATATCAATATTTTCAGTGATATTAGTGCAGGGGCATGCTCAATAGGATATGGCATCAGAAACAGAACATCATTGGCAGGAATAACAGACAGAAGTTGTTTATTAGGGAAGAAAACATGTCAGGGAGCAGATGACTTAAGGAAATGATGCAAGTGCTTTTGTGAAAGGACAAATGAGGTCATACAATATTATTATACTTTGAGAAGTGAGCTTAAGTGCCAACTCAATCCTTAGACAAACGTGTACAAAATCAGGCAGGGCTACAGCAACCATTTTGGTCATTTTCTCATTAAAAGGAAGACCTAGTAATAATTTCAATACATTCCTCTAGCTGCGTTTCTTTGCAGTTGTTGGCACTTGGTACGGGACTTCTCGATGATCTAAAATTACTAAGTGATTCTTTTTCTCTCCCTAATGAGTTGGTAGAGGTCAATTCTTTGCAAAATGAGTAAATTGAGAGAAGCAGCCTCAGCTGTGCTGTTCAAGTGACCAGGCTGCCTTCCTACTGAGGGTAAATGGGCTTCCCCAAAACAATCCCTGCTTTCAGCTAGTGCCTGTATTCCTGGCTCAGGAGGGTGTGCTCCAAAGAAGCAGCCTGGCTTCAGAAGGAAAAGAAAGCAGCCTTTAATTTCAGCCCTAGAGTGATCACACCCTTTTCAAACACCCTCAGGCTCCTGTGGGGCTAAATGTTCAGGGAGGCCAGAATTCGACAAGCTCAATAGCACTATGAGCCCACACCTGAATTTAGAAGTTGGCCTGGGCATTGGTGTCAGGACCCTGGCAAATCAAATCAAGGCTGGAGAGTATCAAATACCTAATGAAGCAAACTGATGTGCTCCTAAAAGACTAAGTTGGATACGTGTGAAAACAACAAAGCTTCCGTACCTTCCTGGAAAAGACACTGTTTCATATCTGCCAATTAAATAGAAAAGTTGTCAGCCTGGCGGCTCACATCCGCAAAGCGACCTTTTCTTTCTCTCTCCCTTCCTTCCTTTTTTCCTTCCTTCCTTCTTTTCTCCTTTCTCTTCCATTCCACACCGCCCTTTTTTTTAAGGAGAGGATTGTCTGCCAGTGTTCCAATTCTAAGTAACAAGGAGAACCCTGATGCTGTATGTTCTTTAACAAAATGGAGATACTTTTTATCTTTGATTTGAAGATACAATGGAATAGGAAGCACCGCAAAAATGAAGTCGCTTAACATTATTGACACCAAACTGACATGGTGGACCTTTTATTAATGGCCAATCTCAGAGGTGGATTTTTGCCTTCGTAATGGCATTCATGCTTCTTGCTATTAAATGGTCACAGAACTACCTTAGAAGATTTATGTAGACTCACAAAGCAAACTGTCTCCTAGCTGTAGTGGAAATTTAGTATGTCCAATCATCAACTTTCTGTAAGAAACTGGGAAATGTCTGAATCTGTGGACAGTGGGTTCTGAACTGCATGAGAACCCTGGTGAAGCCTGTCCCAGCTGCAGGCCGAACACTGCTCTCTCACTGTAGCTGATAATTCACTACTGCCGTGAGGCACAGTGACTCATCAGCTTTCAGTTTGGACCAACATCTATGGACAGAGAACAAAAAGGAAATACATAACTTATATCTCACTAAGAATTCATGAACCAAAAATAAATTCTATTTCTATGTTATATTTACACAATTAGAAAAATCTAAAATGAGATGGTAAAGTCATAAAAACTTTGTTTAAGCCCCACTGAAAATAAAATGAAGTGATCCCTATGATTGTCATTCTTAATTTCCATGGATATTTAGAGCCAAACTTGGCTAATAAATAAACTGCTCATACACAAAATTTAGATTCAAATACAGCATTACTGTTTGATCCAATGAAAGAGATGGTTACAATCAAATCATTCCTGAATAGCCTTTCATTTTGAAGAACATGGCTAAAAGTAACTGAACCTCAGTGCTGAGGCAGAGCTGGAGCTAAAACAAAGTATTCATACACACATGTATTTTGCATAAATAAATGAAATAACAAGACATAAAAATGACTCAAATCCGGCAACTGTGAGGCAAGCCCACACGAGTCGAAACAGATGACTTTTGTTCATGTAGTTTTCGTACAACAGTTTCACATTAGTCAGAAGTGATAAAAAATACCATTTATATCCAGTGCTTATAACACTTACGAAACAACATCTGTGAGTGTGTGTGATTTTTGTTTTTTTTTTTTCACTTACTACAAGCAAAATCAAGTTTCAGTCCTAAAGAACAGTCCTTTGTTCTCCACCAGCCCAGAATATTATTTTGGCATGGTCATAAAAACAAACAAAATTAACCTACTATGCTAAATGTTTGCCTTTGTGCAAAATTAGTTACATACAATACAACACTAGCCATACAACACTCTACCAATGCAACAAAATAAGAGAAGTGAGAGAAAGCACAAGCAAAAGCCAAAGAGAAAGAGAAAAAAAACGAGAGTGATCTGAGGAGGAGAGGCATATAAATCAAAGAAATCAGTAAGACAATAATAAATACTCATTTTTTTTTTTTAGAAAAAAAGACCTCCTCCTCATTTGAAATAAATGTACAAAAACAAATTTCTAATCCCCAACCAATATGAAGAACAAAACATTCCTATCAGTACCTTAATCAGCTTATAGAGAGCACTCCCACCTAACGGCATAGCTGGTAATTTCTTGGCTAGACCTGTTTATTGCTATTAGGCCTTGAGCACTCTTAAATAAATACGAAGGTACACTATTTTCTTCCAAGTGACAAAATGGCTCAAGAAATCTGATGGGGCCATTCCTATGTCCTGGTGATCAGATTCTGGGTTGTCCCATGAGATGAACTGTCCCATTCACTGACATTCTCCCACTAAACCTCTCTGGGTGAAGCCCCCCCCATAGGCAACCCGTCCTGTTTCAGGAAGGTCAAAATGGCATGGCAGAGCTCCCTGTAGTTAGGAGATGGGGAATAAAACCTCACTGCTTCCCACCCCAGCAGCATGTCTCCAAAGAAATCCTTGTGTGACAAGTGCAGTTCATCTTGTTCACACATAGGTATGTCCCCCATGTAGCCACAGATAAGAGTCAGCCAGAGGAACGTATCTGCTGCCCCCCGAGCTATCTGTTCCCCAGAGTTAACAGTAGGAACATCCCATATAGGGAATGTATTCCCCCCCCTTCTCCTTCCCTATGGTTTTCTTTCATTCTCTAGATGTATCATGACTATTTGCCACTATCTTTGCTCTGAGGCTGTCACATGGCTTCTTGCATCCTGGAGATTTTACAATGAACTCCCTGGATGTGCCACCTGGGACAAGGCAACTCAGTGTAAAGGTGCCAGCCCATGACAGCTTCACTGAGACTCCTGCATGGCCCACGAGCCTAGGGCTTCAGCTTTGGCCGCAGGACTCTCCTGCCTGGCAGTCACCACTGTTGACCCTTGCTGTGAATGGAATTCAGGGGGAAATGCCGCAGATGCAGACCCTACCACTAGTGAACTGAATTAGGGGAAAATTCTGGCAAAAGAGGTCACAGTGAACCTCAGGGGCATACCTGTTTAAGTGTAAGACTATACACCTCTATCCCAATACACAGCCCTGCAGCCAGATATATACTCATGATTAAAAACAGTAATAGGTTTTTAATAGTATCTTGGTTTCAGAAATGCTTCCAGGCGTTCTGGGGGGCATAAAATCACTATGTACACAGGGGAAGGAGGTGAAAAGGACTAAAAAATTCTTTGGGGAAGGAGGGTGAAAAACAAGAATTATTAAATTAATGCCACCAACAATTTTTTAAAAAATAAATAGTAAGTGGACCCTTGACATTCTGGAATGAATAAATTATTTAAGAGAAGATGTGTTAAGACTGAATGTCAGGGTTAAAGGCAAAGGGATAATGGATGTAGTGAGAGGTGGTCTCAGGCAGAGAAGACCACCCTGTCGATATCTGGTGTGGCGATCACTCTGGTGTATGTACGTCATACCACATCATGCACTGATGGCACGTCAACAGGCAAACACAATTGGGTCCATGCACTGTGGCAACCTTGTTCATTCCTTACAATATCTTGTCTCCAGATTCCTGAGTACTTTACCATTTTCTGGAAAAAAAAAAGTTGGTTTTCTCTTTTATTTTACGATGCCAAAGATTGTCTAAGACTTTGCAGTGTCTCCTTTAAGACTTTCAAAATATTAAGATTCAAAAGTTAAGAAAAAGTTTGGCACATTCAAAGTTTAACTCTACACATGGAAAACTGGAATTCTGAGGCCTTTTGAATATGCTCTACATGCAGCTGCACACGCCGTGGACTTGTTCTGTTTCACAATATGAAATCCTCAGTTGTTTTCTAAAATAATTCAGAATAAAAACACATTCACAACCTGTAGGCCGGCACAGCATACCTGAGTGAGAATGTTTAACCCCATCTAAAACAGTAACTTAAACCTTTATCAACATCCAAAAGGAAAAAAAAGTAAGACAAAAATATAAGACTTGTAAGACATCTACGGGTTGAGATAAGTTTTCAAGTCCTGGTGTCTCATATTTAATATGTCTTCACCTAAATTAAAACAACAACAACAACAACAACAACAATAACGACAAAAAACTCAAGTTCATGAAAAATCAGGGAAAACTTAATCTGTCTCACACTTTACGAAACAATTAAGACCATTCTGCTGATGTAATTGTGGAGCCACAAATGCATGCGGGCTCTTTAAGAGCTTTTTGCTGGGGTAGGGGGTGAAATGTCAAAGTACTTTAATTCAGCAAACAAAAACTCCTCAGTTGGCACTGACAGCCTCCGGGGCTTCATTTTCACTGCTATAGTCCGATTTGGGGTCATCTTCATAGTCATCATACATTTCCATTTCATCCTCTCCATTAATCATTTCATTTCCAGCTAGGCTTCCAGCATCTGTCTTCATACCATAAGTGCTCTGGATGACCGGGAGGCTGGGCTCCGGGCTGGCCGAGGTGCTAGAGCAGTCAGATGTCATCTGAGGTGATGGTGTGGTAGTTGCCATCGTGATAGCACCAGGATACACCACACCTGTTCCTGTGGTGATTGGAATCTGAGGCTGTTGCCTATATGGAGTCAAAAAACAAAATAAGACAAGGGAGAAATATCTATATATGTGCTCCGTACAGCATTGGAATACACCCCTTACACTTTCCAAAGGGAGCCCTAAATAAATGTTAAATAACATTCTAAGCAAATACAATGTGACAAAGGTGTTCCCTGGAGGAGTCCTGCAAATTTCCTTGATGGCTATGGTTGGGGGTTAAACCAGATAATAGAGCAATTTACCGACGATTTTGCAACATAAAGGCAGGATTCTTTTAACTTGGTAAATATGGCAAAGCTTGGATAACACCTAGCATTAGGAACAAATGATGTAGTGAATTCTGCAAAGTTACATGTAAGATAATTTTTGAAGATCTCCCAGCACATTTTGAAAATCAAACTAGTGGCATGAAACAGAACAACACTGTTAAGCAAGTCTGTGCCTTCACCTTGGTTTGAGAATTGTATAAATCATGATGACAAGGGACCTAGTATGTCCCAAAGAGTGAGATTTAGCAAAGCATGTATTTGTTATTCATGTAAATGTGTACATATTTTCATGGCTGAACTTGTTAGGAAGAATCCCTGTGGAAGGATCATCTTGGATGTCATTACTGCTGAGGCCCTGGGCTGGAACTGGGGCTGGGATTAAGAGAGCCAGGAGTAAAGAGCAACTCAACAGAGTAGAGTTGCTGAGTAGACACCAGACACGGGGCCTCACCCTAGATCCCAGAGGGGGCCAAGATCTGGACACCGGTTCATTCCTCTATGATGTTACCGTAGTTTAAATAAACTTAATAGACCCTTTGTGAAGGTCACCCTCTTCCTCTGCAGGGAGACATGACTACTGTCTCTCAACTTCATTTGAGGCATTATAACTGGTACACAGGAATAAAAGGTCTACCTGACCCAGAGGCTATGACTAAAATAGTATTTTAAATTACAGTTGACATTTGTTTTAAAATGTCATTGTAACTATCCTTTCAGAGCCTCAGTTTCCACATGTTTATCAAAGCCGGGGTCAGGGAAGTTCTGGAAGGTCCTTCCACTTTTTGTACTCAGGGCTTCAGGTCAGTTATCACTTGGACAATTCTTACTGACCCTACACATTATCACTGAAACTTTCTATCCCTCTCACTCAAACAGGAAAATACCCGGAATCCATGAAGAAGTAGTTTAGTTAACCGCCATTCTTTGACATGTCCAGAAGGGACATAATTTTCTCACAAAGACCTGCATGCCCTCCAGCCTGGCAGAGGGAGAAGGGATGGAGGTGGTTTAGAAACACTGTGTGAGATACCTGTTCACGGTGTCTTTAGCAACCTCTTTCAATCACCACAAGGCATATCATATCCCTAACATAACATATAAAATATTATCAGATATATCACCTTACCCAACTAACATTATGACCCCATAAGTTATTATTTTTTCCATTTTCAGATGAAGAAAATCAGATGTTGCTTCAAGCCCTGCATTTAATAACCAGCAGAGCCAGAATGTGAATCTAAGCTATCAGCTGACTTGAATCCCATCACTCTTTCCTTTATAGATATTCAGTCTACAGATACACTAAGCTCACTGTATATCATAAAAATGCCTGACTTCTATAGAGCCTGTCAGCACCTAGTTGACGCTAAGCACCTGACATTGATGCAGCTTTTATGATTCTCATGGTGAGTTTTTTGGTTGCCTGAAGGAAGCAGATAATAGCGGAATCTAAATCTATAGAAACATCATATAAAATATTTGTTTCCCTCTTACTGAATCAAATTTTAAAACAGTATACTTCTGGCTTCCTAAGTTTTGGGCAAATTAACACAAATTAAATTTTAAATTTTAAGCTAACCTTCCCAAGTTATTGAATGCCTCATTAATTTTTTTTCTTTTTTTTTTTTTTTTTTTTGAAACAGAGTCTTGCTGTGTCACCCAGGATGGAATGCAGTGGTGTGATCTCTTCTCACTGTACCCTCCACCTCCCAGGTTCAAGCAATTCTCCTGTCTCAGCCTTCCAAATAGCTGGGACTACAGGCACATGCCACCACGCCTCGCTAATGTTTTGTATATTTAGTAGAGAAGGGGTTTCACCATATTGGTCAGGTTGGTCTCGAACTCCTGACCTCAGGTGATCCACCTACCTCGGCGTCCCAAAGTGCTGGGATTACAGGCATGAGCCACCGCACCTGACCACCTCATTAATTTTTTTTACTGAATTTGGATAACTGCAATAAAATATTTTTGCCTTAATACACTACGAGTGTAAAGTGAAAGCTTTTACTGCAATGTTAACCCATTTTACAGATTTCTCATATTGGCAAGCTGATCTATAATATAAATTCAACATAAAAACAAACTATCAAATGATACATTTTCTTTTCACAAAGAATAGATGGTAAATTTTTGCAGTATTTTAATCAGAATATCTACATATATAGGTCTATTGAATAAATTTAAATTGAGCTCCTATTATGTGCTGGGAAATATATTTAGATGTTTTTACATTATCTTCTTGAATTTTCATAATAAGTCTGAGAGGTAGGTATTATTTTCCCTCTTTACACATGACGTGACCAATTAAGGTTCAGAAAATTCAAGCTGTTTGTTCAAGGACATGCAAGTACCATAATCAGGAGCTGAACTTCCCCGTGTCACAAATTCTCTACTACTTATCAAGATCAGGGCAAGAAAGGCAAGCTCACACTATCAGAAAAATACTTAGCAATTTAAATCAGAATCAAAATCTTCGACACTGGGCTCCACATAGTTCAGAGTATTTGGACTTTAAGCTGGTAATGGAATGCTAAAAATAAATAAGCAAATAAAACATCCGTACAATTTACTTTCCACAGTGAGAGTGAGACACATGATATTCAAAAGCCTAGTCCTGGTTGGTGGAGACATAGATATCGCTGTTTTAAGCCCTCAGACAGTGCTAAAGGCCAGTGAGGGTTAAAACCCAGGGGGTTACTCCCCCACCTTGAGGAAATGAAGGGAGTCCAGCTCTGCTAAGGGTCTCACATTCACATACAACTGTTCAAGGTTGTACATAAATGCTAGAGTGAGAACTTATCTCTGTGAGAGACGATTTCTGCCTCACCAACCCTTCTGGAAAGAATGTTATGTGGTATGGTGCAAAGAGCTCAGGTTCTGGAGTCAGACTGGCTTGGGTTCAAATCCCACCCACCTGCCCCAGTTACTGGCTGTGTGATCTTGGGCAGGCTAATTCTCGTCACCAACATTGCCTCTCCTTGTCTTTAAATTAGAACAATCACACTTGATAGGACTATGAAGGAGATTAAGTAAAAATATATGCAAAGCATTACATTATAGAGTTGACAGTCCAATGTTAATTCCCTCTCCTTTCCTCCTTTGGGAAGCTGGTACAAACCTCACAGAGCATAAGCATGTCCTAGGTCTTGCGCAGGGGGGCACCAAGGAAATGACAAGGTAATGGTCTGGACTCTCTGTGAGTGCCAGCCCACAGGAGCCATTTGGAATCAGCAGTTAATGACACATGGTAAAACAATACTCTGGTTCACAAGCCTGGCCAAGAGAGGACTTCCTCTTTACCGTAGAACTGTAAAGAAGGGCATCTGAGATGGGAAAATGTTGACATCTTCTAAGAAATGTTTAACAAGGAAAAAGTCCCCAAGGAATAACATTTGGTTCTGCATAAACCTTTTTCTAACCATAACTCCCTCCTTTCTCTAATTCCTGAAGTATTTCCATTATACCCTCTGGAACACAACTGTCATCCTTACTGACTCACCTTCTTGCTCTAACTGAAACTTGGCTCTCTCTTTAGGCCACGAGTCTCCCTAAGGCCCTGATAAGAGTTGGCTATTTGCTTTCCATGACCCTCACACGAATGTGCCTGGAGGTGGGGTAGCTCCCTTCTTAGCTCCTCATCCCCTTTTGACCTACTTTTTAATCCCTAATCCTAAAAATCTCATCTTTGAATCTCATGTCACCAGACTATGTCACCTACTCATACCTTTATCTACCCCCTGCCTGATCATTCCCCCTCATGCCTTAAAGATGTTAGCTCCTGGCTCACTGCTGCCGTCTTATCAACATTACCTCTGCCAGTATTCTTGATGACTTCGCTGTCTCTGTAGATGTTCATTCCAAAACCTGGCTATCTCAGTGTGACCTCCCCTCTACTGTGATAATCTGGCCTCCTCCCTATCTTAGTTACTCTGTCTCTTGTCATACAGTGGACCTTGTCATTTTCATCTGTCACTCCTCCCTAATCTCAATTTTAAATATCCCACTCTCTGACCATCACATCTTACTTTTCTGGTTTTCTCCCTCTAGTACCCAGTTTATGATTTCACCCGCTACCCCATCTGAGGAGCTACAGTTTCCTGATCCTTCAACCCACCTCACTGCCCTCACATACATAGCAAAATGCAAACTTTAGTTCAATCTAACTCTCTGCCTACTTTGTTTAGCCACACAGTAGAACTTAGCTGAAGAAAATACACTGCCATACTTACTAGTCTCTAAATTTACAATCCTGTACTTCAAATAGGCCTCTGGTGCTGTTCAGCAATCATTTTGCGCATTTTCCTAGCCACTCTTACTTTTAGTCTCCTAGACAATTACTTCCTACCTTCTTAACTTTCCTCAAATATCCAACTTCTTCTCCCCTTTTCTCACTCCAAGTTAATGGCCTGGCTTTCCATTTCATGGAGAAATTAGAAGCAATCAGAAGAAACTTTTCACAAACTTCCACCATCACATTGACCGGCCTCCCTGTATCTGTGCCGCATTCTCTGCCTGCTTTCCCATATTTTGAATCAGTCCATAATCCAATATAAGACTAACTCCTCTGCTTGTGCACTGAAACTATCTGTTCTTTTTTACTAAAGATATCTCTCCAGCAATTGTCTCTCCCATCTGAATCATTAATTTTGTACAGAGTTCCCACCAAACATTTATAATCACTCGTACCATAAAAAACAAAATCAAAACCTCTCTCTTGGCTCATGTCCCCTCCAGCTCTTGCTCCATTTCTTTGATGTCCTTTAAAGCAAAACGCTTTGAAAAGTTGTCTTTCTCCATTTCTTCTACTCAATTCTTTCTTAAATCCACTTCAGTCACTCCCAATACACCACTGAAATAGAGCTTATGAAGGTCACACCATCAATAATCTTCACATTGTTAAATCCAAAAGTCAGTTCTTGGTCCTCATGTTGCCAGATAGATAACACAGGCAGCATTTGATATAGCTGATCATTTTCTTCTTGCTGAAACATTTTATTCACTTGTCTCGGATGCCACACTCTCCTGGTCTTCCTCCTATCTCATTAGCTGCTCCTTTTAAGTTCCCGTGCTGCTTCCTTCCCATCTCCCTGCCATCGAAACACTGAAGTGCTCATGGACTCAGTCCTTGCACTTCTCTTCTCTATCTAAATTTATTCCCTTGGTGATTTTGTCTAATTCCATGGCTTTAAATATTATCTATGTGCTGACAACTTCCCAATTTATATCTCCAGTAAGCCCCTCGTTCCTAAATTCTAGACTCGTATATATAACTGCTTATTTCATTTGGATATCTAAACACTGTCTCAATCTCATAGTGCAAAAAAATCCTGATCATTCTCCCACATACCTGCTCCTCTCATGGGCATCCTGGTATTGGTTAATGATTACTTCATCCTTCCAATTGTCCAGGCCAATCCATAGTAACTGTGTATCTTTCAAATCCTGTATCCAATTGATCAGCAAATCCTATTGGTTCTTCTTCAGGAATACATCTAGAACCCATCTACTTCTTTCCACCTCCAAGCCTACAAATCTCGCACAAATCACCATCAGCTCCAATCTGGTTTATTGTAAGAGCCTGGTTTCCTTACTACAGGCCATTCTCCCTTCAGAAACTTCTCAACATAGAAGAGTATTCCTTTGAAAACCTAAGTCATATCAAAGCATTCCTCTGCTTAAAACTTGTCAATGCCTTTCCATCTCACTTCACAATAGCTTACAAGTCTTTTCATAACTTGGGTCCTTGTTATGAAGACTATGGCTTACAAGTCTTTTCTATTACTCTTCCTACCTACTCACTTTGCTCTTGCCATTATGGCCTCCTTATTTCTTCTTAGAACAAGCTAGCCACAATATTGTCTCAAAACCTTTGCAGCTGCTGTTCTCTCTGCCTACATTTCCCAGATATCTGCACAGCTTGCTCCCTAACTATTCAGGTCTTTGCTCAAATGTTGCCTCCTCAGTGAGGTTTTCCATGAGCACCCTATTTAAAACTGCACCCCATATTCTGAAACTTCCTACCCCTTTCCCTATTTCACTTTGTTCTAAGGCACTTCCCACTATTTTTATTTATTTATTTATTTGTTGTTTGTTTGTTTGACTTCTATCATTAGAATATAAGCATTACGAGACAAAAATTTTCACTGACATAGTTGCAGAATCCAGACAATGTTTGTAACATAGGAGGCACTCAATAAATACCTGTTAAATACATAGTATGAATAAATGAATGAACTAGTAAATGAGAGAAAAATAAATGAAAATCCTAGGTAGTCTGTTCTAGGGAAGAAAAGATGTAATGAGGCTAGCTATATGAAGATAACCATCTTTAGACACCTGAATGGTTATTCTCATAAAAAAAAGGGAGATTTGTCCTATAGAGACATGAAAGAAGAGTATTAGAACCAACCTGCAAGGTAGCAGGAAGGCAGATTACAGCTTAGTTAACAGAAACTAACTTTCTAGCATTAGGAGATATTCCACAAAGGAACTAGCTCCGTTGGGAAGTAGTGAGCTCTCCAGCCCTGGAAGAGTTCAAGCAGAACTTAGAGAAGACTCCTACAATGGCTTAGAAGTATGTAACATTTGAGGCCCCTTCTAAGTTGCAACTAATTCTGTGGATGCAAAATCAGAAGCTGACCATCACGCTGATCTTGCTCTCTTATTATCATTATCAGCATAAAAAGAGACTAAAAAAAAAAAAAAACTAACTGTGCATAGCTAATTACAGTTGAAGAAACCTGGCTTTCAGTGGATTCCAAAATCTTGCTCCACCCTACCCATCTTACATTTTCTTTGCTGCCAGGAAAAAGCCTTAAGCTGCCTCCTTTTTTTTTTTTTTTTTTTTACAATTGAATATATCCGCATTTCCCCCCATGTATTCATGCTCTCCTCCACGCAAAAGCAGGAATCTATTTCCCATAAGTCTGACCAACCCAAACTTCAAGTCCCTTCTTTAAGAATGTCCCACACTTGGCCATAATGTAAAATAATCTCTCTTCCACTGAGGTTTATTTGCTCTTGTCTATAAAATTAAGATTAGCAGTTCATTAAATGTTATATGCAATGCTGTACCATGTCTTGTGTGTGTATGTGTGTGTATAACACACTATTATATGCTAATCTACTCATGTATGTATCTGGCTTCTCCAACTACAGAGTTCTCTGAAACTCATGTGTACAGAAATAATGTCTCATGTACTGTATTAATTTAGTAAAGTGCTGGACACATAGCTGGTTTCAAATAGGCCCTTACCAATTGACTCACAAATCAATGAACAAAATAGGAAACCCAGCCAGCAGGTTGAAGCTTTGTCTATCAGAAATTACTTTCCTAAAAAGCATTTTTCCTTCCTTTATAGATCAATTTCAAAGTCAAAATTCAAACACTGCAGATTTCACAAACAGGAATAGCTGTCAGGTATTGGACTTTACAAATAATGAATGTGCACATCAAAACAAAATTTGTAGATGTTTGTAAAAGTATACACATGCAGTTGATGTGAACAGAGATAGTTAAGAACCCTTCCTCCCAGTCTAAGTAAAAATAGAGCCCACCATTGCTACATGACTTCCAAATTACAGGAGTATTTCTGGAGTGTAATCTAGCTTTGCCAATTACAAAGTAACTACATATTTATGCTGGCAAAGCCCCATTGTTTGCTGACCCTTTAGACCCTTCAAAGTGTATAAATAAAAGCAAGGAAGTTTGTTTCATTAGGAGGTAAGTCTATACGTCACATATCTCTGTAGCTGATATTGCAGGAAGGAACAGAAGTAATAGTAATCTGTTCCCTTTACCTATTGAATCTTCTAATCCAGGGTCTTTACAGGAGGACAATACTTAAAAGAGCATGGCTAATCTATGCTAATTTAATTGTATTTTGTAAGTGTCTTAAATAGGATTGATTCACCCTTTTTAAAACTAAGATTAAAATGGCAAATATTCAAATCACTTATAGCACAAGGCACTGAAAATAATTATCTTAATATAATATAGAATATATACTTGGCACACAGTATTATTTTTCTAGAATTATAATATATACTTGAATTTAGAGCTTTTCATATGCAAAGGCAATGTTCTAAACACTTTATAAATATTAAGTTACTCAGTCTTCAAGAAGAGTCCTGAATGTGTCATGTTGTCAGTATTGCCATTCTCATTCTACATATGAGGAAACTGGGGTAGAGAGAGATTAAATGCTTCCCAAAGGCAAGGGCAAGTTCAGAGGAATAAAGATTGCCATGTATTAGTTCCTACAGCCAAGGCAGTGCAGATCTAGTATTTGAGCCAGAATAGTCAGACTCCAGAATTGATGCTCTTAACCACTACACTATACCGCCTTTGTGTGCGTAATATCATGTCCTTACCAATATCCTTTGGTAGAAACGACATATATTTCACACTCACAGAAGCCTGGTTTACATCTCAGCTCTGCCACTAACTAGCTGTGAGGCCTTGGACAAATTAACGTCTCTGAATATTGTTTTTCAATTGTATAGTGGGAATGATATGGCCTACCTTGTAAATTTGTTGTATTTGCAATAATCTGTATAATCTACTCAGCAGAGTATATAGCACACAGTAAGTATTCAATAATGTATCTTTATCATTGCTTAAAAAGTAGCCCTAAATTTAATATTTTATAATCGTTTTATATCAGTGTCATGGGGAACTGGTTCTAGGATCCTCCCCAGATAACAAAATGCGAGGATGCTCAAGTCCCTTTTATAAAGTGGTATAGTATTTGCATATAACCTACACACATCCCCCCATATACTTTGAATAATCTCATTATTTATAACACCTAATACAATGCAAATGCTATGTAAACACTTGTTATACTGAATTGTTAAGGAAATGAAGACAAGAAAATAAAAGTCTGTACATGTTCCACAGAGATGCAACCACTGTAGACCTAACTACACAGTGTAACTTAGCAATAATATAACATTTTCTGGAATTTAAAAACTATATATATTTTTGATACACAATTGGTTGAATACACAGATGCAGAACCCACAGATGCGGAGGGCTGAATGTACCTGCATAATTCTCTATGCGTTCATAGGTAAATTACCAAATAAGTTTCAAATAAATGGAAGTATATTTGGTCATAGTTCTTTGGGAAGACATCATTGTAACTATATGTACCCTAATGAATATTGCCTCTACATTAATAGTACCCTTATCAGGATTATTACAATATTCTGATACTTATTCTGCAAACTGAAGAGGTTAAAACCAATGCAAGAGCTAACTTTGCTCCATTCCATATTATTGATAAATTCATTTCATAATAGCTAAGTAATAAAAAAAATCTAACTCATCAGCCACGGTTGTGTAGTCAGTAAAATGCATGAAAATGTTTAGCAGTACATGCACTTTTATTGGCTTGAAAGTTATGCATGTCTTTTCAAAATCAGCTATAAAAATTGATCTCAACTCGGTCCATCAAGATGTCAATAGCAGTATTTGAATTTTTTTGTTTGTTTTTCTCTCTACTCTTATAACAACCTCATATCTAATAAAGATCAATATTCAAAGATAAACCTCAGGAAGTTAATAATCTATCAACTACAGCTACTTAAAAGAGAATACAAATCCTTAAGCAGAAATAACACCTGGTTCTATGTAGCAAGTTTTATCAAAGCTGAGCAGAGGAAAATGCTCAGCATTGAGATTAAAGAATAAGACATTCTGATCATTGTCTGCACTTCAGTAGCCCTATTCTGCAGTCTAAAATGATCCTTCCGTAAAGCACTCTCCTACACTATCAAGAGCAGGATACTTAGTCTCTAAATTTCAAAGCTCTTTTTATGCACCATATGCCACAAGCAGAGACTTCATTTTTTCCTAGTGCTAAGAGCTCTTGCTCAGATGGCACAGCCACACTCATGACTGCCATGAGGCATATTTTGAGACAAAGTGGTAAGGACAGTTCCTCAGTCACTTGGCATGATGGGGGCCAAGACCTGAATTTGAACCTTTGCTCTTTATCACCTTTCTGTGGCACAGGAACTCTCTAAACCTCAGCTTCTTTATCTTATTTAGAGAATTATGTGATTTATATATCTAAAATCCTAGTATACAGCAGGTAGTCAATAAATAATAGATTTCATTAAGTTGTTTTATTTTACATGTACTGGTACATGTTGTGGTATTTTGATCCAGAGCTGTTTTAATGTATCCTTTAGTAAAGGAAACTAAATTTAATAGTATCACTGCAATTCATATTTTCAAATAAGTATTATGTCAAGGTATTAAAACAGTACCTTTGGTAGCCTTCCAGACTGGTGAAACAGCCCCACTATGTATCACTACATACACAGGGAACATGACTGGGGAAAAGGGGGAGGAATCACAAAACGTCTCAAACTTAAACTTTGGATTGTTCAAAAGAGATTATATACTATCTTAAAGGTGTACTAACAGGATTAAAGAGAATGTTTATCACACAATCTTAAAGTGGACTATGAATTAGTATTTTTCATAAAACCTCTAATTATCATCTGAATAGTTCAATTATACTGCATTGCACTTTTCCATGTTAAAAGCATTACCTTTACAAATGCAAACATTTGTCATATAGAGGAATTTGATAATCCTATTTTGTCATGTCTTCATTTATTAACATACTGGGATCTTTGAATAATAAAGTGGCTTAAGCTTCTCTCTACCTCTAAGAGGTTCTGTTGTGGTATAAAGAAATTCATTGATCGTCTGGTGTGATATAAAATATTTTGTGTGATAATAAATACATATTAAATAGTAATGATAATGCTAGAGTTCACCTTTATTCATATCATACTAAGCACTATATAGAGTACTTTTAAAAGCGTTGCCTCACTAAATCCTCTCAACAATCACACAAGATAGCTTCTGCTATTAGTTTCATTTTACACATGAGAAAACAGAAGTTAGAGAAGTTAAATAACTTGCCCAGGTAGATGGGACAGTCAGTATGTGAGCCCCAGGAGTCAAACTCCAAAGCCCACACTCCTCCCCAAAACACCACAGTGTATTGCACAGATTCATGACCCACACTACTTTCATTGGCTTTGTTTTTCCTAGTCTATTTACTATTCCCTTTAAACACACGCTCTGAAACCAACCAATTTTTGTTCCATGGGGTTACCTCTTGAGTACTCTTAAAAATAAATAGCTCTTAGTGAAGCTCTCTTAGTTCCCTAGCACAGCACACCTCCTCAATTCTCCTCTAAGTTCACAGCAAAGGCAGTTTCCCTCTTGCTTACTCCATTTCTCTCTCTCAAGCTGTTTGCCAAGTGTTTCCCTACTCTGAGTCCAGCTGCTTCGGGTCTGTGCCTCAGATAGCCCTCTGGGTTTGCCACCCGGCTGTGCTTCTAGGTCTGGATATGCTGGAATCTACAGTCATCTGCATCCGCACTTATCCTGACTACTGTGGTTATGAGGGGCCTCTTTTGAATGCAGACAGCCCGTCAGCCAAGTCGAAATTTATACCAGAAATCTATTACCTAATTTTTAAACAAAATGACATGAAATCAGACTTGAAGATATCAAAAGCATGTCTAGTTTTTGATTTAAGCAAGAAAATACACATTGTTACTTCTCCTACCACAGAGTAATTTACTGCAACAGGAGTTCTGGATCTTAAGCCAAAAATGAGGTCCTCTAACCAATGTCAAGGCCAATTATCTTGTGGTAGATCCCACAACAAAAGCAGACTATTGTGATTAGAGTCAGAAGCACCACCCAGAGAAGCTGGAAAGCTTCTGAGGATTTCTTAAGGTTAGTTTTGATTTTTTTCCCTCTCTATGTCTGCTTAAATAAACTACCAGAAATTCTATGTGTGAGCACTGAGCATCTTAAATTGGCTTGGGAGACAATGACAGGAGTGATCAGCTGGGAGTGAGCTGTTCCAGCTTTGGCTTGATTTGAATAGGAGCCATGGTGCAAGGCTGTGCCCCTATGACACAGCAAAGATTCTCATGGCCAAGCCCCTTCAGTATGTCACAACCTCCCCCTTCCCTAATCTCCTTCCCAAACATACTGCTGGTAGCCATCCTGCAGTTACTTACTGCAAAAGAAAGGCCCAGGTGGCTAAATTCAAGAATACTTACCCCACAGTAAAGAACTGCCTCATCTCCTGTCTCCGAGACCTCATCAGTTGCTTATACTCCCCAATTCGGAGCTTTTTGCCATCAACAATGCAGGTGCGTTTCGGTCGGGGTTTGTATTTATAGTTTGGGTACTTCTCTAAGTGGATCTTGCTTAGCCGGGCCTGCTCTTCATAATAAGGTTGCTTCTCCTGGTTGGACATGGATTTCCAGCGAGATCCTAGAAATTAAAATAGCCTTAAGTACCAAAGTAGTCAAGCCAGCATATTCCAGGCAAACACAATTAGATATACCTTCACACCACTTCACTCATCTGTGTGCTGGGTGGCTCCAGTTACCACATATCACTGGCCCTCCCACCTAGACTTTTAGACTATAGTGCAAAGAACAATTTTGCATATGATACTTTCTTGTATTATTTCTCTCAATAGTTTAAGATTGATGCCACTATAGTGTATTAAAATATATCTTTGCTGCTTAAAGATCATTGCCTACACCAAGGTCTTTCCCATCCACATGCCTATCCTCTCAACAAGCTTAAAAGGCTAAACCTCCTAAGCACACTTTTGAGCATGACACGATTCTCAGGAAAAGCTTTCTTGGTCCTAGAAATTCAAACATCTCCCAAACTCCAACTATCTTTAGCGAAACTATCATTTGACAAGATGTCAGCAGATGTTGAAATCCTTCCATATATAAAAAACTACTGTGTACACATCTCCCCCTGGCCTAGGTAATTAAAAACCTAAGCTCTACTTAAGAAGTTAGAGCTTTAGAACCGGAAGGTACCGTTGGAATTATATATACCACTTTCAAGTACTATAAACGCTCATTCAAACTGTACCAATAAAAGTACAAAAATTTTTAATACGGTTTATACAGGAAGAAGGATAAGTATTCACTTCTCTAATATTGTTTATAAAGAATTATCTAAACACTTGACAAAGAGGGGGATGTGTTTTTTTACATGTATCAAATTGCATTTTTGTGTCTCGCTGGTGAATAAAGCGGTAACAGCTGTGCAGACTGGATGTTAGCTATTCTTCAGTGGAGATTTTTCATACATAAACAAATGGAAAAGTTGTACAAATACTCTCTGCAGCCAGCAATATCCTGGTCTGCTTTAATAGCACATCCATCCCTGCTCTTTCCCGATTGTTGTGCAAAAGTTGTGTAGACGGTCGATGTAGATAGGCTTCTCTGTCTTCTGCTGGCTTCCAGCAGCTTAAAGCCCCAATTAACAAAGAATTCTTGGTGCTCTTGAAATGCTTGCACTTAAAAGTTTACATTTTAATGAATATGCTTACTATATTCTTAATAATTTTTTCACAGAATGCACACCAATAATGTAGATTCCCCCACAGCTGCCAAAATGGAACAGAGAGGTTCTGTGCCTATCTGAAAGCTTACACATATTGAGACTAAAAGGGCAGAAAAATATGAAAATCTCAAAGTTAGATATAAAACTATGAGGCCAAAAAGACTAATTTTTTCTCTTTAGAATGTCGTTTAACTAGGAAAAAAAAAATTGTGTCTATTAGGAACTTTTGGTTTGAAAAGTATTTACATGCAAAAGAATAACATCCCTATGCATAACTCTGAAGTTCTAAAAATAAAAACCACACTTAATTGTAATGACATTTAGGATCCATTTTGAAATTAGAAAATCAAAAGAAAAAAAAGAAAAACATTTTTTAACATTTCACCAGTATTTGAGCTTATGTATATTTTAAATTTTTGTTAGAGGTCACTGCCTCAAAATGCCTCAGAATCAAGTTAAATTATTTATATAGTGACAAAACATGTGTATCTGTGCATGTCCAGATCACTGATATTTACTCAGGTTAAATATTTATTACTTTTGAACAAAACATTTAAAAAATTAAAACCACAGTTTAAGTCTCTAATGTTTTTCTGCTTCTTAAATGGCTTCCTTTGAGATTTTGTCACATCTTGACAGCTTAAGTAGAACAGTGCCTTCTGTGTTTTTCCTTTTAAAGAGGAAACATGTTGACTGTAATGCTGCACGTTGAATAAAATATGTTTAACATGTTGAGCACAATAATTCCAAACTGTACAATCTGCACTAGGCAAGCTCTATACTAACAGAACAAGGCTTGAGTTTAATCCTGAGAAATAGAGAATCACTCTGGCAATTTACCACAAAATGGGCCTCTGCCCTGTGGTTCGGTGTGTTCAGCTCACTACTATGAAATTTGAACTAGTCACATCTTATTAAAATAAATGCAGATTTATTTTACAAGTTTTAAAGTGATCATCAGAGGCACTGTTCTGCACTCCATGAATTTCACACCATTTTGGGTTTCCAGTCCTTGATGAATTCTTTCAGTGGGATATGTGAACCCAAGAACACTAAAGCAGAAAACTGTAGGGTCTATAAGTATTTCATAGCAACGTATGAATTTCAGAGAACTGCACAGTAAAAAAAGATAAAGCTTGTCTCCCTGATTCCTGAGACCTCTCAAGAGTTGCTCAATTCCCAGTATTAACACATACTAGAAATAGTTTTGTCTCTAAAATAAGTGTTTAGCCAGTGCTACCCTGGCACCTGGTGGATATAATAACTCCCAAACCTAAATGCAACGTTGTGGCGTGGGGGGAGGCAGACGTGATGACAAAGGCTCCTGCGGCAGCTGGTTGATCTTCATCTAACTTGTACCCCCACAGTCTCCCTTAGGATCCTAGTTATGCCCCTGCTTCCCACCCTGGTGGCACTCATGGGACTCACAGGGGAGAAGATCAGTGTTAGCTGTGCTTCGGAACTCACCTAAGATTTTGCTAATGTTGGAGTTATGCATGTCGGGGAAGGCCTGAAGGATTTTCCTCCTCTCATCCTTTGCCCAAACCATGAATGCATTCATTGGTCGTTTGATGTGTGGCTCACTGCTGGCACGGCCGCGGGCATCCCTGTAGACTCGTGCTTCAGCCACAGTGGCACCTCCTGTTGGCCAACAATAATACTGCTGTAGTTTAGCTGCAGAGCCATTCATTGCTTTACTTCCTGTAATGTCAGGGCAGGAAGAACAAGATGAGTGAAAAACGTTATTATGTGGATAATGTCACACAGCTTGGGTCAGCTGTTTTCCTCAGGTCCTCCTCTTATTTTCTAAGTGACTTTTTGGAAGTAGAAGGCAGGTTCAAATGACAATTCTATAGACTCTTCTGATGTAGTCCTCAAAAACATACTAAGAATTAATTTTACCACATTTACTACAATCAATATTAGGTGATGATACAGCAATGAATGACATTACCTTATGACAAACTTTGCTGCTGTAATTCCTTTCTTCAAAAGCATGCTTTTACCTGTCATTTTAGACTTGTTTTCCCCAGATCACAACCACTCTATATGTTTCCTACAAATAGAATTCTTTTTCACAATATGGTTTTGACCTGTGCTCTTTTCATTGCCTAGAAGACCCCTCTCCTACTCTTTCATGCTAAATCCCATTCATCCTTCAATGTTGACATGTTTCATGATTGAAGGAATTAAGTCAATGAAAAATATTAATGGAACAATTACTATAACCTAGGTTTTATACCAGGTGCTAAGGAGACCACGGTAAATAAAACAGCTCATGCTTTTAAGGAGCTCACAGTTCAGAGTAAGGACAGATGATTATAACGAAAGAGGTGAGAGGTGCTACAATATTGACAATAACAGGGCACCAAAAGAGCACCAGACAGAATGGTCAGCTAGTGCTTCCTAGGAGATGTGGTGTCTAAAATGAGTCTTGAAGAACGAATAGGAATCAGCAGGTGAGTGGGAGAGGGAGTAAAGCCAGATGGGAAGGGTAATTCAGGCTAAAGGAACAGCATTTGCAATGATGCTCCCCAGGCTGCACTCACTCCTCTTGCTTTCAGGAGACATGCCCCATAGTAATTATTATTTATGTGACTATCTCCCTCCTTTCCACTCCTCTCAGGAATATGAGATACCTAAAGTTACTGATTATGCTGTACTCATTCTTGTACCCTCAGGATTTCCCACATAATAGATAATAAAATATTCATTAAACAAAGATTATTTGGTTTTCACCTCATATGCAAAAGTCGTAGATTAAGAGGCATTTATTTCAAGATTCCTGATCTATTTTTTTCTGTTGTTTAAGGGTAATTCTTTAACATCTATGAAACTATGCCTAAATTCCTGATGTTTTATAATTTCCAAAGAGCTGACTCTAGTAACACACTAGATGAAAGCTCCTTGAAGATAGAGCAAGGGCTGGGTCTCATTCACTGCTGTATTCCTAGGATTCAATGAAGTACTTGGCACATAGGTTTTCAATTAGCAAAATGTGTTACATTAATGAATGACTGAATGAATAAATGAATGAATGAACATGGCTCTTGCTTGTTTTCATGCACCCTACTAGGGTGATATGCTGATGTATACTTTGTGATATGGCAACTCCTGAATATCTCCTGCAGATTGAGAACTTCTATAATTAAAGGTAAAGTGGTCAAACTGATAGCCTCAGACAAAGCTTCTACCATATAACAGGAATGTCTACACCCAGAAGTTTAGAAGCAAAATACACATTAAAACCAACATTTCTATTTTCTGAAAAAAGTAAACCCTCTCTGCTCAGTGAAGTTATTATATACAGGACCAACATGATTCAATCAATCTCTGGCCCTTCCACTCTATTTTTAGATACCTTGGTTAAGTAGAAATTTGTGTCAAAGCCAGTAATAAATTACAACATTATAGTGCACTATTATTTAGTAAATATGGCCATCATTCACTGCAAACAAAAGGCAGTATAAAGGGGTGGGATTAGCTAACATGAATTTTTTTCTAAACAGGAAGGAGGGCAGAAAGGCTACTTTCTGAAGATTGTGCAGAAATAACATATTTTATAAACAGCCCTTCTTTTAGGCCTACTAGACAGAATGATCCTTTACATGAAAAGTCTTAGATCCCAAGATGCATAACTAATATGATACCTTTTTTCCACCATACCCACAGTACATTAATTTCATTTAAAATGCACTGACCATACAGGATAAATTGATTTCACTTTATATGGGTTTGACAGCCATGTTTATTGTGCAGTGAAATGTAGTGTAGCTTCCAGCTGACAATATCCATCAACACAGGGCAATATGCTGACTGCTGGGCCAGATGAAGGCATACATTACTCTGGAAGTGAAACACTCATTCAGATACGACAGTGTCTTCTCCTGAGGATCACCATGGTAATTCATGATGCCCTCAGTGCCATTACTTTACAACTGACATGGATTCAGCAATTTATATACTGACATGCATTCACATAAAAAGGAGACAGGTTTGTGGAGAATGTCAGATGCAAAAACATTTCAATATTATTCTAAGTTAACTACTATGCCACAGGTGATTAACACTTGAGACCTGCTTTTACTGTTTTAGCTTTCTCTCCACCTCTAGCAAAACCAAATAGTCAGCTTCCATTTATTTCTTCATTTAAAATATGTATTTCATTGTAAATGGGAAGTTTTACTATCCTAAAGACTGACAGAGATCATGGTGAATTTTTAGACACTGGCTTTAGTGTAAACATCCTAGATTCTCTACTCTATACCAACTGATTCTCCCAGATATGCCATACATCTGCCCAATCTCTCACTCTAACCCTAACCCTGCCACAGTCTTCACATATCCTTACTACTCTCTTCTACTTTACTAATTTCTACCTTTTTCTAAGGAACAGAGCTCAAGTCTGACCTCTAGCCTGTTCTAACTTTTTCCTTTCCTCCTACATCACAGATTATCTTCAGGAACTGAAGGACAAGGAATTGATTATACAGCAGGTCTCTGGGACTCACATGTAATGCTTCCAGAAGTTGAAAAATTCAAGCACAGTGCACAGAACAAAAACATGAATTAAGAAGGGGAAGAATAGAAAATGCTTTAGATCACATGTGCATCACCTCGTCTCTCTTCCAGAAGGAGTGAACTACAAAGTGAATAGGGACACCCTAAGCTAAACTAGAAATGTTGCATCAGATGAACCAAGATTTGGGAAGAATAGATTTACTCAGGGAGGCCAAAGTTTGAAACACTTTAAAATTTATTCTGATACGTGATCAACTACAGCAGTGACTTTTAACACTACACAGATTGCAGTGCTCAGATCCCTCTGCAAAATCGTAGCTTGGAAAACATTTCAAAGTTTTCCTGTTTTTCCTTCTCCCTGCTTCCTATTTTTGCCCCGGCCTGTCCTGTCTCCCAAATTGTGGTACTCTAAGGCTATCTTATGACTATGCAAACTATGCCCAGGAGGTCACTCTCCTTCATTAGAAAGTCAAAGACAACAACAAACCAACTTTGCATATGAAAACAGTCTCACCTTTGCTTTCACCACCACCACTAAAGTGCTGGAAAGAGAGTGTATCCTTCCCTAGATTGATAATATCTGAGTTAACACCTGGGTAATGTACAGGAAATACGGTAATATAAACCACAAATGTCCCACAAATACATGTGAGGGTTTCCTCTATTCTGTCTTTTTGAAGTGACTATGCCATATAAAATGTATGTGGAATTCATTGAAGTATCCATATGAATACTACATAGAAAGATGTTTTCAACAAATATTTCTTGAATATTTTGATAAAAAACATCTCTCAATATTACTTTTTTTTTCCATTTAAATCTGACAACTTATCTACTACTTGAATTTACAATCTAGGTTTGAGTTAAAGCTTAGATTCTGAATTTTAAGAAAGTATTAGAGGCTACGAAGTCAAAAGAACATTTAGAAAGTGTCCCTAGACTTTATTTCTGAAACAAAATGGTTAAGGAATTGTTGCCGCAGTAGAAATACGTATGATTGTATGTGTGTGTATAAATTAAAAAATTTAAAAATGTAAATTGTATATTTGGAAAACCCTTTTAAACAGATAAGAAAACTTTTATAGCATACTATAAATTGTTTTCAAAAGGTATACTATAATCTGTGTTCTGAAGTCTAAAATTCACTTTGTTATAATTAATTTTAAAAATCTGCATATCGTACGATTTCATACAGCTCCATTCACCATTAAGTGTAAAAAACCAAGTGTTTCATTCTTAAATAGCCAGTAGTCTGCAACAGAATCCAGAACTTGGAATGGCTCATAATTCTATGAGGCAGCTTCTTCTTTTAATAGCAGAGGAGTCATTTGTGAGTTCAGCGTATGATTTTTCACGAAGAGCAGTTAGAAGAAGCCTAGACCTGCAGCTGAGTACCTGGAGATGGCTTTCCAGCTGACCTAAGAGTCTTTAATTGCCAACAATAGTCCCAGATGACAGTTGCTGAAAGGCCAAGAGATCAACAGCACCACAGTAGGCTTCAAGGGAAAAGGTCCCTGTACTCTAGGAGAGGCTGCTCATACAACTTCCCCTAGAAGGCTCAAATTGGTTAATTCATCCTTCATCTCCGTTTGTGTAAAGGCAAACTTTCAGTTAGATTAAAGATAGTTAATCTGCAGAGAGAAAATAGAAATGGCCAAGGCAAATACCTCCTTAGAAAGCTGTGATTTGAATGATTTAAAGAGAAGACAAAATGGAGTTTTTCCAGGTGGGTTGGAAAGAAGGCCAGTTTCACCATCATAGCCTCTGGCAATGGTCCTGAATTAATCCTGGAGAGGCCCCTTCCTGGGTAAATTCCAAGGATATCAGAGTGAATGAGTGAGTGCTTGGTGCATACATAAAGTTCTCCCTAAGGGGAACTCTGGTTAATTCTATAATGTGCCTAGTAATCATTTATTTATGTATTAATTCAATAAACACTTCTGACACATTTCATATATACCTGGCATTTTGATGGGGTATACAAAGATAAATAACACATGTACTTTGTTTTTAAGGAATGTGGTCCAATGGGAGAAGACACATAAATTAAAAATTGCAAACGATGCTAACAGAGGTAATTTTAAAATACTATTAGAGCAGGGAAAAGAAGCTACTAACACAATTGGTGTGGACAGAGATGAATATTAGGGAGGCTTCAGAGTTGAAGTGGTACTTAAACAGCATCTTAAAAGAGAAGGAAGAATTTACCAGCAAGTATGAATGAATGTGAAACTTTTTCAAGCTAGAAAATCAGTGTGAGTAAAGGTATACAGTTATAACAACAGCAAAGGGCATTTTAGGGAATAAAAAGCAGCTAGCTATGGCTTGGGTTTATGTAAAAAAAAAAAAAAAAAAAGAGGGGAGTACTAAGAGATGAAATTAGAAAAGTAAATAGGGACCAGATTTGCTAAGCACCTTGAATGCCAAGTTAAGAAGTCTTTAAGGTTTTTAAGCAGAAGAATAACATGGAAAAAATATGTTCTAGAAGAGATCAAAATGGAAAACTAAATGAGAAATTACCACTAAATAGTCTCAATGATTACCAGTAAATTAATAAAGAATAGAGAAAAATAAAGTGACTACCTCTTCAAACGTCCATGAAAACTTACATTTTGTCAGACAGAATTAATGTGATATATGCAAAATATTGGCACAAAAGGTTCTATTACAAAATCCAGTTCTGGTAAGGGGCAGAATAGCTCATATCAGACCAATCCTACAACAGACAATAAATATAAACTCTGAACAAAATATGAAAAAAAACCCCATAGATATTAAAGATACCTGAGAGCTACCAAAATTAAGCAGAAACTGAAGTGGATTCCATTCTAGAATGAAAGGCATTTTACTCAATTAAATTCTGTTTTCATAGTTTTTCCCATGAAGACACTTCCTGGTCTTCTTAGCATAGAGTGGCCAGAATCCAAATAGAAAGTCAGTCTAGTAGGCTTAATGTGTCAGTAGACAGAGTTTGAACTTACAGGTGACTGCTGACACCTGAACTTGCCATGTATTTGGAAGACTCAAATGAACCCAATAAAAAACAGAGTGGTGTATCTGGAAAATCTGAAAAGACATTTCACCTGATGCCCTTTGCAAGGAAAACAGAATTTGAATTTGAATCCTATCAAGTTAGAAGGAACTCATAAATACCTGGGGCTTCCCACTGAAACTCCAGAGGGGCAACTCCTTAGGAATAAATTCTATAGGTCAGGAGTAAGAATTTGCCTTAAGACTAAAAACAAAATTAAAAAATATTCTCCCCCTAACAGTGTAAAAACTGAGGTTCCACAAGTTTAATGCATGCAGCGGGTAACTTAACTGCTTCTTGTCCCCCCAAATTAAAATTTTTCAGAGGAAGATAATAAAATACAGAGTATCTACAGTTGATCATCCACAACATACAATATATGATAAAAAAAATTATAAGTTGTACAGACAACCAGGAAGATGTGACTCAGAGACCAAAACAATTTAAAAGAAAAAAAAATACTGGCTGAAAATTACCTGACTTTGGTGAGAAACATCAACTAAGAGGTTTAAGACATTCAGAGAATACAGGGCAAATAAATACAAAGAAAACCACACCTAGAAACTAGTTAAACTACTGAAAACCAAAGACAAAGAGAAAATTCCAGAGAAAAGGGACATATTACTTATAGGGAAATTAGGGAAACAAAAATACAAATAAAGGTTGATTATTCACTAGAAACAATGCAAAGAAAACCACACCTAGAAACTAAACTACTGAAAACCAAAGATAAAGAAAATTTCAGAAAAACGGGACATATTACTTACACGGAAACAAACATACGAACAAGGGCTGATTATTTCACTAGAAACAATGAAGACTAGCAGACTATGGAACATCTTTATAATGCTAAAAAGGGAAATAAATTCAGAGTTTTATCCAGTGAACATATGCTTCAAAAATGAATATGAAATATACTCTCAAATGAATAAAAGCTAAGACAATGAGTTACCAGCAACGAACACCAAAAGAGACATTCAAGGGAAATATTCAAGAGGAAAAGATGTAACACTCAACAAAAGCCAGATACACAGAAAGAAAAGAGGAACATCAAAAATGATATGTGACCATTTTGTCTTCTCTGGATTTCACTAATAAATAGCTAATTGTTTAATGTGTTTGGCAAGGAGCTATTTAATACAAAATACAACATTGTATAATGGGATTTATAACATATAAAGAGGTGAAATATGGAACAACAATAGTATGTTAGCACAAAGGATGAAGGTATAAATAGAATTAGATTGTTAAAGCTTGTTTTATTTTGCATGCAGTGGTAAAATTTTAACTGTAAGGATACTCGATTAAGGTTTCATAGTGAATCCTTAGAAAAACCAATTTAAAAAAATACAAAGAGGCCATGTGAGGTATCTCATGTCTGCAATTTCAGCACTTTGGGAGGCCGAGGTGGGAGGATCCCCTGATGCCAAGAGTTCAAGATCAGCCTGGACAATATAGTGAGACTCTGTCTCTACAAAAGGTTAAAAATTTAGCTAGGTGTGGTGGCATGCACCTGTAGTTCTAGCTACTCAGGAGGCTGAGATGGAGGATCCTTGAGTCCAGGAGGTTGAGGCTGGGCCACTGCACTCCAGCCTGGGTGACAGAACAAGGCGTTGACTCAAATTGAAAACAAACAAACAAAAAATTAAAAAATACAAAGAAGTATAGTTAAAAATCCAACAGAGTAATTCAAACAAAAAACTTAAAAAGAGATTGAATTAACACAAAGGAAGGCAGGAGAGAGGAGAAATAGAAGGTGAAAAACAAAGGGAACAAATACAAATAGTGAAAAAAATACTAACATGTAAGACCGAAGCCCAACAAATGCAATAATTATATTAAACAGAAGTTAATCAGATTAATTAAAAGTCAGTGATTTTTCTGAATGGATAAAGAGTAAGAATCAATGAAACAGAAAACAGATACAATAAAGACAACTTAAAAAGCCAAGGTTAGAAATTTGAAAAAAAAAAACCAATAAAATTCATAAACCTGAGTAAGACGGATCAACAAAGAGAGAAAACACAAATGCCAGTATTTGGACTGAAGAGGGGATTTCACTATAGATACCACCTATATTAGAAAAATAAAAAGGGAATATTATGGATAACTTAATTTCAATAAATTTGACTACTAGATAAAATTAACAAATTTGTTGAAAGACATAAACTACCAAAATTCACTCAAGAATAAACACAAAATCTGAATACTCTGATAGCTAATAAATCACTTGAGTTTATAACCAAGAACTTATCCACAAAGAAAACTGAAGCCCCTAATGGTTTCACTGGTAAGTTCTTTCAAACATTTAAGGAAAATAATAATAATCTTGCATAAAGGTAAGAAAGTAGAGGAAGAAAGAACCCTTCTTAATTAAATTTATGAGGCAGCATACCCTACAGAGGTTTGAGCATAAATGCAGAATTTTAAAATAAAATGTTAACAAATTGAATCCAGCCAAATGTAAAACGTAGGTAAATCATTACCAAGTAGAACTTATCTCAGGAATGTAAAACTGGTTTAACGTTTGAAAATCAGACAATGTAGTTCACTACATTAACAGAATGAAGGGAAAGAAAACACATGGTAATCACAATAGATTCAGAAAATGGTTTTGAAAACATTCAATACTCATTCGTGTTAGAAATACTCAGGAAATTAGTACTAAAAGGAAACTTTCTCAGTCCGATAAAGGGCATTTAGGAAAAACCTACTGGTAACATAATACTTAGTAGTGAACTATTGAATTCTTTCTCCAGAAATGAAGAACAAGGCAAAGATGTCCAATCTCACCATTGTTAATCAACAATTAAAAAATAAAAAGCTCACACCTGTAATTCCAGCACTTTAGGAGGCCGAGACAGGCAGATCATGAGGTCAGGAGTTCAAGACCAACCTGACTAACATGGTGAAACCCCGCTCTACTAAAAAATACAAAAATTAGCTAGCACCGTGGAGTGCACCCATAATCCCAGCTACTCAGGAGGCTGAGGCAGGAGAATTACTTGAACCAGGGAGGTGGAGGTTGCAGTGAGCCAAGATCATGCCACTGCACTACAGCTTGGGTGGCAGAGCAAGACTCCATCTCAAAATAAATAAATAAATAAAATAACAATTAAAATGCATATGAATTATAAAGGAATAAATAATGTTATCTGTTCATATATAATTGTTTACATAAAAAATCCTAAGGCATCTATAAAATACTAGAACTAATAAGTAAATTTAATAGTATTACAATAAACAATAAAAGATATAGAAATCAATCATATTTCTGTATACTAGCAGCAAACAATTAAAAAATAATATTCAAATTTACATTTATGTAAATTTGCATCAGATAAAATACTTGGGAATAAGTAGCATCAGATAAAATACTTGGGAATAAGTTTAACTGAAAAAAAGTATTCAAGACATCTACACTAAAAAAATACAACATTTGTGACTTAAAGACCTAAATAAACGGAGGAATATAACATGTTCATGAATCAGAAGACTCTATATTGTTATAGCGTTATTGTTCCCCAAATTTATGTGCAGATTCAACCAAATTCCAATAAAAATGTCCCAAAGTTTTTTTTTTTTTATATAAGTTGGCAAATTGATTTTAAAATTTATGTGAAAAATAAAGCAGTAGGAACAACTAAAACAAACTTGAAGAAAATTAGAGGATTCAAAGTACCTTAATGAAAACCAAGGCTGTTAAAGTGGAAAATAACAGTCTTTTCAACAAATACTGCTAGAACAAGTTGACAAATAATACATTGGCAAAAAATTCTGGATCTTGTATCACCCTTATACCCAACAATTAGAGATGAATCATGACTTAAAACTGAAACAAAAAAACTATAACATGTCTCTAAATATGCATAAGGCAATATTTTAGTGAATTTAAAGTAAAATGACTCCTAGATGCAACATATAAATCACTAAATATACAAGAAAAATGTTAAATTGAACTTTATAAAAATTAAAACTGCTCATCAAAAGTCATTGTTGAGAAAATAAAATGTCAAAGCACATACTGGAAAAAAATATTTAGAACATACATATCTGAGTTCTAAATATGCAAGAAGTTGCATCCAGGATATATAAAGAACGACCAAAAAATCTAATTTTAAAATGGGCAATAGACTTAAATGAACATTTACAAAAAAAGAATATAGTTATGGCCAATAAGCAGATGAAAAGGTATTCCGTAGCATTAATCATCAGGAAAATGCAAATTGAAACCACAATGAGATGCATTTCACATCCACTGGAATGGCTTAAGTTGTAAATGTTGGCAAGGATAGAGAGCAACTGTAACTCTAATATACTGGTGGTGAAAGTATAAAGTGGCATAACAATTTTCTGGCAATTTCTTCAATTAAAATACATATTTATGTATGACTCAGCAACTAAATAAAAACTTCTGTCAAAAATAGACTTACATAAGAATATGATAGTAGTTTTATTAACAATAGAACAAAGGGAAATAATTGGAGAATGAACACATTGTGATATATCCATACAATGAGGCACTACTCAAAATAAAACTGTTTTAACTCTTAGTTTAAAAAAAAAGGCAAAAATGACAACCAAAAAAACCCCACAAAATGAAGCAGAAAACCAATCATCCAACAAATTAAATGCTCCTTTTTTGAAAGGTTCTTTTTTTCTGTGGACCTGAGAAGTAGATGGCATATTCAGGCCATTGTGAACTCAAAGATAATCTCATTCACCAAAATGAATTATTAAGAAGGGCAAAAAAACTACAATTGATTGCTTATGAAGATAGAGACATAAGTATCACCATTGGGTTGCTTGACAGAACTGTTGACGATCACACTATTTCAGACTACTTCATTCTATTAATAGTTGATTTTCTCCTATGGGATTCTGAAAAGTTACACAATATATTTGATAGTCCCCTATTCGGGTTAACAGAGAAAATGATACTGAGTGCATTAGAAACAAAAATGTAGAAGATGAAATTTTAGAAGGAGATTGAAATTAGAAAAGAAGAGTATTAATATTATACAGATTTGATTTTTCACCATATTTATCCTACCAAATTTATCATAATACAATAGAGGTCTAATTCATTGTGTTGAAGGAATGGCTGATAGCTGTCTGTCTATGATTATGGAAACCTGCTGCTACCTTCTCATTCCTGTTCTGCCAGAATGTGAACTTACTTTCATTATAGGAAGCCCGCTTGGAATTCAACTTCAATTGCTTCTTGAAAAAAAAAAAAAAAAGGATTTGGCTATTCTAGCCATTTATTTGGCAGGCAAAATACATCCCATGGCTCAGCAAAAGCCTTAATCATTAAGGAAGTGAGCAAGTTATATGTTCATCTTCTGAAAAGAAGAAATGCCAGGGGTGGAGAGTTTGGTTTCCTCTCTATACCTTGTATAAAAATTACCTAGATATATTAGCAAAGAGTGACCTACTGATAGGTGAAATTAATTAAGGAAAGCAAATGCAAAATACGGACACACAATTCTTCTGAGCTAGTGATTGGTGAAAATGTACGAGCCAATGGTACAGGAACAAAAGATGAATTACCTGTGGTACTTTAATTAAAGTGTTAATTCTTCATTTGCCAAATGTTGGGGAAGATCATGAGTAAATTTTAATATCTTTGTTTTCATCTCAAGGTTCTTCAGCCCTACTAAAAACAAATTCCTATTTACTTTAACTGTTAAACCTATATACACCAAGAAATTCACTAAATAACCTAGAGAGAGAGAGATGTGTGTGTGTGAGAGAGAGAGTATATGTGAGAGAGCTACATGATTAGAAAGGTCTAGTTATATGCAATGCACACATAAAAAATTCCATTGGGCACTTTGGCAACAGACTTTTTTTTTTTTTTTTTTTTTTCCTTTTGAGACGAAGTCTCACTCTGTCACCCAGGCTGAAGTGCAGTGGCATGATCATGGCTTACTGGAACCTGTGCCTCCCAGGTTCAAGTGATTCTCCTGTCTCAGCCTCCCGAGTAGCTGAGATTACAGATGTGAACCACCATGCCCAACTAATTTTTTTTTTTTTTTTTGTATTTTTAGTACAGACAGGGTTTCACCATGTTGGCCAGGCTGGTCTTGAACTCCTGGCCTCAAATGATCTGCCTGCTTTGGCCACCCAAAGTGCTGGGGTTACAGGCATGAGCCACTGCACCCAGCTGGAAACAAACATTTCATTAATCAGAGTACCAAACTATTTCTTTAAAGAGCAATTTACCTTTTTGATAGGCTAGGTCAGAGGTCAGTTTCTAGGCTAGATGCATCAGGTGTGCTAAGTAACTTTGCATAAAATAATATTTACAAAGTGCTTTCACTAATTACATTATCTTCATCCTCATTACAATCTTTTAAAATGGGTAGGAAGGCAGATATCTTTTCACCCACTTTATAGATGAGGAAAGCAAGACTCAGAGAGGTGATAGCACCTTCCCCTGATTAACTAGTTGCTGGTAATATGGAGTATAGCCAGATCTAGAACCTAAATCTTCTGACTTTCAGCCTAGTACATTTCCGCTACACCAAAGCTACCCCAGTCACTATTCAGCAATCTGAAATAACACTGAATTTCAAAGCCCACCATTTCCTGGCTGGAACATTACTTTCCCCCTTTAAGGATGCCACTTTCCTGCCCAGCTAAGCTCATTAGAAGAGCCCATTACCAGTTTTAAAGCTCATGCCACTGCCTAACTGGTCTCTGAAATACTGCCCCACCAAAGATGCAAGGGCATGTAAAGAAAGCAGTAAGGACTAAAATTATAGCTGGGATTAAAACAATGCTAAATTAATGCATGTCTTGGTTACAGGATTAGAAGCAAGTGTTATTGTGGCTAAGACTTCTATTTTTTTCTATTAGAAACTCCATTCTCTATAAAAGATCAACTAGAGGAACCAAAGGGAATTCCCTAAGGTCAGCTCTGAGGAAACATAAACCTCTAATTCAATAACTCTGCTACTGCTCTGAAAAAGGGCTTTATTATTGCAACATACATATGGAGCCAATTGGACATTAATGACTAATCAATCCCTCCCCTTTCTATTCGACTTAAAGTGTCACAAACCATGTTTAGATTAGCCCATTTCCTGCTTAGGATTGCTCAAGATGTCTTTTGTTCTTTCAGGACTAGCCTGATGGAGGCAGCTTAAACAAACACACGACCGGAGTGGCGCAGGAGTTATAAAGTGCCATATGTGAATGAACAAAGGGGCTATACTAAAGCCTTTTGTGGTATTTGTTAATGTTTTTCATCTGAGCTTAAAAAGGCTTAATGACTTTGTGGTGAGCTGATGCATGTGGCTCGTGGCTTTGCAAAATGAAGGAAATTCTAACCAGTGATATACCAGTCTGTATTTTCAAGAGTCTCTTGCTTTCAGTTTTGATGCCTGTGTTTACTTTTTAAAAAATTCTCAAGTTATATTTACTTTACACAGATAGCTAAACAGTCCTTTATCTTATTCCAACTACAGAATCCCAGGGCAGCTGGGATAATTTATATGCTTCTTTATTTTAATGACCTGAAAGTAGTGTAGAGCATCAAATATTCCACTTACTATCTGTAAGCTGTATGTATACACAGGAGGAAGGCTTACAAACTGTTGAGCCCAGGCAAAAAGGCATCATTTAAGTTTGAACCAGAGACCACTAAGGTTGAAATAAGGCAATAGCAAGTTCTGGCTTCCTAAGTTTTCAGGAGAACTGGGCTCAGGTTCAAGAAGATTCCCTTGGAGTATAAAAAGACTGGTAAAAAGCTGGTAGACTGAATAATTCGTGTTGTTCAGCAGCTTTTGGCTTTATCCAACGCTAGCTCCTGACATCGATTCTACATGAAATTAAGAAGTGCAAAGGAAGATGAAGCAAGTCTCAGTAGTTATTAACAAGGATGCTACTAAATCCATTGTCTCATTTCAATCTTTATTGATTGCCTTAGCCTTCACGATCTCTGCTGGACTATTATAAAAACTAGCCTTCTGGCTGACATTCTTATACCCAGTTTTAAATCCTTTAACCCCCACCTAAATACCTCCTAATTTCAGCCAGAATGATCTGTCACAAATGCAATTTGGACTAGGCCGCTGCTATATTTAAAACACTTCAATGGCTCCCTCATGCCCACAAGATGAAGTCCACACTCCTTAATACAATAAGTGCATGGCTTATTGTATTATACGGAGTGCGTGGCTCTCCATGACCTGGCCCTCTAACTATGGCTCCAGTACCAGCTCTGGCTACTCAGCTTGGAACTTTTTTTGTGTTATAACACTGAACTACTTCCAGTTCTCTAAACGCTGTGTTGTTTCATACTAGGAATCTGAGTTTTCTCCTTTCCTGGAATTACCTGGCCATCTTGCAATCACTCATTTTTGAAGACTCATCTCTGGGATTATTTATCCCATGGAAGTCTTACCTGGTAGCCAAGTTAGAATAAGTATCCTAGGCTCCCACAGGTGGCACCCTATGCATACCTCCGTCTTAACATTTGCATATTTTTTCCAAATTACCAGTTTTATGTGCCTACTTTCTTCTCCAGACTATGTATCCCAAAACAGTGGTGATTACATTGTGTCTTATCCTTAGTTCTTATCCTTATCCCCAGGATCTAGTATAATGGCATAAGGTAAATACTCAAATGCTTGCTGATACAGTAGAGTGGTCAACTTCAACAGCGAGAATTTTAGAGTGAGTCTCTGATGCCTACATGTTCTACTAGAACCTGGGAATTTCTGAAATCAGATCTTGTAGAAATCTCATTTTATTTCTTATATTCTGTTAAGTGTCTTGTCTTTCTTGAAACCTCTATAAAATACGAATAATTTTGATGTGGAAAATGTACCTATAGTTGTTGTGTGGGACTCAGAGGTTATTAGTTCCAATTTGACTTCTTTGATTGACAAGCAAATACTGTACAATTCTGAGATGCCAGGCTCCCTACTTCTAGGAAAACCTTGGAAGGCATGGTAAGGCGTGTCTGACGATTTTTAGAAATATTAAATCAGAAAATATTCTAATGATGTAGGGTATATGTAATTCATGTAAGCTTACAATGGGACTTTCCTTAAGTAGCAGATTCATTATAAAATAGATAAAACACGCTCATTGAATTAGAGAACTCTAACAGGACAGGGATGTTACAGATTACCTAATCCATACTCCTCATTCCAAGCGAGGAAACTTTGGGGCTTAGAGAGGTTAAATTGTCCAAGTCTCGCAGTTAATAAATGGCAAAGTCACAATGGGCACCCAAATGTAACTATCCCTAAATTTCACACTTGCCATACGAATAAATTTCTTCAGTGGTCAGCTGAATTGTTTCAATGGCATCCAGACTTAGCTTTTAAAAATCCTAACACGATTAATTCAACTGACTTCTCTACTTCATTTCATTTGTCCTAGGGAATCTGTCTTTTATTAGAATGGAAGATGCAGATTATGGGAGCAGCAGAAACTAATTTTTTTTTAAGGTTTGGGGTTAGGGAATGGACAGTACTGAAAGGAGATCACTCGAGGATTTTAGGCAATCAATTCAGTATGATGGACCACCAATACTTCTTCACCCTGAGAAATGGTGAAAGTATTTGAAACATGCCTAATATTTATGTAGTTTAAAGGATTAAAAAAACTTTCACAAGTTTACATTGCTAATTAAAGTTTTCTGCTTTTTAATGAAAACTATAGGAAAAAGCTAATCCAACAAAGGCAACCAATTTAGTCAGCTCATCTTGGAGAAAAACAGAAGGTAGTGTGGCTCAGATGCCATGTAGACAGATCAAGCTTGAACTTTTGATCTGATCTTTCCTAGCTAAGTAGCCTTGGATAAATTATTTTCTTTCTCTAAACTGTAGCTTCATCTCTCTACAAAAGAGAGCTAACAATTTCTACTTTGCAACATCTTTGTGAGAAATAAATAGGCATATATGTAGATTTCCCAGCACAGTGACTGGAACCCAATACCTACTCACTAAGCAGTAGTTCCCTTTAGAAATAGCTAGCAGTAGTAATGGCAACAGAATTAGTAGCACATTTATTCCATTACCAAGAACATAGCAGGTGCTTAACTCATATGTGTTCCCTTTGTAGACTTTCTTCATACCTGGGTGATGTTTGCTATATTTTACATTCTGTTCTTCAGGTAGTTACTAAATAAACACATAAGTTCACCGAGAAATGCAATTTACACCTTAATGGAGTTCCTCTTCTTCCCAAAAGCTAAAAATATATTTCAAAAGGTTCTGTGTGATACAGACTAAAATACAATGACTAGGCATAAGGCTCAACTAAGAAAGACCATCTCACATCTCCCCCAGTTCCCATACATGGGAACAGAAACCAGACCATACTGCTCAGACAGAGCCAGAAGAAAAAAGAGACCATTATCTTGTTAACTTACAGATAGGTAAGTTCACAAGACTGACACTTTCACAGTCAATAAGTCAAATCCTTTTGGCTTATTGACTGTGAAATTGTAATAAATGGAGGGCAAGGAAGTTTCAGGGACATTTGACAATTGTTCTTCTTCTTCCCCCACAAACAGGCCTGTAACTCTTCAGCATGAAGCAGCTATTATCCCATTTTATTTTGTCCTCATGTAGGATCAACCTTCCCACAGAAGAGTCAGCTTATATTGAAGCATCATGAAGCAATTTTTCTACCACCAAAGTAACAAATTCATATACATATACTGATACCAGTAAGCTTAGATTTGTATTCCTAATATAAATTGAAAATGGCTGAACATATTTCTTATAAAATGCTTTTTTCCAGGTCTGAGATTTGGGATATTAAGTTCTTGTTGAGAGTTACGTGTTATAGCCTATTCCTAAATGTAGCAGTTTATAGTATACAGCAAATGACAATGTAGTCTTATGTAACCTTTCCCCTCTGGTACTATGACCTAATTTGGGCATCATCATGTCTCAGGTGTAAATATCCATCGAACAAAAACAATAAAAAAAAATCACACACTCCTAAGTGAGATGCAAAAGTACAAGACTGATCTGTAAGGAATCAATCAGTCACAGCAAAGTGAAAATCATACTTACTTACAACCAGGAGGAGAGGAGGAAAGGAGTTATTTTTAATATGAGTTGAATGAAAACACACCTAATACCTGCTAAACTTTTTCATGTTATAACATGGAAAGATATCCACTTGAACATCCTCTCTGAAATAATATTAAGGACAGCAGAGGAATAAAGAGACTAACAGATCTCCAAAAGCAACCTAACTACTGCATTTCTGTTATTCTTAACCTCTCTAGTCTTAATTAGTCTTGAATGATTAAAGGTCAATGCATGTTTATTTGGTGGGAAAGTCCAAATTCCTCAACCTGGTAATCGATATGGCACCCAGCTATTTATGTAACATATTCAATTCAACAAATATTTATTAAGTGCAAGTATGTGCCAGGCTTTGTGTTAGGCTTGGTGGAAAACACAAAGATGAAAAAGATGATTCTTTCCTTCTGGAGCTTTCCTGTGAATGTCTATCTGCTTAATGTCTGTGTCTGCTTGGATTATTCCCTCAACTGAAAGCTTATTCTCTTCTCTTTGCTTATCCAAACCTAGGCTTATCTCCAGCCACACTTCTATCAGCTTTTCCAGAACCACTGCTGTCCACAAAGCACTGCAGCTTCTTCCTCTAAATAGCAGTTCTTTTCTGTTTCTTTAATGATGTACTTGGACATTTAATATCTTAAATTGCTCTGCTTTTTATTTGCACTAAACATGTAATCCCAACTACATTAGAAGCTCTTGAAGAATATAATGTGGTCTATATTTTTAAAAAACCTTTCCCTCCATGCCCATAACCGTATTATACAAGATATAATCAGTAAATTATAACTTGATTGCACAGATAGGTAAAATTGAAGATTGGGAGGCCATGAGTAGGTAGCCTCTGGTTAGAAAGCTCCTAGCATTGAAGATTCAGTCTACAGAGACCCACCTCTGAAGAGGCTGAAAATAGCAGATAGTGAGTGCAGGCAAACAGTGATAGACAAATTTAAAAAAATGAGAAGAGGAATCTAGAAGGAGATATTTAAAAACAGTCATGCATTGCTTAATGATGTAGATACCTTCTGAGAAATGAACCCTTGGGCAATTTTGTCATTGTGTAAACATCGCAGAATGTACTTACCCAAACCTAGATGGTATAGTCTAATGTACACCTGGCTATATGGTATAGTCCACTTCTCCTAGACTACAAACATATACAGCATGTTACTGTACTGAATACTGTAGGCAATGGCAACACAATGGTAAATATTTGTGTAATTTGCTTAAACATATTTAAACATAGACAGGGTACAGAAAAATATGATATTATACTCTTATAGGACAACCTTCATATATGTGGGCCATCATTGACTTAAATGTCATTAGGTGGTGCATGACTCGAATAAGAACACCTTGGTTAAAGAAAGATAGGAAGTCAGTAACAGAAACTGGGGGAGGACTGGGTGGGTACTGACTCTTTGGAACAAGTTAGAAACACAGTTATCAGAACTTGAAGAGAAGGAAAGGGCCAATTGGGCAAAGTTTGGTCTCAATTCCCATCCTGACCTTAAACAGAGAATTTTAAGCACATTCATAAGTAGCCTGATGCTCATTAAAACCCATCACCTTAAGGCTAGGCTCAATTCCACAGCCTGCAGGTTGAAAGTCAAATGGCTCTTGCTGCCAGGAGAGAAGAATATGGGCAAGGTCCACAATTTCAAAAGCTACAATCAGTCCAAATATGTCAGACAGAACTCTATCAGTCAGGGTTTATTCTGATGTGCTGGTTTGTATGAAGCAGACATACATACTGCTGAGGAAACAAGGACTGATTTTGCAGTTCCATCAGGAACATATGCTAGCTATTCTTGTCTTGGGTCTAATTTTCACAGTAGATAGTATTAATCTTTCATTGTTCAGTTGCTATAGCAAGTTGGATAAGTACAGTCATTACTCAGTATCTGAGAGAGATTAGTTCCAGGACCCACCACAGACACACAAATCCTCAGATGCCCAAGTTCCTCATATAAAATGGCATAGTACTTTCATATAACCTATGCACATCCTCCCACATACCTGAAATCATCTCTAGATTACTTATGTTAACTAATACAATGTAAATACTATGTAAATAGTTGTTACAGTGCATTGTTCAGGAAATAATGACATGGAAAAAGTCTGTGCATGTTCAGTGCAGACACAACCAGCCATTTTTGTGTGTGTGAGTATTTTTGATCTACAGTTGATTGAATCTACAGATGCAGAACTTGCAGATACAGACGCTACAGACGGCCCACTATATTTCTATGTGATTCAGGAATGACATAGTCAGGCATTTCTTCCCCCAGGGTAGAGAATATTCAGTCAGAAAAGGAGATTTTGTGTGTGTGTGTGTGGTGATTATTCACAGAGCCCAATGAGAAACCAGCTATCGGGCAAGGCTAGGTTCCTCACTAAAGAGAGGCTGGGTCTTTGATAGGGCTTTCTATCTTAAGCAACAATAAGCAGCAGGTTGAATTCCTTTTATGGAGTATTAGGAGATGAAGTTATACAAGAATCTTGACATTTCACTATCTTGCCCCATCAGGACTATACATCACTTGGAGGGTTCAATGGAAATTGTTTTCTACCAACATTAAAAGTTATTTGGGAGCTTTTAAGACACAGCAAATATATTTCTTTAAGAGAAGTTTATTTGCTTGTTTAAGAGAGCTGCACTTTATATATAGTGCTGATATAAACTGGTGCACAGCATCCTCTAAAACTGTTTATATCCACAGTAAAATACATTTTTGTGATACTCACACAACAGAGTTAGTCCAGAGCCCAGGGCTTCGTGGACTCTGCTTATATCCCAGCCTGTGTGACTGTTACTCATTTTCAGCAGGTCTTGGGCCTCCCTCACTACCCATCCTGGCCTCAGTCACCAGCCTGCTGGTTCCAGAGACTCCATTGCCTATTCATTTCTCTGAGATGTCTGGACACTGTTTTAGGTAGCTATGGAAAGCCAGACCCATATGCCCACAGCATAGCTCTGGTTAGTGTTCCCTCTGATTTACCTGAGTCTTGTATTTTTATATAATTTCTTGTATAATTTCTCACATTTTATTCTTGGTATGTGCTCTAGTAGTTGGATACATTCTTGGGCAAGGCATGTCATCTTTGGTATAATTCCACAATAATTGTATTTATTTTGATGATTGCATCATCCCTAACTGATAATTATTACACTCTAGTTGCCTTAAAGATGAAGGGTTTCAATTGTATAGCAGTAAAATAATAAAGTTTTAAAAACTGTCAACTAGAAACATCTAGACCAACTTCCTTACTGACAGATAAGAAAATTTAGGGGAAGAAAATGACTTGCCAAGAATGGAACAACGAGAATTTAAGTCTTCTAGTCCTTAAGCAAATATCTGAAGGGGTGTCAAGTGAAGAAATGATAAGTTTTATTGTTAGAGTCCAGAAGTTAGACTAGAACCAATATATGGGTAGAAGTTACAAAGAAGTAGAGGCAAATTTTAGTTATAAATTGTTAACAAAGTGCTAACTGAATTAGGATGAGCCTCTCAAGAAGTGGTCAGTATTCTGTCATCAGACTCTCAGAGCATTTGAACAGATGTAAAACAACTACTTGTCAGGGATATGAGAAGTGATTTCTTGGCCTTAATTACAGATTTGATGACCTCTCTCCTTTATTTCAAATCTCAGAAGCCAAGAGTTGCAGTGTGAAGCACTGTATTCTGGTAGGCTTGAACTAATGATCTTTACATTAAAGTATAAGCAGTTATAGCATTTAAATTCCACCCCAGATTAAGCTACAGTTTGCCTCTGCTGCCTTCAGTGAGTCATGTATCATAGATTCAATCTTTTCTACCAGCAATAAGGATCTAGGGAGGGTAAGGGGAATGAAAAAAGCTTCAATGCTTTTCAAGTGTATGGATCAAAGAATGAGGAGGATTTTTAAGAGAGAGCATTCATATTAAGTGGTGTGTTTTAAAGAAAAAGAAGAACTATTGCAATCTCTCCTATCTGTCTTAAACAAAGAGCTTAAGCTAGCAATAATAAAACTATCCTGAGGTATAAAACTTAGAAGCAATTGGAGGTACACACACATACAACACACACACACACATCACACACACACACGTACACACACATACAGAGGCAAATGAAACTTCAGAAGGGTAAGTTCATCTTGGCTGTGTTCCAGTTCACAAATTCAGTATAAATCTATAAAATGCTTCTAAAGAAATCTGAGAGCAACGGTACCAAAAGAGAGTATTCTTAGTACACATATCTATTTCCATTCAAATCAATGCAAAGTTTTAATACATGGAGGACAGCACACCATTCCAGTTCTGATCCAGGTAGGGTCCAACAGTCTGGCCAAAGATAATCCCTTTCAGAGCTCATCCATAAATGGTAGGCTTATCTTTCACTATGCCCCCAAATCAAAATGAGCTACAGCGTCCCAGTCAGGGTGGGACAGAGTAATTGATGTGAAAATTGTTTTAAAGGTGTTAGAAGAATGTTTTCTTACTCAAACCATACAGCAAAACAGAAAAAGAAATGAAAAGTATCCTTTTAGAAACAGCAGGTATAAGAGAGAAAAGAAACAGGATGGAAAGAATATCTTTAAAAAGCCAAGTCTCAACTATTGTTGCTGGGGGAAAGGAGTACAGAGATAAAGAGGAGGGAGCCCATCTGTGAAAAGTAATTGGGAAATACTACTGGAGAGATCTCCTCATTAATAAAAAGAAAAGTTCAAGGAACATGAAAACTCAATTCAGCAAGTGGCGCAAGCACCACCTCTAACCTATTACTCTCCTCTTCTAAAAAAAAAAAAAGAAAACAAACCCTAAATGGAACCTATGAATAAATAGATCATCTTTCTGATATGAAATTCACTCAGTGTTTTATGAAGATTCTAATAATAATCACAGATTTGGAAAGGATCTTAGATGAATTCAAACCCAACACACCTCTTTTAAAAGATAAAGAAACCCAGAGGTACTTGTTTTTAGTCATTTAACAAAGGAACTTAAACTCAAATCTCCCATTTAACAGGCTAGAACTCTTTCTAGTCTATAAGCAACCTTGAAATTAGGAGAGTTGGAGTAAGAATTGCACTCTTGCCTAAGCAGAATAAGAAAAGGGGAAATGCCATACGAAAAGTCCATAAAAAGTTCAACAGCTGTTCGCCATTCTTAATTATATGGCGACAGACTCAACTAATCAAGCCCTCGATTCCTTACATGTCCTACATAGGAGCTAACAAATTATGTATACTCAATACATGTTAAGACTTCAACTGCTTCAAAGTGTAACAAAACCTTAAACATGTTTCCTAAGTCCCCGGCACCAATGAATTTGTAGTTTTATAAATATCATGGTGAACAAGAAATGCTGTCTTGTCACATTCAAGCCAAATAACAGCTGGACTTTAAAAATAAAATTTTGAAGGCATTTGCCTTTTATATTTTTAATTTCTGTTTTCCTTGCCTATGGTTTTGTCATATGATTTTGATGAGTGGTTAATACACATGCACAGCTGCCTCTTTTGGTGACCTTTTCCTCACTGCCTCCAGGCTCAGGGCTACGAAGCATGTCTACAAGTTGCTTACTAAGTGATATTGTCATTTTCATGGCTGGCACATTTTCCTGGGAAGCCTGGTGGAAGCAGGGCTTCATCTTCTGGATTGGCTTACTTTAGTCACTTCGGAAGCCTCACAGGAGGATGGGGTAGAGTGGAGGGAGGGCATAGCCTCTTAAAATTGCTGTTCCAAAGCCAGAAGACACCTATATGGACTGAGGGAAAGGACATCCTGGGCTATAGGCACAGAACTTACCTGTCAACTCAGCCTCCCTAAGGAGCTCTCACTCCGAGAGCACAAAGAAGTCCTGATCTTCTTAGCACTTTTCTCCATGGTAGCTATGTATGTACGTATTTCCCTTTTAATCTTCTGTCTTTCCTCACTAGATCATATGTTTAAAGAGGTCAAGGACATCTCTGTTTTGCTTCCTGTCTTTTATTCTACGTCTAGTTTAGGGACTGGCACATGGTAGTCACTCAAGAAATGTTGGCTGGTTGTTTAATTTTTAGACCACAGACTAAGTGAAGGAGCGAATAATTTTTTTAGTTATTCTGATACTCCAGTTTCTTCTTAATCTTACTGTTAAGGGAAATATGAAGGAACAAAGTAGAGAAAGTATCATGTGTACCTGTTATCTACTCTGACTTTAATATGAACTGTAACTCCAGCAGACATTGTAATCAGCTCACACTTGAACAGATGCCAGGAAATATCCTGAAGTCAGCAGAAGGCTGCTACCCATCCTAGAAGTCCTCACAGAAGCACTGCACTTCAGTCAGTATTAGAACAGGTAACTTGACTCCATTCATGAACCCACAGTCCCCCAAAAGCCCATGAGGTCTCAATGGCAACTCTGGGCAAGCTTCTGAAGGGAGGTTTTCACATGCTCCTTAAGCTCCTGGGCCACTACAGCCCTTCTACTATGACACTCATCAGGCACTGCTGCTATATGAGACAGAGTAACATGAGAGCTGGCATATGGCATGACTTGCTATTTTTAGGGCAGAGGAAATGGGCCATACTGAGGAAGGTCACAAGGAGTTTGTTCAGAAAAATGAAGGGACCACGTATATACAGGTCTGTATATACAGTGGGTGCAGTATGGCAGGCTGCTTGGGACAATCTCAGCTGTACCCTTAATATGTGGCTCATAGCAAGTAATTTAATTATTCTCAGCCTCAGTTTTCTCACCTGTAAAATGGAAAAAGTAATACCTTCTTTATAATGTGTATAAGGATTAAATGAGTAAATATGGATAAAAAGCTTAACACATCCTCCAGCAATTAAGTGCTTGGTAAAATGTTTGCTAAAAACAAAACAACCTGGAAAATTGGTTTGAATCTAGACAATCTAGGCATTGAATAGAATATCCAAAAATATTTCTATACAGTATGTTTCTCTAGAGTTAAATTTTTAACATTTTCCTTTTAAACAGTTAATAATTCTGACCATAATTTTTAACTTACCAAGCACATGATATCATTAACTAGATAATGACATTATTGAGAGATAACTGACTATATTTACACCCAATATGTAGTTAAGGAAGCAAATGAAAAAGGGTGAATGACAAATTAAGAAAAGTCTTTGATAGCACAGATAAGGTGATAGAGCTCTGTAACTATCAGTCTGTTGTCAAATAAACAGACTGAATACTCCAAAGTAATGAAAAATATTTATTTCATTACAAATGGTCAACAATTTAGGTGCTCTACAGTACAATCTCCCAATAAAATTGAGATGGGTCAGACCTGAAATACTTCCACACACACTTTTAGGCCAGCCACAATCTCTGTGTTGCAGTCAGATGGTTAACTGTGCAAGTAACATCATTTGGATTTCCTGGCTCCCTAGGCAGAGGAACCTCACCCCTATCAGTGGAAAACCTGCACTTTTAGGTGCCTATGAAAATAATAGGCTGTTGATACACATTCTTCAAGGGAGACAGCAAGTATATTTCTAGTTTTGAGTCCTCTTCATGCCTCCCTTCCTGCCTAACTTCCTCTTCCTCATTCCATTCCTTCCTTTCTCTTCCCTTCTCCTCCCTCCCTCCCTCCCTCCCTGTCTACCCCATACACACATACACATCTTAATCAGAATTTATTTTAACACCTTGTCTCCCCAAACTATCATCAAACATTAATCTTTCCTACAGTATGAAAAATTAGCACTCTCAAAACTTTCTGAAGGCTTCCTAATGTCTAATACTACTCATCTAAGTGCTCACTCCAGGGATTTCTGGGCTGCCTGGGATGGCCCCAGGCTCTCACTAGAAGTCACGCCCAGTTTAGATGCTGCTATGAAGTGTCTTCATGTGTTTTCAAGGGATTAGAGTCCTGGAGGAAACCCTGCCAGTAAAAGGGATACTAGTGAGATTCTTCCCCTTAAGCTAAAGAAGGACTTTAGCTGAGACCTGAGATGGGCAAAGTATCATGTTACTCTGAAGAGAACAAATTAATCTTCCCTGACTGGTGGGACAGATTCTGCCAAAAGAACAGCTAACGGGAAAACCAGTCTCTACTCGGGGGATGACACAGTAAATAACCAGGCAACATTGCTACTGAATTGCTGACCTAGCCCATAAATTGTACCCAGACTCTGGGGAGCAATTTCTGCTGATGTGCTGCTTGTGTATTTAAAACAAACAAACAAAAAGGGAAGAGAAGTGAACAGGCATTGATATTGGTGCAGGTAGACATTCTGAGAGTAAGGCTGGTCTTTCTGCTCAGACTTCTGAAAGACTTTAGTAATGGTTAGTGCATAGGCACAAACTGGGCCTTCCCCAGACAACTATTAAGTTTATGCTAAAACTGCTGCAAACTATCATTTAATCCCCAAAATAAAACCACTGTACCTGGGAATCACTTGATTTGGATATGCTAAATACTCTGATTTGATCATTCCACAATGTATATGTGTATAAAAATCACTTTATACCCCTTAAATATATACAATTATTACTTGTCAATGAAAGACAAAATAATGTTTAAAAGCCCCCTTTGTATATTTTCCCTTTTTAAACACAAATACAGTGAGGTGGCTGAAACACAGAATTCTGCCGTTCATTGAAATGTAGAGGATCCTTTTATTTTAAAACTTTAATGGTACCTTGAAGTACTTGGATTGCTAAGTACTCAGTAATGTAATATGTAGCTGCTTTTTAAAGTCTTCTACTATAATGCATAACATAACATACATACATAGTTAAAGAGTAACATTTTCTCTGCTTTGCCTAAACAAATCTAGCTGATGACTCCTAAGAAAAACTATAAAGATCCTATGTCTAGCTCATACACACCTTTGGAAACATATGGAGCAGCAGAAAAGAGCTAGGGAAAAGCCACTCACCCTCTGCATCTTCCGGCCGAGTGAGATCGATGACACCTGGGCCCAGTTTTCCATCTTCATTTGACTTTCCCGTTAACTGGGGCCCCAAATTCTCAAAGCGTGTTCTTTCCTAGAGGAACAAATAATTAGAGGCTTATTCCAGTTTCCAAAACAGCCACTATTTCCTTCCAGTTTCTATCTTGCTTAATGGGCAAAAGTTGAATTCACAAATATCATTTCTGACCAACTTGGACCAATTTTCATCTTTCAGGAAGATTCCACTGAAAGCCATTTGTGACATGGACACAGCACTGTCAGCATCTAGACCATAGTGCCTGTAAGGAAAGGAAACCTGTGACAGGGAACCTGCCAGAGCTGCTCTCCATATCTTCTCTCTGTTGGGTTGCTCCAGTAATCTAAAAAGAATGCAACAGAGAGGGTTGAGCCAACAATGCCAAAACCCAAAAGAGCAGTTCCTATTAAAATACACAGCTAATTTAATGGGAGAGGAATTTTCCCATTTAGAGATCATAGTTTGCATTGGTATTCCTGTGGAAATACAAGTCAGAATTTTATGCACGAGGGTTTCAAAAACAAGTATTTCAAAGCAGGCCAACTAGATGATGGCTGATACTACTATTTTGTCTCAGAATTTCAACTGTGATTTTTCTGGGAAGAGAAAAAGGAGGACATCACTCCTAGCCAGTCATGGAGCCAGGAAAATTAAATACCCCTGCTGCTTTAGGAGGGAAACCCAGAGATGTTTTACTTGTTCACCAGTTCTTCTAGGAGTAGGAGTCGGAGGCATCACAGTGAATACTCCCTCTGCAGCTTTCTGGATCAGTAGCAGAGGGGCTCATTGACCATCATTAATATGGTGTTCTTGTCTGCAGAAACACAGCGCATGTCCCCCTCTCGTCTCCTCACTACTCTCCTGACTCAAACTTGGCTTTGTGTTGTGCTTATGAATGAATGAAACCTTGTTGTTCATTACTATGAAACAATATTAAATGTCATGTCAGCTTGAATTTACAGACATGAAATAGCAGCTTCTAGCTCCGGGAATGGTTTCTGCATGTTATACTTAATGCATTATGCAGCAGTAGAGTGCTGATTGCTGTTCAGTCTATTGTTCAATGACCTAGTTCTGTACTGAGCATGTTCGGCATTAGATGGAAACACTCTGAGTGTTCTCTTCTGCAAGATGTTTAGAAACTTGGAAATATTCTTAAAGAGCAAACATACAATTACTTGATAGAGGCTGTGCTTCATTTGTACAGCCTCACTACATTTGTGCTTTCTAATATGACTATTTTTGAATATCATTATATTTCTATAATTAATTCCCATCAGTCAAATTGTGCAGGAAGTCTTTCAGTTCCCCTTCATCATGGAATATGTTGAAATCTGTGTTAGAAGAAAACACAGCATAAACCTTGCTTTAATCTACACCATTTCTATGAAAGATTTGCAACAAAAAATATAATCATGAATTTCCCTAACTGGGTAATCCTCACTAGTTTAAATAGCAGTATGTGGGAAAACCTGTGAAATATGACACTTATAAAAAACAGAATGAAAATAAAAACCAAATTAAGTACAGTTCCCTAATATCTTCTAATGTGAAAACACGGTGCACAAGAACAAATTAACCCAGATGGAGGACACAACAAAAAGCAACCATAAGCCTTGTGGGAGCTTCACACACAGTCAGGGAAAGGACAGCTGCTTTTAATCAGCCAATTTCTATTTTTGAGTAGCACTTTGGTTGTCATGATGTAAAAAGAAAGAATTAAAGTGAAGATGAGTAGTACCAGGGAAAGCAAAATATTCGACCTTTGTTTTATCACATTGTTTCGCATTTCAAATATTTGCATGTGAATGCTTTCCCTATGTTAAATGCAAAAGGAGTTTTGATGTGACACCTGCAATCTTCTTGGAAGAACAACCTTTAACTGTATTTTCATAGGGGGAAAAACAACTTCTCTGAAAATCAACAGACCGTGCTACCTATCAATATGCATATTTCAAGTATCTTTCTAGTCATTCATTCTCTTTGATTTTACTGGAAAATATTCTCAGTAAAAAAAAATAATAAAGTTCCTGAAAGAATATCAATATTTTGACAAGGAAGGAGAAGAGGGAAAATTACATGCCATGGTTTGTAAAATCCTAAGACAACAAAGCTTACATGATGATAATATCTTTTCTTTTATAAAAATTGAAGTGCACTCACAATTCAGTAGTATCAGCTTGTTTTTAATCATAACAAAAAACATTCAGAACATTCAACAACACATTCACAGTGTCTTTGAAGTCTACATTTTTCTGACTTCATTGAAAAAAAATCTTCTACAGAGATACTTTCTCTTTAAAATATCAATATTTTGACAGAGTAGAAGTCAAGGAAGAATATCCCACGAAACACTTCTTAAATAGGAAGAAAATAAATCAATGATAGAAATTGTTTTGGGCAGTGGGTTGCATTTTAAATTTGGTAATATTAAGCACTTGTGTTTGAGATTAAGGAAGGACCCTGCAAAGCCATGCCCTTTCATATAAATTTCCACCTAGTCTCCCAGAAGATTTCCTTCTTTTCTTCAAAGAATAGCTCAGCATATTTATTTGCCAGCCACATAACCATAAGATAAGAGGGCCTGATGTCTACAAGTTATGTCTGGGCAGCTGAGCTAAGCAAAGATTTTACCAGTGAGGTCGAACATGAGCCTAGTAAATACAGGATGTGGACGTGGGCACAGAGAGAAGTATAAAGATAACTTCAGTTCGAACAAGCTTAAACTTCTGCCATTAAGTACCCGTGAGCATGCCCCTATATGGAACAAATATAGGCTGTGGGTGGCAAGTTCTTAAGTCCAAATTTCCACACACTTGAACTAGCTCTCACCATGTACATAGCTCCCAAGTAAGATACGTTGGAGATATAAGCAAAATACCTCAATGCTAATTTAATCCCACCCCTCCAGGAAAACTGCCCCATGTTGACAGTGGATTTTACATGCAGCAATGTGATCAGACACTTACTCATGCACTGTCAGTCACAAACATGCAGGCAACATAAAAGTTATTGAAAAAAATTAAAGTCAGCTCTGATGTGTTGTAGGACTGCTGGCTCTCTAAGTGCTTTGAAATTATGATATATGAGGTAGATGTTGCATATTAAATAAATATATTTAAATGATAAAGCCCCCTTTAGTGAGAGCTGATGAATGTTAAATGTTACAAGCCACAAGACGGTAGCATCCATCATCTTCATATATTATCAGAGTCAATGACGGGGCAGCCTCACTGGTGACAGATAGACTGCTGGATTATTATCCCTTATTTCCAGAGTCACTGAACAAACCATTCAACTCTTTGGGCATTTTTTTAACTTTGTATTAAATTAGCAACTTTTCCCTCCCTACCATGGCAAGATTGATCAATTTTGTTTTTGCATGGGTGGAGAGAGAGAATGAATTGGGGTATGTAAAAGACCACAGGTTTGTTTTCATCTAGGAAAAAAATCAACTTCCTCTTACTGGCAACAAATATAAAATTGCGATCTGGGGGAAAGAACAGCAATGAAACAGTAAGCACACAATAATGGCTTTTCTTTGCACTTAGATAAAAGCTGAATTTTTGATGTGCACAGTATATTTTAATAAAATTTTATATACTATGTTTTATACACTTATTGGCTATTCCATAATAATGTGTGTGCTAACAGTAAAATTGCTCTTAAATTTATGTGTGTTATTTATATGTTCCCATGTAACAATGCTTTTTGTTGTAAAAAATATTCTGTTTATTAATGTAACTTTACAACCACTGCATCCAAGATCCGTGGTAAATTAATGACATTTTTATTATTTTATAGTGTCATTAAATTTTTACTGATCACTCCATCAAACAGAGGCAGTAAAGGCCATAATGTAAACTGGGACACTTAGATCAGGCAGCAGGAAGACATTCCATATAGTCTGAAGAAAACTGCTAGCAATAAATGATATTTATACCATCTTTAAGCATGTGAGAATACTTGGATAAGTTTGGCAAAACTGTTTCAGTAGTAGAGTGGATTGTGTACTTAAATAACAGTTTGCTTGCCAGTGAGACAAGCCTTTTTCAAACCATATGCGAAGTGACTGACTGCAGCCATCTCCTGTAAAACAACATGTGAAATGTAATGATGCACTAGGTCCCTCCCTTCTGAATTACCAAGACTGACCGGCGGGTACCATGCCTCAAATTATTTCAACATGGTCCCCTTTGCCACAAACTGAAGTGGAAAATGGCACACGCTGAGAGAGGCTTTTTGTTTGCTGCTTTACAAACAAAATATATTTCATTTAAGTACACATGTCTGGACAATGATGTGATATATTTCATTCCAATGGTCTGAATGAGAGGTACTTTATCAACCTTTAATCAAAAGCTCATTTCTAAGGGGTGTCTGAATATGAGGGATCATTCACGGCAGCCATGGAAAATACAACTATGGAGCCATTACCTATAGCATAGTTAAAACAGGTAAAAAATGATTATCTCATGTTATTTTTGGGTGTAAACTGCATTATAATCAGGATACTCTCTATACTGACTCTCTTAAATAAACCTAAATGTGTGTTATGAACTAATTGCTAAATATTCTATTTATGTATATAGAAGATAGTAAATAAATTCTACACTCATATAATTATGAATTTAGAAACATCTAATTTCCACAAGGGGATTCTGATACGATTCTTTCTTAAGTAAAAAAGGATTTTGTTGTTGCATCCTAAAATACATATTTAAATATTAAAGACTTAGAAATCTTTCAAATATGTAATGATAAGAAATTTTGCAGGGAAGGTTAATACTACAGCCCCACTAGTCATGTTTTGTGGGTATTCCTAAAGCAGAGTTTTCTAAGAAAAATAACAAATATATGTATTATGAACAGAAGTTCTCTAAGGCCATGACAATATTCTGAGATAATATCTTATCCTCAGAGTTTCAGCTATGTCTGGGTTATTGAGTGTAAGCTAAATGTCTTGTTGTTTTCATCCTAGCTCCTAGATTGAATTTTTGTGAACGTTTGATTTCCATTTGCAAATTTTGATGTATTTCCAACCCAGGAAAACTCTTTCCTAAACTGAAAGTAAAGATTCCCCTGCAAAAGCGCTTTCCCTTTACCCTTTTCCTGTGTTCACATCGGTGCCAAGGGGTCAGTCAGTGTGATTTGTCTCACTGCTTTTCTTGCCCTTCTCTGTACAGGCTATCATCCAGGCTTGCTGATTTTTCTTCTACAGAGCCTTTTGTCTTCTTCCGTCTCTCAATGCCCTCCTGCCATCACTAACTACCTCAGCACATGTCTTCATGCCCACACACCTAGCTCACTGCTGCATCCTCCTTTCTGATCTGCCTAATCCTTGGCACTGTCCTCTCCAGTCCTTCTACTCACACTCTTCACAGAGTTATACTTCCTGTCTCTTATTGAAAACCTTCCATGGTTTCCCATTTCTATTGCATTTCCTCCAAGCTCCTCTATATGGTTTTCAAGGTCTTTCATACACTGCTGCCTACACACCTTTAAAAACTCAATTTCCTACAGTTCTCCTGTCACATATCCTCTGCTTGGGGTGGACAGTGACTTGCCTTCCAATAATAATATCATGATCATCCTCCTTCTCTCTTCTTCTTCGCCAAATCCTATTAATATGGAAAAACCCAAGTTCTCTATTACTCTGTAAACTCTCTGATCCACCTACTCTCTGATATACAAAGGTTCTTAGTTTTCCTTACATAATTAGCCCCTAGTTATGTACTATGTTAAAGAATTGGGCTTTTGGTTCATGTGAACCGCCAAGTCTCCCTTGACAACATCAGAAGATTTTTCAAGCCAGAGATTGTATCTTAGACCTTTTCTATATATCTTACAGAGCATTTAGTATTTGTGTCCATATATACTTGCAGGTTTATATAACTGATCCAGGCCACATAACTGATCCAGCCACATAAATCAAAAGCATGCTGCACAAGTGAGTATCTAAAAGGGCAATAATAATAAAAACAAGGAAATTCAGAAAAATGCCTTAAATATTTTATAAAAGAGGGCAATAAGCAATTTTAGAAGCCTTTAAAGCAATGGTTAAGTTAAAATGAGGGCTGTTAGGGTCGTTCCTAATCCAATTTGACTGGTGTCCTTATACAAAGGGTACATCTGGACACAAAAAAGGACCCCAGGGATGTGTGCACACGAAGAAAAGAATATGTGAGGACACATCAAGACAGCATCTATCTACAAGCCAAAGAGAAAGGCCTCAGAAGAAACCAACCTGCTAACACCTTGATCTTGGACTTCTAGCCTCCAGTACTGTGAGAAAATTAAACCTGTTGTCTAAGCTGCAGTTTCTGGTAGTTTACTATGGGCACTTCAGCAAAGTAATGCGATGCCAGCTTCTACCTCTTATGCCTTAAAACGTGCTTGTTGCTTTCCAAAATTATAAATAATAAAGCAGCATATTTTAGAGATAAGGTCATATTAGCCTCAGAAACAATTATCTAGAAACTTCTGTCCTTAGGATCTAGTAGCAGTTCTATCTGTTAACAGCCTTGTCCATCCATCTATATATTTATCCATGATTCTTCAAAAGAAAAAGTTATCCTTTAAAGGGAAGAAGGCACTTGACAAAAGTTTTCAAAAACAGGAAGATTTATACTTGAGGCAAGAAAAAGAATCAATAAAGACTGCTATAAGCTGTTGAGATAAACTCTAGGAATGCTGATATATGCCACTGGACCATAAGCATTTCCAGGGAGGGAAAATGTCTCATGACCTGCTCTGTGCCCAGCTAGAACTGTGTGCTGCAAGCACGGAAGCATGCGGCACATGCGTGCTGAAATGAACTAATGTTTGCAGAGCTTCTTGTGGAGATGTTTTATGGACCTTTCAAAAACATTCTCAAATGATGTATGACAAGTTTCCCACAGGATTTGAGGAGTACACCAAACCAAGCGAGTTCTGTCTCCACACCCCTGGCAAGGACAGCATCCTAGACATCTCCTGTAATGCACATTTAGACTCTTGTCACTGACCATCAGATGATAAATGATACAGTAGCATTAACTCTGAAGATATGAGACCCTTTTTGGCTTGGGAGCCACTGAATTAAATTAGTTTCATCAGGATTATAGTGCTTACTGAACCCCTTTAACCAAATGCTTTCTGTCCTATTCATATGGTTTTAATATGGTTTTAACCAATTGCAAGGTTATTTATAAGTTTGCAACTCCCAAGTAGAGTTATAAAGCGTTCAGATTTAAGCAAATCCAGTTGTGTAGCAGCCTAACTCCTACTTATATGTGGTTTCAACTTTTTATTCATGTACAGAGGCATGATGCAGATTTGTTCCTGAATATTCTCTGATTAACCATTTGTTTCAGTAAAAAGTTCACAAAAAGTCCCAATGTAAAATTATACAAACTCCTATTAAAACTGAACGCATGATTTAAAAAGTGGAGAATTCTATCTCTACCTAAACCACCAAAAAGATACTGTTATTCTAACATGTACCATATGAACAAAGAGCGTCACAGTAAAATTAATGACCAGCTAAGCAAATGTCCTTGTCCAAAAAGGTATCTTGGGAATTCTATTAGTTCAAAATCTAAGTACTTGAGTTGAGGTACCTATTTAATTTATAATATGTACCTTTTAGTATTATTTGTGGAAACACAGGTGCAGTTTACTCAAGTTGAAAACATCAAAGCTCTATGAACCAAGAATAAATATTTTCTTCAAAAATATAGCTTCCATTTCAATTTTAGCTGGCAAACTGATACATTTTAAGATTTTTTCCCTCAGAAACATAAACACAAAAAGTGAAAAAATGTAAGATATTGCTACCATGTATTTGTTTTAATTTATGAGATATATAAGCATATTGTATCTCCTAAGAGCTTTTCCTATCATTTAAAGAAATATGTATGCTGCAAAAATAACATATATCTTAAAAAGACGAATAGGGTGTATGAGAAAGCTTTAGTGCCAGAAGGAAATGTAAAGGCCTCTTCATTCAAACAGCGCTAGGACCAAGGAGGTCTGGACACTTACCACAGTCCTGAAGCCAGCTGGTGACAGGTCCTAAAGCCAGCTGGTGACAGATCCAGAACATGCCTCTCACCTCCAGACTCTCAGTCTCCTGCTCCTTCCACTGAGCTACTCTGTACTCTACAAACTATGCTAGTCCCTGTATAATTCATCAGCAAAATGAGGGAGTTAACTTCTCTTCATGTTTTCTTCCAGCTCTGAAATCTGATATTTCGATGATATTTGACTTTCTTACTAAGATCTACATTGCAACACACACTGATAAAATCACTTTGCCATGTCCTCAAAAATTCTGAGGAATTATTCATCTCAAGAAAAGCACTCAAAAACAATGCATTTTTTTCTCAAAAAGCCTACCAAAGCATGGTCACATTTAGCCAAAAAAGCATCTGTTGGCTACTTCTGAAATTCCGTGGCCACCATAGACAAAAACAATAGAAGGGAAGGGACACAAAGGAAGGAGGCACGAAAATCAGAGGGAACACATTTTCATCTGAATGTGGCTTAAAGATCCCTCTGTGTCCCTAGTTTGAGATTCACTACGGTGGCACTAGCCCAAAATACATCCCTTTTTGTCTGCAAGTAAAGTAACATAAATGCAAAGACCGCTGCTAAGAAGAGGGCCTCTCTTCAGAAAAAAACTGATTAACTCCTTAATGTCAAGATTTTGTATATTCTACTGTTATCCTCCTTCTAGGAAAAAAGAGGCACTAAATAAGGTCAAATGATGTCGCAAACGAGTATTCAAATAAAAAGTAAACATAAACCAGGACTATGTCTGATTGTGGAAGAAGCTTTTCTTAAGATTAAGGAAAATTAAAATTTAAAAACTGTTTGCATTTCATACAAATTTAAAAAAATCATTCTAAAATAGAAAATTTTAAAATGAGTTTAAAAGAAGAAGAAAATATTTAGAAACCCTTTTCAAAACAGTACTCCAATATGGCACCATTACAAAGGACAAAAGATAGTGTCCAACTGTGGAGATATGTGTTAATTGTATGGTTTTCCAAAGATGTGGGAGAACTGATATCAATTACAGTATAATTACCATTACTTCCAACAGAGTTAACATGTAGTTACCACAAAATAACATACAATTAACTGGTGTCACATTGCACACCAGACTAAATAAGATACAAATTAAGAATTCCCAAATGTAGCCTTAATACTCTTCTATCTCTTAAAAAATACAATAAAAATAAAACAGGTTTTCTCTGATAATGTCACAGCATTTGAAGGAATTAGTGTAATTATTCAAAGAGGGACAACCAGGATATATAAGTGAGAAAGTATCATTTTTAGTTATAAGATGAAAAATTGCATAGGGAGGGAGAAGAATATATTAACAAAAAATTTAAATTTAATAAGCTAAAGGTATAGTAAATAAAATTTCCCTCACACTTCTTTCAGTTCCTGAAATTAAGCAGCTATATTTTAAAGCCAAATTCAATAATATTCTTAGCTTTTACTGATACCTAATATTTTTTGCTTTATTTATCAAACACAGAACAAGAGCCTGCTTTAGTAGTGCTACAGAGAGACACATAAATGAGTCAGGCTCAGTTCAAGACAGGAATTTAAACCAAAATTTTAGTTCTTTGCTATGTGAAGCAGTAAGTTATGTCTCAATGTAAGCAATTTCCTTATCAGGAGGTGAACTTAAAGAACAAAGAATGCTATGATTAAGTCTGAAGAAGTAAAATTCCTTGTTAGAATGTCTCAAGTTAGCAACAATAATATAGGATGCCTCCACGTGCTGCGTGTGAGAGAGGGGCACGTGTGGGAACACACACATGCCCACCGTGCATCTAGGTTTAATTAGAAGAGAACTGAAAATGGCAGAGTGCAATGCTGTGAAGTTGATGAGAGGACAAAGGGAAAGGAGCTGTATTTCAAATACAGCTACAGTGTATCTGCTATATCTGTTTCAAACATCTGGGCTTCCAATTATTTATTGAACTCATGTGTAAGACTTATTTGGGAATACTGCAAACAGTTACAGAACAGGAACATGCAACTACTTTGTAAAATACTTGCATGACTGAACTCTTGATAAAATCTTGAACAATATGAGTGAAAACTGCTATGACATTATTATCTTTGAGTCAATGTGTGAAAACAATTTAGAGGTTAGCATGCTAAGTATAAATTTCTTACACAGCCTGCTAATTAATGTAGCAGACAATATTTTTATCAGGAACTTATATTTTGCATATTTTTGAAGATTTAGTTTATTTCCTACATGTGACTTTTTTTTTCCTTTGTGGTATCCAAAGGCTTACTTGAGATTAAATGAGGCTAGACACATTTGTAAAAGGCTGCACAACTTGTTCGAAGATTACATAAGCATATGCATAGATCCACAAAGCTTTCAGGGCAAGTCTGTTCCCTATGTAGTCAATATTTTCCCTTTTTCTATGAATATAGAGCTCGGGAATAGATGTATTATTTTTTCACCCAATTTTATTCCATTGCATTCATGAAGCTTTTGTTAGGCTCCAAGGGAAACCAAACTGGCTAGGAGGGATGACAACAGAACAAGGATGGGTACATTATTATGCCATGTTATTTCCTCTTGTTCCCACATCACTGTTATATTCCTCTGATTATTGCAGTCTCAAAAAATGTGCTGATCACTGTGTGTGTTAGGCAACACTGCAAGATCGAGAAGCTAATATCCCAGATAGAGTACATTATGCATGTGATGTAAATGAGGTATGTGCTCTCTACATGGTGGCCGTTTGTCATACAGAGAGCCAGCGAACAGAAAGGATGGGTGCAACTGCTTTTATTCTCTTCTACTGTTTCCACAATGGTGAAAATAAAGAAGTAAATAGAATAAAAATCACCTGTCCTTCACAACTGATCTTAAATGGCACAAACCTGAAATATTTACAATGTAATATATATATTGGGTAGAGCTTTTTGTTTGTTGTCTTTATATTAGGAAAAAACAAGGCTTGTCATCTTCACATTCAGAAATTAGAAACTGAAATGCAGCACATTATAGGTCATACCAGTAAGCGTAGAGACAGCACTGACTTTATTCCTCAAAAACTAAATAGTCAGATATTTTAAACTGTGGACTCTGAATTCCTGGTCTAAAAGCAAGGGCTTCAATGTAAACAATCCTTCCTGCTGAATTAGAAATGAATGGTTAGATCACAGGTTAAAATCTCGAAGTGAAATAAAAACACCTCCAAGGGCTCCAGGACATGGGCTCAATAAACAAGCACATGGTTATTCCTACAGCTTGAACACCAGCACTCCTTGTCCCTCTCCATCCCTGCCTAGATAAGGAGAAACTTGAAAAATTAGCTTGAGCAGGATGTGAGACAGAGAGGCAATTCCTCAATCCAAAAGATTGTCTAACGAGAACCAACTAAAATGAATTTGCATAGTCTTAAGGAAAAAGACAGTTATTCGTAGACCAAATAACTTTCCATGTGAATGTCATAATTAGCAGTTTTAAATCTCTGTAGAATTTTTAACGGCACTTTCGGGCCAATTAATGACTTAAGAGAAGAAGATCATGAGTATAACTATACAAGCTACAAAAGTTTTTAAAATATAGCTCTTATTTAACTCTACTGCACATATTTGACACAAAGAAGGGTATAACCGAAGAAAGGACTAAATTTGCTTTTCACTGATTAAATAAATCTCATATTTGAATTTGCATTGTGATCAAAATTTTAGTTTTCCATAAATAAATCTCATATTTGAATTTACATTATGATCAAGATTTTAGTTTTCCATAACTGAGGGGATGACCAAAGAAGCAGCAAGAAAAATTGCTTATAGAGAAAACCAAACTTCTCAACTGCTTCAGGACCAAAATATTAAAACTTCATTTATACAAGGCTTCAAGTTGCACCTTGTGTTCTCTTATTGGCAACGTGACATGAAGTGCTGGATTACTAGATTGCTTAAACCAAATAAAGTCTTACTGTAAATATGAGCTGTTTAGGAACTCTAAGATTTGAAATATTAGTCTTCCCTTGAAGACCAGCCAATATATTTGCAGCACTCACACTTTTATTTTCAATTATTTAAAAATTCATTGACAATTATAATTTTTCAATTAAAAATAATATAAATTCTAAAAATTCATTGTCTATCATTCTAAACAGTCACATAGTTTGCCTTCTGTGTAAGCAGATTTGACTGGAAACTTTACTCCTCTTTAGTATGGTTTCTTCTTGAAGGTAAATCAGTATTTAATATTGCCTCAAATATCAACCACAGAAAATTTTTATCTCATTAAGTTACCTTTTAAAATTAAATAAACTTGAGGAAATGATTCCGGAAAACCAGTTTGTACAAAACCGCATGATATTCACTAACTCAACAGTGTTTGGATCTCATTGTATTGTACTGATCAGTAAATCCATCTACATTTAGCTAATTCTCAGTCCTCAGCTAATTCTTTGAGCCAGAGATGTTTGGTACAACAGACCTAATATGTTTGAAATAGACTTCACTTCCTTTCTACATCCTCTCCTTCCCACCACCACCCACAAAGACGATAAACAAAAATTGTTTTATTTATGGAAAAAAAGTGATGACATGCTACTTATTTATGCTATCAGCCTAAGGCAGCTTTGAGTCCACCTTATTCCAATGAAACAGGAGGCACGAGGTACACAGCATAAAGCTTCCTTTCTGGGCAGAAATCAGACTCAATTCCCTTCCTCCTCATACAATAAATATGGTCAATGCTCTGACTTGGTGGCCATTAGCATCTTATAAATTGTAAAGTCTTTTCCACATATTATCGCATTTGTAAGGCACAATCATCCTAACTTTACAGAACATACTGAGAATCAGTAAGATTTAGAGACTTCCCCGAGATGACACAGATAGTCAGATGTACGCCTAGAAGATGGATCTCCAGCTTTAAAATCGAGACTAAATTCCTCTACTGATTCACATAGCTTAATTTGTGAAACTTCACTGAGTTTTAGGTACATGAAATCAGGAAGATCAGCATCCATGCTGGCTTCCAAAACTTTGCAAGTTGGTATTTATTTTATAAATTTAACTTTCTGAAGTTATTCAAATCACTGCATAGCCATTTAAATAAATGAAATCAGCATTAAGTTGTGAATAAATGTGTACTGGCTGTCTCTCAGTCCTCCTAGGCTGTGCTACTGTTTCATGTATGGTTAATTCTTTACAAGACTTATCAGTGGAGATGCACACACAGAAGCTCCTGTTAACTGTGCTGTTACCAAGGACACAGGAGTAGTGGGTAGATATGCAGGTATTACACACTAGAGCCCTGCCACAGAAGAATGCAGAGATGGCAGCTGCCTCCTGTAACTATGAGAACTTGCAGAAAAATCATCAGTGGTCAGAGACTGCACCCTAACTGCAGTAGGCTGTAAAACTGCAGTGAGAAGTGAAGGAAGGAGAGAGTGAGGGTGGAAAAAAAAAAGAGGAAGAAGGGGAACAGGGGAAGGGCAATGCAGGAGCAGGAATGGAGAGAGATGGTAGGAAGGAGGTTAGGGAGGGAGAAAGGAAAGGAGAGAATTCTATTCTCGCACATACCAGAAGGCAGAGACAAAGAAGTGTAGACCGAGGGCGATGCATCCACAACCTCCAGAATGGAAGACAGATGAGGACGTGGCAGTGAGATGAGCAACTTGAGACAGTCAAAGAAACTTCAGTATTCTAGGGCCTTGTAAGAGGCAACCCTCCTATAATATGAATTTCCTCTGTCTGAGGAAGGCCAGACACATTCAAAAGGGCAGACAGATGAAGATAAATTTTCAACTCCATAAGAGCAACTACTTCTTCCAAAGTCTGGGTTCTAGTCACAAGCACACAATAAGCATTTTAGACTCAGTGTTAGGGGAAAGGCAAAGCGTAAGACATGGGCTCCTCCTTCAAGTAATCAATAATGGAAACAGTGTGGTGCAGTAAAAAGTATAGAATTTATATAGAGAAGAGCTGGTATTTGAACCTAGAGTTACCTGCATGAATTTTCAGTGTTTTGTTTGATTTGTTAGTCTATAATGGGGGCTAATAAAAGATATCAATAATCTTTACCTCAAAGGATTTTTGTGAACATCAAATGTGATTTTTGTATAAAAAAAGTATTCATCAGTCATCAATGCCTATAAATTATGTTAATTATTTTAAATTTTCATGTAGATTTACAATTCTATATCATCCTGAAGTTTCTCCCACAGAGAAGAGTGGGAGCAACTTATTAGTTGCTTCTGTAATTATAGTAACAGATTGACTTTCTCAAAGTTTATCTATGTGGAGAAATACACTGAATTTACCTCAGCCATTACTACCATCATTATTCTTTATTCTCTCTCATTCTTTCTCACACACATACAATCATACATACAGCCTCTGGGTTAACTTTCTTAGCCAGGCATTCAAGGCTTCCTTCATCTGAACCCTGCCCCTCTCTAACTCAGAGTCCACGCCTCTCCTGATTGAACTGTCCTCCAGCTGTTATTCCCCATATGCACAGACACATGCCCCATCCATACTCATGCCAGGACCCTGCCTAGACACTCCTCACTACGTACTCTAGCCTTCCTGTCCTGTCTTTGAGGGGCGTTTCAAGTCTCTCCTCTTCTACAGAATCTATTTTTTTTCCACCTGGGGGATTGACAGGATGGCCTCCTTTTATCTTTATTAGCTTTATTAGCCTTACAACCCATTTCACTCATTTGGCACATAGACACTCTATTGTCTGGTTCCCTTTTATGGCTCTATCTTGTCTCCCAAATCAGACTTCACTCTCCTGTAGGTCAGAAAGAGACCAGTCAATATTTACCTGAATTCCAAGCACCTAACACAAGCCCCATACATCAAATGGTGAGCACTTCCTACCTAATGCCCTGTGATGTCATGTGGTTGCAAACAACAATAAGGGAGCCAGAATAATATTTATTTGCATTTACCTTACTTCACATATATTATCTTATTTAATCTTTTCCATGACCTTATACAATATATTCATCATTTCTACCTTCCAAGTAAGTAAACAAAGTCTCAGAAAAGTAAGTAACAGGCCTCAGGTGGCATATCTAGTAATACACGCATTGTTGATCATTAATTAGGCTGAGGAGCTGAGATTTGGATTTAGACATGACTGATTTCAAAGGCTCCTGTTCCTTATTTCATTCCTGATATTTGCCTAGACCTAGAGAAATCATTTCATGGCAATCAAATTGGTGGCCTAGAATAAGAAAGGCTAAACATACTACCAACCTCCCTTGAAGGAGTGTTAGTAAGATCGGAGAACTCGGCTGGGCCCAGTGGCTCATGCCTGTAATCCCTGCACTTTGGGAGGTCAAGGCAGGTGGATTCCCTGAGGTCAGGAGTTCTAGACCAGCCTAGCTAACATGGTGAAACCCATCTCTACTGAAGATACAAAAAAATTAGCCAGGTGTGGTAGCAGGTATCTGTAATCCTAGCTACTGGGGAGGCTGAGGCAGGAGAATCACTTGAACCCAGGCAGAGGAGGTTTCAGTGAGCCAAGATTGCACAATTGCACTCCAGCCTGGGCAAGAAGAGCAAAACTCTGTCTAAAAAGAAAAAAAAAATCAAAGAACTCATGTTCTTAGAAGAATAAGAAGGACTTGAGAAACCAATGTTATTTTTTTAAATGTAAGAGCTCACTAAAATGTTTCTTTGAACTAGAGTTGAGGCTTGCCTTCTTGTCCCCATTTTGCAGATAAGAAAATGGATATTAATTTAAATGTTGATATCTTAATCTCAACATAGGCAAGAGGACCCCAAATTTATGGTTTCTCCTCTTAAAAAATTATGTTGACTCTCAATATGGGAAGATAACAATTTAAATGATCTTCTTCGTTGAGAACTACAGAGGACTACAGCAGCCTAGAAGATATGAGAACTAAGGCCATTGCGCAATGCATTTTACAAGACACCCTTTGTGTTATTTCAGAACCAATGCTGTTGACATTATTTATAAAAAGATATAAAGGGCAAATCAGGGTTGCACTAAAAATAAAAGCAAGCATTTCCATCCATAGTGGGAAGACAGCACTTTGGGAAATTCTAATCTTAGTTGCAAATGTCAAAGATTGCAAACTGGATCTTAGCTAAAAGTAAACTTCTGCCAGACTGCTCCCAATGGCACATTTTTGACAACCAGATTTAAGACAATGCTGAGAGGGAAGCAGTGATGTAAAGAATATATAAAGTATATCCATGTGCAAAGTTTTCACATATACTCTCTATTCACAGCCCTAGGTCAACCAGCTGAAAATGAAAATAATCAAGTATAGTAATACCCAACACCATAAAGAGAAGAGAGTAGAATACATACACAAAGACTTACACAGAAAACACACATACACTGTCAGACAGACCGTCTCACATACACATCCAGGTAAACAGACACAGACAGAAAGATTCAGAGACAGACATAGACACGGACCCAGATATCCCACAGACATACAAATGCAGACAGGTGCACAATGAGATAGACACATAGACACAAAGAGATACTGACAAATACACAAGACACATTATAGATGCATAGAGTCAGACAGCCAGACACAGAGCAGGTATGCACTGCTATAGACATAACAGACCTATGGACAGACAGGCACACATAAATGCACATACACACACAGAACAGATTCATGCAGATGGACTCACATATAGATTTACACCCACAATGCGAAAGACACACATGAACACTCACAGAGTTACACACATAGTGCAGTCACATGTACCCACCAACTCATGTACAACCATATATAATGTGTAGTCTGTGACCTTCCTTTCAGGGCGCATCAGGACACATGGGCAGGGATAGGTTTAGGGGAAGAAGATTAAGTACATCTGTTATTGTGGACAGAATATGGGATTCAAAACAAAAAACTTTGAAGTGTCTCAAGTTTAATATTACCTGTGTGAATGTAGGCAAAAGATTTGAGCTCTTTGAACCTCATCCTCATCTGTAGATGAGGAATAATAAAAACTCTACTTCTTACGATGGTTGCTAGAATTAACTCTAATAAATGTGTGAAAATGTTGCAAACAATTAAAAACACTGACATTCTAGTGATTATTATTACTTTCTTAAAACTGCCACCAGCAAAGAAAGCTTCTTAGGAAAAGACAAAGTGAAAGTATTATCTACCTTATCTTTTACTAGAACACTTAATGAAATCTGTTTTTAAAACTTGATCTTTAGGGAACTAAATATTTATACAAAATGTAGTTACAGAAAATTCTGTTACTGGTATCAACTTAAATCAATTAATATTATATTGAGTGCCTACTATGTGCCAGGCATGTCTAGGAAATGAAATATTCTCCTTAACCATACCCTCTGATTAGTCAAGCTATCATATGCAATATATTCCATACTTGGTATTACTATTAGCAAGGATGATGGTATAGAACAACATAAGCAGCACTAAGACTAAATTTAGCACTTTGAGACCACATGATGCTTAAGAGTCACCACCATAAACATCTTAGGACCATGAACATTAGAGCAGAATCTGGAAAGCACACAGGACTGAGTGCCAGAGAGACAGGGGACTCGTCCCAATCTCAGTAACACCCTGTGGCTGGATTTGGGCAACCACTTCACTTCTCTGTTTCTTATCTATAAAATAAGGGGCTGTACTAAATGATCTCTAAGGGTTCTTTTAGCTCTGATTCAACTCTTCTTACAGTGCAATGAAGAAGTGCTGACTAATGGTCTTTCTGTTGAGAGAGTGCTGAATATATAAATTTTTACTGTATTACTATAAAAACAAAGAAGTTCATATTTCATATCTCTAAAGGGAAAAGATCTATCATCACTGGACTAGAGAAAATACGGGCAAGTTATGATTCTGTAAGAATAGAAATTGATTAAGAGATTTTTGGACACAGAATATTAGATCCCTAATTCTCAAGGGCAAAGATCTCTGAGGAAAATCTTCAGGATATACTGAAGCAAACATCCATAAAATGGGATGCCAAAGTCTGCAGAAAATTCAGATAGCTTTTAAGCAGAGCACTCTCCTACTAGCTTTAAGGAACTGGACCCAGTTCCTTAAAGGCATGCACACAGTAAAACAACACAGCCTGTTTTCAGGTGATCACTTATACTTCTCTGAGGAATCTAAAAATCGCAATTTAGACAGGTTCTTTGTTAGACTTAGGAGGCCCTTGTATTGTCTCGAAGAGCATTGTGAAAACTTAGGAAAACAGTTTAGAATCTACTCAGCCTTTCTCAAGTTGCATTTTAAACTGAACTCAACTTTAAATGTTCAAGTTTTAGAAGACTTTTAAAAATATAATTTGTCATTTAAATGGTCTCAGTTTTATATTTAAAATTTTTCCCACAAATGACTTCAAACTTAATATTTTGTTTTGATGATAATCCTAACTATATATATTTTCTTTACTGTGCACTTTTAAAAATAACTAAAAAATTTCTGACAGCATGTGCTTTGATTTTTTTTCTGCAACTCAGTTATTTAAAAAATGTTTATATTTTTTTGACAATGAGTGGATTCTAAAGGCCACCTAGGTGGGACTGATTTAATTTGGAGGTTGAGAATTCTTTGGGAAAACTTTATTAACTTCTTTATGTGGGGTGACATAGCATTAAGTCACCTGACACTAAACTTATGATATATTCTTCCTCCGCATACTGGTTGTCTTTCCACTGGAAAAGCCCTGCTTCCACAACAGGACAGCCTCTAAGCAAAGGAAGGGCAGGAATGCAAAGGAGTCCTAGGCCAATTTTAAGAAATTTCAAATGGAGCTCCACCTACAGAACTGGTCTTGGGGAATCCTACAAGAGAAGAAAATGGATTTTTAAAGGTACAATCCTAGGCACCTGGCTTTTAGTTTCCTGACAAATCCTGTAATAACCAAGGGAACTAAGTGTAATTAATCACAGATGAGGACACCGAGACTCAAGGAAGTCACAGACCTGTGAGTTGTGGAAGCAGAATCTGAAGCCCCAGTCACTCTGACTCCAAAACACATGCTCTTTTCACTCTTGCACGCCTCTCTAATGGTTTCTCTCATCCTTTATTTAAACGCCACCATCATATTCTTCTCAAAATGTAGTTTAGGTAAAATGTGCCCCATCCACAAACACCCACAATGGCTCCCAATTATCTAAAAGGATACAACTTAAGCTAGCTACCATAACCATCTCTGTCAGCCTGCTTTCTACCAATTATGTGTCAGGTTCTGAATGAGGACACTTTGTTGATTATAGCCAGTCTTTCATATCCATGGGTTCTGTACATGAGAGGTCAACCAATTTTGGATGGAAAATATTTTTTAAAAATTTAAATTAAAAATAACGATACAATACAAATAATAGGATTAAAAATAGAGTGTATATTTACACAGCATTTATGTTGTGTTAGATATTATAAGTAATCTAGAGATGATTTAAAGGATATGAGAGGATGTGCCTGGGTTATATGCAAATACTATGCCATTTTATATAATAGTCTTGAGAATCCAGAAATTTTGGTATCTGCAGGGTGGGGAAGTGGGGGTCCTGGACCAGTTCCCTAAGAATATTCAGGGATGATTGTACTTTATTGAATAATCACAACAAATCCTTGTGCATAGAAACCATGCATATTAATAGCATTTCTCAGATGGAGACATTAGGGCAGTCTAACTCCAAAGCCTTTGGTCTTATCAACAACCTTAATTAAATGGATGGGAATGTAGGAAGAAAAGAAATAAAGAAGGGAAGGTGGAAAGGAGGGAGAGAGAGGAAGAGAAGAAGACTGGGAAAGAGGGAGGAAGGCAGTAAGTATTTATTAAATGCCTAATTTGTACATAAGATATTTTATTAGGAGGTTGAATGTTGAATCATTTAATCCTCAAATCCTGATATTTTTACAGATGAGCAAACTTAGGCTCTGAGATATCAGCATAATAGTGATAAAACCAGGATTAAACCCTAGTTATCTTTCAACTACACATGTCTAATACTATGCTTTGTATACAGTAAGTACTTAATACAAATGAAATGAAATTGAAAAAAAGTGTGTCCATGGAACAAGTGTTGTATACAAGTATGCAATGTCAGTCACATTACCTAAACTAAGGTAAATAACTGTAGGTAAAAAAATGCATCTCAAAGATAAACAAAAGGTCTGTTAGGAAATAGCCCTGCAAAATTACTGTAGTTCTCAACCTGAATAGGAATGCTATAGAAACATTCTTAGGTATGTCTCAAGCTTTTGTGAGGACCCAGAGGAGAAAACCCATGTTTCTTCTGAGAAGTTGTTTTGTTTATGTGGTAGAAATTCTGTGGCTGTTACAATACATTTCCTTTTTGTCTGGTTACCAGGAAGCTCACAATCAAGTCTGTGGCCCATTTTCGCAATTAGGTAAATATGTATGACAAGAATTTTTGTGCACTTCACTTATCTCAGCTTTACCATATTTACCTTATTTTCCTATCCTTAATTTTTCTTTACCACAATCTCCTCTCTCATTTAGTTTTCATGTTGTTTTATTGCACGCATCACTGCAAATCACCCAAAATTCTTTTTACATAAAGGCAATGTATATACACAAGTAGTACAACTGTACTGTTTTGCTCCTTAATTCAAACAGAACCATTAGCCATTTCTAAACATTTACTATGTTTGATCAGTGAAGACTGTTATTAAGGTTAAGGTTAATACAATTGAAAAACATAATGCATGTACATGTATTACATGATCTAGAATAGCATAGATTCAAAATATCACCTTGGTAATCTCAAAGACCCTTTTAGAGGGTCCACTAGATCAAAACTATTTTCATAGTAACACTAAGACATTGCTTGCCTTAGTCATTCTTATTTTCTCTTGAATATACAATGGAGATTTCTAGAAGCTACATGACAATGATACAATTTGGTTGCAAAAGCAGATACCAGAATTAAGGAGTCTTCTAACAAATGAGACATTAAAGAGATTCATAAAAATGTAAAGCAAAGCCATTCTTCTATTTTTTTACTTTGAAAATATAGTTAATACTAAAAAATATTATTTATATTACTATCTAATGGATTTGTTATTGTTATCTTAAAATAAATATTTTTTAATATTTTAGTTTTAATATTTAATAAGATAAATATTGGTTGATAAGTCCCACATAAATCAAAACTCTTCAGGGTCTTTAATAATTTTTAAGAGTATAAAAGGTCCCTGAGACCAAAAATGTTGAGAACAGCTGGTATGGAAGGATTAAGAGATTACATCTAGAAGAGATTAGATCTAGAAGGATTAAGGATTAGATACTACCTGCCATAAAGGGGAGGTTAGGTCTATAAAATCTTCATAATTAGTAAGTTTGCTCCACACATAATAAAACCAACAACTCTTTCAGAAAATGTACCCAACATTATTAACTGAATATATTGAATTTTAACCCTTTCATTAGAAGTACATTAACTAAATGTGGCCTTTTGACTAAAACATGTATAAACAAAACTCAAGCCTTTATATTTATTCCTATACCCACACCTATCTAGGAAGTATCTTGAACTTGTAAACTTATATATAAATTCTCACCATTTTTTTTTTTCTGTTTAAAGTAGAGAGAAGGAAAGAGCCAAACAAGTGTGTTGTTGTTTTTTATGAGGTAGGCCTTAAGCTAGTAGCTAGGCAACCAGTCAAGTAGCCCTGACAACAGAAAGAAAAAGAACTTAATGATTACATTCAGCCAGGAGCCTACATACAGAACTTCATAGTTGTCCAATGTTACTAGTTCAAATGTAAAGTCCAACACTAATAAAACTTACCTTACTTTTCTCTAATTTTATAGCACTTCTGATCTGTGTATGTTCTTTAAAAAAAACACTATCGCAAGTATAAATATAGCTATTCATTTCAAAGAAATATGTATGAAACACATATATCTAGATAGACTGCTTTAGCTCATAATTTTAGCATTCACTTCATTAAATTGATGTTTGAAACTCAGATGTGTGTCTTGTTTTAGATTTTAAGTAAAATTGCGCTATCAATCTCACAGAGATGTAGGGAACAAATGAGATGATGGAAAAGAAATGCTGGAGTAAAGTGAAGTGATCCAGAGCTGGTCTTAGTTTCTTCCTCTGTGAAACAAGGACAGTAATATCGACATCCCTGAATTTGGAAAGGTTCAAGAGTGAATATATATGTAATAATATATTTGGAGCATAGAAAGCACAAAAATATTCCTTGTCATGACATAAAGAAAGAGTAGTACACTAATGTTTTTTAAACAGTGACTACTACTCTGCTGTGCAAATGAGGAGAATTACAATTAGGATTTCTTCCCTTACTGCAAAATCTCTAATGTGCCCCCACATTCTTCATAGTACAAGTTGTTGTCTCGAGAATAGGTTGACATAGAAAAGTAACACAATTGAACATGTTAGTCAACTGCTCACAAAAGTGACAATCCTGATTAATTAGGACTATGTGCACCTTTGAAAACAGCCAAACCTCACTAGTCTGTGAGCTATAGAAGGAGCTCATTCATTTTCAATACACTTTGCTAAATAATTTTCTCACAAGCCCTCTTCACTTACTGGTGTACAGCTATACTGATCCTGTCTAAATTTACCCCGTCATGCAATAATGAATACCTGAATCAATTGTATGAATAACAAGGAGCTACGGTAATTGACAATGAGAAGTAGATGTCCAGTATGTTTTCCTTTCCCAATAAAAGGGGCAGTGTTATATCAGTGTAATAATGATGTACTATTCTAATATTTTTGCAAAGTATGGGTGAAATGCAAGAATCTACACTTTCAAAAAATGAACAATAGCTTTTTAAATAAATGGAAACAAGTTTACAATGTGTCTCAATGATTGGGTTATGATTTTCCTATTTAATTCACTGAAAAATTTTATTTGGGTATGAGAAATATAAATAGCTATCAAGCATCAGGTCAAGTTTTTCCAAAACATTATAGATTAAAATTCTGCTTTTGTGGAAATATATTAAAGAATACATGAAATTACTAGGAACAAAATCTCCCTAGCACACTAACATAATCAAACTTGAGTATTATTATCATGTTGGCTTTAGCCAGATCCTAGCAGGTAGCTGGTTTATTCAAGCTACTCTAAAAATGAAAAAGAAATATGCATATCCTGACTTTGTAAGAAACTGCCTGTTAGCATCTTACTAGCCATTTTTCCTCTTAACACATTGTGGATCCAAGCACCAGTAGGTTGACTCATTCACCAGTGGAGAATATCAAAGAAAGAAAAAATTTAAAATTAAACAACAGATTTGACAAGATGCCTGTCATCTGAAAGTGAGAAAGAATCTGATATTAAATGAGCATCTTTTGTGCAAGATACAGGCTGTACATATGCTTTTCTTCAAAACAGTCCTTCAAGAAAAGGGTAATTATCTCCATTTTATAGATATGAACATTGAGACTCAGAGAGATTAAGTAATTTACTCAGATATCACAGTTAGAAAACAGCACAGGGAGAACTGAGACCCAGGATTCATCAACTCTAAAATCCAAGCTCTGTAATCTACATGTCGTCTGTCTTTCTATGACTGCTCCTGGCCTGGCTACCTCCTTTGTTTCTTTGTCTATACCAGTATCATTCAATCTTCTGTTTCCTGACTGGTAGCTTTCCAGCGCCAGAAGCAACAGACACCATGGCAGGGAAGAATGTCTTACCCAGATAGAAGGTGGCAAGTATAGAGAAAGCAGGGAGATAAATGCTTTTCTGCTTCACTGTTTTTGTTTACTTATTCCCTGCTTTATTTCACCAAAGCTTTCAGATTGTCAGTGTAAAATGTAAGACTAATAAATGAATCTGGTACTGTTCTATAAGTGGAAATACAATTAGGAAAGCTGAGATTTAATTTCTGCTCTGCCACAAATACACTATGACTGTGGGAAAGTGCTTTTCTTTCTCTAGGTTTGTTTTCTCATCTGCAAATTGAAGTGACTGCATTTGATCAAGTGTAGTGCTCCCTCCGGTTCTTTTACTCTACAGTTTTAATTCTACCAATATACTTCAGAGGCAAGTAAAGTGTGATAATAGTGTCCACTGTAGCTCATTTTGTTTGTCACCTGATGAGGTCAAGCACTTTTCTCAAGTGATTCCCAGATGAGGAAGTGAATAGCAGCTCAGGACACATGTGTACAGATGTGTAATCTGCCTTTTTGTGAGCAGTTGCGATCAGTAGGTAATCAATCTACTGGCTTACATAATACCTATGCAGGAAAGCATTCGAACCAATGCTTTCGCTAAGTCGGCATTCAAAAATCAAGAAGATCAGAGAGTTACAGAATATACTTTACATCTATCCCTTCATTAAGAAGGCCCACCTTGCCTTGGCTGTCTCTTGCCAGATGCCCTTAGCTTAGCTTTGAGGAGACTTAGAAGCAGCCTAATTAAAATTCTGCCCTGTATTGTCATGACTACAATACTCTCTATCTTAGAAATGTCAAAACAACAAAATTTGGTAAGCAATTGGCCTATAGTATGATCGAATTGCACTGGTATTTAGACAGGGGTGAAGATGGCTGGTGTTCTTTTTGTGGAAAGCTACAACCCAGGGCGGTGACTTAGATTTCTGCTGGCAGGACACTGACAATTAACACACAGAAGTTATGTTGAAATGATGGAGGAGAACAGCTCCTAAGGTGCCGTTACAGTCTATTGTCCCTACAATGTATGTATTTAACAGATCCTAAATACCCCGTGACACAGCCAACCAGAACAACTCCATTGGTGCCGTTCTGGCCGATCAAGTCAACAATGTTTCATTTTAAAGTGCCAAAAATAGGGACTTACTCAATACAGTGAGACCCATCATGAGTAAACATGTAGTCATATGGACATAATCTATGATTCTATATGTACCATAAAGACATAAGCATCCCTATGCCTGTTAGTAAATGTTGGCTCACATTTATGATATATACAAAGCCTGACTTATGTAAATCTTATATTACTAAATGTAACAAGCTACAGTGGACACTACAGATCCCCCTTCAGGACTGGAAGATTTATTCCCTCAGCTGCTGGAACTGTTGTTGGTAGCTAGCTTTTAGCTGTTGGTCCTCTTCAGCACTGCCTTAGCTGAAGAGAGTCACCTCGCTCAAAGTCATTTCCTCTTCCCACTCAAAGTCACGTCCTCAACCAATGATTCATTGATGACACAAGTGTATAAAAGCTCACACTCTCACCTTGACTTAGGGCAATTCTGAATGGCCATGGGAGCCTGAAAGCTTCCTATGAGGTTGCTAGAGGCCCTAGTTAAGACTGTACCAGAGCACAACCTCTCCTTCTGATCAGTCCTGGGTTTTAAAAAAAAATAACTTGTTTATTTTTTAGAGATGGGATTTCACTATGCTGTCCAGGCTTTTGTCTTCTCCCTTCCCTTGACAATCCTAAGAGTGCTCCCTAATAAACCTGCATGCTGATCTCCATCTCATGAGCTATTTCCCAGGAAACCCAAATCTATGCCACATTCCTCTGTAAAGAGTGTCCAAATAAGTGAGAGAAGAGGAATGCTTAATAAATTATAAGGTTTTATGACAGCAACACCACAAAAAATATCTATAACTGTATTAGGGGCTACAAAGAACAAATCCATAAATCCAATGGATGTTTCTTATATTTAAGGAAACAGATAATTTCAACATGAATAATTTTGAAGAGAGTTAAATTGAATTTGTCACAATTCATTTTCCAGTTTAATTGTACATTATATATTAATATTTAGACTCTTTGGCCAAGAAGAAAATATGATGCTCAGAAGAAAATGTAGTGCCCTATGTAATCCCATAAAATTAAGACAGATATTTTGATTATAAGAAAGCCAAAGATACCATCACAAGAAACTGTTAGTGCTGTCCTTCATTTATTCTTCTGACTTGAACTAATCCATCAGCAATCACAGAAACTGATTCTAGATGCTAAACAAAGCCTACAAGAATCACAAAATATATGTGCAAAACAGTGACATTATGCAGGAGGGAGATCATGTTAAGGAGAGCTCATGAATACAACATCCCTATTAATGAACTTTTCCAGTGTCCGAAATTCAACTTCAGTAAGGTTGTCTACTGGGAAAACTACTCCCTTCAACTTGGAAACCAGGGTTTCCCGGTTCTGTAGAAACAACTTCGCAACTTACCTTCTGGGACTCAGTTATATTCAGTGTGATATGTTTTAGGTCAAGTATAAATTTATCTATCTATCTATCTATCTATCTATCTATCTATCTATCTATCTCTAACCTCATCTCTCATCCCTCTCCCATGTGTTCCAAAGCAAAATTAAGTTTTATCCTTTTACACTTCAGACTTTTTCCTTCCAAATGAATTTAAAAAGTCAATGAGAAATACTTAAAATTAATCTGTAGAATTTGAAGTTAATAGTATCTAAGTTTGAACTTCAACAGATAATACAAATTCAACAATATTGGGTGCTATGGAGAGAACTTTTGTGTCCCCTCAAAATCCATATCTTGAATCCCCCAATCTCCAATGTGATGATAACTGGAGGTGGGTCTTTGGGAATAAATTAGGTTTAGATGAAGTTATGAGGGTAAAGCCCCATAATCAGACTAGTGCCCTTCTATCAGATAATCAGAATTTTTTACCCAGTCTACTAATAGCCTCTCAACCAGTCTCCCCCGTTTCCATTCTTAACTTCCTATAGTCCAATCTTACACGGTAGGCAGAATGATCCTTTTATATGTAAATCAGATCATGTCAATGTCCTAGACAAAATCAGTCTAGGGGTTCTCATTGCACTCAGAACAAAATGAAAGGCCTTTCTAGGGTCTACCAGGTCTAATAAGCTTAGCCCAGTCTATCATTTTTACTTTATGTTCCCCTGCTGTCCTGTCTCTTACCATTCTTGCCACAGTGGCCTCCTTGGTGCGGGTCTGATCCTCTAAGTGCCTCCACATTCATCACTCCCAGTGCCTGGAATGCCCATGCTCCTGCCTTTCACTATGGCCTGGACTGTTGCTTAATTCAGATGTCAATGTCCCTTTCTCAGACAGGCCTTACCACCCCATCTAATATACCAACCCTATAACACCCTATTCCTTTAACTTGCTTCTATTTTTTCTCATGGCATTTATTGACTTCCTGCAGCTACATTTTCTATTTAATTATTTATTTCTTCATTATCTGTGTTCTCCTATTAGAATGTGAGCTCTAGGAGAACAGGTATTTTTGTCGTATTTTCTCACTGCTGTATCTCCAGTGCAATAAGCAGAATAAGCAATAAATAATTTACTGGATCAAAAACCAAATGAATGCATTTTGCAAACTGCTTTTTTTTTTCTTGCCCTGGTTGACAGGAAGCTTAGTATTACATTTAATGATGAGTCATGGTAACATATTAGTCTTCATTGTAAGCATGTATGTGTCTTCCATTTTTAATATTCTGGTACTCTATTCTTATTCTAATAACATCATATATCTCCTTTATTTTATGATACATCTATTTCAGAATGTGACAGAAAAACACACCAATAGGCAGGTAGGTTGGGTCTCTGGGAGGCAACATATACTGGGTGAGAAAGGGCTTATTTGTTAATCAGCAATAATGCTTACAGGTGCTACATAACAGATTTTATTAAAGTGCAAGATAGCTCTCAAGCTGGAAGCCCAAATCTATGGCTGGAGGTTGATACTTGGGAGCCTGGAAAGAACCAGATGAGAGTGAGCCAATGAGTCTAGCAGATCCAGTGACACAGGGAAGCAGTTTTACCTTTTCATTCCTACAGTTGTTCAGCCCCATATTATTTATGGAGGACAGTTTCCCATCAACACCATGTGGCTGTTGCTGCTGTTGCTCTCGCTGGATCTGCTCTCGCATCTTCCGTGCCTCCTGGATGGCTTTCATCACTGTATCCTGATCCCCAAACAGGGCAGGGGAGTTGAGACTAGACAGGATATCTGCATATACAGGATGCATTATTAGAGGCTTATAACATCAGACTCCTAAAAAGCACTACTACTATCCCCTCCCCTGTAGAAAACTGCATTCTCTGAACAAGGAAGGGGCACACATTTGCCATTTTTTAAAGTATGCAATAATATACATAGAGCATAGAGCCAGGGCAACCAAGATGTGCTGGGTTCTTTTAGCCCTTGGAGAAAACACCAGCATTCCAGTCTACCTGGGTTCTGTCTACCCACCTCCTCGCAGACTAAGGTTCCTAGACTCCAATCGTATATATATTGGAAGAAGAGATTTGCTTTGCCTGTATGTACAATTGGTGCACAATATTATCTCTTCTGTGGGGGAATTATGGGAGGAAGGGGGTGAGGAGAGGCGAGGAGGCAGAGATGTTTGTCCAGGCTACCCATTATAGTTGCTTTGCTACTACAAGAAAGTCGCTTCTGGCCTGTAGAAAAAAATATGTGAGGCCACGTGTATTTTAGTGATATCTGTATCTGTGTGTTCACATGTCCACTGCAGGAGAGAGGGGGTGGAAGGAATACACCGTACTCTCCATTCCTCCAATTGCTGGCTGGTTAATGAAGCATTCTTCTCATCATGCTGCCTCAGTTATTTACCAAGAGAATGACAACCCATTCCCCATCCCCCAGCTCAAACACCCACTGCGATCAGCTCCCTATCTTCCTGACATTGAGGTGATATGTGTGGGACTGGTTTTCACATAACTACAAAGCTTCAGAAAAAGTGTATTCCATGCAATACAGGGAAAAATTTCAAAATTAAACTGACTTTTTCCCCACTATATCTTGCATTTTACTGTAGGTAAAATAAATACTTTGAGTAAGTTTTCCAGTTTTAGACAAAAAGAGGGCAATTGTTTGATGATAGATAGGCTTCATCTGCTGTGGTAAATGTTAGTGTAATCCACTTGCATAAGGCCTCGTATAAGCATTTCATAGCAGGTGTGTGTGTGTGTGTGTGTGTGTGTGTGTGTGTGTGTGTGACACCTCACATAGGCAGTACAGAAGAAATGAGAATAGAATCAAGCTCACACTGTATGTCTGGTATGTACAATGCATGTGCATATGCATTTGTGTTTGGAAAAAATTCTGAAGCTATCTATGGAATTTTTTTGAAGTCAGTCACTTTTTAGTCCCACAGCTTTTGTTCTGGAGATTTTCTGGCAAAAAGACCATTTTTATCCAATATTTTCTGGACAAGAATGCAGTTCAAACACAGGTGTTATTACTTCAGCCCATTTCTAAGAAATATGCTCTGCTGAGCAGAGTTCCATAAAAGCAGGGCTTGTGACTTAGTCATCTCTGTCCCTCATGATACTCAGGACAGCAAACAAATGAATTCAGAGTGAATTCTAGGAGGGCCACTTCAAGGTCAAATCTATAATTTATCTTTTTGTTGGCTTTTTTCCCTCATCTCACAACTTCCAAAAATCCAGCCAAGAGGCATTCATATTCACATGCTGGAAATGATATAATTCTATCTTCTATTCGGATACCACTAACTTTGCATGAAAATTTTCAGGTCCCAAAAAAGGCATCCTTACTCAAAATGAGAATGTGCTGTTGTAGAGATCCTATAACCCAAATTTTAGTGAGAAAGATTTACATCTCACTATCAGAAGGTTCACTTAGACTCAGCACAATTCAGCAAATATTTTAACTGTGAGTTTACAAAAAGAACACTGAGTAACATGTGAGAGGACCTGGATTCTAGTCCTGTTTCTGCTAAGTAATAGCTACAGGAGTATGGGCAAGTTGTTCTACCTGTAAGAACCACAATGTATGTATTTGTACAATGAGGGTAATAATAATATACTACCCAATTCATAAGATTGTGAAACATCAAATGAGATAAAATAGGCAATAATGTTTTTTAAGCTGTTAATGGCTATTCTTATACATTATTTTATCTATTGTAATAAGCATTTTAGACTTCAGGACTTGATAATGTAAGAAAGGTAATCTACTGAAGAAATGCTTGGTCTTTATGCTAACCCTTTAAAATCTGTGTCTGCTTGGAAAGTAAGAGATTTAATTTCCAAAGAGCATAAGTGTAAAAAATTAAGAGACTTAATTTGACTTAAAGAGTACAGTGACAATAATGTTAACGCTTATTTGGCACTCTCTTACTGACAACCGCTTTCACATTTATTGTTTCATTCCACTTTATATATGTACATGTATTGATAATCATTCATTCCAATCCTTTAAAACTGAATGCCTCTAGGTTCTAAACTGTACTAGACACTTCATATGCATTTTTCTCTTTTAATTCTCACAATAACCTATGAGCTACAGTAACCTATAGTAATACTATCACCCTTTCAGAGATTAGAAAATTGAACTTGAAATAACTTTCTTGGGGTCACATAGCTAGTAAATGAAGGCTCTCTGTCCAAGCCTGCCTCATTCCAAAACCCACGTTTTTTCCTACATACTTTTCACATAGGGTTATGAATATTCCTAGAGATACTTGGCAATATATGAGGGAGTATAAGAAGCCAGACATTATGACATATCTTCCTACATATCAATAGTATTTCATATATGTTCTGGAACTGTGTCATTCATATTTTTTTTAATGCAAAAGTAATACGGGATAAGATGTAAAATTCACATACACTTTGATAGAAAATAAAAATGTCAAATAAATTTTGGCCTTTTGAAAGGCTGCTTTGAAGCCAGGTCCTATGTCCCTGAAAAATTATTTCAGTGGCAAAGCGCTGACCAAATATAGAAATTCCTAAGTCTATGATTTACTGGATCTAACTCATTATCATCTAAAGAATCCATCCCAGCAGGATTTATATTATGATCTTTTCCAAAAGTTCTAATATAACAAGATACTAAATTGGGTTATATTTCAGTAGAGAAGATAAGAGTATTATCTTTTACTAAGGAACACTTTGGAAACAATTATGAGTCGTAACTAAACAGGTTTGCTTTCTTTTACCTAATTCGTAAGTCTCTTCCTGGTGTTGACTTTTCCATTTACCTAAAGAGGATCCTCTTCCCAGGCTTCCTCCAATGGGACTAGGGATGCTGCTTTTGTTTGGCAGGTTGACAGGGCTGGTTTTGCTGGCTGGGAACAGGTTCTGGGTGGGAGACGTTGGGGACTTTACAGGCTCTGCTGTCTTGGGTCGGGATGAGAGATTCAGAGGCTGTGCTGCTGCTTCATCCTGCAAGAGTTTAACATAAATAATTATTTTTAAAAAAGACAAATGAAGCACATTATCACTTAGTAAGCCACAGTTATTTTACACCTCAGAGACAATGCCACATTCTCCTACAATAATAACAAAAGAAGCTAATTATCTACCTCCTTGAAGATTCATCGGAAGGAAACCTCATTAATTTCCCTGTGTTATGCTTCTATTTACATTAACTGTGTAGTTGGATCATTCTTTTTGCCAAATTAAAATCGGAATTAGCTCACATTACAGCTTAATTTCCTAATGTGTTTTCAGGGATCTAAATTAACCTAGGGCATTTACAAAGAATTATTTAAAATTTCAGCAGCTCTGTAGTGCTTTTGTGTTATTCTCTCTGAAAAGTTCTTATAGCTATAAATAGTCTCTGCAGCTAATTTTTTTAATACATATTTTAAATCAAACAATTGCAAGCACTTTAAAAATGGAAACATGGAAAGCCTTCTTCTGCTCTACTAGGCTCCTGCCCAGGGAGCCGCATGCCACAACACAGCTTCTATGTGGCTTTCTGGGTGTGGGCACTCTTCATGGTCTATATTCTGGTCTCTATTCATGTTTAAAATTAATTTTTGCAAAGACCAAGGATAGATTATAATTATGTTTTATATACTATGCTATATGCAATTTATTTTTCATGTTTAAAGTGATGTTTCTTTATAGGCTTTTTTATATATATTTACAGAATGTCTATTTTAAGACATGTCCTTCTACACTGAGACAGTATTCAAATATCTGGCTTGTAACTGTAGTTCATCCAGGAGCTTGAAAGCTAAGCTCATTCCTTTATTTTGTCTCATTTGTCCTGCCATAAAATAGTTGAAAACACTTTCATCATCCTAGAAATTTTGTTGTAATATAAGCATATTCATTTAAATGTTCAGTGTTAAGATCTATATTATTGTATTCTAAAATAAACCGGTCAGTAAATGTTAACTCCCATTTTGCTTCTAAGAAGGCAAAGAGAACTAGATTTTAATGCCATTGTTTAAAAGACCCAATAGAGTTTGGTAACAGAACATTTTCCCCCTTAGTAACTAAGTGACCTTGCTGGGGCTCAATTTCTTCATCTGTGAAAAGAGAGTGATGCTAGGTGATCTCTAAGGTCTCTTCTAGTACTAATATCATTGATTAAGGGGGAACAAAAGAGAGGCCAGAAAATAGTACTTGAGAAGGAGGAATAGAAAGAGAAAATAAAAATAGCATGCACAAAGAAGCAATTATATACCAAGCACTGTACTAAGCATTTTCACATACTAGCTCATTTAACTATCAATAACTCTATGAGGCTGGCCAGTATTATTCTAAATTTACAAATGAGAAAATGGAGGTCAGAATGAAAATGTAAATTCTAATTTATTGGACTCCAAATTTCAGGCCCCTTTTCTACTGAACTACCATAGAAAATAAGTCAATTGTTTGATAATATAGTGATGCCCCAGATTTGTGTGTGTGTGTGTTCATAAGGAAAAGGCAATCTGTCACATATGTTGCAATATACCTTTATGTATATTTATATATAGGACAGGTTCTCAAGCAACATGGGTACATCCATTACGAATGTCAAAATTATCTTATGCACTTAATTGCATTTTATTTTCCTTTGCTCTTAATTCAAAGGATGTTTGAACTAGTTTGTTCCTTTACCACATCTAAATAATAGGGATTTATATGTTAGGTGTTTAGTTTTCTCCATGTTTCTTTTATTTGGGGCTCACTGAGCTTCTGAAAAATCTAAATTTAAAGTTTTGATCACATCTGAAACATGTTCAGTCATTATTTCTTCAAATACAACTTTCTGTTTCTCTCTCTTCTTTCTGGGCCTCCAATCGCATACATTAGTCTATTTGATTTTGTCCCACAGTACTGACCTGTCTTTTTTCTATGCCTTTTATTTTGATAGTTTTATTGTTATGTCTTTAAGTTCACTACCTTTTCTTCTGCAATGTCTAAGCTGTTGCTAAACCCACCTAGTATATATTTTTTAATCTCAAACACTGTATTTTTCATCTCTAGACATTTGATTTAGGTTTTTCCATGTCTTGCTTTACATGCTCATGTTTCCCTCTATCTTCTTGAACATATAGAGTTTATTACAGCTTTTTCAACTTTGAAATACTCTAATTTTTTACTCAGTTTTATAATTCAATAATCACCACTTTAACCAATAATACCACTGGGCATGGCTAGCAACTACCAATGCCCAATTGAGTGAATCCCTTTCCACCATGGTAGAACTGTTGGTCCTCACAGGCTGTCCTGGCCTGACAACTTTGTGCTAACCAAGCCTGGGAGTAGGGGAAATAACAACAGCTCTATAGACAGACTCCCACTATTCCTACATATAAGAGGCGTAAATGTTTTCTCAGATTGTATATAACTTTGGTCAATTTTAAGAATGCCTAAATGCTTGTTTTTGTCAGTTTTTTCCAGCTTTATAGGTGCTTTTTTAGGAAAGCAGATTTGCTTATCTCATCTGGCTCTAGTTGGAAGTCTCTTATAATGGCTGTTTTTCCTGTCTTATCTATTATCATCTGTGCCATTTTGAGGTCTGTTTCTTTTGATTAATTTTTCTCATTATTCATATTTTTTTTCCTGCTTTGCAAGCCTGATAATTATTAGACGGATGCTACACATTGTGAATTTTACCTTCTGGGGTGATGAAGTTTCTGTATTTCTTTAAATATTTGAAAACTTTGTTCTGAGACACAGAACAATTTGATCCTTTCTAGGCTTACTTCTAGGTGTTGTTAAGCAAGGTCAGAACAGTAACTAAGTAGGGGTAATTTGTCCCCACTACTGAGGTAATACCCTTCTGGGGTCTACTTGATGCCCCATAGGTCAGGAGACCTTTCCACTCTAGCTAACTATTCCTGGCCATTTGTGAACCTTGCAATTGATTTGTTTGCTACATTCTGGTGTTGCCCCATATCTTTGGTAGTTTCTCACATGCATGTGCTGATCAGTACTCAGCTAAATACTCAGGGGGAACCTTTTGCAGATCTTCAGCACTCTTTCTCCATGTAACTTGCTCCTTTCTGATACCCTGTCTCACAAATTCCATCTGCATTAGCATTCCTAAACTCTAAACTCTGTCTCTCTACTCAGGGAGTCTGTAAAACTTCCTTCATAGTTGCCTGGAAATTTTCTCCTGATAGTGAGCTGCAACAAATGTGGTGCTTGCCTTACTTGCTTCTCTTCTCATAGGAATCACTGTCCTGTACTCCTATTGTAAATGTCTGAAAACCATTGTTTTATATAATTTTGTACTGAGTTTTAGTTGTTTAAGCTGGAAGAGTAAATCTGATTTTGTTCCTTCATCATGGTTGACCATGGAATTCCTCTAGGTGTTTATTTAGGATCTTTCCCAGTCTACAACTAGATATTTTAATCACAACCACTAAAATCACCACACTATCTTCTTTATTACCATAATGAGCAGCAGCAGCATCACGACCACTAACATTGACCGAATACTCACTATATTCTAGAGGATATATTTAAGATCTATAATAATATTAACTCCCTTTTTTTTCAGAGGCAAAATCTAAAGTAGAAAGACATTAAGTATCTTGGGCAAGCTGACATAGTGAGTAAAAGTGGCAGAACCAGTATCTTTAACAGAAACATTCTGACATCTGATGTTGACAGTTATAGTAGACAAATATTCTAGGGGAAAAAAGGTACATCAGATCATCTATATTTATTTTTGTTACTTTCAGCAAATGTTGCCTATGTTCTGTCTGAATTTAAAATAAGTAGTCATGTTATATACAGAAGAAAAGCAATGACTATAAAGAGAAACATGGGACATTTTTGGTAACCATAGTTCCTTCAATTAGCAAACAATAAGATTATTTTCAGAACATCTTCAGTAATATATAGGAATTATATTTTAAATTTAACATACTTGCTTTATGTTTTGGTCTATATATTTTTACCCATATATAAAATAAAATATCTAGCAAGTAAAAGAAATATTTCCTTTGTTATTAACATAGAATATGGTCAAGTCAAATTACCCAGAGAGCTCCCTAAGAATTTGCATGTGGTCAAGTGAGTAATAAAATTCAGTTGGCCCACAAAGATGGAACGGCAAAAGCAGATATAAATTTGAATTTAACCAAGGAACATTTTACTCGTCCAGTAAAGACTTGGTTTGGTGCAGTTCCAGTTGGTAAACTTACTTATAAAATGACTTCTTTATGTTAAAATATTTAATACTCAATAGCTCAAGTCACTGATGTTTGATACTTCAACAACTACGAATAAGCAAAGTGCCTTGGTTTGAGTTGGAGTGCTCTGACTTATTCACAAACACAAACTCTGGGAACATAAAATACTCTGTTGTCTTATGAAATGTAAACCTCCTATTGTCATATCTCAATATTTCAAACAACAGACCATAAATGTTCACCTGTTTCTTTAAAGAATCTAAAGAATAGGTGGCATTAAATTAATTCCTTTGGCTAGAACACAGACAGAATTATCTCTCTTAATGATTTTTACTTTTCTTGATCTTTGGTATTTGGGATCCACTTTTTTTTAAAAGACTTTCTGGAATCTCAATATTACTATATGCAAATTTTAAAAAACAAAACAATTTCAGTGACTGTATAGCATCTGATGCTTAGTTTTGTTGGTCTCAGCTGTTTCCCTTGTGAAGATTTAATAATTGCAAAATTTCTTCAAATGCAGTGCTTTTATCACATTACAATAAAGCATTTGTACTTAGCATACTCCTCCAAGTAGATAAGTCAATTATACAAAACAATTGTTCCTCTGTTTGAATTTGATAATTCAATATAGAAAGTAACTGCAATCATAAAACCAACCAGCACCACCTATGGGTACCAGCTGCAGCACAAAATTGCAGTGGCTCATCAGTTTCCTTCTGCTGCCAAGTACCTCCTGGCTGCCCAGTTTCAAGACAATGAAAGTTAGTGAGAAAAGACATTTATTAATGTCCCAGACATAATTTGGGAAAGCCCGTTTATCCTAACACAACTATATGGCATCAAAAGCATTATTAGGCAATGACAACTCATTCCTTAAAGTCAACATTTATAACTAGTTCTGAAGGAGAGCGCTTCATCAACAAACCATAAAGAGTCGAGCATCAAATTCCATTTTGCACTTCTTTTTAAATCTAAGGTTTCAAGATCCCAATTGTCTGGTCCTATAAGTTAACTCCCTCCCTGTTTAAGAAACATGGAGAGAAGTGTCACAAATACATGACAAAGACTGGCAATAAAATTATGGCCATTCATGCCAATGAACATTAAAAAATAAAAGCCAGAATCCAAAAGGGGAAAACTCTTGAGAAGTGAGTTTGCAGATTGAGGCAAAGATCTCACAATATGGCACTATTGTTATCAAAAGGGAAACACCTGTTTCTCAATGCTCAATCATGAAATTTACCATAAAGAGGGACATTTTGGGGTTGCTTTATGTTGCTATGTTTCCTGCTGTTTATGCACAACATAGCCTGCTTCGCTACCTTTCTTGTGAAACTATTTTCTGAGATGTTTCCACAATCCTGCAAGTCGAGTACCTTAACTTGAGTTACAGGGCTGGTCCCTCTCTTTTCATTTTTTATCCCAGTAGGTGAGACCGTCCCTGCTGTGTTTGGTGGCTGTGGAGTTGATGGCATCTTTGCTCCAGGTGACACCTGCATGCTGGCCAGCTGAGCGGCATAGAGCTGCTGCAAAACAGGGAAGACAAACATTGATCTCTTTAAATGCAGCTGAAATTGAGTTTCAAAAAAAGACTTACCACATTGTTAGATTTCTCAGACAGTCTTGTAATTTCTTTCTCACTATTTTTAAAAAAGGAAACTAAGAGAAGGCAAATAATATAACAGAAAGAAAGAAAACTGGTAAGGGAGCCACAGTTCTGTTCCTGGTCCTTCTAGCAACAACTTTATGACCCTGGACAAAGGATTTGATTTCTTTAGAATTCAGGGTCTCTTGTTTATTTTTTTTAATTGTACAAAAAAGGAATTCGAGTAAGTAGTCTCTAAGATGTTTTTTAATGCCTAAAATCTTTAATGAAAGTTATTTAAATGTCTGGGATGTCCACTCATGTAATATTAATATTCATGAATTACAAAACTAACCTGAACATTTTTAAGGATTCTTAGAAGAACTGCATCATTATTATTCGGCACTGACTATGCCTCTCTGGGTATTCTGATCCTTCTGAATGATGAGTGCTGTCCCCAAAGCCACTAAGGTCCAATGGCAGTCATTGTTTACCCAGTGTCTTACTTCTAGGCAGCATATAAAATAATCCTCAAGAGAATATGGCCAAATTGGTAGCAGTTTTTTTTTTTTTTAAGTCAAGCTTCTCTGAACCCAAACCAGCTAAGAAAGTGCTTCCTTCATGCTTCCAAACAGATCACCAAACTTCTCTCCTCAGGTTCTGCCTTTGCCTGGAACTCCACATTTATCTTCATCATATTATCACTGCTGTTTCAGGGTCTTTTCTGAAGTATTTTCTATAGTTCTCTTTGGCAAACCAATGATCTTATTACTCATTCTATCTACTCAGCTTAAAATGGTTCCTCTTCTCTGAGACATGATAAGCAGACAACCTGACATTATGAGTCTTCAAATTATCAATCTGAAAATATGTTTATTTCACTATATTAAGGCCAAAAATGGAAAGACGGGTGGGCTAACTGCTTTTCATACAATTTTCATTTTTATCAAAGTCATCCTTATATATAGCTTTACAAGGTAAACAGTACTTTAAGGTTTAAAAAAACAAAAATACCGAAACAATAACAACGAAAAGAGCATGACCAAAATGTACAGTGCACAGCTTCCACAGCCAAGCATGATGACCTTCATTTCCTTACCCTGGTCCTCCTTATCTCACCTCCTGTTCTGTGGAGTTCATTCCCTTCAATTCATTTAATGATTTAACTGGTATTTTTTGCCTTATTTGTAAGTGCTCATAAATGTTACATTCTTATCTACATATGAAGGAAAATGAAAGGTTCACTTTCCTACACTGAACCCTACATGTGCTCCAATGCTTTCCTCTCCAATCTCTTAATGTTAATATCACAAATTTTAAAATTAGCGTTTACTGTTTTATTTTATGAAGATACTAGCTATGTAGTAAACTATACTTAATTTTCTCTTTCCCAACTTTTTATTTTGTTAGATTTAATATTTACCTCATATTTTGTTTTCATAATTTTTACGTAACTATTACTAATTCTCAAACTCACTGAAATCAGTAAACTGTACCCAGTGTAATTGAATATTTCAGGTAATCTGTGAATCCTGTTTTCCCTTGGAGACATCCTTCCTGGAATTCTCAATCTTCTTGCTCCAATCTGAACTAATTTATTCCTCAGGCCTACCTACTGCAGATCTATGGCACTTGGAATTCCTTTTGCCTCTCCTGTACTGATGTCCTTGTTTACTGGGTATCATGTTTTCTTCCCTTTTAGTTAACTGTCCTTGTTTCCTGGGTATCATGTTTTCTTCCCTTTTAGTTATATGTAGGTAAGAATGTAACATTTATAAGCAATTACAAATAAGGCAAAAATTACCAGTTAAACCATTAAATGAATTGAAGGGAATGGACTCCACAGAACAGGAGGTGAGATAAGGAGGACCAGGGGTAAGGAAATGAAGGTCATCGTGCCTGCCTGTGGAGGCTGTGCACTGTACATTTTGGTCATGCTCTCATTTTGGTAGAGCATATCCTCCAAGCACTTCCTGAGAAAGGTGAATGTGAGATTAATTATTTAGGAATTAACATTTCTGGAAAATGTTATTATATTCTTCTCACTTGACTGTAGCTTGACTGTATAGAATTCTAAGTTGAAAATAATTCTGCCTCAGAATTCCAAAGATATTGATCTGCTATATTCCTATTTTTCTTACTAAGGAAGCCTGACATTATTTTGATTCCTGATCCTTTATATGCAATCTGTTTTCTCCTCTGAAAGCATCAGGATCTTCCATTTCCACAGAATGTTTTGAAATTTCACTATTATATCCTTCTGTTGACTTTTATATTCATTGTTCTGAACACCCAGTCAGGCTTTTCAATCCAAACTCATGCGTTTCAATTCTAGGAAACTTTTTTGATGTTTTTCATTGATAATTTTCTCTCCTCTGTATTCATATTTGATAAATGTTAGATTTCCTTATCAACTCTCTTTTTTTTCTTATTTTTCCTTCTGTTTGTTACTCTGACCTTTTGTTATACTCTATGACAGATTTTTTTTTGCAACTTCATCTTCCAAAACTTCTCTAAATGTTTTAAAGTTTCTGCCATTATATTTTAAAGGTACTCTTATTCTCTGATTGCTTCTTTTTATAGCATCCTGTTCTCTATTCTCTTTGACAATATTAATGTTTGCTACATTGTTGCCACTCTTTTTCTTCCAATGTCTTTGAGTTTTTCTATTAGGGGCTTTTCTGAAGTGTCTGGTGTTCACTGACTTTATTCATCTATAAGAGCAATGTACTCAAAAGCTGACTGGAAGGTCTAAGTATGGGGTAGATTTACTGATTGATGGGCTTCAGCATAAGGTAATAATGCAGAAAGTCTGCTTTTTCATTGGGGGAATCCCAAATGTCAATATCTACAGGTCATTTATCTCAGACTAGACCATTTTTTAGAGAAATGTCTTCAAATTCTTGCCTTGATTTGTGTATAGACTTGTATGCCATCATCACATGAGCCAAGTAAGAGAAGGCAAGAGAAGGATCTCACAGTCTGGTCTACCCTGCAGACTCCCTGGTTTTCACCATGGCACAATCACTCATTCTCAGCTATGCCTGATGTCCCAAGACATAAACCTCTCAAGTTCAACTTCTCAAGAGAATAAATCTTGGCATCTTCTGCCAGGTTTTGTGCTCATGGGGCTGGGAGGGAGGAGGCAGGGATGGTAGTTACCAGGTTGCATGAGGTTAGGGAGGGATCATCTTATATCTGTTTTCAACCAGTCATCCTATCGACAGTTCCACCTCTTACAACTGTTCCTTTAATGATACATGATACCTTCAATTCCTAAGCATTTTAAAGGTTCAGCTCGCAATTGGGCTTGATTCTTTTTGGCTTTACACTCCTAAAGCTTGGGTATGAGCTTTCTCTTTTCTGCTAAGACAGTCATAACTCATCTATCCATATTCCAATTTTTTTTGTCTTCTCTTTCCATTTCTACTTGAAGGCTTACACCCATAATTCTTAACCATCAGTTTATTAGGATTTGGGTGAAACTAACAATAAATAAATATATTAATCTGCTATGTTTAACCAGAAGTCAGACACTCCAATCTTAACACTATTTAATGCCTGAAAACTTTGTTCAAATATTTTCTTTTCTTCTTATAATCAAAATTAAGCCATTACCTTGATGGTCACATTTCTCTCATAATAAATAGAAAGCTTCCTAGACTATCAACAACAGAGAAAATAGCTCAAACTTTGCCATATTAGTAGGGGAGAAAAAACAGGTGGTTTGTATGTAATTTCCAGCATTACTATCATTCAGATGGACAAATAAAAAAAATTACAGTAATCAAAAACAGACCTTTCAGCACATGTAATTAAATGAAAGCTTAATAAAGAATAATTTGCAAGAGCCAGATGTGCTTATGTCATGATTGTTGCTTTCTTTGGAACAATTTTTCTAATATAACAAGCCTCTAAAGAAATTAAAGTTTTATAATTCTGTATGCAGTGACTCAGTGGCAAGAAAAATTCACAAGCAGAGTCAGTCAAATTGCTAGCACTTAGGCAAAGTGATGGGGGCATCTTTTGGTTTCTGTTTTACTCTGCTGTATCATTTTCCTTTGAAATTCAGCCAGATGTCTTCAAAATGGAGACAGGTCAAGCTTCTGAAAATGTCTGCTTGGATTAAGGCAGTGAAGAAAAGTTCTGTATTGGATGGAGTCAAGATGGTTAAGAGACAAAAACATGTTGTCTATATAGTACTGTAGCTGGTATCATAACCAATATATCGTACTATGAGTATTAAAGAGTCATGATATCTTAGAGATGCTGAGTCCTTAGATAAAATTTATGGCATCATTTTTACCTCAATAATTCAAAAGATCAAACGAATTTTACTCTATCTTGAGTCCTTTAGGAAATTTGAACTAGTGAAAAATGCAAAAAAAAAAACCACTCACATTTCTGGAAACGAGTCTATGTTTTTTAAAAAAAGTTGACTATGAATCCTTCAGATTGAATGAATAATACAGCTACTTTTCAGGAAAAGAGTAGTGTTAATTGCTTCTTCTAAAGCTCTGATAATAATTTATTTTATAACCCTTTTAAGTGAGTTGTACCTAAGGAAGGCAAGACCACATAAACTCTGAGATTCCTTAAAGCAGGTTCTTGTGAGTTGTGATTACCGATATATTAGAGAGAGGAAGAGGTACTGCCACATTCCATAACCCTTTCAAAGCTGGGTAACTGGACACTAGGATATCAGGTAAGATTTAGTAGAATGAGTCTTGAAATAAAAATCAGAAAATGGAGTTCAATGAAAAGATAGAAGGTATTCACAAAAATTAAAATATCCATATTCTATCTAACAACATGTGATTTTAGTTTAAATATCATTCTCTTCAGATTGAAGATTTTAAATTTGTCTTGAATAATATCAATGTCATTCATTGAATAGGTATAAACTTACAAAATAATTTCACAGCTCACCCTCTAAACTACCATTGGTTGAATTTGTTCCATGTGCAAGGCTCTGTGTTAGGGGCTGAGGAGACTTCAAACCACATAGCTCTAAAGGAGACATAAAATATAAATCCTTAGCACTTGATTTGCACTTTTATTGTGGCCCTTGTCACTATTTTAAGCTTTATGTGTAGTTGTGCAAATGTATCTTATCCTGTTTGATACACTGTAAGCTCATTGAAGGTATGATCTACCTAATTATTTTTGAATGCTTAGCACCATGAATGGTGCCTTGCAAATAATAGACACCCAATCAATAGTTGCTGAATTACACACTATATAAAATCATTGCATATTAGGAAGGAAAGACAGTGTCTATAAATGAGGCAACACAAGTGGTATATCCTTATATTTACTATATATGCAATATATATATGCAATATATATGCAAAGAACAATTTTATGATGTTATGGTTAAAAATAAAAGGCAAAAAATTCAGTCCCAGTTTAGTCACACTGTTTCACATGAAATTAATCCTTTGAAGTAGTTTGCTAAAATTTTGACTAGATAGCTGCTTAGCAACTATTAGCCTCACTAACCAGTAGCAGCATTTCTAGACACCAAAAACAATTTAGCTGAAAACCAAAGAAAGAAGGCAATTCCAGTTACAATAGCTACAAAAGAAAAATACTTAGGAATATATTTAACCAAGGAGGTGAAAAATTTGTACAAGGAAAACTATAGAACACTGAGGAAAGAAATTGTGATGACATAAACAAATGGAAAAACATTTATATCTGATGGTCATGAATCAGAATAATTGGTATCTTTAAAATGATCATACTGCCCCAAACAATCTACAGATTCAGTTTAATCTCTATAAAAATATCAATGTCATTTACGGCAAAATTAGAAAAAACAATCCAAAAATTCATATGCAACCAAAAAAGAGCCCCAAGAGCCAAGGCAATCCTAAGCAAAAAGAACAAAGCTGAAAGCATCACATTACCTGACTTCAAATTATACTACAAGGCTATAGTAACCAAAACAGTATGGTACTTGAGTAAAAACAGACATGTAGATCAATGGAACAGAATAGAGAACTCAGAAATAAAGCCAAATACTTACAGCCAACTGATCTTTGACAAAGTTGATGAGAACATGCATTGGCAAAATGACACTCTTTTCAATAAATGGTGCTGGGAAAATTAAATTGCCATATTCAGAAGAATGAGACTGAATGCCTATCTCTCCCCATATACAGAATTCAACTCAGGATGGATGAAAGACGTAAGTGTAAGATTGAAACTATAAAAATATCAGAAGAAGACCTAGGGGAAACTCTCTGGGCATTGGTTTAGGCAAAGAATTAATAACTAAGACCCCAAACTCACAAGAAACAAAAATGAAAACAGATAAATAAGACTATGTTAAACTAAAAAGCTTCTGCACAGCAAAATAATCAACCAACAGAGTAAACAGACAATCTGCAGAAGGGGAGAATATTTTTGCAAACTGCCTTAAACTTTTCTAATACAAATTATACTGTTTGAGCCATAACAAATGAGTACCATTTTTTTCTTCTCAGTCTAGTTACTTACATAAAGTTTCTTTAAATGCTACTGCATCCTTTTATGAAAGAATAAAAAAAACTAGTTATTCTAATCAAATAGCTTTAGTTAGAAAATTTCTTTGCAGACTAACGGTTTAAGAAGGGAAAACGTTAAACTCTGATTAACTGTTAAATAAGGGTCTACAAAAAATGCCATTCCACATATAACTCTCAGATCATAGTTCACAGTCATAATGATGATAATAATGAATATTCATTTGTAAACATAGCTGAGGTTTAAAAAGCAACAATATAGTAAAGCTTATGAGAGGCTTAGCTCAAAGTCTCATAAACATTTAAGCTTCGGTGAAGACTGTTTTAGTCTAAATAAAGATTTTTTTCCTGTTTCAATTTTGAAAAATGCTTACTGATTGTTTAGGATATTGAATTGTTTCTTTATCCAAGATACATAAAAGACCTGCAGTGTATATGTGCAAAAATAAGCCTAGCTAAATGTTTTTGCAAAATTATAGAATTAGTTATATTTTATAGGAGTACTTTAATAAATTATTTTTTGTTATGGATTAAAATGTTCCACCTTTATTACTGGCAGCTTTAATAAAGTAGCTAGCATTAACATTTTGGTAAGCTGAACAAAGACATATTTGACTCATAGAACCGAAAGGGCATTAACAAATCATTTAGGCTAGTCTGACTTCCTTATTTTGCCAATGAGCTAAGATCTAGCCAGTAGCTTGCCCAAGATCATATAATTAGTATTGGAGCTAGAAGAACTCACTAGCTATCACTTCAACATTACCAGAATATGTATCACTTAAAAGTAGAAATGGATATAAAATTAGCCAACTTTTGTACCTTTCAAGTACATTTCTAGCATTGATAAATTTGACCAACCTTTTAAATAAATTGGATTAAGAAAGTTCTGTGAAGATCTCACCAATCCACAAATAAATACTTCTAAAAGTATTTGCACTCCTTTGTGTACTGTGGCTAACTCTGAAGATAAATCTGTCTTCCATTTGGATCTTAGTGACACTTTAACAACCAAGCCTGTTCAGAGTCAACCCAAAGTAGTAGGTCCTACCAATCAGACTCAGCCTCGTGGTGAAACTCTTTAGTGCCTGCCAGTACACATAATGATCTACAGAAGTACCTAAGAAATGTATTGTGTCAGAGAGTGATGTTATACCATCATTGCATTTGAAAAGAGAAGCATGCTTTGTCCAAATACAGCCAAATTTATGTCACATTACAATGAGTGGTGTCACAATGTAACTTTATTTACCATAATGTGAAATACATATTTATATACCTGCTTTCTATGATACAATAATTTAGGATCTCTAACAGAGAGTAGCACACAGAAAAAGTATAAGGCCTTTTCTCATTATAAACATATGATTTTCATGTAGCCACATAACCAGTTATATAGTCTTCCAATAATCACCCCTACTCATTTATGTGTTAATTTAACAAATATACATTGAGAACTAAACTCAGTGAGGCACTGTGCTGGATATTTGACATTTATTATTTTATTTAATCTTCACAATAATTATATAAGATAGAAATTATTACCCATTTTAGTCAATCTTACTTTTAAGCCTGTATTCTTTCTGCTTTTAAAATTAAATTATTTTAAATAAGCTACACAGTGAACCACAATTAAGCCAATTTCTTGTTTCTAGCCACCAGACAACGATCACTGTCTAAGGAGAAGAAAGATTCTGATGTGACTGCTATTCTAAGCTCTCAAATAGAAAATTGTACTTTCAAATGTCTTACTGTTGTTACTCTCTAAAATGGCATTTCAAAATCTTTAAATGGACAAAAAGAGGTAACAGTACCACCAGTCATCTTGAAGGAATAAGTGTCTCAATTTGATCTAGACAATGCCCTTCTCCAAATCTTCGAGCCATAGTAGAAAATCCTTAAAAAATTAAACCTACTTTAATTTTTTAAAGACTGATAAGGTAAAAAGAAGAACTATGCAGAGTATAGGTAGACATAGGAGAGCTTGACAAAATGGGAATTGAGGGGGCTTTAAATTGGCACCAGTATACTCCAGTATACAAAAACCAACAGTAAAATAGGAGGCACAACTTTACACACCAAATTCTTTTTCGAATAGATTCTCCTGTGCTTTGTCATTTCAGTTTAGAAAGGACTTAAGTAACCTGCCAGAATCTACCCCAGAAAGAGAGAAATAAAAGTCATCTCTCAGAATACTACCAAACTCATTCTACAAGGCCAGTATTACTCTGATACCAAAACCAGACAAAGATATAGATATATAAAACAAAACTATAGGTCAATATCTCTGATGAATATTGATGCAAAAATCCTCGACAAAATACTAGCAAAAGAAGTTTGACAATACATTAAAAAGATCATTCACCATGACCAAGTGGGACTAATCCCTGGGATGCGAGGGTAATGCAACATATACAAAGCATCATATCAACAGAATGAAGGACAAAAATCATATGATCATTTCAACTGATGCTGAAAAAGCATTGATAAAATTCAACATCCCTCTATGATTAAAAAACCCTAAAAAAACCTGGAGATAGAAGAAACATACCTCAATATAATAAAGCCATATATGTCAGACACACAGCTAATATTATACTGCATGAGGCTTGTAGTCCCTTCTTTTTGGCCAATTTCTCCCATTTGGAATGGGTGAATTTACCCAATACTTGTACCCCCATTGTATCAAGGAATTAACTAACTTGCTTCTGATTTTAAAGGGTCATAGGCAAAAGAAACTTGCCTTGTCTCAAGTGAGACTTTGAAAAAACTGAAGGCCTTTTCTCTAAGATCTGGAACATGACAAAGACATCCACTTTCAACACTGTTTCTCAACATAGTACTGGAAGCCCCAGCTAGAACAATCAGACAAGGGGAAAAAGCAAAGGGCATCTGAATGAAAAGGATGAAGTCAAATTATCCTTGTTTGCAGATGATATGTTCTTATATTTGGAAAAACCTAAAGACTCCACAAAAAAACCCTATTAGAACTGATAAACAAACCCAGTAAAGTTGCAGGATACAAAATCACCATGTAAAAATCAGTAGCATTTCTATATGCCACCAGTGAACAATCTGAAAAGAAATTAAAAAGTAATGCCACTTGCAATAGCCACAAATGAAATTAAATGCCTAAAAATTAACTAAAAAAGTAAAATATCTCCATAAGAAAAACTATAAAACACTGATGAAAGAAAGTGATGAGGATATCAAAAAATGGGAAGACATTCTGTGTTCATGAAGAATCAATATTGTTAAAATGTATGTACTACCCAAACCAATCTACAGATTCAAGCAATCCATATCAAAATGCTAATGACATTCTTCATAGAAATAGGAAAAAAATCCTAAAACTTACATGAAATCACAAAAGACCCAGATTAGCAGAAGCTATCCTATGCAAAAGGAACAAAACTGGAGGAATCACATTATGTGACTTCAAATTATACTGCAGAGCTATAGTAAGCAAAATAGCATAGTACTGGCATAAAAACAGATACATAGACCAATGGAACAGAATAAAGAATTCAGAAACAAATTCACATACCTATAGTGAACTCATTTTTTAACAAAGCTGCCAAGAACATACACTGGGGAAATCTGTCTTCAATAAATGGGGGATGGAAAGACTGGATATTCAAATGGAGAAAATGAAACTAGACCCCATCACTAGCCTTATACAAAAATCAAATCAAAATGGATTGAAACTTGAGTCTAAGACCTTGAACTATGAAACTACTCCAAGTAAACATTGAGGAAACTCTCCAGAACATTTGTCTGGGCAAACATTTCTTGAGTAATATCCCACAAGAATAGGCAACCAAAGCAAAAATGAACAAATAGAATCAAAGTGCAGAACTTAAAAAGCTTCTGCACAACAGAGGAAACAATCAACAAAGTGAAGAGACAATAGCCATAATGGGAGAAAATATTTGCAAACTACCCATCTGACAAGGAATTTATAACTAGAATATATAAGGAGCCCAAACAACTCTTTGGAAAAAAATCTATTAATCCAATTAAAATATGGGTCAAAGATTTGAATAGACATTTCTCAAAAAAAGACATACAAATGGCAATCAGGCATATAAAAAAGTGCTCAACATCACTAGTTAGAGAAATGCAAATCAAAACTACAATAACATTATCATCTCACCCCAGTTAAAATGTCTTATATCCAAAAGGCAGTCAATAACAAATGCTGGCAAAGACATGAGAATCCTTGTACACTGTTGGCGAGAATGTAAATTTTACATCCACCATGGAGCACAATTTGGAGGTTCCTGAAAAAAACTAAAAATAGAGTTACCATATGATCTAGCAATCCCACTGCTAGTATATACCTAAAAGAAAGTAAATCAGTATATCAAAGAGATATCTGCATCCCCATGTTTGTTGCAGCACTGTTTGCAATAGCCGGTCTGGAAGCAATCTAAGTGTCCATCAATAGATAAATGAATAAAGAAAATGTAGTACTTATACACAAAAGAGTACTATTTGGACATGAAAAAATAAGATTGTCATTTGTTTTTGTTTTTGTTTTTTTAAATAATAATTTATTTATTTTACTTTAGGTGCATACTATATCTGGCATTTCTCCCCATGTTATCCCTCCCCACCCTCCCCTCCCTCCCCCTCCACCATTGTCTCTCCCCTACCCCCCACAACTGTCCCCTGTGTGTGATGCTCCTCTGAGTCCACATGTTCTCATTGTTCAACACCCAACTACGAGTGAGAACATACGGTGCTTGGCCTTCTGTTCTTGGGTCAGTTTGCTGAGAATGATGGTTTCCAGATTCATCCAAGTCCCTACAAAGGACATGAACTCATCGTTTTTTATGGCTGCGTAGTATTCCATGGTGTATATGTTCCACATTTTCTTTGTCCAGTCTATCATTGATGGGCATTTGGGTTGGTTCCAGGTCTTTGCTATTGTACACAGGGCTGCAATGAACATACGTGTGCATGTGTCTTTATAGTAGAACGATTTATAGATCTTGGGGTATATACCCAATAGTGGGATTGCTGGTTCAAATGGAATTTCTATTTCTAGATCCTTGAGAAATTGCCACACTGTCTTCCACAATGGTTGAACTAATTTACACTCCTCCCAACTGCGTAAGAGTGTTCCTATTTCTCCACATCCTCTCCAGCATCTGTTGTCTCCAGATTTTTTAATGATCGCCATTCTAACTGGGGTGAGATGATATCTCAGTGTGGTTTTGATTTGCATTTCTCTAATGACCAGTGATGATGAGCATTTTTTCATATGTTTGTTGGTCTCATATATGTCCTCTTTTGAAAAGTGTCTGTTCATATCCTTCACCCACTTTTGAATGTGGTTGTTTGTTTTTTTCTTGTAGATCTGTTTTAGTTCTTTGTAGATTCTGGATATTAGCCGTTTGTCAGATGGGTAGATTGCAAATTTTTTTTTGCCAGTCTGTGTCTTTTGATTGGGGCGTTTAGGCCATTTACATTCAATGTTAATATTGTTATGTGTGAATTTGATCCTGCCATTTTGTTACTGGCTGGTTTTCTTTCTCATTAGTTGACTCATTTTCTTCATTGCATTTTTGGTCTTTGCCAACTGGTTTGCTTTTGCAGTGACTGGTACTTGTTCCTTTCCATGCTTAGTGTTTCTTTCAGGAGCTCTTCTAGGGCAGGTCTGGTGGTGACAAAATCTCTCAATAATTGCTTGTCCCTAAAGGATTTTATTTCTCCTTCATTTATGAAGCTTAGTTGGGCTGGATATGAGATTCTGGGTTGAAAGTTCTTTTCTTTAAGGATGTTGAATATGGGCCCCCACTCTCTTCTGGCTTGTAGGGTTTCTGCCGAGAGATCTGCTGTGAGTCTGATTGGCTTCCCTCTGTGGGTGACCTGACCTTTCTCTCTGGCTGCCCTTAGCATTTTTTCCTTCATTTCAACCCTGGTGAATCTGATGATTATGTGTCTTGGGGTTGCTGTTCTTGGAGGAATATCTTTGTGGAGTTCTCTGTATTTCTTGAATTTGAAATTTGGACTGCCTTGCTAGGCTTGGGAAGTTCTCCTGGATAATATCCTGGAGTGTGTTTTCCAGCTTGGATTCATTCTCCACGTCATATTCAGGTACACCAATCAAGTGTAGAATAGGTTTTTTCACATAATCCCATATTTCTTGGAGGCTTTGTTCATTTCTTTTCACTCTTTTTTCTCTTGTATTGCCTTCTCTTTTACTTCATTGAGTTGATCTTCAATCTCTGATATCCTTTCTTCTGCTTGATCGATTTGGCTATTAAAACTTGTGTTTGCTTCACGTAGTTCTCGTGCTGTGTTCTTCAACTCCATCAAGTCGTTTATGTTCTCTAAGCTGGTTATTCTAGTTAGCATTTCGCCTAACCTTTTTTCAAGGTTTTTGGTTTCTTTGCATTGAGTTAGAACGTGTTCAACTCTGAGAAGTTTGTTATTATCCACCTTCTGAATCCTGTTTCCATCAATTCTTCGCACTCCTTCTCAGTCAAGTTGTGATCCTGTGTTGTTGAGGAGTTGTGATCCCTTGAAGGAGAAGAGGTGTTCTGGTCTTTGGTGGTTTAACCTTTTTTGTGCTGGTTTTTTCCCATCTTTATGGATTTACCTGGCTGTGGTGTCAGAGAGCTGCTTGATGAAGTCGCTTGTCTGCCTGTGAGGGCGCTACTGGGTTTCTAGGGACTCCTTCAGGTTACTAGGGAAGCTTCCTGTGTCTTTTTTGTTTATGCTGGGAGATTAGGCCCGCCTCTTCTCTGACCTGTAAGCATTGCTGGGTTGTGGAGAATGCCGTCCTGTTGCTACGTAGGCTTCCTGTGTTTTTTGTTAAAACACGCAGCCCAGTCCCACCCCTCTAGTGATGGGTTGTGCCCTTCCTCCACTGGGCTGGATCATTCAGGGTTCCTCTCAGACTGTGGCACTGGCTACGCAACCCCCTAGAGTCAGAGCTTCAGCCCTCTGGGGTTTGTGGGGGAGATTAGGGACCCGCCCAGCCGCACCGGGCAGTCTCCCCCTTTCAGCTTTCTCTCTCTCCAGTCATGGGGTAGGGGCCACTCAGCTGCTCCTGCTTATAGCTCCTTCTCTCTCCGGGCGCAGGGAGGGGGCGATAGCTCAGTCTGCAGACTCTTATTCAACTCCGCATTTGTAATTCCTGGCGCTTGACTGGCAAAGATCCCCTGTTCTGTGTATCGCTGAGGCTTTGGGGGAAGTGCTGTATCTGGACTGGAGCGCCAGAGGTGGAGCCTCCGACTCACCGGTTAGATGCACTTTCTAGGTGAAGCAGCACTCCTCCCCCGCCTCGGTCTGCCCTGAGTGGGCTTTGCTCACCCTTGGACTAGACCCGTTGAAATGCACCTGGTACCTCGGTTGGAGCTAGGAGATCTCCGGTTTCTGCATCTCTTTCGCTGGGTGTTGTGCACTGGAGTTGTGTCTAATCTGCCATCTTGGATCCTCCCCCCTCTTGTTCTTCGAGATTGTCATTTGTAACAACATGGATGGAATTGGAGGTCATTATGCTAAGGGAAATAAGCCAGGCACAGAAAGACAAACATCATGTGTTCTCACTCATTTCTGGATCTGAAAATCAAAACACTTGAACTCATGAAGATAGAGAGTAGATGAATGGTTACTGGAGGCTGGGAAGGATAATGGGAGAGCTAGGGGAGGTAGGGATGATTAATAGTTACAAATAAATAGAAAGAATGAATAAGACCTAATTTAATATCTCAACAGGGTGACTATAGTCATGTCCAAGGCCATGGGAGCCCACCTCTTGCAACAGCGTGACCCAGATGTGAGACATGGAGTCAAAGAAGATCATTTTGGACCTTTATGATTTGACTGCCCTGCTGGTTTTCAGACTTGCATGGGGCTTGTAGCCCGTTCCTTTGGCCAATTTCTCCCATTTGGAATGGGTAAATTTACCCAATGTCTGTACCTGCATTGTATCAAGGAATTAACTAACTTGCTTCTGATTTTACAGGCTCATAGGCAGAAGAAACTTGTTTTGTCTCAAGTGAGACTTTGGACTTGGACTTTTGGGTTAATGGTGGAATGAGTTAAGACTCTGGGGGACTACTGAAAAGACATGATTATGTTTTGAAATGTGAGGACATGAGATTTGGGAGGGAATGGTGCAAAATGATATGGTTTAGCTGTGATCCCACCTAAATCTCATCTTGAATTGTAGTTCCCATAATCCCTATATGTTTTAGGAGGGACCTGGTGAGAGGTAATTGCAAGATGGTAGGGGAGGATTCCCCGTGCTGTTCTCATGATAGTGAATAAGTCTCGGGAGATCTGATGGTTTTATAAAGAACACTTCCCCCTGCACACACTTTCTTGCCTGCCACCATGTAAGACATGCCTTTGCTCTTCCTTCACCTTCGGCCATGATTGTGAGGCCTCCCAACCATATGGAACTCTGAGTCCATTAAACCTCTTCTTCTTTATAAATTACCCAGTCTCAGATAGGTCTTTATTAGCAGCGTGAGGATGGAAAAATACAAGTCAATAATAATTTAAATGTACATTTAAAAATAACTAAAAGAGTGTAACTGGGTTGTTTGTAACACAGAGGATAAATGTTTGAGGGGATGGATACCCCACATTATATATATGCTATGATTATTATGCATTGTATATCCATATCAAAACATTTCATGTACCCCATACATATACTCACCTACTATGTGCCCACAAAAATTTAAATTTAAATTCACAAAAAATTCTCCTTCAAATACAACCTTCCCATTTGTAGAGGATAAAGAAAGGAAGAGAAGGAAAAAAAATACTATTCTACAGAAACAGAATCAATCAGTGCTACTGAAAGATGTTATCTCTTACCCTTATATTTATCCCCATTTGCTATGGTTCCACAAAACATCAGGGAACCCCAGGCCTAGTCAAGTTTCCCTGTAACAGATCCTATTCTAGTGTGACAGACATCATTCAAAGTGGTAATAGAAGTTGGGCGAAACAAGTAGGGTAGGGCAGGATAGGGTAGGATAGGGTAGGTTAGCGTAGGGTAGGGAGACATCCCTAAGGATACGTCATCATTCATTTGATTGATGTTGCCCAACACCAGGCTCCAAGCCTAGTTTTGTTCTCTAGGGATATCCTGGGTTTTGTTACCTACTCAAACAAAGCTGAAGGCCATTTCTTTGCCTACAAATCAAGGCATAATATAAAGCTGCACCAGTTCAGCTGTGAGAAGGTGGAAGCAGAGACATGGGTAATTAAGCAGCCTAATATAGTGCTTGTTTACCAAAGAGAAGAAAGTGTGTCCATAATAAGTCATTACAGACTGAAGGAAGGTGGAGAAGAAGGCTTCAAATAATTATTTGAACGAGATCACAAATACTTTTACTTTTCATAAATCTCCAATGTCAACAAAATGATCCAGGAAATATAGCTGTGATTTTATGGAAAGAAAGAACTGAAGTTCCTTTTTTCAGCATAGAAGGTACTTGTTCAGCTACACTCCTAATATTTGAGACCAAAGAAAATTGGCTGCAGGGATAGGAGGAGAGAGCAGGAAGAGGGGGAAGAACTACTACTCCCACTCCTACATATTACGTTTATTTCCAAGTCAGTCTCCTTGTAACTCCTGCATATTTTTCTATTGCACCATTTTTTCCTTTCTTATTAACACTACCTGTCTGTCATAATTCTACTCATCATTTCAGTTTCAACTCAAGAATCACTTTTTCCTTGAAGTGTAATCTGACAACTGCTTCCTTTGTGCTCCTATCATAGCTCAATCTTTGTCTCTGTGCAAATTATGAAATTTCTTTTTTCTTCCCATATTTTTTTCTCCCACTAAATTCTGAGCTTGTTAAGGGAAAGACTGAGGCTTATTCAACTTTATGTCCCCAGAACCTAATACAATGCCTGACATTTTCAGAGGTCTGTTAATGCTGACCATTAAAACCTCTTTCATATCCATTCTTGCCTCTATCTTCTTGGAATTGCTATCATTTCAGCCCGCACCCTTTTCTCCAGAGGTGAACTCCAGAGATGGAGGTTATCTTTCTTTGTTTCTGTCTTCTTAAAGTTATAAGTATGTGGGTTCACCAAGTAAAGCACTGATTTTTGTGCAAACACCAGAAAAGATAATGGTAGCAGAAGAAAGAACTATGAACAACATATATTTAATGCAATCTCTTTGCTATACAGATGAAGAAAAGCTCATGCCTAGGAAAAAAAGTGATATGCACAAAAATATCAGCTGGTGAATAGTAGGTAGAATGAAATCTAGAACCAAGGTTTCCTACTTTCCCTATCAACTGTTCATACGAACTCATTTCTCATTGTGTTCTATCCTCTTAGTGAACTGCAAATAGAATTTGTAGGTCATATGAGAACTTTTGGTTTGGAGTACTTGAAAAAAATGTTTTTTCTACCATTCTCTTAGATTAAAGAGAAATTTACCTTACATGTACTCGTAAAGTAATCTTTGGGCACCCTAGGATGATTTAGGTTGTAGAATTTTATTTTAATATTTGTTTTAAAATGTACATATTTTAAAATGCAACCATAGTAATTAGGTTAAGGTAATTATAATCATGTTAAGGTGTTTTCAGATTTTTAAAATTAAAGTTTATGCAAATATACATAGAGGGCCAAAAATTAGTCTCAGATGAGGGCAGACTTATTTTCACCCATGTTGAGATGTCTGCCAATTGTCTTTCCACAATAACCAAAAGAAAAATGGAACAAGCATTGACTGTAAGCCAGGAGAACCAGGACCAATTTAATTCATTCATTATCCCTGCAGCCAGCTCAAGAATGTCAAGTAAAGAAAAATAAATTGAAAGAAGTGTTTCCCTGGCTAAAGGTCCTCTTGCCTATTTGTCCAAGCACTGGGTAGTTTGCTCCTCTAAAAACTCTTTGAGCTAATGGGGAAGAGGCTGTGTGAAGGCGAGAAGAAGCTGTAGAAAGGAAAGGAGAATAGGCTCAGATCAAAGGTCCACCACTTACACTAAAAAACTAAAAAAAAATCTGAAGTCAGATAACAAATCACCCAGTCCACTGCTACAAAAGTAAGTTGGAATTCATTCTTGAATTGCATCAATTATTTTGGAATGCATTCAGGAGAGCATTTCCTTATGGAACATAGTTGTAAATAAATAAACAATGTGGGAGAGGGGGCCAAGATGTTAGACTAGAAGCAGCTCATGCATGCTGCTCTCACAGAGAGGAAACAAAAGGGTTAGTGAACATTGACCCTGCAGGCCAATCATCTCTAAAACCACATCAGGATCCATCAAGGCAACAGAAGGACACAGAGAACAGAGAGGGATAAAGCTGAGTACCAGTCTGTCTGGGCTCAACACAGAGCCAGGAAAACCTCTCCAACATGGGAAAGGGTGAGAGCCCCCTGGGGGAGTCACACTCTCCACAGGGACGTGTGCAAGACTGGGAATAGGAGTATCCCCCTAACCCCCATACTCCTCCCATCACACTTCTAGACTGAGAAAGAGAGCTACCCAGACATTTTACAGGGACAACTCTTGAGTCCAGGGGGACCTCTGCAAGCCTTGGGACCACAATAGAGGTCACAGTTGTGGTGCCTGAGAGCAGTAAGATTGCTTCACCTCCCCTTACCAGACAGGGCTCAGTACCAACTTCTGGCCCAGTGGCCCCATATCAGCCTGAACTCAGCCAGCAGCCATTGCTTCCTCATGTCCCAGGAAACACCCAGATAGCAGGGCAGGCAACTCAAACGGAAAATTAGGGTTGAGCTGGCAAGGATACAGCTTGTCTGCCAACTGTGGTCCCCGCCTGAGGGACCCCCATGGACCAGAACACCTAACAAAAGAAATATAGGCATGGAGACAGTAATTGGAGGGGCTCCTTCAAGACCCTGACTAGAATCAAAGTCAGTCAACTTAACCCACCTTATACCATAATGAAGCCCCCAAGCACATCTAAGAAGATAAAAGAAAAAAAAATTAAAATGATTGCAATTTCAAAGACTGAAGGAACATCAGCCCACACAGATGAGAAAGAACCAGTGTAAGAACTCTGACATCTCAAAAAACCAGAGTGCATTCTTACCTCCAAATGATCACACTAGCTCCCCAGTGATGGTTCTTAACCAGGATGAAATGGCTGAAATGTCAGAAACAAAATTCATTTCTGAATTCTACATGGATAGGAACAAAGATCATCAACATTCAGGAGAAAGTCAAAACCCAATCCAAGGAATCAAGGAATATAATAAAATGACATGAGAGTTAAAAGAAAATGGCCTTTTTAAGAAAGAACCAAACTGAACTGAGAGAACAAAAACAAACAAACAAAAAACCTCACTTGAAGAATTTCATAATATAATTGCAAGTATTAAACAGAATCAACCAAGTTGAGGAAACTCAGAGCTTCAAGACTACTTCTCTAAAATAATTCAGTCAGACAAAAATAAGAAAAAAAATAAACAAGAATGAATGAGACCTCAAATAAATATGAGATTATGTAAAGCGAAAAAAATCTATGACTCTTTGATGTCTTTGAAAGAGATAAATAGAAAGCAAGCAACTTGAAAAATATATTTGAAGATACCATCCATGAAAATTTTCCCAACCTCACTAGCTAGGCCAACATTCAAATCCAGGAAATGCAGAGAACCTCTGTGAGATACTATACCAAATGACCATCCCCAGACATACAGTCACTGGATTCTCCAAGGGAAAAATGAAAGAAAAAATGTTAAAGGCAGCTAGAGAGAAGGAACAGGTAATCTCAAAGGGAACCTTGTCAAGCTAATAGCAAACCTTTCAGCAGAAACCCTACAAGCTATAAGAGACTGGGGGCCTATGTTCAGCATTCTTAAAAGAAATTGCAACAAAGAATTTCATATTCGGACAAACTAAGCTTTATTTTAAGTAAAAGAGAAATCAGACCCTTTTCAGACAAGCAAGTGCTAAGGGAATTTATTACCAGCAGACCTGCCTTACAAGGGGTCCTTAATGGAGTGCTGAATATGGAAAGGAAAGGCCATTACCAGCCACCACAAAAACACCCTTGAGTACACAGACCAGTGACAGTATAAAGCAACCACACAATCAAGTCTGAATTATAACCAGCTAACAGCAAGAGGATGAGATCAAACCTACACATATCAATATTAATTTTGAATGTAAATGGGCTAAATGCCCCAATTAAAAGGCATGAAGTGGCACACTGGATAAAGAAGCAAGATCTAACTATAAGCTGTCCACAAGAGATTCAGCTCATATTCAGTGACACCCATAGGCTCAAGGTAAAGGGATGAGAAAAATCTACAAGGCAACAGAAAACACGAAAAAGCAGAGGTTGTCATGCTAATTTCAAAAAAACAAAAACAAAAAACATTCTTTAAACCAACAACAATTTAAAAAGATAAAGAAAGGCATTATATAATGGTAAAGGGTTCTATTCAATATGAAGACCTAACTAACCTAAATATATACACACCCAACACAGGAACACTCAGATTCATAAGGCAAGTTCTTAAAGACCTATGAAGAGAGTGAGATAATGACACGAACATAGATTTCCACACCCCACTAACAGTATTAGATCATTGAGGCAGAAATCTAACAAAGATATTTGGGACCTAAACTCAACATTTGACCAAACGGGCCTAACAGATAGTTACAGAACTCTCCACCCCACAAAAAACAGAATATACATTTTTCTCATATGCACATGGCACATATGCTAAAATCAACCATACAATCAACTATAAAATAATCCTCAACAAGTTAAAAAAAAAAGAAAATCATACCAAACATACTCTTGGACCACAGTACAATAAAAATAGAAATCATTACTAAGAAAATCACTCAAAATCATACAATTACATGAAAATTAAACAACATGCTCCTGGATAACTTTTGAATAAACAATGAAATTAAGGCAGAAATCAAGAAATTCCTCAAAACTAATGAGACCAAATATACAATATACCAGAATCTCTGGGATACAGCTAATGTAGTGCTAAGAGAGAAGTGTAAGGTGCTAAATGCCCACATCGAAAATTTAGAAAGATCTCAAATTAACAACCAATATCACACCTAGAGGAACTAAAGAAACCAAAGAAAACCAACCCCAAACCGAGTAGAAGACAAGAAATAACCAAAATCAGAGATGAACTGAAGGAAATTAAGATGAAAAAAAAAAAAAAACCCCAACAAATCTGGCAGTTTGTTATTTGAAAGAATAAATAAGATTAGTAGACCATTAGCCAGATTAATAAAGAAAACAGAACACAATTTGAAATTACAGAAGGGACACTACCACTGATGACACAAACTACAAAAAACCCTCAGTGACTACTGTGAACACCTCTATGCACATAAACTAGAAAACCTAGAAAAAATGGATAAATTCCTAGAACATACAACTGCTAAAAACTGAACCAGGAAGAAATCAAATCCCTGAATACACCAATAACAAATTCCAAATTGAATCAATAATAAAAGGCCTACCAGCCAGAAAAATCCCAGGATTTACAGATGTATTCACAGCTCAATTTCACCAGATGTATAAAGAAAAGCTAGTACCATTTCTACTGAAACAATTTTATATAACAACAGTGTCCCAACTGAGAGCCAACAAAAACATCATCCCATGCACAAAGGCCACAAAATGAATTAAATACCTAGGAATACAACTAACCACAGAGGTGGAAGATCTCTATAATGAGAATTATAAAACACTGCCCAAAGAAATTACAGATAATACCAATTAATGGAAAAGCATTCCTTGCTCATAGATAGGATGACTCAATATTGTTAAAATGGCCATACTGCCAAAAGCAATTAAACAGATTCAATGCAATTCCTATCAAACTATCAATGACATTCTTTACAGGAATAGAAACATCTGAAGATGGCCGACAGGAACAGCTGTGTAGTGCAGTTCCCAGTGAGAACAACTCAATGAAATAAAACGAGAAGGCAAGATTAGAGAAAAAAGAGTGAAAACAAATGAACAAAGCCTCCAAGAAATATGGGATTATGTGAAAAGACCTAATCTACGTTTGATAGGTGTACCTGAATGTGACGGAGAGAATGAATCCAAGCTGGAAAACACTCTTTAGGATATTATTCAGGAGAACTTCCCCAACCTAGCAAGGAAGGCCAATATTCAAGTCCAGGACATACAGAGAACACCACAAAGACATTCCTCAAGAGAGCAACCCCAAGGCACATAATCGTCAGATTCACCAGGGTTGAAATGAAGGAAAAAATGCTAAGGGCAGCCAGAGAGAAAGGTTGGGTTACCCACAAAGGAAAGCCCATGAGACTCACAGTGGATCTCTCAGTAGAAACCCTACAAGCCAGAAGAGAGTGGGGGCCAATATTCAACATCCTTAAAGAAAAGAACTTTCAACCTATAATTTCATACCCAGCCAAACTAAGCTTCATAAGCAAAGGAGAAATAAAATCCTTTACAAACAAGCAATTGCTGAGAGATTTTGTCACCACCAGGCCTGCTTTACAAGAGCTCCTGAAAGAAGCACTAAGCATAGAAAGGAACAACCAGTACCAGCCACTCCAAAAACGTACCAAATGGTAAAAAGCATCGACACAATGAAGAAACTGCATCAACTAATGGGCAAAACAACCAGCTGGCATCAAAATGGCAGGATCAAATTCACATATAACAATATTAACCTTAAATGTAAATGGGCTAAATGCCTCAATCAAAAGACACAGACTGGCAAATTAGATAACAAGTAAAAAACCATCAGTGTGCTGTATCCAGGAAACCCATCTCACAGGCAAGGACACACATAATCTCAAAATAAAGGGATGGAGGAAGATTTAACAAGCAAATGGAGACAGAAAATTAACAAGGATATCCAGGACTTGAACTCAGATCTGGACCAAGCAAACCTAAAAGACATCTACAGAACTCTCTACACCAAATCCACAGAACTTACATTCTTCTCAGTACCGCATCGCATCTACTCTAAAATTGACCACATAATTGGAAGTAAATAACTTCTCAGCAATTGAAAAAGAATGGAAATCATAACAAACAGTCTCTGAGACCACAGTGCAATCAAATTAGAACTCAGGATTAAGAAACTAATTCTGAACTGCACAATTTCATGGAAACTGAACAACTGGCTCTTGAATATTGACAGAATAAATAATGAAATGAAGGCAGAAATAAAGATGTTCTTCGAAACCAATAAGAACAAAGACACCACATACCAGAATCTCTGGGACACATTTAAAGCAATGTCTAGAGGAAAATTTATGGCAATAAATGCCCATATGAGAAGCAAGGAAAGATCTAAAATCGACACCCTACGATCAAATTTGAAAGAGCTAGAGGAACAAGATAAAAAAACCTCAAAATCTAGCAGAAGATAAGAAATAACTAAGATCAGAGTAGAACTGAAGGAGATAGAGACACAAAAAACCCTTCAAAAAATCAGTAAATTCAGGAGCTGGATTTTTGAAAAGATCAACAGAATAGACAGACCACTAGCTAGATTAATAAAAAAGAAAGAGAGAAGAATCAAATAGCTGCAATAAAAAACAATAAAGGGGATATCACCACCGATTCCACAGAAATACAAACTACCATCAAAGATTACTACAAACAACTCTATGCAAACAAACCAGTAAACCTGGAAGAAATGGATAAATTCCTGGACACTTGCACCCTCCCAAGTCTAAACCAGGAAGAAGTTGAAACCCTGAATAGACCAATAACAAGGGTAGAAGTTGAAGCAGCAATCAATAGCCTACCAACCAAAAAAAGCCCAGGTCCAGATGGGTTCACAGTCGAATTCTATCAGATATACAAAGAGGAGCTGGTACCACTCCTTCTGAAACTATTCCAACACTAGGGAATCCCAAATCATTTTGTGAGACCAATATCATCCTCATACCAAAACCCAGCAGAGACTCAACAAAAAAAGAAAACTTCAGACCAACATCCAGGATGAACAGAGATGCAAAAATCTTCAATAAAATACTGGCAAACCGATTGCAACAGCACATCCAAAAGCTATCCATCACGATAAAGTAGGCTTCATCCCAGGGGATGCAAGAATGGTTCAACATATGCAAGTCTATAAACATAATCCACCACATAAACAGAACCAATGACAAAAACCACATGATTATCTCAATAGATGCAGAGAATGCCTTTGATAACATTCAACAGCCCTTTATGCTAAAAACTCTCAGTAAACTAGGTATCGACATAATGTATCTCAAAATAATAAAAGCTATTTATGACAAACCCACAGCCAATATCATACTGAATGGGCAAACACTGGAAGCATTCCCTTGGAAATCTGGCACTAGACAAGGATGCCCTCTCTCATGACTGTTATTCAATATAGTATTGGAAGTTCTAGCCAGAGCAATCAGGCAAGAAAAAGAAATAAAGGGTATTCAATTAGGAAAGGAGGAAGTCATATTGTCTCTATTTGCCGTTGACATGATTGTATATTTAGAAAACCCCATTGTTTCAGCCCCAAATCTCCTGAAACTGATAAGCAATATCAGAAAAGTCTCAGGATACAAAATCAATGTGCAGAAATCACAAGCATTCCTATACACCAATAACAGACTTAAAGAGAGCCAAATCAAGAATGAGCTGCCATTCACAATTGCTACAAAGAGAATAAAATACCTAGGAACACAACTAACAAAGGATGTAAAGGACCTCTTCAAGGAGAAAGAACTACAAACCACTGCTCAAGGAAATAACAGAGGACACAAACAGATGGAAAAACATTCCATGCTCATGGTTAGGAAGAATCAATATTGTGAAAATGGCCATACTGCCCAAAGTAATTTATACATTCAACATTATCCCCATCAAGCTACCTATGACCCTCTTCAAATAACTGGAAAAAAAACACCTTAAACTTCATATGGAACCAAAAGAGAGCCCACATAGCCAAGACAATTCTAAGCAAAAAAGAATAAAGCTGAAGGCAACACACTACCTGACTTCAAACTATACTACAAGGCTACAGTAACAAAACAGCATGGTACTGGTACCAAAACAGAGATATAGACCAATGGAACAGAACAGAGGCCTTTAGAGGCAATGGCACACATCTACAACAATCTAATCTTTGACACCTGACAAAAACAAGCAATGGGGAAAGGATTCCCTGTTTAATAAATGGTGTTGGGAAAACTGGCTAGCCATGTGCAGAAAGCAGAAACTGGACCACTTTCTGACACCTTACACTAAAATTAACTCTAGATGGATTAAAGACTTAAACGTAAGGCCTAACACCATAAAAACCCTAGAAGAAAACCTAGGCAAAACCATTCAGGACATAGGTATAGGCAAGGACTTCATGACTAAAACACCAAACCCATTGGCAACAAAAGCCAAAATAGACAAATGGGATCTAAGTAAACTCCAGAGCTTCTGTACAGCAAAAGAAACAATCAGAGTGAACCGGCAACCAACAGAATGGGAAAATATATTTGCAATCTACCCATCTGACAAAGGCCTAATATCCAGAATCCACAAAGAACTAAAACAGATTTACAAGAAAAAAACAAACAAACCCATTCAAAAGTGGGCAAAGGACATGAACAGACACTTTTCAAAAGAAGACATATATGAGGCCAACAAACATATGAAAAAATGCTCAACATCACTGGTCATTAGAGAAATGCAAATCAAAACCACATTGAGATACCATCTCACACCAGTTAGAATGCCGATCATTAAAATATGTGGAGACAACAGATGCTGGAGAGGATGTGGAGACATAGGAACACTTTTACACTGTTGGTGGGACTGTAAATTAGTTCAACCATTGTGGAAGACAGTGTGGTGATTCCTCAAGGACCTAGACCTAGACCTCAAGGACCTTTGATGCAGCAATCCCAGTACTGGGTATATATTTAAAGGATTATATATATCCTTCTACTATAAAGACACATGCACACATATGTTCACTGTGGCATTGTTTACCATAGCAAAAACCTGGAACCAACCCAAATGCCCATCAATGATAGACTGGGCAAGGAAAATGTAGCACATATACACCATGGAATACTATGCAGCCATAAAAAATGATGAGTTCATGTCCTTTGTAGGGACTTGGATGAATCTGGAAACCATCATTCTCAGCAAACAGACACAAGAACAGAAAAACAAACACTGCATGTTCTCACTCACAGGCAGATGTTGAACAATGAGAACACATGGACACAGGGAGGGGAGCATCACATGCTGGGGTCTGTGGCGGGGGTATAGTGGAGGGGCAGCAGGGGATAGGGAGGTTGGGGAGGAATAACAGGGGGTAGAAATGCCAGATATAGATGACGGCGGGATGGATGCAGCAAACCACATTGCCATGTATATACCTATGCAACAATCCTGCATGTTTTGTAAATGTACCCCTGAACCTAAAGTACAATAAAATATATAAAATAAATAAAAATAAAATAAAAAAAATAGAAACATCTATTTTAAAATTCATATAGAACCCCCCCCCTCAAAAAAAAGCTTGAATAGTCAAGGCAATTCTAAGCAAAATACAAAGCTGGAGGCATCACATTACCTGACTACAAACTATACTACAAGGCTACAGTAACCAAAGCAACATGGTGCCAGAATAAAACAAACAAACAAAAAAAAAACAGACGCATAGGCCATTGGAACAAAATATAGAGCCCAGAAAAAGAATCACACACCTACTCCCATCTGATCTTTGAAAAAGTGGACAAAAACAAGCAATGGGTAAAGGACTCCCTATTCAGTAAATGGTATTAGAATAACTGGCTATCTGTATTAATACATTTTATACTGCTGTGAAAAAATACCCAAGACTGGGTAATTTATAAAGAAAAAGAGGTTTAATAGACTCACGGTTCCACATGGCTATGGACCTCATCATGGTGGACAGCAAAAGAGGAGCAAAGGCACATCTTACATGGTGGCAGGCAAAAGAGCATGTGCAGGAGAACTGCCCTTTATAAAACCATCTCTTTAGATAACCATCTAAAACTGCCCCTTTATAAAAGATCTCATTAGACTTATTCACTTCCTGTGAGAACAGCACAGGAAGAAATTTCCCCCCATTATTGAATTACCTCTCAAGGGTCCCTCCCATGACATGTGGGGATTATGGGAGCTACAATTCAAGATGAGATTTAGGTGGGGGACACAGCCAAACCATATCACTATCCATATGCAGAATACTGGAGCTGGACTCCTTCCTTACACCATATATTAAAATAAATTCAAGATGGATTAATGACTGAAGTGTAAAACCTAAAATTATAAAAATCCTGGAAGGTAATCTAGGAAATACCATCTGGATATAGTTCCTGACAAAGATTTCATGACAAAGATGCCAAAGCAACTGCAACAAAAACAAAAGTTGACAAATGGGATCTAATTAAATGAAAGAGCTTCTGCAAAGCAAAATAAGTTATCAACAGAATAGACAACCTACAGAATGGGAGAAAATATTTGCACACTGTACATCTGAAAAAGATCTAAGATCCAGAATCTAAAAGGAATTTAAACAAATTAATAAGCAAAAAACAAAGAACCCCACTAAAAAGTGGGCAAATGACAATAGACATTTTTCAAAAGAAGACAGACACACAGCCAATAAGCAGGTAAAAAAAAGTGCTCAACATCTGTATTAGTCTGTTCTCCCACTGCTATAAAGAAATACCTGAGACTGAGTGATTTATTTTAAAAAAGTTTTTATTGGCTCATAGTACTGCAGGCTGTACAGGAAGCATGGCTGGGGATGCCTTAGGAAACTGACAATCATGATAGAAGGTGAAAGGGAAGAAGACACATCTTATATGGCTGGAACAGGAGGAAGACAGAGAAAGGGGAGGTACTACACATTTTTTCAACCAGATCTCATGAGAACTCACTCACTATTATGAGAACAGCAAGGAGGAAATCCACCACGATGATCAAATCACCTCCAACCAGGTCCTTCTTCCAACACTGGGGATTACAATTCAACATGAGATTTGGGTGGGGACACAAATCCAAACCATATCAACACCACTGGAGAAATGCATTAGAAATACCAATCAAAACCACAATAAGATTCCATCTCCAACCAGTCAGAATGACTATCACTAACTAGTCAAAAAATAACAGATACTGGTGAGGTTGTGGAGAAAAGAGAACACTTATATACAGCTGGTAGGAATGCAAGTTAGTTCAGCCATTGTGGAAAGCGGTGTGATGATTTCTCAAAGAACTTAAAACAAAAGTACCATTTGACCCAACAATCTCCTTACTGGGTATATACCCAAATGAATATAAAACATTCCATCATAAAGGCATATACATGTGTATGTTCATTGCAGCACTATTCATAATAGAAAAGTCATGTAATCAACCTAAATGTCCATGATGGGAGACTTGATAAAGAAAATGTGGTACTTAGACACCACAAAACACCATGAAGCCATGAAAAAGAACAGAACATGTTCTCTGCAGCAATGTGGATGGACCTGGGGGTCATTATCCAAAGCAAACTAATTCAGGAACAGAAAACCAAAAACCACATATTCTCACTTATAAGTAGGAGCTAAACATTGAGAACACATGGCCGTAAAGAATGGAACAACAGACACTGGGGCCTATTTGAGGGTAGAGGGTAGGAGAAGGAAGAGGATTAAAAAAACTACCTCTTAGGTACTATACTTACTACCTGGGCAATGAAATAATCTGTACAAGAAACCCCTGTGACATACAAACTATCTATATAACAAACTTGCAAAAAAAAAAAGTTGGAGATGAAATATCCAATCTCTCTCTCTGCTTTTTCCAAGTATCTTCTTTTTTCAGAGTACTCAATAAAATATGTTAACATATAATGCCTTATTTACAGAAATAAAAGTTAGTTATTGAAACAATTAGTAATTTAGTTCTTGAGGTAAGAAATTCAAAAAGGTGATAATTAGGGCAGTTGAAAATCAGCATTATGGGGATGGATCTGTTTTCCTTTTGTTTCCAAGAGCTGGGCAGGCCATGCTGAAGAGATTCAGTTCTCTGGATTTGCTCCAAGTAGTACAGCTTACATTTGTAATGTTCCTTTAACTCCCCCTGTCACAAAGTTGTAGCTCATCAGGTAAACCTAAAAGTATATCTTGACTCTACTAATAAGATATAAAAACTCATCAATGAGCCCAGAAATTAGATTTGAAATCTAAGCATTATTTCCTACAAAGAGGCATAAGTCAAACCAATAATTTAATGCACAATTTCTTAGTAAACAAAAGGTAAATTCATTTATTCCTTTATTCATTCATTCAAATATTATTTATTGAGTGGCTACTATGGGCCAGGGACCATTTTGGTTTTGGAAAAACAGACATGAGCAGTGACTTTGTGGGAGGAGGAAGGGAGAAAAAGACAGATAAGTACATAGATATGTAACTCTGGTGGTGATACGTGCTATGAAATGTAAAGTAATCAGGTATGTGAGTATGGGGTGGAGTGGAAAGCTTTTAGAAAGGTAAAAAAAAAAAAACTCAGAGAAGGGGACATTTGAATAAATACCTGAACTAAGTGAGAGAGTATGCCATGTCATTACGTGAGGATAGCATCCAAGCAGAGGCAAAATATAGGTGAAAGTCCTATGGCAAGGGTGTACTTGTGCTTGGAATGTTTGAGGAATAACAAAGAGACTAGTGTAGCTGAGTTGGACAAAAGGAAACATGTCAGATGTCAGAAAGATAGCAATGGGGCCAGATCATGTAGGTCTTATACACTATGAAACAGACTTTGTATTCCATTCTGAATTTCTGGGTTTCTAGGAAACACCATTAAAACAACATGGCAGACCTGGAAATCCCTCAGCAATCCCCCACATAAGAATCTGGAGATATGCCAGGGCTGCCTTGCCTTGGCCCACGATAACTGCCAAGGAACCAGATGCTGTTGCTTGAAAAATATTCTACACTGCCCAGCTTCTATGCCCTTCGATTTCCATCCATAATGAAGCTTCCAAAAGAACACAGAATAAAGACAAGCATGAGTAACTGTGTAATGACAAGAAAAAGGTCTCCATTTAAATTGTGAAATATATATACTTGAGAAAACAAAATTACTTAAAAGGAAAGTATAAGATTATTCAAATGTTATTTTTTCACTTAAGTATTGGATAGAATAAATATTATTAGTTGGAAATGAACATGTTTATTGTATCAAAATGTTTTTACTGTTTTTAAACTGAACTAGGTTTTTAATTTCTCAGCAGACTTTGGAAGATTGCACACAAAAATCATGCTAATGAACAAACCTAATAATATATAGATTTATTAAACACAAATTTCATGTTAATACTAAAGTAAAATATGTGTTTGTTATAAATATTGAGACATAAGAAAGTATTTTGAATTTACTTATAAGTGATCAGGTAGACTAGACAAGAAATATAAAATATCCTCTTCTTTCTTGTATTTTCTTCTGTAATTTTTAAATTCAAAAAATGTTTTACCCCATTTCAAGGCATCTTAACTAACCGTTATTTTTTAAACTGCAAATTATTAGTACTGCCAATTGGAGAACTTCAGCACATTTTGCAGTATGTAAATATGCCATCTGTATCCTACAGTAATACCCATGGCTTACTCTCTAATTAGCAGAAGAAATGATACTTTATATATATCAACTATAGTAAAAATCATTCAAATCGTATATAATAAGCATACAATGTGCTTTATTGTTATTAGATATGATACTGATATATAGCACAATAATCCACCTTGAAAAATTCCTATAGCAGATAAAGCAGGTAACAGTTAATATAAAAGACTGAAGAAGAAATTCAGGAAAAATGAGGTCTTATAAGTTGTTATGATAGATAGAATAGTATAGTGAACCACTGTTAACTTGCTGTGTGATCTTGGGCAGTTATTCAATCTCTCTGGGCCTTACATTTCCACACCTGCGAAGATGGGGATAAAAATAAAACCTACTCCAAAAGTTTGATGTATGGAGTAAATGAATTAACATGCAGAATGTACTTAAAATAGGGGCACATTATGAAGGCTCAATATTTAAAGGCTGTTGTTATTACTATAGTTTCACCCTCTTTAACGTAAGTCACTCTAAAGATCTTATTCAGAAAAATACTTATTAGCATTTTTATTTAATTTAGCAAGAATATATTAGTGATGCACAGATGAAGAAGATATGCTGTCCTTCAGGACATCAAAGACATGCTGTCTCACAGCACGGATGGGAAGAAGACAGGGACCAAAACATAATATAATAAATGGTATAATGGAAGCATTTACAACTTACTACTGAAACACCATCACTGGGAACAATTAATTTTGACAGAGGGACAGTTAGGTAGGCTTTACTCATGGTGAAGCCCCAGAAAGAGGTCCTTTGTTAACTAAAAGTTGAAAAATAGTCAGGCACAGTGCAACACTGGGAGACCCTGTCTCTAAAAAAATTTTTTTAAATTAGTCATGGTGGCTCAAGTTTGTAATCTCAGCTACCCAGGAAGCTAAGGTGGGAGGATCACTTGTGCTCAGGAGTTCAAGGCTGCAGTGAGCTATGATTGTATCACAGCACCCTAGCCTGGGCAAGAGAGCAAGATCCCATCTCTAAAATATAATAATAATAATTCTTAACAAAAATCTAGCAGAATGCACACCAATCCCTGCAATGAGGAAGCGTTTAGGTTAATGGAGTTTCTGTTCTGTATTTAGTAATGTCTCTCCTTTCAGCCCATTCTTTGGGACTCATAACCCTAGACTGTATTTCACAGAGCTGAGATGTGCACACTAAGGGCCAGTGTGGTGTTGAGAGTCTTACAATTTATAAAATGTACCACTTCTCTGGAAAAATAGAAAGCATCCTTGGCTATTCATGTAGGGAACAAGAACTTTCTTTGGTTCTTTTGATGGTCAATTTAAAGATTGACAATAACAAGATTTTTTTAAGAAAAAATCTTTAAGTATTCACAGCACTAATTTAGGGGAGATTTTTCTAAATCTTAATATCTCCTCTATGCCTTGCATAACAACCTTAGAAAACTCTCATTACATGACGTAAAATCACGCTTTAGTTTGTTAAGAGGGCATAATTCCAAGTGGACCATGGAATATTTATGTCTCTATGCAGCTCTTTGAAGGAAAAATCTTATGTTTTTGTGCCTGTTGTGGGTCAGAGGTTCAAATCAGCACTTCTTTCTGTCACTTCTTATGTGTTTTACTATAATTTACAGCTCAGCAAGATGAATCATAAGACAAAAGTGTCTATTTTATTTCAGCAACTAATTCTAGTTAATCAAAGATTTCCAGCCCAACAACCCAGCATGAAACTCTGCATGGAAAATATGAGGTGAACAAAGCATTTTGTTAAATAACACATCTCATGATGTAAACACATATGTCTCTTAAAGGAAATTTTATCGTTTCCACATTATCGGCATACAAAAGGAGCATTCTTGTTACAGACCTGGTGAGACTGTGGAGTCATCGTCATTGGAAACAAGAGCCTGATTAGGTTCCCACACAGATATGAATAGACTTTCCTTTTTTAGTGGAATAGCTGCTTTTATTCCTTTTTAAAACAGACTGGTAATTGTCACCCTAAAAACACTGAATTGTACTAGGGCAACATTTGTTTCTGCTCTTTTTTCTCATCTTTTTAGAATCAGCCAATAACATTACTATCCCTTCTGGTTGGTCCTCTCCTGGAAAGTCTGAGTTAATCCACAGCTGTGCGAATGTGAAAAAGGGACACAGCAGGCTAAGTCTGTTGGGTCTCTTGTCTGCTAATAAAGTGAACAGTCTGCAGGACAGATGTTAAGAGGATCTGTTAAATAAGTCAGTGGCAGAGATCCTGACCTCTGCCAAGGAACATTTTATTATTCCAGAAAGGGGCATAATTGCAGGCATTAACAATTAGAAGAACCATAGCTTTTCTTTATAGATTTCTTACTTCTTGCTTCATCATTTGGTTGAAATACAGTATCAAGGCCCATTCACTGAGAAGCAATGTGCTAAATATGATTGGGTTTAGTATAAACTGCAGATTATGAGATTTCCCCAAATTCCCAGGAAATGGTTGGACCTTGGCTTTGCTTCAGTCTTAAACAGTTTTGTTTATTCAGCATGTATCATTACACTATTTGTACAGTCTCACTTGCCACAGGGTACCATTGTACTAAAGGGACTATCAATCTTACCAAACATAGTGTCTTAACTATTAAATCTAGTATAATGGGAAATGTAAACAAGAGATCAAATTAATAGAGGAATATCACACCATAAAGTTGTTCACTGTACCTTATACTTCTTTACTATTTATGGTGTTAGTAAAATCATGTCTACCACATGCATTCCAAATTCCCTTGTGCAGTGTAAAAGGTATTCTGTGATCTGACCCCTTGCATACCTTTCCAATCTCACCTATGATTGCTCCTGTACATTCAGCCTGTGCCAACTGTTTGCTGTTTCTGAATGTGCCATGCTGTCTATTCCTTCTACACCTATGGGCAGCTGTTCTCTTTGTCTGGAGTGCTTTTCTCTTCTCTGCATCTTTGCTATTCTGCATCCTTCCCCATAAACCTGGTGAACTAATACCTCCTTTCAAAATTCAATTTTAACATCACCTTATCCATGAAGATTGCCACTTCTTCCCCCAGGTGGAGCTAAGCACTTTCTCCTTTCATAGCATTTTCAGTCTTGGAATGCACCTATTTTAACAATTATCACACTGCTTACTAGATTGTGGGCCCTTTGTGGGGCAAGAGTCAAATACTCTTAATCTTAGTGTGCCCCAAATAGAAAAGAGTGCATACTACAGAGTAGGCACTTAATAAACATTTGGGTAATCAATCTATGAGTGAACTAATTCAATAATCTTTTCATCATGTAAGAATATGCTTATATTCTGGTTGTGTCACTACTACCAGCACTGTAACAGTGTCTTACACATATAATGTCTTACTTTTTTTAATGAATAATTTTCATTAGGTTGGTACATTTGATTGTGAAAAAAATATATCTCTACTAAAACTGATCGTTCATTGACCCACACTTAGAATAGGTAGGAGCATGAGATATACTGTTCTCTTGGCCAATTCAGTTGAATTTAGTTAAACCGATGTACAAGTAGCAATCAAATTTAATTCTTTACACTGTTGGCTAACAATTCTATACACCTAACCCAGGCTACAGACTAGCTGTGTGGCTTTGGTCAAGTTAATCTCTCTCTCTAGGCCTCAGTTTCTTCAACTATAAAATTACAAGATTTACATAGCACTTGACAGTGTATAAAGCACTTTTCACAAACATTTTCTTATGTATTCCTCACAACTTCCCTATGGGGGTATTTTTCCTAATCCCATTTGATAAAATCTAGGAAGATTAATTTGCCCAAGCACATGGAACCAGTTGTAGAGTTGGGACTTGACCCTCAAAGCCTCTGAAGGCTTTTCTAGCTCTGGAAGTCTACGGAATTTTACAATCTCATTGCCTATTTGTGAAGGCTTTACTTTCAATAACATGACATTTGTTTCATGATTAGTGGGAAATCTATATTAAAGCACCCTAATTGTGGAGTGGCTATCAATTCTTGCTAAAGAGCACTGTACTGGGCCTCATGCTTTTTGAAATCAGGAATAGTCATCAGGCACAGACATTAGGACAAAAGGATTTCAAATTGCCTGTACACAATCACCTTAGTCAATCAATAAACCAGTATATATATATATATATATATATATATATAGTGTGTGTGTGTGTGTGTGTGTGTGTGTGTGTATACACATTATATATACACACATACACACATTATATATACACACACACCTCAAATGATTAGCCCTGTATTATCTGTTCCTATCACTTTGAAGTATTATGCATTTAATTTATTTCTTCCTCAGACTATTACTAGAAGAGGGCAGTAATTTGCTTAGCTTGGGTGCTTAAAAGAGTATTTATGGTACATAGTACATGTTTAATAAGTATTTTTCAAATTGACAAAATGAATAAGAGAGATGCAAGCAGAAGGGTATGGACAAAAAATATGTATTGAGTATCTACCATGCAGCAGACATTGTACTAGGCAATTTGCTTATATTAGCTCATTTAATGCTAACCCCAACCCTATTGAGGGAGTGTTATTATCCTCAGTTCACAGATGAGGAGACTGAGGTTCACAGGAAATCAGGTCATGGTCACTTAGCTCTTTTAACTGCAGAGTTCTTATGGAACCAAGAAACACCACTTTCCTGGAACTTCCGACCCATTCACTGTTGCATAGACAGAGAACATGCAGGAGAGCAAGCCAGCTGCTAAACCAAGGGTAGCATGTTGTTTTGATAAATGTTCACAAATCATGATCTGATGATATACGGTCATATTCCTGTTTCACAGTGGGGTATGTCTGTATTTGGTGATAGAGTTTCATAATCAGGAAACGCAGGCAGATGTAGATCTAAAATCAGGAGGTTACGGTTGGATATAGGTGAATTACAGATAACTATTTTGTTCTGCATATAAGAAATGTCTGTTTATCAAAACCATTGATAAATGAATGAAGAAGTGAAGCATTTCCACCCAAATTAGTCACACCCAGTCTTCTACTATTTCAACAAAGCTTCTCTCTCTTGCTCTCAGGATCTCTCTCTCTTGCCCTCTCTATTGTGTTGTGTCTGAGCCAACAGCATAACTACACATTATGAATGAACTGCCTCTTGGACCCTGGAGCAAAACCCTCTTGGCCATGAAGAAGATGTTCTGAGCAGGTGAACAGCAACACTGCAAAGAGGATATCTTTTTTTCTATGTGAACTAAGGAGCTCCTCATCTCTGGAGAGCAATCCCAGTGTGATGAAGACTGTTTGGGGCACATGCTCCATTCCATTTAGTGACAGTAAGTGTTTCTCCTTTTCTAAAAGAAATTATTTATCTGCTTTTTTTTTTTAAAGCAGACCAAGTAATAAACTATTGAGAATGTGATGCTAAGCTACCTTTTCCGTAGAGTTTTTAAACTGAGCCTTTGAGAAGGACTTTGATATAATTCAATGACTGAAGTAATACCTTTGTCCATTTGAGCATTAAATGGCCCATTGAAATACAGCTTAGTTAGTGGTAATTTCAAAAGACAGTACTTTCTAATTTTTTAAGGAAATTTCTCTCCCAGCTGACTAGAGCAGAGCTTACAAAATGCAGCTCAATCACTTTCCACAGTCTCTCAGGTCAGCCTCTCACCAGCGTTAATTAAATGTAACCCCCTTAGAATACGAGAGGTTAAGTGAGAGCAACATAGCGTTCTTCTCCAATACATTACTGTGAACATAAATGGCCATAATCTGTTTATAAGAAGACTTCTTTTAGCACAGAGGTCTCACTAATGAAAAATTATAAGAGGCAAAGCAACATAATGTGACAACTGTTCATTGCAAAATACATTTTAAACTACCCATTTCCACATCCATTGTGCTTAAATAACACATATCATAAAGGAAATTGGTATAACAGATGGTTTCAGTTCTGGGTAGCAAATGCACACCAGTTTCAGTGTGACAAAGCGAAACAGTAAAAGCAGTACATAATTCTGTCAGTCTTTTACCTAAAGGTCTTCCTTCTCCTCAAGTTAGAGACACTTTCCCTACAAGCTTCAAGTTTTAGTATATTTTCTTTTTTAACTAGATGCTAAATCTTCTATGGCACAGGTTGAACAAACTCTAAGACTGAACAATTGCTGAAACAGTATGTTTCTATACTAGCTATTTTAAATTGGAAAAGTCTCTTTAAGCTACAGGTTTATGGTTCTAAAAGGTTTCATGCACTGCCCAGAGCTATTTGTAAACTAAATCATTTAAAATAAAGCTCTTTAATACTCTATAATTAGTCTTGTCTCTCTGAAAATGACTTTACTGTAAATGCTCCTTCTTGACTCTCCTATTGTCCCAAGATTCCTGAGAAGAAAGCAGCCAAGCGATAATTCAACATTATTGCTGCTTCAGTGCATTAATCGCTCAAAGAGCAGCAAAGACTCTGTGCTCTCTGCCCCACAGCTCCCGCAGCCTCCTGGCCTGAGGCAGGCATCCTGACCTAGCAATGTCCAGATGTCAAGAGGAATATCCAGCTCCTGATGCAGCAGGCGCTCCATTCCAGTATGGTCGAACATCTGCTTCATCTGCTGGCATGCAACCTGCTGAACATGCTCAGAGGGCAGCCCAAACTAGGGATGGGCAAGGATAGAGCTCCCCAGCTACTCCAGGAGACTCATCAAAACTTTGAAACTATAAGACAGCCCAGAAACTCTCAAAAGAACAGGCTCTGGCATTCAGCAAAAACATTCTAAACATTTTCCTAGAGAAAAGCCACAGAGTAAGATAAGACAGTTTTTTATCATAGTAGTTATACTCATTAAATTCTCTTAGGCTTGAAGTTTCTTCTGAATGTTAGCTGGAAATCTGAAAAATACTTGAACTCTTTGGGATCCTGAGAACGTCATACTGACTTCGACATTTTTCTCTTATAATTTAATTAAGTTACCTTTAATTCACTTGAATATTATAACAAGAGAAGAACAAATTATACAAGAAAGCTTCTAAACAACTGTGCTTCCTACATACCAGTCAACAGAGCTTAATGCCAAGAATCCTGACCAAAAGATAAAATTTAAAATACACTTAAACCATCTATTACATTCCTATTTTGTTTACTAGAAGAGGAATCCTGTCCAGCTCACTTAACTCTTCTGAGCTCCACTTCCTTCTTCCAAAATATGGGAATAATATTAAAACATTTAATACAAAGGTTAAATATAAATTGTTTTTTAAACTGTAAAAGTCTATAAAATAGGTGTTTGTACATGTATACATATATAATATTCATACTACTCATGTTTCTTTATTAAATTTTGTTTTATAAATAAATTTGGTTTTCCTTTGTAATATCCAATTTACACATCAAGTACAGCTAAGAATGATTTCATTCATCCTATGAGATTTCAGTAACTAGTATCCTATACAACCTAATTAACAGTTCCCAGGCTCTCACCAAATTTTATATTTACTTCGCTCTGAAAGACAGACATCTATTATTAAAGTAAAAAATAATATTCCCTTATTGACAGCCTGAGTACATGATGTGCTTAATACTACTGAAGAGAGTTGTGACTGTTCTAGCCCGAAGTGACTGGCTAGAATAAAAGTTTTAGTTTTAAAGATCAATGTGAAGCAAAAAACAAACAAACAAAAAACCTCAGGATAAACAATCTAATAGGTCTTAATTTTTAATCTTCCCATCCAGATTGAGGTACATGGGGGTAGGTGAGGATATTTCTGTTAAGGTAAGTAAGATTTGCAGTCCAATTTCTTTATTATATATTCCCTTCGTTTTCACTTCTCTCACTAGAAAGTAAATTTGTAGAGGGCAGGGACTTAGTTTTATTCATTGATATGTCCCCAGTATCTAAAACAGATGTTCTCAATCTTGGCTACTGGAATTTTGGACTGAATAATTCTTTGTTGTGGGTGGCTGTCCTATGCTTTGTAGGGTGTTCAGTGGCATCCTCACCCTCTGCCCAGTAATTACCAGTGGTAATCCCCATCCCACCAGTCAAAACAGTCAAAAATGACTCTAGACATTGTCAACCAAACCCATACTGGGGAGGGTGGGGGAGGAAGGCAAGATTGCCATCAGCTGAAAACTGCTGTCTAGAACAGAACCTGGCATACAATAGGTACTAAAAAAAAGTTGCTGAGTAATTGAATTAAATTTATTGTATTGATTTGCTTGCACACTTTTGAAAATACTTTTATTTTTTTAGGATAGTTTTAAGTCTGGAGCAAAAATAACAGAAAAGTAAAGAGATTTCCCATATACCCCATGCTCCCATACATGTGCAGTCTCCCCCATTATAAACAGCCCCCACCTGAGTGGTATATTTGTTACAATTGATGAGCCTACATTGACACATCATGATCACCTGAAGTCCAGAGTTTACATTAGTGTTCATTCTTGGCATTGTACATTCTATGTGTTTGGACAAATGTATGACATGTATCTACCATTATGCTCTCATACAAGAATATTTTCACTGCATAATATTTCATTAAAAATCCTCTGTGCTTTGCCTTTTCACCCCCCTCCTCATCCTAAACCCCTGGTACCCACTGATATTTTTACTGCCTTCATAGTCGCGCCCTTTCCAGAATGTCACATAGTTGGAATCACGTTGTATGCAGCCTTTTTCAAGTTTCCTGAGCATGATAAACTCTCTTTGAAACATAATTTTGACACAACTCTACTGATACAATAAGCGTTAAGTTATTCCAACAGTCACATTCAAAGCTAACACGTGTGACTTCAAGTAAGAATTTTGAAAGGATGTAATACTTAATTCTTTCTTTAATTTAAATGAGTTGATAAATTCCAGTGAAAACTTGATATTTATTCCAAAAATGGAATTTGCAGGGTGAAGAAGCTCTATTTCAAACTGGCTTCAAATGTGCACTGTACGCTTACACTTTGTGGAGTTTGAGCTAGTCAAACACATGGACATACTTGGAGCAATAAATTTTTCACACATATTTATCACTTATTTACTTTTGTTTTAGTTCATACCATTCAAGATCAATAGCTCTAGGGACATTGCTGACAAGGTATCAAGGAACATGCTCTAGGTTAATATAGACATTGTAACATTAACCTGTAGCCTGTTGGTTACAGGTATGGTAGCTGGTGTTATAAGAGAAACACACAGTGAGAAATGAACTCAATATGCTGGAAATTAAGAATTCTAGTTTAAATCACTGCTTCACCAAATGAAGATGAGGAGAGAGGCCTTAGGAAATTTATTTGGCTCTAACTTGCTTCCATTTCTTAGTCCATTAAATGGAAATGCAAATACTTGGTTAAATATGCATTGAATGCATATCAGTATCAAAGAGTTCATGTTTATAAAACTTGGGGGGAAAGCGTTAAATTAGTTCCTCTCAATTTGACTCAAGATGACTCTATTGCTGTCATCAATTATAAGGGAAGAATGAAAGATAGGAACATATATAATGATTTTTTAAAATCTACATAGCACCCTGTAAAGAGTACCTGATACATGTTTAGCACTTGTTTATTTACATTTAGTTGATAAAAGAATCCTTTATTAATACCATTTAAGCTTGAAAGATATAGAAGAGAATTCAGTTATTATCCTAATCTTTATAATCTAAAACAGCTAAAATAAATCAAGATGTTTTCAAATCAGTATATTGAGTTTAAATCACTATAAATTTTCCCTGAGTTTACCTTTAGCATATGAACTCTTCTACAAATGAAAGAGAAAAGAGGAACTGGCAGAGCAGCAGTAACTATGTGCTAGTTCTAGTGGTCAGAAGTGAGGAGAAACCATCCAATTGTAGCTTCTCCAACTCTTTTAATTAAAATATCATAAAAATATCTTCCTCCTTTTCTGTCTATTCTGTTACCTGGAAGGTCAAATATTTTGTCATATATTTTTCTGATATAAATTTCCCAAATGTTGAATATCCTGACTTTTTCCATGGTTGGAAACAGAAGTAAAGTATTTTCTAAAATACTAAATGTTTTGCTTTCAAACTTTCTAATGTATCCTTAATCACATAATCTCTTAGAATTCCAAGGTAGCTCATTACGTAACATATACATACATGCAGATATATGATACATAATTGTCAACCAAAAATACTTTAAAATTTCACTTTTGTAAAACAGACATAAAATAAAAATAGTTGTCATTATTTTAGAAATCAAAATACCTGTCATTATTTTAGAAATCATTATATCTTATAAGAAGTCTATTTAAATGTAATTACATGTGTTCACACACTCAAAGCCGCCTGTTGAGTGGATTAATTAGTGGGGCTAGAGATAAATGACTGTTAGTGAAAATCTTCTATCAGGAGAGATAGAGGACTCCATTGTTTTTGAGTATAGCTGACTATCCCACCAATCAAATAACTTAAACACAGTGATTAACAGAGCTTATGTGAGAAGAGCCAACTCTGTGAACTTTTAGGTATTACTTTAAAATCAAATAAAAAGCAAATTTCCAGAAGAAAGTTCAGTTTATCCAATGTTTTAATTTGAGGGTGAGTATAAACTTCTGCCTCACTGACTACAACGACAAACTAGATTTCTAAGCATTAGGAATTGCCTTTATATTCTGCAATCTTCCCTCATTTACCTATTATTTCTTTAGCCTCCATTAGGATTCACTTGATACTCATACTTTTTCTTAAGAAGCCTATCTAGAAAAGTTGTTGACACCAAAGAGTGTCTCTTACAGACAGAGCACTTAATGAAACATTTTCCAGAAAAAAAAAAGTGTTTTCAAGGAAGCCTGGGTCCCAGATGTCCACCAGAGATGAAATGCATTAATTCATCCATTTTGCTAAATACTGTGCCAGGAAATGTTAAAGATCCCACAGTAAACAAAAGAGACAAAAAATCCCTGAATTCAGTAACTTATATTCTAGTATGCTAGATCCACCCATCAGAAGTATTTTAGAGAGTAAATCTAGAGTAGAATTGACTGCTTATTGGGGATACTGAAGAGGTTTATCTATTCTCATGATGGTTCAGGAGACATTTGCAGAAATCTAACACATGGTTTATTATTGCATTTACCATTTATAAGAACCCTGACCAGCCTGACCAACATGGAGAAACTCCATTTCTACTAAAAATACAAAAAATTAGCCAGACATGGTGGTGCATGCCTGTAATCCCAACTACTTGGGAGGCTGAGGCAGGAGAATCACTTGAACCTGGGAGGTAGAGGTTGTAGTGAGCCGAGATCATGCCATTGCACTCCAGCCTGGGCAACAAGAGCAAGACTCCATCTCAAAAAACAAACAAACAAACAAAAAACCCTGAAAATGTATATTATGCTCTTTTTACAATGAAAAAACTGCAAAAAGTATTTTGATAACAGTGCAAGACAACAGGCAAGTAAGTTGTAGTGGAAACGCTAATCTAAAGTTCTAATTCCATAAATGGAGTTCATTCCATTAGCCTACAGCTCAACTAAGCTTAGCTGTAATGGTCCTCCCAAATTCCACCACACTCTTAAAAGTCAAGAAAAGAGTCAGAGGGGTAAGTGAAGGCTGATTAAGAGAAAAGCATGCATTCTCTTCAAAGCAGAGCCCGGTGGTTGGCATCCTCAAAACAAGCTTTGAATCAGTCCATTCCTCTTTCTCCATTGGGTAGCCAGTAATAGGTCACTCTAATCAACTCTTTATTCAACTCTCTTCTCTATTAGAAATCACAACTCACCAAGCCCACTCAGCAAAGCTAACTCAATCACCCTCCCATTCCCCCACAACACTAAGGCATGTTTACAATTGCAAATAAGAAGACAGGGTACAACAGACAGTGCAGAGCCTCTAAATACAACATCATAAAGACTCAGGCAACAACTGAAATAGAAATACAATATTCTCAATGCTGATAGGCACTTCTTTACTTTCCATTTGTAGCAGGAAAATTGACAATGCCATTTAAATAAAATATGTGCTTGTATTCACTTTTGTAAAAACTTCAATTGCTCACCTCCATCTTTGTAAACTTAGCATGACTCCAACAGTTTCATTTAAGAGTAACTTATCCTTGATGGGTTTTCTTAGTGCTTTAAGACTCTAATTATATTCCATTCCTCAAATCTCCCCTAAACTACACATAATACACATCGAATAACCGTGGAAATGTATTTATACTGATATTTTTGAATTTTCATATACAATTCTTTCATTTAGGCTACTATCCATACTATCATTATAAGAACAAGTCTGTTAAAATATGTTCCAACTAAAGCCTGGTGAACTTTGAATGCTAGATAAAAATCATTCTCTGAAGCTAATGAAGACAGAAACTCTGCCTGTAACAATATTAAGTTTGTTTTCTCTGGTGATTCAGAGAAGTGAGCAATCTGTCAGTAATACATTGAGTGAAATTACTTGTCTTGGAGAAATAACTGCTGACAGTCACTTTATCTCAGGGGCTGACCCAAACAACTTCCTGCTGACAAACAAATTACTATGTCTAACTTTGAAAAGGTAACTAGCTTGTTTTAATTTTGATTGGTCTTTCAGAATCCCTTACATATATGTTCAGCCCCATCCTTCATTGTATTTTTTTTTTAAAGGCAACAAAAGTGTTTTGGGGGGGGATAGGTTTGAATTTAATAAGTAAGAGAAAATAGTAAGAAAAGAATAACCCTATTATTTTATGCTAAGAAAAAGAACTGATATGCTTCTTTCCAAGACTGTTATGTGGATGTAACTGGTAAGCGTGTCTACCCAACATTAAGACTGGCAGTGCCGCCAGTGACTGACTGGGTGAGTGAACATATTACTGAGACAGTATTGTAGGAATTAATTTTCTTCAATAAAGTGATTTTTAAGGCTCATATATTTCACAATCTAAACATATGTCACTGTTTCATAAACAAAATAAATGGATTAAAATAATACATTACCAATATGCTGACACATGGAGATGTTTTAATTAGAAATTCTTAAGCTGTGTGATATTTAACTGCTGTATTTGCTAAAGAGAAGCATGCATCATTTAATAAGAAGGCATGAGACAAGTGTATCTTTGCATATGGTACCAGATTTTGTTTAATATAAGCTACAACTCTGAGGCAACACTACTCCCCATTAAAAACAAAACAAAACAATATTAAGGATCTATCACATTGAAAGTAACCACATAAAATTAATAAATACACTGAAGCCCCTTTTTCATTAAAAAAAAAGTCATCCAGAGCTTAGTTCCTGAGACAATATTTCTTCAGAAACAATCTAACATCATCGTTATTTAAAGGCTAAATTTACATGAATGCCTCATTATACTGGTTCCCTTTCCTTAACATTCTTTTTGACTTACTTAAGGACCAATGCTAACATAGCTGAAGAAAGCAAATGGCAACTGGTCCTGAAATTTATACGGGTGAAAAAATTGAAATAGGCAGCAATATAATATATTGTTTACTGTAGCAAGTGCCCTCTGTTCTCTAAAGGTCAAAAGCATTGTAACCTTAGAGTTACAGTTTCTGATTGTTCCCAGGGTTAAATACATTATCAAAATTAATGGTTCAAAACCCTCAACCTTCAGATATATGAGTATCCATGCCTGCATCTGCTGAACTGTTCAACTAAAAATAGCACTCTTTGGCCTTCTTTCTCCTAATATTGTACCCCTGAGGCAGAGAAAATCAAGCCTTAGATCACCACAGTAGTATTTTTAAAAATGGTCTTTATGGAATCTTCCTTATTTTAAAGAAAGTAATGGCATATGCTAATATAAGGAGAGTCTTTCCATTTTAAATGGCTTTTCTCTACTTGATAACAAAATTTCAGGGCATACTTAATATATACCAAATATTGTTAATATTTACCCAGGCTCATTAATTTTAGAAATGACATCCTTTGAAGGACAAATTAACTGTAACATGAGGTAGAGGACCAGTTCTGAGTAATGCATGGGGTGAGGTGGGGTGGGGAAGTATATGTGTTATAAAATTTTTCTCCTAAGAATCTCTGTTTAGAAATAAAACCAGTTAATATAATTCTAATGCTTTCTTAGTAGCAATAGTTTATCAGGATCATGTTTGTTGACAGAACTGTGACATTTTAGCTTGTCAAAGGAGGGGAGAAAACCCTAGCTAGAAAAGAAAGCAGATTATAATAGCAATAAAGCAAGATATTATTAAAATTTCCCTCTACATTTGCTCAAGATTTAAAATGTTACTATCTAGCAACTTAGACATGGGTGTCTACTATACTATTCATTGATGTCCCAATAAACATGCTACACTTATACCAGGGAAGTCTGGAAACCTGCCTTTCAAACAAGGTCAATCTTTTCTACCCAGTGTCCACATGAGCAAACAGATCAAAGGTTTCCTGAGATGCAGGAAAAAGGTGCAAAAACAGGAGGCAATGGAACAGAGCAAGAATAAGCAAAAACTGAGGATACAAAACCAGCCAAACTTAAAATGCAAAGCTATGAAGGCTCTTGCATTATTGGTTTCCCCTGTTTAGCCTAATTGAAGTGACAGACATGTGACATATGCTATACTTCTAGATCAGCATCACTACACAGCTCTGACACTCCTATGTATGACATCACAGTTTCCAGAAACCCAACAGAAGCCAGATTTGACACATCAGGGATCCATGATGGTGTGGGACTAGGGATTGGGAGGTGGGAGAGAAGCCAACCTAAGTGAAAAATAGGCAAAAGAAGAAACTGAGTAGAAACCTGGCTAAGGGAAGATTGATGGGATAGAACATAACACCTCAACAGAAAATAGAAGTCCAACAGGAGAGGATGTTCTTGAGTTTGAGTCAAGGCTACCTGATTTCACATTCTTCCAGGCATTTAAAAGCTTCTCAAGCTGACTGTCTTGAGTGGATAAGCTTGCTAATTGTCATCACACATAAAAACTTGTTCCTAATGTCCAGCCATCTCTTTTCAGCTCTCCTGGGCATAGTAGGTTTTCAGAACGTCCAGAAATGTGGTACTCTCTCTACAGCCAAAAGAAAGCCTTAGAAAAGAAATTTCTTCTGTCTGTATGGAAGACAGGAGATGCTCTTATAGTATGTGTCTAATCATGTCTGAGTGGAAACCCCATGTCTACCTCTTATGTCAAAGCAAAAGGAGAGAAGGAGGCAGTTAACAAGCTCTGGAACTTTACCTTAGGCTACTTCCAAGGGGGTCTTTGGTCTTGTCTCTTCCTTCTTCTTAGGAGTGATCATTTCCTATCATTTTCCAAAAAGGTAGATTCACAAGCAGCAGAAAAGGTAATGTAAAAGGGACCTTTTATTGACTACATAGTGTTTGGCCTATACAGACCAGCAAAGCCAACAGAAGCTGAATGTTCATCTTCATCTTATTAGATGCAATTATTTTCATTTTTGGGTTGAGTTTACCATTCTAGGTTACAATATAAAATTTGGCATTATATCTAACCCCAAAAATTAAAGTGTGTTTCAGTCTGAGGTAACCTGTATCCACTTTTTAAAAATTCAACATATAGCTGGAAATTCTCCCATATGATAGTCCCAGTGAGGGACTCCAACGATGCAGAAAAGGAATAAAGCATGAAATTGGAGAGGAGGACTGGGTTTTTATAGAAGAAAAGGTCTTGGTTTTCATAAGCCATCTTCTCTCAAGTGTTAAGAATATCCCAAAAACACAACAAAGGACTCCACTGGAAGGCGAAATATGAAAAGAATACTACAGAAGTTTATCTGGGAAAAAGCAACCATCCAGGCCCAGGCACCCATCCCTATTTCATTCTGAGAAAACTGGGTAGGTAGAATTAGAAATCCTGGGCAATAACCTTGATTCAACAAATATTTTATATCCTCGGCTAAATAACTTAACCTCTCCGAACCTCAGCTGTTTTATCTATAAAAGCAGAATTATATTTGATTAAATTTACAAGGTCATTCTATGGTCAAATAATTTTTTTAATGTTTAAGTTTTTTTTTTTTTAATTCTATATGACAGTATACACAAGAAAAGGTAAAAGAGTGAGGGAAGAAAGAGGGTTTTGAAGACATTTATAATGTAAAGCTTTTGCCTGAATATACATGGCAAAGAACAACCTCAATTCAGGGACATTGCTTTGGGATTTGCTTTTTTCTCTGAAAGAAAAGGAGCAAAACAAGAGCCTCCTTAAGAATGAGAAAAAGGAAAAGATTAGGTTTAGTGTTTAGGCTGAGTGCCACTTTTTAAAAAAAAACCTAGAGTATGACTGAACAATCCAGTCCCCCACCCAATGAAGCACCAATGGAAGCATTCATACCTCAATCTGTTTGTGGTTGTAAGAGTGGCCACCACCATGTTCAAAGGTATCCAAATTCCTGCCAAAACGGTCACTTAGGCCCTTTAGCCTTGGATTAATTTGTGGGTGGGAGACATGACCCTTCTGTTTAGTAGCATATTCAGAAAAAAAAAGACAAAACATACTGTCAGAACTCATGAAACAGAATCATATTTCTAAATCCAGGGTACTGAGCACATCAAAAAATAGAAAGTAGAAAGTTTAAGACTCAGTTTCTTTCTTTTACAGAAACTTGGTTAAGTATGAAACAGTGACACTGATTTCTTGTTTCTGCCTCTGACTCATGAAGATAATAGCACAGCTACAGGAAAAGGAGAAATATATTAGGTTTATAATAGTGAGGGTTCTTTTTAGACTTGCACCAACTACAGAGGTTTCAGAGTTAGTAGTGTGGAAGGTGAAAGTTGGCAAGAGAGGTGAGGTTGCTGCTCCTCTTAAGCAAAATTTCTGACTCTGCTAGGCAGCCCATAATGGGTTACATCATTATGGCTTCCTGGATCATGACTCATGACAAAATTTCTCAAAGTATTGCAAAAATTCTTTATTTGCAGATCCAATTGGAAACATTCAAAATGATGTTTTTTCATGATACAATAGCTGTACACTTTTTATGTTCAAGTCACATATAGAATAGCAACACAGAAATAAAAATACTTCACCAGATGCTATTTCGTAGATTATTTAAGAAAACTCAAAAATAACAACAGTATATTTTAAGAATAAAAACTATATTTAATAAAACTTTCTACTATATTGAATTCAAGTTGTTGATTATCATATATTTTCTAAATATTCAAATACTGAATGTTTGACTTATTTTAATGATCTTATCTTTTTGTTTTTATTAATACAAATATATATTCATAATCAAAGTCAACCTCCCTTTCAAATGGTAGTAGTAGAAGTGTATAATGGCCACCTATTTCTATTCCAGCTCATTTTACTGTGAAGAAGATAAGGTGTAAATGATTTTTCAATCAGTTTCCAAAATATTTTCTCCCCAAGTTTAGCTTTATAAATATAAAACACCAATGCAAAATTAATCAGACACCATGCCCTGACTTTTGACCCTAGAAAGGATGAGGATACACATATTAAGGAGCAATGCATTTACACTTTACCAAATAATTGTCATGTAATTTGAGAATAACAACCCTTTATTCTATGAGCTACAAGAAGGAAAAATATCCAACATCATTTTTTGTTTCAATGTTTACATGTAAAAGCTAATCTGGACATAAGTGGAGACACAGATGAAAAACTGACAAGGAAAAAGCTCACATATATGCAGTAACAACTAGCCATTGACATTGTAAAACTATTAACTCATCTGATAGAGAATACATAGTATTAAGTCATAATGTGATTTTTTTTCCTTTAAAAATATTGAAACTGGCAGTTTTCTCTTTTATTTGTATTATGGTAAGCACATAAGGTGTTAATCCTTCTGGGCTATGCTTAAAAAATTATTTAACATTCAGGCCATTATTTAGCAAACAGCTGGTTAGCAGTTTTCTACTAAAGTACTGGCTCATATCCCACATTTTTTTCTTCTGGCACTTACCTGGAGCTGTAAAGGGCTGAGTCCAGAAGCAGCAGCAGCTGCCATTGTTGATGGAATGAACTGTACGGGGTAGTTATCACCTGTCGGAAAGAACAATGCATACAGGTTTAGACAATGCACAGGGAATTGCAGCAGACAAGTACAAACATGGTCCTTGGATTGCCTGAGCTTTACAACATTGCTCTAAGCCCAAACATCTGCAGAAACAAAAGGCTTAGTTGGGCACAGACTTGCAGTGCTGCCTTGGAACTTTTTGCTAACAGATAGCTGGTAGGCAAACTGGCAAAACATGAATATGATGTTAAAAAAATTAAATGTGCAATTCAAGCATGTTCACTCCATTACAAATCTTGTAATACATCATTTTTAAGAGTAAAAAAATATCTTAAAGCTAGGCTGACACTCAGTATACTGGGAAAGCATTGAGGCTTTTATATTAGAACAACAAAAAGTTTTGGCTTGGTAGGCAAGGCAGAGTATTAAAGTCCAAAAAGGGTTCTGAGTTATTGACTGTTTGTAATTCTACACTTTATTTTATTAGACAAATTTAAAAATTAAAAAATACAACCTCTTCAATATGATAGGGCCGAGAGGATAGCTAATCTTATCTTCCAGCATTCTGTGAAACGTCTGGTATCTCCATAAGTGTAGAAACCATGTTTTTCTGAATTAAGCTCTGGTACTGAACTGGTGGATCCTAGTACAGAATGATGCATACGAAGTACTTATGAAACATGTTTCAATGATGCTTTGATTAAATAACCACATATTTTACATGGAATATCTTGTACTAATGCCTGGTAAAGATTTAATGTGGTTCAGCAGAGATGAATGCTACATCTTAGTGTGTTTCTAACTTCAGATTAGTCCTAAAAAGGGAAACAGAAGTACCTTCTGTGACCTAGGAACACAGGCTGTGTGCAGCAACCTGAAGAACCAAAATAAAGTAAGGAGGAATACGTCATGACAGTGATAACTAAAATAAAAATTAGTACATGTGGATAAATTACACAATATCAGTGATTTAATGGAGTATCGCTTTGGCTTCAGCTACTTATTTAAAGTCAGTGTTATGTACTATCTCTAGGCTATATTTTAATAGGCTGTTCCTCCACACATTTTTGACGTTTATAAAAATCATGCTGTTTTGCATGAACTTTTCCATAGTGAAAGCTGAATGTAATAATGAATATACAGCTAGAAAGAATCTCAGTAATAAAGGGAGTCAACTGGAAAGCAAACTTTTTTTTTTTTGGTATGGACACTAATACCTGGAGCCTTCTTGGTGCCTCTGGTTCTTGGGAACTCATCCTGCTTGCCACATGAAGTGCTACTCAGCTGGTCCAATGTAAATGTTAAGTTGCTTTCACTTTTAACAAATTGTTAGCTTCTAATCTACACAGTCTATTTGCATCATATCCATAATACCTCATCAGACCATTGAGCACAGTGTGTGCTTGTACACAGTCCAGTAACAATTGGCTTCTGATTGCATATGGAGCGCTGTTACAATGCATTCACTAACATTATATTGTGTAGGTCTCCTATGGTGTAATGTTCAAAATATCTGATCTTGTTTTTCTCCTTCCGTGAGGTTGATTTTGGTTTGCAGTACTATATGAGCCTTTTAAAAAACATAACTAGGCCAAATTATTTTTTATAGTAAATGACTGTCACTTTATGCTTAAATAATTCTACTGATCTTCTTGATATTTAAACTAAATTATCTAAAGAAAGAATATCCTAATCTAAGTCAAATAGTATTTCTTTGGTAGATATCAAGTTTAAAAAAAAAAATCACAAAATGATGCTGAATTAATGATGCTTCAAAAATAGGGGAAAAAATCATCATTCTAACTGGACTGCCTCCTGGAACATTTTAGAGCTGTTCTTCCTTTAAATATCATGCATTATTCATACTAACTCTAAACCACAACCCCCCCTCGCTGTAAGTTTAATACCAGTTGCTTTATTTGTACTAAAATATTTTTCATGTCAAACATATTTTAAAAAATCAAACTCTAAAAGAATTCCCTGGGGCACTCCTTTTTAAATAGCTGTCATGCTTCTATGCTATGAAATAGCTCTCTTTTTTTTTTTTTTTTACAGTTTTTGGCTTGCCAGTTAATTTATTACTATCTCTACCACACCCTATAGTACTTTCCAGCTCACCTGCTGGCTACAAACAGCTTTCTTTCCACTGCTGACAAGCATATTTTAAAAACATTTTTAACTTTTATCTTGCTTTGAATCTGTATATCTGAATATAATCTTTAGAAAGCTATTTCTCCATAACATATCATTGTTTCAACATTAACAGTAAAAATGAATACATTAGAGCAACAGAGTATATAACAGGGAATGATTAGAAGAAAGAGAACAAGGAAAAGACAGGAGGGGGTAGAAGATGAGGGAGAAGAAGAGAGGGATTACAAGTAGAAAAGAAAATTTTAAGAGGGAGAGAGACTTAAAGGTATTGTGAAATTTAGTTTTTTAACAACAAAGTTACATGTTTCCCCCTATGCCGCTGTAATTTTCTGTGTAAGTCAATCAAGAAAAAGTTCTCAGTGCCTGACTTGGCAAGGAATCAGTCAACATGTTGTAGCAATTTTTTTCAAATTTGTCTCTGGATCTGAAATGCTTTCATGAGGACCCATTCTTTTAAAGTTTGTACATGGAAGGTAAAGCTTGTTGAAACAGGTTGGCTTTATGCGCTACTGTAATCTGGCCCTTGCTACCTCTAGTGTTAAGAAGACAGACTTCAAAACCAATTTGAGAAATAATGTCCGTTCTGCAAATCCATTTTCCCAGCTTTCTAAATATTGCAACTGCTGTTTTTATCTTAAGAGTACAGAACAAATACAAAGTAGGATTTAAAACTTATGGAAGATTTGCTTGACATTAGTTTCACTTGCAGAATAGGCAGCGTTCCTTTGGAATCAAAGCATCAAGAGTCCCTAAATGAGAGAAAATAAATTATTAAATTTTCATAGAAACTGACACGAAGCAGAAACTTAGTAAAACTTAATGGCAGGAGAAGGGGAGCTTGTACTAACAACCTATGACCCACTAGATTCAGGCTACCTTCTGCAAGAATACTTTTAATTTGAATAATTCACATACAAAGTCTACCTTTTTGGGTAAAAGTCTGTCAATTTACTTTCATTCTTCAGAAAGACAAGTAACTGGGACAGTTGCAGTATCCTGAGATAGTAACTTCAGATATTAACACACTGAAGAAATAAGTTAGAAAATTTGGAAGGAGGAGGAGGAGGAGGAGAGAGAGAGAGAAACAGAACTAGAAGACAGGACTCAAAAGATTCTTCAGTAACTACACCAAAGTAGGAATTCGGTCTCATTTCCCAGCCTCCAAACCCGAAGAAAAATGTGTTACACATCCCCAACTAACTAAAAAATAATTGTGTACTAGTATCATAAAATAAGTTGCCAAACAACTGTAGAGCCCACCTTTATGGACTACAGCCATTCTTGTTACAATATGAACATATTTGAATTGCAATCACTGATACAAATTTGAACATACCACTTAGCACGGGTCTTGCCTGGATGCATGTATTTGGTATAGCAAAATATTACAACTACTCTATACTCTGAGGAATGCCATACACTGCAGTAAATGTTTGCAGGTAATAGGTGACACATTTAGAACTCTAAAAACAAAACAAAAGCTTCAATTTGTTCTGAGGACAAATGAGAAATAAAATTAGCAAGGATTATAATATATATTGCTGAGATCACTATGCTATTTCTCCTGCTAAATTTCTCCCCCTATTCATCAAAGAATAGAACAATAATTAAGAGTCTTGATCTCAGAATTTCTTTTAAGATCATCTGCAGTGTTTTGTCTACCTTTAAGAAAGCTAAGAATCAAGGCTCAAACTTACTTTCTTCACTTATTTCACAGCTGCATCCAAACCCTTGACAAATTGATCATCTGAAAATCTGTGGAATTTGTCACAATAGCAATTAAATAAGTGAGTGTGAATGAACTCCCATAAATTCATCCTCACTACATAAAATCAATTTTTAAAATCCTCAGTTTCATACCAGGGATGCAAGCGTGGTTTAACATAAGTAAATCAATAAATGTGATATACTGCATACACAGAATTAAAAACAAAACTCACATGATCATCTCAATAGATGCAGAAAAAGCATTTAACAAAATCCAGCATCCCTTGATGATTAAAACCTTCAGCAAAATTAGCATAGAAGGGACATACCTTAAAGTAATAAAAGCCATCTACAACAAACCCACTGCCAAAATTATACTGAATAAGGAAGAGTTGAAAGCATTCTCCCTAAGAACTGGAACAAGACAAGGATGTCTACTTTTACCATTTCTATTCAAGATAGTACTGGAAGTCCTAGCAAGAACAATCAGACAACAGAAAGGAAGAAAGGGCATCCAAATCAGTAAAGAGGAAGTCAAAGTGTCACTGTTTGTTGATGATATGATTATATACCTAGAAAACCCTAAAGACTCCTAGAACTGGTAAATGAATTCAGCAAAGTTTCAGGATACAAAATTAATGTACATAACTCAGTAGCTCTGCTATACACCAACAGTGACCAAGATGAGAATAAAATCAAGAACTCAACCCCTTTCACAATAGTTGCAAAAACAAAATAAATAAATAAAATAAAATAAAATACTTAGGAATATACCTAACCACGGATGTGAAAGACCTCTACAAGGAAAACTACAAAACACTGCTGAAAGAAATCATAGATGACATAAACAAATGGAAACACATCCCATGCTCATGGATGGTTAGAATCAATATTGCAAAAATAACTATACTGCCAAAAGCAATCTACAAATTCAATGTGATTTCCATAAGAATACCACCATCATTCTTCAAAGAACTAGTAAAAAGAATCTTAAGATATATATTAAACCAAAATGAGCCTGCATAGCCAAAGACAGACTAAGCAAAAAGAACAAATCTGTAGGCATCACATTACCTGACTGCAAACTATACTAGAAGGCCATAGTCATTAAAACAGCCTGGCACTGGTATGAAAATAGACACATAGACCAATGGAACAGAATAGAGAACCCAGAAATAAAGCCAAATACTTACAGCCAACTAATCTTCGACAAAGCAGACAAAAACATAAAAACTCTATTCAGCAAATGATGCTGGGATAATTGGAAAGCCACATCTAGAAGAATGAATCTAGGTCCTGATCTCTCACCTTATAAAAAGATCACCTCAAGATGGATCAAAGACTTAAATTTAAGACCTGAAATCATAAAGAGTCTAGAAGATTACATCGGAAAAACCTTTCTAGACATTGGCTTAGGCAAAGACTTCATGATCAAGAACCAAAAATCAAATGCAACAAAAACAAAGATAAATAGATGGGAATTAAACTAAAAGTCTTCTGCACAGCAAAATAAATAATCAGCTGAGTTAACAGACAACCAGCAGAGTGGGAGAGAATCTTCACAATCTATACATCCATCAAAGAACTAACATCCAGAATCTATAAAGAACTCAAACAAATCAGCAAGAAAACAAACAAACAAGCAAACAATGCCATTAAAAAGTGGGCTAAGGATATGAATCGACAATTCTCAAAGGAATATATACAAATGGCCAACAAGCATATAGAAACATGCTCAGAATCACTAATTGTCAGGGAAGTGCAAATGAAAACCACAATGCAATACCACCTCACTCCTGCAAGAATGATCACAATAAAAATATCAATAAACAATAGATATTGGCATGGATATGGAGAAAAGGGAACACTTTTGCACTGTTGGTGGGAATGTAAACTAGTATAAACACTAGTTTGTAGTGTGAAAAAGAGTGTGAAGAGTCATTTAAGCAGTAAAAGTAAACTTACTGTTCGATCTACTAATCCTACTGCTAGGTATCTACCCAGAGGAAAAGAAGTCATTACATGAAAAAGATACTTGCACATGCATGTTTATAGCCACAAATTGCAACTACAAAAATATGGAACCAATCCAAATGCCCATCAATCAACCCATGGATAAAGAAAATGTTATATATATATATATATATATATATATATATATATTTATATACACATATATTATGTATGTGCATCATGGAATACTATTCAGCCATAAAAGGAAACAAAATAATGGCATTTACAGCAACCTGGGTGGAATTGGAGACTATTATTCTAAGTGAAGTAACTCAGAAATGGAAAACCAAACATCATATTCTCACTCATATGTGAGAGTTAAGCTATGAGGAATGCAAAGGCATAAGAATGACAGACTGGACTTTGGGGATTAGGGGAAAGGTTAGGGGGTGATGAGGCATAAAAAACCACACATTAGGTACAGCATATACTGCTTGGGTGATAGGTACACCAAAATCTCAGAAATCACCACTAAAGAACTTATTCATGTAACTGAACACCATCTGTTCCCCAAAAACCTATTGAAATTTAAAAAATGAAAAAAATAAAAATTAAAAATAAAAAAACAACCTCAAAGTTCATGCCTTCATGATACCTCATCAATGATATAGCCTCCATATACAGAGGTAAATACAGTAAAAATGATTGACCTTTATAAAACTAGGTTAGTTTACACAGGTGAACATATTTCCTTCTTGGACCCCAGCACTCTGATTTAAAAATTAGGGTGGTAATCAGAAGAACCTCAGAAATGCTTTGATTCTAAGTAGATAGATTTAATTAATCAAGTATTAAAATAGCAGTTCATACCTCTGCTTTAAAATACTCTGGAAGAGAGAGAAATGAATGGCTTTATAAGATGTCATTTGCATAACACCACATGTAAAAATTACATTTTATTCACTGAAAAAGGTTATATTTTCTTAAGATCACACACAGTTAGACCAAGGCCCAAAGAGTATGAAATATTACATCAGAGAACTTCAGTCTGAATTCTATCTCCAGTATTTCTAGATGTGGAACTCTTGGAAAAATTAACTTTTTTGAATATCAGTTTCTTATTTTCTTTTAATTAAACAGAGATGATATCACTTATTGCCACTTATATCTAAGAGTTGTTATGAAAGTTAAATGGGATTACACACACACACACACACACAATACACACACACACACACACAGAGGTTGGGGGTATCTTGCCAAATAAATGGTGCTCAATAAATGCTAACAAAAACAAAGAAATTAAAAAGAAACACTAAATAATTATGAAATTGTAACAATTGTACATTAACCAATTTAACACCTAGAAGAAACGGACAAATACCTTAAAATATGCAAATTACCCAACTCAAGAAGAAATAGAAGACCTCAACAGACCTATGACAAGTAAAGACAGTGAATTAATAATCAAAAACCTCTCAATAAGAAAAAGCCCTGGCCTAGATGGCTTTACCAATGAATTCTGTCAAATGTTTAAAGAAGAATTAATATCAATCCTTATCAAACTCTTACTAAAAAAATTAAGAGGAGGGAATATTTCTAATTCGATTTATAAGGCTAACATTATCCTGGTACCAAAACCAGATAAAGCTATCACAGGAAAAGAAAATTACAGTCAAGTATCCCACATAAATGTAGATATAAAAATCCTCAACAAAATATTAGCAAAACAAATTCATGGCATATTAAAAGAATTGTTTACCAGGGCAAAGTGGAATTTATCCCAAGAATGCAAAGGATTAAATCAGTGTCAAACATTACACTAATAGAACGAAGGGGTGTTGTTCCCCCTCCCCTGTGCCCAAGTGTTCTCATTGTTTGTCACCCACCTATGAGTGAAAACATGCAGTAGGTGGGGATGTGGAGGGGAAGTGAGGGGAGGAATAACATTGGGAGAAATGCCTGATGTAGGCGACGGGGGGAGATGGAGACAACAAACCACCATGGCATGTATGTACCTGTGCAACAATCTTGCAGGATATAGGATGTGTACATGTACCCCAGAGCCCAAAGCACAATAAAAACAAGAAGAAAAGAAAAACAGAATGAAGGCGGAAATAAACCAAATCATCATCTCAATTGACACAGAAAAGGCATTTGACAAAAATCTAATATTCTTCCATCAAAAAAATTGTCTGAAAACTAGTAATAGAAGAAAAAGACCTAGACATGATGAAAGTTATTTCCAAAAGGCTACCGCTGGCCAAGTGTGGTGGCACGTACCTATAGTCCTAGTTACTTGGGAGACTGAGGTAGAAAGATTGCTTGAACCCAGGAGTTCAAGCTGCAGTGAGCTATGATCATACCTCTTTATTCCAGCCTAGACCCTGTTTGTTAAACAAACAAACATCTACAAATAACATCATACTCAATGGTGAAAGACTGAAAGCTTTCCCCTTAAGATCCAGAACAAGACAATAATGTTCACTTTCACTGCTGCTATTCAACATTGCAGTGGAAGTGCTAGCCACTGCTATTAGACAAGAAAAAGAAATAAAAGGTATACAAATTGGTAAGGGAGAGGTAAAACTATATTTTCAAATGATGCAATTCTATATATAGAAAATCCCAAAGAATCCCTGAGAAAGCTACTAGAGTTAATAAATTCAGCAAAGTTGCAGAGTGTAAGATTAACATATAAATATCAGCTGTGTCTCTAAACATCAACAATGAACAACCAAAAAGTAAATTAAGAAAACAATTTCATTTACAAAAGTATTAAAAAGAGTTAAACACTTAGGGATAAATCTAACCAAGGAGGTAAAAGACTTGTACATTGAAAACTATAAAACATTGTTGAAAGAAATCAAAGATGACATAAATAAATGAAAAAGCATCTGTGCTCATGTGTAGGAAGATTTAACACTGTTAAAATGGCAATACTACCCAAAGCAACCAGCAGATTCAAAGCAATCCCTATCAAAATTACAACAACCTATTTCACAGAAAGGGAAAAGCCAATTCACAAATTAATATGGAATTATGAGAGGTAGGTCCCAATAACTAAAACAACCTTAAAAAGAAGAATAAAGTTGGAAAGCTCACAGTTCAAATTTTACCACAAAGTTACAGTAATTAAAACAGGATGTACTGGCATAAGGACAGAGATAGAGATAGAGATAGAGATAGTGAAATATAGATACGTACCAGTGAAATATAATAGAACACTCAAAATTAAAATCTGTACATATATAGTCAATTCATTTCTGATTTTTGACAAAGGTGCAAAAACCATTGAATGGGGAAAAAGATAGTCTTATCAACAAATGCTGAGGGGAAAACTGGACATCAACATGCAAAAGATGTAAAACAATCGAAAAAGGTTTTACCTTACACCATATACAAAAATCAACTCAAATGGATCAAAGACATAAACTTACAAGCTAAAACAATAAAACCCTTAGAAGAAAGCACGGTGATAAATCTTTATGACTTGGATTTGGCAATTACTTCATTGCTATAACATCAAAAGCACCAGTACCAACAGAAAACAGGGATAAACTGGACTCCAACAAAATTAAGAATTTTAGTGTATCAAAAGATACTATTAAGAATGCTAAAGGACAAATTACAGAATGAGAGAAAATATTTGCAAATCATATATCTGATAAGGTATTAATATCCATAATATACAAAGAACTGAAACTCAACAACAACAAAATCCAACTCAAAAATGGACAAACTATTTAAATAAACAGTTCTACATAGGAGATATACAAATGGCCAATAAGCACATGAAAAGATGATCAGCATCATAAATCCTTAGGCAAATGTAAATCAAAACCACAGTGAGATACCACTTCACATCTACTGGGATGATAATAAAAAATTTTAATTGAAAATAACAAGTGTTAGCAAGGATGTGAAGAAATGGGAACCCTGTTAAGTATCTGGTGGGAATATAAAATGGCATGGCTACTGTGGAAAACAGTTTGGTGGTTTCTAAAAAGTTTAAACATACAACTACAAATAATCCATTAATTCAACTCACAGGTATATGTCCAAAAGGATTGATTGAAAGTGGGGGACTCTAACAAACATTTCTATAACCATGTTCATAGAAGCATTATTTATAATAATCAAAAGGTAGAAACAACCTAAGTGCCTATCAACAGATGAACAGATAAAATATGGTATATATATACAATAGAATATTATTCAGCAATAAAATTAATTTTCATATATGCTTCAATATGTATGGGCCTTGAAATGTTATGCTTACCAAAATAAGCTGGAGACAGAAGGACAAATATTGTATGATTCCAATTACATGAAGTATCTACAATAGGCAAATTCATAGAGAAAATAATAGATAGAGATTACCAGAAACTAAGGGTAGATGGATAGAGAGAATTATTAATTAATGGCTACAGCATTTTTGTTGGGGATGATGAAAAAGTTTTGGGTATGGATTGTGGTGCTGGTTATACAATACTGAAAATATATTACTGCCACTGAGTTATATACTTACAAATAGCAGATGGATACTATGACTCAATCTAACACTCAGGTTTTGGACCACGCTTCAAACAGATAAGGGTGTAGTTTAATGGGCTAAAGTTAGTTTCATGTCAGACTTTACTCCCAGTCTTAGTGCTTTATCATTTTCAAAGAACTTTTATATATTTTACCAAATTTAGTTTTCACACTCACATGGAGTAGTGGACAAATCATGACACATTTCTTAGATGAGAAAAAAGTGAGGTTCAGCAAGATTAGATGACATGTTCAAGTAAGGATGAAATAAAATAATCCATGTGAAATATTTAGTACAGTATTTGGCACAGTAATCATTCAGTAAGCTTTAGCTAGTGAGTAAATGGAAGACCCAGGATCAGGCAGACATCCTGTTCCTAGGATCTCCTAGGAAACTTCAAGGGTACTTTCTAGCAGCAATCATTTAAAAAATTCCAACTACATAAAGCAATGAGTCATCTAAACTAACTCTGAAGTATGAAGGAGGCTACTCACTGTTTTTATTTTTCAGGCAAGCTGATCTTGATCTGATATATACATTGGCAACTGTGAAAGAGGCTTTATCTTTTAATTTTCTCCAACATTTATGCTCAAATATACCTATCATACTCATAATTGCTGCATCTCTCTGTATCACAATGTGAAAGAGCAAAGCAACCAGGAGTCTATGGTTTATTTTTCTGGGCCCTGATCATGAGTTCCTATCCAGAAATATGTCTCTAATTATAGAACCTGTAAAATAATTTTAAAAATTAGGGATTAAAACTCAATAAAGCTATTTCTAGAGAGATCAATCTGAAAGATGCTGTCCTGGAGCTGTACAATCCTTGTGGGCAACATGCCCTTCAGCAAGAGGTGGGAGAGCTTGCCTGGTGTTTACTACATTCTGGGACTCTGAAATGCCCAAAGGTGCAGGTAAAATCACGGGGTGGGGAGTGGAGGCTTATAACCCTAAATATATTTGTTTACACTGTCTTAACATGGATTCAGAAACAGTCAGCTTTAACAGTGAAGTTCACCCCAAGGTGGTCCTTGCTCTCTGGAAATCAAGACAATTATTCCATCAGCTGTAGGCACAAACACTATGAAATCATTTCAGATATGGGAAAGTGGAAAGAGAAAAAAAGGGAAATTTTCTTTTTTAATTTATAAAGACCAAGGTAGCACTTGTTCATCCTGTTGTTTAAGGAACTAGAACATAAATTTATTTTCCATTTCATTGGAAACAATGACTAAATTTTTGAAAGAAACCATTTCAAGGTTTTCTTTCAAAAATTTAGTCATTGTTGTCTCACATACATCACTTTTCTTTCTTTATTTTTTCTTTCTTTTCTTTCTTTCTTTCTTTCTTTTTTTTTTTTTTTTTGAGACAGGGTCTCACTCTGCTGCCCAGATTGGAGTGCAGTGGCACAATCATGGCTCGCTGCTATCTCAGCCTACCAGGCTCAAATAATCCTCCCACATCGGTCTCCTGAGTAGCTGGGACTACAGGTGCACACCATCAAGCTTGGTTAACTTTTTAATCTTTTTAATCTTTTTAGAGACAAGGGCTCACTATGTTGCCCAGGTTGGTCTTGAACTCCTGGGTTCCAGTGATCCTCCAACTCCTCAGCCTCCCAAAGTGCTGGGATTACAGGCATGAGCCTCCACACCCAGCCCTCACATACATTTCAAGTGAAGTTGCCATAGCTCAGTTTGGGGCAAAAAAAGTTGCATTGAACTTGTCCAGTTTCCAGTACAATGGCAGTCTCTTCACTTAATTCATGTGAATGATCAAAACACTGCATAGATTGATTAAGTCTTCTGAGGATGTAATTTCTCTACTAATAGCATAAGAATATACCATTTTAATCAATTTTAAACATATTTTTCATATACAGCAAAGACTAGATTTGCCAAACTGTTGAAATAATTAGAGTTCTGATTAATTAAATTGTCTGACATAATTTAGGAGTGACACGAAAATAAACACTTTTTTACTAATCTTCTTGTAATTAAAATTCTTCTTACATTTCCAAACCCATTGTCCTGCCTTACTCAAAAGAGTTTAGCCAACATAATCAAACACAACTTTGTTACCCTAGGACACTAACTCTAAGCTGCACTTTGTTCAATGGGAGTAACTAATTTCTGCACAATATTGTTCCAGTTTCTCTATTTTTCTCAGTTAAATTTTGTAATCTCATTAATGCTGTTTGAGAAGACTTTGAAAAATGGTCTAAATTCATTAAATATATAACAGTATCTTCCCCCATGAAAGTGGCAGTATTGTTTTAACAAAATTAGGCAAGTAATACAGTTACAAGATGTCTGCGTCTAACAGAAAATCAGACCCATACATGATTTTGAAATGTGAATAATTTTAACTTTAAAAACACTGAAGTCAAATGGAAAGTTTCCGCATACAGTTCATTTAAAATGTTTCTGGGACTGGTACAGGGGTGTCAAACTCCAATTTAGAATAGAACAGTGAACTTGGTTTACTTCAATGTTCCAGTGGAAGTCGAAATGAAGAAATAGTTTCCAATGACTTATAGAGATGACAACCACTGCACTGAAAAGAAAAATTCTCCTTCCTTAATATAGATGCCAATTTCATAGGAGGTAAGTATAACTTGTTCTAAAAATCATGCTCTAGAAAAATGAATTTTTAAAAATTTTAATGGTATAATTTTCTCTCAGGTATCCAAAAACCTTTTGGTAATATGAGTTTGATTCATTTATGTGTGAGGAATTTTCAGACAGCCCTTCAACTCACCAATCCCTTAATATCTCTATTCCTTGAATCATTCGTGTTTTGCCACAGACATCCTACCTTTTCTTACAAAGAAGAAAGTTCTCTAGCGAATGCAAAAGAATAATCAATGGCAACATGCAATTAGAACAGATGCTAAAAAGCACTAGGTTTATTTTTATGCTATTTAGTAAGCTTCCTTATCCAGAATTTTAGTAAAGTGATTTATGTTTTCTTATTGCTTTAAGCATATTAAAATGCCTTTGTTCACTTTATAAACCACATACACAAAGAAAATGCTGCATGCAGATTTGTTGTACTCAGATTTGATGCTTAATATAATCAGGTTAATATGTTAAAAAGAACTTGACACAGAAATTATTAATGAGTAGAACAAGGTCACTACTTCTAAGCTGAGGTCACTTACAAAGAATGCACAAATGAAATTAAGGTTGACTTTTATTTACTTGACTATCTTCTTACATTGGATTCCTTTGGAAACATATCTTTAAACATTTAAAGCCCTGTTTACAAGGAGGCTCTGAAAGAAGCTTCAAACCATTATGCCCCTAATTGAATTCCCCAGGAGTCCAGTAAACTCAGAGGAATAAAGAAAAAATCATAATATTTGCTAAATCATCTTAAAACATATTTCACTGCAAGGTTACATGACCTGTTTTTTGAGATTTAAAAATGAATTAAAAATACTGAATACTTCATTATTTAGATGAAAATAAGAAACAATTTTACCTACTAGTGGTAAGCTAATTAAATCAGTCCAGTTTTAACTATTTTTCTAGGAGAAGTCTGAAAACAAACAATAACAGTTTATACTGTATGTGATCACCTTCCCAGAGCATAACAGCTTTCACAAGGAGAAAAGGATCTTTAACCAAAAAACATTATTCAGTAAAATATGGAAGAGAGCTGACAAAAACATTGTAGTCCTCAGGAGTAGTATCTTATCTGTGAATTCAAGACAAACTCAAGTGGAAGAAGAGAAAGTAAAAGTTTTTAGCAACCAATTAGTTTATTACAATGCCCCGCTCTTCCCAATTCTAATTTTACTTTAAAATAAGTTTTTATGATATTTTTATTCATAGTTCCCTTGCATACTCCTGTGTTTGTCGTGAGTACTAAGCAAAAACATGTGGATCTGAGCATTTCCAAAAGAATCTTAAATCCCTCTCTACTTACCTGGTTTGTATGTTATTCCAGGGGAAGAGGGAATCCCTGTTGGGCAGCAGCAGCTGCTGCCAGGGTCCGCTGGTCATGTGGAAAAATTGGGATCATGAGCGGAGGCATGTGACCCTGAACCTGCTAAACAGAAGAGAGCCTATGATCAGACAGGGAGCAAATGTATGCCAAGAAGAATTCGTTTTTCACTCCTGGTGGTGTGTTGGTACTCACATAGCCACCTACCTCTAACCTCATTCCAAATCTGCACTCTGAGAAAATTCAGTTAAAATTCACCAAATCCCTTTTCTGAGATGCTAATAGCATACCGAAGACATAACTTCATTGTGAATTTGCCTCATCCCCTGCTTCCACCAAACTGTAGTAATGGTTTTCTTTTCTCTTGACTTTTTCCTTTTTATTTTTTCTTTTAAACAAAGAACTAGAAGAAATAAGTTTGCTTCTTTTCTAGCACTGTACAATGTTAGAGGTTTCGCCCTTTCACCTGCTTTGCATTCTGTGCTTTCTTTCAAAAACAATATTTAGTATCCCTGGACAGAAAATAATGTCTAATTGTTATATATTCTAACAGCTGTATCTCCCCAGTTTAGGTATCTTATTTCAAAGCTTCACTGCATTATGTTAAACATATAGCTCTTCAGATTTAAGGCTACTACCTCTTGGCTCCCAATTAAACTAATATTCTTTGCCATACACACCTCGATGTAACATATAAATTGCTTGTCTGGCTAAGCAGTTTTACAGCTTTATGCACTACCATGTAGCTCAGTAATTATGGAGTTGTATTCAGAGAGCATTTCATAATAAATCCTACTATATCAAATTTCATTTGACCTCAATAAATGTATCAAAGAGCACAAAAATGCAAAATAGAAAATCTTTACTCTATATCAGTATTTGTATTCCATAAAAAGAAAATAAGAGCTATGACAGAATCATGCTTGTGAAAATTACATTTTAATTTCCTAGCTTCCTTCTTTACTCTATGAATGCTGTCCAGATTCCAGGATAGCATGACAGGAAGGTTTTGTCCTGGCTTTTAGGGCACAATTTTATGGGTTGAATACAGGACTTTTCTTACTTAAAGATCAAAACTAAGATATACCAAAAGAAATTATCTTTAAGTTCAAACAGGGTATTTAGCCTTTTTACTGGTATAAAAGGACTACATTATATCTTATTTAAGATACAAACCCTTACCAGTAATTCTTCCCAACCCCAAACCCTTCCCCTGTCTAAATTCCTAAATCTTCTCTTTAGGCAAAATTCCATACACTGGCTGATGACCCTGTTTAATTAGCACTGGCTTGCCTTGTCCTGTCCCTGTTTCCTTCATAGCCAGGGACACAGTGCAAAAATGCTTCTGTGTGGGTCTAAGAGGTTTCATTTACCAACAGTTTTTCTCTAGGGAAAACCCTAAGATGTGGGTTAATAAAGGGCAAGCAAAAAATAAACACTTTACAGGATTTTTCTGAATTCATTTCTCAGGAAAATCAACTTATAATAAAAAGGTCTTTGTGCAATTACTACCTTGCCAGTGGGGCGTGAAAGAAACTAGCTTTGAGCAGCTATTTCTTCCATTTTAGCTGAGGTAAGCCCAAGTTGCGTACATTGGAGTACAAACTAAGCCTGCTTAAATTGGAGTTGATCCCCTAGTGCCCAGGTCTCGCCTTTAACCCTGAAGAAAAGCACCGGGTTTGCTGCTGAACTCTAGCTTGTTGTACCCTGATGCAAACTCGAGATGTCAGAGACAAGGTCACTGTTCTATGCCAGAAAATAAAACACAGTATTTTGTATGGGTTACAATTGTTTGGTACAAGAGTACATCAAAGGAAATAATTTCATTTTCCTCCAGAAAAATGGCCCTAATATGTACATAACCTATAGCACAGATGGCTATACACTCTAAAAGGGAGAATAAGAAAGTGATGAGTCTGGATATTATATTCATTTATTATTTCTTCCATTTCACAAATATTATGTTATTATTGAGAAGTAGCTGAAGATGTTTGAATATTTAGCTTGAGAGATAAAAGAGGAACGGTTATCTTCAAATATTTGAAAGAATGATGTATGGAAGAAGGATTGGATTAAGACTGAATGGTTAACAGAGGGAGAACTAGGCCCAAAAGAAGAAATTTCATGGAAATGAAATGCAAAGAAGAACTTTCTAGTAATAAACTATTCTATAGTCACTCTGATTAAAGAGATGTTATATATCCTTTCCCTAGAGATGGTCAAGTGAAGAAAGGCTGTATAACCCCGTATGTTAGAGATATTTAAAGCAAATACATAACTAAAAACCTGATTATATAATAACCTTTAGGGCCTTTCCAACTTTATAATTCTATGATTGTTTAAAAGTCAACATTAAGAATATAGTGTGATTATAGTCATTCCTTCATTCATTCATCATGAATTTATTGAGAATTTACTGGGTGCCTATAAAGGCCTTGTTGACAAAAAAAAATCTAAACTCAAATCTATATGCTACTGTTTTCTTGACTCTGTAATCTTGAACAGTCACTTAATTGTTCTGAGTATATTTCTTCATGTAAAAACTGAAGCTTATTATACTACCTTACACAATTATTATGAGGACTAAATAAACAATAAAAGTAACTCTTGTGGCACAGTACTTGACATAATAGTAATGCAATGTCACAGTAAATCCTTGTTAGATTCTTGTTCTTTTCTTATATGGTTTCCATATTCAGGACTCAAAAATTATCATATTATTGATAAAATGAGCAATATAAAAGCAATAGTTGATCTTACTCATAACTCTAGTTTAAGAAAGAAACATGACCCAACTAAACAATTCAGTTTGGCAGGCAGAGGCTTGTCATGTTTAGCAGACAATATGCCTCACAGAGAATTACCCTATCCCAAGTATCTAGAAAACCATGATAAAGAAGAGATGGGAATACATGTTCATTTGAACATGTATTTGGAGCTCTTTGGTGTAACTTATTTAACAGCATCTTAGAATGAAACATTATTTTTACATTGGTCGCCCTAGCTCTTCAGATCATGAGACAACAGAAGGAGGTCAATAGCACTTAGAAACCAACCCTTAATTCTCGAATCTTAGTGTCTTAAATTACTTCCTTCATAACTTTCCGTCTTCATGAGATAACTAACCAAACTCTTGGGGTCATTTTTAATGCCAAAGAGCTGTAGGTATTTCATGTTAACATAAGCTGTAAGAATTTAGGTGAGTTCATTTTTGTTCATCACACTCTACAAAGAAAGATGTTAGAAACATCAAATACTAAAGATTAGCCCAGAGGCTATTCAGTAAGATGAGAGACAAAGTAAATAAGGAGGAGGTCAGAGGACATCGTGAAAGCAAGAGTCATAATAGAAACATAGAGTTGGAATAGAACTTTGAGATAACCTAATATTACTTTGCAAAGTGTAGTACCTGACCAGCAGCCTCAGCAATATCTGGAAACCTTTTTTAAAAAGCAAATTCTTAAACTCTACCCCATGCCTACTGAATCAGAAAACTCTGGACTTCAGTCCAACAATTTAAATTTTAGGCTAACATTTAATTTAGGGCAGTGATTCTCAAACTCTAGTGTGGATCAGAATCATCCACAGAGCTTGCTAAAACACAGATTGTTTCCTTCTCTCCCCCTGCTCCCCATCAAGAGTCTTTAAATCAGTATATCTGAGGTAGGGGTCTGAGGGTGTACATTTCTAAAAAGTTCCCAGGTGAAGCTGGGGCTGCTGGTCCAGGGGTCATTCTTTGAGAATCACTAATCTAATGCAAAGCTCATAATTTACACACAGGAAAACAGGTGGCTAGAGATGGTAAAAGATACGAGCCTAAGGTTATAGTGTCATGACAGAGCTGGATCTAGAGTCCAAAACTGCTAATCACCCTGTCCTGGGCTTTTTCCATTACATCAGATGGACTTCAGTGATTGATAGAAAGAGAGAAATCACTGGTTGCACTGTTTTGGCAAAGAAAATCTTCAATTCTCCAGCTAAAAATAATTATGTGTTTCAGAACCATATGGCTGGAGTTTGGATACTATGAATGTTGTTCAATTTTCAATAAATTACTTCTTCCTTTCTGTTACATTTTATTTTACACAGAATACACTGATCTCAGTATCTACCATCATTAATTCCAATAGTTTGTTACAATACATTCATTAGCAATGATCATGTTGTTCCAAGGAATAAAATTGACTTTTAACTTATTTTGAGTAAAACAATAAACTTATTTTAAGTAAAACGATGTAAAAATTCCAAGTGCCCTTTATTAAAGAGAAGCCAGAATATCCAGTAGACAGTTTAGACTCTAGCCTGAGAAAAGGTGATTAAAAGTTCCTCTTATGTCTAATTACATAAGTAATAATTAATAATGATGATTATAATGATGATGATGACCACAGCAGCTAATATTTTTCAGTGTTTCCTATATGTCAAGTACTGAAAAAGTGATTTACATACTCTATCTCATTTAATCCCTAAAACCCTGCAAAGTACTAACTATTATTATTCCTATTCATTTGACGAGAAAAACAAAGCCATGTGAGGTTAAGTAACCCTGTCAATTAAAAAGCTATAGAGCATGGATTCAAGTCCAGATATGTCAGGGTCAAAGTTTGTACTTTTAATACCATATTATATTAGGCATGAAGTTAACTTTTTCAAAACAGATCTAAGATAAGGAATATGATTATTGGTGATAATAATATAATTGTACATTTGCATATGGTTGTAATAAAGAGTACAGAGAGTCACATGGGGCCTCAATCTAGTTTCCCCAAATGAGAACATCTTGTAAAACTATAGTATGATAACACAACCAGAGTACTGACATTGATACAATCCCAACAATCTTATTCATAGTTCCCTAATGCAGGGGTCCCCAACCCCTGAGCCGTGGACCAGTACCAGTCTGTGGCCTGTTAGGAACTGGACCACAGAGCATGAGGTGAGCAGCGGGCAAGGGAGCATTACCGCCTGACCTCTGCCTCTTGTCAGATCAGCTGTGGCATTAGATTCTCATAGGAGCACCAACGTTATTGTGAACTGCACATGCAAGGGACCTAGGCATGCTCTTTATGATAATCTAATGCCTGATGATCTGTGGTGGAAAAATTTCATCCTGAAACCATTCCTCCTCTCCTACCCAGTCTGTGGAAAAATTGTCTTCTACAAAACTGGTACCTGGTGCCAAAAAGGTTGGGGACCGCTGCCCTAGTGTGTTAAAGGAGTTATGTCTTTAAAACAAGCAAAGGCAAGTAGGTTCTATCAATACTTCTAATGCCATCTTCTATAGAATGCTCATCAGTATGACCCAATGCAAGTGGTATTAGCAGAAAGTATAAATTACAGCAACAACTTTCTCCTCTCATAGCTTTCCATTTATTATACTAACTAAAAGATTGTCAGTTGAATGTGGAACAGAAATGGAAAGCAAGAGCAAGGTAAAGGGGAAAAACATGAAAAGAAGCTTGGTGGCCACCTAAGAATCACACAAGCATTTAAGATATTTTCCTTTATGGAAGTTGTGCATTAAAGTCACTGCATTGAGGGCCAGTGCTTAGGGCAGAAAAAGAATTCTGAAGATACAGACAAGCCCCAGTTTGCTCTGAAGAATATAATCCTGCCTTTCCCCTACCTTCCCAACATCCCATTTTCCCATTTGGTGATATGCCAGGAAAGCCAGTCACGTTGGAAACAGCAACACCAAAAATATTTTACTAAGAATTTAAAAAAGTAAAATTCCCCTCACTCCATCAAAGATTGACCAGTCTCCATATGCCTTTTCCAAGAAGTTATCAAAATTTCAAATAGCATCTTTTTTTCTTTAAAGTGTAACTTTCCCTAAACACAAATTCAGAGATTGTTTAATTATCCTATAGATGAAGAAGTAAAACTGATTTTGTTAGCACAAGGAGCAAAACGAGATGTGGCAAAATATATCTCTAAGCATGAAAACTGTGCTATTTTTATTGCTTTGAGAGTAAGCACTATCTGGTTGGGTATGTAACTTGAATGACTACCAAGTAACCAGAAACCCCATCATGGGTGAAGCTTAGTGTATCACTAAAGGAATAAACTACCCCAAAGCACAACTGTCCATTAATTCTAAACTTCCACAATCCCTGACCAAAGTGTTTCCCTTTTGGAGAGGGTGGGGAACATATTCTTGATCAAATAGGCTACATGCCCAGAAATTTTAATTGCTAGGGTGTTCCTCCTCACATCTTTCAGAGAATCAAGACAGCAGCAGATGTGTGTGAAACACCTAGGTTCTGTCTCTTCCAATTCGTAAAACAGCATTGTTGCATCAACACTTATCCCCTTTGTTTTCTCTGTGCTAAGTTGTTGATGATGCCATTTTTTTGCCATCTGCCCTAGAGCTTCATTAAAGATACATGAATGGGCTAACTGGCCTGATATCTTGTGAGGAACAGGTGCTATTGTTTGTCCCTGAAGACTTGCAGTAAAGATATGACTCAGAATACTTGAGAAAGAGCATCTGCAGCAGTCAGTCAGAGAGAAATTTGGCAGAGACCTGGCTACGTGCTAATATGCAAACAGAGTGACACTCAGGGGGGCTCCTTTTCTCTTTCATGAAGATTATCTAACTTTTTTTAGTGATGGGAAATAAGTGTTTGTATTGAAAATCATATGCATACTAATGTCTATTACTGAGTTAAAGACAGTGCAAAAATTAGGATTTTAAAAGTAACTTTATCTCTAGAAAATAATTCCTTATGTGATTTAATTGAAGAAAGCTTCTTAAACTGTTGAAAGAAATGTTTCCAATGTGTGTATATCATGACAGAGAGGGAGGGAAAGAGAGAGAACACAGAGAGTTCCAGTAAAAAGTGATCTTGGGAGAAAGAGAAAGACAAAGAGAGAGAGAGAGAGAGGGGCAAGAGGTGCAGATATAAATAGGGGATGGGGGTCAGTTTTCTAAATGACCATATTCTTTATTGCGAAGAATAGCTGAGTCATTTGCATAAAGTGTTACCACTGTAAAAGCTGCAGTATCTAAAGCAAAAGAAATGAAGTCCCCAGAAACCTTACAGGAAAAACCTTCAAGGTCAGAAATGTGTCTTCTTATTGCCAAAAAGTGCATATAATCTACAGTATATGGACCTTAGTTAATTCTGGAGGTAAGGAGGAAAAATATCTCATTTGATAGGATAAATTCATGCCTTAACAGAAACCCTTTTAGTCTCAAACTTTTTGTTAAAATCTGTCTAAAATGTTAATACTCTGCTTTGCTCTTCCTTAGAAAGCATAATGCAGTAGTCAACACACTGAACTTCTCTTGGTTGGCCACAGCCTGAAGTATACAAAGAAGCCTTAAATCATATACTGACTTCTTTGCTGTTCATTAATTCACAAATCACAAATCAGCTCTCAGCAAATAAGCTGAATGTCCCAAATGGCCTGTGCTACTTGTATTTCTATATATCCTGTTGCTCTATCACAGGCCTAAGAACATAGTAGGTATTTTGTATTAACTGATCAATGGCTGAGAACCAACCAACTAGGACCACAGATCTGGTCTTCTGACCACGAATTTTCATAGGGTAGGATTGTTAATGCAACTACAAAAGGTATTGAGCGTTTCAGAAATAATAGCTATTGGGTTCTAGGCTTAACACCTGGGTGATGAAATAATTTGTACAACAGGCCCCTGTGACACAAGTTTATCTATGTAACAAACCTGCACATGTACCCCTAAACTTAAAATAAAAGTTAAATTTAGAAAAAGGTATTGAGCTGTAATCATTCTCAATCCAGAAGAGAATTTAAAAATGACTTTTAAATACATCTTGATATAATCCTGTTTGCTCTTCGTTTGTCTTATTTAGCAAATCTACGGCTGCTAGAGATAACGTAATATATCAAATTCTTCTTCTAGAGAATCTAGCTAGCCCAACAGGAGAATATTAGAATTCTATCAAGAGCAAATTTAGGACACACATTTTCTAGAACATTTGAGAACACAGCCCCATCTTCCCAGGTATATTCCACCATCCAATGGATACACGTTGTACAAAAAATGTAACTGCATTCAGAAGAGGATCAGCTTTGTTTGCTTCTGTTTGTTTGTTATTTGTTATTGACAGGTTATTCTCTCTCTTTTTTCCTCCCACTTCTCTCTCTCTTTTCTCTCCTCTCTCTCTCCACTCTCTTTCTCTCTCTCTCCCTCTCTCCCTCTATCCCCTCCTCTCTCTTTCACCCTCTCTCTCTCATAACTTCTCCTCTCTTCCCTCTTCCTCTTTCCTTTCTCAGGTCCCATCAGGATAATATACAAAACAAATTGTTAATATTCATCTTTAATGTAATGTAATGTCTTTCCAGGATTTGGCATACTATTGCTAGCACTCTTCAAAATTCTCATTAAAGGACCAAGTACATTCCTTAAAAAGTAGAACAAACTCGAGATGTTATAGTTTAAAAGCATCCTTTTACAACCTCAGGATTTGGTCTTCAAAGCCATATGTTTTAGTTAGAACATTAATAAAGAGCTAAATTCATATATATATATATATATATATATATATACACTTTTCTGTATAAATATACTTCAATAAAAAGTTAGTTTAAAGAAAAAGAAAAAATAGCTCCAGTAAGTGACTTCTCTTTCTAATTTAGATTATTTAATATGCTAAACGAAATGTCTAAAATAGTCACGGAAGAAATGAAAAAGATGTATCTTGTCACTAGCTTTACTATGTCCTTGCCCAACTACCAAGAGTAAAACACACAAACAAAGCAATTTCATGTGCTGGGTTGTTTTTTAAGAGAGCTATTTAAAATTCAGAGACTAGCACTTTACAACTCTCTTCCTTAGTTACACAGGAAAGAAATAATCCTTCCCAAGATAATAACAAAGAAATAATCTTTGTTAGTAAGAACACAATGACTCTATCAGGTAAATGGTACATGTTTTAAAAATCTTCTTCAGGTATATATTTGGAGAGAAATGTTAATAGCCCTGAAAGAGCCAATCCTGTCCTTTGTGTTAACATCTCTTTATATATTCTCAGCATACTGTATATACTGAGCATACTTTCAGCATACTGTATATACTCACTCTGTTTGCATTTTTTAAATGGGCAAATATCTCATTAATCTACTGGGATCATATGTAGTCAAAAGTCATTATTTTATTTCTCATTCATTTGTACATGCTCTATTTAATATTGAATTTTCAAAGAAAAGAACATGGATTTACTAATAATATAATCTTAATTCCTAGTCTCTCTTATTTGTTTGTCCCCTTATTTCATAAAATGAAGAGCTCAATACTTATACAAATAAAAAGTTAGCTTAGACCTATTAGACTCCTGAGAAACATGCTACTCCAAAAGAGAGGGCAGCAGTGCTTGCCTTAATTCAACTCTTCAGCAGCCATTTATTGAGCACCAATCTATATACCTGGTTCTGTGCTAGACAGTAGGAATATAAAAGTGCCTTAAAGACATCTATAGCCTTATTTTACCAGGTAGTGGTATTAGGTTTGTTCTCATTTACATATTAGTACAAATTATCCGGTTTTCAGCTTACTTTGGAATAAGGTCAACAAAGAAAGTTTTGCTTAAAAAGAAAACTAAATTATGGCAAAAATTCCATTAAGTATCGTTCTATATCTATGGTCTATACCCCAGAAAAAATGTGAGAGTATTTATGAAGACATAAGTCAGATTTCTTTATAAAATGGATGATAAATGTTAATTAAATGTGTTTAAATTATCTTACTATGTTTTAAGAAACTCTCACCAGGAGGGAAATAGAATGCCCTGGCCATAAAGAAATTAATAAAACATGCTATGCAAAAGTAAAATTTATGATTCATTTGGAATTAGATATCTACCATCTTTTCAATCCATACAAATGCATAATCTTGTCAATTAAATATTATTGTTAAGGCCTAGTAGTATGTTAAAATCACTTTAAAGTGCAACTAAGGAAAATTCATGTGTGTTTATTACTCCTTAAGGATCTATTAGTGGGTATTTTATTCAGATTCGTGCTGTAAAATCTGCATAAACTCAGCATATTGTTATCCCCATGTGTGCATTTGTTTGGTTAAAGCAGAACAGCAAATCTCAATTTTTGCAACTTCTGGAAAAGTCAAGAGAACTAAAACAGTCTTAATTTTAATCAGATACAAACAGTTATCACTACAGAAGTGAAGAGTTGACTATTATGCAAATAGTCACAGTTAGTGGTCACCAGGCCATCACGGAAGACTGAGCTAGTCAATTACTTTAGATATTTCCAAAGACTAGTGAAGATGAATGTTTCCTATTTCACCCCGTCTTATTTCCAGAGAAGTATGAAACATATTAGAGACTAATGATTGTTGTTCCTAAATGGAAACCCCATTAAATACACAGTGATCAAAGTGTTTTGCCAAGATGAAAATTATTTTTTTCAAGTTTTGTATAAATGCCATTTAAATATGGTAACATTTGTGAAGAATATGGCATTCCTTTCTTTGTAACAACCAAATTCAGATATAAACCTTTCATAAACTTTTGACCTGTAATGAAGGCAATCTGGCTTTTACCCCAGAAGTATTTTACACGACCGTATTCTGTTAGCAATGACCAGAGTTCAATTATTAAATTCCTCATCCAGAATTGCAGGTTTACATCTTAAACTCTGGGTCTTGTTAAAATTATGCACAAGTAACTTAGAGGCAAGGATTTTCTATCTCTCGAGGGCTCTGTAAAAGACTTTGCACAGAGTAGGGACTCAACAAATATTTGCTATATAAATGCATTAAACAACTTGTATTCTATGTAATTTAAAAACTAAGTGGTAAAAATACTGATGGTTTTTTAATCTGCCAAATCAGGTCAAAGCCCATTCATCATTTGCAATTCTTAAATGGAGGCCAGAGGAATACAAATCTAGTCCAAATATATTTCCGTATAGTGATTTTTTTCTTTGGCCCTGCTGTGGTCTAATTTTGAAGTTCATTAGTTGATCAGAAAATATAAAAATTGACTTTATTAATTTCAAGATTTTTTAATGGCTGAGTATGCCTAGTACATTTGTTGAAACTCCTCTCTAGTATCATTTAGAGATGCCTCTAAGCTTCTTAAACATTTCATCATCATCAATTATAATCCTTACTGACAGAAATGATAAGATACTCTCACCAAAAGAGCCAAGAATATATTTTTCCAAAGGAATAATATTTAATAATTGTTATATCCAGTAAGCTCATTATGTGACCTAGAAGGAAAGGCAGAAAAGCATTTAAGCATCAGCTATCATGGAGAACAAAAGTAGTTACATTACAAGCAAGAAGGCCTGAGAAACGTAGTGTGGCAACTCTGACCAGGACATAAATAAGATATCTAAGCTATTGATAGCTGGAGCTCAGCCATGGTAAATTGTCCATCCTGGGAAGTATCAGTGAGAGACAGTGCCCGAATATGTGATTGGGGGACAGGGAGATAAAGTAAGGTAATATTTATAAAAATTAGATACCAAGGAAAGGCATAAACAGTAATTATAAACCCAAGTCAAATAGCCTTCAGGTTTTCAATCTTTATCACAGTCAAGTCATTTTAGAGTACAAAGCTAATGACATGCACAGTAATTGTCATTTTGGAGCATAACCTGCAACCCCTGCCCCCTACTCCTAGCATGTACATTACACACACACACACACACACACACACACACACACACACACACACACTCCTACACCTGCTATCTCCATTTAATGAACAAGTTGATGCTGAAGATAATTATAAGAATAAGCTAACATGCTGATTTTTAAAAAGCTATTTTCTTTATTGTTATGCTTTTATTTAGTGTCATTTTCATATTAAATAGATACAATAAGGAGATGTCCCTATTAAAGAAGGTAAGGTCCAAATTCCCTAGCCTAGGATGCCCCCTCCACAAGATGGTCTTAACATAATCCTGAAGTCTCTTTGCCTACTACCCTTTACCATGATCTTTCTCCATTTGCTTTCAATAGTTTCTAAATGTTTGTTCTTACCACTTTTTTTTTTCACCATATGGAATGATCTTTCCTCTCCTCTTTCCCTTCCCAAACCTGACCTATCCTTCAAGGTTTAGCCCAAATTAAACTCTTACATGAAAATTCCCCATACATAAATTTCCCTCTGCGAATATTTGCACTGCACATATTGTGTTGAATTATTTAATGGTTTTCCCATGTGGATACATTAATTCATTTATTAAACAAATATTTCTTTTAAGACTTGACACTATTGTAGGCATTGGGAATATGGTTGAAGACAATATTTCCTACCATCATCTCCAAGAGAAGAAAGACAACATACAAAATATATATATATATGTGTGTACATTTGGATGTGTTTATATATGTGTGTGTACACATATACACATGAAAAAATACATACAAATATAATAAATGTCAGTTGATAATAGGTGTTATAAAGAAAATAAAGATAACTAGATAGAGTATGAAGAATGGAAGGCAGAAAGTTGGAGGTAGTAGGTAGAACGTACAGAGGACTATCTTGGATAGGGATGGCTAAGAAACCATCTCTAAGGAGATAACATCGCACAGGGTTGAATGACCCTGTGGAAATGGAAATGTTGGAATGACTATGAGGAAATGTTGCATGGAGCTAGCAGAAAGACAAGTAATTCAGGCAGAGGGCATGTGAGTGCAAAGGCCAGAGCAGAATGAGCATAGAGAGAGGTAGAGGAAAGGCTAGAAAGACAGGTGGAGAGCAGATTATTTAGGGTCTTGTACAGCACAGTAAGAAATTGGAATTATATTCTTAGTGTGATGGAAAGTCACTGGAGGGTTTTAAGAGGGAGTAATGGCATGAGACCTATTTAAGTTTAGAAAGATCACTCTGGTTGCCATGAGGAAAACTAACTATAATAGGGCAAGAATGAACACTGAGAGACCAGTTTAGAAAATACATCAGTAGGCCCAAAATGGGGATAATGGTGGCCTATTTCCATCTTACATATCTTCTCTGCTCAAGTAGAAGGAAAACATCTTGCAGATAGAAGTTTAATATGCTACTAGGACAGTGTCTCCAAATATGTCAAAGAGTTAATATTTGATTGATTGATTCATTGACTGATTTACTAAAATGTGATCTTTCCAGTGATTCCATATAAGATAGAAGCACATCATTTTCAAATACTCTACTCATTAATTCCTATAGGGGAAAAGAGACTAAGATATTAAAATCTATTTTGATACTGATATATTACTGTAATTCTTTTCCCAAATATCATGTCTTTCAGTGAAATTTTAGGCAGCAGAGCAGCTTACTGATGAAAACTAAAAATGTAAATTCTTAATTCAGTCTCTTTGTAGGAAGTATAGAAATATTTAAAATAATTCAAATTATCTAACAAATTTTCTAAAGGATAAAAATAAACTGTTCATAAAGATCAAAAAGTAAAAAGATCGAGATATAAAAACTAGCTCAAACGCTGGTTAAATAAAACTTGTCTTTTTCAGGTGGGGGGAGTTGAGACTAATGTCATATTTGTCAAATAAAATGTGGATTTCCAAGGTATAGCCCAATACTGTAGCAATTCACTTCTCATGATACTCCTGCTATTACAAAGAAGAACAACCCAATAGCATTGTTTAGGACTAATTAGCAGCAACCCAATACAATCGATAACTCAATGCAATCACAGCTGAAAAAGGATACAAACTTGAGCCCAAAGAGAAATGGAAGGATGCTATCCCACTCAGGTCAAGAGACAAAAATACTCAGAATTCAAAATGGGAAATGTATACAATGAATCTTTCACATGTTGTTAAACAAAGAAATCTGAAGGAAGGAAGAAAGAGGGAAGGAGGAAGGGAGGGAGGGAGGGAAGGAAGGAAGTTTATTTGAGTGAAGTTATTAACTAATTGCCATTATTCTCTACTCTCCAATTCTCCAATAGCTACAGTAATAACTGTATTTTTCCTATTGGAAATTAGGATACAGGGAAAGAAGTGTAGAAGAGTTCACATGGATATTACAGAACATATGTTTAACATTAGGTCTGTTGTGTTCTAGAATATTCAGCACTTGTAGTCACGATGCCCATAATATGTAAGTCACATGGCAAAGCATCAATCCACATATTTAAATTTTTGGCTTAGGGTAGCTTGTATTACAACTTGAACTCCCAGGGATGTAGTTACAGATCTGTAAACAGGCATTTTCCATGGCCCTAATATAACATCTACAATGATCTAAAATTGTGATGATCAAAGCTATAGACTTTTTTTTTTTAGTTCCAAATGACAATTCAATTCCCCCAAACGAATGACACAAAGTCCAGTTTTGATTCTCTTTAACTCTTCTCGATTTAACATTTTAAAAGGCTGGGTTAGCTCCTTTAATACTGCACTATGACTGTAGTTTCCATGGTAGAATAAGGAGTTGAATCTACATAGAAATTATCAGCCAATAACAAGAGGTCTTTGTCCACTGTGACTACTTCCCTGCTCTACAACCAGTCCTTATCTGGCTCAGGAAATGCCTGTTTTAACTGACAGGTAGGAGATTAAATCTACAGCTGCTGAAACACAATCTCAGCTCTGTTAGATAGGCTTTCATTGAAAAGCACTACAAACACATAATTTGTTTATGTTGTACCAGCAATCTCTGACAAAGCAGACTGTCTAGCTGAGACAAATGTGGTTAAACCCATTTATTGTATTATTTCTGCTACACAGAACAAGCTCTTAAAACACAGAAACTAGACAAGGCACAAAGCTCTAGCTGTCTAAAGAAATCAAGAATAGATGACTTCTTGTTACACTAACCCTTTTTATACAGAAAGCATGTTCTCCCCTGGAAAACATCTATTCCAATTTCTCTTTTAAGTGGATGGTTCAATTATGTTTATGCTTTCTGTTTTTAAAGTTTCTTTTGTTCCTGCCAGTGCAAACAGGCATAGAAGCATCTAATCACAGAATATCTCTAGATTTAAGAGCATGATGAATATTTATAGAAAGTGCTATATTACTCCCCCCAAAAATACCCATAATGATAAATTCCGATGATTATCCATTCTCTTTCAATATTTATTGCAAATTCTTAATGTTATTTGATTTCTTTATTTCATTTGATGAAAAAATAGCTTAGTAACTCAAAGAATATGAATAGTAGTGTCTTTAAAATTAAGGAGTTATACACGGAAATACCTAATTTTATAAAATAAATATTAATGGGAGAGATTTTAACAACAACAACAAAGGCTATTAGTCAAGTGATAATGAATTACTTGCTCCAAGTTAATAATATTAACTAGAAATTGATTTTTGTTGTTTTTGTAAGTAAACTCTATTCTTCATGTATACTCACTCACTTCTACCATTCTGAATATACAGCGTATATACAAACTGTAAAATTAGTAATACTGAAGGTTAAAATCTTTATCTACATCTATTAAATTTTAAAAATTATGCTCAAATATGACAAAAAAAGATGGTACACATGTGATTTACAAATAAGAAAAAAGATGCTATAACCCAAACTTGTCAAAAATTTTAGAAAGAATTGTATAATAAACATAAAGATTACAAACTGTATTTGAACCATGGCCAAAAGGATTATTGTTAGTCACTCTCAAACATGTCATTATTCCCTAAAATCTTATTTTATTTTTTCTTAATGATAATCATAAAACTGGAAAGTGAGAAAATAATATTCCAAGTTGGAACACATATGTCACTTGGAACTCCGAGTTAATCTTAAAATATAGAAAGTATGTAATAAACTAGCTGAATCCATGGGGTCTCCCTGAAACAGCATGGATAATGAGGGGGAATCCATAACAGACATAAACAAACCCAGAAAGATGTCTAGACCCCACATCATTATGTATGATATATGCCCAAAATATATGGACATACATTTGAATGTTCAAGTTCAAACTTGGCTTCTATTAGACTGATTCAGTCACAGCATGTGGTTTCTTTAATAAACAAACCTTACTGTTAGAAAATATTGGGGACTCAAATCATGTATTATGTCCCAGCTAGTTAAAGATGTGGTACTTTAATGTCCTATGTCCCTTGAAGCTTTCTAGCAACAGACTGTAAATAACAAAGGAAAACTACATCCTAGGTAAACATACAGAAGTCTTAGATTTTTGTATTACAAGTTGAGACCAAATACTATACAAAGTTAGCGTTTCAACATGTGTTCAAGAGAAAATATACATTTCCCATTAAAAATTAGAACTAGGTTTAACAATGTAAACTTTGTTTTATATTTTTTGTAATGTTTAAAGATGCTGAATACATTCACATAAAAATGTAAAGATGATTATTTATCTCACTACAATAAGTTATTTGCCATGTTTGACATACACATATGTATAATACATGTATTTAGTTCACTTTAGAATCACAGACTTTTAGAACTACAATAGTTTTAGAAAGCCAGTTTTCCAATACCTTAATTTAAAACATAAATGCCAGATAAATGGCTTATAATAAACATGAGGCCCAAAGAGAAGTGACTTGACAAGGTCACAAAACTTGAAAATGATCAAGCTAAAACTGGTCTTTAGTCTCCAGTTTACTTATTTCATGAAATCAGAAAATCAGGTTTTCAGGGATAGAAATGATTTACAGACTATGTAATCTGGTGATTCTAATCTTAGAAGTTCTAGTGAGGTTTTTCAGAAATGTATATGCTTTCTCGTTCCTTACCCAGATTACGGTTTAGGCCTAACTACTCCATTTGACAGAGGAAACACTTGCGGCCCATAGGGATAGTGTGACTTGTGGATGAGGACATAACCTGTCAAAACCAGCTAAACTGGGACTAGATACGCAAATTCCAAGTTCAGGAATTTTCATTTTTATTTCCCAGTTTTCTTTATTTCTTTTTTAAGGTAGAACTTAAACACAAATATATCCTCTTTCTGTCCTAAATTTTAGTCTAAATATGTTTTCTTAAACATAAACCTACATCATGTAAAGAGAATGAAAGCAAATCTCACTTCTGGCAAAATTGATACACAACTGTTTTTTCTGATAATTGCCTCTCTTCCTCTTTTTTCTCCACTCTCCCATTACAAGTTTATATGCCTGTGACATATATTAAAATCAATCTTCTGTCATTCTTTTTTAATATGAAAATCATTTCTCCCCCTCATATTCCTCACAATATACAGAGCTTTACAAAGACAGCTTGTAACAAAATATAAATTGAATTATTTTCCCAAGGGTTAGGGTGCTAGTTTTAAAAAGCATACAAGTCAGACTAAGTAGAATGTAACAATATATAAAAAGGATAACACATAAAAAGGATAATACATCATGACCAAGTGAGGTTTATTGTGGGAATGCAAGGTTGGTTTAAACTTTGACTATCAATCAGTGTAATTCATCATAACAAGAGAATAAAGGGGCAAAAACATAAGATCATTTCAATAGGTGCAGAAGTAGCACTTGAAAAAATTAAACACTTATTCATGATTTAAAAAAAAAACAAAAACTTTCAGCAAACTTAAATAGAAGAAACCTGTCTCAATCTGATTAAAGGTATATCTGAAACACAGCTAACATCATAATTACTAACGTGAAAGGATCCTTACTTTCTACCTAAGATGAGACACAATAGGCAATAATGTCTACTCTCAACACTTCTATTCAGTATTGCACTAGATTTCCTAGCCAGTCCAATAAGCAAAGGGAAATAAATAAAATGCACAAAGTGTAGAAAGAAATGACATTTATTTTATCTGCAGAAAATATAATTATGATTACAGAAAAACAATAATTTTTTTAAAGTCACCAGAACTAATAGTAAATTAAGCAAAGTCACAACATAAAAGGTCAATAACAAAAATAACTTGGCTTTCTATATATTAGTAATGAACAATTAGAAAAAAATTTATAACTCCATTTACATTAGTATAAAAATAAAATAGAAAATTTTAACCAAAGTTTGTAAAACCTCTGCAAGGAAAGCTATAAAACACTATAAGGATAATGTATGACATGAGGACTAGAGTTAATATTGTATTGTATGCTGAAAATTTGCTAAGAGTGTAGACTGTAAGTGTTCTTACCACCCAAAAAAGGTAACTATAAAAGGTGATGGGGGCTGGATGCAGTGGCTGATGCCTGTAATCCTAGCACTTTGAGAGGCCAAGGCAGGTGGATGATGAGGTCAGGAGTTCAACACCAGCATGACCAACATGGTGAAACCCTATCTCTACTAAAACTACAAAAATTAGCCCAGCATGGTGGTGTGTGCCTGTAATCCCAGCTACTCAGGAGGCTGAGGCAGGAGAATCACTTGAACTCAGGAGGCAGAGGTTGCAGTGAGCTGAGATCGCGCCATTGCACTCCAGCCTGGGTGACAGAGTGAGACTGTGCAATTTTTTGAAAATTACAAAGGAAAATTTTGAAACATTAAAATAAATGGAGACATATAACATTCATGGAATGAAAAACTCAATAGGGTTAAGACAGCAATTCTCCCCCAAATTGATTTATAGATTCAATACAACTCAAATCAAAATCCCAGCAGGACATTTGAATATAGCATGAAGCTGATTCTAAATCTGATACAAAAAAAGTCAAGACAACTAAAAACATACAATTGTTTCGTATAGTAAGATGTCAAGACTTACTATAATGCCATTTAGGCATTAGGATGGTATTGATATAAAGATGGGCATATAAATCAGTGGAACAGAATACAGAATCCAGAGATAGATCCACACCTATTTGGTCAATTGATTTTCATAATGATGCCAAGATAATTCAATGAGGAGACAATAATTTTTCAAACAGGCTTTGTTATAAATAGATAATCTGTATGGGAAAAAGAAGTCTGGGCTTTTATAACATACACAAAATTTAACTCAAAATGAACTAAAACCTAAAAATAAGACCTAAAACCAGAAAACACCTAGAAGAAAACATGAGAGAAAATCTTTGTAACATTGTATTAGGCAAATATTTAAAAACAGAACAAAAGCATAAACCAGAACAGAAAAAAAATGGTAAAATGGATGTCATCAAAATTGTAAACTTTGCTCTTTAGAAGACATGGTTAAAAAGCTAAACCACAAAGTAAGAGAAAATATCGCCAAAGAAAATAAAGGACTTGTATTCAGAATACTTTAAAAAAAAAAAAACTCTTACAACACAATAATGAGTCAAATAAATTCATAAAACTAGAATTAAAGAGTTGAATAGACAGTTCACAAAAGAAAATGTATGAGTGACCCATTAGTATATGACACGATACTCAACGTCACCCAAGAGATAAAAATCAAAAACTCAACAAGATACCTCTAAAATCCACTAGAATGGTAAAAATTTAAAAGATTAATAATGCCAAGTGTTGATGAGGATGCAGAAAAATTAGAACTTTCATACACTGTTGGCTAGAATTAAAAATGATATAGCCACTTTCTTTTACAGAAATTTATTTCAGAAACACAATTTCCATAAAGCCCTACAATCAATCCACTCTTAGATACACAAGAAAAATTAAAACATACGTTTGCGTAAAGACTTGCAACATTACTCCTAAAAGGCAACAGCTGAAATCAACTCAGTGACCATTAACTGGTGGAAGGCTAAACAAATTACAGTAAGTCTATTCTATGGAATACCACTCAGCAATGTAAAGTAGCAAAATATTGACATACCAAATAACATGAAAAAAATCTTACAAATATAAGAATAAATGAAAGCAGTCTAACAGAAAAGACTATGTACTGTAGGATTCAATTTATATGAAGTCTTAGAAAAGGCAAAAGTATAGTGATATCAATGAATAGGCCCAGGGTTTCAGCGGGGGATGCTAACTGCAGAGGACACAAGGAAACTCTTAAGGGCTAAAAGTTATAAATGGCTCTATAAAACTTCCAGAACTCATCAAATACTCAAAACGGATGAATCATCATATGCTATTTATATATCCATAAAGCAGAAAAAATATTTTTAAAAGTAGAAAAATTCTAAATTATCCTATTACTTTCCCATTTTCCAGATGAGATGACTATGATTAAGAAAAAGCCTGTAATTTACCTAAGACTATACCAAGTAAGTGGCAGAGCCAGAATTCAAACCTGAATCTTTCACAGTCTATAGTTTCCAAAATTTTACAGCTGCTTCTCAAAAAAAAAAAAAAAAAGAAAAGAAAAGAAAAGAAAGCTTATCTTTGTATCTAGGAAGAAGATAACATGATAAAGGTCTCTCTTTTGTGGGTAAAGGTGGATACCTGTTAAAATCATCTTTAGAAAAAGGGAAATTCTACTTTAGCATTAAACAGAAAGGGGTTTCATTGGGAAGTCTGGGCTCATACTATATCCCTCCTGAACTATTAGGTTGCCTTTTTTTTCTTCCATTTACACTAACTTGTCACAATGACAGCCTTGTCCTACCTGCTCTTAGCTTTGAATGAAATACAATTTTATACCACAAGGACACACAAAATCCACCAAGTACTGCAAACCTGAGCGGTCTATTCTTTGATCTCATGAGCTGATCTCTCAGAATGGCATAACACTAGTATATAGATGAATAAAGCAAGAATAGGCAGATTTCAATCCACTTTTATAGTTTCATTTTAATGAATAGTAAAAAACTATATTATTTATTCAGAGACCGTGTGATATGGTAAAATAAGCCCTGGAATAAGTGAATTGAAGTTACAAGATGTAGCTCAGACCCCAGTAACATAAAAAATTGCTTAACTTCAGTTTTCTTAGTAAAAGAGGATATTGTGAAGAGAAAATGATGTAAAGTGTTTAGTACATAGTAGACACTATCCAGTGAATTTAAATGTAATCATTTCAAAATAGTTCAGTGCTCTCCTAAACAAAAGGAGCACACCCACTTTTGGAGAGTGTTTCAGAATCATGGTGTCTGTGGATATGTGTTCTTCATGTTCTGCCTCCCTAGAGATTCATGATGCCCTGAGGGAAAGAGTGACCCTACCCCACTGCTACAGTTGCTTTTCAAGGAATACATTTTGGGGTGGTAGGTGTATGTGACTTGAGAGTCACCAAACCTCGTTTGTGAGTGGAGGTAGGAGAAAAAACTCTGAGGAACAGAGCTGGGTCTATGCTATCCTGTAAAGGTTTTCCGTAAGGACAGTTATTACAGAAGGATCTCACAAGACATAAACACCAATATTTTCACTAAAATATCTAAGGAAGGGTAATAGTAAAGGTTCTGAATTACCTTATTAGGGACTAAAATAAAAGGGATAGACCAAAGACCTAAGGACAGTTGCTAATCTGAGACTTACAACATTACAACATTGTCATATTATTATACAGTTTAAGCCATTATGGTAATTACATTGGTGATGATAATAATGATAATAGTAATAAAGGCTACACTGATATATAGCATTGGCAATGTGCCAGGCACTATTTTAAGTGCTTTACCATGCATTAACACATTTAATTCTTAAAACATCTTCATGAGGTAGATATTGTTTATTTTCCCCATTTTACAGACGAGGCACAGAAAAGCTTAGTAGCTTGCCTCACGGTCAGGCAGCTATTAAGGGGATGGCCCAGGATTTGAATACAGGCAGTTGGCCTCCAGAATCCTACTCTTAACCAATGTTCCATATTACCTGATGATGCAGAGATTTTCAAGACTGGGGCCCTGGGCCACATTGTAGGAGTAAGAGTAGTGAGGAAAGGGGAAATGAGAGGGAAGTAAGGAAAACCTTGAAAACTTCTTGGAGAAGGTGTATATAGTTTGAATCAGTATGTACAGGTATACCTCATTTTATTGTTCTTTGCTTTATGGCATTTCACAGGTAAGGCATGTTTTACAAATTGAAGGTTTGAGGCAACCCTGGTCAAGCAAGTCTATCAATGTCGTTTTTCAAACAGTATATGCTCACTTTGTTTCTTTGTGTTACCTTTTGGTAATTCTCACAATATTTACAATTCTTCCTTATTATTATGTCTGTTATAGTGATCTGTGATTGGTGATCTTTGTTGTTACGATTGTAATTGTTTTGGAACACCACAAACCACACCCATATAAGAGTAAATACTGCATGTGTTCAGACTGCACCACTGACCAGCTGTTCCCCTGTCTCTCCCTTTCAATGGGCCTCCCTATTCCCTGAGACAACAATATTGAAATTAGGCCAATTAATAACCCTACAATGGCCTCTAAGTGTTTAAGTGAAAGGAAGAGTCACACATCTAGGACTTTCACAGCCAGAGAGGAGAAGTCAATGCCTGGCTTCAACATTTCAAATGACAGGCTGACTCTCTTGGGAGGGGCTAAAGTAGCTGGTGACTTTAAGTTGAAGCCAATGCTCATTTACCATTCTGAAAATCCTAGGGTCCATAAGAATTATGTTAAATTTACTCTGTCTGTGCTCAATAAATGGAAGAACAAAGCCTGGATGACAACACATCTGTTTACAGCATGGTTTACTAAATATTTAAGCCTACTGTTGAGAAATACTACTTAGAAAAAAGAAAATTCCTTTCAAAATATTACTGCTCATTGACAATTCACCAGATCACCCAAGAACTCTGATGGAGATACACATGAAGATTAATGTTGTTTTCATGCCTGCTAGCCAACATTCATTTTGCTGTCCATGGATCAAGTAGTAATTTCAACTTTCAAATCTTATTACTTCAGAAATATATTTCATAAGGCTATTGCTTTCATACATAATGATTCCTCAACAAAATCTAGGAAAAATAAACTGAAAAACCTTCTGGATTTACCATTCTAGATGACATTAGAAACATCTGTGATTCATGGGAGGTTAAAAGGTCAACATAAATAGGAATTTGGAAGTTGATTCCAACCCTCATGGATGATTTTGAGGGGTTCAAGACTTCAGCAGAGAAAATAATTGCAGATATGGTGGAAAGAGTATAAGAGAACTAGAAGTAGCAGTGGAGCCAAAGATGTAGTGAAATTACTGTAGTCTTATGATAAAACTTTAATGGATGTGAAGTTGGTCCTCATGGATGAGCAAAGAAGGTGATTTCTTGAGAGAGCATCTACTCTGGGTGAAGATGGTATGAACATTGTTGAAATAACCACACAGGATTTAGAATATTACATAAACTTAGTTGATAAGGCATATAAGTCTTTGAGAGGATTGAAAGAAGCTCTACCATGGGTAAAATGCCATCAAATAGCATTGCATGCTACAGAGAAATATTTCGTGAAAGGAAGAGTCAATTGATGCAGCAAACTTCATGGATGTCTTATTTTTAGAAACTGCTACAGCTACCCCAATCTTTAACAACCACCATCCTGACCAGTCAGCAGCCAAGACCCTCCACCAAAAAAAGATTATGACTTGTTGAAGGCTCAAATTATCATTAGCATTTTTGTTTGTTTGTTTCATGTTTTTTGAGACAGAGTCTTGCTCTGTTGACAGGCTGGAGTGCAGTGGCATGATCTCGGCTCATGGCAACCTCTGCCTCCTGGGTTCAAGCGATTCCCCACCACAGACTCCTGAGTAGCTGGGACTACAGGTGCACACACCACGCACGATTAATTTTTTGTATTTTAGTAGAGATGGGGTTTCACCATGTTGGCCAGGATGATCTCTATCTCCTGCCCTTGTGATCCACCTAACTCAGCCTCCCAAGATCATAAACATTTTTTAGCAATATAGCAATTTTGAATTAAGGTATGTACATTGTGTGTGTGTGTATGTGTTTTTGTACATAATGCTATTGCACACTTAAGAGCATAACAGTATAGTGTAACGTTTTTTTTAAGAGACAAGGCTTCACTTTGTCACCCAGGCCAGAGTTCAGTGATGCAATCATAGCTCACTGCCACCTCAAACTCCTGGGCTCAAGGGATCCTTATGCCTCAGACCCCTGAGTAGCTGGGTATATAAGCACATGCCTAATTTTTGAAAAAAATCTCTTGTAGAGATGTGGTCAGACCCAACTAATTTTTTAAAAAAATTTTTTGTAGATATGTGGTCTTGCCATCTTGCCCAGACTGATCTCAAACTCCAAGGTTCAAGCAATTCTCCTGCCTCAGCCTCCTACAGTTCTGGGACTATTGGCGTAAGCCACCAAACCCAGCCAACATAACTTTTATATGCACTAGGAAACCAAAAAATTCATGCAACTCATTTTATTATGAAATCCACTTTATTGTGGTGATCTGGAACAGAACCTGCAATGTCCCTGAGGAATACCTATGTAAGTGTATAGTCTCTCCAAACCATAAGCCAATTTTCATCAACATGTATTTGTGATTCTGGTTTTACTTTGTCTACAATAAGAAAAATGAAGCAGAGCATTCAGTAACATGCTACAAGTGATGAGCTTTGTACTGTGACTTCCAAACTGCCTAAAAAAACCTCACAAATACTTAAGTAATATGTGCCTTGAAAGATAAAAATAGTATTTGTGCTGCAACATTAATCTAATTTGAACTTTCTGTAACATTAAAGAATTGTATAAAGTATTTTTGTTTACCTAAAGAGCATGTGGGGGCTGGGCACAGTGGCTCATGCCTGTAATCCTCGCACTTTAGTAGGCTGAGGTGGGCAGACTGGCTGAACTCAGGAGTTTGAGATCACCCTGGGCAACATGGTAAAACCCTGTCTCTACTAAAATACAAAAATTTGGCTGGGCATGGTGGCATGCCCCTGCAGTTGCAACTACTCGGGATGCTGAGGCACAAGAACTGCTTGAGCCCAGGATGTGGAGGTTGCAGTGAGCCAAGATCACATCACTGCACTCCAGCCTGGGCAACAGAGCAAGACTCTGTCTCCAATAAACTAACTAACTAAATAAATAAATAGCATGTGGGTTTTAAGATAGTAAGAAACACTGGATAATAAAAAGTCCATTGTTTAGATGTCAAAAGACTAGGCTGAGATAATGGTTCTTCTACTATCTTATTTTTGAGCCAGGAGGTATCAATTTTTTATATATAAATGAGAGAATAATATTTCTACTGTTTACCTTAAAGAATCAAGGTAAAAACTATCTAAAAGATACGGAAATTATCTGACAAAATGACTGATATGATTTGGCTGTGTCCCCAAACCAAGTCTCATCTTGAATTGTAGTTTCTGTAATCCCCATGTGCTGTGGGAGGGACCAGGTGGAGATAATTGAATCATGGGGCTGGTTTCCCCTCATCCTGTTCTGGTGACAGTGAATTAATTCTCAGGAAATCTGATGGTTTTATAAGGGGCTTCCCCCACCAGCTTTGCTGGGCACTCATTCTCCTGCCACCCTGTTAAGATATGCCTTCTGCCATGATTGTAAGTTTCCTGAGGACTCCCCAGCCATGTAAAACTGTGAGTCAATTAAACCTCTTTTCTTTATAAATTACCCAGTCTCAGGTATTTCTTCATAGCAGTGTGAGAACAGACTAATACAATTACACACTATGCAAATATACATATTTCTTCATATTTACTCTAGATACCTACCTGTAAACCAGGAATTTTTAAAATTTGGGGCTTTTTCATAGTTCTACATATAGAATTGTTTCTAGGAATAAAGAAGCTTAATAATTTACACATTTAATGTCTACATTTCAAAAAATAAGTGCTAGATAGTTCCATACTTTACCTCAATTAATCTATACACCAACACTATTCAGTAGGACATAATTTTGCCTCTTTATAGACTAAACAAACAGAGCCTCATAAAGATTAAGTCTAAAGAGTTTCTAAAGTGACAAATCCAGAATTCAAAAAATCAAGTGATTCTGATGCCTTCATTTTTATTATAACTGTTCCAATACATCCTTTATAACAATAAGATCCAATCCATAATCATGTGTCATCATGTCTCCTTAGTATCTTCCAGTCTGAAATACTCAGTTCCTCATTGATCTTCATAACCTTAACAATTTTGGAGATTTCAAGACAGTTATTTTTGTAGACTGTACCTGAACTTATTTTCCTAATGTTGCTTTATGATTCAATTCAGGTAATACATTTTTGTCAGACATATCAACAGAAGTGATGCTGTGCTCTTCTCATTATATCCCATCAGGTACCACATATCAATTTGTCCCATCACTGTTAATGTCACCTGAGTAATATGGTATCTGCCAGGATTCTCCCACTATCCTGTTAGACTTTTTTTTTCTACATTTTCCTAAGTATTGGGTGGGGAGACACTTTGAGACTATGTCAGTGTATCATTCTTCATCTAACTCTCACCCAACAGTTTTAGCATCCCTTCATGTTTCTTGCCAGAATTCATTATTACTATGATGGCTGCTATGTGACTTCCTTTCTGTAATTTTGTGTATATTTCTTAGTTGGCAGGTTAAGGAAGATCTTTCTGTTCTCTACTTTTATTTTTTCATTTATTCATCAATACTTCATGTCAATTCATGAATCTGAATTTTATTCAATAGGATAAATCCATTATTATCATTTTTGATGCCTAAATTGTATCATATATGGACATAGGTTACCCCTTCAAGCTGGATTCTTTATCCTTTTGTTATGCTTTTAAAATTCTTTAAGCACCTCCTCACTTTCTGGAATAATAAAATATTCCGGTTTTATCCTGTATTTTCCCTTCCCCAGACAAGATTCAGAAGCACAGTTTTTAGAAGCCAAGATCTTGGTGTGAAGTGTTGATATTACTACTGGAGTGTATTGGTCCTAAGGCTGCTCAGTGGACAAAGCTAAGAAATATATTTACATATATTACGTACATTCACACACATTTACACTTCTCTCTATATAGATATAGACATATATATATATATATATATATATATATGACCATGAAGTCACATTGATACTTCCAATTCCAATACAACACCACAGAGTTTATTCTTATCTTCCTCCACTTCATATTTGTAACTCTCTTATTTAAAAGAGTAAAAAACCTGGCTCATATATACATACACATAATAGGACATATGGGAAATAGGGAAAATAAGTATATGTGTGTGTGTATAGTTATATGTGTATACACATACACACATACATGCACATATACATACACATGTATACTTATTTTCTCTCTATCTCTTACATGTTACCAACCAATCACCTCATCTTGCTGAGCCACTTCCCCACTTGACAAACTTCTTTCAACGGGACCCAACTCTTGTTAAGCCACCACTCTGAAAAGCCTCTTTCCTAATAGGGCCTTCAAACCCCACTGGGCCACCACCCAACTCAGGTGCCTTTCACAATTGGGCCTGCCTAATGGCATTTCAACTGAATTAGAAAAGGAGGGAGGAAAAGAGGGGAAGAAAAGCCCTAATATCTTTTGATTTATGTTCCTGCTTCTTATTAATTAGGCACTACTATTTCCTCCCTTTCACTTAACTGGGAGGCAGCATTGTATTGTACAGTAGAAAGATCACAGGTTTTGAAGCCACAGAGACCTAGTTCAAAACCTGGCTCCAACTAACTAGATGATAACCTTAGCTTCCTCACCTGTCAAATGATGATAAAACCCATAACATTGCATATTTATGAATATTAAAGAAAATGAACATAAAGTGGTTCAATATCTGGCAGATAAGGCCATAAATGGTAACTCTTATTAAATTGTTAAAACTTTAAAGGTAAGCACAACAATAAAGGCATGTACATGACTAATCAAACCTAAGTGTTAAGAGCTATGAAGGTAAAATACCAGCAAAGACAACAGAATAATTCACTTTTGCATTAAATTGTTAAAACTTTAAGGCATGTACATGACTAATCAAACCTAAGTGTTGAGAGCTATGAAGGTAAAATACCAGCAAAGACAACAGAATAATTCACTTTTGCATTAAATTGTTAAAACTTTAAGGCATGTACATGACTAATCAAACCTAAGTGTTGAGAGCTATGAAGGTAAAATACCAGCAAAGACAACAGAATAATTCACTTTTGCATTAGATCTTGACACCCAGACACCTAGCTATCGGGCCTTCAGTGTTACGTTCTGTCAAGAATAGTGGAGAAATGTGTTAAGTGGAAGTAATATAACAAAAAGTGGGTTTTTTTTTTTTAATTTAAGGATGATCAGAATAGGTGCTTAATAACCAGAATAAAAAATATCTCTTGGCTGGGCACAGTGGCTCACACCTGTAATCCTAGCATTTTGGGAGGTCAAAGCAGGAGGATCACTTGAGGTCTGGAGTTCAAGACCTCCCTGGCCAGTAAGGTGAAACCCCATCTCTACGAAAAATATGAAAATGGTAGCAGGTGCCTGTAAACCCAGCGACATGGGAGGCTGAGGCAGGAGAATCACGTGAACCTGGTGGGTGGAGGTTGCAGTGAGCCAGGATTGTACCACTACACTCTAGCCTAGTGACAGAGCAAAACTCCACCTCAAAAAAACAAAAACAAAAACAAAAAAACCTTTTCATGCTTGACATATATGAGTGGTGAAATAATAAAGGTCATCCTATGGTCCCAAGCAGCATTTGGATTTCTCCATTAGATTTCCATTTTAAAACACTTTCATGAGGATGTATTTCCACATGAAGAATGGAAGTGAAATGAGATTACAGGTATTCAGGTATCTGAGTGCTTAAAAAGGCGATGAGACAAGATGTCAGCCCTGACCATTTCCTCTTTCCCAATAAAATATTAATAGAACCACTATATCTTAGAGAGACCAAATACTTTTATGTCACCTGGATATCTTTGAAGAGTCCACAAGAAGTTCTTTCACAAAACATTTCCTTAAAGGGAAAAGGATAGTGGAGTTTGAAATAGTTAAGCATAGCACTGTCATTCTTGCTTTTTACGTCACTTCCTTCCCCAAGTCCCGCTGAATCCCTTCCCCCTAAAAGCAAACTTAAATGAACACTGAAATTTCCTTCTTTTTAGTGTACTTCTCACATTTCTTATCTCTTCCCATCCACACGGAATAAAAATAACTTTGTTCACTTCAGCACTCTGAAAAGCACAGCCAGTTTCCTACTCTGATGTTCCAGGTCAGATTTAAATCTTTCAGTTATTCTCCTCTTCCCTAAATTCTGTTATTCAGTGTGAAGTTTAAAACTTGCTAATGACTGTACACCAGAAATTCAACCTGGCATGAAGATGTGAATTACCATGAACCTCTTAGTCTTTCACCCACCTTTCAAAGGACATTAACCATTGCTTCATAACTACTTTGTCATAGCATCTTTTTATACAAACACCAGCTGCTAGTTAACAAACTATAAAAAACAAGCTATCTGTAATAACTTTTATAGCCATTGAAATGTAGTTGTGTACCATTGCCTGAGCCTGCCTTTTAGCTGATTAACAAATACAGTGAATTTAACTTTATAGATTCTTAAGATTTAAAGACAACAGTCTAAAGCAATTTAAAGTATATTCTGCCAATCAGTTATTGAGTTAGACCACCCATAGCCATTTTTTTACTCTTCATTGTTTGAATAATATGGGAGGAAATTTAGTGTATACTCTCTTCTTCCTGTATTTTCCAGTTAGATTAAGCTGTTGTCTTCACAATTGCCTCCCAGCTGCTGTGACTTGTGAAAACAACAGACCCTGCTCTGTTGTCTGGAGAAAGCCGGGATTGTTATGAGTAACTTTATTGCAGGCACATGAGTGTGTTAAGACTTTAAAACACGCTCAAATGTCATGTGCACACCCAATGACGGGCAAGAATAATTATGAAAAAACAAGAAATCTATGTCTATGAAACCGTGTTGGACAAAATGGGCCATTCATTGTGTTCCCCTGGGAATGCCTGTACTCTGCAGTCAGAAAACAAAAAAGGCACTTTTTTCCTGCCGTAGGCTGAATGCTTAGCTTTGCCATCTGAGCCCTAAGAAAAACACGGGCCCCTCTACTGCTGGCGCACCCACGCACACTAAAAAATATTAATGCCTCTCTCTCCTTACTTTTTTCCAGGCATTCCCTCGTGTAGGCTGTAGCCAATATAATGTCAACACAAAGACAAAATAGTTTATCTAACATCAGTCCCCCACAATTTCCCTCTTGTCCTCAGTTAATTGCCCTTCCCCCAACATTAAGGAAAAAAAAAAAAAGATAACCTTTACTCCAGTGGAAAACTTGTCCCTGGCACAGATTTTAACTGCAGCAATAATCCCTTCTGTACTTTTATACAGTTTTACCAAATACTATGAAAGCATGCTCATTTGTCTTCACATTGTTTCTTCTTCATTCAAGACTTCTGAAAGTCATTTTGTTAAAATTTGTCAGCTCCCTCTCAAAAATGCTCCTTGTCAAAGTTAACTATCATGTGTCCTTCTTGTCAATGTGTGCACGTATACTATACAAATGGAATGGCAAATGAAACTCTAAATCATTTCAGCCCAAATACATTTTTTAATATATGAATTTCACTGAAGGTTCAAGGTTTTTAAGCTTTACTGCAATTTTCAAGTGCAGTTACTTTATGTTAACATACAGGTAAGTTATTTGCTGATTTTCCTAGATAGATATATTGCACTTCTATGGTCTACTGTAGGCTCTACGGTAATTTCCTTGGCAGCTGAACCAGCAGAAAAATATGTAATAAACAGATTTCCAAAACAGTAAACTTTTGCCCAGGATCTTTAATCTTGACCCTTTTCAGTACATTCCAGGGTGAAAATACTGGGAGAATATGTGCTTCATTATAAAGTGGGGGAAATAGGAGTCTGATAAGTCATTGAAGACCATAAATTCCCATTTCATCTTCCTTTCTAGAGCTCAGTTCATTGCTCTTTTATTCCTACCCAACAACCACAGACTTCAGAACGTGCTAGGGACAAAATTGGAAAAGGAAAAACACTTCTTTGGTTGTTTTCAAAAAAATTAGCCATAGAATACTTACGTCAATTCCTTTGACTAGAGTAAGTATTTTAAAACTCATCGAATTTAAATATGTTCTTCATCTTTAGCTAATGAGCAAATGACTTGGAAAGGCAACAGCTGGAGAAGTGAGATATAAATTTTGTCTGACAATAAAATGTGGTTATCTTTTATTTAGCTAACTGGTGTTAATGACCCTGTAGCAGCCAATGCCAAAAAGAGGCAATTGTGGGTACGTGTACACATACCAGCAGAAACCAGGGTCTTTTAGTCAACCAACTGGTTGTCTTTACCACACCACTCCCAAAGCAACTGATTTGACTGAATTCGACAATTGGGTTTGAATCTATGATTAAATTAGGGAGTTTGGAGGCATTTTAGAGATTGAGGCTATCTAGTTACTCAATTCTAGGCCAGTTCACTCATTCTATAACATAAGTATATTGAGGCTAGAGATTCGGAGGCCGAGATAATAACTCAAGTTAGCGTCAAAGTTAGTGTATGGATGCTGTCAGAGACATAATATAACAATATTGATTATAGAAGTGAGTTAGAGGTGGCATTAATTACATAAGTAAAAAGGCTACATTTCTCTAAGTTGGGAAGAACTACTTTTGTAAGTAACCACCATTCAGAGCAAATCTTCCAGGCCAAAATGTAAACCTGGAGTTTATTTCAAACATTTTCATACAAATAGACATGGCCTTATACAAGCAATGCTTGTACAGTGGTATTTTGCAGAGATGCTAGGGGCCAGCTAGCCCACGTGAGACTATTCTACGGAAGCCACTTCAGGATGGGACGGTCATGAATAACACTTCCACATCTTTCTCTCAAACATTAAGTTGATTTCAGGTAATTTTCCAGTCCACGAAGCTTGAACAAGACTTCTTCCCTTCCCTAGATCTTAAACCCTATAAACAAATGAAACTCACTCACACTGAAGGAAATTTGAGCAAGGAGTCTAGAACCAGTTCTGTCTCTCAGGCTGAAAGATAATATATGTACAACCTAGCCAGCCATCAGACCAGCCACAAATTTGTTTTAACAATTCAACAACATCACCATTCCTCATTCACCCACTTAGCTTAATTTTCCTAGCATCACTTTCACTGCTGAGGTTGTCTCTATTAAGCCATTTTTTTTGCATCATTAACTTTTAACCAGGCATCGATAGCTTTATTGTTTAAATTGCGTATGACTTTATTTAACGTCAGCATTTCTTCTAGCTCCTGACAAGAAGTCACATTTTATAACTAATTAAATTGATCCCTGGGAAGCAAAAGCCACTAAACGAAATTATTCGTACCCAAGTGTCAATATATTAAATCAAAGGGCTAATGAGTTGGGTCACTGCTTCTTTTATTGGGGAGGCTACAGCAGAATAAGACTCATATTATCCTCTATTTTCTGCCTTAACAATCAATTTTATTTAAACCAAAAGCAGCTAATTAATACTTTTGGTTCTTACAGTAAATAATACCTCTTTATAACATATAAATGGGGAATGGAAAATTTTCCTTGACATATGCAATATATTTTTCACATTTTTAAATGACACTGGGTCACAGAAACATCCAAGATGATCTAAAAGGTGTTTTGCAAGCAAATGATTTTGAGAAGTTCTAGGTTTCAATTATTAGCATTATGGGTATAAATCAGGATGAAGATTTGCCTCTTGGAGCTGACAATAGTGCCTAACGAAAGTGATTAAGAAATGACTAAATTTGTCATGTCAGCTTTTCCTATCGCTCTTGCAGCTGCTGAGTAATACTTTGAATGATTTCACTATTTACATTTGGACACTACTTTTAAAATTCTTCACCTAATAGTTCATACCATTTCCTGTCTTTGACATAACTTAGCTTCTTTTGACACAATCCCTACAGACACCATTTTTCTGTTGCTATTAATTTCATCACCCCAATTTATTCAGAGAAAATATAATGTCAAATTATTTGTTCTTGTAAATTTTACATTTTATTTGAAAGAATTTTACCCCATAATTTATTATTTTAGTATTTGTGAAAGGAAAAAAAACCCCATGAAATCAGGTATGGAATCTCTTACATCTTCAAAAATATAAACAATATGGCCTATAAATCATGACTACAGTAAAATTACATTTAAAAACTATGGCAGGCTGAAAAATTAAGTCCTATAAAATTAGGCCCAGTGGCAGTTATCTTCTGACAGTGAAGAAACTACCTCTAGGAAACACTGTACTAAAGCAGAAATTAAAATGAAGGTACAAAGAACACATACATAACCAACTGTAATTGCTGAATTACAAATTCAGGCAATGCTTTAATTTTGGTATGAAAATTTTATTTTGTATATCTGGCAATTAGTCAAAATAACAACAGTTTAAAGATAGCTCTGAAATACTTTGGGTTGAATTAATATTATTTATGACATAATAAGTTGTCAAAAGTCAATTTTGTCTCTAATACTTAACTTTGTTGATTTACCACCAGGATCAAATACATCATAGGGAACACCACAGATGTTTTCGACAAAAACATGTTCTTTCACCCACACAGTTTGCTTTCTCAAACATCGAATTAGGGTTTCTTTCTTTGTAGACACAGTGGTTCTTTTTTAAAACAACCTTAAATAGTCACTTTTATCCATTTATAGATGTGTATGCTTTGGAGGTCAAGCATGTGCTGTTGTTTCTTACCACAAATGTTTTCCTTCATTTTTAATGGTCAAAAGTCACAGGCATGTTTGACCCCCACCCACAGACACTCTGTTCAGTATCTGAAGAACCCAAAGTTGGCTGCAGATCACTGAAATCCAGATGCCAACTTCACAAACAAATATAAAGGTATCCCAACACAGACCAGTGGAATTTGACACTGGACTATGAATAAGCTACAAAATAAAACAAAATACAAATTACTGTTTTCTCTGGAATTTATGTATAATTAAAAGCCAGAAAACACCCTTTACCATTAATACAGACTACTGATCTGAACTACCATGCTAAGATGGTCTTGATAAACACATTATTCTGTTATGTAATAGTGTTTGAATTAACTAACAGTTATTATATTTCCCTCTACTTCTTAGCTTCATGTTTTTAGACACACACACACACACACACACACACACACACACACAAGACTCACATGCATTCTCAAAATAAAGACATCACAAATTATGTATCATAATTACTTTTTTTTTTTTTTTTTGAGATAGAATGAGACTGAAGGGTAGTGGCATGATCTTCACTCACTACAACCTCTGCCTCCCAGGTTGAAGCAATTCTCATCCCTCAGCCTTCTGAGTAGCTAAGATTACAGGCGTGTGCCACCACACCCTGCTAATTTTTTGTATTTTTTTTAGTAGAAACAGGGTTTACCATGTTGGCCAGGTTGGTCTCAAACTCCTGACCTCAAGTGATCCACCTCTGCTTTGGCATTCCAAAGTGGGGGGGATGACAGGCATAAGCCACTGCACCTGGCCTAGAGTTACTTTTTTTAAGGGAAAAAAAAGTCACAGCCTTGGGAAAGGGAAAAATTTTGTCAACTAATAGTTGCCCCAAATTTGTTTGGCAATAGATCATCCTACAAAGCAGTAATGCACAGGGATATGTAGAGTAAGTTTTACTAAGCCTATCAAAAAAGGGTTAACTACCTCTAATAGGACTGGTTAGGCAAATAAATAAAAAATCTTTTCCAGTTACCTCCGAAAATACAATAAAAACCCATTCTACCCCCTACTAAGCACAATATGAGCAACTGAACACATAAGACTCAAACCCACTGGGGTCCAACAGAACTCAACCTATCTTTTTGTGTCTCAGATTACAATTGGCAGTTATGGCCACTGAACTGGTTTCCCTGCCCAAAAACATGCTTACAACTTCCAGTTGCCACTTCTGCCAAAATGACCACAGCACTGAATAGACTAGTGAGACAGATATGTGATCCCAAACTCAAGTTTTCCAGGTTACATGCTATTGATAAAATATTGAGGAAAATCTAAACATTTTTTCAAAAGTCAAAAACACAAAATTCCAAACTGAGATATAATGAAGTTTAACTTCTCTGCAGAGTACCACACAATCTCATTAATTAATCCCAAACCAAGTAAATTCTAAGTTCTATTTTTCTGAAAACAAAGTGTGGCATACTACCCATGGCTTTGGGTAATACTGCCCAATAATAAAAAGAAATATAAAAGTGAAGTAAGATTGCAATTTATTCCTCCCAGCTCAAATCGTATTCCTATCTTCATTACAGTGGCTGGACACCACCAAAAGCTTTATTATCCCTGTGCAGTATTCTTTTTACCATCCTAAGACTCCTCATTTTAAATTGTATGGAACCTACAGAAATCAGCTATTGATGCTTCTTTCTGCTCTACTGTGCTCTCATTTTGCCTTTTAAGTGACTCCTTTTCAACCCTCAGCTAGATCTTTTCTAATCACTTATCTCTGAATTAAATTAAGTACAGTGGTCTTCTGAATCCTTCAACCAGTCTAACTGATTTTTTTAAGCCATTTAATATTTGCCTATGAAAAACATGCAATTTTTCATCTTTACCTAAAGACAAAATAAGAATTACAGTAATATACACACCATTTTTTCTTGTTTCTATTTCCCCAAGTATAACTTTGTACAAACAGCCCCAGACGAGCACACAGGCATCTATCTACCTTGATAAATTTGCACCTACCGTGAGTTTGTAACCAGGCATTTCCTGGGCAACCAGTCTTTCAGGGAGTGTTCAAATATTTGTAGTGGGGCAGTTTGGGCTGCACATATTTTAGTTCTTATTCATGCATTCCTCATTTACAAGTTGTGAACCTGGTAAATTTCCGGTTTTAAGACTATCACTCTTTCTTTTCTGTAGGTAGTCCTTGAATTACCCTCTTTGCTTAACTGTGGAGTGTGGGTCAGGCTGACTGTGAGAAAAAAAAAGTTTTTTTTTTTTCTTTTGAAATTATTTCCAGGCCACTCTGTTTCTATGTTCAAACTCCCAACTTGGCAAATGAATCTGAAAGATACATCTGCTCTGAAAGATACATCATATAGTGGTTAGGATCCAGGGCTCTAGATTATCATAGGAGAGTCAGTAGAGTGTAGTGGTTAAGAGCACAGATCCTAGAGTCAGACTAAGTTTGAATCCCAGGTCTTCCACTTATTAACTGTATGACCTTGGACAAATCATTTAACCTCTCCATGCTTCACCTTTGTAATTTATAAATGGGAAAAATATTACCTATCTCATAGGGCTATTATAAGGATTCAATGGATTGAGGTATCTAGAGCCTCAGAATAGTGTCTAACAAACAGTAAACACAATGTAAGTGTTTGCTGCTGTTAATTAGATTAGAATCTTGGCTAGGCTATTTACTGTGATGCCTTAGGCAAGCTGTTTAACCTCTCTTAAGCCTCTAGTTTCTCAACGGCAAACAGAATAACTGTGTCAATTGAGTAATACAATAATAAGGTCTTCATCACAGTACCTAGTACATAGTGAACCATTAGCTATTATGTTAACATATAACTTAGTGGCAGTCTAGTGTATCTATCTTCCTCTTCCACAACATGCTTCTATTAAAGGTGAACTAGTTCCAAAATCTCTATAGCTTTCCCACTCCATCAAATGCATAGTCTTTATTCTAACCAAAGTTTCCAAATTTATTTCCCTATTCACTAATAAAAACTCCTCCACCACAGAAAGACATCTTTTCATAGGCTATACACTCCAAGCTCGTTCTCACATCTTCACTTTAATATTCACTCTGATGTTGCCCTTCCCATCTCCCTGAATATCCAAATCCCACCCAGTCTTTAAGACCAAAGTTTCAGAAAGTTCTGTAACATTCTTCCAATCTAGTATGTTTTTGTTTCTCTGAGTTCAGGTGTGTAAAGAGGACAGTTCCAAAGATTTAGATTCAAGTCCTATCTCTGTCACTATAAAATTGTGTGACCTAGATAGAGCATGTCACTTTGCCCCCTAGTCACAGTTCCCTCATATACAAAATGATTGGGTTTAAATAGATGATTTCTAAAAGCCCTATCACCACATCATTCTGAGACCTATTGCACTCATATTCACAGTGCAATGCTTATTATAGATGCTTAATAAATATCTTGTGCTTAAACCTTCCAGAGCTGTCTAGGGGTCCTTTTCTCACTGCCTCTCCTTCTCAATCTCTATCACATGTTCCCATTCTTCTATTATCTCACCTTTTAAATGTTAGCATTTCCAAAAATTGTGCTCTCTACCCTCTTATCACACTCTATATTTCTAGGTAAACTCCTTACTATCCATCTGATAATGATTTCTAAATCTATATTTCTAACTCAGATCCCATTTCCAAGTTTCACACCTATGTAACCAACATCTAGTAGGCATATCTACCTGGATAATTCAGCATGTGAAAAATAAAACCCTTCATCTCACCCAGACCTGCAAACCTGATCATCATCCTGTATTTACATGATCTGTCCCCCAATACCTCTCTGACCTCACCACATACCACTTTTCCCCTTGTTCTGTCTACTCCATCTTTACTGGCCTCTTGGTTGCCCCTAAAACATGTCAAGCATACTCCCACTTCACATACTTTGCAATTCTGTTCCTTCTCCCTGGAATACTTTATTTTACCCTAATATCTATGTCTCCTGCATTCAATTTATTCAAATAATTTCCTCAAAAGGAGGCGTCTCTGCGTTCTATAAATGTATAACACTCATCACTGTATATTCTTATTTATCCTTAACCTATTTTTTTCATAGAATTTATCACTACATGATACTATTTGTTTACAGTCTCTATCTTCCCAAAGTTTGTCCATTTTGTTCCTTAGTGTATTATCACTGCCCAGCACATAGTATGTGCCTGATAAATATTTGTGAGATTAAACACCTACCCTGTTGAACAGAGGTGTCAACTCTGTCAACCAATGCAGAAATGAGGGAGTTTGCTTAAATTTCTTCTTCCCTACATCCACTTAATCATGAATTCTATAGATTAATTTCCTCAACATCATGCAAATCCATCTCCTCATCTCTATTCCTACTTCTACTGCCTTAGCCCAGATCTGTCCTTTCTTCCCTTTTGGATTACAATAATACTTTAAATGTTCTCTTTGACTCTACTTTTAGCCTCCTCAAAACTGTTCTCCACATTCTTGTCAGAGAGATCTTTCTGAAAGGCAAATGTCATCCCATTCCATTGCTTGTATGCTTTAAACTATTGCCCTTAATTTGTCATACAAGGTCCTATCTGGTGCATAGCTATACTCTAGCTTCATTTTGCTACACTTGTGCAGTTCATTCCAGCCTTAATGAGGAACGAATTTATTTGTAGTTCCCTAACATGTCATGTTCTTTATCTCGATGAATTTTTGTTTAGACTCTTCTTTTTGCCTGGACACCTCTCATCCTGGTTCACATTCCTTCTCCTACTTCAAAATTCAGATTCATATCAAATGTCACTTCTTTGAGCAAGCCTTCCTTACTCCATCGGTTGGGATTAAATGTTCTTCCTCTGTACTTCCATGGCAGTTAGTGAACATATCTACCATAACAGAACATTATATTGTTGTCATTTACTAGACTGTGAGCTTCCACAGATAAGTAATTTGTCTTTCTCCTTTTATTCTTGGTTTCAGTATAGTACCCAAAAAGTAGTCGAAAATTTAATCAGTAAAATGTATTCAATTCATTCAATTCAAAAATTGAGTTAATATTCATCCTGAAATTAAACACATCTCTTCATTCTTGGATGCTTTCAATGCATCTAGTCACTACACCACCAGCTCTTCTCAAATCCCCCCTTAGTTCCTTCCAATTTCTCTACCTTCTCAAAGCTAGTAGTTCCAAAAGTCATCATACTTTTTGGTATATGTATTATGTTCTTGTGGCTTTCACAGAGTATGACTCCAAAATATGACTTGTTCTCTTTTGTTCAAAATGAAACTGATGCCAAAATGCAACAAAGAAACAACAATTAGTAAATCTCATTAATATATGTATTTTCCCACATCTCCCAAATGTCAACTTATCTTTATCTCAATTGTAATTTATGTATAAATAATCACATGATAAATTTCCTATTCCTTCATATTATTGGTACACGAATGATGACTAAATGTGTATATACATGAATGTGTATGGAGAGGAGGCACCCAGGCAAAATGAAGAAACTGTAGGCAAGGATTCCAGGAATGATGAAAGAGTTCCTTTTATCTGCTTGTGGCTTTCCTGGGTGTTCTTTTAGGAATTCAGAAAAAGATCTTGGTGAACATAACATGGAAATTGATGTAAAATTTCGTTCTATGTGAACTGGTTCATCATTATTATTAAGACTATGCACTTTTTCAATTTGTATTTGCCAAAGTATTTCTCTACACACTAACTCTGATAATTCTTGCATTAGTCCTATGAGCTTGAAGTTACAGGTGTGTGTGTGTCTGTGTATCTGTGTGTTTTGTTATCTTTTTACAGAAAAGTCTCACAAAGGTTAAATGATTCATACAAAATCACATGCCAAATAGATGGCAGAGCCAGACTTTGAAACTACTATTTTTGTATTTTCCATCTACTTTCTTTGCAGGAGAAAGATAATGTACATACTCCCAATAAGCTCACTTTATACCTAAATCATATCTACCAATGATACTACAGAAATAAACATTTTTAAGAGAATACTTTCATCAAATTGTTTATTAGTGTTTCTGCTGTTAGTCAAAATTATCTAATATTAATTCCTTATCCAAAATCACTGAGTGTTCCTAGCTGTGACTAAATCCTGTTCTCCTATCCCCTACTCTAATTCAGACACAAATTTATATATATATAGATAGATAGATAGATAGATTTTATTGCATTTTAGGTTTTGGGGTACATGTGAAGAACATGCAAGATTGTTGCATAGGTACACAAATTAATACTAGCAAGAGAATGCTAAAGTTCAGTTCATTTGAAAATCCAAGACTTTAGGATAAATATTACTGTTGCTTATATTTCTTATCTTTTCTACCTACCTTATTTCTCAACATTTTCACACAACTCTCCAAACAGTTATGTAAAAAAAAATTGGAGTTTAGTTTTAAAAAATACTTTGTTTCCTCCTTTTAATTTTTTTATTTGGCCTTATAGTATCAGTAGGTAATTTGATAGAGAAATATTAGGTGATGTGAACTTGTGAACTGATAATAAAAATAAGGTAAAAAGACCTTTATGCAGTATTCTGAGTAATATAAAATCTAAAATGTACACCTATAGGTTTTAGTAACCTAATAACTATGCACACAACTTTGGAATCTTTTAAATTTTTGACCAGGGGAATTTTGGGTTAAATTTAAAATGTAATAAAGTTTGTAACATACACATTTACTATTAAAATAGTCTCCATTCTATTGACGTTTATTGGCTTGCAGAACAATCAGACTTTTGATAAGTCTGTTTCTACCTACAAAAATCTACTTAACGTGACAGAATATTAGGTCGGTGAAACTTCATTATTACCAAATGTACGTAAAGGGGCGGAATTTGAGGGACAAGCATTAAAACATGGAGCAAAATTTCTAAAGCAGATTTTTTCATAACAGTTCTGCCACAGACAAAGTCATGGGGTGGGAAACTCCGAAAGGGTACTAACATACCAGAAATGCATGCCTCAGTGGTATTGGCAAGACCTCATAAAAATTGCCTTAGTATAATACTAACATATTATGTTAATGTAATGTACAGGGCTGCTGAAGATTGGGTTCTCTAAAAGCAGACAGACAGTGAGACTAGGTTTAAGGCACAAGATATTTAGTAGGGAATAACACTTGTAAACAGGAAAGAGAAGAAAACAAGATTGGGCAGAGGAAGAAGTTGAACTACAGTATTGGCTTAAGAACACTTCATTCAACTCAGCAGGAAGCCCTGGAGTAAGTGTCTAATTTCAAACCTGAAAGGCCCAAACTTCACATTCATGTCCTTCACTCAAATGGGAGAGCCTGGGAAGGATATGACCTGGAGTTAAGCAGCTCTCTGCAATTCAGGCAAACTACAGGAGCTGACAGATGGAAGCTATACGTTTTACAGTATTTCTGTGGCTGGGCAGCAAGTGCATCCTTGGAGATGTGTCTGGATAACACATGCCCATGTCTACCATAATGACTTATCTTAAATGCCAGTTTGTGGCATTATACTAAATGTGGTAAAATTACTTTACAGGTATGGAGGCTAATGTGGTTTTTAACATAAAGGTAAAAAAAATAATAATCTTTTATATTAAAGCAGAGTAGTCTACCAGCCTATCAAAGAACACAGAAAATACACTGTTAGAAATTATGGATTGAGGACAAAAATTAATTTTAGAATGTTTCATTTTCTTAAACTAGAGTCTGTTCAGACTTCTAAATTTTTCTTCCTTTCTGAAGTCTACAAAAGCAGCACAGTGAGCCCAGGGGGCTAATTATTTCTGACCATGAATTACTTTAAAATATTTGTAAGTTACTAAAGAATTTTTGGAACTGAGTTCTTTTTAAAATTCTTCAATTAATTCCAAATTCTCAACAAAACTACAAGTTTTAAACTCTTGATCCAAAACCAATGATACTAGTTAATTAAATAACATGCAGCCTCTTTAGTACAATAATCAATGATTCAAATATTTGATTGCTTTTTAATGTTTCTGTACTTTATCACACCCAGTTGTATGCTGGTAAACCAGCTTGAAAAAAAAAAGGTGATATGGAGCATTTGCCAGTTTCCATTATGTAAATGGTTGATTTCAATCCAACATGTTTGATTTCAACCTTTCAACATGATGTCACTGGACAAGAAGTCAGGAAAAGATACACACATTTGTTCTTGTGAGCCAGTGTGAGTTGGCTCCAGCACAACACTAGTATAACTATTTCTTTATTTTCTCTTTATTCTTGGATTGTGTGAGGACTGTAACACTTAATATTTGACAATGAAGCTGATGATATATGTGTATGTGCGCATGCCCGCGCGCGTGCATATATGTGTGTGTGTGTGTATGTATATATAGTCTTATACATAAGAATTATTTCAGTAGCTAATAGGCTACTAATATTAGCTGTTCCCCTAATCCAAATATTATATCAAGTTTATTTAAAGTAATAATGGGAACTAAATTACAACAACAAAAATCACATCTAGTGCACATTGTGAAAAGGACACAAAGAGTGAGATTCTGAAGAGACAAAAGCAGGACAAAGGAAAAATAAAATATTGACCTCCTTTATTAGCACCACAAAACTCCTGCTAAGACAAGAAGCTGCTCCTCATAGTTAAGTCAGAGCTCAATCATATAACACTCATGGTGTTAAGGCTTCTCATTTTTCTTTTTTCTTCTGTCCTTTGACATACCTGGCACTTGGTAGTACATACTGAAAAAGTGAATTGCAGATATTTTCTTGTTCTCACTTGGCCTTGCCTTAGTGTGTTTCTCTGCCATTCACTGATCCAACATAGTGGCTCCTGGCAGCGGGCTAAAGTTAAGGATATTTTATCCTACTCTGGTTGCTTAATGGCCCTCACACTCTTATCCCTTCCTGGAATTATGAAAGTAAATTAATAGATTCTTCTGTTTCTTCCTTGTCCTAAATTTATTGCAAGGATTCTGTACAATTATAAGTAATAGAGCTTTCAAGTCTTTCAATTTTTACATACAACTGTAATAATCTTTCTTTGCTTGGAAAAATCATAACTTTAAGTTTATAATGATGGATAGCATCATGTAAGGTGCCAGCTCCCCCTTTACCTTCCATCATGATTGTAAGCTTCTTGAGGCTTTATCAAAAGCCAAGCAGATGCCTAGTGCCTTGCTTTCCATACAGCCTGCAGAACCATAAGCCTTTTCTTTATAAATTACCCAGTCTCAAGTATTTCTTTATATCCATGCAAGAATAGCCCAATATACCCCTTAAACAAATGATGGTCCATCTCTAACAGCCCTGGTTTTCTCAAATGTAAAATGAGTGGTTTGAACTGGGTCAGTGTTTTCCACACTTTGTGGTTGTGACCAATTGAAGGGCAGAGTTGGCTTTTTAAAAATAGAATAGAATAGGAAAAATTTAAAAAGGGAAATAAAAAGAAGGAGAAAGAAGAAAGAGTATAAGGGTAGAACAAGATTAAAGAAAGAAGAGAAAAAGAATAGAGTGAATAAAGAAGAGAGAGAAAAAATAAAAAAGAATGAAAAAGAGTGGAAAGATAGTATGAAAAAGGGAGAAGAAAAATAAAAGGCTCAGATGAGAGTATGAAAAGAGGAGGGAAGAGAAAACAAAAAAATAGAAAAAAGATCTCATACGGAGAATATTACATGTTGTAAGGCAAGTCTCATTTAATGAATTTCTGTTTCTGTCACATACAGGTGTATGTATGTGCTACATGCATGTATTGGGTTGTGATATGAAATGAACTTCTTATGGTGTGTTGGTCTGAAAAAAGTTGAAAGTCAGTGATCTAAGTTCTCAAGGTCCCTTTCAGCCAAAACAGTTTAAGATCTTACAGATTTTTATTATGCCTTATAAATGAAATTATTTAATTAAAGGGATAAATAAATGATATTTATAGAAAACAAACATGTGGAAAGGATCACAACTACTGATAGAATTTATAATCCTAACTTTTCAGAAGGTTAGTTGGCATTCATCAAAGAATGGTCTAAATCAGGCTTTCTCAGCCAGTATCTCAGGAAAAACAAAATTTGGAGGGGGAAGAAAACTAACTCTTCCCACACATACTTTCCAAATCAAGTTTGAGGATGAAAAGTATCTCTCCCTTAAAGCAAAAAACAAATCTTGCCAATAAATCTTGAGTAAAGTCCTAAGTTACAGGTTAAAGCTTTCTTCTGAGGCCTTGACACTACATGATTTTGGCTTCTAAACCTAACCCAAAAGGAATGGCAATCCAAGTAAGATAGCAACCTTCAGTATCTTCCTCTGTGGCTCCTGTGATCTGCAGTTTATCATGTGGTATGCATTTTGTCTTCTCTGAAAAGTTGGGGCATTGACAGGTATATTTGTAACTTAACCATGGAACCCAGGGTTAATTCTATTTAAGGCCCTTCATTTCTGAAAGAGACTGGTTGCAAGAAAAGACTTGAGCCTCTAGAAATTCTTTTTCAGTTTTTTTTTTTTTTTTTTTTTTTTTTTTGTTTGTTTCTCTCTATCACCCAGTTTGGAGAGCAGTGGCATACTCACTGCAGCTTTAACCTCCTCCCAGGCTCAAGTGATCCCACCTCAGCCTACCCAGTAGCTGGGACTACAGGCATGTACCACCATGCCCGGCTAATTTTAATTCTGTTTTGTAGAGATGGAGGTCCCACTATGTTGCCAAGGCTGGTCTCAAACTCTTGGACTCAAGCAATCTTCCTGCCTTCACTTTACACAGTGCTAGGATTACAGGGGTGAGCCACCATACCCAGTCTAGAAATTCTTAAATAGATATTAACTATACTTTGCTTAAAAGTGCTGTTCATGTTCAATTTAAAGCAAATAAAATGTGTGTAAAGTAGTGTCTTGCTTGTCTTCCATTTTACTTTCCTCCATCATGGTCAGTGGACCTTCAGTATTTAACTGTTCAGTTTATAATCATTATTTTTGTACTTTTTGTCAAGATGCTCTGCAACTGCTCTCACATTTTAAAATACATGGACATTTTGTCTCTCTGGCTCCTTTGAAAGTTCATAGAGAGGGCTGGGCACAGTGGCTCATGCCTATAATCCCAGCACTTTGGGAGGCCAAGGTGGGCAGATTGTGAGGTCAGGAGTTCGAGACCAGCCTGGCCAACATAGTGAAACCCTGTCTCTACTAAAAATACAAACATTAGCCAGGCATGGTAGTGTGCTTCTGGGCATCTGTAATCCCAGCTACTCAGGAGGCCGAGGCAGGAGAATCACTTGAACCCAGGAGGCAGAGGTTGTAGTGAGCCAAGATCACGCCACTGCACTCTAGCCTGGGCGACAGAGCGAGATTCCGTCTCAGAAAAAAAAAAAAGAAGGTTCATGGAGAGATAACAGTATATCTCATATTTCCTGTATTGATTGCCTTCATATAGCTAGCTTTCAGTCTTGCTACACAGAGCAGATGTGCTGTGAAATTAACTGGTTCTTTTTCTCTACATTGCTAACTGCAGCTTTTCCTATTGTTGATTACTAAAATAACAAATAGTAAAGCAGTTCTTTAAAAATCTACTTTTAGATGAATGATTTTCAGTGTATTTTCTCAAGACTTCCAGCAAGTGTTACTGCTTTACTTGATATCTGCAAGCCACAAATACTAACTGGCAAGCCACAAATATTACCACCATATTTAAGGGATATACCCTTGATGTTGATAAAGCTAAAATACTTAATCCATCATCAGTTAACAAAGCTCATTAAAAATTTTACTAAATTAAAAAATCATTTCACTTAGTGTGATTATTGCTCAAATGTCTCTCTTATTAAGCTGTGAGTTTCTTAAAGGCAGAGACATTATCTTTTTCACCTTGGTTTTTCTGGCTAAGTACTGAGGGACTTAAATGTTTTAAGAATTGAACTAAATCTACAACTCTCAAGATTTCTTATTTTAACATAACATACATAAGAATTACAGAAGTTAAAATGCTTAAAAAGATACCAGACAGTAAACTAAGGCTGTAAAAACTATATCCCTTACTATTCCTTTCTGAAGTTTCCCCAAGGAACTATATAGCATTACTGATTTTCAAAAACTATAGTAAAGTTCAATAATGCTAAATGAAGAATCCTAGGCCAGGCGCAGTGGCTCACAACTGTAATCCCAACACTTTGGGAGGCCAAGGCAGGAGGATCACTTGTAGTCAGGAGTTTGAGATCAACCAGGCCAGCATAGTGAAACCTCATCTCTACTAAAAATACAAGAATTAGGCAGGCATGATGGCATGCACCTGTAATCCCAGCTACTTGGGGGAGTGAGGCATGAGAATCAAATGAACCTGGGAGATGGAGGTTGCAGTGAGCCAAGATCGTGCCACTGCACTCCAGCCTGGGTGACAAAGCAAGACTCTGTCTCAAAGAAAAAAATAATAAATAAATAAATAAAACACATGGGATTTAAGGAGGCAATATTCGTAAAGGACTTACAAAAGTTCCTAGTATATAATAAGTACTCAATATTAGCTATGTATTTAAGCCCTTCTTAGAAATACAAGTTATTCACTACTATGGAGATAGAAATGAAGGACAACGAAACTGTAGTATAAACATATTCACAGTCCTATTTGCTCTTTCGAAGCATTTTAATTAATATCAGAGTCAACCCAAACAGGTAATTAAAATGATGTTTTTAATGAAACAACTATGGACTGTTTATTTTACCCACATTACCAACTTTAATCAAGTAGGAATTTAACAGCTGATTCGTCAGCAAACATCTCTGAATTGGATAGACTTTACTTCAGTCAGAAGATCAAACCAACTCCTAAGTTTCCAACGTTCTATTTAATTCATAGCATCATTAACTAAATACTTTAGTACAATTTGTTTCATATATGTGCTTCTGCAATATTTGCTTCATTAAGTGATGAACATATAACAGAAGAAAAAAGTAACTTTGAATGTCTCCTTCTTTGTCCATTAAAATGGTTTAAAATTTTAACTATCCAATTCAACACGTTTACTGAAAATCCCCCATGTGCAAAGCACCAAACTAAGCATGTTGGGAATACAAAAATGAATATGATCTCAGACTTCCGGTAGTCTATGATCTTGTAGGAGGGACAAGACATGAACAAACAGCTAAAATACAATACATGTAGTATGTGGCTCAAGGGACTGTGGAAGCTCAGAAGAGAAAGGGATAACCTTGACTGAGTTAGGGGAAAGCAGTGGTGGTGATCAGGGGTAGGCTTCATGGAACTAGGACATAATGAAATTCTAGGCTTTAAAAAGGCAAAGATAAATGTGAGGAAAATGGATATTCCAAGTGAAAAAAACATTATGACAACTGTTTTGGAGATGGGAAAGTACAAGTCATGTTCTGATAATTATACATAGACAAGTTTATTAACTAGCACAAAGCAAAGCTAGAAATTAGCTTTACTTAGAGTAGGAAACATGTTATGGAGGGCCATGAACATTAGGCTAAGAACCCTGAACTTGGAAAACTATGCATACACTGACACTCAAATGTACATTTTCAGTTCTCATCTCTCTTCTGAATTCCAGACATGTATGTCTTACTGCTTAACATCTCCAAATGGATCTCCAATAACTATTTCAACATCAAAGTTCAACACTAAACTTTTGATATCCTCCCTCCGACTTCCAGACCCTTGCTCACTGCTAATATCTGTTCTTCTTACAGCTTTTCCAGTGAATGGCAGAATCTCACTGAATGTCAACTCCATTTTTCTAGTTGCTTAGGTCAAAATCCTTGACTTTCCTCTCTCCCTTTCACTCTCGTTGGCTTTACTCTTACAGTATTATCTACAATTGACTTCTCATTATTTACCTGGTCCAAGTTACCAACATTTTTTTTTTTTTTTTTTTTGCCTAAAAAGCCTTCTCAAGGCCTACCTCCTTCTACCCTTGCACCCTTCAATCTATTTGCAACACAGTAGCCAGAATGAGCCTGTCAAAACCCACCTCAGGTCTGACCATTCTTTCCAGTGGTCTCCCATCCCATTTGAAGACCAAAGGCCTTACAATGATCTAAAAGACCCTCTCTGTGTTCTCATTTCCTACTCTTTTCCCTTTTGTTCACTCACCAAAATTACCCCTACTCCAGCTAGCCATACTGGCCTCTCAAGCTCCTTAGCTAAAGCTAGCAAGCTCCCATCAGCTAGCATGCGCTGCTGCTTCCTCTGCCCTGGAAGAATCTTTCTCCAGATATCCATATGACTTGCTTCTTCCAGTCCTGTGGGTCTTTTCTCAAATACTACCTTCTCCCTTAAGTACTTACCCACACACCCTATTTAAAATTGTGCCTCTTTCCCACTCCCTTTCCTTCTTCCCTGCTTTTTCTCCATAGCAGTTCTTGTAGGGTGCAGTAATTTTACTTATCTATTTAATGTCTGCCTCCCCCACAATGGAATGTAAACTTAGCAAAGCAGGGATTTTTGTAGATTGCCATATCCTCAAAGACTAGAGGAATATCAAAAACATAAGTGCTTAATTAAAGTTTGTCAAATCAAAATCACAGTCAATAGGCCACCGTTGGAGACATCTGAACAGAAGAGAACCACAATGAGAAGTGTACTTTAGGAAGAATACTCTGGAATAGACATATAAAGTGGAAAGGGATAAACTAAAGTTGGGGAGACAAGAGTGCTTCAGCAGTTTTGGCATGACATGATGATAACTTGAATCTAACATCAGAGGTATTTTGAGGTAAGTTAGACTAGAATTGGCAATTCTATAATGCATGAAGGAAAAACAGGTATCAAATATGATTTGGAGTGATATCATTTATAAGAACAGGAAATATAAAAATAGAGGCAGGTTTATAAAGAAATTATATTGTTCATTTTGGATAACATCCTAAATAACAAAGGGAAAGCAAGCTTAACCTAATTAATTCATGTCACAAATAAAGGTCCTAGAATTTTTAGTGACTCTCATTTTTGAAGACCCTACTGTTTCTCATATTCGGATGAACTTCAAATCTGGAACAAATATGGCTTAGTCATTAGTTTAAGTGGTTTGGCACGTGTTCTTTCTACTAAAATATACTTTCTTATGGAAACCACAGTATTTCTCGGTAGAAAGCAAGGATGCTAAGGAAAAGCACCTGGGAGGAAATGGCCTTCACTTTTTTCTTCACCAAGTCACACAGTCACCATTTCACATTCTAAGTAAAGATACCACCCCCGTTTCCTTCAGAGTTAGGTTATCATGGCTATACGCAAGGCTCAGACACTTTCAGAAGTTATTTATACTCTAGTAGAAATAGGCATGCAGGTAGAAATTATGGGGTTTTTTGCTACAACTGCTAATAGTATATGAAAGATCTGATTCATTCAGGAAGACCACTTTGATAATGAGATGTAATCAAGTTACCGGTCAGCTGTCCATCATTACAAATAAAATCAACAATTTCTCTGCCTTTTCTGTCATGCCACACAGAGCTATCATGTACATCAGAATATTGTTCCCATGAAATGAAACTGTTGCATGTCTGACTTCGTGCCAAAGTTCCACATTTGAGGATTTCCTAATTTTTCTATATTAAAAATTCAAAATGTACACTTGTAACATTTGCGGGATGTTTAACAAATTTATTGTGGATACTCTATAATTATGTCATTTATTTTATTTCAGAGATCCATTTTTATTTTATTCTTAAAACATAGAAGTCTGGAGTTGGGAGAGAACTTCATTTATAGATAATGCTTTTTTGTAAACAATTCAAATAACTGGTACTTTCTGCTTTAAAACCATACAAAATAGATGAATCAGAAGATAATTATTGTTCACATTTAAGTAGTTCTATTCTTATAATATGAAAGTTGCAATACAAATACATTTAAATGTTGATAGATCATTACCTGCTAAAAAAGTTACTAAGCTTGAAAGGAAAAGTACAGAAATGTAAGATAAATGGCTAGTGAGGAGTATGATACAAGTTGAAAGGGAAAATGATCAAGTTTACAAAGTCTTTTTTTAAAAATATGAGTGATGAAAGTAGAGACATACCTGTAACCTCTTACAGATGCCCCTTTAACAATATGGATTTTCTTCTAGAAATTGAAACAAAGTAAGAATCATAGCCAAACACTCACAGAAAATGTTGAAATAAAGATTCCCTCCATATTTTAAGCAATTAATGTCTAAAGAAAGGATTCACAGTGTTGCCAAGGATGCTGCTTAGTAAATAGTTTAAATTCCTTCCACTTGAGACAGAAAAGATCCAAAGTATATTAGCCTCTCCCCTCCCCCCTCTAGTGAATTAATATTCTATGATATACACCACCACTGCTGGTGGGGGCACCTCTTTTCAATGAACAGAGATCAGCAAATGGCTATTTCACAAAGAATAAAAATATACCCTTGTAATTTTAATGTGTGTTTATGCTAAAAAAAAAAAAGTGGTAGATTCATGTTAATAAACCTTCCTTAGGGAAAAAATAAAATAGTTGCTAAGCCATGGTGAGTAATTAGCCTTTTAGCATCCTCTTCCTTCAAGAATGCTTCCTCCTGTGTTGGTTCTTTTAAATAGCTCCAGTCCTGGCTGTCTTTGTTGGGCTTGAAATTGTTCACATATGAGAGAAATTAAGCCCTCATTTAACAGAGACACATGCCTGTCAAGACCAGAAGAACAAAGACTAGTCCCTGGGGCCTGTTCAGCTCCCAGAGGCTGCCACTCATTCTGTTAGCACTGCTTACCCTTTACAGAATGTGTATAAAACCCAATAAATCATTTCATCTGCTGTGCTTAATACATGAGAACTCTAACCAGTTTTCAAAGTGTTTTCTCTTTCTTACACAACTTCACAGCTATTTAGTTTAAAAAGAAAAAAGATATTCTATTGTTCCCTTTTTCAGAATGCAATGACTTTTTTAGTCAAAAAGGTAATGAGAATGTCCCCAAACAGTCAGCATAAAAGAAGCAGTATCTTTTTAGATTTCTTGCCAGATACCTTTCCCACATTTTATGGTTAATAATTAGAATACTCATTTCGTAAAGTAACTGTACATCTCTCAAATGCTTTTAAACCTAGCTTTGGAAGCTAGCCTTGACAAAACTGAAATGGTTAGGAACCAGAATGGAACAGATTTGCTGTCCTCTTCAAATTCAATCCATTTTGCCCCTTTGGAACACAAGGGCACATGTTCTCTCAAGGTGGAGATTAAAACTACTGCGTAATAGCCCTTTTAACTAGGCAAGTGAAATGGTCATCTTATAAACCCAACTAAAATACCTTTTGTGCATTCTCATTTCCAAAGAAAATATGGTGCTATTTTGAGAAAAGACCATATTATCATTTACGTACAAATCAACCCTATACTGTCCCCTGCCTCATTTCCCACCTATTTCTCCCCTTAAGAAAAAACATGGAGGCTATGGGAAAAGATTAAAGACCACACTTTAAAAGCCCTCCAGTTTAGACCTACTCTTATCCAAAGTAGAGTAAGGAAGGGCTGTGGGGGAAATGAATTGTCCATAATTACTAAAATAAATACTTCATTTAAAAGTAAAATGCTTGTTTAACCTGATTGTGTTGCATGTAGAGAAAATTTACCAAGGATTTACTCTAGCAAAAATAATCTTCCCCACAGAAACAATGGGAATTCCAGGGCTGACAGCTTCAATCCTCAAGATTCTGTGAACCCCCAAACTAATAAGAAGCTGGTAGCACAAGAAACTTCACCCTGCTCAGCAGGGGGAGAAAAGCAGATCTGGATTTGATAAGTAAAACCAGATCTACCCAATGGTTATATGGTAAAGCCCTGCAATTAATGGGGAACATAAACAGTCCAAGAAGCCAGCATTGTAGTAGTTTCCCCACAATTGGTTTCATTCATATCTAGTTAGAGATTAATCAGATGCACAACTGGCACAAATGCTCTGTGCAAACACAGAGAACTGTGCACATGTCTGAGAATTAAAAAAATGAAATAGAGTACATCAGACTCTTACATTCATATTTTGGTATCCCAAATGATTTATCATTTTTTAAATATCTTTTTTTCATTTTAAACCACAAATCACATCATGCAGGCCTTAGCAAAGGCAGATGTCAGGATGTGGTAGTACAACAAAATAAATTAAATAACCCTTGAAAAAATAAAACAAAGTTTATTTATAAAAAATGACATTAAGGTGAACTGCCTAATAAGAACATGGATTTGCTTAAATAAAACATTATATGGTTCTGTTTTAGATTCATCCCTAAAGCCCTGAAAGATATTAGAATTTTAGTGAGTAATTACCCTATTTACTACAAACAAAATGGGAGGAAATCAGAAAACCATATTAAGCTCTACTACACATCAGAAATGAAATTCTCTCATTTTTTAATCTTGCAGCCCAATAAATAAATTGTTGTCAGAAAATTTATTGGGACTAGAATTTAAAACTTAACAAGTTAGAAATGAAATGGCCAAAAGGATATCTATGTCAACATTATCCTTCAAGCAGGAGACCCAGTTCTAGAAAGCATAACTGAGAAGTCTCCCTTCACAGCTTAAGTGTTTTCAGACTGTCTGAACCCACCTCCACATTCAGCACCACCCCCCACAGTTAGACTAAGTTCTAACTACTTAACACATCTTTCTTCAAATGAAAATGCAACACTTGGGGGTGAAAACAAGAGAGACTAGGAAAAGGTGTTATGTGCTATATATGCCACTGACATAATACTTCAAAAGGATATGCAGTAATTTCCTGCAATTAATACCTTAGCAAGGCTATAAGGATTTGTTTCCAAAAATTTTGATATTTCACTTGCAACACTAAAACTAAGTTTGTGTCACTCTTTCCATTATTTAGCTCTAATGTCATGAGTTTGTCATTGGCTGCAGAAATGTGTTTGCTGTAGACAAAGCAGGCGTTTGCAGGCCCTCTTCCAAATATATTTTTCTAAAAATCACCCATAGTCATTATTTCATGGAGCAAGCATTACAAGCCATCACAATACCCTACAAAGGAAACCTGAATTTGACCCCATCATTCCAGACCCTTCAATGGTTTGAAATGGAAACATCCTCCTAAGTGGACACAGCATAAACTTGATGTTTGCCGTTGAGCTTCATAAGCAAGACTACCCCACTACCCCACTGCTCTCCTTTTTCTAAGGACCAGAGTCAATTCCTGTCATCTGAATCAGAGGTCAGAGTTGCAAGGAACTTCAGTGATAATCCTGACCAATAATCCTTGTTCTAAATATATGGAAAATGAAAAGGCAGAAATGTCATTTGCTGAAGGACATCTAGTTGCTAGCAGAACAAAGGCTAGGCAGGCATAGACATCCCCAAGTTCAAGTCTAGGCTACTTTTTACCAACTAATCTAATTATCTTTCTGTCATTGTTCTAATACTATTTTGTCTCCAACTTGGAGCTACAGACTTTACATAAGAGGGAGAAGAACAAGTGCTACTGAGAGTAGATCACTAATAATCTACACGCCTTCTTTTTTCTGGGCTTGAAATTGTGGCCTTGCAGAGCCAAAGAAGATGTATTAGTCTATGGAATTTATTGTGTTCCAGGAAAAGTGGTTGGGAGGATAACAGTTAGAAACATGTATAGATATCAGTAAAATACACTGAAAGCATTGACAAGATCTATGCATGCATTTTTTTTTCAGCTATTTGGAGACAGGTTTTTTAATTGTTATTATTATCTGGAAGCTCTATTTAAACAATCAGAAATCAAATATGGCAGTCAAGTCCTAAGATTTAATTATGATAGTCTATTCTAGGGGTGATCCCAGGTAAAAGTATAGATACTCAGTTCTCTTTAAAAGTAAAATCATGATAGGAACAAAAATAATAAAGCTAATTATAAAAACAATACATTCTCTTTCAGTCCTTTTTTCAATGCCTATTTTTATATAGCTGAGATCACTATGTATTTACATTATGTGTTCCAGGTTTTTGTTTCAAACTAATATTACATTGTAAACATTATCCCAAACCATTAAAAATTATTTATAAACATTATTTTTTATCAGTGCATGACAGCACATCACATGAACATGGCACAATAAATTTAATAATTTTCTTAGTATTGGAAATCAGGGTTCTTTCAATGTACACTTAAAGTTTTAGATGAGCACAATGGCTCATACCTATGATCTCAGCATGTCGGGAGGCTGAGATAGGAGAATCACTTGATCCCAGCAGTTTGAGACCAGCCTAGGCAACAGAGTGATACTCTGTCTGTTTTTAAAAAAAAAAGAAAGAAAGAAAAGATTAAAAATTAACTGGGTGTGGTGGCATACACCTTTAATCCTAGCTACTTGGGAGGCTGAGGTAGGGAGATCTCTTGAGCCCAGGAGTTTGAGGCTGCAGTGAGTTATGATCACTGCACTCCAGCCTAGACTATGGAGAGAGACCCTCTTTCTAAAACAATAATTAAATAAAATAAATGATATAAAATTTTCAACTTTTTTCTTATACAAAAGAATGTATGTTAGAAATTTTCAAAAAACTAAAGAAAAAATGTTTTTGAGTAGTAAAATTATTTTTACTACTTTTCTTGCTTTAGTTTTTTAGTTTTAAAAAACTACATTTTTAGTAATTTTTCTTTTTCAGCAGTTTCTTTAAAAACTTTTCTAGTAGTTTTTCTTTTCTAGTAGTTTCTTTAAAAAGAAAAAAAAAAACTTTCATAGTAGTTTTTAAGAAAAACTAAAAATCCAAAGTAAGTAAAGAGCCCAACTTCATTTTTCTATATTCTGGTTTCCATTCTTGCATTATAGATATTCCAGCAATGAGCTGGAATTCTTCCAATGGTAAACCACATTTTGGCTCTATCATTGTGGATCTGATCTGGTCTACTTGATCTTCTAAGACTATTCTCTGGCTGAAACCTAATGATAAATGTTTTTAGTTGACTTTTGCCTGCCCCAGTGGACTTTTGCATAGACAAAACTACCAGATCACTTAAAGGCGTCTCCGCTCCATCTTGCCATCACACATTAAGATCTAGAAACCTGAGTTTGCACAGAGTAAGGTAGAGACAAAAGCTTGGAACTAGTTTTTCCTTTTCCAAGTCATTACTCATCAATAAACAAGGTAATAGCTTTCTATTATGTGTAGTTTCCTCCTCTTCATCTGCTACCAAACTCATTCTTCTATCACTATACCCAGGTTGATTCTTTCGAAACCCAGCCTCCAGCTATTAAATTGATTATCTTGGCACTATCATAGCACTCATGGTTCTCAATGAAGTATAGTGAGGGACTGACAGCCACAGGATGAAAAAGAAAAGTCCTTTAAGACAAATACCTGAACCAACAGCTGGAGAGCTTCCCTCTCCTTAAAGTTTCAGGTTCCTCATTGCCTCCTAAAACTTCATTCAGTTAAACTAATTCTAAAGTGACCTGCATTTAACTAATTTTCTCCATATTAACAAATGATTTCTGCCCTATTATCTTGAGAAACAGCAACTTGAGACTTACATATTTTATTTTACAACAGTACATAAGGAATTTTTTCCATTTTGGTAACTGGTTCCTGACTTCATCACAACTTTTGAAAACGGTCCAAGTAATTAGGCTATCAACTAAAATTGAAATAAGTTCTCAATATTTTTTCTATGTATAATACAACTAAAGACTATATAAGGAGGAGCCAATTAATGATATTGTTACATTTCAAAATAAGCCTGCCCTGTTAAGAGTTCATTAGAATAGTTCATCCACCTTGTCAATATGTTTGAGCAGCAGCCAAGCCAGCAAAGCTGAGGGCCCTTTCCATTTACATTAAACCCAGCCACTCCAGAAAATTCAACTGCAGACATTTTAAGAGAAAATCTTCCACTGAAATATACATGTGTCAAAAGTTAAGAGTCCAGACTACAAACTGACTGAGGATGGACTCTACCCTAAATTCTAACTGTGAATTCCTTAACTTTCATTGTTTGATATTACAACTTTAATATTTTCTTAAAGGATTGAGTGGTAGATAAAATTAATTCAGTCTCTTACAGAAGCTATTACACTTTTTGCATCATTTATTTGCTTTTATTTTGAACAAGTAAAAATACCTGACTCTAACATTAATAACTTTAAGTGGGAAGTTACTATATGTGAATTAAAAATGGTTATGTCAGTGCATCCCTTCAGCATTTAAAAGATATTTTTCTGTGCTATATCAAGTGCCACATAGTATATCAATTTTTATTTCCCATCTCTCAAGTCTGGTATGCATACTGTTTAACTTCTTAAATTCTAAGTATAGACATAATTCACAAAAGCAAGGCAAATGCTTGACATACAAGGAGATGGCATACATAAGATTTATATGAACAACTTTATTTTCAACAAGAAGGACTTTTGCATTTTGTGCAGCTACATCACATAACTTCAACTGTGTTTAAGAAGCTATAAAATAAATTGGAAAGGTTCATTTACCATCTTTCTAACTTCACAAGCACTATGGATCTAATAGCAAAGCCCATTTTAGTCTGAGAGGTGAGAATCTGACCCTGTTTTTTGAAAATAAAATGCTATGCTCTCTTTTGTACAGTCTCCAAGCTGCTGTAATACTTGGTCAGCCATTTCTGAGTGCCTGACAAATCTTACTCTCCACTCACTGACAATTGAAAAGCTCTCATTTGGCAGCCAGAGAAATTGTTGCTCTTTCTTTCCTCTATACTATCATAGTAATAACAATTGATTACAGTGCCTACACATTGATTATTCTATATTCACATCACAAATTTGTGGGTTTTAAATATGCATATGTGTATAGATACAAACGTGTGTACATGCACATAGGGAATATGTACATGAAGTTTCTCTATTAGAAACTCTGAAATTATTCCTATACCTAGTCATACAAGAACAAAAACAACACTGATAGTGGTATATATTATGCATTAAGCAATTACTAGGGGTTTTATATAATTATCTCAAAACTACTGTAAGATACTGTAATTATCTCGAAGAATTAGGAAATACAGGCTGAGAGACATTAAGTAACTTGTCTCACAGCTAGTAAGTAACAAAATAGACCACAGCACTAACAGGTAGTGGAATTGTTATTTAAACCCTAATTTACTTGTCTCCAATACCTGTGCTATTCCATAAAATTTTAAAATTACATATACTCTGAAATAACACATCTTATTCCCCACATCTATTGTTTATATGTAAAGATTTAGCTGAAAAGTACATTCAGAGTCATACATTTTTCATACATGTCAGGATGTAAGATTTTTTTTCTATGTCATAAAGTTTTAAAAACACTTTTAAAAAATGGGTTGATGCATAAAAACCCTAGAAGAAAACCTAGGCAATACCATTTAGGACATAGGCATGGGCAAGGACTTCATCACTAAAACACCAAAAGCAATGACAACAAAAGACAGAATAGACAAGTGTGATCTAATTAAACTAAAGAGCTTCTGCACAGCAAAAGAAACTATCATCAGAGGAAACAGGCAGCCTACAGAATGGGAAAAAATTTTGCAATCTATCCATCTGACAAAGTGCTAATATCCAGAACCTACAAGGAACTTAAACAAACTTACAAGAAAGAAAAACCCATCAAAAAGTGAGCAAAGGATATGAACAGACACTTCTCAAATGAAGACATTTCTGCAGCCAACAAACCTGAGAAAAAGCTCATCATCATTGCTCATTAGAGAAATGCAAATCAAAACCACAATGAGATACCATCTCACACCAGTTGGAATGGCAATCACTAAAAAGTCAGGAAACGACAGATGCTGGAGAGGATGTGGAGGAATAGTAACGCTTTTACACTGTTGGTGAGAGTGTAAATTAGTTCAACCATTGTGGAAGACAGTGTGGCAATTCCTCAAGGATCTAGAACCAGAAATACCATTTGGCCCAGCAGTCCCCTTACTGGGTATATACCCAAAGGGTTATAAATCATTCTACTATAAAGACACAAGTACATGCATGTTTATTGCAGCACTGTTCACAATAGCAAAGACCTGGAACCAACCCAAATGCCCATCAATGACAGATTCGATAAAGAAAATGTGGCACATATAAACCATGGAATACTATGCAGCCATGAAAAAGGAAGAGTTCGTGTCTTTTGCAGGGACATGGATGAATCTGGAAATCATCATTCTCAGCAAACTAACACAAGAACAGAAAACCAGACACCACATATTCTCACTCATAAGTGGGAATTGAACAATGAGAATACATGGACACAGGGAGGGGGAACATCATATACCAGGGCCTGTTGGAGAGTGGAGGGCTAGGGGGAGGGACAGAATTAGTAAGAAATACCTAATGTAGATGACAGGTTGATGGGTGCAGCAAACCACCATGGCACGTGTATACCTATGTAACAAACCTGCACTTTCTGCACATGTATCCCAGAACTTAAAGTATAATAAAAGAAAACATGTGTTCATGTTTGTGTTAAAATTTATTCTGCTAAGAAAGTTAAAAGCCAAATGGCATCTGAAATTTATATTCTAACTTTTTTGTCTTATTTTGTAGGACCATGCTTCATTTCTTTTTCATACGCCTTTTCCTAAAAACACAGACCTAGTGATATCAATACATTTTTAGCTTGCCATTATACTCATATACAAATAAAAATCAAGTTATTAGAAAAATTAACCAAATTTATTTAAATTGTTTAAACCATGGTCCATTAAAAGCTTCCTAGCTAGTAAGTAAAACAGCTGTAACCAAAATGAAAAGTATATTTTAACTCATCATGAATTATTTAAGCTATGTTCCAACCCTCAGGATGGATGGATGGATGGATGAGAGAGAGACACAAAGAGAGAGAGAGAGAGAAAATGATTCAACCTAAATGTAGTTATAAGAAAATTTATTAACATTAAAGATGACTTACCCTCGGTATAGTGACATCACTTTAAAGCCCTCAGAAAGTAGTATAATTAACTAAGAGGTTCATGTGTAAATATCAAAAGAGTCACCCAGCCATAAACACATTTCCCATTGCAGTACAAAAAGATTTCAATTATATTATGCCTTGCCTTGTAGGTGTATAGACCCACAGTTGTACTAGTTCTAGGACAGAAAGTCTAGTGGCAAAATTTCTATTTTTTCTATTTAAGGATAAAGAGAATGTAATGAGATTTTAGATGTTAGGTATTATTAGCCACATTTTATAAACTAGGAAACTGAAATGCAGTAAGATTTATTCATATTCAGGTCACAAAAAGGGCAAATGGAGAAAGGATCTGAAATACTAGAAACAGTACTCCATCAGGCATCAAGAAACTTGGGTTCCCCTTGTGGCTCTGACAATATTTGCTTTTTAAGGCTGGACAAGCCTCTGGTCTATACCTTAATTTTCTTATATAAATTAAAGAATTGGGACTAGATTAAGCAAGCCCAAAGTTTTTATATATTATAAATCAGCAAAATTTCAAAGACAAGCAGAAGTGGAGACTTACGTGTAGTTGGGAACGTTTTATTTTGCCAAATAAAACTATTGTAAAACAAAGAAAGAAAGCACATACCACCTATTATAACCATTACTTCATAGAAAGGACATTTTAATTCCCCAAAAGGTAGAAAAACATAATCTCAAGGTTATTTCTAAGCATAGCTTATAATAAACTCACTATATTGTCTATTGTCTTCAACATGTATAGCTACCTATCCTCCCTCTATCCAGTTAATGAGAATCATGAGGATCTCTAGATGACGTTTTCCAGTTTAACATTCTGTGAAAGTGGTAGCAGGGGTAGAGGGGCAATATTTAATACAACTTTTACCTTAGTACTTTTTCAAGGGTTTCCCAAATTCCATCTTTAGAGAACTATCTTCATAATTTTGCCATATCCAAGTACCTAACTACCTAACTACTATTTGCTTAAGGTTTTAATTTGACTATTTCTTCTGGCATAAATACACTTACTTCAAAAGGAAACTTCATATTATACTTCAAATAGAAAATTAAAATCACTTGTCATAAATAGAAGATAATCAGATAACCATGTAAAGAAAAATATTAAATTTATTTAAATTCTAGCTGAATGTCATATTACATCTAAAAGCTCTGAGAATAAGATGATCTCACTCTCTCTCTCTCTCTCTCTCTCTCTCTCTCTCACAGATATTAGCACATAGTAGAAGAGTATTAAAGACTAACATTAAACTGAGCCCTCAATGTAATGAGAAGGATCAAGTTAAATAAAAAGAAGAGAGATATTTTCCCTGGGGGATTGATTCAGTATTATGTAATGTCATATGCTGGCCTCACCTGGAACATCTGCCCCTCTCTGCTGCACCCCACTCTGACACTGAAGACGTAAGGCACTCTCCCACTTTAATTCCAGAAAGAAGCAGAGACTTTGGTTTCCCTGAATTTTTAGTATCACTGGTTTGGGAGAGAGCTGAGGAGTACAGTGCAGTCTAAGAGATAAACACAGATGGAGAAGGGAAGGTCATGTAGAGACTGAAGTAACTGAAGGATAGTGCAGAAAAAGCTTTGAGATTCACCTTCAGGTTTTGGTCTGCTGAATGAGATCTTTGCCATAAGGCCCCATTTGGAAAAGCAGGTAACTAGCTAATTCCATAAGAGTATCTCTTGGGATCTGGTCAGTTCTCTTACTTTTAGGTGTATTCTAACTATAACAAACAATCTAACATGACTAATGTGGAAAAAATAAAATGTAGTTTTAGTTCACAACAAGAATTGGTAATTTTTGCTGTTACAGTCCTTGCTAGTCATAATTATAGCAGTTTTACCTATTCTTTATAATCCAGAATCTTTATTATTAAAATGTTTGAAGCAGACTATAGAGCATCTATCATTACTTTTAAAGTTAATTAGATTACATAAAAGAAATAATTAGATTTGCATTTTTATCTTGGTTTTTAAACATCCAAAGATGACAACAGCCTGCCTGTGGGAAATTAAAAACAGCATACAGCAGAGACACAGGGAAAGGAAAGAGGGTCTGTTTTTCCTGGCTAATTCATGATTGAAGATAGAATTACAAAATATTTTAAGGGCTTGCTGAAGCTAGAGGCTAATCCTAGACTTCTAAGCTTTGCTTATACCCCCGCATTTCATTGCAAGGGAGTATCAGATGCATGTGCAGTACCGATAAAAGTATCAAATTACTTTCAATGGGTTTATTTAGTCCTTTTCAGAGAATGTTGGAAGGAGATCCATTACCTGATCAATAACATACAAAAAAGGACTATTTGCTAGAGCCAAAATAGGAGGACTGTAATTGCTTTTTGTTTATCAATGCTAAATACAAATAACAAAGAAATACAACCTAAGACAGAGGGACTATGTGAGACTGAAGTCAGCTTCTGACCATCCTTGGTTTTTTTATTGGCTTCTCCAGCCATCTCCAAAAGACAATAAATGGAAGGTGCAGCTCTGAAAATTAGAGGTCAATTAGATACTTAACGATGAAGCATATCTTCAAATATATATCTATTATTATTATGCTAGCAAAAAATTAATTAACTAGGTCAAGCAGGCCATGAAGGCTAATGTACAAAGTAATTATTTCTGATCTTTAGACCACTACTTCACATAAAAAGGTAGTCCTTTATTCTGCTCAGCAGATACCTGAAATGCCTGTAGTTAATCAGACTGAAGGAAACAAAAGGTAAGGTTTATCTCCTTAAAAAGTGAGAGGACATCTCAAGTTATTCTGTTTAATTGTTTAATTGTAAATATTAGCATCTTTCTGATTACCAAAAAGGAAGAAAGGATAACACACATTTAACGATGCTCTACCATGTGGCAAACACACAGGAACACAAAATATACCAATAGCACAGAGGAATATATTGTAATCAAAATACAAAACACTGCATATGAAAGATAATCATATATGCTTAAGAACAGAGAGAAACTTCAGTGAAGCAATGAACACTTGGTTTGAGTAAATGAAAATAAGCAATATGTATTTCAGCATTTAAAATAAAAAGTTTTCAGATAAGACAAAGAATATTTGCAAAGATGCCGCAATGGCATTTAGTTCAGGCCTTCTACAGATAGTTTGGCAGCTAATGTGCATGTTAAATGATGAGGGGGAGGGCAATGAATATTGCGTATTAATCATAAAGAAAATAAAGCACTAAAAATTTCAAGTCTCACAATTATACCCAAGAAAGACATATGTGTAAGAACTGACTAAATCATTGGCCCCTGCCCAGAAAGCCAAATGCCCAAATAAAACCCCACCCAGCCAGTCCATTCTTAAGAGATTGTTGTTCAGTTCTGAGGAGAGGACACTGCTTAGATAGTTCACAATACAAGCCACTTGAATAACTCTAAAATTGGAGTCTGAAGAGACGTGAATAATTGGATAATACTATTCATCCCTGTAAAAGGAAATTTCTCACAGAGATATTTTAATGATCTGAATTCTTTTGCAAAGACTCAGTTCTAGCTGCAAAATTCCATCATTAAATGTGTTCCTATTGACTCGCTATAGAAACCAAATAATGTGGTATATTGGATCCGTAAAATATATATTCTCCAGATTCAAAACCATGGAATAACTATACGAAAAAAATCAAGAAATGAGGATTTATAAAATATTTTTTTGTTTTGCCTAGAATTCTTATATTTAATCATTGATTAAACAACTGTCAAATTAATTAAAAGTGAATTTTGTTTACCAGTTAGCGTAACTCAGAAGTAAAATGCTTCAAAATATTAGCTAAGATACTACAGTTCAATGAGTGGGAGAGGGAGGATGAAATTACTGAAGCAGTTATCTTTCTTTGGAATTTCAGTCTAAGAATCAACATTCCCAATTACAAAGATCTATATTTCATGACCTATTAGTTTTGGTTTCTGTAGACTTGGTTTAAAAAAAATACTGTTTTTGTTCTGGAAATATCAAAAATACCTATTTTTTTTTTTGTGGGCTCCACATCAGGAGAATTACTTAATATGTAAAAAAATTAGAGAAATCACCATTTTTCCCAAAGCACAGAGGGATTTGAATTTACAAAGCAAACATTCTCCTAAAAGACCTAATATTAAGGTGACATTTTAACAGTCATTCATAATTATTATTCTGATTTATTAAAAGGTAAAAATTGACTCATCAAAACTATAAAAACAGTTCACAAAATCATTCATCATACTTTTCTAACATGGTTTACATGACTTTAGAAGAACCTATTTAAAAGTTTAGCTCGAATTTACGAAGGCAAAATAATGTTAAAAAATATATACAAGAAACAAATATAAATAAAATTGTTCTTAACTGCACATATAAGTTCTGAATAATTGCAAATAAAACAAACATGGGAAATTTTATAATAGTATCTTAATCATGCCTTTTCCTATTTCTAATGAAAAATCCTGTTTTTCAATTTGTGGAAACCATTCAGGTTTTCATTTGTTTCCATTATAATAGACCCAGATGTGTTTGTGTGGTGTTGTTACAAGAGGTTAGGCACTCTTCCCTTTATTTCTATTAAAGCTTGATTGGAGGGGAAAAAAACAGTACTGATTTAGAAGTCAGTATTCTGAACTACAGGAATGATTTTGAATGCAACCACATCACACTGATGACCCATAGCCAATTGCCATGATTTAATCTTGCTGACCATTTTAGCTAATATGATCTAGGACTCAAGATATAAAAAGAAAAAAGTGTCAAACCTGCTCAAATTGTCTCTTTATTCATAATTTGCTTTTGAAAGAGAAGTTAGGTTTTATTTTTAATAACTTCAATCTCTATCTTTAATAATCTTGTTTTATCCTTTGTTCTGTTTTGTGTTCAAATGGGAAAGTGTTTCTTTTCTTGATAAAAAAACGTTTGAAGCATCCCTTAAGTCTCATATTTTGCTCAAAAAGCATTTACAATTAGCCCAACAATAATCTCTTTCCTAAATCTGATCAAATTTCAAAACCCATTCCCCTTCCAAAAAAAAATGAAAGTCTGAATATCAAATACCTGTTTTGTGTCAGAGATTAATACATGTTGTGTAAGGAGTACATGATTTTCAGCATTTGAAAAATTATTTGAATGGTCTCATATGTAGATGGTAAATACTGGCAAAATATGCTATGAAGCAATAGCTTAGGATAGAATGAACTATCAATACAGGTCTTACTGCTTTCTCTTATTTTTTTAAAAAAATTTAATTCTTATTACAAACAGTTTTATATTTCTAAAGTGAATGTAACTCTCACATTGAATATTTTTATTTTATAATTTATACTGCTAAGTTCAAGTGCTGATTAGTTTAAAACAAAAAAATTTAAACGAGAAATATCCACAAATTTTAAAAGCAATTAAACTTCTATTATATTAGAAAACTTGAAAAAATTACTCTTATCTTCTCAAATTTATGTTTCCAAATGTTTATTCCAATGAATATTTTAAGATCATGTTCTATAGTTTTCTGAAACATATGTAGTCAATTCTTAACTATAAAATCATATATAAGCAATACATACTAAAAATATTTTGTGAAAAGATTCTAAACTGATTTGGTTGCTATTCACCTGAAGTTCTCAGTGCCACAGGAAAACATCAGTGAAGACAACCAGTCAGTACAAACAGCACTATACTAAGAAGTAAAATATATTAGAAAAGAATAAACAAGTAAGTTATAAAGCAGTAGGAAAAACAATAATTAACTGATATAGGAACACCTCAGGGAACTTCCTCCATTTCTGCTTTACAAATAGGAGAAACAGAGAGAACTAAATGGTCATGTTATTTAACACCTACTGAGTTCTTACAGAGGGTTCTACAGAAAAATGTAGGAAGCCACAGGCTAAAAATCTTGACCTGAGCAGTAGGAGATACACTGAAAATTCTAATAAGGGCAGAACAAGAGAACACCTGGACAGTTATTTAATTAAGGATCTCAGCATGAGCCATAAAGGAGATATCAGGATGAGAAACTATTCCATGATTTAATTGTAAAGGCTGACTGTCAAAAATGCTAAAGACATTCCAGTTCATCTATATTTGGACTTTTTATTTTGCAACATGTGTACTTGAATATAGAATATTGAATAGGACAAAAACCAACAAAAAAGTTGGCTAAGACTTCCTACTGAAAATAGCTGGACAAAAATGCCAATTAGGTAAAGGGACTGCTTCCGATACCAAATTAGTATTTTAAGTGCAGTAACTACCTGGAACACTAAGTATAATAAACAAAAATGAAGCAAGGATCAAAGGTAAAATCATTGTTGTTTGTCAATGAAGTAGAATATTGCAGTAAATTATGACTTCATACTACTGATGTTTAAAAAAACTAAGGAAGGGCATGATATTAACCTCAAGAAAAGTAATAATATAATTCAGAATACGCTGGCCCAACTAGTTTGAATCATAGATTCCAGCAGGTTCTCTAATAACCAAGGGAAACAATAGTCTGTGGTAGGATATGGATAACTCTGTGAATAGTATTTCTGATAATTAATCACTAGATAGCCAGTTCCTTATTCTAGGGCTTTCTAGAAGTCACACACCTATATTCCTATTTGGAAATGGAGACCAGTTTCCTTGCCTATCTCAAATAGCTGTTCATTGAATTAACCATCAAGTATCTAAAAGAATGACAGAAATCAGACCATCACCTTTCTTCCCCAGACCACTGTAATTATGATCTATATATTTTTACATGGCCATAAGAAAAAGGGATTTTCTACACAATGTAGAAAATCCCTTTTTCTTATGGCCATGTAAAAATGAATAATAATTCATAATTATTCAGGAACAAGTTTTTCTTCCTTTATATACTGTAAGCTCCTTGAAGACAAACTATCACTCATTAATCTCTCTATTCCCTTCAGCGTCTGGAAGGAATGCAGTTAATATTTGTTAAGGATTATTAATAGCCTTTTTCCGATTTTTAACAGCCTTTTTCCAAATTATTAACGGCCTTTTTCCAAATTTTTCTCATAATTGGTCCAATTAGTCCTAACAAGTAAATTAAAAGTAAGCTTCTCTCTACAGTACTATTACATGGTAAAATATAAAACAGAAAGTGGTCAGTGGTAATAAAACTAGCATCTGTATGCTACCTGGGAAACCATTAGGTTCCCACTAGGTAGTGTTATGCAAATGGAAAAAAGAAAAAAGATAAGGGTTATTTTGCTCACACATCACATCAGAGAAGAATGCTTAGACCAACACCTAGTCCATATTTCTTGCATTTGCTTATAAAATTGTGTACAACATCCTTGAAAACAGCCCTATTGGTGCTGTTTATAAGACAGGCGTACATCTGCAGAGTTTTAAATTTCATTTTCAAGGAGGAAAGTATCTAAGTATAATCAGACGAGAGTAATAAAATACACTGACCTGGATCTGTTGCTGCAGGAGATTAATTTTGTGCTGCTGTTGCAGAAGTTGCTGCTGTTGTCTTGCAATCTATCAGAAATAAAGTTTCATTAAGTTAAAATGAAATGCTTACACCTCTGCCATTACCTCAGGTATTTCTCCTGGTATTACAGCAATGCTTTACTGCACCTCTATGTGAAAGAGTTCCTATAAAATGAGAGAGGTCAAATCAGAAAGATGGATGAAAGGAAGAATTTTTAAACAAGTGCTATCTCTCTGCTCTATCTATAGGAAAACTACCCCTTCAATTACATTTGTGAGCTATTCACCTATATCTGCACAGGTCAGCCAGAAATTATGGGAATTTAGAAATTTAATCCTTGTGGAATATAGATAGACAATCTCTGGCTACATTTTTCTAAATGGCTTAATTTGGATGTAAAAAGTAAAATCTGTAAGCAAAGACAAGAAAAAGCTTTCTATTACTGTTTAAATGGTCTATGTTAGCAAAACCTTTCCTGATACAAAGATTTTCAGAACTGATACAAATACTGTCAAAGGAGTGCCAAAGAACACAGCAAAAGTAAAAAATCTTTAGCTTTTTTTGTTGTTGTTGATACTGTATGTGATGTACAAAATATTTTTAAAAACAAATTAAGCTGTAATTTAACATTTATCCATTTATCCTTTTGAGGACAATGTGTTTATATTACAATGCAGGATCCATATACAAGCTTTATATTTCCTTGTTTCATCCAACAATCAAATGCAACATCTAAACAAATTATCTGCTCTATAAAAAGAAATGTTCACCATTTAATGCAAGCCCTACTGATGACTGACTCTAGCTCTCGGGCGGTCAAACAGCTTCCTTCGGATAACAGTGTTTACTATGAAGTATGAGTCAGGCATCAGGCTGCTTACTGACTGAAAAGCTGAGCTGCTACAGCTTGAAGTTCAGAGAGATAATCCTTAGTGAGAACAGACTCACTGCCATCCTAGGAAGCCAGAGAGAAAAGCAGCCAGAGAGTACTTAGACGGACTTCGTTTAGTGGTGCCTTTTTGTCAAAAGTGTCTTTTTTACCTAGTTCCTCCTACTTCCAAAAGCCAGTATTCTAGAATGCATTATGTTGGAAGTGAAAATGAGTGTAGATCAGTTCCCAGCTATATACTTCCCAAGCCTCTTTGATGTTCTAGCCTATGCGGGGGCTGGGGAGGGAGTGCCCAAATTATATTTCATTCAGCACAAGATGACAACATAGAAGTCGGCTTTCAAATCTTGCTTTGTGATTTCTGATGACAACTGGTTCATACTGGAAGCCATGATAAAGCTACACCTAATGTAGACTACAGTGTGAGAAATGGGGACTACTCCTTCCCAGAGCTTTATACTTAAAATGGAAATAGTATTTAATCAGGTTTGAATGGCCCACTCTGCTTGTGGATATTCAAATCAGAAATGTACAACTCACTCTGCAGCTCTAGGTATAGATGCTGGATCCTCTGAATATTTATTTCCTCTTAGCAAACCAGTGAAACACCACTAGGCATCTAATATTGATGGTCCCTCCTAAATGATAAAGTGCTGCATAGAAATGCATCCAAAACACCACAGTGCAATTACTATCATCCACTCTAGACGTATGGGTTTGACACAGTGAAGTATGGTACATAAGCACCATGTGGCTCAAATTCTGAATTTTATTTGCCAATCGGTTGAGCTACATGCTCGCTTCATTGAGCATGACAACCTAGTTTTAAGTGTCATTTAATTTTCATTTTGAAATATAATTACAAAGTGTTCACTGTAAGATATCACTCGTCTGCAAATGTGTCAAGATTAATTTGTGCTAGCTTATTCACAAGTGTCAATAGTTAATTACTGTGTCATCTCTGGATGGCTAAATGACATTCTAACTTCTGATTTTTTACAGTGTTCCTTTATGTTATTTTCCATTAGGGGCTGAGTCCATATTCCTACATGTGGGCAAATATTCAAGCATATAAAATACCAGACATCACAACTCATTAAAATCAACAGAGCATATATTGCTCTATATACTCCTATAAAATAGATTTAACTGAAAAGATAATTCTAGTAATAATGTCAGATTCCTAAAAACTGCACATTAATTTGGATATGTCTAATCTAAAGCATCAGGTACTACTCTATAGGATCATTGTTAGATTAATGTACTCTTAGGAGACAAGAAAAAACATTGGGAAAGTGATTTATTTTTAAAAGATAAACATTTAAACTTTGCTATTTTTCCTTCATTCTCACTTCTAAGTCAATCAAGTCACATACTTTTAGGAACCATGTACTAATTTGTATTCAATGACTTACCTGTGCTATAAATAGTGACCATGAGATATATCATACAAACCAAGACAACTTTCACAAGTAGAAGGAGGCAGGGTATTATTACTCTAGAAAACAGGCACTAACCAGGGCTATATGGGGGAAACTGAAATGTATGGTCACCTCATTGGACTTTAAACCTGAAGAAAATCATTGGACCAATGAGCTTAAAGATTCCCAAAGTTTTTTCTGAAACAGAACCCCCTTTTTCTGGATGAGGAAAATAAGGCCCAGAGAAAAGTCACTTACTCACAGCGAGGGATTATATGTGATGTCTATCTGAGTAAGTATACCTGAGTCATTAATCAAATCCAAACCTGAAACAACGTATCATTTTAGTTATGCGCAGTTGCTACGATGCCTTTCTTTGTCCACATATTCCCTCAGTATTCTTGAAGACCCTAGATTTCCAGAAGGCTTCTTTGGTTGTTTTTTTTTTTTCTTTTTTCCTTATTTTCTTCTTATTTTTTATTTTTATTTTTTAAGAAAGCTTACAACAAATAAGCCAATCAATGTGATTACTCTCTGAGCCTGGCACATTCCACATCTCCAGTTCGTCAGCGCCTTTTGCAGGGCTCACCTGTTCTTGCTGTTGGCGAGCAAGGTCCATTTGCTGCCGTTGTTTCTCAATTTGTGAGGCTGCCAGTTTTTTCTGTTCATCATGTGCTGCCAGAAGCTGCTCCCGTAAACTGATCAGCTGGGTAATCATGGTGGAGAGCTGCCGTTCCTTTCTGCCAGGCTCTCAGGTGTACCTAAAATGGAAGCAAGAGAGATCTCACAAGCTTGAGAAATACCTGGACAAATCAGGGAAAGGAGAGCAGAATTTAGAAAGGGACTATTCTAAGACATTTAAAGATCTGGGACAATGACTGGAGGCCATTGTGGGTGCAGGAACACTACAGAGTAATTACAGCAGTCGAATGAATGCTAGGGTTCCTCACTGTTGCTGCCAAGAAAAGTATTGTCACTAGCAAAATTCTCACTCACTCTCCTCTCTTGATCTAAAAAAAAGCAGACCTACCCCATTCTCTCCTTTTTACCCCCAGTCTATCTGATCAAGCTAGGAAATCCATGATATTTAATATAAAAGATCAGAAACTATAGATTATATTAATATTCTATAATCACCTCTAAGTTCAGCGACTAACAGTATCTAAGACATAGTAGATGCTTAATTAAAGTTACTTGAGGAAGTTTCTGATCCTTGCCCTCACAAAAGTTTCTATTGTACAAAGATCTGTCATTGAAGTGACAAGAGATTGAAGAAATCAATCTCTTGGCCATAGAGAAAATTCTAAAGAAAGAATTAAAACTGCCTCCAGTGAGAAAAGATTAAATGTGATTCTTTTTTTCCTGAGAAAGGATCAAGCTGAAATTCCCAAGTTCATCGGTAAAGGCAACAGTGTTGCTTGGGGGGCTCCATCACCCCTTTGTCATTTGTCATGCGTCAAAGGGAAAAAACACATTCAAGGTTGAAAAGGTTATGCATAAGGATATCCTGTTTAATGAATATGATGTCGCTGAACACTTACGGTATGCACTAATGGTGCTGAACAGTTTTTTATGGGCAAATTGCACAGCTCTCCTAAGTAAAAGGTACAGAATCCTTTTGTGAATCTAAATTAGAGCATTTTACTGCAGCATAAGATAAGAATTTCAACCCACTGTATCTGAGACACACAGATTTCATTATGAAGAAATGATCTGTGATTTGAAAGCTTTTCAGAAAAATGCCACCAGCTGTCAAAGGGGACAAAGATTGCCAATTTTTGTGTGTGCAGAAGAAGAGACTTCCAACCTCCTTATGAAACCCCCTCATTCCTACTAAGAAAGCGCCAGTACAATCTGAGAAAATATTTTAATTATCAGTGGCCTTATTTTTCAAGTGGCCCAAAGGAGAAAGAGAAGCTTCAGAGCATGCAGGCTAGCTCTTGTTAGTATATGATTTCTGAAGGGTAAGACTGACGTCAACAGAGAAGCTACCACATTTAGGACTATCATGGGATTCTTAATGTCAACTGATGTCCTTAAAAAAAAGAGAGAGAGAGTTGCCAGTATCCCTTATATCCTTAGATTTACTGAGCTGAAAGATGGCCTAAAATCAAAAGAAAAAGAAAAATAAAGTTGTTAGAAAGTGTATTCCACTGATAAGAAAACAAATACTGTATCAAGGCCAGTGACCAGCTACTCTTTCTAGATCCTGAAGTTTGTTAAAAGAAAATAGGTTTTTACTTCAGCAATGGGAATTTCATCATGGTGAAAGGAAGAATTTCTTGGTCCAGAACCTCTAAAATACAAAAGTATGTTCCCAAAAAGAATCGTAAGATATCTTAAAAAGAACAAAGGTTTAACTAATTGTATTTGTTAATATATACAGGAATGAGAAAATACAAGAATGAGATTTTTAAAATTTAAATATTGAATGAATTTTTAATTCAATACATATTTTCTGAATTGCAACTCTGTGTCAGGTACTATATCAAGAACTAAGGACAGCCTGGCAAGTAAAAGCAGACACAGTCCCTATTCTTAGGCAGTTTGTAGTTCAAAATTTGAAGAGACAGGTCAGGCACGGTGACTCATGCCTGTAATCCCAGCACTTTGGGAGGCCGAGGCAGGTGGATCTCCTGAGATCAGGAGTTTGAGACTGGCTTGACCAACATGGTGAGACCCTGTCTCTACTAAAACTACAAAAATTAGTTGGGGGTAATGGTAGGTACCTGTAATCCCAGCTACTTGGGAGGCTGAGGGAGAAGAATCACTTGAACCCAGGAGGCAGAGATTGCAGTGAGCCAAGGCCACACCACTGCACTCCTGCCTGGGTGACAGAGTAAGACTCCATTTCAAAGAAAAAAAAGAAAAGAAAAGAAAAGAAATCGAAGAGACACCTTAATCATGTAATCAAACATGTAAATTGTAAACTACAACTACATAGGGATTACAAATAAGACAAATGTTTTGTGGGAGTTTAACCAAATTTGGGGGCCCAAGTTCAGGGAAAGTAACCTAAAAAGCCAACAAATTAACAGAAGGATGAAAAGGAATTAACTAGGCAAAGAGTTGGAGTATGGTTTGAAGGAGCTTTCCAGAAAACGTGCAACTGCAATGACAAAGAAACTACAACTGAAGAAAGGGTTGCAAGAGGGTGGTTGGTGGTCAAGAGACTTTTTCCAAAGGAGAAAACACTATGGGCAAAGGTCGTGTGTGTGTGTGTGTGTGTGTGTGTGTGTGTGTGTGTGTGTGTTGGGGGTGGGGCGGTTTGGTGTGTTCCAGACGTTGAAAGAAGTCAGTGAAACTTGAGCAAGGAAAATAAACAGGAATAGAGTATTAGATGAGGCTGGAGAGCTAGTAAGAGGGCATACCATTCAGTCCCTTATAGAGCATGTATGATAATCTACATATTTATTCTAAGAATCATTCCTAATCACTAAAGTATTTTAAGAAAGGAGTGATATAGTCATTTTGGTTGCAGTGTGGTGAATAGATTGGAAAAAATGAGATAAATGGGATCATTACACATTTTATTATATATATTTTGTGCAATATGCTTTTTTGTTATACCTGTGTATATGATATGAGTTAAGAGAAGGTTTACTGGATATGGTGATAGTTAATGTACTATAATTTTTTGTTAATAAAGAAGAGCTTACACAGGAAATTTTAGGCAAGGACCAATACAAGAGTTGGATATAGTATTTGGATTCTCCAATAAAGACTGGAAAATTTTCTCTTCTTCCATCTTAAACAATTTCTTCAACAATCTTCAACATATTCCCCTTTCTCCTCTGCACAGGCAACAGAGAGGCTAAAGATGATACATAAATGATTTCTTAGCCTCTTCTGTTCACAGTGAAGCCAAAAGATTTATAAATGCATTGGTGCTTCCAGGGTTTGTTTATATATATATATATATATATATATGTATGTATACCTGAATTTATAGAATAACACCATTTAACTAAAACTAATTGTAAACAGTCAGTGGCATCTAAAATTTTTTTTTGGACTTAAAAGATACACATTTAAAGAGAAAATGCAGAGAGCAATATTTTTAAATTGAGAATTTAAACATTCATATAAGACTGTCACTATTTTTTCCTTAAACTTGAGGAGTACATATAGTCGACCCCCGCTATCTATAGGCTTCACATCCACACATCCGCTGATTCAACCAACCACAGATTCAGCCAACCTCAAATTAAAAATGCTTTTTAAAACAGCAATGCAATAAGCAAAATACAAATAAAACAATA